>CAXKWD010000012.1:20740312-22008645 GCA_964059195.1 Ectobius pallidus
ATGATTGTTTCTACTCTATGCAAAAGGTGTGACTTTTCTGTCATTGTCTCTTAGACTATTAAGACAACATGGCCAGTATCTAAGACAATTTGAGGATAAATATCAACAGCAGTCACACTCTCAGGCTATCATGACTTCCAATTATTTTGTTTAAAAAAATGTATATTATAAAATCTGAAAGCTCGATTATTATTACAAGGGGGAGTCCGAAAATAAGTTTCCTCTGGCGACTGTGTACAGAATTGTGGATGAAAGACAAAAATAGAACGAGACATTATAAATAAGATGTACCTTTATTTTTCCACATAATTACCACGTACATTGAGACATTTGTCGTACTGCTTTAGAAGCTTCAAAAAGCTCTCCAGGAAAAAATCATTGCTCCATTTCACGCCCGAATCAAAGGCTGCATCTATGGAGTAGAAACATCCATCATCACTTGTCCGAAAGAAGTTCAAAACAATGCCCTCTGTAAGTAAAGTGGTCCTCACAGTGTTCTGGGATGGCCAAGGGATGGAACCCATCAGTGCTATTCAGTATTGTCACACCCTGTCGAAATTGAAGGAGGCGATTTGGTAAAAGCAGCCTGGCCTTCTCCAATCTGTTGGATGACAATGCGAGACCACACTCGGCGACAGCAACGCAAAACCATATAGCACCTCTTGGTTGGGAGTGCCTAGCCC
Organism: Ectobius pallidus; assembly: GCA_964059195.1. Taxonomy (NCBI): domain Eukaryota; kingdom Metazoa; phylum Arthropoda; class Insecta; order Blattodea; family Ectobiidae; genus Ectobius; species Ectobius pallidus. The sequence goes on from CAXKWD010000012.1 coordinate 20,740,996, forward strand.
ATCCGCCATATACAGTCCTGATCTCAGATTCAGTGACTTCCATCTGTTTCCGGCTTTGAAGTGGACTCTAGGCAGAAGGTGCTTTGGGAGCACTGCTGACATCACACAAGCCGTTCGACGCTTCTTTCGTATGCAAAGCCCTGATTTTTTCCTGGAGGGCTTTTTAAAGCTTCTAAAGCAGTATGACAAATGTCTTAATGTACATGGTAATTATGTGGGAAAATAAAGGTACATCTTATCTTTAATGACTCATCTTTTTTTTTCCCCTTCTTTTCTTTTCTTTTCTTTTCTTTCATTCACACCTCTGTACACAGTCGCCAGGAGAAACTTATTTTCGAACTCGCCCTCATATTCTTATTTATTTATTTATTTTATACCAGAAGATTTTCATTTGATGAATTTCAAAAAAAGATTTGGAAGTTGATAGCATAGCTGAAGATAGGGACAAAAGTCCCTGAAACATGTACCTAAATGAAAGAGAAGAGTCTGCTCAGGTAGTAAATTAAATTTCCTGTAATTACTTCTATGTGTAAATCCCATAAAATCAATGTTTTTAAGATTACATAATATGCTTCTCATATCTCATCAAAGTGGGAATAGTTCTTTGTAATTCACTGCTATTATTGTTTTGTGATATCTATGACACCATCACTCATTTGGAATTACTGGTAGAGGCACCCAAAAACATGGTTAGAACTTCAGAACTTAGTATTATTTCTGTTACAGCTTGCAGAAGGACTATACAGCTAGGCCTAACTACAATCAACTGCTTCTACATCCTTTCATTTGTAGACATGAAGAGCGAACAACTGACGTCTCAGCTTTTGTCAGTGAAATCCTTGATTTGTAAAGATTTCTGAAAACACACGATTATTACTTCATACCTGTGAGGAACAAGAAGAAAGTGGACGGTTTAGGTTTTAACTTAAAGTTTGCACTTTGCATGCTGTTGCTGATGTGTGTTTAGATTTGATACCGATGTGACAACAGTTCTAGAAAATGTGATGACTGTTTATGTATAAAGTAATTCTGAACAAATGCACATACACAGAAGATTGTTTTGCTCACATAGGATTAACAAACATGTAGTAAAGAAATCTTTCATTAGGCCTAATGTTAGGCTACTAAGCAGTCTTATCTTTGGATTGCATCGAGATCAACACATCACAAACAAGAAAGTGTAGAACATCATATAATTTAATGAAATTTCATTTTAGAGAAATTATAGAGCAACCATGACTACCAGGAAAAAATCTACGAAAAAGATTATTTCTGTAGAAAGATGAGCTGCTGTAGCAATAAATCACTAACTGTAAGAGTATCTTAATTACAGCAAAATAAATATTATGTATCTAACAAGATAAAGACTTAATTGTATGCTGTTTTTCACTTTCGTATATCTCACCCTTATTAAGATTAAATTTGGATAAAATTGTCGTACACAGTGCTTAAAATGTGTATTATGGAAAATGTAGACAGTCCTTTCACAGCATGGTTTGAAAAAGTGTAATAAGAATATTTCAGCATAATATAACATGAAACATTATTACTCTCATTTATGCTCTTTATTTCTTTTTTCTCCCTCCTTTTGAAGCTTAGTTAACAGAATAAAGGAGGTATACTGTAGAGTTGCGATCATCCAAGAGTACATGCAATCCGAGATGCAAAAAAAAACAGGAAATTTAAAAAAAATCCAGGCTAAAGTTGTAAATGCTTATAAACAGTCTTTCTTCTAACACTGTTAATGTATGATATGTACGTATGGTATGTATGTATCTGTAACTTTAATATCTACACGTTAAATTTGAATTCGTTTTGTGTACATATGTATGTAGTTGAAAATTCCGTTATTTTGCTTTTTTCCGTGTAATCCAAGGTACCATCAGCCCCAATAAACTTGGATTATCCCGACTCGATTGTATTACGAGCCAATCCCAAAAGTAAGGTCTCCTATATTTTTAGATATACAAAGAACCGTTTATTTTCTATAATAGTTACATCATTTTAAAGGTTGAAGAATGCTTTATTTTTCAACATAATCACTATTTTGGTGGATGCATTTTTGTAGACACTGTGGCAGTTTTACAATGCCCATGTCATACCATCTAGCAGCCGTGCCCTTCAGGAAGTGTTGAACCTCATCTTTCACCTCGTCATCGGAGCAGGCAGAAAGTGGACCAACAGTACCCCCTTCCGGTCCCAAAACACTGTTGCCATGACTTTAACCGACAGACTGTGATCATTTGAATTTTTGCAAGTGATGGCATCCCTCTTCACCCAAGCCACGAAAGTTATGTGACTTTCACATCAGATTTTCCTAACCTTTCCCAAAGTGCAAAATCACGGATATGTAATAGATTGGACATGCGCAGTACAGCAAATTCTCAAGCTGTCATGGGTTTGCTTTGGGAAAAAACCTATATACTACCCGCGCGCGATTTCTTGAGCGTTCGGCTCCCTAGTCCTCATTCGGTAGGATTCGTTCAACTTCGTAGGTTAAGCTGACAACATTGAAACACGAAGTACGCTATACACCCTGACATCTAGTGGCTTCAATACTAAGCTTTCATTCTGTCTCAGGATTCTTATTTATTTATTGACATTATCTTTTCTGACGCATCGAGTTATGGGGAAAAATACAATCTTTCGAACTGCTGATTTCACAAACATTTAATTGTACATCCAACACTTTCCTCACCTCTTTAAGAATTCCGTATGTGCTAATTTCTGACGATCCCGTGAACTCTGATGTCAATTTCATGGACTGAAAGTTGAGCGAACTTTTCACAAAACGTATCAAATACGTTTAAAATTAGGCCTATAGTTTTCTCCACTTTTAGATGCCTTACCTCTCTTATGGTTTACAACACGAAATGGTGAAGCATGTTCTGCTAAGACTCTTCTTTATGCTTAAAACTAGTCATCCAGTGTAAAAATATTGAGCCTATTTATATAACATTCTCTTCCCGGAGGAAAATTATTTATTTGATAATTAAAGACTTATGACGTGTTATTAATTGTTACGCAATACCGTCACCACGTTATATTATTGGACTGCATTAAAATCGTTGTATATTAAAGTCACTACCTGGGTACATAAAATACCATACGCGCGATTCTGCTGAAACGTTATTTCTTTGGTTGACAACACTACAGAAAGACTGGCGGAATAGCTATGTTTTGTTCCCCCCGACCCTCACTTCCCCGTAAATCCAGCGCTCAAGAAGTGGCGCGCGGGTAGTACTATAGCTCTTCCAAACTAAGAACACGTTCAAATAAGTGTCCCAGTTTGATACAAACTGGAATTGTAGATGATTGGCTACTTAATTTGTTTTTACAATTCATATGCTACCTAAATTTGTTTTCAGTTGTACTTTTTAAAGCTGGGTGTAAGCTTATCGTACTATTCTCTACACATGTATGCCTTTTTGTTATAAGAAAATAATATCATTATGTTACTTCTAAATTGCTTCAGAAATTATGTGGTGGTAGTAAAAAACTCAACTTCGCTTGCATACTGTTAAAACACCAATTTCCCTTACAATCCATAAGTATACAGAACCTTTACTGATCACAATCAAGAGATATTTCATAAACACATCTAAAAGCTCTCAGAAACTCAAATCCTGTATTGATAAACTTCATTTTTTGTCCAATGAGGGATTAGTTATTTTGTATAAGAATTTTTTTGTCCACCTTATACCCTCATATATAACTTAGGATATCAACAGGATTTTTGCCAATAACATTCACATAAAGAAACACCGACTTAATCGTTTATTCCTTTGAGGCCGCCTGGGTATGCAATGAGAAACTTTACTATAAGCAGGGTTGTAGAAAATTATCTCTATAAGTAAATAAAGTAAAGTAAAATAAAAAAATAAAGCTAGTCTGTATATTTGCATATAAGTTTACAATAATAGCTTAATTAGTAATTTGTTTTGTCTAGGCCTATACATAAAGATCCTATTGTCATATAACCTTTAAAAGAATTTATAAAACTACCTATAGACAATTAAAAGATATAGTTTGTAACTCACTTAAATGAAGCAGTCTACATTACTTTCGCAATGTTTATACACAGTCTTTAATGTAAATCAGAATATGCTGAGTCTTATCATACATTCACTAATATGATTTCTGTCACATATTCACAATCTGAGGTAATACCTATTTATGTATGAAGTACGCAAAATAATGCTTTAGCAGACGAATCTAGTATAGAGGCGTAAGCGAGGCTGAAATACTGGATGAGTCAGATAAAGTTTTTGCGTACGTGGTGCATACAATACTTTTTAGCTCTCTAAATTATAAGAATGAAACAAAAATACCGTATAATTCATTGTAATGGAAGATAGTCAGCCATTTGTTAATGTCATATTCTCAAGGCCATTTGAATTGTGGAACAACAATGAACCGTACGTACCAATATGAAATGTGGTATAGATGCTATCTAGACAAGAATAAAATAAAAATTGTTTCTAGTGGATATTTATTTGTCTTTTCTACAAAACACACAACGTTTCGGTCATAACCATTAGACCTTCTTCAGGTGACTGTTTATTAGAAGACTAGAAACAATTTTTATTTTATTCTTGTGTAAATATATTATACGGTGGAAATTTGGACCATCATGACAGAATTATCGATGCTATCTAGACCTGGAATTTTAGGCTCTAAAAAAATAGTTTTAGGCACCTAAAATAGGCTTTTAAAACAAGTAAATAGGCTTTTAAAAGATAAAATAGGCACTTAAAATATGCTATAAAATGTGTAAATAGATAGAAAATAGACTTTAAAATATTACAATATACACTTAAACTGTAACATAGTCTTTTTTTTTACTGCAAGAAACATGGTATACCTATTCTTAACAGAATTAACTGCAAAATTAGGCATCATGAACTATATTCACTTAAACAGGTGTTCTTTCACTGGTGACTTGACACAGTAGTCCTTCCTCCTTAATCCTCCCCCTCCCCCGTCAGTCAGCATTCCTTTAGCAACAATTGTTTGGAATAGGGTCATTCCATATTAAATCAACAAATTTTAAGAAAATTTCTTGCCGCACCATTTTTGATTTTGATGAAATTTGGTAGGTGATGTGTACCAGTCTTCTGAACCCCAAAGCAAATCTTTTTATACCTCTAAAAAATTTAACTCCTGAGATATAGACATTTGTTTGGAACACGAACAAGCAAAAAATGTAATTTCAGACCCATTTTCTGAAAGCCGTAGAATTTCTATTTGAATCAGCAGGATGATCAAATAGGGCTCATTGGAAAGCTTAAAGAATGGACTTTCATTTGTGCATACTAAATTAGATTTAAGTTAAGTCTAAACAGACGTTTCTAGGGCTCTAATCTTCGTTCGTGAACTGTCGTTTTGCGTAACTTTAGACATTAAAAAAACAATGAAGGACTTGGAGTAACAGGCCAATTTTTTTTTCCTGTTACACTTATGTATGAGGAGTATGTGTAGGAAAAAAACTGAGCTGTTACTGGTGGTCCTTCACCCTGAAAAAATTGCTTAAACTTCGAAAAAAATGTAAATCGGGCTTTTTCTTGGTCCCAAAAAGTAATGTGGGACAGGTGATAAAAATCTGAAAATGCCAAGATGAGAAGCCCTTATAGTGTACTTTAAAATAAAAACAAAATCATTTTGTGACCCGAAGGGATAGAGGAGCTACAAGCCTTTGAAATATCAAGAAAACAACACTTGGCCGCTACTGAAAATAGGCTAAGCAGATAGGATAATTACCACAAAATTTAATTTAAATTTACATAAAATATAAAACATTTATTTACAAATGAGAAGTTTCCTCAGTCATACAAATTTCTGATTTTTTGTAATTTTTCTAACAATTTTTCACATTTGACTTCTTTTTAAGCTACATTGATGGCAATTTCAAGTAGGCCTGCTGTATTTTCAACTATTGTATTTAGAAACCATTCTTATCCTGGTTTTTTGGATGTAGGTAATGCATTAAACACTAAAAGCTGCCTAAAGCTCTTTAAGGTCACATCAAATTAACCTTTTCTGTATGTTAACCTTTTTCTCCATTAGGTCCTCTAACAGATACACAGTCCCTTTTCCTTGGCATCATTCTGCTGTACTCATCTTTTTCGTAGAAGTCTTGTACAGTTTTGACTGAAACCTCATCAAGTTTATTCCTAGTCCTGTTCTCCTTATTCTGTTGCAAAATCCCGTTCTTTTTCACTAAATTTCTTGACTGGCGGGCTAAGTATTGGCTGACATTAAACTCACTCTGACCTACACTAATACTCCCAACTACTCCAGGAGCTAAACTTACAATGTTCTTTAGTAGTTGAAGCAACTTTCATTTTTTTCTTTAAGCTTGTGAATTAGTTGCTTGTACTCATTTGCTAAACTGGCAGGCTGCATGTTCATTGAAAATTCCTCATCAGTTGAAATGTTCAAATCAAAAGACTTGCTTAACTTTCCTGTTATAGATTTGACTATCTTACTAACTTTATTTGTTAACACTGAGGGTCTAGCTTCAACTGACAGCTTCTGCACCTTAACAGGAGAAATACCAAGGACTGAACAAGCATCATTAACTGTTTCAACAAGAATGGCTTCAGGTTCATAAATGTCTGGGCATTCATCTTCACTGTCAGTACCGGTCTCTGTGCCTTGTTTTGGATTTTTAATTTTTTAAACATTTTGTGCACAATACCTTCCCTGTGATTAATTTCAGCTTAGGACTGCACATGGAAAGTGTCATTGATATTTATCTGAGAGATATTTTTAATAGGTTTTGAGTGAACACTGAAGGGGTCAGAGCAAGACCATACACAAGATTTGGAAGTATCTGTCCAAAAATTCAGCCTTGTGAAACATTTTATATCATCGCAACCAGTTCTAATTGAATATAATGTTTTTTTTGTTCTTCAGTGAACTCGGAAATAGTATTGAGTACTGAAGACCTAGAGTAAGATAATTTATGACATACCTCTCCTTTATAAGATGCCAACAGTACAAGAACACTCAATCATAGTAATATACTGGTAACAATTTCAATAGCATGTATTCAGCACAAAATAACAATAGTAATAATTTAAAAAATAAATAAACTAATCAAAAGATAATGAAGCACAAACACAACCTACTTGCTGTGAGTCAGCTCAGTAAGTGCATAGTGGACAGCATTGAACAGAGGGGCTGGATCATATGATTATGAAGCTATGCATATTCAAACATGACTTGGTCAGCAACCAGACTCCAATGAACAGTGCGTGTCCAGAATTTATCCTATTATAACAGTTAACATATAATTCAATATACTGTATAGAAGAGTAGAGTTTAATGCAGTACCTACACCTAATAAACCAGGATAAGAATGGTTTCTAAATACAGTACTTGAAATTGTCATCAATGTAGCTTAAAAAGAAGTCAAATGTGAAAAATTGTTAGAAAAATTACAAAAAATCAGAAATTTGTATGACTGAGGATAATTCTCATATGCAAATAAATGTATTATATTTTATGTAAATTTAAATTAAATTTTGTGGTAATTATCCTATCTGCATAGCCTATTTTCAGTAGCGGTCAAGTGTTGTTTTCTTGATATTTCAAAGGCTTGTAGCTCCTCTATCCCTTCGGGTCACAAAATGATTTTGTTTTTATTTTAAAGTACACTATAAGGGCTTCTCATCTTGGCATTTTCAGATTTTTATCACCTGTCCCACATTACTTTTTGGGACCGAGAAAAAGCCCGATTTACATTTTTTTCGAAGTTTAAGCAAATTTTTCAGGGTGAAGGACCACCAGTAACAGCTCAGTTTTTTTCCTACACATACTCCTCATACATAAGTGTAACAGGAAAAAAAAATTGGCCTGTTACTCCAAGTCCTTCATTGTTTTTTTAATGTCTAAAGTTACGCAAAACGACAGTTCACGAACGAAGATTAGAGCCCTAGAAACGTCTGTTTAGACTTAACTTAAATCTAATTTAGTATGCACAAATGAAAGTCCATTCTTTAAGCTTTCCAATGAGCCCTATTTGATCATCCTACTGATTCAAATAGAAATTCTACGGCTTTCAGAAAATGGGTCTGAAATTACATTTTTTGCTTGTTCATGTCCCAAACAAATGCCTATATCTCAGGAGTAAAATTTTTTAGAGGTATAACAAGATTTGCTTTGGGGCTCAGAAGACTGGTACACATCACCTACCAAATTTCATCAAAATCAAAAATGGTGCAGCAACGCCCATTTGTTGATTTAATATGGAATGACCCAATAATCAAGTTTCTGTGAAAACCCCACCTCTGCTGTTCTGCTTTTCATTGAGGGGTGTCTACTATAAGATTGTAAAAATTGCTGTACAAAATAGGCATTTTAGACACTAAAATAGTAAAATAGGCTCTAAAGGTCCAAATAGGCATTTTAGGGCACTATAAAACTCTACAAATGTAAGTGATTTATCAAGAAATGTCCATATATTTAAAAAAATTCATGTTATTTCATAAGGAACAAAATAGGCATTTGCCTTAAAATCCCAGGTCTAATAATATATGAGTCGCTTTTTGTAAACAGTTATGCATATGAACTAGTATTGAAGAAAAGCTAGTGGAAATATGAATGATAATCAGAAGGAAATTTCAATCCAAGCCAGAAACATTGAATTGGAGCTGCTGCCAGCAACATCACGACAGCGGTAGAATATGAGAAGGAATATATTGCAAGCAATCCATCGTAAGCAATGATTCTCATATGAAAAGTTGTTGGCTTATATTTGATGTTATATGATGAAGTCGACTTTTTGTGAAAAACCCTGGTAAAGTTTCTGTTTATCACAGAGAAACCTGTTGGCATAAATTTGTTGTTTTATGACCGATTATAAATGCTTAAATCCATGTTAAGTTGGTGTGATTGGTCAATGCCATCTGGATTTTGTTTATAGATTGCCATGATGACTTGAAAGTACTAGGCCGATAAAACTGCATTATGAATGCAGTTTTATGCGCAATTTTAGCGACCTTGTTTGCTAGAATGCAATATTTTGGTGTGTTACCAGTCCGACAAGCAGCTGTTTTAGAGAGAGTGTACTAAAAAATGTATTTACAACCTTGATTCACAAACTTTACATTTACATGTGAGTTTTTACAGTAGTAGTTGAATCAGCAAATATTTCATTTAGGCTTATACATAAAAATCCTATTCTCATGTTCCTTTAAACGAGTATTCATAAAAGTAATGCAAACAATTTTATAAGATACAGTTTTTGTAATTCAGTTAAAATGAAGTAGTGTCTAAAGTTTTTGTGTATACTAATTCCCAATGTTTATAGTCAGTCTTTATGATGTTAAAGTGAGTTACAAACTATATTTTTTAATTGTCTATAGTTAGTTTTATAAATTCTTTTAAAGGTTATATGGCAATAGGATCTTTATGTATAGACCTAGATGGATCTTATAAATACTTATACACATGATCCGTAGGTGTTTTAATCTTATTCCTTACTAAGCCTTACAAATTACTGATTTAGATGTTACTGTAAACATGTATGCAAATATAAAGACTAGCATACATTGTGAATGTTATTGGCAAAAATCCTGTTATGAGGGTATAAGGTGGACAAAATTCAAATCCTGTAATAATGCAAAGCAGTGTATATTAACTTTGTTTGTATTTGCATATACTGAATCAAATGCGAATCAGTCTCCTTTGGTACCCAAGTGAATCTGTAGGTAATGAATAAAAATTACTCTGTGCTTGGAAGCCAGGTTGTTTACATGAATTAGTCTTCAAGATAGCACATTTTGTATATTTCTTCATAAATTGATAAGAATAAACTTCAGAAGTTCACAGGTACAAGCAAGATATTCAACACCTACACTTCCAAAGTAGGCCTACATAAAACCTTCACAACATTATAATAATAAAGTAATTTATGAAACAAAAAATTGCAAAAATTAAACTTATAACACGTATACTGTATACCGGTATCTTTTTTGTGTAATTCTTATGATACTTTAAAATGAAAGTTGGTAAATCCACTGTTTTCCCCATAAATAGGATAACTGTTTCAGAAGTCTTTCAAAACTTTTCATTCATTTTCAGTATCGATGTCTGGCTTGACTTTTTTTAGATGTTACACTTTGCTAGAATGTTATTTTGATCTACTTTTAAAAAAAGGAAATAAGGTAAAGGCTTATCACAAAGTTTTTTTTGTTTGTTTTTTTTTTTTTGCCTGGTACCAAACAGAATAATTGGCCTTGTGAACTCATCAAGACACTGACGATGATTAAGATGACTCTAGAATGGTGAGTTCATGCCCAGCTTGGTTCCAAACTCCAAACGAGCTCGCTTCTGATATCTCACATTGGCTCTGTAAAAATAAGTAACAAAAAATAATTTTTTCTTAATGGATGTATTATTGCTTCTTGGGCTTCCAACCGGGTGAGTTGGAGAATTGGTCCCAAGCTTTCGGCAGCTATTTCCTCTGCCATCTTCTGGGAGAAGTGAGCTGGATTGGGAAATATCTATTTCATATATATAGGAAAAGACTAGATATGCTAGAATGGGGGTGGAGCCAATAGAAAAATTAGGATGTGAAATCGGTCCTTCTCAGAACCACTAATTTATCTGGGAGTAAGAGTTGCTAATATTGGCTTCCAGACCTGGCTAAGTTGTAGACCGCCATCCCTATTGAAGTTTCGGCTTTGGATCTAGATTTCCAAGGTCTCTGCAACAATGCGGCCCCAGTAGAATCTCTGCCTCCCTATATTTCCCAATCCAGCTCACTTCTCCCAGAAGATGGCAGTGGAGATAGCTATTGAAAGCTTGGAACCAATCCTCCAACTCATCCGGTTGGAAGCCCGAGAAACAATAATATATTCTCAACACCAGGAAAGCTCAAATCACACATTTCTTAATGGATGCCATGCATACTTTAAATAACAATTTTACAAGCCATTCATAAAAAAAGCTACACAGTATGTATCTGAATTAGATTGACAATCATCATAATATGATAAGAGAACTTACTGATAGTCATGGTTTTTAAAGAACTAAATAAGTTTTGCTTATATCAGTAATTTTCAATGGGGAAATGAAACATTAGGAATATGAAAAACCACTAATGTGAATTCTAAATCCTCATCAGGATAAATTTGGTCGCCTTTAATAAATTAATTATATTTTTGTATGACCAAAGCTTTAAATTACAATTTCTGAAATGCTATGTTTTTGATGCCATGATACCATATGAGCAGTATCGCTGCAAACCGTATCATGTCCACCCCTGGACAAAATTTAGTTTTACATGAATTCACATAGTTTCTAGCATGCTCTTTCCTGCTGTGAACTCTGTTTGTGTCAAATCATATTCTGTCTCGATGGTAAATGGCATGCGAAGCAGCTGTTGTTGCAAACCAAATTTTGTCTACATTCATGATTGCTGCAAACTGTCTCACAGCAATTTTTGTCACGATAGTTACCCTAAAAATCATGTTGGTTAAACTGACAACTTTATGAGTGCTGAGTATAAGAAGGATTCTCTTAATATGTGCTGTTTCACAGTCGATAAAAGCAAAATTGTAGGGGAAAAGTCCCAAAGGAAACAAAACCAGTAAAAGTCAGCAAGGGAATTGCATTCTGAGGACAGATACATGTTGAATAACAAGATTACAATTAGTAATCTGATTTGTCTTCATAAAATTGAAATTATGCGTCACCACTACTGTAGGTCTGTTATTATGGGACAAACCTTGAATTGAATGTTTTCCCCTGGAAATAAAGCTGTGCACTGTAGTGAATAGCAAATAAAATTATTTTACATTTCTGTATATATTTGAGATATATCCAATGCCATTTGTAATGACGTAACTGGATGAATAAATACAGTACAATACTATACAATACTTGTGAGGTGATACTAAAGGCATGAATTTTCGAAAAATATATTTAGTTTGGGATATGTAAAGACAAGTTTTACGACTTCTAAATTTAAATACCTCCCATAGTTCAGGAATAATTTATTTTTTGGCTCCCCTGTAGTATTTTTTTGACACAACAGTTTCTAACAATACTCCTCAAAGGGAAGCCTGGGCTAAAATGAAATACACACAAGGGAAATACCTTCTTGGAAATGAGAAATACTGGTTTCTACAAGTAATTATACCAATCAAATTGAAAAGATGATGTTGAATGTACAGAAGTGCAACAAACAACAAGGGAAATGTCTATGTAATTATTTAAAACGGCAGTCCATCAGATTTAATGAATGAAATATCTAACAATAACATTTGAGAGCTGGCATTCAGAGTGTGAGAGGAGGGAGGAGAAATAATATCTCACCCTTTGTGAGTGCTCTTTCTTTGCCGATTTCCATTCCATTTGTTCATGCAATGTCCGTTCTTCAACAATATTGTAAGAGAATATCATGAAATGTTTTAGATGAAATGCAGTAAAGAACAATAACCTGGCATTCTAAGCAGCAATTGGCTTTGACATAAGAATGACAGTTCCGAAATGATGTGTTCCTGACAAAACAACTCCTGCATGAAGGAAGATCAGTACCTAATTGAAAAGTTACTGTGCTACTGTTCATCATGAAGTGGTATTTGCTTTATGAATGGGCATAGCATAGCTTTCATCATCAATAGATCCATGAACTATCCATGCTGACAGTTCTAACATCTTAACATCAGTTGCATAATGCCACCTAAACACCACAGGGTAGTTTTCACTTATATAAATTATAGTTACAGAAGCATTTGATAAAGTCAGGAGGACTGACTAGTTGCTTCTTAGGCATGGAAGCCTGAGACACCCCTAGGGGACCTATGTGGTGGTGTAGGTTTTGTAATAATAAGGTAACATAAGGTAAGGTAGGCTACATGATGTACAGCTCAGCTGGCTTCAACAAAGTGCACAAGTTAATAGGGTCAAATTTCATGTTCATTTGCACTGACTGTGCTGTTGGTATTGATTATATAGAACATTATGAGCTTTATTCATGAAAAAATAAAATTATTAAACATAGAATAAACTCTTGATTATCTGTGGATGGATTAACCACTGTGCAGAAAACCACAGGTAATTTTGAAGTACTATTCATAATTATTCTACATTTCATTCTTAGTGTTTCCGTTTTCGATTTCAGCTCATTGAGATTTGCCATTGCCTGTATGCTGAAGAATGGTTTCAGGTTGAATGTATGGCTTTAAGCCATATGGTGTTGAGCAATAAGGACATATTAAAGAAGGTACGTGGAACGAAAAATGACAAAATTGATTCATATGAATCTGAAAGTGAAGACTTCTACCCATTCCAGAAAAGCGAATATCTCATTCATCAGCCCTTGAATGGATAGATAACTTGTTAAAATTATATGAAACAACAAAATGATTTGCTTATGTCAGACAAACTAATGCTAAAAAATACAGAGTGCTATAAGAAAAAACTGGCTTTTTTAAAACTGAAGTTGATTCAAGATCCTGTTATGAATAATTAACTTCTGTGTTAGTTACAAACTGTAAATATTTTTTATACAGTATGAAGTATATAGGCCTATATTAATGGCCTTCCCCTCCATTACAGTAGATAATTGAGTGTACACTGTGCAGCTCATCCTTTATGGTAATAAGAATTATAAGAATTTAAAAAATTTAAAATACTCCATGTCATGGCATGTTGGCAAAATAGCTTCTGCTAGTTTCAAGATCCATTACAAACAACTGAAAACTCACCCAAGTTTAAGCAGCAAGTTGGAACAAGGAGTCAGCTGTGTTTGCTTTAGCTGACAGTTGCAGGAAAGGTGTTAAAAACACTTGCCAAAGAGCTGGAAGCCTTCTAAGGGTGTGATTTTAAATTAATCAGTGAATGCTTTTTTTCCTTCTTAAAAAGGGGTTTGCTTCAAACTTAGTTCAAATACTTAGGAAGTGTAGTGACGAAAGATGCCTATTGCACCAAGGAGATAAGATCAAGAATTGCCATGGCCAAGAAAGCATTTATGAAGAAGAGAACTCTGCTAACTAGTAGTCTGAACCTAGAGCTACGTAAAAACCTGGTGAAGTGTTATATTTGGAGTATTGCTTTGTATGGATCAGAGACATGGACTTTGAGGAAATTAGAGAAGAAATATTTAGAAAGTTTTGAAATGTGGTGCTGGAGACAGATTGAAAATATAAAGTGGATGGACATGGTGACAAACGAAGAGGTTCTGAGTAGAGTGGGTGAGAAGAAGTCAATCATACACACAATTCGTCAGAGGAAAGCAAACTGGGTTGGGCACATTCTCAGAAGGAACTGCTTATTACATGATGTCGTAGAAGGAAGATTGGAGGGTACAACTAGACTTGGAAGAAGAAGCTGTTGGACGATTTAAGGGAAAAGCGGAAATATTGGATGCTGAAGGAGGAAGCAGAGGATAGAAAGTTTTGGAAAACAAAATTCGCGTACCAAGTTTGAAAACCTGCCGGAAGGCAGAATACTTACTACTACTACTTCAAATGGAACAAAAAATGCATTGGAAATATAAAAATGTTTGTAATTTACAGCACCTTAACAAATCTTGTACTAATAACATAATTTAACAAGTGTGCTTTAAACCAATGGGCAATGAAACAATAACCAAAGAAAATTGAAGAAACTGAAAGCAGAAGTTACTATTAAGAAGTATTAATCAGCAGATGTACTCTAAACATGACATCTTTGTCCTGTATCTATTGAGTTATATGTTTTCAAAAGCTTAGAAATTTGCCATTACAGGTGAAGAAATAGAGCAAAAATAAGGAGTAACTTACTTGATCTCTTCTCGTTTAACCAATTCGTTGATTAAGAATATTAATAATGGTGTTAAAAACCCAAGAGTAAGTACATGCCATGGAATGTACGTAACATCAGGAACTGTTGTTGTGTGATCATCACCACTTAAGTAAACTGCAGTATATATGACTTGTACACCTAGCCTGGAAAAAAAAAAAAAAGTTTTGCCCAATTGGTCAGAAAGAATATTCGGTGAAAATTGTCAGATCTCATTTTAATGACAATGAGCAATGAAAGATTAAGATTTATACTTACGTAACAACTGCAACGATCAACCAAACTTTGTTGTGATGTGGGCTCCTATTCCAGATAGAATACTCTCTTTCTACAAAACTTATAGATATTGCCACTAGAAAATAAAAATTCCATTTCAGCTGAAGCTATAACTTGTGCTATAGTATAGAAAGGTAAGTACATATTTTAAACTTCACAAAGATATATGCAGTGGCATATTTAGGCATAGATTATGTAGGCCAGGAGCAGCAATTTTTAGGGGGGGAAGGGGTGGAACAAATTTCAATGGTACTCAATTTTATAACATGGTTCTTTCAATGTCACTTACATTCACTTAAACAACCTATGTTATTTCTTCATTGCAAGTTTACATGGTATGAATAGAGGCATATAATCAGATTTTACACAATTAGCTACCCAACAACACACATGTACAGAAACTGACATTATTGGTGTCCATAACTTGACACACAGCAGTGTTATCTGTACTTTCAAAGTGTCAGTTGACAACAATGAAACTGAGTGCACAAAAAATTAATTACATTTCATGCTTGTATTACCATTCATAGCTTTCTTCCCCTCTTTATTTCAAAATCTAATTGGAATTAGAATTGCTCATTCATAGTTTATTTCCTTCATTCACTGTTTCTTGGTTCAGTTCTGTCCTCTCAGTAAAAGTTCATTCATGTTAAATCAGAAATTACATTTTGTGTTCAGTTCTCTTCTCATATTTTGACTTTAAGGTTTATGTAATATTCGTCATTTATAATAACGTAAAACTTTCTATATTTTAAGCCTTTAAATTTCGTAATTTAGAAAATGACTATATTGCAGGAAATGAAGAAAAAGAGAAGAAACTTCACGTTAACAATTTAGCATCAAAAAATAAAAAATAAAATTAAATAAATAAATAAATAAATTTGACGGCCATTTTAGGTTGGTATTAATAAGTATAATTTTAGTTTGAAGAGGAGCAAGAGCCTTAGTAGTTATGAAGATTGAAATTTAAATTGAATTAAAACATAATATAAAACAATATCACTGATGTTTAAGTGGATAAAACAATACGTTGTAAAACTAAAACACCCATGACGTTTCGACCTGCCCCCCAGGGCTTTCTCAAATGCACTCAAAGAACTTAAATTGAATTAGTTTTGTAATTTGTACCTATAGTGTGTTAAATATACGAGCTGGCCAATCATGCGGGTTGTTGCATCGAGGCGGCCATAGCTCTAACTCCTGAGCGATCAGGTGGAATATCTATGCAAATAAAGCTGCTAACGGTGTAATGATTGAAGTTCTCACAATTACAATGAAAATAACCACCTGATCAAAAGAGATAGTGGAAATATCCTCCTCTAGCATTCACACAACACTGACACCTTCTTAAGAAATTTTCTTTCATGCGCGTAAGTTCAGCTTCCAAGAGAGATTTAATTTCTCTTTCAGTTATGTAGGTATTTCACCCATGTTTGAAGTTGAAAAATAAAGTATATAGGTCAAACCTCCATGCATTAGAAGAACTTAAATACAATATTACAAGAGAAATTAACTCTATCTCGGAAGCTGAACCTGTGAGCGTGAAAGAAAATTTCCTAAAAAAAGTGCCAGTGTTGTGTGAATGCAAGAGGAGGACATTTCCAACGTCTATTATGATGAGGTACGTGGTTCTTTTCATTGTAATTTTAACTGTAATTTTGAGAACTTGAATCATTATACCGTTAGCGACTTTATTTGCATAGACATTTCACCTGATCGCTCGGGAGTTAGAGCTGTAGCCGCCACAATGCAGAAACCCACATGATTGACCAACTTGTATGTAAAACACACTGTACAGTGTACAACAAACACTGCTAAGTAACCAGTGCATATATACTGGATGTATTCTAAATGACGCAGCACATGACCAAGTGAAAATGCACAATATTCATACCATTTAAATGGTGATCTAGCAAAATCACATTCTAATAAAGTAAACACATTTCGTGAGCTATATAGCAAACATTACCCAGCTAATGAAACTCTTAGGCCTATGTCAGCTATAGGCCTAAGAATTATTTATATTTTGAGGGGCACTTACTAGAGCCTAGGAGCAGGAAATTCCTAAATATACCACTGGATATATGTGAGACACGATATAATTGTCAAAGAAAGTTTTACTTAAATATTTTTAAAAGTAGGGATTGGATTCCATTAAAAAGTCTTATTTACACTGCAAAAGGAACATATAAGCGAGTTTAAAATTTCAGAATATGGTATAACCTCAGTTTAAATTAAACAATTAGTACCACATAAAAAACATAAAAATACTAGGCGCGTCCATAAAGTAAGTTTCCTTGGGCTGTTTACAGAAACAAAACACAATTTTATGGACATATATATTCCAACAGTTATAGCAATTGTTCAACTATTTTTCAACATATTGCCACCAGAACTGAAACAATTGTCTTATCGTGGCACCAACATTTGAATACCAGATTCATAGAAGTTTGCCGCCTGGGATTTGAACCACCGGGTGACAACCACCTTCACCTCACTGTCATTCTTTGTCATTTCGTGAGGTGTAGGAAAAGATGCAAGTCACTGGGGGCTAGATCCAGGCTTTAGGGTGAATATTTAAACACCTCCCAACCAAACTTCTGCAGAAGACTTGCTAGGAGGTGTTTAAACATCCACCCTACAGCCCGGACTTCCCTCCCAGTGATTTCCATCTTTTCCTAAACCTAAAGAAATGTCAGGGAACGACAGAGAGGCGGAGAAGTTTGTCACACAGTGGTTCAAATCCCTGGCGGCAGACTTCTACGACACAGGTATTCAAAAGTTGATGCTACGGTAAGACAAATGTTTCAATTCTGGTGGCGACATGTAGAAAAATAGCTGAACATTTGCTGTATCTGTTGGAATATACATGTCCATGAAATTGTGTTTTGTTTCTGTAAACAGCCTCAGGGAAACTTAGTTTATGGACTCACCTCGTATGTAACTCATTTCAGATTAATTATTTGTCACTGGAATGTAACATTTTCAACTCATGATCGAGTATCACTGCCTCATAAGCTGAGTTCAATTATTGTCATTCATACTCCGTTTGTAGATATCTTTCATCTTATCACCCTCTCAACAGAAACAGAGGACTCCCAAGCCAAAATAGCGATTTTATGTAGTTTATTAAAATCTATGCTGAAAATGTTACACTTGAAGCCACTTAGAAGCTTACAAGAACAAATGGGAGCCAAATTATTTCGCTTAACAGTATACATAATTATTGCAGCATGCATAAAACTCTTCACTGTTACTTCATCTCCCCAAGACTAACAATCAACATCCTAGTCTGTGGAGACCATATCATTCAATTCGTCATACTTGTAGTTAGTTTCTGGTGCTGCATCTTTGTAGCAATAGGCATATTGTAATGCTTCTGTTTAATCAGTGTTAATTGCAATTATGATATAAAGAAAATAAGTTTTTTTTAATTGATTTCTGAGCTAAGCTCCAGATCAATTCATTAAGCAGGGCTTACAGAAAAACAAAGGGCTAGTTTGATCAGGGCCGTCGCCTGGGCGGGGCAAAAGCGGGGCGATCGCCCCGGGCGCCGCGACCTGGGGGGCGCAGTGGCAACGGCAAAAATAAAACAACAAAATTTGAAAAAATAAGTAGGATGTACATAACGTATTTTTTAAAGTTATGTATAACTGAATTTTGAATATTGCGTTGTATGTTTTTATTGAACAAATAAATATTTGACACCAATAACTTTAGGCCTATATTTGCTAAGTTATCCCATAATAAATATTTGCTTATAAAGACATATTTACGATCAACTACGTCACAGAAGAGACTGAATTCTCTGGCCTTCTTGTCCATTGAAAACGATGAAGCACAAAAAATAGACTTGATGGAAATTCTAACGACATTTGCTCGTGCAAAAACCAGGCGAATGCCATTTAATGTTTAGTACCTTATCTTAATTTGATAAATGCGGTTCCCTTTTCTATATTCTATTCAATGTATGTAACGAGGTTCCCCACACTATTAATTTGTAGTCCATTAATAACGCCTATAATATTTTTTTATGATTGTTAAGATTTTCTTACATTACTAAACTTGTATTAATTTGATTTTCAATACAATCTTATTACAAAATTTAAATAATTTTACTTCTGGTATTTCTGGTAATTGTAAGGTAATCCGATTAGGTGTCTCTTTTGGGCGCAAAAACACAGACAGCGACGCAACCCGACGCGCAACTTTGCTAACGAGCGACTGGACGCGATGCGGCTTGGAATATGTCCAGTCCACGTCGCCCCAAGTCGCGTCGCTCATTGCGTGTTTAACCCCATTCTGTTTATACGTATTTGATAGTGTCGCGTCACGTCGCTCGCTGTGTGTTTGTGTTTGGATCCCTACAGATAGGTGGAATGTCGGGAGGGTGCACGTGGGATTGAGTTTGGGGGGGGGGGGCGCCTGACGAAATCTTGCCCCGGGCGCCAACAAACCACGCGACGGCCCTGAGTTTGATAAGCACATGTGAAGGAATACGTGGGTAATGTTATTTGTCAAAGCTAACTTCCAAAGCCGTATATGAACAGTGTAAAACAATAACTGATTTTTCTTTCCAAAATCAATAAGCTCCTTCCCATGGGCTTTATAAATCCGATAAAGCGTATTTGAGTTATCGCATGTACAGGCACATGGACAGACGGAAAGACATTTTCCTGTCCACCACACAATCTCAGAAAGTACCATTCTGGCACTTAATAAATTTGACTAATAAAAAAGGAAGTGATATAAATAGTAAAGCTATTGAATCATTATTAAAAATGGTCAAATTATAAAGATATAATATAAAATGATTAACAAATAATCAACTTATAATGAATGTTTTTATTTTGTCACAAGAAATATGAATTTTTTCCTGATTTGGCATGTTTCATGAATTTTAAACATAATATCTTACCAAGATGTAGTACCAATAGGACAAGTGTCACATGCTGAACTGTGAGGAGACTGCGTGGATACTTTCCCCAGCCTCCCCACGTCTCTGATGAGACATTGACTGCAGGCAAAGGATATACCATTGTACATGTTGTATTATTCACTGCCACTATCTCAGTGCATAGGCAAGATAATGTGATTGTGTAGAAGAAAATAACCACAAGCACAGTTGGGATGAATTTTGAACCATAGCACCACACTACAAACACAGACACCTGAAATGTAAGAAACATGAGTAAGATTTCTCTTTATTTCAATTTCAATATTTTTTTTATATTTTTTATTTATTTATAGTATTGTAAACTTATTTCCTGGGATCAGAGTCCATGGTCGCTCCAGCCCATGTATAGGCAGTGATTGCTGATATTGAAATTTCTTAGAATATCCAGTGACTGCTATACGCGTGGCTGGAGATCAGTCTTGACTAGAATATTCAGTAACATGGGCGTCCCCTGGTAATATCGGTAATTATCCCCAGAGGGGTCTTCAGGGGATGAACGAGGAAGTAGCCATGGAGACGGCAGAGTTAAGGGTTGTAGTGATTAGCATACTGTATATATATTGTGAATAAACGGGACTATTGGGGAATCAAGTAATTATATCTAGTAGTAAGAAGCACCCGTATATCCTCCCTCATGCTAAGAAGGGGTATGCACAACATCTGGAGATGGCAGGCATCATGGAGCGGAGAACTTGGACATCAAGACTGACCACCATAGATATGCTACGCTCCGTCTAAGGGATGTTGACCTCACAGTATATCCAAAGACATACAGAATGTCCTAGCCAAGTCAGCAACTCACTCTGCATTTCCAAAAGAATGGGGACGATCTGCATGTCCCCCAGCTTTCCTAGGAGGCTGTGGGTAGGCTGGCTATCCCTCCTATCTACCGTATATTGAAAATGGGGACTTTGTTTAATTCTGAGCATTAACATTTCATATTTAAATATACCTATCCTTTTATGAACTCCAATCGCTCATCTTATCCAAATATTATTACAATGCTTTACCACTTCTCACTATGATGAAGCAAGGAAGAAAATATGGTCACTTACATTTACACCAACTCACCAAATAGAAGGCAGCTTAACTCAGCTATATGCCAGAAAGAAAATAGCGTAAACAACAAACAATTTAAGTCTAAAATTATAAATTTTATATAACAAAACTAAACTAAACTCCGTGGCGCTACATCCCTAAGGGACAAGACCTATCACCCGACAGCTGCATCATCTAGAATAGGCAGAGGCAGGATTCAGGGGCATGTGGTCATATACTTCACTGCATAAACAAATTACAACCTCGTACAATGGAATCAGTGTAAATCACTTCTATGTTAAACCCTACGTTGTGCGAAAATCTCTTCTGTATAGGTGGCATCACGCAAATTTTAACAACTGAACTGATTTCTCATGAAAGGCTGAAAATACAGTGGTACCTTGAGATACGAGTGCCCTATCATAAGAGTTATTTGAGATACGAGCTGTCGAGCAAGCGAAGTTTTGTTTTGAAATACGAGTGACATTTGAGATACGAGGAACAGCCAGCTGCGACGCTGCACACGGCCCAAGATTTTACTGCGCCTGCGCCTCGTGAATTATCCCACGTATTCCCCCAGTGTGCTTGTTTACCTCGCTGTCGAAGGATCTTTGCTAAGTTTTTTTAGGGCTTTGCGCTTTTTGAGCATTTACATACTTTATCACATTTCTTTTTATAACCATGGGTCCGAAGAAAGTGTAACAAATATGTATGTACACTTTATAAAACCAGTTTTTTTTGCTTTACATTCTCTTTTATTATGTTTTTATACAATATTTGTCATTTATAAATACATTTTTCTTATTAAAAAACACGTAACAAAAACAATTGGGGGTAGCATTTTTGGGGCTGGAACGGATTAATGGCATTTCAATTAATTTCAATGGGGAAAACTGCTTTCAGATACGAGCAAATTGACATACGAGCAAGGTTACGGAACGAATTAAACTCGTATCTCGAGGTATCACTGTACTTTTATACCCTCTAATCCTCAATTCAGCATGCGGTAAGTGTAATGGGACAAGACTGTTTAAAGGTCACAGGCTTCACTTAAACAACCCAGCAGAGACAACTCCTTTTGTATAAAAGAACTCAATGTTCCTTTCTTTTTGTATTGTATTTCTTGGCTTCCAGCTAACCTTATTTTACGATTGTGACAAGTGCACTGATTTTCAATCTGTGCCAAAATTTGTAACTATCTTGTAGTTTACAACACCTTATTTATAATTATGGTATTCCAGCAATATTTACCACAATTTTAATTTTTTTTAAGTGTACTTCGAATCATAAGACGCACCCAACTTTCAAGGATCTGTTTTCCAAGTAAAAAAATGGATCCTATGGTTCATAAACTATGGTAATCGAAGCCAGGACCCCAGCAAGACTAACTACAAACATGAGGCTGATGAAGATTGGGAACAGTTATAACTATAAAATATAGACCAATACCGGTACATATTTATTGCCTAAGTGACCCAAACATGGCTTTGACTGAAAAATCATGACCCAAAGTGTCCCAAACCAAAATTTCTGTGACCCATGTATATAATGAAAATGTAAGACGTAAACAACTGCTAATTACTACATTCACATAATCTCCCCCTCTCATATTCTGATCAGGCTATTGTAGCCCTGCCTAATAGGTGGAGAAACACCTCTACCAAGCCAGGAGGGAATACCACAAACCTTAACAGGATGATGATGGCATTGGTGCCCCCTCCCCCCCCAAAAAAGCAAGCAAAAACAAATGCACATACATACCTACAAACAAACAAACAAACAAACAAACATATTCCTGATTGAAGCACATGAAGCTAAAACCAAATATATCTCTAGAAAAGTAAAAATACAGTCTACATCACAGATATTTCATTTCATAAATTTTAAATGTGTATCAATTCTTTAATATCTGAACACAAACCTTTTACTTTCCTCCAGCTTGAAATATTTATTTAAAATGTTATTTTCCAAAGCTATGAAAGTTACAATTACCACTCATTAAGTTAATTCTTAAACATACCGGTACTACATTGATTGAGTTCTCTAATCACATATTATATCATCGAAGTACTAACAGATCCATCGTGCAAACTGATCTAAGGTACATATTAAGCATTTGTTTTAAGGCTTCTAACCTGAAATTTAGCATATTAGGGATGTCGCGCCACGGAGTTTAGTTTTAAGTTTAGATAGGTCATAACTAGGGCCCAGATTTGAAGGTTTTAACCATTTTTCTCCAGCTTCCTAATAACATATTTTTCCGATTCATGTCCCTTACTTCCGAATATGTGAATCTTATAGAACCTAAAAAGGGCTAAATCAGACTGAAGGGCCTAAAAGAGGCTAAGGAGGATTTTTGCTGAAAAACTAGGGGCTAAAGTGAACTTCTGCAGATAAAATAGATTTTCCAATTAATGAAAAAGAAAATAAATATGTGAATTTGTGCATTTTAAGAAAAGACATAATAAAAATAAACAACTGATAGTCGAGTAATTTTCTGTCAAGCCTGTCAAAAACAAGTAGGCCTAAGTAAACATAGCTATCTTTTCTTTTATCTACCAATCTTTTCTTTTATCTACCAGACTTCTTTCTTCGGATTTTGAAATCAAAATTTTAAATATGTTTACTAATATGCATATGCAGTTCAAATGAAGATGTCATTTTTCATGAACACATTATTATTATTATTATTATTATTATTATTATTATTAATTTATTTTTTTAATTATTGCCATCTTCTTAGTGTTCGTTTGTTGAATTACAGACTTTTCATTAAAATACTATAAAAAGAAAGAATAATTGTATAATTAAAGGGTAATAGAACCAGTGACAAGTAGGCCTACAAAGAAAAGAAAGAAAGAAAGAAAGAAAAAAAAACAAAGATCATTTTTGGGACACATATTATGGACACCAGAAAATAGAATTAGCCGAAAAATAATAGAAAAATTATGGAAGAGTAAGAGTAAGAA
Organism: Ectobius pallidus; assembly: GCA_964059195.1. NCBI lineage: Eukaryota > Metazoa > Arthropoda > Insecta > Blattodea > Ectobiidae > Ectobius > Ectobius pallidus. Next base: position 20,765,032 of record CAXKWD010000012.1, read on the forward strand.
AAATATAAGATGGATTACAGAACTTAAGGAAGATATGGCAGAGCTACTTATTACAATAGAGGATTTAATATACAAGACAGACACACTCAAAATGTTGAAAGACAAACACACTACACTACAGATGAAAATCAACAAACAGAGAATAGGAGGAGTAGTTCCAGAAGCAGAAAGAAAATTGCGGTCAGAAAGGATGAAGAAGTACTGGGCTGACAAAAGAAGAAAAACCTCAACTAGAAACCTGACTAAAGTGGACCTATGAAGGCCAAAAAATTAAAATTAAAAATTAAATTAAACGGTAAATATTTAAATTGTTTGTGCTATTTTTCGAGTGCCAATATAAGGAATAGTTACTTGTTTATTTTCTACACAAAACTAGAATAACTGTGTCAAAATTATAATACAATTTTCAGTGTTACTATTAGTGCTTTATTAAGATGGCTAAAATCATTTGTTTAAAACCTAAAAAGGGCTATTCCACGAAAATAAAAGCAAGAGAGACAGATGCAAAAGTAGCTGCTCATTTTAACTGTAAGTGGGTGAAAATGTGAATGTATTATTGCACAAAGAAACAATGATGGGCCGAGGTACCACTCGCTTCAGTAGCCTGCATGCTGGGAACATTGGTCCAGCGGGAAGTGCTGTGGAGTGAGGAGCTACCTTCTTACTCATTGAATGCGATTCATTTCTTTCATTTTAGATAACCGTTACTTATCATTTTCACAATTTGAAACTATTTAATCATTTTAGACACTGAAAAGTTGGTTAGGACTGTTAGTCTGTGTGGGTGTTATAGAAGTGTGACCATTCAATGACTAAACTAAAGATTTGACTATTTTTTGATTTTGGCAAACCGAAACACTAGCGCTTCAATCAACCTGTTCTCAATGTTGACATTTCTTGTCCAGACAAAACTCTTTAGGTGCTAGGAATTCTAACTAACAGGACTAACGTATTGCGTTCATCATTAACCCTTTCCACACAAAATTTAATATATTAAATCCATTCTCATCTTTGGTAGAGCAGAATTTAATATATTAAATTCACTTTACCGGCCTGCCTCTCTGATGGCAGAGTGCAAAAAATTGATAATAGATGTCATGGGAAGACTTTTTCCCACTTCTTGCAGTGAATCCCCCCATCATCAGATGATTTTGTCACAGAATGCATCATTCCAGGAAATCTATATTATCTTGATAGGCAGTGGTACATTTTTCTTGTGCCTTTCTTTGTATTTATTAAGTGCCAGTATGGTACTTTATGAGATTGTGTGGGGGATGGGGAAATATCTGTCCGTCTGTCTGTTCGTGTGTCTGTACATGTGATAACTCAAATACGCTTTATTAGATTTTCATGAAATTTGGTATATGCATTTATAACGTCCATGGGAAGAACCCTATTGATATTGGACCAAATTGGTTAACCGGTACCGGAGTAATGCCCAATTTAGTGCCTATTTTAATGGTAATATATCAGATAGGCACTATAACTCAAATACGCTTTATCAGATTTTCATGAAACTTGGTATACGGATTTATGATGTCCATGGGAAGAAACCTATTGAATTTGGACCAAATTGGTTGGATAGTACCGAAATAAAGAGTAATTAACAGTCACATCTATTATAATATAATCTTCGTTCTCCGACAATTCAAAGCATTTGATTGCCTCGCGGCCAATCAATCAGCGGCCGAGCTCCTGTAAATAATGTCGTAATGTAATTAATTCTGTAAATAGAAATATCAGGGGAAATTACTTATTAAATAAGAGCATGCTTTCATTTCCAATTTAATATATACCTGGGCCGTCGTAAGGTTGCACTTTCCATTCTACAAGTTAAGTTGCCAGTATCAAAGATTGACAAATGAACTACTCGACTTCGTTGCGTACTGACAAGGAGGTGCCGATCGGCATTATTCGGCTGTATTCGGCCTTGAACATTCGAAACTATTTCTAATCCCTCAATTAATCATTTTTCTGTTCTTCCATTCAGTAATTTTCGATATTTATGTAATGTAATATTATTCCGAACCCATAGTTTCAAAAAAAAAAAAAAAGTATCGTTCATTTATACAAAGATTCATCCTGCTATGTGTGGGACATCGTCCACCTTCACATGATAAATATTCACATCATTGGATCGTGGTGTCGTAGCTCAGTGGTTATGCTGCTGGATAGTTACCCAGAAAGTTGGGGTTCGATCCTAGGCAGGGTGCTATTTTTTTTAATAATAATAATATTTTCAAGATGCAAATACAGTTTATGATTTTTCATTTTTACAATTAGCTGTCTTATATTTTATTGTATAATATAATTTGTATTGTATAATACATTATCAGCAGTGAAACCTTAACCTCGGCCAATTTGAAGATCGCTTTTAGCGGCGAAACCTATTAAAACTCTTTTCAGGTAGAGGGACAAGATGTCCCATTTTTCGCACGATACTCCTTTACTTCCTCTGTCCGTGCCATAGGTACTATAGGTAGAGGAAGTGTCGTTTTCGATCCCGAAATTCCGACTTTAGTTTTTAACATAAATGCACGTTTTGAGGCCCCCGAATCAAAAAATACTATTTTGGAAACATGTTTTTGTGAGTGTCAGTATGTTTGTGTGAGCGTCAGTATGTTTGTGTGTATGTCTGTGAACATCCTAGCTCGAGAAGGAAAATTGTATGAGAACATTTTTTTGGGCTCAGGTACTTTTCTCAGGAAAGTAGAAATAAGGTAGTAATTTTTTTAGAAAACCGGTAAAAAAAGCACTTTTAATCGTGAATGATATTAATTAAAAGGAGAAAATTAAGCTTGTGGGTGGTATGAAATTATAACATTCCAGAGTAACCAACGTTGATTGCTTCACATGGAAAAACTCTTTTTGTTAAAAATATTTACATTTGATTATTAAATAGACTCAGTTTGATAAAAATGTTAAAATTCACTAAGCCTTTTTAAATGTGAAAGTTCTCAGAAATTGTAGAAAATCTGTAACAGGTTGTCTTTGCTTTCCAATATGTCTGGCTCCACAGGGCGTAATTCTTTATCATAAATCTAGCATATATTATTATTATTTGAAAAATTTTAACGATTGTCTAAAAAATAGTGTACGATACACGTGAAAAAATTATTTTATTTTGCTCGTAGGATTGCTGCATTCGCTCTTAAGGGCTCGTTTCGCAAACATAGCAAACTCGTAATTAAAAATCTCGTTTTAACATTTGGATCATTAATTATTTTGTTCTAAAATATTTGTTTTAATATAATATGGTACCTGTAATACATATGTTTTATAAACATATCTTAATTTAAATTAGCATATGTTTTATAATTACCAAATAACCTAGTCTATATTAAATATTTTTGAAAGTTTCAAAGATCGATTATATTACATAATATTGTCAGAGGTTTTAGGTAATTGTTTTGCAAATGAAACTGCAATAGTAATCATGCATTTTTCTCCAAAACAAAATTACTTTTATTTTTTAATAAATGTTGTGAAGCCTGGGATTACTTGCAATAATAAAACGCTATCGGGATACTATTGGTTTATACTTCGGTAAAACTCAAACTTAACACTAAAACAGTAACTTGGGGTAGGTGGTAAAAGTAAAAAATTAAACGGGCTATTAACAAAGTTTTGCCCAAGGTGCAAAGTACGTGAAATCTGGATCTGCATTTATAGATTTGACAAAAAGTATAAGGCAGGTAATTTTAAAAATTAAAAATTAAACACTGCATTTAAATCTTAAAAATATAGTGAATAACTAAAAAAAAAAAAAAAATTACAGCAGAGGGTGGGATTTGAACCTAGGACCCCTAGCTCCACGAACTAGCATCTTAACCATTACACCACTTATAACTTTGTCAAGGAACGAGAATAATAGGGATGTAAAGCGTTATGCTTTCTCCGATACCATTAGCCTTTGTATATGAACAATACGATTTTTTATTAATAGTGTATTTGTGTTAGTATTTGTATAAATACTATTAATACTGAGACGCAATGCATTAATTACGGAAAAATGAGATAGAATCCCCTAATTCAAGCATGCAATGTCGAAGCCGAATGGCTTCTGTCTGTCAGTGAATAGAATTGCAGTGCAGCCAACGTAAACATGCATATAGTTGAAACTGGAAAGTGCAATGTTACAGCGGCCCAGGTATAAGTATTAATTTTGTAATGGATATTAGAGGCTAATATATTATTGCATGGCCCACAATAAACATAACGTAATAAATTGCCAATCATTATTGATATTGTTGTTGCTAGCCCGCTTTCTTCTTGACGATGTGTGTAAATAAAACATTTAAAACACTTACTAGCTATTGAATATTGATATAATATTGTGTTTCTATCGATATGAATGGCTACCGATATCTGCATTTTGTTTTAATGTGAGTATTTTTCTTATTCGCTCCTGAGGAACAATATACCTAATGAAATTCCTGACAGATTTCAGATTGACTTTAATTCATTCATAACCTATACGGCTGCTTTAAATTTGAAACATACATGTCAGTGAATCGTAGGCCTATTACATTATTAATATTATTGTCAATGCATTTTGTAAAATGTTGAGACATATTTTAAGAATTTATTATATCAGTGTATACCAATATGAGTTAAGGTTAAGAATCAAACTTTAAACCTTTGTTCTTCCGTAAGCCCTGCTTAATGAATCGATCTGGAGTATAACTCGGAGATCTATTACAAAAATAACTTTTTTCTGCATGGGGCTATCATAATTGCAATTTTCACTGATTAAAAAAGCATACTGGTACTTTGTTACATTAGTTGACCTGATTTTATTTTTGATAGTGAAATGGTATCCAAGAGGCCACTAAGTGATGAACAACTAATATGCCACTGTTCTAGGATTAAGTCCCACATAAAATTTTCTGTCATCTACCGCTTACTCCAGCTGTGAACATTAACTTCAGAACAAGGTAAATGTTTGATGTTATGTAATATTGCATGTCTTTTAGGAAACATTTCAAGATTTATGGGATTTTTTTAAATTTGAAAGATTAAAGAAATAACTACATTGGTTAATGCAGAAAAAACCCAACCAATCTACAGCAAGTTCATTTTTCATCCTTACTTGTTGCAAAAGTTTTAAAAAGTATTTAAAGAACACAAAATCATACCAGCACCACAAAACAAATATAATTTGAGGACTCTAAGTAAACTTAAAAACTTAAAAACAGCAAACTAGTTATGAAATTATCAGGAATTTACCAAATGGATTGCCAAGATTGCAATAACATTTACATTGGACAGAAAAAGAGAAATTTGGAGACTAGAATTAAAGAACATCTGAGAAATATAAAATTCATACAGACAGATAAATCGGCAGTAGCACATCATTCGTGGACTTATGACTTAAAAAAGATATCAAACCACTTGAAAGTGTTAAAAGACCAAGGAAATTCAATACTTGGGAAAAAATCTTTATAATGAAAAACCAAGACATTGTTATGAATTTTGAAATTCCTCCAGTTAATGACGTCATCAGAATGACCAATAGGGACATAGAGGGCATCACAACACAGACACGAACTACCAGCCATAGCCGTGAGAATGCCAATTAACCATTAGCTGAGGATAGGGATGATGGTTTTGCCCGAAAGTGAGAGTGATAAGGAAAGTGAGAGATAAGGCAAAGACAGGGAGCGGTAATCTTACTTTGCGACACTAACAGCCAACATGATGATCTGTATTTCCCTCCCTCCCACTGCTGTGTGAGGCTACTCAATATTTCAAATTTACGATATTCGCAATTAATTTTCACCCATTTATAGTTAATATGAGCACCTAATGTTTTGCATGTATCTATTTGCAATGAAGACCTACTGACATGCTAAATTTGGGGGTAGGTTTCAACATGACAACCTGTACAGTTCCCTTGTAAAACTTAAGGGAATCTAAACTAAAAACACAAATTCTACAAGATTAAACCAATATTGTATTAATATGAGTTGATTAACACACTTTTGGACTTCACTTACCAATCATTTGGTAGGATGCGTTTCACAGACCATTCGCCTGTATCATCAACTACATGTCATCAAGGACATGTAGTTGATGATACAGGCAAAAGGTCTGAGAAATGCGTCCCACCAAATGATTGGTAAGTGAAGTCCAAGTGTGTTAATCAACTCATATTAATAAAATATTTTTCACTTCACTGTGTTAAGTTCCAAACCATTTATAATATTTATAATATTAAACCAATATATTTTGAAATAATAGTTAATTTAAGTTTTACATCAATATGACTGTAACTTTTTGAGTTAATCATTTAAAAAAAATAAAAATTGTAATCATGTGCAAATGCCATCATGATTACAATTTTTATTTTATATATATATATATATTTTTATATAGGCTATATATGCCTCTTCAATTCTCCAATAACGATCTTCAAAACTATGAATTAGTTTCTTTATATTTCTAAACAATTCCCTTACAAAAATTAAATAACATAATGAAATTTTATTTTTGTTAAAAAGTCCAGAATTAAATTGTACTCCAAAAATATTTTAGTACCAAACAAATAATGCAAACTTTTTTCATATTACCTCTTCAGAACTTATGCTGAAAATTTCTAAGACACTGCATAAAAACGCCATCATGTGGAATATTTTCAGCAATGAAGAATGCAGAAAATTTTTTGTGACAAAAAATAACTTTAAATTTAATAATGAGATTATTTAAGTGCTGATGATCATTTAAGTGTCATTTGAGAGCATTAGAGTATCAATGAACTAAAAAACAAGCAGTTGATCTACATATATAAGTCATGATTTTGCCCAAATTGTAGTGGTATAATCCTTACGCATATGTTGTATTAAACATCTATTAAATGTACGTTGAATGTATAAATGAGAATAAATTCATACCTGAGAATTAACCACACACTGATTCTTTCCAGTAGCATTCTGCATCACTTGGGGATCAGTTGCATTGCCTACTAATGATAAAGATAAAAGTGGAACAACGAGGCACATCAACCAGAGAACAGAGCTTATAGTGAGGATGGGTGGCAACATGAAGAAAACTCCTAGCACCTGTATGGCACTTACTGTCACACCACAGCACACCCAAAATTGTACACAGTTCCATACACTCTGCATATAGTACCGAGACTGAAAAAAATAAAAATAAAAAATGTGATTTTTAAAAATATTCCTCCAAAGACATAATTATAATATATCCTTATACACCCCAAGCAAGTGACAGACATTTATTTTAAAGTTTAATCTCACTGAATAGATTTATACTCTTTTCTATATAGGAACATTATCCTGGATAGAAATCAAATCCAGCTTGGTACAAAGATCCTAAAACCACTGTACCTAGTCCCATTCCAAATATTTCTCTAGATTTCTATTAACCTCACTATAGATCTTAGCACATCTGTAGTGTATATACAGGTAGATCACATCTGACTCTGATGATTATTTCTGTTTATGTCGTTAGGTTTCAATGCACTGTTTTTATTACATTACCGTATTTTTCAGACCATAAGACGCAATTTTTTACCTTGAAAACAGAGTCTTGAAAGTTGGGTACATCTAATGGTCCAAAGTAAACTAAAAAAATTAAAATTACGGTAAATATTGCCTGTAATACCATAATCATAAAGGTGTTGCAAGGATAAGTTAGTTGCAAATTTTGGCACAGACCGTAGCCTACATCAATGTTCTTGTCACAATCGGTAAAATAAGGGTATCAGGAAGCCAGGTATGCAAGGTGAAAAGAAAGGATTGTTGGGTTCTTTCATACAAAAGGAGTTGTCTCTGTGAGGTGGTCTAAATGAAGGCAACGACCTCTAAACAGTCTGACATTGAGCACTGAAAGTGATCCATTGTAGAGAGTCATGATTTTTGTGTGCAATGGAGTATATTATTTCCTTTTAAAATGTTCATTTAGAATCATGTAAATTTTTTTTCTCCTTAAATTTCCGTCCTAAAACCAAGGCATGTTTTATGGTCTGGAGCGTCTTATAGTCTGAAAAGTATGGTACATATTATGTTATGTTTATGTTATATATATATTTTTAAATACCAGTGAAAGTTTGGTTAAACTAAAATAGGCTATGCAATAAAAAATCTGTTGTGTTACACTCTAACTTTCTCTCCTCTCAGTTTGGTCAATATACGAGGGTTGATCCAGAAATAAGGTTCCCAAAGAGCTCCAGCCGCACGGGAAGGTGCGAGACAAAATCCGGCAACACCGCTGTGCGCGGCTGTTCCCCCACTCTCGATTCCGCCTGGCCGCGCTTTGCTGCGCTGCTCAGCCTTGGCTCAGCAGCCGTCCGAAATGGAGGTGCTCATTGTTGCTCCCGCCAAGTGCGAGATTCGTTCCCTAAGGACTGTTGGACTCCATTGTTACGGGAGACAAAATGTGGGTGTTTCATTTCACTCCCGAAATGAAAGAAAAGTCCAAACAATGGCGTCACTCAGGGTCACCAGTCGCAAAGATTTCAAACAAACTCCTTCTGCTGGCAAAGTCATGGCCAGTGTGTTTTGGGATTGTAAGGGGATACTGCTGATCGATTTCATGGAACCTGGGACAACAATCAACTCAGACAGTTATTGCGCAACACTAAGGAAACTCAGGCCAGCTATGCAGAACCACCGGCGAGGACGACTGACAGCCGGTGTAACGCTGCTTCACGACAACGCCTGACCTCAAGTCTCCCGTCAAACCCAGGACCTTTTGACAAACTTTGGGTGGACTGTCACCCACTGTACAGTCCAGACCTTGCGCCTAGCGATTATCACTTGATCCTGAAGTTTAAAAGAACACTTGGGTGGCCAACGCTTCCAGAGCGACGATGAAGTCAAAGACGGGATGAAACGCTTCCTCAACGGATTGGCAGCGGAGTTCTACGACATTGGGATACAAAAATTGGAGCACCGTCTACAAAAATGCCTATAGATCGTCCCAGCCTTAAAAGACAGTATTGAGTTAAATGTAGTAGTTGCATCTCACTTGCACTCGTACGTTCTGCAATTAGCTTCGTCCTTTTCTATCCCGATAATGTTGCCATTTTCCAAAGTGATAAATGTAATAATGTGATTGCGTGGTCTGATAGGGAATTTTCCGCCCTTTCTAATGATGTCAATTGTAAAGCCATAAATAATTAATATGAGGCCTATTTTTCATAATTACGTTATTTTGGCGGAAGTAAAATTTTTTTCACTTTAATAACTTATCACGCGATAGACAGAAAACTAATAATCAAAACAAGTAAAGATTTTTTTCTTGGACTGCCTGATGGTGAAAGAAAGTACTCCCATTACGTCGGCAATAAATTTTACATAAGAAGAAAGCTATATATTTTTTTATTAAGTGCTACCTGAAAATTCTCGGACGGCAACACAGAAAAGTTAGGTAGTGAGTAACATACTTTGGTATTGACTTTACGTTGGTGACTAAGCGAGAAGAAATGTTTATAGATGTCTGAAAAAGTATTTAAAACAAACCAGATCTCTCTATCATGTAGCATTAATAAATTATCACAGTTTTCCCGAGCTCAGCATTCTCGCGCTCATGACTTGGTTGCTTTGAGATTTTGTGTACTCAGATGTTTCTAAGACTATCGTGTCTTCTTCAGAGCTCATTGTTATATAGTAGCTGTGTAGTGAAGTTTAACTTTTATGTGAAGTGGTTCTTGTGTTTTTAAAAATTAAATTTTATATTAATTAATATTTTATATTAATTATGAATAGAGGAACTAGAAATCTTAGTGTTGACAAATTGCGCAGTAAAGAGCGAATTATAGTATTAAATATACTTAATTATTTCTTGAAGAAAATGAACGTTACCCAGGCAATTAAAGAGATAGCAGAAGCTACCGGGTGTCCAGAAAGTTTACTGTTTAGAATAAGAAAAGAAAAAACGAAAGGCCCTCTGAGAAGGAATAATACTACTCCCTGAGGATAGTGAACAGGCCTAAAGGCATGTAATGTATTTTAACTATTACTTCCCTTTATAATTATATTCTTGAAAATTATAACACAATAATAGTAATAATATCAATAATAATAATAATGATAATAATAATAATAATAATGATGAAAAATAATATTATCGAAATGAAATTTAATATTAAATTTAACATTTATAAATTATTAGCTTAAAGGACCCGGCGTCACCTGGTTCTGTATTTTACTTGTACTTCGAAGTCAATTTTGGAGGAAGCCCCTTTAATTTTCAAAATTTAGGCCCTAGAGAAAGCACAACTTGTCACACTCAAGGACCCTATTACTTCTAAAGACCATGAAGGGTGGGGTTGAGGTAAGAAGAGACAGAAATTCCTATTAGTCTTTCTTTTCTGTGTGTCAAGTCGTAAAATGAGCCAAAAGAATGTAGATTTAAACGTCATTTAATAGGGATTAAAACATTTAAGGGACTTTTTTTTCCCCCAAATTTAGTTTTACCTAAGTTTTTCTCCTGGTTCTGTTAGCTCTGTGTAAAGTCTGGCAAAAATTGATCAGAGAATTTAGATTTAAATAACATTTATATAATAGGGGTTGCAACATTTAAGGAGTGGTTTCATCCAAATAAACTTTGGTTAAAAATTTCTCTTGATTCAATAGGTTCTTGGTATAAAGTCTGATAAAATTGGTCAAAGGATGTAGATAAATATATATCACAAAATAGGGGTGAAAGATCTAAAATGTGGTTTGTTCCAAAATTAGTTTTCCTACCATTTTCTCCTGATTCTATACGTTCTGTGTACAAAGTCTGTTAAAAACACGTCAAGAATGTAGATCTAAATTTTGGTGGTGTAATAGGGGTAGAAACATTTAAAGGGTGGCTTCTTCCAAAATTAAATTCGCCTAATTTTTCTCTTGTTTTTATAGGGTCTGTGTGTAAAGTTTGGTAAAAATCGTTCAAACAATGTAGACTAGTAAAAAGATCACAAAGTAGGAATTGAAAATTTCGCAAGGGGTGTTTTTTTCGAGAATGATTGTCTCGTAGAATTTTTACTTGATTCCACAGGGTACATGTGTAACATTTTGTAGACATTGGTCAGAAAATGTAGATTTGTGGGCCTATAGAGAAAATATTACTCATGGGGGTTGAAAATAAGGGAAGAAGGGTGTGCCGTCGTTCTATCTGCAGGGCATGATTTACATTAATTATTATGTACAAGAAACAAATTTCGATGTTTTCACGAGGTTTAGGAGCTTTTTCACATCATGTGCCAGGCCTTGTAATGTGAGTAGATCTGGCATCAGTGCGCTGCATAAGACCAATACTGTTTTTTAAGGTTGGGACGGCTTATAGAAAAAGATTTTGATTATGTCGAAAAATAGAGCAAAGTGTCTTCTTTCCAACGATGCACATTACTATGAGAATAAACAATGTTGTCTATTTGTAAAATTGATGGGAACCTTATTTCTGGATCAACCCTCGTAAATTCCTTACTTCACATTCTGATAAAGAAAAAGAGGTCATATTGTAGGGATTGCATATTCATTTGTTTTAGTCTCATGCAAAGGTATACTGATCACCATGCAGGTATTATAGCTTGACTTAGGGCTTGTGACTGGCTTATAACTACCCTTCAGAAAATTTTTGCAAAAAAAAAATGTTCAAATAAAAAAAAAAAATTGTTCTTAGTACAGTTGAACTTGGATAATTCAAAGCTGAAGTGAACGATTTTTAACTACAAAAGTTCATTTCTTTGCATACAGTTGTCAAGGGACCATGCTCTTGACCATGATCTTTAATTTAAAAAGTTTAAATTACCAAGTTCATTTGTATAAGCACCTTGTGAACAAAATTTAAATAAAATTGTTATAGCCTTTTCATAGAAAATCATGAAAAATGAAAATTTTCTTTCTGTAAAGTGCTAGTAAAGTAAAACTCGTCAATCTTCATATCACATCCTCAGATGATACCTAACTAAAATTTAAAATTTTGTTTGGATACAATTGTGTTAGAGCAATGGAGTTGGCGTTCGACACATACATACATTCATATATTTTTTTTGTTTTCAAGCTATGCTGTTCACAGACATGCAGACAGTCAGACAAACCTGAATTTGGGACCTTTAGTTAAACATGCTCATGCCCTATCGTCTGAGCTAGGCAGATGTCCTGATGTCAGAGAAATTTTTCTCCTAACTATTCTCATATCTAGAATGTTCAAGTGATTCACAAATTAGCATGCATTCATATATTTTAGCTGTTTATAATTTCATTAAACAGTTCATTAAACTGTTTTATCGAGTCTTGAAAGCCCCATTAACCATTATACAACTATATTAATGTGAAACTGTATTTAATCTCAGAAGTTCTAGAGATAATAACTACTAACCTCCATAATGAGATGAAATATAGATATGGGATCCTCTCTGCGAAAACTGATAGAGCAAGCGATTGAGTTGAGGCTACGACTTAATTCAACTGGTGAAGGACCTTGCTCACTTGTAGTTTCCTTGAAGACTGCCACTTTCTGGCAGACTTGTGGATAAAGAGGCTCCACAGCCAAACTGCAATAAAATCCACATAAGACTTGGTTCATTCAAGCAGGAATGTCATAAATACAAATTTCTTGAGTAAACAAACTGCTTTCCTTACAGTTCTTAATTCTCAAATAATCTTAAATGGAAGTAAAATTAATTACTACAATCATAACCATAATAACAACACCAATAATAATAATAAATCAGATAAAATGATGTAGCAAAGTGCCAGAATGCTTTTGTTTAATCAGTGAAATGCAGAAAATAAATTACAGTATTTTTATATCGATTTGCAAGTTAAGCTCCAGATCAATTCATTAAGCTGGACTTATGGAAGAAGAAAGGTCTAGTTTGATAAGCATATGTGAAGGAATATGTGGGTAGTGTAATTTGTCAAATCTAACTGTATTGCAACTTCCAAAGCCACATATGAACACTGTAAAACAATATGTTGCCATGAGAACTGATTTGCATTTGATAAACTCTTTCTAATATATTACCATAAAATAGGCACTGAAATGGGCGTTACTTCGGTACCGGCCAACCGATTTGGTCCAATATCAATAGGCTCCTTTCCATGGACGTTTTAAATACGTATACCAAGTTTCAAGAAAATTTGATAAAGCATATTTGAGCTATCGCACGTACAGACAGACATATTTTCCCGTCCACCACACAAACTCAGAAAGTACCATTCTGGTATTTAATAACAATATAATCCTAACAAGACAAGACTAATATCAGTAGTGAAACTGAAGAAATGTTTAAAAATCTGAGGTTTGATCCAATGTAGTGTTTCCTTCATGGAGAAGTTTAGAACTTGAACTGATGAATGAGAACTGCTAAGCATCCCCCCCCCCCTTGAGGAGAATGAATGAAGGGTATTAAAATGTCAGCAAATGAATTTGAGGTAAAGAAAAGAATTCGAGAGAAATTATCTCACATCTGTCTTAATGATTGAGGGAAAGATCTCAAAAGAAAACCTCAGCTAGATAACATAGTCTAAGCAAGATCTGATGCTATGCCTCACTCCATTCTGCGATTCTAAATCAGATTCACAATTGCTTGGACCAGAGGGGTTAGCAGTTGTGTTTTTTTATATTTTCGTTGTTGTTGTTGTTATTATTATTATTATTATTATTATTATTATTATTATTATTATTATTATTATTGTTGTTGTTGTTAAGTTGAGATAATGAAACACTCATACTGAAAAGAATAGTGAGAAAATTTTAATTTTTCTATAGCTTCTATATTACATAAGTACTAACGGCTACCATATTTACTAACAAAAAATAAAATAATCTATTCTTATCAAGGAATATTCACCTTGCATCTGCTTGAAGGAAAATGGACATGTTGTCAGCATTTGCAGAAGAACCGATTACACATACAACCTCTCCATATTCTTGCATAATGTGGAGCATTTCTCTTGTAACCGAAGGTGTACAATCAGTAAAAAGTGAAACCAGAAGAGGAACATTATCTATTAGTTCTAGATGAGGGCGTATTTTGTCAATACCACGAGGTAGCTTTGCCTAAAAACAATAATTTAATAATTAGTTTATACATGCCTGCATTTTCTTCTTTCTTCCAAAATTTAATAATTGAACAGACAGTTGGATACAACAGTTCCAGTTATTTGTCCTCTTTGTACTTTATGCTTTTGAATTGACATTGCTTCTGAGCTGATTACAGCACGATTTTCCAACTTACCAGACGTGCTACACTTTTACCTTAGTAGCTGGATAACATGAAGAAGTTCAAAAAGTTACTAGAATTCGAAATACGAAATATGAAGAGCCTTAAAACATAGCAAAAGCGCTGCGTTGCAACCACCGTGATGTATAACTGCAAAGCTGACACACTTAACCAATTACAGTGAAATTCTTCAATGTTGTCCATTTTGTAGTGATGTTATGAAATTGATTAATTTTAAATTGCCAAATTAGTGGTGAATGTTGTAATAAATTTTAACACACAGCAAATTTGCATTACCACATTAGTAGCGAATGTCATAACAAATTTTAACAAATAGTAATTTTTAACAAATAATAATTTTAAATTATCAGTTTGGTAGTGACTGATGTAATAAGTTGTAATAAGTAGTTAATAAATCTTTACAGTGGTCTACATTATACTGTTGTTACTGATGACACTTTCAATTCAGGAGTACAATATACACTGGAATGAAATCAAATCCAATTTTTAACAAGATTGTTCTTTATAGATTCATTATACAGTCAACTCCTGATTAACAAATGGCTGACTAACCTTTCATTATAATTAAGTATATGGTATTTTTATTTAATTTCATATAATTTAGAGAGCTTTTACTACAAAATATTGTATGCACCATGTACACTAAAGCTTTATCGGACTCATCCAGTATTTCGGCCTGCTATACTAGATTCATCCGCTAAAGCGTTATTTTGCATACTTGATACATAAATAGCTATATCATAACAAATCATATTAAAGAGTGAAAGAAAGAAAATATACACCATAAAAGAATCTTACCCTGTTAGACATGATGAAATTGACAGGTGCACTCTGTTCGGTACTGTCTGTGAGGCAGCTGAGAGATCGCCAAGTGTCTTGCTGTGAATTCTGATCCATGCTGTGGATTAGCACACTGTCTTGACTAGTCCTATGATTTTGTTGATCCCTACTGCAACAAAGATGCAAGAATTGCTTATCTGGTTCAAAAAGTATTTTATTTTATACTCTCTATCCATACCAAGGGCCGTGGAGAGAAAGTAAGGGCCCCACGGGCAAATTTTCCTGGGCTAACGTCAAATATTAAATTTGCCAATGACACCCACCCCATCCTTTATAATGTATGTAACAAAAGATTATGTAAAGATATTATATAATATTATTATATACCTAATGTTATGTAAGTAACCTATTACTTGAAGACATTTTTGATGGTCATTTAAAAAGTTAGTAATGTTTTACAAAAAATAAAACCATATAAGGTTAAAAGCTTTACAGTTGTGCTCATAAAAGGTATTAATAATGTTTTCATAAACACATATTTTATAATCATAAAAACTAATCACTGTACAACTTGTGTCTTTGACTTTTCAACTCAAAATAAAAACACTTAAATTATAGATCCACCTATGTAAAAATAGCTAAACAAAAGGAATCCTAGGGATAACTTTGTACCGGTATGTACCAATTTTATCTGTTTGTACCAGTTTAATCTGTATGTACCAAAATTAAGATTTCAAATGCCGAAAGTTAGTGAGGCCAACTGTTCAGTCCAAAAAGATTTCTGCTTCTTCTACAAAAAAAAAAAAAAAAAGCATTTTCCTTTGAGAATAATCAGTTTCAGATTAACTGATTAATTCCGTGTCACCGATATTCAACAGAACAATCCAAATAAAAATAAGCACATAAAACATAACTTGATCTGTTTATTGATTTATAATCCATTTTATGTTAGAGTAAATTTAGAAGGTAAATCATAAAACCAGGTCGGCTGCGCGGCTGCCCCCCCTCTCCGTCGCGTCAGGCCTGTCCATATCATAAGTACTTGAGATAAAATAATGTAATCTAATGAAATCCACTTTGAGTTTTTACCAGAAATACATGTTTGAAGGTCTCCTGAAATAAAAAATACACAATTTTAAGACAAAAGGTCTATGTGTGCATTCAGGTGTGTCTGTCTGTGAAGAGCATGGCTAAAAAACTACAGCAAAACTGTATTTTATATTCAAGTGAGGCATCTTCTAAAGCAGGACAAAACCTTATTTTATTCAGACTACTCACAAACTGAAATGGATTGTTTTGCCAGACAACATTATACACTTGAAATAGGTGTAGATGTTGGAAAACAAGTAAAAGGAGTGAATCAATACCTAATCCTAAATGAAAGATTTTTATTAATTGCCCTACTAACCTAATTGCTCATTAATTACACTATACAACTATTTACGTATTTCATATATGTCCCTACTAATATTAAATTTAGAACCTAACTGAAATATATTTGATACAAAATACTAAATAACAAGCCACTACAAATTCCGTCTTCAGCTACCTCTCATTTCATATTGATTTAGATACATCTAATAAGTTTACACATTTCTGAGAACTATAACCACTATGAACGAATAAATAATGACACCATCCTTAGAGACAGTGGATCATTTTAACTATAAAATATAGTGTCAAATATTATTGGAAGAGAGACATACAATGCAGAACTAAATAACCATAAAGGGAGTGAGCAACTTGGCAACCAACTAAAGACCAACTCATAAACAAGTTTAACATTTTTTTCGCTATACTCAGTAGAAGTATAGAATTCAACAAATGATAGTTATATTAAAACAGTGAGTTATTAACAAATGTAAATAGTAATTAAGAACTTATAGTTATTCCATAACATGTAGTATCACTCCAATGTAACAGTGTAAAGGAATATTCTCAATGGATTTGTTGCCAGAGCCCTATTTCATAAAAGTTACAATTTTACAGAGGACAGGTGACATAAAATTGTCTTACAGGTTTACATTTTGACAATTATGTATTTCATAAATGTTGACAACTTTACAAAAAAGTCATGACAATTTTGTAGATATATATATGACAATTTTACAAATTGTTGTTTCTGAAAACTTTGGCTATGACAAGTAAAAATCTGACAAATTTGTCAAATCTTAGGATTTTTGTTGACATGTTTACAAATTTATAGAAAATGTAGAATTGTCATTATAGAAGTGAAGGCAATCTTTCATTATGCCTAGTGAGTAGACTACGTAATTGACAATTTGTGTTTGTGAATATTAGACCTCAGTAACCTAAACTTTCTTGTTCATAACGAACACTAGTAATACAGGCAGTGATATTAGCATTGATTTTATCACAGTTATTGGACATTGTCGAATTTGTTACGTAGGTAGGTAGAACATGTAAAAACTGCCAAATTTTTCTATTATTTCGATTATTACCCGATCGCTCGGGAGTTGGAGCTGTGCCAGGCACGACGCAGAAACCCGCATCATTGGCCAACTCTTGCGTGGGACTCACTGTATATTATCATGACTAGACCTGGGATTTTAGGCTCTAAAAAAATTAGTTTTAGGCACCTAAAATAGGTTTTAAACAAGTAAATAGGCTTTTAAAAGAGAAAATCGGCACTTAAAAAATGCTTTAATGTGTAAATAGACAGAAAATAGACTTAAAAATACTGCTCTTAAACTGTAAGGTGATCTTTTTTTACTGTAAGAAACATGATATATCTATTCTTAACAGAAACAATTGCAAAATTAAGACAGAATTAAAAATACATTTATCGAAAACAGTTTTGGATTATATGAAAAATTTACATATGTCCCGTCTTACTATACACCTGCTACTTGTTTTGAGCTAATCCTTCCCCGTCAGTCAGCATTCCTTTGGCGACAACTGCTTGGGAAAATCAAGTTTCTGTGAAAACCCCACCCTCTGCTGTTCTGCTCTTCATTCAGGGATGTCCATTAAATGATTTTAAAAGTTACAGAAATTGAATTTTATTTTAAATGTACAAAATAGGCATTTTATGCACTAAAATAGTAAAAATAGGCTCCAAAAATCCAAATAGGCATTTTAGGGCACTATAAAACTCTATAAATATAAGTGATTTATCATGAAATGTCATCATATTTAGAAATTTTCATGTTATTTCATAAGGAACAAAATAGTAATTTGCCTTAAAATCCCAGGTCTAATCATGACCCCCCCCCCCCCCAAAAAAAAAAAAAACCCACAGCAGAGCTGGAAGCCCTCAGTATCATATAGGTGCCATAATCATGACACTCTTGTAATACACTCCCATTTACATGTTTCCCTCTGTTAATGACTAATGTGTAAGTACTTACCTTTGACTCAAGAGAGATTTATTGGGAACAGAATCATCCAACCAGTCTCGAAGATCCTCCTCAAACTTCACCTGTGAGAAATCCAAATTGATTGCACTTGGCGCAGAGAAGCTCATTGCACGAGAATTAGCGATATTACTGTTAGGAAAAAGGTAAAAACACATTCATTAATACATTATGGTATTGCTAGGTGCACTTTACAGTAAAATGAATGGGCCATCAAAAGATACAGAAGACATTTAAACTGGTTGAATTTTGTATAAACATTTGAAGTATGTTAAAAAATGAAGACATCAGGGACTCTAATAATCTCATCCAAGGAAATGAGAAAATCACACATTATTCTAATCTATTCTATAGTCTTGGTTGTGTAGATAGGCCTATGAAACGAAAGAGTAGTCCAGCTCAAAACTGAAATCCATTAACTGTTCTTTTTAACTGAAAATTTCTCTTCATATGACTAGGAAAGCTAGATGTATTTTGGTGATATCTCTTAAAATATGCCTCAACACTTGGTAAATAACATTTCCCTGCTTCAAACTGTCTATAAATAAATCAGTCTGTCCCACAATTCGCGGGGGCGCGGGCAAAGGGAGTTAAACCCACTTTCTTGTTACTGAGAATTAGAGTGACCTAACACACTTTACCCGCCCAACATCGCTTTAGAGATGGATAAACCCATGAGGCACACGTCCATAACTATCATATGTTTGTGAATATGACTTACTGGACTTAACACAAATGTAGAGAACATTTTTATCTATAACTCTAAGGACATATCTCAATTTTTGAGGATGGTGGACTTAACTCTCTTTGCCCGCGCACCCGCAAATTACTCTTAAACAAACAACAAATTTATTCTTATACACACTATGCAGTACAAACCTTATCCCTTCCCCAAAGCAAAAATAGTAGTACATTCATTTCAGACTAAAGGAAAAGAGAGGGAGATGACTGGACTTCATGGCATTCTTTCACTATACCATTACTACCATTTATCATGATATTTCAATACCACTGTTCTTTTAAAGACATGAAAAACCTGTAAGGAAATCCACATTGTTTCTTTGCACACTGCATCAGAATAAAACGATAATTAAAAGATGATGCCGAATTGTCAATCTGTAAGAGGTTCATATTTTCTTTTCATGAATATATTAATAACTTAGTAACTAATTTAATTATGAGTCATAAGTTTCAACTTCAATCAAACAACTATATTCAGAATGTCTGCAGGCATTGGTAAGTTGGTAGCATGACTGCTAGCCACCTGGGAGGCCTGGGTTCAATCCCCAGCCAGGTTGGGGATTTTACAGAGATGTAAAGTTTCCTTGGGTCAGGACTGGGTGTTGCGTCATTATTCCCATCCTGTGAAAGGACCTGGCCACCCTGCATGGTATCATCTGCTGTAGTGTCCCTCGGTTGGGCCGTGGATATCCCCCCTACGACTCGGTCCCAGGGCAGGACCGGCCTCCAGACCTAACACTTCATCATCATCCTGTTACAAAATAGTGCAGGTGCAGCTTTAAAACAGAGTTTAATCCACCATACTGCAATTATTCTTTTATTGAATTAACCTCCTGATAGCTCAGCAAACTTCTCTTTAAGAAAGACAGAGCAAAGGTGTGCTCAGAATCTGTTTTAAAATAGATATAAGATGATGTAAGATGTAATGTGAACTTAGCTGAATTATTTAACTTTATTAATCAACATTCACTACTATGATTAGGCAATGTTAATTACCTCATTGGCGCACTCAGCAAATTACTTCCATCCTGCCAATGTTGCAGCCAGAAAGATTTTTGTATGCGATAATTGTTCGTAACTACAGTTCAAATCACATGCACTATACAACAAAATCAAACACAAACATCTTCCTGACCACAGTTGCTGATGATGACTGCTTATGCAGTTGAAAGTTCTCCGAGTAATTAACATTGAATAATTGCAGTAGCAAGAGTTAGATAATTTAATTATGTTCACAAGTTATTACATCATTACAAAATGGAGAAAACTCAAGAATAAAATGTTATTTCGAATATACATCAAGCTGCAATAGAATTTATTCTTGTTTCACAATAAGTTCTTCAAAGATGAGTTTTGTGGCCCTGTGGATGAGCCCAATAACTCACAGTCACGTAGAATCTTGCTAGTCCAAATTAAATGGGACTGAGGTCACACTCGATCAGTGAAATTTTGGCTCAAGCAGAGCCAAATAAATGAAAAAATCAATTTCAAGCTTTGTGCACAACCTCAACCACCTGGTTTGTTCTGTGTCAAGGGTACAAATGCAAAAGACTGACTCCTGTGGTCTGCTATGATGTTTGTATAATGCAAAAATAGGAAAAATCCTGCAATCTTAATCTTAAGAGAATGGAGATTTCTCTCCTATTTGAAAAACTTCCTTCTATAAATCCTTCAATTAACTTAAAGTAACTCCAATTAAACATAACACATAAATAATATTTCATGGTGTTATAGTTCACGTTTGAATCCCTTTAATGTGATGATTAGAGGAAAACCTCTTCCACATATTGAAGTGGGAATTATGTAGTGATTATCTACAGTATTTTTATTTCAAAGAGAAAGAGGAGAAATTGATTTTGTTTGACATTATAGAGATCCATGATTAGGATTCAGAGATAATCAGCTTAATATGTAAAAACTTCAGCTGGCATGTTAGATAAGAGTTGATAAATAAGTAACATGTTTGAGTTGACTACCAGTTAAAAATGCTGAAAAAGTCTGTGAAACGATCGTCCTGCAGAATACAGGTAAACGTGAAGTCTAAAGAGTGTTAAAGTCAACCAATTTGTTTTTGAAAACATAGTATAGTGCTTCACTGTTAAAAAGTTCCACCAAGATACTGTTTATTAAGTAACGTTACTTACTTTTACAAATCTAGTGTAAACCTCAATCTTATTACTATGCAATGCAATTTGGATATTTGATGTATTTTACAATGAACTGTCCACATTTCTGCTGAGTAAACATGGTACAACATGCTTCACAGCAGATACTCAACAAAAATTAATTTAAACACAATATAAAGGGAAAACGTACCGAGCATTGAGCAAGCTGACACGCTCTTCATGGTGGCCAGGTTCACCAATAGCGTTGAAATCTGGATGGTCAGTGGTACACTTAGGGAGAGATGAGGGGGAAGAAGAAAGACGATAGTAGTGGCGAGCTGGTGCAGTACCACCTACCACAGTAGATGTGGCAGTTGTACCAATGACAGGAGCAGTCTCGGAGTGGCCACTGTCAGACCTGTTGTAGGTTAGGTACACACAACAACAAGGAGACAACATCAACTACTGCAATGTCACACTCTGCCCAAAGAACAATCTCAACAACAAACAATTTAATGCAAACAATTATTAGAATAACATGTTGCAATGAATATTAGATATTAACAAGGTGTAAATCATACCAGAAATGATTCTAATCTGTATTTACAAGCCAAAAATAGCGCAAAGAAAAATAGTGTTCTTATAATAGCTCAAAGGACATGCTTTTCTTTGAAAGGAATTTACAGTCTTATTACCCTATTTTAAAATCATCTCTTTCCCATAACAACGTAAGCAATATGAATTAATTCAAGCTAAAAAAATTAGTAGGCCTACATTATTATGAGATTTTTCTACAGTTTCTATCAATGCTTGTAGCTGTATATTGCATTACTTTAAAAATGATATACTGTACTGTACAGTTGGCTATGCACATGGTAATCCCGATCGCCATAACTCACAGGTGGGGAGGGTGCCCACTCACTCAAAGAATAGCCTAAGTTTAACTTCTAAAAATTATTTACACACCATAATTAATAATAATTGTTTGTCTATTAAAAATTGTAACCTTATTAACAAACACCACAGCATCTCAGCACCCATGCTATAGTAGTAGAAACGAATGAACCGTTATTCAGAATACTGAGAAAAAGAAAAAGGAATCACTGAATCAGGGCACGCGTTTATGATTCGCCACTTGTTCCCGATTGTCGAGACTGCTGTAAAAGTAAGAAGTGGTTTCTATTGTGGTGTAAAGTTAAATTAATTAACCCTCTCGTGCAAGTATATTTTCTAGGAAGCGCCACTTGCACAACTTGATCAATACATTTCGCTTTTTACTGTCAATGTCTTGTGTTACTGATAACACTGGTTGATCACGAAGTGATTTTAAGTTGTATTTTTGGATGGTGTCGTGTCAGTTCTTTTGGCAATTGTTGAGGTTTGATTTGATCTGTGAAATCACCACTTCAACATGCTGAAGCAAACATGTAATTTTAACAGCAACATTAAAAGTGAGTTTCCTTTTATCATGGGCAGTGGAGAAAATAGAATGTACGTTGTGTAAATCAAAATTTGATATTGGATATGGTGGCCGCTATGACATTGTGAATCATATTAAGACAACCATGTGCTGACTTTTATAGTAAAACATCAGAAGAAAATGCACTTCTTGATAAAATTCATAAATTGACAAGTATAGTGGCAACGAGGCAACTACTTTTGCGGAATGAATTACTATCTACCACAGTCTGCAGAAGAAGTTTAAGCCATTTGAGATAATTTGTATGTATGAGACAAAATGAAGTTTAATTTTTCACTAAATTTTGTAGAAGAAATTTTTGTCCTCATTTTTCTTTAACTGTCCCAGGTTTTTTCCAATATTTTAAAAAATGTTCCATTTTTATATAAAAATCACACGAACACCCTCATAAATGTGTGAGTTAATGTTCAACAAGAAGTACAAAGCTATTATAGTCAATTATTCTGATATATGACTGATAGAAACCCAGAGGACCACCAGTGATTGGGTTGAAATAACAGGAATAACAGAAGAATTATATAAACTGATTGTGTTGGCTATCCGGAATTATATCTTGTCTTGAGATTAAACGTAGAGTCCAGATCTAAGTTACTTGGTACAATCTGTGTAATTTTAATAACAATCAGTTTGTATTCTGATTATATGAGAATTAATAAATTCTTTACATGAAGACATAGAACTGTTGAATTTTGAAGATATCACTTTGATTCAAGAAGGCTAATCTTGAAGAGCAATAGCCATGATGGACTGACTAGACATACCTTCAGTTGATTGACGACATGTAACTGGTACTTTTGACTCATAATGAAAGTAGACGCATTCTGGCATCTTGTAGTGACTACCGAATCCTCATCATCCGAACAGCACTTAATAAAAACTTTACAGAAGTTAAGCTAGCATGTGTGTGTGTGCGTCTTCTCTAAATCCACTTTCCCCATACTCTATGCCCTTATGTCCAGTAGTTTTCAGCTTTCAGCCTCTCTCTTGGCACTTATTGCAAAAATATTCTTGTTTTTACTTTTCATTCTGCTTCTTGTTTCAAATGCAAATTTGACATAAGCTATATGAGTATTTAAGAATATAACCAATTCAGAGTAAAAACATGTTGTTCTCCTGGAGAAGAAATATTTCAGGTATAGGTATGATTTTCCTTGCAGAGAAAGGAAGAAACAAACAATTATTATATAGCTAGGTATCTGTGTTTATTATTTTATTTTTATAGAAAATTATATTTTTAGGAGATTTCAGTCTTTTTGTTATGAATTTTTACCTTAATTTTTAACATACATTTTTAGATTAATTTTTTAAAAGATATTTTAATTAAACTTATCAACTGAACAGTGTCATCATATAATAATTTCACAACAGATCTCCTAGGACATAATGAGTTTATAAAACACTAACAGATGCCCGTGGTTTCGCCCACAATAATTAATTAGAAGATTAAAAACTAAGAGCAAAATAATTAAAACATTATATTTATTAACACTTACACGCAAAACATTCATAAATAAACGATTAATAATTAGAATGAAACAGCTAAAAATCCGGCTTTGGAGTGCATTTCACAATTAGAGAGCACCGCTACGATGAAAATTTTACCTGCCTTCGTGCCTTGACATTACAAACAAACAAATTGACCAGGGTGAGTTCACAAAATCGAAGCTATTGATAACTACATGCGATATTTTGAAAAAAATGTGATGCATTTATTTCAGAGTTATGACTAAAATAAAAGGCAAAGCCACCTGCAATTGATTGAGAAATGAAATGTATTACCGAAAACTGATGCTTCGATAGCAAAAAAATTCACATTTTTTGTCAGTCTTTTACTCATAACTCACGAATGAAAGTGCAAAGTGCATTCAAAGTGCATTCGGCTACCCTTCAGTCCATCTATGTTTAAAATTTCAGATCTCTGCATGTGGTGGATTTCTCTGGGCATCGCGCACAGACAGACAAACACTTCCTCTTATTATTACAGATTTAAGTAAATCAACTCTAAATATCAAAACCAGTTATTCAAGTAAAAAAATCAACCATATCATATCATACTTTTAACAAAAGATGTCAATGGAATCCAAATTCTTCTTCTTTGCATTGTGCCACAAATCACTTCACAGAAAGGTGAAGGGAGAACTCTTATACATTTCAGAACTGGTATGAAGCTACTTTTATTTTACATACTGTATGTCATCATTTCTGGCTTAGTGTGGTACAGTCATTCAAAAATTGTTATTGCTCGCTAATTTGTGCATTCAGTTCACAATTTATTATTACTCTCCAATTTTGTGTTATTTTGAAAAAAAATCTTTGTTGTAGTTTGTTAAAACAATTAGTTCCTATAAACAGTTTCTCAAATATTTAAGGCATAATTAGTGAAAGCAAATGTAAAAAATTGCGTTCCTAGTTACAGCTTAACTCACCAGTACCTGGATGAATAGGCCTAGGAATAGGAGGTTAAGTTAATCATTGTATGGAAGTTTACACAGTGAAGCTATATTATAATTTAATAATATTGAGTTGGGTTTAGCACTATGCTTCACTTATTTTATAAATACCTGTACTAGTTTCGAAGACCCTCGTCATTCATAATCATCAGGTTAACACCAACTGCCGGCTGGCCATTTTTGCTGCGCTCTGGTGGAAGTGTGTGGCATTTGGCGATGAGATCTTCGTCTGATGGGATGTCGAAGTTCATAAGGTATCCTTTATGTTTGTGGATGAATATCCTTTCCCACACTGTGAGTTCCTTGTGACCTTCGACACATTTTATCAGTTTTGGATCCCGATCGATGTCATGCCCCTCATTCCAAAAATGGGCCGCTACTGCAGATTTATCCGTATTTGCGTATTTTAAATGTCTCATGTGTTCCTTTGCCCTAATCTCCAATTTTCTCTTAGTCTTACCCACATATACTTTCTCACAGTTTGTACAATTAATTTTATATATTCCTGATTTTTGATTCTGATGGCTATGCTCTAAATTGGTGGAATTTAGTAAGTTTTTTAAGTTTAGTAAGTAAGTTTATGGTATAACCTCAGCCCCAGTAAATAGATTTTCTTTAAAAAACTTACTAAATTCCACCAATTTAGAGCATAGCCATCAGAATAAAAAATCAGGAATATATCAAATTAATTGTACAAACTGTGAGAAAGTATATGTGGGTAAGACTAAGAGAAAGTTGGAGATTAGGGCAAAGGAACACATGAGACATTTAAAATACGCAAATACGGATAAATCTGCAGTAGCGGCCCATTTTTGGAATGAGGGGCATGACATCGATCGGGATCCAAAACTGATAAAATGTGTCGAAGGTCACAAGGAACTCACAGTGTGGGAAAGGATATTCATCCACAAACATAAAGGATACCTTATGAACTTCGACATCCCATCAGACGAAGATCTCATCGCCAAATGCCACACACTTCCACCAGAGCGCAGCAAAAACGGCCAGCCGGCAGTTGGTGTTAACCTGATGATTATGAATGACGAGGGTCTTCGAAACTAGTACAGGTATTTATAAAATAAGTGAAGGAGGTTAAGTGTTTCGTGGTATATAATGCTTCTACTGGCAGGGAAATGGATGTTGGTGTTCCACTATCATATAGCAGACTGGAAGCTTTCCTGGCAGTGGTTATATGCTTTAGTTTATCGGGATTCCAGCTGAATAAGAAGGTTAAAGCTGACTGTTTTAGACTCCTACTAGTCTGCAGCCATCTTATGGAAAGAAATGAGCTAGGTTGATCAGGGCCAGTGAATTTGGCCTTCGATTCCAACCAGTAGGATGTTGGTGTTTCACCACAGAATTTCTTCATTTATGATTTTTTTTTTGGGGGGGGGGGGGGGCTCCTACACCTCCGGAGTTTTGACCATAGGTAATACGTTGGACCCAACAACTTTTTGAAGCATTTGTTCTATTGCTCCATTTTTCGTTCTTGTATGTCCAAAATCAATGGGGAAATGTGTATTAAGCTGGCTGTTTACTTCAGCACTAATAGAACTACCGTATATTTCTGCAGATGAGATGATAGTTAAATCATAAAAGAAGACTCCAAAAATCCGGAGTCGTCTCATAGGGCAGATACAAAAAAATTAGACTTTATATAAATGAAAAGTATAATAAAATGATGAATTCCGATGTCAAGATTATATTATCTTGATATATTAAGATGTAAGCAGGCAAATATAAGCCACAAAATAACGCGAATTTCATAAATAAAACCAGAAACACCATTATCCAAGAAATAAAACCTATTTTTCATTTTTCCCTATATACCGGTACGTGTATCACATGGCTCACGCACAATGCATGTATCATTCAGTTCTATTGTGGTGCGACTGTGCTCAGTGATGCCATTCTGGAAAAAAAAGATTGAGGAAGCTTTGTTCCCGTAAGGGTAGCCAACAGTCTTTTTAACCAACTGTAGTTCTTTTGCCCTAACTTCTACTACTACTACCTACCTATAGATTATAACAATATGATGGTTGTGAGCAACCAGAAAAATGAAACAAAAACAAAATTTTTGAAGTTGTTTCTTAAACATAAATTCATAGACCGCTGATGGTTTGGGGGTCGTCTTATAGGACAGATAGGCTATATGCTAAAACTATAAAATTTTGACGAAAATTTATACCTCATCTTATCTGATAGTCATCTTATCCTCGGAAATATATGGTATGCATTTTCGCTATGTTCAGCCATCCATCTCATGGGGGTCATGTCTCCAATCTGGTATTCACCAGATAGAATGAGGGAAAGACACTCAGATCGGTTACCATGATGGTTTATGTGGCTGACCTCTATCAATTCTGTCACAGTATAGAACCTCCATCTGCCACCCTAGCCCATTTCTTCCCAGAATAAGGCTGCAAAGCAAGTAGTAGCCCGATAGCTTGAACCTCCATCAACTTAGTTCTAAAAGTTCTTAATTCTAACACTTATTAGTTTTTATGCTGAACATTTCAGACAAAAGAATGATACACCGTATCATCAAGATGAAAGAGTAAGAAACATCAAAAAAGCACATCATTAGAAAGCATGTAACACTTAACTGTCAAGACAGCATGCAACTCACACTAGAGTATAAAATAGTACCTGTTCCGTTCACTTAATAAAGAGATATGACAATTCCATCCACTTTCCAACCCCATCTTTTCTGAAAAAACCCGTGATCGAAGTTCATTCTCTTTGCTGAAATGTACAAATCGAATGCAAGCTCTTTCTAACTGTTCTATGAGTTGTACCTGAAAAATAAATATTAATGGCTATAAATTAAACTCCCCTAATGAAAAAAAGTAAAGTGTTCCCTATACAGGCCTCGAAGGCCCTTAGGGTTCTAGGAGGTTGAGGATCCTGGATTTTTATACATTTAACATTTGAAGGTGGTAAGGTTTTCAGCTTTTACTTCCGGGATTGCTCTTGGTACTCATTTCCGTTAGAGGTTAGTCAACCCCAGGGCCCTAGTACTCCTAGAAGGAAGAGGCCAATTGAAAAATCCAAATGACCTCATTAGGGAACACACCTGTTACCTTCCAGTTTGTAGCACAGTGTCTCAACCAATTACGCCATGGTGTATCCATCCTCTAATGTAATATTGTCAAAATAAAAGAGAAAGTAGGTTTGAGGTGAACTTCATTTTTATATATTTGTTATTTTTAGAAAAAAATCTTCCTTGTACATCTAGAAAAACAATGTCAATGTTCATGCATTCCATGAGAAAAACATTCTGCATGCAACGGCGAATTTATATCATTCTCTGTATTGTGAAATAAAATTTTACTTAGAGACTTGAGGCTTTCCTAGCGTAGGTTACTTATGATGGTCTCTCGGGATTCCAACCAGGTGAAAATGTTTGTGTTGTCCGAGCTTTCAGCTGCTAGTAGCTCTGCCTTCAAATATAGCCCACGTCCACGTCCACGTATCAAACCATTTAAGATCTGCTGTTGCCCCAGAAAATTACATGGAAAGTCCTTCATAAACTGCCATCCATGAAACCATATAGATTGCAGTTAGTACAAAGATTGTACATCATCAGTTCTTTAAGGAAACACAATCTGATATGGATGACTATCCCACTCAAACGCCGCATGTTTGATATTGACCAATAACGTTTAGCAATTCCTCGGATACGGATATAGACCAATCACGGCCATTTATCTTGCAATATTCTTGTAGGAATCGCGAGGATGGTGTTTTACCGTGATAAAACAGTCTCCTCGTTACCGGAGATGCAAGTATCAGTGTGCAGTGATTAATAGTCACTGCTGCCACTAAGCGGCGTGAAATCAGATTATTTTATGCAACATAACTTGTTTGGAAATTGAAATAATAGAAATGTTCATTGATTAAGAACACAATTTCAATTCGGTGCAAGCCAGTTCTTGTGCTTTTATTCAGTTCTGCTGTTAGCTTACCTGAATGAAGTTAACTATGCACAATTGGTAGTGCTGATTATACCAGGGTAGATCGAATCGATACATGGATGGTTGATTCACAGTATGCCGTGATTTCACAACTGTTAGTTTTGTTTTTATACAACAAAGCATGAAAGTAATTATTATTTGTATAATCCGTTACATTTTATTCATGGAATAGTCTTAATAAATCCAACTCGAGTTGACGAGTTGCATCAGATAAAATCGCTCCTGCTGCGCAGTCACGAATCTATCGATAAACTCATCAACTCTCGTGGGATTACCTATGATAAGTTTGTAGGATGCAAAGTTTTCTGTGACAAAGCTGCATTCCATTTACATGGGAAAGGTAATCACAGGGCCCGGATTTTGATGACCTAAAAATACTTTAAAAATGAGCTAAAAATGACTGAAAAATACAAAAAATGACCCAAAAACTAAAAATGCTAGTTTATTCGTCAGATTTATGTCTATTCTACGTTTATGTTGTTGACCCAGTTAATTGATACATAGAGTTAAATGCAAACAGCAAACACCATCTTTCTGTATCCAAATTAAAATTGTAACTAGATCTAAAAACTCTATATAGCCTAATGCAAGACACAACACAAAATAAGAAAATAATGACTTCTAATTTTAAAAAGTACCTAAAAATATGAAATGTGGAAAAAACATAAAATGGCCAAAAAATGACCAAATAATGATACTGATAAAATATAAAAATAAAAAATGGGGGAAAATGCCCAAAAAGTGACCCTAAAAATTTCATTTTTTATAATCTAGGATTCATGATCAGAATAACTGCACTAGTGGGCAACGTACGTGATGTTCTAGTTTAAAAGATGACATGTCTTCAAAATCCGGGATATGGTAATCACCATAATGTGTAATATGGGGCATAGAGAACTCTCGAGGAACCATTGATCATGTGCTGGATTCAGACAAGACCAATGTCTTTTGCACCATGTCACAAATGGAATTGTATGGCCCATTTTTCTTCAGAAATCAGACTGTAACTGGGATAACCTATCTTGACATGCTGTAGGAGTTCTTAATCCTGCAATCAGATGAGGACTCTGATAAACCTGTTCTAACAAGATGGAGCACCACCCCATTGTCACAATGAAGTTAAGTATTACGTGAATCAACATCTTCCTGAGCACTGAACAAGCCATGCTACTGCTAATGACCTACCACTTTAACATTTTTTAATAGAATGGTTCTTACCATATCTATTTGAGCTTGATACTGCATTGTGACCATTCCAATAAAAGTTTGATTACACTGTAGTTCAAAGCAGCCCTCTACATCATTTACATCTTCCTCATGTGGTTCATTTAGAAGGGAATCTGTAATTCAAAATTGAATTGTATTTATTTTCATATTATGCAAGTAATTATGAAAGATTGTAGAGAGAAGTAGGATAATAATAATAACAAAACTTAATTATGAAAGTATGATAAATAAACATAGTATAATTCAGAGCATCAATATATGATTATTGAGATGCATCTGAAAAAAATGAGATGTATTGCTCCATTAAGTTGTAAAACAAGGTAAACACAAATTGGAGTAAGCATATGTAGGTTCCCATTACAAATTTTATGTCAAAGCTTCACTTTCTAATATAACCATAGTTATTTAAGATAAAAGCATATAAAGTGTAATTTTTTGGGATGGGTGTAGAGTTAGGAAGTGAGGGAAAGCCAACCTTCTTAAATACAAGAATTCTGAAAAATTAGTTTAGAAATGTCTAGCATACAACACCACTAAATTTACAGTAAATAAATATTTCAAAATAAAGAGGCTATAAGTAAAGATTTCATGGCTGTTTGAACTTGCAATTGTCACAATTTATGTTTCAGTGCATAAAAACTTAGCTTGATTTTGTTAGACCCATGTGTTTTAAAGACTCACATTAGACAAATGACTCTAATAATTTATTTATTTATTTATTTAATTCTCCAGAAACTTGGTGTAATGGCATTTGTATTCTTACTTCCCAATAAAGTTCACAAGGAGTGTAATTTTCACATTTCAAATATTCACGTGTTCGTAGTTCATAAGTGACTCCTCTTCACCATGCAATACACAAGCAGGACAAGGTAAAATATTTACACTGCAGGGGCTGAGCTTCAAGGTAGTCATGTCCAGTTAGTAGAAATTGCATCTCTTCTTGGGTGTTCGGGTATCAGGTGATTCTCTGTCACAAGGCTAGACCATGTTTTGTTGAAGCTTTGTTCTCAAAGCATTCTTAGATTTTTCTTTGAATGATTTATTTATGTAAAATTTAACTGAATGGAATGACAGTTCTGGTGTTAAAGAAATTTTCTATGGCTAAAAAAATCAGCACTCTCATGACTACTAATTCTACAATGCACGGGAACCATTGAAATCTCATTTCCTTTCCTTTCTTTTTATTGAAGATTGGATTTCAGTGACTCTGGCTGATTGGTGAAAATAAAATATTGAAAATGCCTGAATCGCGAAGTGGAATTTCTGAGCACTACAATTTTGCAAAAATGTTTAGATGAGCTGCTACTTGGGTGGGTATATTTATAGCTTTTAACTCTCCATGAAAATTTGTTTAAAAGGTCCTAAACAGGGATAGAAGTTAAACAGGTTATATTTACATTCCTGCACTTGGGTTGCCATTCTTGTCCATCTTACACCCATGGAACAGATATACGACCATTTTCTTAATGATAAAGGGAGTTCATGATTTCTATAGCCAGAGCTATCAGTACATTGTTTGTTTCATTCTTTTATTCATTGTAACTTGATCTTATAACTCTAGATTATACTGTAGATCTTGAAAATTAAAGGTGATGGAAGATATAAGAAGTTTTGGAGTAAGGAACATAATATTATCTCATTTCAACTAACTTACTTGTTATACAAAGCCTCTTTGCTGTCTATTGGAGCCTGTGTTACTGGACAAGTAGGTGGGACACAGTAATCTTATTAGTTCTTTATACTGATAGGGAAGTTGTTTGCAATAATTTGGGCAGCAGTAATGCCACATTAAGAAAACAGGGGAGGGAATTCAAGCTTCAGTGAGGAGCAAGACAAGGAGATCCAATATGACCCAAACTTTTCATATGCCTGCTTCATGATATATTTATGAATATCACAGGGGAATATGAAATAAATATAGACAGAGCAAAATTAACTCACTTGCAATTTGCATACGATGTAAAGAATTAAAGGCACATATCACGAGCTTAACAACCTGAGCATAGAGGCAGGGCCGTAGCTAGGCGGTGGCTAGGTGGGCGACCGCCAAGGGCGCAGGGTCGAAGGGCGCAAAATTAACCATGAAAAATCCCGCTTTTTTTAGGCTGGTGCAATTTATCAAGCAATATAAATTCCACGTTAGTGGAAAAAATCTTTCAGGTTGTTAAAAATTAATGCACGTGAACTATCAATACCTATAGTAAAATGCCGATTGTCTACAAGCAAAAAGCAGTCATGCAACGTCCTTTAATTAACACGATTCATATTGACAGAGTAAAACATAAATCATGAACAGTATGGAAAGATATAACGACAATGAAAATTAATATGTACGTTATTATTGTGATGAAAGTGGTTCAACTCAATCCCTTTCCATCTGATTGTCGTCCTCAGTGCTACTACTGTCGGCAGGATTGATTACAAAGCGATCAACAATGGCATCGCTCATACTGTTACATGCCACATGCAAAAATGACTGACCAATTATATTATTACAACAGAAAAAGTCGAATGTGCAGATCTCAATTCCTTTTGTTATTACTATTTTATTATAAATTAAGTGTGAACTAAAATTTCTTATTTTAAAAATGTTTAGTTTTTTAAATCACACAATGTATTAATGTACATTAAAATTAATTTCTGTAACTTTACATTGAATAATGTGTTGTGATCCGCGGCCGATGCACGCTCTGCCAGCTGGCAGTACACATGCTGTTTGTTTTGATCAAGTTCCCTTCTAAGGCCGGCCCGGATATTATAGTCACTGCTATTATTTTTAATTATATTATACTGTATTATTATTAGGGCCCGGATTCTGATGACCTAAAATTGTTTGAAAAATTACCTATAAAATGACCCCAAAATTTAAAGAAAATGACTTAATAATTATAAAAAATGACCTAAAAACTGATATTTTATTTATAAAAAATTATTATTGTACACACAAAATTATAGAATAATTTGTACATAATTGTTAAAACCTTAAATTCAGAGAGTATGTTGTAGGTCTAAAAAACTTTGATTTTTGCTGTGAATATTCTTTCCTTACGGAAATTTATACTGGTACTGAGGCACTGGCGAGTCAAACTTCAGCATTTCCTTTTGCGGTCTGCCGGATTATATTGTTTATTGAGGGTAAACAGTAGTTTGCACTCTCAAATACAAGCAGGTGGCAGACTCTGGTGCCAAGTCAATCTAATAACAACAGTAATGTAATACAACATTTTGGCGTTCCTTTGATTCTCGTTTCCGACTGAGACTTGACAACACTTAAACATAGAGTGTGTCCTTCTTGCATTAAACAAACACTTCAAAGACAGCACCGCTGGGGACGAAATAAATGCCCTAAAAATATAAAATTGCATACAATGTCAAAAAATGACCTAATAAAAATGCATTTCTATAATCTAGAGGCCATGATTATGATTTATCTAAAAATTGGCGATGTCTATGCAGCATCAATAAAAAAGATGACATGTCATTAGAATCCGGGCTCTGATTATTATTGTACTTTTTAACCAAGCGATTTTTAAATTAAACAGTGAAACAATATTAATGTTTGTGTTGTTTCGTCTCTTGTTGATGTTGGCATTGCTTCTGTTGTATAGGTAAGAATGATTTCAGTAAAAAAATGTGCCAACTAAAACTACCATGACCATCATAGCTTAGTCTACATTATTAGTTTTGATCTATTAGGCAGTGGTTTTTTAAAGAAATGGGACCAAAAAAATCCTCCTGCAAGCGAATTTAAGAAAATCAGTTTTACAGAAATATAAAAAAATTGTTCATTTGGAGGGCGCAGATTTGTCAAACTCGCCAAGGGCGCAGAAGGACCTTGCTACGGCCCTGCATAGAGGTAGGCCTCAATGAAGACCAAGTTGATGATGAACAGAAGGGAAGTGGACATCACAATAATAGACAATGAACCTCTGGAATACGTCCAGGAAACTACGTACTTAGGCCAAATCTTTTCTTTCAACAACACAATGGACACGATATTAACATGTCAGTCATGGGTCGTGGCTTAAAACAAGGGTGTACTACATATACCATTTCAAACACTTAAATTTAAAATAAAGAAAATATATTTTTTAGCCTACTTACATAATGAAGGGGGTATAAGTATTATTCATATTGCCTATTAAAATTACAAGGATTCGACAATGTTCACCTTCTCAACAAAACACAACTCCTTCACATCCATCATATGACACATCAGCCTACAACCAATGCTTTACTTATATTGGCTTCCTGTCCCATAGCACAATCAGAGCTGGGAAGCACGAACCTCTAGCAGAGCACAAGCAGTGGAAGTTTCACAGTAACTGTGAGTGATCGTCGTGGCTGAAGCTAATTCAGCACTCGACACTGTAGTTTCTAGTTATCTCAAAAAAGCGCTACAAAATATATTTTCATCCATTTTGTTTGCATAACAGCTCGCATTCAAAGAGAATAGGAGTCATTTTTGTACAGTTTTTATAGTGTGTTGTAGCACATTAGAATGATCAACAGCTGCCCCTGGAGGACTTGGTTGACATGTCTCTTTAATGATATTTACTATTCCTTCAAAAGTCCATAGCTTTCCAGGAGACTTTACATACAAAAGATAACCTGTAGTTTTGACTTTATTGTCCCAGAAATTATTATTAGGCTTCACCACAAAAATTTTCTTTCTGCTAAACATTCAACAGCCTTAAAAATCATTGTATTTTTATTACTCAATTATTTTTTTACTCAATGGCAATAGACAGTTCCTAAACAAGCTAAGCTAAAACCAGGTGTTAGCCATTTAATTGCCTCTGTTTTTCTGAACTTACCTCATGGCATATTCCAAAGTGAAATAAAAAAAGTAAAGGCGATAATGCATCTCCTTGCTTCAAGCCACTTTTAATGGCAAACTATCTGATATAAGTTTCCCTACCCGAACTCTGCTATAGGTTTCATTTAGACACATTTTGATTAGCCTAAATAACTTTTTGGATATCCCAAACTAAAAGAGGATATTGTACAATTTGACTCCCCTACCTGAATCATATGTGTTTTTAAAATCTATGTATAGCTGAGGAGCAACTTTTTCTCCAAGATTTGGCAAATGCAAAATACCTTATCAATGGTTGATGTTTTTTGCCTGAATCCACATTGGTGATCTCCAATGATTTCATCCACACATGGGGTTAATCTTGATAGAAGTACATTAGACGAAATGTTGTATGATGTTGATAAGAGAGAAATTCCTCGGTAGTTATTAAATTCAGCCATATCTCCCTTTTTATGGATTGGTGCAGGGCCGTAGCAAGGTCCTTCTGCGCCCTTGGCGAGTTTGACAAATCTGCGCCCTCCAATACGGGGGGGGGTCTGAACAAGTTTTTTTAAATTTCTGTAAAACTGTTTACTATTTTAATATAAAAACACTGTTAATATCAAAGAAAACCTAAACCTCAATTTGAAAATGAACTAAGTGTTGAACTTTTAAGGTACTAAAACCTTATTTTCAGACGATTGAACCACTTAAAAAATAATTAAATCATAAAATCTAGTATCAAAAGTAAAGTGCATAATAGGCCTGAGGCCTACTAAAATTTTTAACACATTATTATAGGTAAAAGTATTTTTTTCGAATAGAGACTTTTTAAAACAGCTTTTGCAACATGCAATGAGAAAATGAAAAAATGCATTAACAGTTAAATCGATCTGTAGGCCCGGGTTCGATCCCTGGTAACTCCTCGATTTTTATTTTCGTTATATCTTTCCATACAGTTCATGATTTATGTTATCATACTCTGTCTACAAGAAACGTGTTAATTAAAGAGCGTTGCATGACTGCTTTTTGTTTGTAGACAATCGTCTTAATACTACAGATAGTTCACGTGCAGCAATTTTTAATAACCTATAAGATTTCTTCTATTAAAGTGGAATTTTTATTGCTTGATAAATTGCACCAGGATAAAAAAGGCGGGATTTTTCATGGTTAATTTTGCGCCCTCTTTATACCTGCGCCCTTGACGGGGGCCCACCTAGCCACTGCCTAGCTGTGGCCCTGGATTGGTGTAACAATAGATTCTTTCCATTCCCATAGAATTTTTTCCTTTCTCCAAATCATAAGAATGAGTTTATGGATCCATGAATTTAATCTATCTCCATCTGCCTTAATTAATTCTGCTGGAATTTGGTCAAACCCTGGAGTTTTGTGTTTTTTTTAGCTTACCTATAGATTTTTCTACTTCTGTTAGGGTCAGTTCATCAACCAACATCTCTGCTGTCAATATTTCGCTTTCTACACTGTGGGCATCTCCGTGTACATTTAATAACTGATTAAAGACTTTTTTCATCTATTCAAAACATTATTTGGAGCCGCAAGTATAGTAGCATCTTTGTCCTTAATTTTATTTGTTCTAGGTTGAGAACCCTTCTTGAACTCGTTTATTCCCTTGTAGAGATCCCTAATAATTTTGTCTTTACTATTCTCCTCTAGTTCATTTACTTTGTCTTTGAAATAATTTCTTATTGACTGGGAGACTAGAAGGAAAAGACCACTTGGATAATATTACAATAAATTAAGGAAAGTAGGATTTGCAAAGCCATTGAGTAGGTAAGTAAGTGATTATTCTATTCTACTGATTTATATTTATAGGCCTCTCAACATTTTTAAATCAATTATCTTTTTCTCGAACATCTATTTTAAAGTGAATGGCATGTAAATTTAATCTGTCCTTCATTTAAGCAAATAAGGGAAATCACAAAAACTAAATCAGACTGGCTGATAGTGGGATTTGAACCCATGATCTCCCTGTCCAAGCCACAAATAAGCCTCTTCCACTTTGCTAAGTACAAGAAATAAGGTCTTGCAGGTATTCTAATAAATTATCTAATAATATACTGATTAGTTTTACTGTATAAAATGTAGATTTGAAAGTATCAATACCTGTTGAATGAAAGTGTCCAAGCATGACCTTACTTCGTGGATCAAGTACATTGCGATAATCCCATGTAAGGGGAGTAGGACTGCGATGAGGCATGTAAAGATGCTTGCTATCTGCAGGTAATTCCAGGTACACTTGTGATAAGCGATTATTCACTCCTCGTGTCAATGGTCGATATGCAAAAGCAGTACAATAAGCTGTTAGACTAGTCCGCTGGTAGAAATCTTGGACCTTCTTCCTGAAATTAAAGAATTTTTTTGAATCACCTATCTGAGAACTACTAAGATCTGTATGAAAGCCACATGAACACAGTCATATTTTAGTCGTCAGCAAAAATACAAATTTAGACGCTGAATAATAATTATACATACTTTCTACTTGTATTGTAACCTCATGATAATTAAGAAAGTTCACAAAATGCCTATTAATTTTTTTTTTTGTTACTACATAGTAATAATTGG
This sequence comes from Ectobius pallidus, assembly GCA_964059195.1. NCBI lineage: Eukaryota > Metazoa > Arthropoda > Insecta > Blattodea > Ectobiidae > Ectobius > Ectobius pallidus. The sequence goes on from CAXKWD010000012.1 coordinate 20,802,750, forward strand.
AATATTTGCTTCTTTGCCTCTTCAATTTAATTTTTGTTGTTCTTTAAATATCTCTTTTTTTTTCAATGGTTAATTAACAGATTGTTTGAGCCACTAAACAGACAGATCCATTTTAAAGAACACAGTGCAGGGTGTCTCAGTCATCTGGGAGTGTAATTTTGCTGAGTTGGAAACAATTCTGTAGTCTGCTAAATGAAAATTAACAGTTTCACTGACTTTGAATTAAAATAACAATGTTTTAGTTGGAAGGCAACGGCTCTCCCCAAAATATGTGGAGTTTTAAGTTGTTCTTTTTAATTACAGTTCAATGTAATTTATGAAAACTACTATAGTAAATGAGCTTTTTTTTTTTATTTATATTTTTATTTATTATTATTTTTTTTAATTCATAAAGCAAAAATTTTAAGAAAATGAATTCTTTATGAGATCGGTATGTTCTTTATGCTACCAATGCATCTGGACAATTCCACTGAAAATAAGCCCATTGCAAAAAAAAATTAACATAAATATCTTACACAAGAAATATATATATAATATATTATGTAATAAATAAGTTGTATTTCATGAATCTACAACAAAAAAATCAATTTTGAAATCAAACAGCATATTTTACTCAATGGAAAGTATGACCTAGGAGGTGCTGTGTTTCAGTTTTAATTCCATTGTATTCATGTTCATGACAATGTAAAATGAAATGAATATCACTGCCTTCCACATTGGATTGTATTGGAAATTGGATTTATAGTACTTTCAGTAATTCTCAACATAAGTAGTTTCCAAGAAATTTTACGCATAGCAGCTGTGACACCTAATGAAATTTATAATAGTAAGAAAATAAGAACTCCTGCAGCATGTCAAACAAATTTGTAAAAACCATCATAGGAGGCATTGTGGAACCAATCATGTTTTGCATTAATGAATGTCTTCAACTGGGAATTTTTCACAAAGTTTAAAGATTTAAAAAATTATAGGCCTACCATTTTACAAAAACGGTGATAAAGATAACTTGGGTAATTATTGTGGACGATTTCCTTAGTCCCTATATTTAGCAAAGTTTTTGAGACAATAGTTAAAATACAATTATGCAATTTTTTTTTTAAACATTAATTGACGGAGTTTCAGTATGGCTATTGAAAGGGACATGATACAACAGATGCAATCAGTAATTGGTAAGGTATATTTTGGAAGATTTTGAAAACAAAAACTATGTAAAGGCAGATTTATGCAAATTGACTAAAAGCCTTCGACACTAATAAATAATAGTATATTGCGATACAAGTGCCGTAAGCGATGCATACGGATCGAGGAAAGAGTTTTTTTCAATTTCCGAGATCCGTTATGCGCTTACGGCACGAGTATTGCATGCTATTTTTTGCACAATGATTATTTATATCAATTTAATTATATTAATTGTGATATTACCTGAAAATATTATTTGTATACATTATTGAAGATAGATGTTTATTTCAGAAAGTAATTCGCATGTGTTTGTTGTTATGCGAACCGAATATTTGTCCTAGGGGGCCTTGTCCATAAAGGCTTGTATTATGATGTGCCGAAAGCAAATTCATAATCGCACGGAAACTCTTACTGCACATAGCAACAAGATTGCGTGTGGGAATGTCAACTTGCGATCCACGGCAACAATATTCGTAAGTACCACTAATTAGTTAAGTCGTGCAAAAATTAAATTTTTATGGCATTAAAGGAGTCGAACTTCAATTTGTAAAATCATATTTGAGTGAAAGAAGTGGGTTCAAGTGGGTAATAATAGTTCAGAAGCTAAATCAGTTAAATATGGTGTCCTCCAAGGTTCAATTTTGGAACCATTTATGTTTTTAGTATACAATAATGACCTTGTTATAAACTGTTCTACTGCCTGTACTTTACATGCAGATGATACCTATCTGATCAATAGAAGTTCCTGTCTGAATGAACTAAAAATTCTTAGTAGAGATACGTTGGACAAGGTAGTACTCACATACTTCCTGCAATCGAGAGCAGTAATTTTTCACCAGTTTTTTAAGTGAAATTTCTTTAGCCGTGGTAGGGAGTAAATCAAGAGCTTGTGTAACGTTTAAAATCGTCACAAAATTAGTGTAACGTTCAAAATCGTCACGAAATTAGTGAGGTGTGACGGAACGGACGGCACAGAAAACAATCAACTCAATGATTAGGCTTATCCAAAATTTTAAAAATCCAAAAATTAATAATTAAAAAAAGACAATAATTTAAAATTTAAAAAATCTAAAAATCCAAAAAATAAAAAAAATTCAAAGATCCAAAATTTAAAAAATTCAAAATTCCAAAATTAAAAAAATTAAAGATCCAAAAAAAAAAAAATTAAAGTCAAAAAATTCAAAATTAAAAAATCCAAATATCCAAAATTTAAAAAATCAAATGGTTCAAAATTTAAAAAAATTAAAATCCAAAATTCCAAAATCCAAAATTTAAAATTTAAAAATAAAAAATTCAAAAATCCCAAAAATAAAAAGTTCAAATATCTAAAATTTAAAAAATCCAAAATTAAAAAATTAAAAGATAAAAAATTTAAAAATCCAAAATTAGAAAAGTCTAAAAACCCAATATTAAAAAGTCCAACAATCCAAAATTGAAAAATCCAATAAACCAAAATTGAAAAAATCCAAAAATTAAAACAACTTTCTCTTCTGTAGCGTGGCATTCCACGCACACTTTTTTTTTGTGTGCATTGTTTTAATTCATTTTATCACCAGCAACCAATCAACTGGCTATATTAATAAGTGTTTTGGACAACTCTCATTGAGAGGATTGTGAACAGTAGCCAACTGGATTCGTTCTACACATAAAGGAACTAATCCTCAAATTTTCAGCTAATTATCAATTACTGTCATATAAAATCCAAAATATACTGGGCTATTTGCAGCTAAATGGAAATCCCATGGGATGAAATGGGCATGGAGGGGCTGGAATATTTTTAGAAATTGATTTTATTTCTCCTGTATAGGAAGCTGTCTCAGTCAAAATTGTCATATGAAAATGTACCCTAAAAACATTCATAGTTATCTACTCCATGGCGCTACATCCCTGGAGGGACTTTGCCTACCACCCGACCGCTGCGTCATCTCCCATAGGCAGATGGCAGGATTGGGGGGCATGTGGTCAGCATGCCGACACCCACGGCCGTTAATGGTGGTTTTCTTGACCGGAGCCGCTACTTCTCTATCAAGTAGCTCCTCAATTTTGAATCACGAGGCTGAGTGCACCCCTACCAGACCTCCCTACCTCAGAAAAATCCGAGGAGGTACCGGGAATCGAACCCAGGCTGACGGATCTGTAGTCAGCGATGCGAACCACAAGACCACGCCGGCAAACTACCTATCTAACTGTACACAAGATATTCAACTTTGAGATTACAGCAACCTTTTTATTAAGAACAATTATCTCAACAATTTTTCAACAGATTCTCAACTTTTAAAAAACCGTCCTCCCACTTAGGACATGAAAAATTAGAGGATTTTTTACTAATTGTTCTCCATACATCTAGGAGCAAATCCTGAAAAATTCGTCCAATATGAATTTGTGCCACATTGACCTTGTTTTGAGGCCTAATTTATTGGGCTGTATATTGTCTGTTTCTCTATCTCAGGTCTGTCAAACAGAACTTCCAAGATTTGAAGTCATTCCCCTATTTCCCCTCCCTTTGTGACCTCCAAAGTGTAGCGATTGGTTCAGTTGCACAACTGATCCAATCGCTACACTTTGGAGGTCACAAAGGGAGGGGAAGCAGTGGAATGACATCAAAGTTGCACTACTGAACCAATTGCTACAATTTGGAGGTCACGAAGGGAGGGGAAGTAGGAGAATGGCTTCACACCTTGGGAGTACTGTGCAACAGGTCTGTTCTATCTTCTAAGTTGTTCTCTATGTTGTTCAAAATTCTTACATTAAATATTATATATTTAAATTTCTTGCCTGGCCCACATTATCATGGAAAAAATATAATTGCCATGACTTTTGTGATAACCCTCATATAGGCTACGTAATAAAAAAAATTCCTGACTACAACAATCTTTTGGTTCTTGTATTTCCTGTATCATGACAATATGAAAGAGCATTACAATTTTAAAAACAAAATACCAAATTCTAAAAGAATTTATGATATAAATAAAAATGCTTTATAAGGCATGTGTTTTAATACTATCCAACTATATTGTATACTCAGTAAATACATTACCTGTCAGCAGGAGATAATGGACAAAGATCATTTCCATCCCAATAGTCAACACAGGAATCAAGAATAATGTCAGCTGTTCCTTGTGACAAAAGTTGCAAATCTCCATGAGCCTGCTCTCTCACAAGTACTGCGACCATGTGTGGAAATGGAAACTTTAGCTTTGCCATGGAGAGGGAGCGTGCAAACTTGATATCTCGTCGAACAACCTCAGGCTGCTAAATTTCCAACATTAAAAAATGCCAGAGATTACAATCCATCCAACTAGAATTTTAAATATACCAAAAACTATGCACAAAGTATTAACTTACCACATGCCTGAAAGTTGAGAGTTGTTCTTCTAATTTAAAGATATCCTGAGCTTGATCCAAGAATCCGATTTGTTTGGCAAGTTCGCACAAGCATCTGCCACAAGTAAATTCCACTTAGCATTAACATATAAATTACCACCACTATAGATTTACAAAGAAGAAGCTACATAATCATAACAGTGATGTAATTATAATTAAATAAAAGGTAAATTTCAATCATATCCTTGATTTTTATGTGCACACTTATTTATTAAAATTCCAAGTTAATTTCACTACATTGAACCCTATAAATGAGGAAACCCATTTTAAAAAGATGACTATCACCCTTGGGTAAATCATAAATTCAATAAAATCATCAAAGAACATAACATAAGGTTGGTTCCTCAAAATAAATTATTCAAACTCATCAGAATTTAAAGACAAAATTCCTCCAGGGCAAAAATAAGGAATTACAAAATAATGTGTAATGATTGCAACAATGCATATATAGGCAAAACAAAAAGGAACCTCAATACGAAATGGAAAGAGCATTTCAGAAATGTTAAGGGTCGTGTCCACATGAGAGCTGAGAGTGCGAGAAACTGTTGAGAGTAATCTCAGGTGGTGTGTCCACTAGAGAACGTTAGTCCAATCCTGAGAGTAGCTGAGAGTAAAACTCGTGACATCACTCTCAGAATTGTGTCCACTTGAAACAAATATTGCACGAGTTTTCATCTCGCATTTGCAGACAAGATGGATTCACAACAATGTGTTATTCATTGTTAATATTAATGTAAGCATTTTATGAGGGCTTGCTGAATGCTTTTAAGTGATTCCATTCATTTAATTATTATGCGTTTAGAAGAATTTGACAATCTAATATTGTCAGGATATTGTCAGGATATCGTCAGATCCTATCAAACTGTGAATCTAAACTCCTTGGATCTACATGGGCGGATAGGACTACTATTAACCTCTGTGCTCACGAAGACCAACAGCCAACAAATGCTCCTTGTTGGTTGGTCCTTTACCACTAGAGCAAAAGCATTTTGTGCATCACTGTTACATGTATCTACTTTTATACACAATAGACTCATGGTCCCCTCAAAAGAGTACAAAGACAATCACCAAGACTGATTAGGCGACAGGCGCCATGTTTCTAAACTCTGATTTGCAGAATATGTGGAATTGTATGTAGTCTCTACAAATATTGTGTTCGTTTATATGATTACTTAACGACGGGGTTGTACTGCAACTTAGGCCTATGAATGTCACCGCTGCGAGTTGATTCTCTGAATGCCACTCTCCACTACCTCTCAGACAGTGCTCTCAGACGCGTGTCCACATACCGAAATGCAACTCTCGAGAGTTCCATGCACTCTCAGCTCTCAAGTGGACACAAGCCTTCAGACAGGGGGAAATTGAAAAGTCCAAGTAGCTGCACATGCATGGAGTTCTGATCATGATGTGGTAAAGGAAGCGGCTCTACTTAAAAATCTTCATCAACTAATTCAATTGACCATATTGGAGAAGATCTACATACAGAAACATAAAATAACCTCCAAAATTTTGACATCCTAGGGAGAATGAGTTAGGCCTAATTGAGGAACTCGTGAAACCCATCAGGTGGTACAAGATGGAAATTCGGTAGTTGGACATAGCGGACGATAAGAGGGAGGAGGTCCTCTTGAAAACCAGTTACTAGTAAGTAATTCATAATCAAGACGTAGTGAGTGTTCTTCAAGATGTTATGTATTAATTAATTTCATGTATTATGTTTATGGAGAATTCATTCCTTTATAAGGGAATCTTTAATCCAGGGGTGCCCACTCCCCCAAACTTCATTACTCACCCCCCCAAACCTGATTGACTGTCGACAAGGGCGCCCATATGATATTTTCTGGGGGGGGGGGCAATTTTTTTAATTAATTTATTTTTTGTCGCTTTAACCTCCTGGGCCACTTTGTAACATTATAATAATATAATAAGTGCTACAATGACGTAACCAGAAAATAATTGCGGGGAGGGTCTAAAGGCCGGGGGGGGGGGGGGTTTGGAATAACCCCCAAAAAAGGGGGTCGGGGGTCCATCCCCAGAAAATTTTTTAAATATTGAACTAATGAAAATCACATTTTACACTATTTTAGCACAGAAAAAGTAGTTAGGAAATTTGTTTACCATACTCTAAGACATGCCAATGTAAATAAAAAAATCATTACCTAAGTGGGGGTCCACCCCCGGAAAATGTTTAAAAATTGAACCAATGAAAATCACGTTTTACGCTATTTTAGCACTCAAAAACTAGTCTTGTCTAAAACATGCCAATGTAAGCAAGAAATTGTTACCTAAGTCGGGTGTCCACCCCCGGGAAATTTTTAGATATTGAACTAATGAAACTCACATTTTACTATATTTTAGCACTGAAAAACTAGTTAGGAAATTTGTTTACCATACTCTAAGACATGCCAATGTAAATAAGAAATCATTACCTAAATGGGGGGTCCACCTCCGAAAATTTTTTAAATATTGGACTAATGAAAATCACATTTTACGCTATTTTAGCACTCAAAAACTAGTTAGAAAATTTGTTTACTATACTCTAAGACATGGCAACTTAAACAAGAAATTGTTACCAAAGTTATAATACTTATTACTATTTATAAGAAAGATTTATAAGCATAAGATCATATACCACAACACACCTTCAGGGAGAAGCGGAAGCGATGGAAAGAACAGTGCTAACCTTCCATGATCCAGAACAAGCCCAATGGGCTTAATCCATGCAGCTGATGATGATGATGATTTATAAGAAAAGTTGAATAACACATGGAACAGTGGACATAATAGGCCTACTGCCATATCATATTTGACACACCAACATATCTTGTTTAATTAAATAAATATTTTTTTAAATACAAATATAGAATTTTAGGTTTTGACTTTTGGGGATCCAAACCCCCTGAACCCCCCTTTCCTAATCCACTATGGATTCTGCTTCCATGTTGTCGATTTGGTAAAACTTCTGCAAACTTTTTATGTCTCAACTGACTTTCAAAGAATTGTCTTAAAAGAAAAACACCTGACTATAATAATTATTAATATACATTTTTTTCTTTGTGCACCCCACCCGCCCCCGGGTATGGGCGCCCATGGCTGTAGAAATTCTTCATCTTTATCTTGAAGATTCTGCTTGGGATTTACATCAATATATGGTTTCCATTTATCTTCGCCACTGCTTTTACTTTCAGTAGTCTTGTATTTTATATCAGTTTATACGGACGTTTCTTTCTGCAGCGATCTTGCCATTTGTCATGCCTAATAATGGCATTGGACAATAATTCTAAACACTTATATTTAAATTACTGTTGTTTTTTCGGCATTTTCGAGATGGCGAGATGGACTGACACCAGTAGCCCTAACCTCAAGAGTCAAATTAAGAATGCAGCATTGTTTATAGACAGATTTTTCCGATTTTTCCACACCTTCCCCCCCCCCCCCCCCCCGTTCTTATAAGGTGGCACGTGCTTTTGAGTGCAGTGAAATCACTTCTGAGAATAATATTATTCTTGCAGGCAGCATTGTACAAAGACTGTAATAACCCAGTAAGAACTAATACTCTACCAACAATAGTTCAGTTCGCAGTCGCCGCTATCAGCACAGAGTGATCGATTTTGTTGGAGGGGCAGAGCAAATGTGTTTCGCTAATTTATTGACTATTCACTTCTAAAGAATTAGAAGAGACCTTTTGAAGTTATAAAACTTGACCGTTTTTATTTTTAACATATAAAACGCTAATTTTGCAACAATTTTCAACCCTCACCCCAGAAAATTCATAAAACAATAATATTTTGCCCCCCCCCCAGAAATTTCAATGACGCAGTCTGCGTCTTAACCCCCCCTGTGGGCACCCCTGTTTAATCTACAGAGCTTATGGATCCCAGAGGCAACCACCTTTTACTTTCTTTCTTCCAATATACCATAATTTTAAATATTTCTAGTTTCCAACAGGATAGTTCTCTAGATGAGGCATGCCAGTTGCTGGTTGCATCTGATTGCCCCCTGTATGTTGTAAATTCTGTCTTTATGTTTATGCCTCAACGGGAGCATTTTGTCCCAAGAGGCTGCAGAGGCTGCAGATGCCAAGTCTTGGGGTACCGACAATTATAATAACAAAGAGCATTCATGTATGTGCAAATATTTGGTACATAAATCTATACAGGTTAAATATTTAAAATCTTCTTCCAGCCAGATCCATCTCCACCAAAACAGAAAAGTAAAAATGAAAAACTATGTTTACTATGTCTGGATATTACCAGTAAAAGCTCTGTACTACGAGTATATTAGGAATGGATATGGAGATAAAATGATATATTTATATTCACAGTACATTATTAGTTACTTTAAAAATAATCATTGGCATGACCCGAGATCGATCCTAGTTTAAAGTTTATGGAAAACAATGATGTCCATGTTTATGATCTCCATTAATGGTTAGTGTAATCAAGGAAGGACTTTGTGTATGAATTTATCGCAGCATACAAATTAATGCACATTAAAAGATGGTGGAATTTCACTGACTACACACAAATAAAAACTACTATAAAATTATACATGTGCATGACTTTTAAAACAGAGAAAATAAATCTTTGCACAGTGTCTCAAGTAGCACATTAAGTTAATAATTAATTTTATGAACTATACGAGACATACATTAAGGGTACATCTATTTTGTTAATGATAAAAAAAAACAATATCTTTTCCAATGTTACTGTATAATCATATGCTTCTCCAATGTAAATCTTTATAACAACATAATCTATACGTACAGTAGTTTTGCCATATGATAAATGATTCAGTTTCATTCTTAGGGAAAACATATGATTTCTAACTTAATACCCAGACCTACATACAGCACAGACAGCAGCATTTTCATTGTCACCTTTATTGCTCCAACATGACATGCTGTAGAGAATCACTGAACCTCTTGCCAAGATTGCGCTTGTTGTGTAATGTGAACACTTTTTAATACAAGTCACACCAAGCAGGCTACTTATAGATCTCTAAATCAACTTACATTCTTTAAGTACAAATGAAATTAATAGATATTTGTTTATCCTGAAGCAAACAGGCATCAATATAAAGCAAATATTTAACAACACATTCATTGCTCAGAATTAAAAGAAGTGAAAATGAAAAAAAAATCCTTAGCACAGAAAAGGACAAACACCAATTACAAATATACATACAAAATATTCATATTCACTGTTTTCAGGAATATCCAAGCTCATTAACTTTGTTGCTAAATTTTTATTTTAAAGCCATTGAAAACCTAACAGCTGTCTCACAAAAGATAATAGGTGCACATTCCCATTTTCATGTACTGACAATTCTTTCGAAGTAGGCTATATGAGTCTCCATAACCAAGGATCTAGACCTGTATGGGAGAATCAATAATTTTTATGTAAGCGGAGGATTATCAATTTGTTGGTTTTATTCTTCACGTTTTTCTTTCCTGGGAACTACCGGATTAGATGTGTTTGTGTTTTCAGCCTTCAAATTTTTTACCACAGATAGGGTTCTTTCAAGACCTTCTTTATTCTGGCCAGAAGACTAGATGAGGCATTGTCACATCCAATCACTCAATTAAGCCAATTGGTATGAATTGTCACAGGTTCAATTTATAAATCATGATACAATTTTCACTAATTAACGGAGAATTTTAAGTAAAAAAATTAATCACAGTTGTTTATGGCAGCTGCAGTGGTCTAGAGGTAGCGTGCCCGCCTCTAGATCCGAAGGTTGCAGGATCAAACCTGGCTGGAGTTTTGGGGTTTTCAGGACGTAAAAATCCTGGGCACGGAGTCCTCCAGGAGGGACTTTAAGCTGGGGGGCCTGTGTCATAGATTTACGGCACGTAAAAGAACTCCATGCCTAAAATTAGAGCCTCTGGACAAAATTTCTCGGCCCTTTCACGTCCAAGTAATACCTTAGTTACCGGAGGGGGGATTAAGGGGCTTACCACCTGTCCCTCTGCCCTCTCTAGGAAAATAAGCGTAACAAAAATTCATATCGGTAAACAGAAACCTCCACTTGGAGGTCCTTCGCCCCTACATGGGGGCATAGGATTCGATAGAGAGAGAGAGAGAGAGTTGTTTGTACTTATAATTAGTATATAACACTTCCGTTATATAATGTATCTATACCACAAAGGTTATATACAAAAGGATTGAAACCAAAACCCTAAAATGTAATACCAGTAATCACCAGTGGTAAATGAAGGGAAAAGATAGACAATTATATGCTTTAATGAAGACTCAATATTATATAAACATACGAGAGCTATTTTTTTTTTTTTTTTCAACCTCCGATGGGGCATAAAATGAAAACATGTGAAAATCAAAACTGTTTTATTTGGAACATTTTGATACAGCTTCCAGCTACTTTCTACACAGTTGGTGCTCCGATTGAGATATTTGTCATAGCAAGGTACCAACTTTCCAATACCCTCTTCATAGAAGTTTACCACCAGCATATTGAGAAATATCTTCATGGCATTTTGATGTGTTTTGAAGTTCTTCGTTGCTGTGGAAGCGCTGTCCTCCCTGATCCTTTTTCAGATCCCGAAAAAGAAGAAAGTCACTCGTCATGGGGATGAGTTTTTGAAATCCATTGTGACAGGGGATGAAACATGGATTTGTTACAACAATCCAGAATCAAAAGAAAAATCCAAACAATGGTTGCACAAAAATTTCCCGAACAAACCCAAGATCTGGGAGGACAGTGCTTTCACACCAACGAAGAACTTCAAAATACTTCAAAATGCTGTGAAGATCTTTCTCAATATGCTGGCTACAAACTTCTATGAAGAGGGCATTGGAAAGTTGGTACCACGCTACGACAAATGTCTCAATTGGATGGCGACTTTGTAGAGAAATAGATGGAAGGTGTATCTAAATGTTCCAAATAAAACAGTTTTGATTTTCGCTGTGGTTTCCATTTTATGCACCATCGGAGGTTGAAAGAAAAATAGCCCTCATATAACATCAATTTATTTAATTTATTAATTTATTTGTTTGTTATGGTCAGTTAATGATGGTTATGCACAGTGCATTTTTTCGAAGAAAAAAGGTAGTGTTCTGACCGAAACTTTTTACTGAATCCACAGGAGTGTACAGCACACACCCCAGTTTGTTAATTTTCTTTTACTACATACGCATATTTGAAAAAATTCTATTTGTTTTTAAATAGAAGGATATGTTATGGATTACTGTTATGTTTGGCATCTGTTAGGTGTGTGGTTTTTGTTGCTGTACTACTTAACATTGTCATTTAAAAATGGTAGTTTAAAAAGTAAATTTTAAATTTGAGTTTTTTTTTTTTGGCGTGCTATATAATATGTTGTTTTTTTTCCAGTAAAAGTGTTGTGATGGAATCTTTAAAAACATAAAAGATATTTATAGTAGAAAGAAACAACTCACAACACATTTTACTCCCCTCACATTCCACACATTCCATCATTACTAGTGTACATCGTAGTGTGCAGCTAGATTCCACACTGTGTCACAGAAATATTTATTTGGAGACTGTCAATTGACTAGAGTGAGTTTTGAGAGCAATTTTTTTTTTATCAATAGAGACTATGTAATGAAAGCTGCATGTTCCTGGTATAGTCTTCAATCTCCAGTCTTAAGTACCTTCCTGTGCTTTAATACATGTTCATCATTAGGTAAAACTACACCATTTCAACCTCAATTTCGGAAAAAGTAATTCCAATTTCGGAAAAAGTAATTTCAATTTCGGAAAAAGTAAATTCAATTTCGGAAAATGTAATTTCAATTTCGGAAAAAGTAACTTCAATTTCGGAAATACGAGGGCTATTTTTTAAACCGCCGATGGGGCATAAAATGAAAACCACAGTGAAAATGAAAACTGTTTTATTCGGAACATTTAGGTACACCTTCTAGCTACTTCTCTACCTAGTCGCACCCCGATTGAGACATTTGTTTAAGCATGGTGCAACTTTCAAGTACCCTTTTCATAGAAGCTTGCCGCCAGCCTATTGAAGAGGGTACTTCAAAGTTGCACCACGCTTCAACAAATGTCTCAATCGGGGTGCGACTAGGTAGAGAAGTAGTTAGAAGGTGTACCTAAATGTTCCAAATAAAACAGTTTTAATTTTCACTGTGATTTTCATTTTATGCCCCATAATGTTTAAAAAAATAGCCCTTGTATTTCCGAAATTGAAGTTACTTTTTCCGAAATTGAAATGACTTTTTCCGAAATTGAATTTACTTTTTCCGAAATTGAAATTACTTTTTCCGAAATTGTAATTACTTTTTCCGAAATTGAGGTTGAAATGGTGTAGTTATGGACTTCATTTCAAGCAAAGTTTGTTTATTTCTGCGTAGCAACCCATGTAATTATCATTACTTAATATTTTTGCAATTAGAATATTTGTTTGAACTACAAAGTTAATGTTATTTGGAAGAAGTTTGGTTTCATATATGAAATAAAAACAATATATGTTTGAGGCTCATACAGTATAAAGTGTATAAAGTGTTTAAAATCATGTTGAATGGTACTGTTGAGCTCGATCAATAAAATAACATCTCAACTTCTTTAATTTGTTTTCTTTCCTAGGTCTTTCGATTATTCAATCATCTTCAGATTTACATTCATCTTTTTAAACTAAAAAAAAGTTTTAATAGTTTTAAAAAAATGATGCCACTGATGAAGGAGTTTTATTGTTATTGAATGTAAATGTACAAGAGAGATTCCTTGAAGATGAAATGAAAGGAAAGAAAACAAATAAAAGAAGTATTGTTATTATTTTATTCCATTGTTGATGTGAGTGGCTGTGAAATTTCTCATGGGTTCCGATAAAGCGTATCTGAGTTATCGCACGTACAGACACACGGATAGACAGACAGACATTTTCCTGCTCCCCACCATAGGCGCCGACTTAGGGGGGGCAAGGCACTTTCTGCCCCCCCCCCCAAGTTACAATGCCAGGGGCATCGCTCCCTCAAAAATTTTCTGAAGGGGCCTGACCCCCTCAGTAAATTCCAAGATATTTAGAAAAATCAGTAATAATTAATATTAATTATTTAATTATTATTCCTAACTTGTTACGAATGAACGATACTTGAATGCGAATGTGACCGTTACCGTATTTTAAAAATAATATAAAATCAACTGTCTTGTTACATTTAAAGAAACAAGTCCATTCTGACAGCTATCGCCAGCTGTGTGCTGTGTTGGTGGTTCCTCCCTCAGCTGAGCTTTATGTCGTTCCCGCGTGAATAGCCGAAAGCTACACACAAAACTAGATCAGAAATCCGAGAGTATTTAATCTTTACTCGTGATTTTCACTCCAGTTTGCGACATATTTTATCACTAATCACTGCATTCACTGGCGATAAACATAAATAAACCTGACACTTGAACAATACTCGTAGAGCAGTAGGGCATCTAAGGAAAACAGTAAGGCAAGGCTCAACAGACTTAACATTATTTTTTACTTCAAACTTTAAATTAATCAAATATTTAATTTGAAAGATTTGAGATTTTCCTGGCGTAAAATATGAAGATATTCTTGTCGGGTTTGCAGCCAGGTGATAGCTTTGTCGAGATCCAACGTTTCCATGAGGATGGAGGCGGCGTCAGCATCTGAAACGTCGGATCTCGACAAAGCTCTCGCCTGGCTGCAAACCCGAGAAGAATATCTTCAAATATTTAATTTGTTTATTTATTTAATTTTCAAGCAATTAAAAGCATCAGTAGTGTACTAACATCAGTAATACTATTTACACTAGTATAATATTTTATTGTGCAATCCTGCCCCTCCAAAATCTTTAACAAGTCGGCGCCCATGCTCCCCACACAATCTCATAAAGTACCATTCTGGCACTCAATAATGATGAAAATGATGATGATAATTATAATAATAATAAATTATGTTATTGTATCTGGTAGAGATAAGATCTTGAGGCCTTCACTTCCACTTAACAAGATTCAGAAATACATATTACACAGTACTAATAATTTTATGTTAAAAAAATTAAGTTGGTTAGATTACTAACTTGTTAATTACCCTACATAATGGCAATACGAGATGATTATTTTAACAGTGTCATAATGTTAGTAAGAGTAATGCAAAGTGATATAGTCATTAGATTACATAAAGAGAGAGCACTGAACAATTGGCTATGTTACAATATGGTTTACATTAAAATAAATACAAAATGAAACAACAGCCTGGAAAAATAATTTTATGCTAAATGGTTTCGCTCAGTAACAGATTAGTTACTATCTTAAAACCATTGAGGCTTCGACGGTTCATATACAGTCGGTCAAATAAAAAACGTCGGGACTCATATGCAGTTAAAATTAAAGTTTTAACGCATTAGTTCACAGGTTTCCTACAAAAAGACATAATATACAGGTCATTTTCGGAACATATGAGGCCATGCGACAGGAGGGAAAAAATGAACGAGGGAAAAATGAAAAACGCGGAAAGCGCAATACACGATATTCAACTTAATGTATTGTCATAATTTATTTTGCTTTGTGTCATCGCACCACATACAAATGCTAGCTTGAGAGAAAGTGTAGTTAGGGCTGTAATTGACCTGCATTTTTCGGCCTCTGAAGCAGCGAGGTGGGTACTTCACTATAATGCGACCGGAAGTTTTCATAGGAAACGTGGATCTGGCCGGCCGCGTATTTCGATGCTAGATTGGTTGCAGAAGTTGAACGTAAGTTATTGATTTTGCACAACAAGTACCGGTATTATAAAATAATATCTTTAAAAAATGCTCCTTGAATAATCATATTCCTTGCGAATTTATTAATTATTAATGTTATAAGAATTTGCAAACAAGAATATGGCGGATGTGAGACATATAGCCACAGCCTTCTATACATGTTCGTTTCGGAACAAAACTGACTAAATAATCAAGAAAATACATGGAGAGACAAGAGGCAGGTGTGAACCTAACCTTAAGTCTTCCTGTACATGCGCATATGCTCGTTCGTGATACTTAATCAAATACCGCCCGACGTTTTTCATTTGACCGACTGTACATGTGACCCTTAAGTGCAAGTAAATATATGTAATATTCACAAGGGGGTATCTTCCATGTTATTTAAGATTCCATCACAAAACTTGAACAGATATTTAACCATACACCTAACCCTTGACCAACAAAAAATCCCCCATGACCTTAGATATTGACGGGCCTCTAAACTCCAACGAAAAATAACTTCTTAAAAAAATAAGTTTTAAAATATCTTTCATTTTTTTCATGCACAGTTTAAGCTTTAGTCTTAAGTGAATCAATAACAGTTGGAACTGTGGCATTATGTCTATACAGTGATATACATATTTATTTCTACGAACATTGTACATTTAATAATAAATTGAGTATAGAGTGACGTGGGGTAGTGTCTCAACAACTTCAGATTTTGCATAGAATTACCCAGCTAGCAACAAAGTTTGGAATGGAAATACCTGAACTCATGCATGGCTAGAATTTCGGAAACATATAGTCATGCATCAGAACGATAAAAACTGGATATGCTGTACACAGGAAAGCAGAAAGATGAAAATGATTTAGAAGAAAAGGGTACAAGAACTCCTTTCTGGAAAGTAATTTCACACAAAATGTAATCACAATGCTTCAAAGGAAGTGTAAATATGGTTCAATCATGAATACTTGACTAATTACAATCACCCAGATGAGACAAATGCACTCCAAGCTTTAAGGAATCCACATTGTTGCCATCTC
Source organism: Ectobius pallidus (assembly GCA_964059195.1). NCBI lineage: Eukaryota > Metazoa > Arthropoda > Insecta > Blattodea > Ectobiidae > Ectobius > Ectobius pallidus. Next base: position 20,819,042 of record CAXKWD010000012.1, read on the forward strand.
CAAGGAAAATTATGAAGTTTTGGAATGTGTTTATCTAACCCGTAATATTGCCCAAGAATTTGTAATTACTCATATCTGATGAGAAAGTTTTAAAGCATGTGTAAAGAATGACTGAGACTTATTACATTACTGGCAGGACCCATGCAAATTATTCATACAACATTTCTTTAGTTTCTATATAAAATATGCCTAGTTCATCATATAATACTGCTTCAATCGTGCTTACTTTTATGGCTGCTTCTGTTAAATAGAAATTCTAAAACCAGGAAACTGTAATGCTCACATGATTTTGTAAACGTAATATTTCAAAAAATGAAACAAAATTATGGAAGAGAATGTCATAAATTATTCTGGGTTTGAATACAACTCGTATGTTGCTCCTGTGCTATAGAAAGATTTCCAGTTTGGTGGTTGGGTTAAATTTGCATTTTTTTTGGGGGGGGGGGAGGGTTTATGAATTTTGGGCCCCTAGGTCAGTCTTGATTTTGGACCAGACACTATTATTGTTATAATTACTATTTTTATTTATTTAAGTTATTGTGTTATGTATGATACCCTGCACCTGGCTTCACGAAAAAATCGAATTTTTCTTCAATTTGAAGCTGAAAATCAGAATCCATTATATTAATAATGTCTGAAGGCAGAAGAGAAATTATACTATAAAGATGTAAGTTAGAAACGAAGGAGGAAGACACAAATGACAGTATGGAAAACAATAATTCTGGCAATACTAGTCCAACTAACCAAAATTACAGGTCCATAGTGCACTTAGAAATGGGGGTGATTTAAATTTATTCCCAACAAAATGTGAGATGAAGGAATGTAGAAATGGTGAATAGACAGTGGCTGCTCTAATATTTGTAGGTCTTAAAACTACTAGCTAACAAGGGAACTATTATTGGGATAAAATTGAAATTTACCTTCAAATTTTGCTGATTGAACTGATCTCTTATAGGAGGCTCACATACCAAATACTACCTGAGATTTTCAAATGGCAGTTTCTCAGATCTTGGGCTGTTTCTAAACAAGACAGAGCCCAGCTCAGATGTTTTGAACGTAAGATTCTTCAGAAAATATATAGTGCAATATTGGATGATGGACAATGGCACCATAGAACAAATTACGATCTTTATCTGTTATATGATGAGCCTTATGTTGTTAAGTGAATAAAATTAAGTAGACTAAAGCAGGTAGGCCATCTGATTCGAACGAAGGAAAATGATCTCACTAGGAAGGTTTTGTTATCAGATCTTGGAGGAAAGCACCATAAAGGAAGACCAAAATTACAGTGGTAGAAAGGGATTGCAGAGGTCGCAGCAAGGGCAGGATATAGGAATTGGAGAAGTGTCACCCAAAATAGAAAAGGGTGGCACAGACTCATGAAGGAGGCTGCCCTGGGCTGTAGTGTCAAAGAAGAACCAATAGCATTTGGACATCCCTCACCAGCTGGATAGCAATGCACCATGCTGTCTGACAGGCCAATACAAACAACTCACAACTGCTTCAATGAGAGATGAAACTATAACAGAAATTACTTGGTTTATCGAATGATAAAAACACAAATGATGTATGTACCATGCACACCAAATAAGAACTTTTTTTCACATTGTGCTATGCATTTTTCCTTGCTTCCATTAACACCTGTATATAGTCTTCGCGCCCAAACGAACCCCAGTCGGCTACAAAGCGACCGGAACGCTTTTAAGTCGGACCACTTCCCTCATCTGGAAAAGATTATTAGGGTCTACCCACCCCTAAACGCTTTTAAGTCGGACCACTTACCTCATCTGGAAAAGATTATTAGGGTCTACCCACCCCTAAACAAATGCGGTGGTCCCTGCCACCAGGTCAGGCCTTGTTGCAATGTCACTTGTGTTGTTTCTCCAGATATGTGGAAATCAGCTGCAAGGTTTTTAAACTGTGGCAACAATGCGCATCTTATGCTTAGGCACGCGCAACATTTCCCTTCCTTCCATTTCGGCTTTTCAACCCCAAGATGTTTATGGGGTGTTTATGGAGGGTTTGGTCAGGGTTGGGGTTGAGATACTAAATTAGAGGGTTGCCGCCTGAGGATCCTTTAAAAGCGGTGACTATACCAGGAACATTTTGAAGGAACAAAACTGAGCATTAGAAGATTTGAATTTAATTTTTCCCATAGCATTTTCTTTTAAAATGCTTAAGTCTATATCCTCAAATCTTCATAGCTAATACTTCGTTTAGCCCTTTTTGCTTCTGGGAATTGACAATATAATTTATTATACATCATTTTCTTATGCACTACAGGATTTATAACCACAGTTTTAAGTTGTTTTTGCTATGAGTAGTCACTGCAATGAAGTTAACAAAGGAAATTGTTGATGTTGGATAAAGAAAGTCATTTCTTACCATTTTTATTAAGTCAAAGGCCTATAATTACTACTAAAGTTTTTTTTACTAATTGTATGGCCTACACACATAACTCGAACTACTGTACTTGCTGGATGACTGCCTTCTTGCATCACTGGATTAAATTAAAGGTATCTGGATCTGTGGCTCAAACTTGCACCTGTAACACCATTTCTGATTCACATATTGAATGCAAGATGTTAGAATTTTACTTTGATAATTTTCTTCCATATCTAAAGCTGTCTGTGAGAAAGGGTTTGCACTAGTTGGGTTGTTTGAATTAGTTTAATTATATGCTGACTTATTTCTCTCTCTCTTCAGAATTAGATTCACCCAAAGATGAAGAATCGATCCTTCTTTTCTTTTTTAATTATATTGCAAACTCAAGAATATTAAGGAATCATAATTAATTTCGAGCAGATGGTGAGGTGTGTCACATGACTGAATGCTGTTCAAACTCAATGCTGCATTACTTTTACTTCTTCTATTGTTTTAGTACAAATCTCAGTCCGGTTTACAAGAATTTCTGACCTAAAATTGTATTTAGATTTTGATATTAAGCCTCCTCTAGGACATATGTTCTGTCAGTAAAATTTGAAGGTTACTTTCAATATGATCTCATAAGTAGTTGCAGAAGAAGCAACTGACCAAGGGAAGCAGATCTCACCACAAAAATCATTTCAATTAAATAAAAAATCTAAAAAGTATTTATTTCCATATAAATATGATAGCCTAGGGCACTGTTATTTTTATTAATAGAGCACAATATTTAATAGATGAAATAGAATTGAGCCACTAGAGATTTGTATGTCTAGCTATGATGAATTTAACATCATGTTCTCATTTCAGGTAATATATTTGTACTTTTTGTAAGTTTTCATAAATGACAACTACTTAATAAAGAGAAGACAAAATACAGTATGATACATTTACTTTTAAAATGAAGATTAGTACATTTATAGTATCCTCAGTTTGTATCTACAGCATGCAGAATTACTGTGGTCTCTTATAATACAACTGTACCCTTATTCATTATCTAACAATTCAAGGACTGGATCACTTGCAAAAAGAATTGGCATGCAGTCAACTTCAACTTACAAACACAAAACAGGGTATAATCATAACATTAAAACACAGTATGTCCACATGGGAAGTTTAAATCTCTGAAAACAAAAGAAATTAAGAGTAAAGTTCTTGCAAATCATACACAAAGTAAATAAAAATTATAACATTTTGTTTGAAGTAATTCTGGAGACAAAAAAAAACACAAATGCAAGATGAAATTTATCAAAAAAACGTACAAAATAATATGTTTAAAAGAAGGGGGAATATCAGAATGTAATGTTCGAAACAAAAGTGTATAATAACTATTAATGCATATAGTATTTGGGGTGACAAAGTGCATCCAGAATTTACTGTGAATAAGTTTTACGTTATAGGGAAATAGACTCATAAACAAAAATTAAACATGAACTATTCAATATAAATATCTGTAACTCAGAATGAAGAACAAAGTGTACATATATTTACTTTATATTCTATGTGAACCTCAATAATGTTACCGGCTGCAGAATAAATCTATTTAAATATAAATATTTTATAAACAAAATCTTTTACATTAATTCAGTGCATTAATCATAGTCGGAATCTGTAATTGAAAGTTGGTAATGAGAATAAAAATAGCAATACATGTTAAGCATGAGGGAAGCCTCCATGGCTCCAAAGTTAACTTCCCGCACATCACATAAATTTTACAATCAAGTGAGGGAGTTTCAATCACTAAGATAACATTAAACTTAGAATTTGTTGGAAATGAGAAGGTAATACGATATGGTTTAAACAATAGATTATTAGGTAACTGAGAAAAAGCTTAATGCTTTAATGAAAATATAGCATTATAGAATCAGAGGTATCAGCAATTTATAGTTTATTTTAATTTATTCAACAGTAATAATCTATCCAAAATTTCAATTGAATCAAACTAATGTACTAGTTCTATAATCAAAAACTCATAATAGGTCAAAGTAACAAACTGAAATCTAGACCATTATAAGTGCAGGTCAAGTCCAACTGACCACTTCATGGTTTTAAACAGTGAAGATCAGTAGGTGATGCATAAAAAGTTTTATCTATGTGTGTGAATGCATATGTGTATGCTGTATCATCAGTTTTGTGCTTATCAAAAGTTATTTAAAGTCAGTTAGGTTCCAGAAATGTTTCTGGTGCTAACTGTACAAATATGTGAATACATTACTATATTTTAGAGCCAAGAAACAAGTATTAAAAATTATTTTAATGAATTACATAATCTTCTATGTGGACATAACATGTTTCTTTCAGTGAATATGACATAAATCATTATAAATATCATCTTTCCATGCCATGGATTCCTGATGTCTGCTCTGAAGCCTTCATACGAAATCATCTACAAGAGCAACAACCAGCTGAAAAATACCCCATAAACCAAATGGAAACATTGGTGAATACACAAAGATGCAACCACATGCAATTAACATTCAAAACGGTGGATGAGACATAATTTTCACCACATGTAAAGAATATTTACGTGATCACAAAAGAGTGTCATTAGAAGAAATACAAAGAAATACTAAGTACTGAAAGATATTTTACAAAAACACCAATAACTAAGTAATGTGCTAATAAACTGAGCTTTTTGAAATAATGTATACAGGTGCAAATTTGAGTATGGAAACTTCAAAAGGTTCTTTGAAACATATTTCAAAGAATCTCTTCTCCATCATCAGCTGACTCCAAATAGCCAATTTCCATACTGAACTTCGCTACAGATGTCAACACATTACTACCGCTATTTACCTCATAATTAGTTAACTGTACAATAGGTTTTACAATAAACAACAACAGAGAATGCAAGAAGAATGTTTAACAATTTCAACTTAGATGCACATTCTCTTAGGATGTATTCTATCAGTCTTGATTTTGCCATGCTGAGTAGTTTACACTGAGTTTCTGCCATAATTTTTTTAAAATTAAAGAACAAAGCAAGATGAATTACTAATCATGTTTGACATGGTAAATGATGGTTGCATACCAGTATGTCTTCTTGGGTTTATAATCATTGCCAGCGTGCCAAAATTTTTTCCAAAAGAATTCTTTTACATGACTGTTAGTTACAGACATGAGATTGTCGCATTTACACTAAAATATCAACATATGCCAGGACAAACCTATGACCATGGGAACAGAAAACAAGTGCCTTATATACTATTCCTTCCAGGCTGAACACATGACTAATTGTTAGGGTCTGGATATTTATGACCATAAAAAGTCAGGAATATAAAAGAAATTATTTTTTTTTTTTAGTATGAATACATTTTCCACCTAAACCACAAAAATAATAAATCCAGCTAAAAGTTCAGTAAATGTAACATATACTTTTACACCTTGTTTTATAATTACAATTATACAAAATGCAACTAATATATCACTCTTACATGAGCTTCTTATGTTCCTAATGTACATTCATAAAAATAGTTTGTCATATCATAAAAATGATTAGCGTTATATTGAAAATGTTACACATGTTTTTACATAGGAGTACTGACTGCTGAGAAATTCATTTTAAAATATAAAAACATTAAAATATATTGATTGAACGTTATATACCATAGTTAGTTAAAATCTAAACTAAGTATGTCTTTATATGAGCTCATAAACATGTAAAATTTTATGCCGAGATTGTTCAGCAATAGTCAGTGTTACAAACAGTATAAATATATTGCAGCAAGATAGTTCAAAATTATTTATAGTATACAATTTTTCGTATTTTTCAGCAAAGATCAGTGTCTGATTGTATGTACTCGTAGATATACTAGAGTTGAATGTTGTGGGTCGCCTTGTAGATCCAATTAGTTACTCACCACAAAAGGAAAAAATGAAATTTATCAATAGTATAAAAGACAATATTACCTTCAAAATAGCAAAATATAACCCAAAATGTCAAAATATGACCATATTTAATGAATCACACAAACTGTCTACACCGAGTGAGGTGGCATACATGGTAGCATTTTGGACATGCATTTGGGAAATCCAGGGCTCAAACCCTACGGTTGGCTGATTCAACTTGGGTTTTTTGTTGTGGTTTCCCAGTTGTAATGGCAAATGCCGAATTGGATATTTACTTACCATGACTCATTTCCACTATTTCATCCTTTATTGGATATCAGTTGAAATTAACAGATGTCATAAACATAACAGTGGTGGAAAACAGTTGCACATCAATGGCTGCATAACCGACTGGTATAATATACAAAACCTGAACTTTTAATATCACTTCGATGTTCAAAGGAGTATAAATTAGGCTGAATTAAAAAAAAAAGTCTACGTTATTTGAATATTACATTATGCTATGTTAACTTTAAAGTGTGTTTTGTTTTCTTTGTTTCGTAAAGTTTGTAATGCTGCAGCATTCAAATGCTCCAAGATGAATTTCTCCAGTAGTCAGTCAATAGTCTTGTATCGTGAGAACCTCCTTTCAATGTTACAATACATTATAAGGTCATATTTGAACAGATTTAATAAATGATTTTGCACTTTGTTGAAAATCTGGAATAAAGACTTTCTTTTTCAAAATATCAAGCATTTAAGGCTTCTGAATAAGATTGTGTCCACAATTATAACCGGAATATGACCTTAAACTTGAAAATATGCACAATATGACAAACTGTGAAAATGATCTAAAAATCCAAATGTGATCAGAAACACTCAGTTTATGTTTAAATCAATGCTATGGCTGAAATGAAAGTCAGGAAAAAAATATGACTTGTCATAAACTTCCAGACCCTACTCATCATATACCACATGCTCCAATTTACAAAAAAAAGTTTCTCATAACAGTTATAATAAAAAGGGAGTAAGCTGGTTAAAATAACCCACTTCTGCACAAAAAAAAGTTATTTTATAGTGACCCTGTTATTATGCTGTCAATAGCGGTATGGTTGCATCTATGAATACTCAATCCTCCACAATGTAAAACAAAGGTAATTACTTATTTGCTCCAGGCAGCAGCACAGCCATGTCTTCTGAGAGATATGCTTTCCTGCACAGTCAGAATCAGAAGAAACACACATTATTTGTTCTTCACCTCAAAAATGCTATAAGAAGATAAGTTCACAGCCAAAACATTCTTTTAATCCTGCAAGTTATTTTGAAGATAAAGAGTTGCATATTATCAGTCTAATAATCATGTTGTATATTATCGGTTCAATAATCATGAAATTATAGGAAGGGGAAACATTGCTTACAGCATGGTTATCATGTGGTGTTGTCAACTTCTGAATCAACAGGATTTCTAATGAATGAGATAACAATCAAATATGACTGCCTGTGTGTCTAGTACAGTGAGTCCCACGCAAGAGTTGGCCAATGACGCGGGTTTCTGCGTTGCGGTGGGCACAGCTCCAACTCCCGAGTAATCGGGTGAAATATCTACGCAAATAAAGTCGTGATCGGTGTAATGCTTCAGGTTCTCACATTTACAGTTAAAATTATAATGAAAATAACCACGTACCTCATCACAAGAAATGTTGGAAATGTTCTCCTCTTGCATCCACACAATACTGGCACCTTTTTATTAAATTTTCTTTCACGCGCATAAGTTCAGCTTCCGAGATAAGAGTTAATTTCTCTTGTGATATTGTCTTTAAGTTCTTCTATTGTATGGGAAATTGACCTATACACTTTATTTTTCAAGTTTCCTCATAAATAATATTCACATACTGTTAGAAGAACTTAAAGACAACATCACATAGGCCTATCACAAGAGAAATTAACTCTGTCTCGAAAGCTGAACTTATGTGCGTGAAAGAAAATTTCCTAAAAAGGTGCCAGTATTGTGTGGATGCAAGAGGAGAACCTTTCCAACATCTCTTGTGATGAGGTATGTGGTTATTTTCATTGTAATTTTAACTGTAAATGTGAGAACCTGAATCATTACACCGATCGTGGCTTTATTTGCTTAGATATTTCACCCGATCGCTCGGGAGTTGGAGCTGTGCCTGCCGCGACGCGGAAACCCGCATCATTGGCCAACTCTTGTGTGGGACTCACTGTAGTTAGCATTGCTGACTATGGATCTGCAGATCCAGGTTCGATCACAGGTCCCTCCTTGGATTTTTCCGAGGTAGGTAGTTATGGAATGAGGTGCACTCAGCCTAAGGAGCTACTTGATTAAGAAGTAGTGGCTCCAGCCATGGAAACCATCATTTACAGCCATGGGTGTCGGATTACTGACCACATGCCCCTCAATCCTGTTATCTGCCTATGGTAGATAATGCAGCAGTTGGTAGGCCTAGTCCATACAAGGAAGCAGTGCCATGGAATTAATTTTTTTTATAATCAAATATTACTGCTCAGTTATTTAAAACTAATATTTATATCAATTATTTATATTACTTATTGAGAATGATTTTCACAGCATAATTTCTTCTGTTGCTATGAAATATGTGACAGCTTATTCTTTTTAAGACTATGAGTAAATTGCAAAACTAAGGTTTTATCCACGTTACCACTGTTAATACAAAGTCTCATTTTTCTGAGCCAAAGTTCGAAACCAAGGCCATCTGCATAAACCACAGCTACAGTAGGCTTAAAAATTTGACTGCAGATAATCAAGATAGATGTACTCAATCAGGTAGAAGCTAATCAGAGGCTAACTCCTGCAGGAATTAAATCCATATGTTAAAAAACTGAAGGCAGACATAATCGATTATACAATTGCAGTTCACATGAAGGTTTAGTCTTTCGAAAGAATCGACTCAAGATTAGGAAGAACGCTAAATCATAAACTGCAATGTGATTAGCGCAAGTGTGGCATCTGCACCTGAAATTTCAGTATTTCATAGCAACCATAATATTAAAGATAAATAAGTGATTCAAACTTAATTGTAAACCACATAATGATTGCGTTCAATTTATTTCAAATACAAAAGTATGTTCCATAAAAAAAAAAAAAATGTTGAGTGTTGTATCTCTAAAATGAATGATTACAAAAAAGGGCCAGTCACATGGAAATTCTTTAACCACTTACATGTCTGCAAAATCCAATTCATGCCAATTTCCATAGTTTATACAGAACGAGACAAAACATGATTACAGAATTACTCTGTATTAAAGTGCTCAAGATATTTATCATCCATATGTGTGCATTTACAATATTTGATTTTATTTTATTCAGTGTATCAGAACATATTATGTATTATGGGATATGTCAATAGAGGGAGAAATACTTTATTCAAGTCATCTGCCTGGCAATCCAGGTGACCATACAGATCCAGAACAAACAAAGAAAAAGAATAAAAATTTACAGTTATAAAAATATACGATGTGAATGATATTCCTTTACAAAATAAAAACATAAGGACAAATGAATTATTATAATAATTTACAACAGTGAATTTTAATATGCTGAGTTATTCTGTTGTTTAGGTAGTAATGTCTGTAAATGTCCTGATGTTATAAATATAAATAATAAAAACGAACTTTTAAGAACAGAATAAATATATGATAATATGGTATTGAAATTATGAGTAGTAATAATGTTATTATTTAAATTCTAAATAAATAAATATAAAATTTTGAAAAGGAAAAGCAGATGGTCCTTTCAAACTTAGCGATTACGGTCCACCTTCTAAACCCTAGCAATACAATTTTAATGAATTCAGTCATTTGTTACCTATGGATTTAAATATAAACAACTAGCTTAAAAGACCCGGCATCGCCCGGGTTTTTTATTTTGTAATTGGAAATGAACTTATGAAGGACTTTCGATTTTTAAATTCTAGGTCCTTATATAGGTATTTATAATCTGAAATAGGAAGAACGACTTATTACACTAAAACTATTCCCTCACAAAACGCTTGATATAGTTTTTTATGGCTCATAGAGGATGTAGAATTCTGCATCGCATCGCTTGTACACAGCAAGCCTGGTAAGGGTTCAAATAAGAAGAAACAGAATTAGATTTTTGCAGTCCTCTCAGACCACATGAGCCGTGTAACGACTCCTCCCCACAAGCCAAGAAGAAACAGAAATTCCTGTAACATAAAATTGTAATACCGAGGCGGAAAATTTTATTTCTCCCTCTCATGTTACCATAAAACTGTTTTGGGGATGAAATTAAACAGAAAGCAATATCACTTTCATACTTCTCTCTCCAAAAACCTGTGATATAATAATATACCACATTACCATACCTCGTATTGTTTTCTCTATGTCCAGGGTAGAGAAAGTTATGTGAATGCATTATTTTCGTGGATTACATCCTTTAATATTTATTTATAACATGAATTATAAATTGATACCTTCTCTTATTTGTCAAACTTGCATTTCTTTTTTTTTTCCAAAGCCATTTGATACCATTAGCAACAATATGTTCTGTGATTTGGGTTTTATAATTCTGTGTAAAAAGGGATTAAGTATTCTCAAAAACATTTAATTTTTGGCATTTAAATTCAAAATTTTGTAAATTCCTTTCTTAGTGAGCACCTACATTATGAAACAAAGGTACTGTCAAAATTCCAAGTCTCTACCTGTTATAGTTTAGGCTCCACGTTGATTCCTGTCAGTCAGTCAGGACAAAGCCTTTTATATATATAGAGATGATATAAGAACACAATGATATATTGAATACACATGGTATCTATCTGAAGACAAAGATTCTCATAGAAGTTCTCTACTTCTATATTCCAGTATGGAATTTCACAAATCTGGCACCACGACTATTCTCTTTAGCTCTGTACACTAGCATAATCTATATTAATAAAAATGAATTCCCAAAATGTATGACGGAGCATCACTTGAGAATGGCTCGACCGATTTGGCTGATTTATTTTTTTGTTGTGTTCGTAAATGTCAGGACAAGGTTTGTATGAAAGAAATTTTTTTGAAAATCCACGGGAAAAGTCGGAAATGTGAAATGAGGCACAGTTAAGAGAGTTCTGCTGTCAATTGTTTACATAACGAAAGTGTTGTTTATGGTGTTCACATAGGGTTTTGGAAACTATATTATAATACTGGGCTTTATCAAATTCTGATACTATCGATGTAATTAATACATTTGTGAAAATAATTCTTGAAGAATAAAATCCACGAAAATAAAGCAGTCACATAACTTTCTCTACCCTCGACATGGAAAATATCATTTTCTCACTTCACATTTTGATGTAGAATAAGCGGTCGTGTTGCAGGGACAACTTAAGTGTGTGCCAGTGAGTATGCTATATCGGAAGTCGGTTACAAATCCTATCCACTGATAGTTGAGAAATAGGCCTAGGGATGTTTGTCAGAGGCCCTAAGCATCTAAAAGAAGACAAAATGGGATGGAACATTTTCAGTCCTACGCATGCAGTATATTATATCCCAGGTTTTTGGGAAGGAAAGTATGAAAGTGATGTTGAATTTATTTTTTACTTCAGTCCCGAAACAGTTGTATGGTAATATGAGAGTGAGAAATACAATTTTCTGTCAAGACAATACAATCTTATGTAACCGTAATTTCTTTTTCTTCTTATTTGCACTCCTCCCAGGCATGGTGTGTAGAAGCAATGAAGTGCAACATTCGACATCCTCTATGAGCCATAAAAACCTGAGCTATATCTAGCGTTTTCTGAGGGAATAGTCTGAGTGTCATATGCCGTTCTTCCTCACTTCTAATTCTACATACATACGAGGGTCGTTAAATAAGTAATGCAACACATTTTTTTTCTTAAAGCAGGTTGGTTTTATTCAGGATTCAAATACAACATATTATTCCCCAATCTTTTGGCTACAAAACCCTACTTTTCAACATAATCTCCGTTCAATGCCACAGCCTTACGCCACTTTAATGGGAGGGCCTGTATGACTGCATGGTACCACTCTCATCTGTGCGGAATTGCTTGCTTGTTATGAGGCTGATGGTGAAAATTTATTGTCAAACATTGTCATAGGCGATGAAACATGGGTTCATCACTTCGAGCCAGAAACAAAACGGCAATCCATGGAGTGGCACCACACCAACTCTCCTTTGAAGAAAAAGTTCAAAGCCAATACCCTTAGCTGGTAAAGTCATGGCTACGGTCTTCCTGCACTCTGTTATTCTGTTCGATGTCCTTCCTCATGGTGAAACGATCAACTCCGAAGAGTATTGTGCTACTCTAAGGAAATTGAAGAAACGACTTCAGTGTGTTCGTCGCCACATAAATGCAAATGAACTTCTCATTCTTCATGATAACGCAAGGCCTCACACAAGTCTGCGCACTCGAGAGGAGCTCACAAAACTTCAGTAGACTGTTCTTCCTCATCCACCCTATAGCCTGGATCTCACACCTTCTGACTTCCACCTGTTTGGCTCGATGAAGGATGCACTCCATGGGAAGCACTTCGTGGATGATGGGGATGTTATTGATGCAGCAAGATGTTGGCTCCGACATAGACCAGTAGAGTGGTACCATGCAGGCATACAGGCCCTCCCATTAAGGTGGCGTAAGGCTGTAGCATTGAACGGAGATTATGTTGAAAAATAGGGTTTTGTAGCCAAAAGATTGGGGAATAATATGTTGTATTCGAATCCTGAATAAAACCAACCTGCTTTAAGAAAAAAAATGTGTTGCATTACTTATTGAACGCCCCTCGTATTATATAAGGACTTAGAGTTTCAACATCGAAAGTCCTCCGTAAGTTGATTTCATATTACAAAATACAAAACCTGGGAGACGCCGGGCCTTTTAAGCTAGTTTATAAATATTCATGTCGTCTGATGAGAAGTATCATCTTGTTAAATTCTACCAATACTAAAAATGTGGCAACAGCACTTTAAGAGCTATTAAATGAAATGGAAGCATATAATGCAGTCATTATCAAACCATACAAAATTGTAAAGATTTAGTGTTTCATAATTACACACTCGGAACTATCTTCTTATAGCACTCAGGATTTACAGATGACTAGGGGCACTTCTACAGAGGGAACAATGAAATAGCAAAACCAATAAATATATATAACAGGCTATAGGGTAAAATAATTTTTCAAAACAAAGAGGAAAATATATATATGTATACACACATACTGGTATAGGTTTACAAAATATGCACATACATATGCTGTATATACACATATCCATATATTTAGGAAACTAAAAACAATCCTGTAATTACATAGCCAATTGGAAGAAATAACTGGTATTTGAATGGTATTATATACTCTAAAATTTAAACTTTATACCTGTGTACTGTTTCAAGATTTGAATCCCAAATGGTGTAAATTGATTTGCATTACCAGTATATCTACAGATGTCTAAAATAGTAAGAAATTTCATGTTTATGCAAAATACACTAAACAAGAAATAAACTGTACATACACCCATTTGTTTAATATGAAGGCAGTCATTTAATCTTATGTTGGTGGTACAAATTTTTGTAATCTGCAGTGCTGGATGAAATGTTTTATTATAGCAAACCTGAAATGTCAAGAGCTGGAGCTGGTTTTTAATCTCCTGTACTCTTGTTAATTATGGTGTGCACCATGCCTGGTATACTGGGAATTGTTTTATGATAGTATAAAAATGTAAAGCATTTTACAAGTAAAAACAAACTTTCAATTTTAATTTGAAAAAGTTAATGTGAAGCTGGTGTTTCTTGTTTTTCTTAAGGGGCTGTCACACTAGACTCATTAAGCGACAGTGACCAACCGATATAACAAACCAATTGACAGAGGTAGTAGCAGTCACAAAGCATCAATTGCCAGCGATCAACAACGAGCGAGAGGGATCGACTGGTCTGTGAAATCAAACCTGTCCATTTTTCAATCGACAGTCATTGAGTGAAGATGGCAGCACTCCGAAGCTTCATACCCATCTGAATTTAGAATTGATGCTGGAAGATTTAACTTACACAATAATGTCGTTTTAGACTCACATTTGAATGAAATAGAATTGCACGAATCAATTAAGGCACTTAAAACGATATCTGATGTAATTTAATTGTACAAATACAAATATACATTGAAATGTAGCACCTAGCGGTGGGCAATCAAACTACAACAAACAAACCTCTTCGCTCAGCTGACTGGTGAAGCTTGAAGTAAACAGATGTAGACTGAGATAGTAGGCCTAATATTAAACCCTACATCCCAATACATGTATTATGATATTGTGCAGGAGATAAGCAGACACTGATGAGTAGACCTAGTAAAATTACATAGGTACATAACCTATGTCGACCGCGGTGGTCTAGAGGTAGCGTGCCCACCTCTAGATCCGCAGGGCGTGGGATCAAACCCAGCCGCGGTCGATGGATTTTTCAGGACGTAAAAATCCTGGGCACGGAGTCCTCCGGGAGGGACTTTAAGCTGGGGATCCCGTGTCGTAGATTTACGGCACGTAAAAGAACTCCAAGCCTAAATTAGAGCCTCTGGACAAAATTTCTTGGCCCTTTCACGTCCAAGAAATACTTAGTTTCCAGAGGGGGGTTGCGAGGCGATGGGCTTACCACCTGTCCCTTTACCCTCTCTCGGAAAATAAGCCTATCAAAATTAGTATAGGTAATGAAACCTCCATTGGAGGCCCCTTCGCCCCATCTGGGGATCATAGGGTACCAGATATACCAGATACATAACCTATAATATTTCCTTTGATCGATGATGCTCGATGCTGTGTGACAAGGAACAGAAATGTAATCGAGAGCGCTCGATGGCAGTCAGTTGGTCTTGATCAATCGATGCTCCGTGAGACAAACAGCTAAGTCTTTCTTTTAATGAAATGATACTTGACATTTGAAAAGTGTAACTTATGTATTAACGTTTTAAATACTATAATGATATGTGAAAGATATTTCTGATATTGTACTATGATTAATAAATATTTTATTTTAATACTGACACAGACAGTGTTCCTTGTTTAAGCTTTCCAGTTCTGCACATTTAAGTCTTGCTTGTTTAATTATGTTCTTCAAATTATTGTCATGTTCCCTCTTTGTCCAGAAAAAATCCTACCATAGCAGCTTAAATAAAAATTAATGGAAGATTGTATAAAAATATTAATAAAAAAGGAAATGGTATATTAAGACTAACTTATTATAAAAGGCAAATGTTTGTCGAGAGGTTTCACTACTCTTATATGCAAAAGAGGTAGACCAGTAAATACAGAATGCTGTATATTTTTAAAATATCTTCTGTCAACTACAACTGAAAGATTGTAATTGTCTTATGAGCCTGTATTGTTCTCAAGAACAAAAACTTATCCATCATTGCAGTGCTTATTAAAAAAACAGTCAACGAAAAAATTACTCTAAACATAACATTCAGTGCTCACATTGGTACAGTTGAAGTTATCTGTTTATGTGCATAACTTAGCAAATATGATAATTATCAGAGTTAAGAATGATGAATGAATAATTCATTAAATAAATAACTCACCTGCGATTCGTAACAGGTACAAGGTCTTCATTGTAGAGAGCTTCACATGTTACATGAGAGCAGAACTGAGTATAATGCTCTTGAGTAGCCATATTGCAAGTGTTCAGAAGAATTGCAAGGCCTAATGGTTTTAATGAATTCATATGTTGCTTCCATGTGTGATCATCAAAATGAAGGCGAAAAGGACTTGTATGGTCATGCGTTAAATCCAAAACTTCAGCCACTGTTTGAGTTGCAGTGAAATCTAAAACAATGTAAGTATATTGTTATAAAACACAATACAACTATTATACTAGTATACCAGATATAAAAATTACATTTTTCAAATTCTCTGAAATTCTGTCTAAAATTTCATAATATTTTAAACCTGGAGATGCTGCTTAATATGTAGTATCACCGATTAGCCAAGAACTTTCATCTCACATAAAAATGTTGAAACATGTCAAGTGGAATGCATCAAGCTTGAATATTTGAAGCAGTTTGGTTTAGGGGTGCTTCAACAGCTAAGGTCATAGGTGCCCATAACATAATTGGTTGAAACCAGAAAAATACAATGAAAGCAAACATTTTACAGTAAAAAGCCAACTGTTTCAGACTTCAAAGATTTTATAAAAAAATTGTCTACATTTTCTGTTTCTGGCAATTGAAGGTGGAGCTGAGCTCTAAGAAAAATAAAAACAAACAAGACAGCTAAACATAGGGAACATTTTACCAACAAAACCACAACTCCAGCATTCAGTTAACTAGACAGATACAGAGTTCTGGCCAATGAAATATGGGGTAGTATGAGAACAAAAAAGTCTTCATGTGAGTTAAGGGAGAGTCGACAGAATGCAAATCTAGCATCAGCATGCCCCCTGATGGGATAAATAATGCAAATAAAATAAGGATAAATGTTCAGAAGGAGAAAAAACTCAGGAATAAAAGCAAATAGCTGTATGATGATTTATTTATTTATTTAATATTTTTAATTCCTAAGGGGAACATAGGGATGCTCATGGAGTTTCAGTACCTAGGACTGATTTGGTTTATGCTTATTTTCAAGCCTGGAGTTCTTTAATGTGCTGTAAATCTACAACACGGGCCCAGCAGATTAAAATCTCTCCCAAAGGATTCTGTGCCCAGGATTTTTACAACCTGAAAAATCCATCGACCCTGGCCAGGTTTGAACCTGAGACTTTTGGATCTAGAGGCAGGAACGCTACCTCCAAACCACCGCAGGTGAAAATAGCTGTATAGAGGCTGCAAAATGTGAATGTGACAAAGATTACTGTAGGCTACACAGGGGCCCACAGTTGTTCAACCTGGAATCTGATCATCAAATAAGATGGTAAAGATACTGTCTCTGAGAAAGGTCATCAAAAGATACATGACTCACTATCACCGATATTTCTGGTAGGTGAATGTCTCTCTCGGCTACCATTGAAAACTGGGCTAGGCAATATGCTGACACAGTGGTGGAGGCTCACCTTGAAGTAGAATAGAATGAATAGAATTTTATTTTCACATACTTTTACATACATAGTTAACTACATCCACTTTATATCTTATCTATAAGTCTATCCATTAAGAATCCCCTCATACTTTAACCCCTATGTACGATACCTTGAAGTAAGTAAGGTGACAATGACCAATCCGCAGCCTTATGAGGACAACCTCGTCATGCTTAAAGAGCCTGAAAGAGTAAGCCCAGGGAACGACAAGTTTGATGGAATTAAAATTAAAATTAGTGGTTTGCCACTCAGCTTCCCATGACCAATAGATCAGGTGTTGAATATGGGAATCAAGATCACAGAAGGGAACAGCAGGAATATCTGCCACAGACTGCAATGTACCATCCTTAGCTGCTTTATCCGCATATTCATTACCAGGGATTCCCAAATCCTTGGGACCCATTAGTGGCATGCTAATAATTATTTATTTAACCTGGTGGCCATAAGGCCCTCTTTACCAAGAAAAAAAAACTAAATAATATATGAAATTAAAATAAATGAACACAACGTTGACTGTATGTACTGAAAATTTATAAAATATTTACTTAATATCACTCTTAACCTGCTAAATGTTCCTGTATACTAACTTGATAAAATCGCACCTGAATTGTGACATCCTTTGGCAACTCCCCACAATCGTTAAGGGAATGCAGAACACAGAGGAAGTCGATACATAATACATATTTCAAGATTTAAGACTCCACATGCTTCAGGGCCTACAGGAGAGCAAACTTCTTGGCTGTATGGATGCTGCAGAAGGAGTGAAGTCAGAAAGAATGAGTAGCAATCTTGGAATGATAAGCAAAACCATGGCTGACATTGCCATCAGTATAGATGAAGGTAGAAAAAAGGGTATGAAGTATAAAGACTATAATTCCTGTAAATGCAATTAATAGGATAAGGGACAAGTAGTCCTCTAATGAAGTGCAGTAAGACTGAAATTACACTTGGGACAATGGAAATTCCAAGAAAGAATGGATCTGTGAGTTTCTCCTATTGCTGGAGGGAGTTCAAGATGCAATGGAAGAGTAGACAAACTGGATACCAGCTGGTGAAGGTAGATAAGGCTGTGCAGTTTAAGAAGACAAATATATAGGCCTCAGGACTGATGGTGAGTAGGATGGGTAGGAAGACCTTATCTTTTACACCACAGGATGCCAAAATAAGGTTCCACCGCTGCAAAAGGAGAGCTCACTAGCATCTTTACATGTAGGCATTCGATCCTGCTGGTACGTTAAGATCGTCATCTGTGTCCATTAGCCAACTATGATTTTCAACCCTCAAATTGTGAGAAGAGGTAGTACTGGATTTTTCATTTACCCTCACTGGAGATTATAACCTGCCTTTTTCCTTGATGGAAATGAAATCAGCATTGGCCGATGCCAAGAACAATGCTCCTGGGCCTGCCTCAGCCCCTGACTCCATGTTACAATACTTGGCTCCTACAACCCTACAATTTCTCCTTTCCCTCTTTGATCGCATTTGGTCTGAGCACATCATTCCTGCTATCTGGCAGGAAGCCAACATCATCCCCTTTCCAAAAGAAGGAAAGCATCACTCTATGGCTTCAAACTATTGACCAATCTTTTTGACCAGTTAATATTGTTGGAATAGGAGATGGAGGGATTGTCACCAGATCCAGGAGGCGCTTGCAGTTTTTCGGTGCGGATGTAAACCGATCTAAGCAGTAATTCAACATAAATAAATATGTGTCTGGCATAATCAACGGGTAGCTAGTGACTAGTGTACAATAGATAGGCCAATAAAGTAGTAGAAAAACCAGTGGTGGAATTAAATGAGATCGAGTTAAATGATATTGGAACAAATATTTGTATTGTAAAGTTTGTTTATAAGTCTAGTTCGTTATTAACGCATCGCTCACAAGCCCAGTTTTATTCATTATTTAGTGTTCCTTTTTATGATAACAATATCATTAGAAAAGTGGCCTAATGGTGGTACAATACAAACTTTCAAGGGACTTATGAAGAGAGGGAAAAACAGAGAAGAAACATATTTTGATGAGTCTGTTAGAAAATTGTCTTTTTGTGTCTCTTATTTCCTTGTTTTTTTTTTTTATCTTTCTCTTTTTTTAGAGAAAGAAATCAGTTTATATGCATTTAACAGCACATTTCTTCAATTAAAAAGTGTTATTGTGTTTTTTTTAAAGATGTCTACTGGTAAAATGACAAGTGTCTAATCCAGTAAACTTTTTTTGTAATTTTTGGTACAATAAATATCAAATATCAAAATTAGGATCATTGCAGTCCATATGTCCACAAAGTATGCACTTGAATTGAACTGTAGTGTCAACTGGCCACTGAGAGTATATCTCATCTATTGTGGTGGGGGTAACTGCATTAATGACTGGTTGAAATATTTATATTGTTGGAATGGGCAGACATTTGGTATGGGTCTTGGAGCATTGCTGAGAAGAAAACTTACTTTCTTGCGATTTCCCTTGCTTTTGGATCATAGGGGGTATGCCGTAGCGTAGTGGTTGAGGCGCTGCGCTACAAACTGGAAGGCTGCGGGTTCGATTTCCAATGAGGTCATTGGAGTTTTTCAACTGGCCTAATCCTTCTGGTGGCACTATGACCCTGGGGTTGACTCAGCCTCTAACACAAATGAGTACCAGGAGAAATCCTGGGATTAAAGGCAGCCGGTGCGTAAGGCTGACAACCTTACCACCTTTGTGTGCCTAATGTCTAAAAATCTGGGAGCCTCAACCTTCTGGAACCCTCTGGGCCTCCACGGCTTGAATAGGGAACACTTTACTTTACTTTACTTTTTTTTTCTTCTTTCTTTCTTTCTTTCTTTCTTTCTTTCTTTCTTTTTCTTTTCCTCACAGTTTTCTGTACTCAACTAAGTTTTCCATGGTAGGGTACCTCTGGAGATTGGACAAGACTCTTTTATTAGCATGGACTGCATTTAAGCAATCAGAGAACCAGAAGGGAACAGGATTGCAGTGCATTTCCCAGAAGATTTGAAAACTGTACTAGCAGTGGCTAAGGAAGCTTCTGTGAAATGGATTGCCATAGAATCCACAGAGGGGAAAAGCCTGTCAGAGAGATGGATAGTTTTTTTCAAATACACAATAATCTGCACACTGGATAACCCAAAGAGGAAAATAAGCCAGAACTGGATAAGGAACACTACCACCTTTCATAGGCCTACCTATTAGCCAAAGTTGAGTTCACAAACTGTATCTCTTCTTCTTTCCACTCATGACAGGTGAAAAGGTTACTTAATTTTAGAACTTCACAAGAAGCAACTTAAGTATAAGATAATATATTTTTATATATACATTTTATTTAAATGACCTATTTGCTATGTACAATGTTTAAACCAATAAGACATGGTTGAAATTTTCCCTTGAAAGTTTGATGTGATATAAGTAGTAAATAGTTAAAATTAGCACATAGAAAAATTAAGTATATTTTCTTATTTAAACAATTACATGGCCTGTAACTAATTATTATTACTATTATCATGTCTTAGCCACATCCATATTTTATTGTGGTGTTAGAAGACCAAGAATTTCATACATGTTTGTGAACTAAGCAAGAAGATGAATGGCACATAATTGCCCTAAAAATTAAAAATAAAAGGCACGAAAGTGTTACGAATATATAATATACGAGATATGATGAAAAAAAATATTGTGAATGATTTTTTATAGCAGCAACTGCTGATGCTACATCCATCTGATCTAATATGACAGGCAGTGTCAAGTTTGGACACATTCTGACTTGTTAGTCAAAGAATGAGGCTGTGTTTACAGTGTCTGTCGCACATCATGGATTTCGAACAATGTGTCTACATTAAGTTTTGTTTTTAGTTACAAAAAAAGTGCCAAAGAAGCTCATGAAATGTTGTAATCAGTCTATGGCGATGATGTGGTAACTCTGAAGACTATTTACAAGTGCTATGAGTGATTTAAAAGCGGAAATGAGTCAGGTGAAGACTAGCAATGGTTGAGACGTCCAACAACCTCAAAATCAGACTAAAATGTGCAAAGTGTGGCAGCACTTGTTAGTTCAAACAGGTGAATGACTATTTGAGAGCTTGCCGAAGAACTGAACACTCTCTACAGGTCAATGCAAAGCATTTTAACTGTGCAAATGAGATGAGTGAGTGCAAAATTTGTTCCTGAACTTTTACTGCCAATCAGAAGGAAAATTGTATCTCAGTTTGCTCGGAATTGAAGGCTCCTCTTCATACACATCCGAACTTCATGGCCAAAATTATAACAAGGAGATGAAACTTCCCTCCCCCTCCCCTCGCCCTAAAAGAGAACCTCACTCAAAATCAAATATCATGGTCATTTTTTTTTTTTGGGAGTGAGGACTTAGTGCAATCAGAGTTCATTTCAAGGGGAACAACTGTAAACTCCGAATTTTACAAGGGGTTATTGCAACGTTTGAAAAACGATGTATAAAGAAAGAGACCAGAAAAATGGGGTTAGTGGCTTCTTTCTTCATTACGACAACATGCCATGCCACACATAGATTCTGATTCGCGATTTTTTCACAGAAAAAGTATTCTTGTCTGTCCACATCCACTTTACTCACCAGATTTAGCACCCTGCGACTTCTGGCTCGTCCCAAAAATAAAAATCGTGGTAAAGGAAAACATTTTGACACCATTCCCGACATTGAGATGGCCACAACACAGCAGCTGAAAGCCCTTCCAAAAGAAGCCTTCCAGAAATACAAATTCTATGTAAGTTTATTACTTTGTTTTTAATAAAATTATTCACCGTATTTTTTTTATCACACCTTGTATAATGTGCACAAGCACTAATGAAAAGCACATGCATGGCATAATTAAGCCATAGTTTCTGTAAGCATTGTATACTAGAATGTAAAGAAAGGTGAAGAAATTATAATGCATCCAACAAGTAGTAAAATACACCAAGGTTCAAAAAAATTATACTCTGGTCCCTACAAATGATTGATGTTCTAGAGAGTTCTAATAAATACCATTATCTACTAAAATTGACATTCAGAATGATAGAAGATAAATTGTGCTTACTTCTGGACAATTCTGACCACTATTTTCAAATAACCCTATATTTTTAACATTAAGAAGGCTATATTGAACATCTATCAGGGCAAACGTCCTACCTTCTCCAGGGCTCGAAAGTTGTCATAGAATGCTCAACTGATGTAAAAATTCCAGTTTTGTGAAAGTTTTTATTTTATTGTTTTTTGTTTGTTTGTTTGTTTGTTTGTTTGAACCTCAGTCTATATTTAGAGCATACAAATGTTTAAATCTTTATTATATTAATCTTGCCTACGAACTAGCTTAAAGCATGCAGTACAAAAGATAACCGCAATGTTCTTTATTTTCTGACCAATAGCTGTGCAGATGACTCACCATTTCTTTAGGATACATTTCTGTTTTAAAACAATAAATTTGTGAAATTCCTAATTTACCATGCATAGAGCACTACAACATGCAGAATAATAATGTCTTAAGAAATTTAAGTAAAATAGTTTACAGGAAATTGTGATGAATATTCTTCAGGGCTCTCTCCAAAATGTTCAATGCCATCTGTATTCTCAGAAGACAAATAAATAAATAAAAGGAAAAAAGAAAATCCTTCAAAGCTGATAGTTATGTATGCAAGTGTATATACCTGTATATACTTCTTTCTATGGCATTAAAATACTGAAGTTGTTACAAAGTTGTTAAATAATATTATGGCACAACAAAACATGTATTTGCAGAAATTAGCAAAATATTTTTCAAACATAACTTAGAAAAGTTATGACACACATTTTTAAAAAATGGAACATGTCTATTTTCTTTTATATTTAATTAGTTTTGCAAGATACAGAAGTGTGAACATTCACACTTGCTACCGTAGTCACAGACAGGTGTTGCGACCTTGTCCCAATGTTCAATCCTTCCTTGATGTGCATTGGTAAGATGTCAGTCAGTTCCTGTAATAGCTATTATTTTATTTTTATAAGATTTCAAACAAAATAAATTAAGCTAGGAAACTGATATGCATTTCAAATGAAATTTCCTAGATTTTATTCTTTGTTATTTGTTATAGCAAACAAGCAGAACAATACCATAGTGTAAAATTTACTATAGATGAAACATGAAACATAATAAATTGACAAATTTGTTATTTATCGGCAGCATAAAAAGAATCACAGTATTTTGAGTATAACTTGGTTTGCATCTTTTTCAATTGAACACTAAATGTCACTGCATTGCAATTTTTCTGCTATAGTTTTCATTCCCAAGCAAAAATGGAAACAAAGTTTATTCTAAAAATGAAGAATTAGAAATGTGCTTTATAAAAAATATGATACTTATTAGCAGACTTGAGAGGAAAAACTCACTGGCGACCTTCTTGATCCAAGGGCTGCCTGGTTAGGAATGAAATTATTAATAAAAACAAAAATAAAAACAAGAAAAAATCCTACATAAAATGTGGAAATGCTGAATATATTATACGGTATACACAGTAGTAAACCAAGTTTTGATGCCCCTAAACTATATTTTATAGGGTTGAGAAGAGGATGATTACCATTATGATGATTTATGAAATAGGCACTTCATAAGTCATCTACCCATTTAAGAGCATCTCAACCTGTCTGCTATATCTCTTAATCCAGTAGGAACCTACAGGATGACAGGTATGCCAGTCCCTCAATGGAACCATACCAGATTCATCAGTTCATCAGTGAAGGGAACAGACAGAACTAGCATGACCTACCACTACAGCTGGGACAGCACCTGGGGTGTTAACCCACGATCATTCATGCTGTTAGATTGGAACTAAGAATTGTGTATATATTTTAATAACTCGCTTATATCTTGGAAGAGAAAGTTATTTTGCTAGCAATACCTTCTACAACATCTGTGGTTCATTAATTGTGCAACTCAACTGTAACATGATATCACACACAAAGCGATGCAGTGTGTTAGGTTACACCTAATGTGTGAGTGCTGCTGCCTGTGCTCTTTATACGATTAGCTATCTAGCATTACAGCAAAATCTGCAGTAATAATTTAGATAAGTTCATAAACTGTAGTGAGAAGTCGATTTTTATTGATGTTGACTATTTCATCCTGTGTGTGAAAGGCAAATTTACGCTAAAGCTCTTGAATAATATTATTATTTTGATTCTCTGATTCTTTTTCACTTTCAAATGTCATAATAACACTATAATAATAATAATAATAATAATAATAATAATAATAATATCAATAATAAGAACAAAATAATACAATAATAACTATAACAGCAATAATTTACTAATAGAAATTAAATGTTTACAGTGCCACAATTATGTAAATTCACTTTTGGAAAGGCTATATTTTATTATTACTATCATGTTTTTAGAAAGAATATATAACAGTATCTGCCTTTACAAAATGTTAAAATGGTTACATAGAAACATCGTTCCCAGTATTAATAATAATAACAATAATTATTATTATTATTATTATTATTATTATTATTATTATTTATAGATGCTACAGACAATTTTTACTAATTTTAAATAGTACGCACCTTGAAAATAATATGACAAGGAAATCTAGGTTTTATTATAAGGAATTCATGTACATTTAGGGAAAACACGTTAATCAGATTTTATAATTCTTTGGTCAGACAAAACCTCGAATATGGTACAGTCATATGGAATCCAATGACTATTAAACTCTCCAATTCAATAGAAAAAGTACAATCAAAGTTCTATAAATTTTTGATATTCAGAAGAACTGGCTATTATCCAATATACTTGAATTACCTATCGCTTCTAGAAGTATATGATATGGTAGTAGTATCTGATGCCCAGACACTTGGATGATCTCCATTCGTCTTGAAGTATATGATATTAAAAGTTTAAAATTTAGAAGAAATAGCCAAGGATTAATATTTCTTCACAAATTATTACATTAAAAATTGATGACAATAATACTGTTAAAAAGGTTTCCTTTTACATGCCAAGTAAACTAAGTAGACACAGAAAGTTATTCTTTACCCCCAGGGTAAATACTGATATTCACAAAAATTCACCTTAAATAAAGTAATCACTTTATACAATAAAATTCGTTTTTTTAAATTTTGATACACTTAGCATGTCCAAAAAGAATTTAAAAATGCTTTAGCTAAAGTTAAATTAATAATGAATTGAAATTATTTTTAAAAAACCTGGTAGTCACAATAAATTGTAGTTAGTGTATTGGTTTAATTGTATCATGCCAAACATTCCCCTCACTCACTCTTTCTTATCCTAAATGTTTTTTATTCACAAAGGCATTATGTACTGTGTTTAGAGAAGAAACCTGGCAACTGATGGAACCCAGAAGTGGCTAGGAATTTATTTTTCTTTTTATTAAATTGCAGTAATGTATCTTTTGTGTATTATTATCTTTTGTATCTTTTGTTTTTATTATTTTGTGTGTATGAATTGTATTTTTGTCCAGGACATTGTAATTGAGTTTTCTACCTGTAATGTTCATCATCATCATCATCATCATCATCGTCGTCATCGTCATCGTCATCGTCATCGTCATCGTCATCATCATCATCATCATCATCATTATTACTACTATTATTATTATTAAATTAAATAAAAATAAAACAAAAATATTACGTTTGCTTGTGGATCAGTGGAGTGTAAATGTCAGGCAACTGCACAAAACTGTTCATGTAAACACACAGTCAGTCTTTTTTGCAACATTTAGGAGCGGCAACATTTGTATTAAAAAATTAAATGTAATTTTATATTTAATCCCTACACTATTTAGATATGTTTACAATGGCATAAACACACTCATAAATACAAACCTTTCTCAAATTAAGCTAATTGAAATAATTTTTTTTAAATCACTTATCAATACCAGGCTAGAGAACAAGAAAATCCATGTTTTATCAAATGGTAAAAAATGATTGAGGTTGCAATTTAGGGGGCGCCAAAATTATTTATCACCTAGAGCGCCAATTCCCTATACAGGGCTTTAACTTTAAAATTTTGAATGAACATCTCTCAGGCTGTCAGCCAGGTGTGCATTTCCTAAGATGAAGGCAGCCTGGACCTCTGAAATATTGGAGATCATCAATCTGCATACCTGGTTGACATTCATCCATATTCCGAGCCAGTAAAACCTTAGATCTTATTTTAATAATTTTGCTATACGTCTTGCAGATAATTGAGATTCCTAACTCTGTGATTTTTAGGAGTGTGTTCCAAGATGCAGTTTCTTCTATAAGTACATGATGCATACAATTGTTTTTACACTCTATCACAAAATCCATTTTGTTAAAATACATTAAAAAATTAAGTACATTGGAACTGGGCTATTAGCAAATTTATGTCTAAAGTTCTGTTTTGCCCTACTACATTATGACTTCTTGCCCATTATGTACAAGTTTGTTTTAAAGTTCTTTTATGCATTGAATAGCTACCGGTAACCATTACACAACATAAAACTGCTGTCCATGTCCATGTTTACATAATTAATAGCTATTGCACAGTGTACGTGGGTGGTATGCTATGGCACAGTTGGTTGATTGTGGGTTCAATCTCCGATGAGGTTGTTGGGACTTTTCTATTGACCAAATCCTTCTAGTGGCACTATGACCCTGGGGTTAACTCAGCCTCTAACATAAATGAGTACCAGGAGTAAATCCTGGGGGATAAGGGCGGCTGCTGCATAAAGCTAACAATCTTACCAACCGAATATCTCAAAATCTGGGAGCCTCAACCCTGTGGAACAAGGACTCCCATGGCCTGTACACTGTACAGGAATCATTTTACTTTTTTATAGTATAAATGAACGAATTACTGCATTATTGTGAAGAGTTGCCAGTGCTTGCATGGCGATCACTGCAGTCAATAGCTGATTCACAGATCCACCAATTTTAAAATAAGGGCATTGTATAAGTGAATAAACGTGGGTCATTATTACAATCCTCTATGCCTTCATTACCATCAGCACAAGTATAAGTACACCTGCAACATGCTGAGCCGGCATTATCACCGTCTCAATTGTTTTTACTTACAGTCGGCCATTTTGTTTGTTTACGTAGCGTGGCGCCGACTAACGGTAATATGTGGCAGTTTCCTTAGCTTCATCTGTTTTGTTTTCCATACTTTGCCGCTATCTGGCGGTAGGTTGGGAAATGACTGTTCCCGGCTATGTAGCTGCGTCATTTCCGGCATCTTGCTCTCTCTCACACAATGGCCGGCATGACTGTAAGTTGTACATGTTTCTGGCTGGCAAAGCCAGAAGCGTAAAGTGCATTCCCTTTGGGTTTTCAGACGTGAATATGAGCTGATTTTATTTCACAAGAAACCTAGTTGATGCAGAAATGTTTGTAGTGCTTTCTATTGAGGCATGCCTGTAGAATACCAAATACAAAATCGGCGTGGGTCCCGCTTGGCCATGCCGGCATTCTAGGCTATTGGCGCCTTGCTTGTGTACTTTAAAGTTCTGTTCCTTTCTCTTACTTGTTTCTTTTCTATTATGCTTCTTCTTCCTATTGCTTAGATACACCTGTAGGGCTTAAGTTGGATTCCTGTTTTTTGTAGATGTAATGTGAAGTAATGGTTGATTGGCGTTTTCCCGCCATGGCCGCTACTAGGCGTCTATTTTGATTTTCGGCCATCCCTTGTAGTTCTGCTTTCACAAACGTTTCTGCGTTAACCTCTTTTATTTAATATATATATCTTACCATTTTTGCCCCCTTTCTTTAATTGTTATTTGAGCTTTTTAATTTAATATATTTCTCAACTCATTCCCCACCCGACCAATGTGTTTGAGGCCTACGTGTTGGACCGAGGAGGCAGCCCAACCGTAGTATTTTTCAAGTCTTGTCTCCGTTCTAATTTCTTTTCCTTTCAGAATTTTAATGAAATTATAATGTAAATTGAAATATGTAAATTAATACCTGTAAACATGTATATTTCATTTTAATTATTTTATTTCACGCCCTTCAGGCGAATTTATTGGATGTTTAATTATTTCTAAATCTATTTCATTCAGGGCTATTTTAATTTGTAAATTTTGTTTTATTCATTCTAAAAGTACTTATTTTTAAATTATGCTTGTATATATATTGTCTGAAAGATCTATGAACTAATTTTGTAACCAAAATTGATCTGTACTTATACATTGTTTTAAATTGTAATCATTCTGTACATTTATTTTATTACAAAACACACATACAAAAACAACGCATATTTCAAAATTATATCTAAGAGAAACCAAAATGGATGTTGGACTCAGTATTTTAAACTTGATCCTCCTGGGAACCCAATTATCCTCTGGGTGGGTCCATAATTCAATTTAGGTTAGCTTCCCTTGGGCGGGAACCTTGCACTTCCTTCCACAATTCCCGTAGGGGGGTTCAATGCCATGAAAATATTTCTCAAGCACACATCAGAGTTGTTAAAAATGCTCAGAGGAAGCATCTGGGATAATGTCCTGTGTAGTCGTTCATTGTCCATTGTCCATTATTGTAAATTATATTGTGCCGACTGTAGGCTACTATTCTCGGAACTTTTTAATGTTAATGTAGTTATATCACAGTATAAGTATTAATATCGTACAGAAACTCAGTCTGTTTTTCTGCCAGACGAGCATGCGCGCAAATTTACTAGCGATCGTAGCGGCCAAAAAGTAAGACTATAGAAACTACTCCGGGAAGTATGTAAATAAATAGGAGTGTTGTATTTATTAGAACATGCGATATTCGAAAGGACCTTATTATTCTGCTGTAAATTTCAGTAATAATAAAAAACAAAATCCTGAATTGCATTTCTTCACTTTCTTGAAACATCCAGAAAGGTAAGAACGAAAATAAGTAATATTTATTGTAGGCCTACTGGCTTACTCGTGATTCTGGTGTGGTTATGTTTCAAGTTACTTTAATGTAATATTTTTATATTTTATTCTGTTGTAATGATTTCTGGTGTATAAAATAGGTCATTAATGGTCGACAAGAAAACCTAGTAACAAAATATGTAAAATATTTGAGTGAAAATTACAGTCTATGCTTGACACACACCGAAAACAGACAGTTTATGAATTCCTATAAAAACTCGTTAATTAAAACTGCTGTACCGACGGTGTCTTCAATTCCAAATGCTCCAGAATTTTTTGTTTTGTTTAATGAAGTCCATCCTGCAGTAATTGACGCTACATAGACCTACAATAAATTGAAGTCGTATATTGCCATATAAGGCAAAGAAACAAAATACACTGTCAACAATGACGTCCAGGATGAACAACGTGACAGACCTATAATATAATTTACGTAATTAATATGTAGGCTATTTAATATCATAATTTGAATTATAAATTATATTAAAGGGCAATGATTTTAAAGGAAAAGTACTAGGCCTAGATACAGTCCTTAACAGTAGCCTATTTAGGTATTGTTTACCTCTTCTTAACTAGAATATAATACAGTATCTGTTTTATTATTTCTTAAATTTAAAATTAGATTTGCATTAAATAAAAATATTTGTATTTTTCTCTTTTAACATAACATATTTTGCGATGTGTTTATGTATTTTCCCAAGTCATTTGATATGATGAGAATGTAGTTTTACTTAATCTCCGCATGGAGCGCTAGTGTCGTCCAGCCAACATTTTGTCATAGGACTTTTAACACACAGTTTCTTTACTGTATTAATACTTATACTGTGGTTATATGTGATTGCATTTTGTACTTACAGTTCTTCGCGGTGACTTCTCTACTTTTGAAACTTTGTTTTGTTTACAGTTTTTGTCATGGTTCTGCTGTTTCTTTTAAACTTGCTTCTTAATCTCTTCATCTAAAATATCTATTATTGGCCACATTCTGTTGTTTACTCGTGTCTCACTTCTTGAGAGTGTATAAGCAGTGAGTCAGTCAGTTTGAGTACACTGTAGTAGATAGACCTATTTGTGGCTCCTGTGGCTCTATTTTCTGCAGGTATGTTTCTTTAGTTAGTTAACTGGTTTATTTGATCTTCTCTTTGCTGGTGGGTTTTTGGTTTGTTAATTTATTTCTGTATTTTCATAATGTTTGGTTAAATTTATATTCTTCGCCTACCAGCTTTTGTGTTTGTTAATTTTGGTTTGTTTCAGTTATAGTCTCATTTATTTTTCTTTTCGTTATGCTTGGTTTATTGCACCGGGAAGAGATGATCCACCAA
This sequence comes from Ectobius pallidus, assembly GCA_964059195.1. Classification (NCBI taxonomy): domain Eukaryota; kingdom Metazoa; phylum Arthropoda; class Insecta; order Blattodea; family Ectobiidae; genus Ectobius; species Ectobius pallidus. The sequence goes on from CAXKWD010000012.1 coordinate 20,849,526, forward strand.
CTTTCTTTCGCCTACTTAACTTAAGATCTTGTGCCGAAGCAATTCTAGCTTACAGTATGTTATCAGTAATTCTTATGATGGCATGTTAATACAGTCATAGTAAATTAATGTACCTGAGTTTTAAAATAAAATTATTATTTCACTGTTCAGGATAGTTATGTATTGTAAAATTTCTCCTGTTACATCAAATCTCCTCATAACCTCTGGGAAATTCACTTATGGGCCTAAGCATTGTTACTATATCTTCATCTACATAAAAACAAAAGAACTTGGTGTCCATTAAATCATGGTCAATAATTATATTCAGCCCACAGTAATAATGAGACATGAAACTCCTATGATTCAGTGAAGCTTAATTTGCTGCTGGTACCTGTAATTACCACATTTGTTGTAACTGTCAATCACTAATATCAGCATTGCCAATTGCTTCATAGCATAATCATTGCAATGATCTTAAATTTCTTTAAAATTATCAATGTAATAAATTTAATATCAACTCACCATGCTGCATAAAACTGGATTTAGACATTCCCTCATCTGGTTCATCTTCTTCCAAAATACCAGTCTGCAGCGGATCGGTATGCACTAGACTGTCTGCACTATAAGCAACAAAAGCAAGTTAAGAAATACATAGTAAAACTCTTATTTTATTAACACTACAGTAAAAAATACTTCACCCAACATAAGTACAGGAGAACACTTATAATCCATTTGAAACAAACTTGGACCAAAATTAAGCAATGGTGAGAAAAAGTCAAAAGCATAGTTCACAAGAAGACATTCTCTCCATATCAGTTTAAAAGAGTAACATGAGAAGCGTTAAAAAGCAAAAAATATCAGTAGCAATAATAATAAAAATATAATAATTATTCTGTTCTCAAGAAATACAGAATATCAAAATACTGTTTAGAAGTGTCAACAAAGAGGCAAGCCAAGCAAAAGCAAGTAAACCATGATCTTGAGAGTGTGTGATCACCTCAGCCAATGAGAGACTAACAAACTTAAAATCTGACAGAGGTTGTTTCAAATGGACTACAGTTTCAGAAAACTTATAGAATGTTCCTGTACTGCAATTTTCAGACTACAGGAGAAGATCTTTTGTTATAAAACAGAACCATTTTTCGGTGTGAAGTAATAAAAACACATAATATAATGATTGATATGCAAGGTGCTCTGCAACTTAATTTTGGACTAATATTATATGACACTGACTATGTCTTATGCAGTCTAACTAAATGGGAGAGTTTAATTAGGGCAGCAGCCTTCAAGTATCAAACATTGTAAAAGAAAGGGATAATGTTTTTTCCTTACAAAAGTAGCCGTTTCATTGTCGGCCAAAAAAGACGGTCTAGCTACTTGAAGACATCGATCTTCACAACAGCTCTTGTTCTGATATAATTTCTAGTAGAATAGTTGTGAATATCATAGTTAAATATAAAAGAAATATTATGTGTGATATTTTTTATAATCTTCTGCACAACAACACACGACTAGGATTTAATAAGTTCTCTAATTGGAAGCATGCCCGAACGTCAATATAATTCTGATGATGGTGTAAGTGAATGAAAGTTATATAAGGCTCTTAATGCTTTATTTTGTAAAGTTTGTATATATTTTATATTATAACCAAAATTAAATCCCCTTATCAGTAACATATAAGTTAGATGGGAGTGAATTAAAGCATTATATATGTTTTTAAGATTGTGAAAGTGTTGTGAGGGGTGCTAGTTATTCTGTATTAGTGTTAATGGATCACAATTGTCGTTCACATAAAAATTCTACAAATAGATTCTATGGGTTTGTGGGGAATTAACTTTGAAATCACCATATCGATCAAATACAGACAATGTAAAAAAAAATGTATATTACCATAATTCAAGAAATTTTTAGAAAGTTTATACAGGGAAGTTATTACTATGACAAAAAATATTCAGATGAGTTTCATACACTACTTCCCTTATTAGATGGTGTATAACTGTTGAAAATGATGAGGAGGCTCATTGAAACCTGGGTTCAGGTTAGTAATTAAAATAAGGGAAGTAGTGTATGTAACTCATCTCAATATTGTTTTTTCAGAGGAATATTAGATGTATTTTGGCTGTAAAGTGGATGAACAGGTCCCAGGTTCAAATCCCGTGGCCAGCCAATTTGACATGGCTTTTTTCATGGTTTCCCCAGTCGTAAGGACAAATGCTGAATTGGATATTTACATACCATGAATCATCCTCACCATTTCATCCTGTATCATACCCATTTAAATTAATATCAGTTGTAATTTACTACATAAAATACATTGGCCATAGAAAGTAGTTAACGGTCAATAGTTCCATGGTTTACCCTACTGTACAGACACAGATCCCGAACTCTTGATATGGCCTCGTAGCTAAAAGGAGTATAAACACAGCTGAATAAATAAATAAAAAAATAAAATAAATAAAAAATAAAAATTGGCCACCACACGTGTATTGTGTAACGTGTTACACGAAATTAACAGAGTGGTTGTGGGGAATCAACATGTCTTTTACTGTTCCAATGATTTGCGACAGCCTACCATTCATCTGGAAGACTGTTACATCTGAATTACCAAAATAGAGTACTTTTCAAGGAAAACTAAAGATAAAATTGTATATCCTAATCCCCCATCAGCCATAAGACCCATGCGACATTCTTCTTAACTTCCTGTCCCTCCTCCATCCAGTGGGGATGATTACCGGTATATCATTCCAGAGGAACACGAGCTATCAGAATCCTCAGAATACCCTTCAACTTCTGCTGATCCCATCTACATTCCTGAATATAATAAACCAACACATCTGATGCGACAAGAGAACTTAATGACCTAGCAATAGGGTGAACTATTAGGTTCTAGGTCATAGTAAAGGAACTTATTAACAAAAGATACCAAGATTTCATTGTTCATAAACGATAAGCTTCTGTTTGTGCCTGCAAAAATGTGAACTTAAGATGGATGAATTAGACTGTTCATTAATTCATCAATTTAACCGAGTTTAAAAGCAGTTTTATTGCACCATGGCAATACAAAATCTTCAGTCGCTAGAAAAGATACTTACGAAAACATATCACTAATATTGAATGCAGTAAATTATAATGAACAGCATTGGCCAATTTGTGGGGATTTGAAAGTAATAGCTTGCAATACAAGGAGGGTTTATTAAGTTCTGTTGATTTTATGTTTGTGGGGCAGTCAAGTAAAGAAGTGGCCTATCAGACAAAATTATATTTCTGGTGAGCATAATATTAAATTATGCTAATGCAATGTGAAAACATACTTTTCCTTCCACTGCATATAAAGCTAGGGCTAATGAAACATGTTGTGAAAGCCTTATATAAAAGTAGAAAGGCTTTTTAAAACTTAAGATCCGTGATGCTAAATTAAAAGAAGGCATATCTGTTGGTTTACAAATTAAAAACTTTTGAACAACAGCATTTTTGAGAAAGTACTTACCATAATTTCTGCAGATAAAATGATAGTTGAATCATAAAAAAAGGTCCCAAAAATCCGGGGTCGTCTTATAGGTCAGATACAAAAATAATTAGACTGGAATTTATATAAATTAAACCATTATAAAATGATGTACTCTGATGTCAAGATTATATTATCTTGATATATTAAGATGTTAGGTATCATTTGCAAATGTAAGCCCCGGAGTAACAACTAATTTATTAATACATGATTTTTAAATGGCAAATCACTACTATATTACAAAGCTGTGTTTCACTGCCTTCTTTTGCTAACTACAACCACAGCCTCCTATCTCATATTCACGACACATTTTTGGAGTAACAGATTTCTGTTTGGCATGATGATACGACCATGAATGGTCGACTTTATATTTCCGTGCCCATTTGAAGCCATATCACAAACTAAGTGAACTCATGAAAACTGAAGCTCGAGAATTAGAAGTTCCTGTATTTTCAAACTGAGCCACTACTGCTGAAAACTACAAACGAATACCATAATTTCAGACCATAAGAGGCTCTACCCTTGACAATAGAGTCTTGAAAGTTGGGTGCGTCTAATGGCCCAAAGTAAACTAAAAAAATTTAAATTACAGTAAATATTGCTGGAAATACCATAATCATAAAGAAGGTGATGTGAGGATAAGTTAGTTGCAAATTTTGGCACAGATTGTACATCAGAGCATTTATCACAATCGGTAAAATGAGGGTAGCGGGAAGTCAGCTATACAAGGTGAAAACAAAGGAATGTTAGGTTCTTTCATAAAAAAAAAATGTATCTGTAAGGCGGTCTAAATGAAGGCACCTTTAAACAGCCTGACACTGAGCACTGAAAGTGATTTATATTTAATCCATTGTAGAAAGTCATGATTTGTGTATGCAATGAAGTTATTCAAAATTTTGGTTTAGAATCACATTAATTTTTCCCCTAAATTTCCATCCTAAAATCAAGGTGCGTCTTATGGACCAAAGCATCTTATAGTTCGAAAAATACGGTATACCATATGAGGAACTATAGCACTCCAGAAACTCTAAGCAAAGTTTCATGGACCACATATGAATGGAACACACACTAACCCTGGCAGTACGGGAAGAGCCCAACTCATTGCAAAGTTTTAGACTTTCTACCTGCTGAACGAGCTATACTCATCAATATTTTCCAAGGGATTAATCAAGGATCACTGACACTCAGAAGGTTCACTATTATCAAAGACAATATGAACAATTTTGGGGGAAACAATTAGTGCACTTACAATCTTTCATAGAAGATCAAAGCTCTTAGAAATTTAACTGCCCTCATGGGCCATGAACATGCAACATTGCTTGTGTATAAGGTATCATGTCTATTACTATTAAATTATATTCTTCCACAAAGTGTGGCTTTGTAATTCTTGATGTCATTTGTTTGGAATTTATATCCAAAGTCTCTTTTCATATATGAAACTTGAACAATGACCACTAACTACACAATTCCAGCTGAGCTTATTAGGCAAAATATTTTAGGCTCTTTTCACACTGGGTCACTTGTGACGCTCACTGGTGACGGTCACTGGTGATTGCAGTGAACACAGGCCAGTCACTTGTGATGATCACCCCTAGTATTGCCAATAGTAGCTACATGAAACTTAATTTGTAATCGCTCTTGACAACCCAAATGGCAGGTCGACATTTCACTTCATTTTTAAAATCTTCAGTATTAATCAAATCTAAACTCAAGACTGGATAACTAGTTTCCCTGAGCTCGATTATACAGCTGAATTATGTATATACAACTTGCATGGTTGGTAATCATTAAATGCGGTGACCGTCACAAGTGACCCAGTGTGAATTCTCCCATTTAATCCAATGCTTCTTCTCCGCTCACGGCCACCAGTGACCGCAACAAGTGTTCGGAGGAGACACTGCTCGTCACTTGTGTTTGGGTGGGTCACTTGGGTGGGTCACCGCGTGACCCAGTGTGAATACTCCCATTTAAACCAATGCATCTTCGTCGGTGACCGTCACAAGTGACCCAGTGTGAAAAGAGCCTTAGGAATCTGAAAACCTACCAACCTAACATGGCATTATGCAAAAAATTCAAACTGGGGTAAAAAAATCATTTGGCTGATCCACTCACACGGTATTGACACAGTTTTCACTTAGAAAAAGAGATAATGATATATATATATATATATAGAGGTCATTTGAATTACAACATAAGCATCATATATAATTAGTGATTTTTTCCTAACAAAAAAGGTGGCGGTACTCACCGAAACTTTTAAACTGAAGCTCAAGGGAGCACCTATATTTCTCCCAGAAGTCGGTTTTCTGAGTTAATGTCCAACAATCGGGCCTATCATGGACAGAATTGTTTCTCCCCTGAATTGCAGTAAAATTACCGGTACTTGCGACATTCTCTTCAGATTTATTTTATTCAATGTTTTGCAGGTTTATGAGATATTTCAAAAACATCCTCATGCTTTCTTTTATTGCGTACCAATACAAAATAATTTCTTATTTTACTCATTTCACTTCTCTACTTGTGAACCATGTGCACACTTTGATCCTACAATTTATAAGCAACTATGAACTCGCTCAACTCTGCAGCACGAACCAAGGGTTTATGCTTTTCAAATTACATGTAAGCAACGAATGCAATTAAATTTAAACATGCACTAACCTCTGATTAACTTTGGTGGTTACCTACTTATTACATGTTTGTTACGTTAGCATAATTGCACTTCGTGCAATACTTATACCGTTAGAATGACCTTGACCAAAAGAGCTGCTTGCTGGGGGTTGGAAAAATCAACCCCCAACCCTCTTGCAGACCAGTAGCCACGGAAATTTACTGAAACTATCATGTGTTCGTATGTAAGCTATTATGTATGTAGAAATCTAGCAAAACCACGAAACAAGCTTGATTTTAAGTAATAGGCCATAGGAATTGTGATAGGAATATTGCGAGTAATATACGGATTTTATTTTTTGTAAAAAAAAAAAGTGCTGGTACTGAGTACCGTTGTGTACAGTCACAAAAAAAGTACTGTATATATATGATGCTTATGTTGTAATTCAAATGACCATTAGTGTTCTATTCCTGAACTTGGGACATAAATCTTTTGAAGGAATATAATGAGCTAACCCATAGTAGTCACTACATAGGACAAGCAAAATTTAAACATTTTCATCCTATTACTGACCTGGAAGAATGTGATGTCTGAGCAGCATTCCTAAGAAAAAATACTTTCTCTGCAGTTGGATTGGGCCATGACAAGATGCCTTTTTTATCTACACAGCACAATGCCTGAAAACAACAAGAGTTGCTGTACTTAATATCAAGGTTAATAGATTTGTGAGAAACACTGAAACAAACAAAACTGATTTTAAAAAATGAAATTGCAATACTTACTGTTACAGAACCAAGAACGTGAAGTAAATTTGCAGAACGAGAGGGGATCTGACCTTTTCCTTTCAAAACTTCCACTAGGTGAAGCTGAATTTCTCTCCATTTGATTTGTGCAGCTTGATGGTTTGGTTTGGTAAGATCTGCTTCATCAAATGGGTCCACAGGAGTCTGTTAAACATTATGAATTTAAGTTAATTATATTCATATTAAAAGTGCAGGGCCTTCATTATAAGTTGCATCTCACTACAAAGCTTGCATTAGCCGAACTCGACACATGTTCCCTGCTTTAACCGTATATAAAGTATTATATATATAATCTTACAACTAGGGCCCGGATTTTTATGTAGTCAATACATGCGAAATATGTACATAAATATGTAGAAAAAGTTACTAAAATATGTAAAAATATGTAAGTATATCAAAATATACAGTGAGTCCATTTTATGAGGAAACCTCGCATCACTGCCGCATTGCCGCGCTAGCATCGCATTGCATCACAGTTGTAAAAGGCATACAAGCGGTTAGTTGCTTCGGATTGTTGTAGTGAGACGCTTGTCTATTGTTGTCGTGTGTTACATAAGACAATAAACGAAAATGTATACGGTTGAACAGCGAATTTATTTGGTGGAATGTTACTTATTGAGAAATAACCATAGAAGGCGCGTTCGGAGATTTTCTCGTAAATATCCTGACAAATATCCAACAGTATCTCAAATAAATGGTGAGTAAGCCTCTACATGTAGGCCTATTTTGATAATAAATTGGTTGAGTTATTCTATTTTGTATTGTTTCTAAAGTCTTGATTTGCCGATTTGCCGGTAGTAACGGAGCACGGTCCCGGCCGGTGCAAGCGCGACAGCGGGGAAAGTGTGAGCAGGGGCAACGCTGTTAAAAAGTTTCCGCATAAAATGGATTCCCTGTATAATGTAATATTTTTCATAGTCTTCAATCAATTTTTCCATTCCTGTGGTATTTTTTTTTAGGTTTCTGGTGGTAAAATGCAGTTATACTCAATAAATTTCTCTCTCACACTTTTTCCCCCTTATTATTATTATTATTATTATTTTTTATTTATTTTATTTTATTTTATTTTTACTAAGAAGTCAGTTTGAAATAACAAAATTGAAATGTGCTAAGTAAGATTAAAAATTTAATGATCGATATAATTTGTTAACATGGTTGACAGCAGTTTTGGTCAGAATTTAGTAGTTTATTGTGGCCAGATATTTTTCATCACAACAGATGGTTTCAAGTGTTCACAATACACAAGAATATTCTCACTGAATGAAGCAAATTGATTGTCTGGTGGAAAATAGAATGCACATTTAATAAAAATTTCCACAAAATAGGATTTCTGAAAGAAGTAAAAAATGAGCCGTACCACATCAGTGTGATGCGCAGTGAACAACTAAATACTTTTCCAAATGCTCAGCAGTCATGTAGAGTCGTCTGTCAGTCAGGATCCTTTTGTAGGTGGAAAATGATCTCTCTACATTGCACGAAGTCACAGATGCATACTTCAACAGATGGCAGTTTCCAGGTGAAATATCCTCAGGAGCCTCTGTCTCTTCTCCGTCGAGAATTCTGCATACGGTCTTGAATGTAGCGTAACCTGGATTCCTCTTCAAAACTGACTGGAATTTCTGGACAATTTTCACCCCGTTTCTTCCTGTACTGTATAGAGTTTCATTTCAGCATCTTCCATAATGTTCATGGATTCTTTTAAGGAAAGTCCTGGTGCTTCCAGCTTCTTGATACTCTTTTCGATCCACCCAAAGTTGCTAACAATATATGCCAAGGAACATTCAACTCCAGGTTCATTGAATGCATTTGAGACTCGTGCACTGCTGCACCAGATTCTGCAGGAAATGATGTAACAACTGACTTTACAGCATTGGTAACACATCTCGGTAGCACTGTACATGACTAGGAGATTTCACAAAAACTTTCTTAGTGGAGGACACAAGCACATTCACTTTAGGGAAACTGCCCCGCACCTCTTCAGCCGCACGATGTAATCCATGGGCCAGACAGGACATGTGAATAGGAATAGGATAAAACACTTTCAAGGCAATTGCGGCTTTCAGCATGTACTAAACTAAACTAAACTCCGTGGTGCGACATCCCCAAAGGGACAAGGCCTACCACCCGACCGCTGTGTCATCTACCTATAGGCAGACGGCAGGATTGGGGGGCATGTGGTCAGCAGGCCGACACCCACAGCCGGAAATGGTGGTTTCCATGACCGGAGCCGCTACTTCTCTATCAAGTAGCTCCTCAATTTGAATCACGAGGCTGAGTGCACCCCTATTTTCAGCACATCACAAGCACTGGGATTTCATAGAACAACCCACTTTTTTGTCGCACACTTGGCACACCACTACTTTGCCATCTGTGGTATAAGTGTCATCGATTGTCACCCACGATTTCAGTTTTTATGTTACAGAGGATGCCACTGCTAAATGAAATGAAATGTACTCACGATAACAACTTCCTAACAAACATGTCACACAGTGTTTGGCTGACTGTCGAATAACTTAAACCATTCTTCATCTAGCCCCTTGTGTTTGAGGGACAAACTAGCAAGGAAGGCATTGGACTCAAGCGAAATGGAAAGAGAGCTATTTTTATTATAATAGCTTCCCTTTCATTCCACTTGTGTGGGTTTCTCGGAAATTCTGACCTGCAGTCATCCGGCAGGGATTATCTGCAAAATTTGGCAGTAGTGAAAAACAAAGTACAATGGAGCTTGGTTTTCCATGGTGTGATTTTAATGGCTTAAAACAAAATTAAGTAAAAGCAAATTTACGGCCTTGCCACAATCAGATAAAAATTGCCCATTTTTTGGAGGTCATGTTTTGAATGTTACTCTCTCAAATACAATAATTAATGACGGTATAACTAAATTAAAATTAGAGAAATTTAAAAAATAGTGAGTTTATGTAAAAATATGTACACTAAAAGGAAAATATGTAATATACCTCAACATATGTAAAAATATGTAACACTAGATTCATGTATGTTGTTCCTAACAACATAATTCGCCAACAATTTTCATTTTTGCTTGGCTACATACAAAGCAAAAAATATGTAATTACATAAAAATCCGGGCCCTACTTATAACGTATGTTGAGATGTCCTTCCATTAATAGCACACCAAACCTCAATCTTCCTATCATAAAGAGGGATTTCATACACACCATTAGGATTTTCAGCACATCAATAGTGAGAATTATGGCTGTTCTTAAGTAACTTAAACTTATATTTTACACTGTATTCGAATATTCTTAAAATAATTTACTAGTGGAGTATCAATGTTTACTAATGTTCAAATTTTAAGATAATAAGATAGCAATTTTCAATCAAATATACTATTATCATTGCTTTCAAAATGAACATATAATAATCCTAACAATCTCAATCGGAATCAAGCATATATGGTGTTCAAACAAACTACTAGTATATAGGTGGAACCTTTACCATAAATTTGAATTATACTATACTAGTTGAAATTATCTAAGCTTTATAATGAAGTTTATTAATAAACAAAGCAACAAAGCTGTTAAAACTCAAACCGTGCACGAGCCCATTGTTTAAAACCTTCTGATCCAGCAGCAAGATTGCGATGTTATGAGCGATATCTGTTATCAGTGGATATTGAGCTGATATTTTCGATTCAAAATAGTTCACTCAAGTGTTTTCTGCTATTTCACTGAAAAGTGGTGGCCTGTGACATCTTGTGGCTATTCTCCGTTCTCCTCTCTCTCTTGGCAACCTTTTCCTACGTTTGTTTGCTACGAGCGCGCCATCTGCTCACCTATCTCCGTACTTCTGGCTTGGACTGAGTTTGAGTGCCATCTGCCGGCTGTGGTTAACATCGGCGATCATATGTTGTGAATGACTGGCTTTTATTCTCTTGAGGTTATGTTTTGATAGATTTCATTTGTGTTTATATCTAAGACGCCGACTTAGTACAATTCTTTGTATTGGTCAAGAAATCAGCATGCAGTTATGTGATTGGGTAATTATTCCCGCGGCACTCCGTTAATTCACAGGTGAAAACCCTGGAAAGCTATCTCTTTTTGGACAGCGTCCATCATGTCGGTAATGTACAAAACCATGCTCCAGAAAAAATCGGAGTATGTAGATATTTCTTGGTGTTAGAACTTAACTGCAATATTATTTTAGAGTCATTAGCTTGTCTGGTTAGTTTGTGATATAATTTTGCTCCCCTTGTTATCTTAAAAATGAGTAATAAGTAATTTTGTCTCAGCCCGTGAAAGCGTGGGCTAGCTTGGTTCAGCTCCATTAGGTTGTTCTGTCTTGAGCCTATTATGTAGTCTTTCTATCTCATTGCATATTTAATTCCCCTTTTATTTTGTAATTTTATTTCTCTCCCCTTTATTTTCGGCTCTCATGATGGATGAAAGAGAGATCCGCTTCTGATCGGGGTGGCGAACAGAAGTGTTAGTTTGGGAATAATTTTGCTTTGGAATTCTTTTCTCTTGTTATTATTTCAGTAATAAATTCTCCACCCATGTAAATATGTACTTAAAAAATTGAATGAAATAAGTAAGTCGGGGATCCCCTCCCTTTAATAAATTGTTTTTAATTTAGGTACTTATTGTACTATCATATTCCGTTTTAATTTTATCATTTTATCTTATTATTCTTAATGAATTAATTTATGTACTTATTTGTTCCTCTTATTTTAATTTAAAAATCAATATTTATTATTTCATACAGAATGTAATTTCAGTAGGCCTAAAATTTAGTAAACTTGTCAAATTCTTCCTGCTTCTTGTGTTTAACTTAATTTGCAGTTTCATTAACTAATGAAACTGCAATAAAATTTGTTCTCTCCACCTCTTTCCGTTTGTCCTCTTCTTTCTCCCTTTGGGGTGGGTTTTCTCCTTAGGTGTCTTCAAGGAGCCGCTTCCACGGATGGCCTATGCAGGTGTATGGATGAAGAGCCTTGCCTGCAACCTTGGCCTGTCCAGGTCCAGTCCGGGATATGATTAAATCAATACGGATGATAGCGACCTTCTGAGGGCAAACATCTTCAGGTAACGGGGTACCTAACCTTTCCTCTACCTAACCTTACCAGTGTGCGTGGGGAGGGGACAAATTTATGGTAGCAGAGCTACCCCAGTGATAAACTTTCTCCGATCTATAAAACTCTACCCCAGTGATAAACTTTCTCCGAGCTATTATACACTACCAATCCCAGTGAAAACTAGTGATGGGAAAAATCGAATGATTTTAACAATCGAATGATCATTCGAATGCAGAACTAAACATTTCGAATGAATATTTCGAATGAATTCATTCGAAGTGTTTTATTCATAGAGGGATAGTTACATGCAACCTACGAGATGTTCATTCGCTACCTTCAATATTTTTCGAATGAAATCTTCCGTTCTCACTTCACTTCATTGGCATTCGAAAGCGGGTAGATTTAAATTTAGTGCGCACATTTCCGGCAGAGAACAATGCGGCCAGCTTACAACAAACACGGCCTCCAGAGATGATTATTATTTTAGTCATGTAGTCTCGAACAAGTGCTGTAGTAAATACAGTAAATGAGGCCTAACATGAAATCTCTTGAAGTCCTACAAATATAAATTGCTTAATGCAGCAATAACCAGGCAACTTCGTAGTTATTATTTGCATTTGCATATCTGTGGTGTTTAATAATAACAAGCATAATACAATCAAGTACAAAATAATATAACTTTTCAATTTACGAAAAAGTAAAAATTATGTAATTTCAAGACACGTTCTTAAAGCTTTAAATTAATCATAAATAACAAAAAATCTGTTCATATTAGTTTTCTCTTTGGACTTACAATTTTAAATAAAATACCAGTCAATCCTTTTGTCTTGCAATAAAAGCTCATATGACTTTCCTAATAACAAAAATAAGTTTGCATCATTATCTTTGACTATAAAAAATCATTTGCCGTAGGTTAATTTTAATATCCCATTCACAAAGGATTGAATATTTACTTATCACGACTTATCGTTACTATTCACCTAATAATATTATCATAATCATTATAACTGTATAGGCCTATCAATCCCAATGAATAGAGAACATAAAGACAACAGAAACAGATTATATTATTATTATTATTATTACACGGCTTATTGGTATACCCTAAGCTCCTAATTAAGCGATGTAATAAGTAATATGAAGTTAAAGCATGGAAGGATAAAGATAATACACAAAAAGACAATAGTAGGCCTACAATAGATAAATATATTTTCACGACCAAATTTGAATACAACGAAATGAAATGTATCTAATTTTAGTATTAGGTCCATTCAAATTTTAAAGTTTAATAAATAGTAATTCAGGTAAATAAGTTATTAAATTGATTATGTACAGTGTATTCTTCAGTGTATTTTATTACGTTCGGAAATCCGAATAACTCTATTGTCAGTTATATGCGATGCTGTAAAGTAATTATATCTATAATTCGATAAGATCTCCAAATCTATTTAAATCTGAAGATTTCAAATTATTATTTAATAGGGTAGACATCGTTCGTTTAACTAAGAAATTCAATAACACGTATGTGAGAGCATATGTGGAACAAATTTAGTACTATTTATTTTATTACTGTGTTATAATAGCATACTGAAGGTAGTGTTGCGTCATATTGCAGTATTTTTGCATAAATGCAGACATAACTGTTCAAAGACAACGAATCAAAACAAGACAAGAAATAACACGAACATTTCAATTAATAAACAGTAGAATAATGTTTAGTACAATGCTATTTTCATGCACTATAGGTCGTGGCTCTTTAATCTGTATCTCAATAATTATTAATTTTATAAAGAAGTATGTTTGTTGTTTTATATATAATTTTCTTGTATAATTAGGAACCGACAAAAGCAATTCAAATTGTCTCTGCAAAGCCTGGCCGAAGAGTATTTCCGCCTGAGTAAACTGAGCCGTGATTGAGCACATGTAGGTTGGCGATGGGGTCTGGTTTTTTTTCCCTTCCTTTCTTCCTAATTTTTTCCCCTTTATTAGGATGTGGAAATTGAAAAGACTGCAAGTCCATTCACCTTCTGAACACAACCCTTTAGGGGTGGATGATTTTTTTGATTTTAAAAGGGAAAAAATGCAAGCATTCCCACTTTGGTGGCAATACCATTAAAATAAATTAGATGTTGCCAGTTCTCTGACATGTTGGAACACTGCAGATCTTTAGACAAAAATAGTAGAAACAACAGAAGTGAAAAGGTTAAATTAGTATACCCATATTATAGTTTGTCGCGGAAAATATGCTCTTACTTTGATAATTTATAAAATATGAAGGTAATTGGAACATGTCTCAGTTAACTAATTCAACAGTTCAATGTGGTATAGAATTGTTAATTATGATTGATATCTAAATGGACTCTAAACAACATGTTGCAATGTTGCCTCCTGATTAAGTAATCTGATCTCGAGTCAATAATTAAAGTATAACTTAGAATATTACTTTTGACTGGTATAATTAACTTTGTAAGATTGTAAATACTCATAGCTTAGGTTGTTGAAGATATGCATTTATGTAAATAGCTAATGTTGGTACTGCTTAAAAATCTTATAAATGTATCAAATATAAAAATTTGAATGGCTGTATTTAATATCATAATTCATAACATACGGTAATTAATCAAATAAATAATCCATTTGAAAATGCATATGTTTCATGCAGAAGCTAATGATGGATGTAAAATAGGAACAATCTGTGAAAAATTGAACTTTTTAATATTCGAGAGGACGGCTATTTTATTGTCAAAATATATTTTGTAGCCTGGGGTTGAAACTAGCTCTGCGTCATGCCATCCCCACTTGGAATGGGAGAGACAGAAGTTACCGAACGCTTTGCTAACTGGGACACGATGGAACACGAAAACAATCGAATGAACGAGAGAACGAGCCGAGAAGCCAGAATCCGAGAGGTTGAAGAAGCATTCGAATGAATTCATTCGCTTTCACACTTCAGTTCAGTAAGCGAAGCGCTCTAACCCTAGTCTGGAGCAGAGCAAAATCATTCGAATGATTTTTTTAACATCTCGAACATTTCGAATGATTTTAACAATCGAATATTTCGAATGAATTCATTCGAATGGTTCCCATCACTAGTGAAAACTTTATATAATCAGTGCTGTGGTCTCACTCTCATAACAGTGAAATTGCGCTCCCTGGACTCATGAACTATCTTACGTCTTCCGTATGCTTGTCTTGTGTATTGAACTGTGAGTCAAGACGCACATTTCAATTCTGTGGCGGGGAGATTGAGCTGATATTTTCGATTCAAAATAGTTCACTCAAGTGTTTTCTGCTATTTCACTGAAAAGTGGTGGCCTGTGACATCTTGTGGCTATTCTCCGTTCTCCTCTCTCTCTTGGCAACCTTTTCCTACGTTTGTTTGCTACGGGCGCGCCATCTGCTCACCTATCTCCGTACTTCTGGCTTGGACTGAGTTTGAGTGCCATCTGCCGGCTGTGGTTAACATCGGCGATCATATGTTGTGAATGACTGGCTTAAAGGCATATTTCTGGCTCGCTTGGAAACTAAGTACCGAACATATGTATATTTATGACTATAACTAAATATATTTTGAGTTTAACTGCATATTTATTAACATAATAAATATAATGTGTACAAAGTACCATACCAGAAACAAAGTACCATACATAAGTATATTTATGACCTTAACTATATATATATATTTTGAGTTTAAATGCATATTTAGTAGCATAATAGTATAATTATTAAGTAGAAACTGAATATAATGTGTGCAAGGTACCATAAATTGATATGTTTTCCTCATGTGAGAGTTTCAAGAGTGTATGATGGCCGTGTCTGCTGAATGTATGATGACGTCATTTGTAAGATCTCTATAAAAGGGCATGGGACATTTCCCACGCCCTCATTTGCATCTACGTGGTCCGGGGAATGGTATGTAGTTCTATTATGATTTAAAGCGCCAATATTTAGGCGCCATTTTGGCTTCGTTTCTTCTCTTGGATCATGTTTCAGGTACGTGGAAGTTGTATAGAATGAAATATGTTAGTATATAAGTGCGGGAACTGCATGGTTATGTAAATATGTCACTTTAGGTTTGCCCCAAGCATGCGTTTTGTGTCTTTTGCATTTTGTGATTTGATGGTGGCGTTGTATATGTTAATGAAGTTTAAGATAGAGCATTTAGTATGAAGATGTGTCAGATATTAGCAGATGATTTGTTTGGCCACCATCATTATGTAGAGTAATTATGCAAGACGGTTAAATTTATTGCATGCTGGGATATTAATTGTAGAGGTTGGGTCTTTCGTATTTTTCTTTCATGCAGTATCCTCTTGTCTTCCACGTTCCTGAACATGTATTGTTTTCCAAATTTAATTGTCTTTTATTTATATATTTTGTTCCCCGTTTTTGATATCCACATTTCGCAAATGAGCCTGGCCTAGTAAATGGATAGCAAAGGTCAGTTTTGTCTTTAGGCCTAGATGTTCTTCAGCATGTGTAATCGGATGTGTAGATGCATGGATGGATGTGTCTGCGCAGAATATTGGATGCTTGCATTAAAAGGTATGATTGTATGATATTCAAGTACTTGTATATTTTACTTTAATTGAAAGGGTACAGTATTATATTTGTAAATATTTAGCCGCATGAAATTTATGTTATTAGCAGATACAAATTAATGGAAATTTATTTAAGATCTGTATGTAAAATTATATGCCTTCTATTTCAGGATAAACAAGAATTATTATGGTGCTTCACACCGAGTAATATATTTATGTTTAATTGGGGCCTTCAGTCCAAATAATATGTCTCCTTTCAGCTTTTAATATTTCTTATTCACACTTTTGTTCCACTGTCTAACACATGTTCACATTTTGTATGTAATACTACTTTATTTTAATACATTTTATATTAGCTTCCATTTTAAGTAAATGTCTTCTCCTTTTTTCCTTTTGTTTCCCTAAGCTGTGTGAGGGGTTACAATTGGTAAGCAGTAGCGTGGTTGTTCGATTCTCCATGTGTACTGCTTTTGTGTCTTTTTGTTTAACAGTAGTTATGACAGTGGAAATTTTGTGTACATCTCTGAAGCATTATACAAAATTTTAATTTTAATTTTATGAAGTGTATTATTTATTGTGTATGAAAGTGTATTTTTATATTTGTGTGGGGTTTGTTTCCATGTACTTCAACTAATATTATGAAACTTACTTTTCATGTCACATCTTGCTGTTGGTGTGGCTTTCCTGAGCCTGTTTCTAGCTGTCAGTAGGCTCCAGCAGACAGTAGCCTCCAGCTAAACAGGGAGTTAGCTTGTAGCAGCTTGTGTGGTCTTGTGAAGGAAAAAGGAGTTTCTGTAACTTCTCATGTCAGTAGGAGTTAGCTGGTTCAGCCTGTCTTCAGTATTAGCCTATTTGGTAAGTTTTTTCTTTATTTTTTTTATTTATTTTGTGTGTAGGCTATATCTGTTAGAAAATTGGCTTTTCCAGTGTTAACTGTAAATCTGGTGTGTCGTGCCAGGTCTGTTTTTCAATTAAAGCATTTCCTATATGAGGAAAATTTATCTTAAAAATTAGGCCTAAGGTCACTCAATGTGCCAGTGATTTAGTTTCTGTGTAATATTTCATTTTGTGTTGTGTATAAGTTTCTGATTTGTGGATGAGTATAGAGTCTTAATAATCATAAACCATGCTTGACTTAAAGGCATATTTCTGGCTCGCTTGGAAACTAAGTACCGAACATATGTATATTTATGACTATAACTAAATATATTTTGAGTTTAACTGCATATTTATTAACATAATAAATATGTGTACAAAGTACCATACCAGAAACAAAGTACCATACATAAGTATATTTATGACCTTAACTATATATATATATATATTTTGAGTTTAAATGCATATTTAGTAGCATAATAGTATAATTATTAAGTAGAAACTGAATATAATGTGTGCAAGGTACCATAATTGAATAGATGTTGTTTCAAGGTTTTAAAAAAAAAATTTTAACTATAAGTTATTTGTATATTTTGGTTTTTAATATGTTAAAATTTTAACAAAACTATATTAGTTTGTAAATGGATAAAATATATATGAAATCTGTTGTATGCATGTATGATCTCAATTATTGTATGCTTGTATGGAATTCTAAGATACTATGAAATTTAAGTATGCAATGAGTGCATTGTATGTTATTGCCCATTTATATAACTTCAGTATGTATTCAATATTATGTAAACTAACCTCAAGATCTTTCGTCTTCCGTCCTTGAGCTTCGCGAGAGAGAGAGAGAGAGAAATTATTCTGCTAAATATATGCCTAAAAGAAGAATTTTGTGGGAGATGTCATCTCATTATGATCTTTTCTGCAGCTGTATGGATTATGTTTCAGAGTGATTTGCCATTATGTAAAGAGACCTGTGGCGGGGAGCGGAGACTTTCTGGCCTATTACCTATCAGCTAGACCATTGGATTTAATCAGCTTGGAGGTCTGCTGTCTCTAACCTAAAGATGCACTGTTGTCTGATGTCATTGAGCTACTGGATGCCCTACTGTCTGCTGTCTATCACTGATGTTTTGTAGCCTGACTTGATGCTACTCAGCTGTCTCCTGACGTTTACCTGTTTCCTGAAGTCTTTCATCTAGCTGCACTGCTGATGTCTGCAGTGTAGTGGCACAGCACTTGCCCTACACCTCTTCTGATGTCTGGTTGACTGGTGTCTCCTTCCTGGAAACTGGCCACTTCCAGCGAAGTTTCTTCTGCGTCCCGTTCTACCTTGGACTGCACTTCTGGACTCCGTCATTCCTGCTCTACTTCATTCCTGAGTTTAAGTTCTGATCTGCAAGGTTGTTTGGACACTTCTTTTGCTAGAGCATTTACTAATAAGCTCTAATATTATCCCAGTGCGTCTTCAGTATATAAACTTCCTAAAGACAGTGCAGTGCTCCCGTTACTCTGAAGTATTTTTCTAAAGTCAGTGCTCATAGTTAAACTTTTCTAAAGACAGTGTTGTCGTCCTGCTCCCCAGTAATAAACTTTCTCCGATCTATAAAACTCTACCCCAGTGATAAACTTTCTCCGATCTATAAAACTCTACCCCAGTGATAAACTTTCTCCGATCTATAAAACTCTACCCCAGTGATAAACTTTCTCCGAGCTATTATACACTACCAATCCCAGTGAAAACTTTATATAATCAGTGCTGTGGTCTCACTCTCATAACAGTGAAATTGCGCTCCCTGGACTCATGAACTATCTTACGTCTTCCGTATGCTTGTCTTGTGTATTGAACTGTGAGTCAAGACGCACATTTCAATTCTGTGGCGGGGAGATTGAGCTGATATTTTCGATTCAAAATAGTTCACTCAAGTGTTTTCTGCTATTTCACTGAAAAGTGGTGGCCTGTGACATCTTGTGGCTATTCTCCGTTCTCCTCTCTCTCTTGGCAACCTTTTCCTACGTTTGTTTGCTACGGGCGCGCCATCTGCTCACCTATCTCCGTACTTCTGGCTTGGACTGAGTTTGAGTGCCATCTGCCGGCTGTGGTTAACATCGGCGATCATATGTTGTGAATGACTGGCTTAAAGGCATATTTCTGGCTCGCTTGGAAACTAAGTACCGAACATATGTATATTTATGACTATAACTAAATATATTTTGAGTTTAACTGCATATTTATTAACATAATAAATATGTGTACAAAGTACCATACCAGAAACAAAGTACCATACATAAGTATATTTATGACCTTAACTATATATATATATATATTTTGAGTTTAAATGCATATTTAGTAGCATAATAGTATAATTATTAAGTAGAAACTGAATATAATGTGTGCAAGGTACCATAATTGAATAGATGTTGTTTCAAGGTTTTAAAAAAAAAATTTTAACTATAAGTTATTTGTATATTTTGGTTTTTAATATGTTAAAATTTTAACAAAACTATATTAGTTTGTAAATGGATAAAATATATATGAAATCTGTTGTATGCATGTATGATCTCAATTATTGTATGCTTGTATGGAATTCTAAGATACTATGAAATTTAAGTATGCAATGAGTGCATTGTATGTTATTGCCCATTTATATAACTTCAGTATGTATTCAATATTATGTAAACTAACCTCAAGATCTTTCGTCTTCCGTCCTTGAGCTTCGCGAGAGAGAGAGAGAGAGAAATTATTCTGCTAAATATATGCCTAAAAGAAGAATTTTGTGGGAGATGTCATCTCATTATGATCTTTTCTGCAGCTGTATGGATTATGTTTCAGAGTGATTTGCCATTATGTAAAGAGACCTGTGGCGGGGAGCGGAGACTTTCTGGCCTATTACCTATCAGCTAGACCATTGGATTTAATCAGCTTGGAGGTCTGCTGTCTCTAACCTAAAGATGCACTGTTGTCTGATGTCATTGAGCTACTGGATGCCCTACTGTCTGCTGTCTATCACTGATGTTTTGTAGCCTGACTTGATGCTACTCAGCTGTCTCCTGACGTTTACCTGTTTCCTGAAGTCTTTCATCTAGCTGCACTGCTGATGTCTGCAGTGTAGTGGCACAGCACTTGCCCTACACCTCTTCTGATGTCTGGTTGACTGGTGTCTCCTTCCTGGAAACTGGCCACTTCCAGCGAAGTTTCTTCTGCGTCCCGTTCTACCTTGGACTGCACTTCTGGACTCCGTCATTCCTGCTCTACTTCATTCCTGAGTTTAAGTTCTGATCTGCAAGGTTGTTTGGACACTTCTTTTGCTAGAGCATTTACTAATAAGCTCTAATATTATCCCAGTGCGTCTTCAGTATATAAACTTCCTAAAGACAGTGCAGTGCTCCCGTTACTCTGAAGTATTTTTCTAAAGTCAGTGCTCATAGTTAAACTTTTCTAAAGACAGTGTTGTCGTCCTGCTCCCCAGTAATAAACTTTCTCCGATCTATAAAACTCTACCCCAGTGATAAACTTTCTCCGATCTATAAAACTCTACCCCAGTGATAAACTTTCTCCGATCTATAAAACTCTACCCCAGTGATAAACTTTCTCCGAGCTATTATACACTACCAATCCCAGTGAAAACTTTATATAATCAGTGCTGTGGTCTCACTCTCATAACAGTGAAATTGCGCTCCCTGGACTCATGAACTATCTTACGTCTTCCGTATGCTTGTCTTGTGTATTGAACTGTGAGTCAAGACGCACATTTCAATTCTGTGGCGGGGAGATTGAGCTGATATTTTCGATTCAAAATAGTTCACTCAAGTGTTTTCTGCTATTTCACTGAAAAGTGGTGGCCTGTGACATCTTGTGGCTATTCTCCGTTCTCCTCTCTCTCTTGGCAACCTTTTCCTACGTTTGTTTGCTACGAGCGCGCCATCTGCTCACCTATCTCCGTACTTCTGGCTTGGACTGAGTTTGAGTGCCATCTGCCGGCTGTGGTTAACATCGGCGATCATATGTTGTGAATGACTGGCTTTTATTCTCTTGAGGTTATGTTTTGATAGATTTCATTTGTGTTTATATCTAAGACGCCGACTTAGTACAATTCTTTGTATTGGTCAAGAAATCAGCATGCAGTTATGTGATTGGGTAATTATTCCCGCGGCACTCCGTTAATTCACAGGTGAAAACCCTGGAAAGCTATCTCTTTTTGGACAGCGTCCATCATGTCGGTAATGTACAAAACCATGCTCCAGAAAAAATCGGAGTATGTAGATATTTCTTGGTGTTAGAACTTAACTGCAATATTATTTTAGAGTCATTAGCTTGTCTGGTTAGTTTGTGATATAATTTTGCTCCCCTTGTTATCTTAAAAATGAGTAATAAGTAATTTTGTCTCAGCCCGTGAAAGCGTGGGCTAGCTTGGTTCGGCTCCATTAGGTTGTTCTGTCTTGAGCCTATTATGTAGTCTTTCTATCTCATTGCATATTTAATTCCCCTTTTATTTTGTAATTTTATTTCTCTCCCCTTTATTTTCGGCTCTCATGATGGATGAAAGAGAGATCCGCTTCTGATCGGGGTGGCGAACAGAAGTGTTAGTTTGGGAATAATTTTGCTTTGGAATTCTTTTCTCTTGTTATTATTTCAGTAATAAATTCTCCACCCATGTAAATATGTACTTAAAAAATTGAATGAAATAAGTAAGTCGGGGATCCCCTCCCTTTAATAAATTGTTTTTAATTTAGGTACTTATTGTACTATCATATTCCGTTTTAATTTTATCATTTTATCTTATTATTCTTAATGAATTAATTTATGTACTTATTTGTTCCTCTTATTTTAATTTAAAAATCAATATTTATTATTTCATACAGAATGTAATTTCAGTAGGCCTAAAATTTAGTAAACTTGTCAAATTCTTCCTGCTTCTTGTGTTTAACTTAATTTGCAGTTTCATTAACTAATGAAACTGCAATAAAATTTGTTCTCTCCACCTCTTTCCGTTTGTCCTCTTCTTTCTCCCTTTGGGGTGGGTTTTCTCCTTAGGTGTCTTCAAGGAGCCGCTTCCACGGATGGCCTATGCAGGTGTATGGATGAAGAGCCTTGCCTGCAACCTTGGCCTGTCCAGGTCCAGTCCGGGATATGATTAAATCAATACGGATGATAGCGACCTTCTGAGGGCAAACATCTTCAGGTAACGGGGTACCTAACCTTTCCTCTACCTAACCTTACCAGTGTGCGTGGGGAGGGGACAATAGTGGCTTAATGGACCCCCCAGCTTGTGTTCTTTTCAGATGAGGCCTGGTTCCATCTTAGTGGTCATGGGAATAGTCATAACTCTCACTAAGGTGAGCAGAAAATCCTAATGATAGGAACAATGGGATTCGGTGTGCTTTTAATGGAAGGATTCAAAAAATTTCAATGTTCATTTTGGAGGGAAACATAAAAAATTTTACAAAGTTTAGAATGAAGTTTTTTAGACAGTGAAGCTTTACTAATTATTCAAAAGTAGTCAAACGTTTAAAACACTTTTAGCTCACTTTACGTACCATTACTAGGACATGTTTCAAGAGGTTAGTTCCCTCCCACCGTCGGCTAGCGGCCGACTGGCGCCAGAGCGCTAGCCGACGATGGGAGGGAACTAACCTCTTGAAACATGTCCTAGTAATGGTACGTAAAGTGAGCTAAAAGTGTTTTAAACGTTTGACTACTTTTGAATAATTAAAAATGTTATTTATTTATTTATTTTTATTTTTTACTTTTTTTATTATTTTCCCATCAGTTATAGGCTAAAAGCTATAAAATCACCAAATTCCAAGTTACTACCTCATCTGGAATATCAGTGTTAATAAGTGGATGATTAGACTGTTGTAGATGTGAATGACATCACGGCTATCTAGCTAGTTTTTCCATACTTATGGGGCAGCTAGGAACACCAAATTTTGCACACTTATGGCTGTTGTACATGCCAATATTCCTGCCAAATGTTACGATCTGTCCAATAAGTGTGTCAAAAATTACATAAGGTGAGGAAAATGTGCAAAATTTACTTCAAATAAAAAAATTGAACTCAATCTAAGGCATAACCGATGGAGATACGACAAAAAATCATAGGACCAAACTAGTAGATCTCCCAAAATCCGTTACTGCTGGTGCAACCAGTTTTTTTTATATGACTTACCGTTTAGCTACTAAAAGCCTCCAAGAAGGTCTACACAGTCCTTAAAGTTGCATCCACCATTTTGAACGTTTTTCGGGGGTAACAAATAAAAAATTGGATTGTTTTGAAATATTTCCATCATTTACAGGCTATGAGCTATAAGTATGCCAAAATTCAAGGTCCTGCCTCATCTGGAAGTGGGCAAACAATTATGTCAATGAGTATACTAGGTTTCATGAAAATTTGATAAAGCGTATTCGAGTTATCTTGCATACAGTCAGACGGACAGACATTTTTCCTATCCACTGTACAATCTTAGAAAGTACCATTCTGGCACTTAATAATTATTTAATTAATTGTCAACTATGTATAGGCCTAATTATATGTTATAAGTCATAATATTTGGTATCTTATCCACTCAGATAAATGATTAAGTCATGTTTATATATATCCACCTCTAGTTAGTGGAAGAGAAGGCTTTCACTATCCCAGGGGAAGTGAAAATGTAGCTATAATTTTAACACACTGGGCCCCAGTCATCTCTTTACCTCTTCAACCTCTTCAACCAATTTGCCTGAAATCATTTTGCTGCTTTGCTGAGCACACTTTTCATCTTATCAATTAATAAATTTATATTTTCATTTGAAGAATAGAGGGTGGTATCATCTGCAAATACTATTGAATCACTACTGATATTTACAGATAACATAACAAAGGGGTGTATGAGGACATACAGTTAGTTAAAGTATACATTCTGAGAAGTAAAGCTGTGTCAAAATTAAATTATCAGAAAATATTTTATATGAAATAAAGTTCAATCCAGATTATGTAACTATTAAACACTTTAGGCTTCACTTTTCCTAAAGTGTTTAATAGTCAAAAACTTAGTTAATTACATAATTTGTTACTTCACTGTATTAAGTTCCATTATCTCTTGATTCTTCATAATCCAATCCAGATTTATGGTTTTCTTAAGGGGAGATGGTAGTTACCGCTAGCAAAATTATAGAAAATATGCCGTATTTTCAAGATGCCATAACTCAGGTGTTAACAGTCAGATTTAGTTGAATTTTTTTATATGCTTTGCATGTGCACTCTGTAGTTTAAAATAAGCAGAGAATGGTTGTTCTAGATATCACTGTTTGGTAGGAAAGAATTTTTTTAACACATAGGTGACAATTTAGTTTTACGGTTTCTTCCCTTGACATAGGTACGCTTTTTTCCATTTCTGTAGCTTAGATTTTTGTGAAACTTTGGTAACTTACTAACAATGGGTACTGCTATTTACCCTATCTCAATCAGTCTAATATATACAATATTACTGCCAGAGAACTGCATGAAAACTTCACGACTACAAAAAAATACTTTTTTTTTTAATAAAAATAGTTTTAAATTCTGTATATTCAAGACTTTTCCCAAAATTCTGGTAAGGGAGATTTGTCATCCATCCATAATGAATTCCTGAAAGAGTCATTATTTTAGCGTGAATAGTTTTTTTAGAAAATGGTACCTGAAGTACAAAAAATGTAATTTTACAGGAGAGCAAAAAGAAAATTACATGCATGTTCTAACCTAATGGTATTTTATCCATCCAGGTCGCTCTGCTTGGCTTAATAATAACGCAACATATAAGACCTATATATCAAGATGTTCAGAAAACTATGCTCTATTACAGCGTTTCTCAACCTTTTTGGACCCGAGGACCTTTAAAATGTCTAAAAAAAAATTTACGGACCACTAATTTTCTATCCCCATCCCCCATTATTATAACGAAATGTGTGAAAAAATTTTACTTCTTTACTTTCCACTTGCTTTATGATATTTTTAAATTATGTCTGAGGACCATCTGCACCATCCTCGCGGACCACCAGTGGTCCGCGGACCATAGGTTGAGAAACGCTGCTCTATTACATGAGCCAAAGAAAAAAAAAATAGATTTTTTTGACATTGGTAACTACCATCTCCCCTTAAATCAAGTTTCTGTTAGAGAGGTTAGAATAATCTTCTAAGTTAATTTTTACTTTCTCCCATATACGTAGTATAGAGAAAGTATTGTGATCGTGACAAAAAATCGAAGTCGAGATAACACCGGGAGAGCATGTTTCATGAAGCCTAGAAACCGAAAAAAGTATTTTTGGAATGACGTCTGTCCGTCTGTCTGTCTGTCCGTCTGTCTGTGGACAAGCACAGCGGGTAAACGGCTCGTTGTATTTACTTCATTTTTGGAAATAAGGACTTTTTCGAAATTTTGTCGAACCGCCCAGAAATTTAGCTTTACAACTGAAATATTAAGGGGACTTTTCATGAAAACTTTTTTAAAATTTTTTATTTTTGAAAAAATGGCTCTAACGATTTTAATAAAAATTGAAAATTGGAAACTCTTATCTATGACCAACAAAATGGCTATATCCGTATTTCTGCAAAAATGACTTAAGGGGTACGTACTTTACTCGTATCCATTTTCAATTTTTGTAGATTATATCCATTACTGTAGGCGATACAGGAAAACCTACCACAGTAAAGTTGTAGAGAAATTTAAAATGAACATTTTTTTGTTTAACACATTTCTTTATACATTTAATAGATATCAAGATAAAAACGAAATAAGGACGGCTTAAATGCGAATTTCAGAACATAAATATCAATTAAATTATGAATGACATTTTGTTGCCCCTAGTAACAAGGCCTAATGTACTTATTGTTGTGAAATGCAATCAGTTTAGCTCAGTCGCAATGAACACACTAAAACCAATTACAGCGAGGTGGTAGGCCTATGGGCTAACAGGGAAGAGGTCCTGAGTTCAAATCAAATCTCGTGGCCGCCCAAATTGACTTGGGTTTTTCATGGTTCCGTCGTTCGCAAAGCCAAACGCCGGGTTTGTAGGACTTGCTTATTTTCCATAACTCATCGCCGCTATGTCAGTGGATATTATAATCGTTTAAACTGAATATTACATAAGAAGACATCACTAAACAATAGATGCAGATGAGCTGTTACTATAGACTAATGGTTCACGCAAACATACTAAACACGTTATATGACCTACATGCAGTTAAAGCGTGCAATATAACAAATATAAGTCGCTCCTTAAGCTCCGCCCATTCGATATTCACATTTGCATGGACTGTGTGATGTATTTTGTTTCTGAGCGAAGCAGAGTGACCAACTGTCCTTGTATATTGTCGCAAGTGCCTTGTATCCCACTCTACATATAACTAAATAATGCATAACACTAACCACATAGTTAAAGTGCGCGAAGCGGAGGCGGCAGCCGTAGCGAAGCGCCCTTGCATTTTCGAATAATGTACGATACACTGTTTGTAGGTTTCGAAAATGTGGCATATTATATCTCCCGCGAGGTTTGTCAGCCTGTCACCTCTCGTCTAGCGGTATGACGTCACACCTCCAACGTCCGATCACGAGTTTCTTCATAATACGAGGACAGAAGAATTTGCTAGATCGTGGTACAAAAGAAACTGCATCGGTGAGGGTTTGTTGGGTGGGACCGATTCATCCCAAGGTGCGATTTATATTTGAATTTTCCCGTAGTATTAGTAGTAATAATATTACTGCCATAGTTTTACTGCCATTGATTTTTTTATTATTATTATTATTATTATTATTATTATTTCACAGTAAAAGCATTGAACATAAAGATTGACCCTGATGCTTTCCGTTCTAGATATTTGTTAGTTTTTATGAAAATGTAATAAGTAAAATTTAATTATCTCTTTAATTTACTTTTCTCTGTGCTAGCCTTTAACACGTATATGGGAGAAAGTTTGTGCAATATATTTTTGCACCATTTATTTGAGTCTGTAATACAAAGCTTTGACATTGGAGAGGTTAATTATTATGGAGTTTCATTATAGTGACCTACAGACCAGAAAAATCTTCTATTAAGAGGGGGTGCTATCAAGGGGTGTCCAGTAAGGGAAGTTTCACTGTATTAAAAAAAAACTTAAAAAAAAAAACCATGAATACTTTTCTGCAACATAAGTAGCTATTTTTTTTATAACTATAAGTTTAAAATAACCACCAACTAGTGTGTTTTATACTATTGCTATATAAGTGACTTATGCACACTTTGTTGCTTCACTGCACAAGTGTGCATAAGAAAACTCAAACAATAGATTAAATTAATGTAGTCACTAAAATAAAGTTTATAAAACCCTTTTCATATGAGAACCTGGTGGATTATTTCAGTTTTATCTTTCCTTTATGATTAATTTACCATAGCTAACCTGTATTGCTGAAGGTTTATGCAGAACAGCTAGAATGCGAGCCATGCCAATAGAATCAAGTATGAGCCAAGCTGCCGGAAACACTGTTGGAAGGAGGGGTAGAGCAATAGCTACCATCTGTATTAGGAACATCTCTGACCAATGGCCTGTTCCAACCCATCTGCTCAGGTATAGAAAACGTACAAGCTGGACAAAGAAGACACAGACCTGCACCGAAAGAAAAATCATCATTTAGTTACATATATATTTATTTTTTGAGAATACGAGAGAAAAAAAAGAAAGAAAGAAAGAAAAAGAAAAAGGAAAAAAGAAAAAGGAAAAAAAAAAGGTGAATGGATAACCAGTTTGTTCATAAAGTATGTAAAATTTTCACAATGACTTCACAAATTTATCGGTGGATCTCAGCTGAGGATGGACACCAAGGAAGCCTTAGTGAATACCGGTATTTACTGAACCCTTTCATTGCTGGCCATGCTATTAATGTAGCGTTTCTCAACCTATGGTGCAGAAACCTATGGTGCAGACACCTATGGCAGATGGTCCGCAGACATAATTAAAAAATATCATAAAGCAAGTGGAAAGTAAAGAAGAATTTTTTTTTACATATTTCGTTATAATAACCTATAATTAATACCCCAAATATTAAGAATATAGGCCTTCTTTTAAAAATGGGATGTAAAATTAGGGGTCCGTAAATTTTTTTAGACATTTTAGAGGTTCTCGGGTTCAAAAAGGTTGAGAAACGCTGAACGGATATACTCGACGCACCACTTTGCATGGCTATAGATAAAAGAAATTCTTCTTGGGAGCCATTCAAAGTGTGAAAGCATATAATGCCATCTGTTGGCTACATCCTGACAACATCAGTGCCCTGTTCTCTGCCATCTGTAGCTAAATATGTCAGGCGATGTATTGTACCATGCAATAAAATGCATTATAACGCTGGTATGTTATGTCATGTGCACAAATCAGTCTAAACTTCAAGAAATACATACTGAGCTCTAGTTTCAGAGGATACTGACAAATTATTTGCAATTGCTTGTCCATTTATGATTACAAAAGAAATTTACAATTAATTATTCAGCACCACCAGTTAGCCCTATGAATCATATGTTAGCAGTGAAAAGGTTAATAGTGAATGGAATGTTTTAATGTATACTGTTAATCTTTGCTTAGCAAAAGGTGGGTGGGCACTCAAATACCTTACGTGGTGTATTTCATTTCATGCAATTGTAGGTTCATGTAAAGACAAGTATTCATACTGACAGTTCATGCATTAGCACAGAATCTGTACTGTGGTTGGTATTTGCTCCTGGGAATTAACATTCAGTGTTCGCGCAAGCTACCTGTTTTGCTAGCATTTTTACTCATGTCTAGTTAGTCTTTCTGTTTAAACGCTCCGCTAAATCAATTCTCACTGATTCAGCAGTATGTGGTAGAGTGATACATTTTTCAGCGCCTTTTCTCTGGCAACACATCCGGCAGGTGCATACTTTTAGTGACCTCGTGTATAGACGCGGCATCATTCCAAGTCAGTCAGATTCTAGCATTCACATGAAACAGTTGTGTGGATCGCTTCTCCAATTCGTGCCATTTCAAGACAATAGCAGCAGTGGCTTTTGCTCTTAAATCGCGAATTAGTATACAATACTTCAAGATACAAGTATTGTCGTGTTCGGGTAATTAATTTACATTAATTACAACAATTTCCCGAGCATCGGCTTATTAGATAGGTCTATTAAGCTCGTAATAGTTCGAGAGCATTGTGCAACCCCAAGCGTTCACATTGAATCAGCTATTAAGTGAAATTATTATCAATATCATTACTTCTACAGTTAATCTACTAATTCAGGACAGAATTCCGAGTGTTTTGATACATTATTCAGTACTGGCATAAATTCATCACATTTATCGCCACGTGGCCGCAATTAGCGCCAAATCGCAGTACATTGTTTATTGCAAGTTATGCAATCATATTTCAGCTTAACTTATTTGTTATTTAGTGCTTCAATCAGTTTATCAATCAGTTATCGTCGTGTGATATCACAGATTGTATAGTTTTCATGACAAGTGAAAATCGCTTTTCATTTGCTCCTCTCGGTCCGGATATATGCCGTTCTTGCATTTTGGTTCCTCCTCAGCCAGATGTAATTTGGACAATCTTACATAATTTCACACGAGTACGGTTTCTTCTCGGTCTCGCTCTATGTGCTTGACGGATCTAAGAATCCAAGCATTTTCACGGGTCCGCTCAGCAGATCATATAGGAACCGCGTCGGACGGCAAAAGAATTCAAGCTACCCTGAATTCATGGTCCAGGTTGTCATCTAGCAGCAGTGACCAGACACTTCAAGAAACCACGAGACTCCGGTCTACAAAGTTCATCAAGACTGCAGTGTGCAGTGATTCAGGCTATCATCAAACAAGCGGACACTAGCTCAGCAAGATTCTTCAGCAGTGAAGACATCATTTTTACAGCATTCACCATCTACAAGTATTTCATTCTACATCCGACATGGAACAAGAGTTGAAAGTACTTACTAAGAAACGAGATTTTATCAAACGAAAATTCACGTACGTTCTGAAGTACTGTGACAGCATTACAGCAGAAGTTGATGTATTTCGACTGAAAGTTGAGTATGACACTCTTAATGAACTGTGGCAAAATTACGAAGCTATGCAAACTCAAATTGAATCTCTCATCAAGGCTGAAGGTGAACTAGACATTCACGCACAGTACGACGAAGATGTGAGTAACAATTACAAAGTGTTAAAAGCTAAACTTAGTGCTCTTATGCATCAACATGAACAGCCTAGTGCCAGTTCGAATCAAAACAGTGATACCTCACATCACACCTCCCACTCTTGCAATCCACAGAACAGAGTCATACAACTCCCTAAATTCAATTACCCTCATTTTCTGGAGATGTTACAACCTTCAAACATTTCCACGATACGTTTTCCAGTCTTGGGGTAAACAATGAATCACTAGACCCAATTCAAAAATACCATTATCTTCTAGCGGCGCTTAAGGGACAAGCACACACGCTAATTCAAAATCTACCTGTTACCAGTGACAATTTCTCTGTGGCATGGAAATTAATTTGTGCTCGCTATAATAATACCAGAATGATAGCCACAGCACACGTTCAGTAACTGTTATCATTACCAACAATGAAAGCAGACAGTGTAGCAGAACTAAGGAATCTTCTTAACAGATTTCAGAGCAACATAAACGCAGTAGAAGCTCTATCTTTAGAAATTCCACTACATGAAGTTCTCCTAATGCAGCTTCTGTTAAATAATCTTACAGACAGCACGCGCCAAGAGTTTGAAAGTAAAATCAACTCACAGCATTTTACTTCTCTATAAGAACTCATAACCTTCCTAGAATCTAAAGCACATTCTTTAGAGATTCTAGCAACTTGTCCAGCCCATCACCTGCAAGAAAGGTTGAGCTGCGATCACATCAACACACTGTCCATGAAACGCGACAGTCGTACGCATCTTAAAACAGCAATTCTTGTTCATATTGTCAAGAAAATCACAAGCTGTACCATTGTGATGAATTTCGACAGCTTCCAGTCAACGAGCGATGGAATTTTGTCAAGTCTCAGCACCTGTGTGTAAACTGCTTCTCATCGAATCATCAGGTACACCAGTGCAACTTAGAATCATTTTGTAATTGCGGCAATTCAGTACATAGTCAGCTATTACATAATGACATGAATAGGGTTTCTCCCTCGGAAAATCCTCTCTCAACGGCAGACGAAGAGCCACAGATGTATTCTTTTGTGGTAACGAGTAAATCTTCACAACGGCAAGTCTGTCCACAGCGTAAACAAAAGCATGAGTTACACAAATGTGTTAAATTTTGCAAACTTACAGTACAACAGCGTTGGAGCTTTGTACGATCCAAGAAACTGTGCTTTAATTGCACAACAGTGTTCACTGCCTTCTTATTGCAAGTGTAACTCAACACACAGCAAGTTATTACACTTCACACATAAGCAAGGACATTCTACAGCATATGCATTCACATGCTTTGATATTAGCAGAAGTAAACATAGTACTTCACATATCAGCAACTCTAAACCAGTTAGAGTTCGCAGCAACTCAAGCAAGGCATCTCTTCACAAGCAGAGCCAACGCTTCGAGAGAAACAGACCCAATGCAGCGGTCAAATCATTTCGCAACAACTACGTTTCCTGCAAGAAGAGGAACGGACATTTGAATACATCCCATCACAATGAATCTTTCCACAATCATGAAAGGTTTAGTACAAGTGATAGTAAAAACTCAAAGTGTAAAGTAGATCCATTCTACAGAGCCTTAACTTCTCGAAACAACACCTATTCGTGTGTGTCTTCTTCAAAATAGTGAAAGCTAGTTTCATACATCACAGGTATACAATTCCTATGAATCAGCCAACACATTCAATACATTACATTGCAATGTGTGAGAAAAGAAACCAGCATGAACTATTCATTGTACAAATTACATTCAATTGTGTGAAAAGGATCTTTCTCCCTTATTTCAAGATTCAGTGACATTAACAAAACATTGTCAGCTGTGCCCTGATTAATGTACAGAAATCATCATGCATTTCTATAATAAGCTTCTACAGCTTATCATCTTTACAAATTGTGTTTCAACAAGCAGCCTGATTGTCTTCACTACATTTGTTACTGCTCCAGCTGTTTCATACGAGTCGAAGCTGCTTCACTCATGAATATGTCCAGCACCTTCTTGGAGTTCAGTCATCACTCGGATAGACCTTCACAGCATTATGTGTGTTGTCAGTCTAGTAGTGTAGTCTCATTGCTTTTCAGTGTTACATATAAGAGTGTATTTTATTCATTGTAGCTTCCACTCCAGTTATTTCTTTTATTGAAGTAATACTTCAACGCCGCGGAGAATGTTCGCGAAAGCTACCTGTTTTGCTAGCATTTTTACTCATGTCTAGTTAGTCTTTCTGTTTAAACGCTCCGCTAAATCAATTCGCACTGATTCAGCAGTATGTGGTAGAGTGATACATTTTTCAGCGCCTTTTCTCCGGCAACACATCCGGGAGGTGCATACTTTTAGTGACCTCGTGTATAGACGCAGCGTCATTCCAAGTCAGTCAGATTCTAGCATTCACATGAAACAGTTGTGTGGATCG
Source organism: Ectobius pallidus (assembly GCA_964059195.1). Classification (NCBI taxonomy): domain Eukaryota; kingdom Metazoa; phylum Arthropoda; class Insecta; order Blattodea; family Ectobiidae; genus Ectobius; species Ectobius pallidus. The sequence continues at coordinate 20,882,434 of CAXKWD010000012.1, forward strand.
CTTCTCCAATTCGCGCCATTTCAAGACAATAGCAGCAGTGGCTTTTGCTCTTAAATCGCGAATTAGTATACAATTCTTCAAGACACAAGTATTGTCGTGTTCGGGTAATTAATTTACATTAATTACAACCATTTCCTGAGCATCGGCTTATTAGATAGGTCTATTAAGCTCGTAATAGTTAGAGAGCATTGTGCAACCCCAAGCGTTCACATTAAATCAGCTATTAAGTGAAATTATTATCAATATCATTACTTCTACAGTTAATCTACTAATTCGGGACAGAATTCCGAGTGTTTTGATACATTATTCAGTACTGGCATAAATTCATCACATTTATCACCACGTGGCCGCAATTAGCGCCAAATCGCAGTACATTGTTTATTGCAAGTTATGCAATCATATTTCAGCTTATTTGTTATTTAGTGCTTCAATCAGTTTATCAATCAGTTATTTCAGTGCATTTATTTAATCATATCGTGTGAATAAAGAGCTCCATAGTTTTTGTTACATGTATATGGTTTGTTCCAATATTTACATCTGTGGACCTCTGTTCCCAGCGACCTGCGTTTAAGTCCTTCTTGCTCTCCATTAGGTGTCTTCCCTTTGCAGACTGGTCCTCCTAGCTACCAGAGATTCTAATTATCATTTTCCCTTATAATTTTCTTCCTCTCTGTACGGTTCCTATGTCGTTCCCTCACATTCAGTATAAATAAAACTGAGACAAAGTGGAATTTAACTCTGTTGCAGTGGCGGCTATTCAGGGGAAGTAGGTGAAGTAGCACTTCACCAGTATTTTTCCTTTACAATACGTATTTTTAAAGTTTATTTTCCATATCACGAATGTTCGTTTTTACTATAATGTATTTCTACAATTTTGAATATCCCGCCACGACTGGTGTCAACGCTAGGAGGCAAGTGTGCTCCCAAGTCCTCTGTCCTCCTAGCATTGAATCTGAACCTTCCCAGACGCATGGGTAGTCTGTTCCACTAAAAATGGGGGCGTGGGCTCATGGAAACCAGCCGTTTTCTCGCTTATCCCACTGTCTTCTTGCTGAGGGGATCAGACTACCAAGTGAAGGTGTCCAACAGTTCTCTCAGTCTCCACCAGACTTCTCTGTAAAGAAGTCACGTGATATTTACTTCTTTCTGCATATAGGAATAGTCAAGCGTCCACGGTGCCTTCTACGCATGCGCGACCTTCCAGCTGTCGACAATTGTTCTGTTGTTGTCCACGCATGCGCGATAATCCAGCAGTCGACAATTTTGTTCTGTCGTTAAGTTCATAACATGGACAGTTTATTCTTTTCCAATATTTAGGAAGCATGAGATCACGTTTTTAAAAATAATATTAATAACTAAAGAAAAATGAAATATTAGAAGACTTCACTTTAATTAATAGTTTCTGTAGAGAAAATCATAGTGCAGTGTCAATTTATGCTAAAACCCCTCTTGTTGAAGGTGCTGGTATCAACGAGTCCTGTAAAAATACAGAACCAGTACTCCAAGATCGTCACGAAATTAATGTAACGCTCAAAATCGTCACGAAATTAGTGATCTGTGACGGAACGGGCTGCACAGAAAACAGTCAACTCAATGATTAGGCTTATCAAAAATCCAAAAATTAAAAAACCCAAAATCCAAAATTTAAAAAATCTAAAATTAAAAAATCGAAAAACCAAAATAAAATATAAAAAATATTCAAAGATCCAAAATTCAAAAATCCAAATTTATAAAATAAAAAATCCAAATATCCAAAATTTAAAAATAAAAAAATTAAAAAATAAAATATCCAAAATTCAAAATCTAAAATTAATAATAAAAACATCCACAATTAAAAAGCCCAAAAACCCAATATTAAAAAGTCCAACAATCCAAAATTTAAAAAATCCAATAATCCAAAATTGAAAAATCCCTAAATTAAAACACTTCTGTCGCGTGGCATTCCATACACACTTTTTTTCTCTTCACCTAATTTTCCGGTCACGAGCCGCCACTGCTCTGTTGATACTATAAAATAACAAAATGGTAGTAGTAGGTAAAACAGCTTTGAGAGCTGTTAGAATATGTATGTATAAAATTCCAAATATTTCAGTTATATGGTTAGAGAGATGATGCAGTGGTGGAAGCAAAAATGTTATATGGGGTTGAAATGTGGGGGGCATCAAAGGGGTGATTGAAAGTTGACCTTGTACATAGGATGTTTTGTAGAGAAGTGCTAGGCCTACGGTAGTAGCCCAGTCAAATTAGATAAAAAAAAATGATGGTTTTGCTGCAAAAAATTATGTAGTTCCAAATGTTTCAGGAATGTGTAGTGGGAGGTCCCCTGAAGAACGCCTAATGTTTTCCCGCCAATTTCAGGTGCCGCGGGGTCGGGGGGGAGGCTCAAAGGTCCCTTTTTTCAGTTTTTGGCGCAAATCTCGAAAACAGTGCATCGTACAGAAAATGTTATGGTATTCAAAATTAAAGCTTATTAAATACCCGACAAAACGGTATATTCATATTTATCTTTATATGTTACCGTCTCCGAAAATGAGCTGGCGAAAATGGAAAACCTGCAGAAAAATTTGTAGCGCCTCACGTTTTTCGTCGAACTCGCCCTTCCAATTCTTTAGTTTTCCATTTTACAAGAAACTTGTAAGAAAAGAAGTTGTAGAGAATTACATGTTCTTCAAGAATATACATACATTTGATAATTTATCTTCACGTAGTCAAAAGATAGACCGTTTTTAAATTTTGGGGTCGATTTCGAGATTCCGCTAGAAAACTGCCCATCATTTTATTTCCGTTTCCAAGTGCTTTAACTCTCTTTATCACTTTATGTATTGTTTATGTAAACATAAATGGTATTTATTACCCATATAACTAATATATATATCTATGCATGTGAGCCTTTATACCAGTATGTATAAAATGTGAACTTTTATGTACGTTATTTATTGTTTACATAATCGACGTAGTATACATAGTTAGTGTACGACGGTTTTAACTAAAATACTACTATTTCCAAATGTTTGTAAGACTGTGGTCTAATATGGCAATTGAAGTGACACTGATGTGTGACATGAAAAGTGACGGTGGACTTACACGAAGGAGAGGCATGAGTGATTCTGTGTTGGCGAAATGGGTTGGAGGGGCACGCACAGCTACAGCCATATGTTCTTCATTAGAGCAGTTTGCCGGCGTCCATTCTGTGAGTGGAGAACAGCATGTCAACTTTCGAGCATCACGAGTTAGCAGAAATGACCAAGACAGAAGAAAACTTGCTCAGTGGTTGGCTGATCACCCGCCATTTTCTGTATGCGATTCTTTGATGTCCCTTTCAACCGGAGTAATAGGAACCAATAACATCAACTGTTACCAAGCAATGGAAATCGGAACCCATACAATGGAAACTTTTGTTGGAATGAACTTCGCAGAAATGAAGCAGTGTAAGAAGAACGCAGTAGTCCCATTGGCTGCTATGAGCAACACTGTCAAACTGGACAACGGAGTGGTGGTGATCGAGCCTTTAATGATTTTCCAGAGGACCATAATTACCCAGAAAACTAAAGAGGATGTAGAGGAGCTGTTGAAGTGTGAGTTAGCCCCGTACCCCATGACTCTTTTCGACGAAGGGATCATGAGGAAAACGAAAAAGTCAGCTCTCTACGATGCCTTTCCTTCAAGCAATAAAATGGTCAACTTGAAGAACAGTTTCACGGTAATCGATGGCGGCTTCCTCCTTCATAGAGTAAAGTGGAACAACAACAGCAAGTTCGCCTCCATCTGTGATCAATATGTGTCTTACATGATCAACCGTTACGGCTACAACTCTGCTGTGGTTTTTGACGGTTATGAAGACACGAATTCCACGAAAAGAGCCGAACAACATCGAAGGGCATCAAGTAAAACATCAGTGGATAATAGACTTTGATGAGAACATGGTGGCTACTGTTCAGCAGGAAAACTTCCTTTCCAACGAAAGGAACAAAACCAAGCTGATATGTATGTTAGCACAGGCCTTGGGTGCAAAAGGTGTACAAGTCATCATAGACAAAGGAGACGCTGACTGCAGCATTGTTAGGTGTGGACTGGAAAATACCTCTCATTCAACTGTGGTGGTAGTTGGCGAAGACATAGACCTGCTCGTCTTGCTCGTGGCACTCACACCACGAAACACGAATGTGTTTTTTATGAAGCCTGGACGAGGCAACACAGAAGACAGGTTGTACCCCTCCCAACAACTTCAGGCCTTGCCATTCAGCCCATACATTCTGTTTATCCATTGCTTCACTGGATGCGATACCACTTCTGTGATTTATGGAAAATGTAAAGCATCTATACTTAAATGTTTCCAGCGGTTTCCTAACGAAACCAAAAACATCGCTGAAGTGTTTTACGACGCCACATCCACGCCAGGAGATATTGCTGAAGCTGGGGAACAAATGTTCCTACTGATGTATCAGGCCCCACCCAACGAGCATGACCTCAATCATCACAGGTACATTTCATTTTGTATTGCATGTACTAACTTCATTGAATCATGCTGTTTGATAAATAAATATTCTGTTCTATTCTATTGTGTTTTATCCACAGGTACATGTGCTTCATCAAATCTTCAGCCAAGATGAAAGCGAACTTGTCTTCATTGCCACCTACAAAAGATGCTGCTCTACATCACTTGTGCAGAGTGTTTCTACAGGTCCAGCAGTGGTTTGGAAATGAATCTCTCGAACCTGAACGCTGGGGTTGGACAAGAGAAGATGGAGGATATCTGACTCCTATTAAGACCAAGGCCCCTATTGCACCTGACAGCGTGCTCAACTCCATATTTTGTCATTGTGCCACAGGCTGCGGAATGAGATGTGGATGCCGGAAAGCCGGCATCCACTGCTCACCTGTCTGTGGTAATTGCCACGGTGCTTACACTAACAATGCTCCCATTCAAGAGGACTTGGAAGAGCTGTACGATGAGGAATATGAGTATGAACAGCTTTAAATGTGTGACAGGATGGAAGGGTGAGCGGAAATTAGGTTGTGTAAGCCTATTTTATTACTTTTTCATTATTAGCTATTATATATATATATGTTAGTTATATGGATAATAAATAACATTTATGTTCACATAAACAATAAATAACTTGATACAGAGAATTAAAGCACTTGAAAACGGAAATAAAAAGATGAGCAGTTTACTAGCGGAATCTCGAAATCAACCCCAAAATTTAATAAATGGTGCAAAATATATTGCACAAACTTTCTCCCACATACGTGTTAAAAGGCTAGCACAGAGAAAAGTAAATTAAAGAGATAATTAAATTTTACTTATTACATTTTCATAAAAACTAACAAATATCTAGAACGGAAAGCATCAGGGTCGATCTTTATGTTCAATGCTTTTACTGTGAAATAATAATAATAATAATAATAATAATAATAATAATAATCAATGGCAGTAAAACTATGGCAGTAATATTATTAGTACTAATACTACGGGAAAATTCAAATATAAATCGCACCTTGGGATGAATCGGTCCCACCCAACCCACCCTCACCGATGCAGTTTCTTTTGTACCACGATCTAGCAAATTCTTCTGTCCTCGTATTATGAAGAAACTCGTGATCGGACGTTGGAGGTGTGACGTCATACCGCTAGACGAGAGGTGACAGGCTGACAAACCTCGCGGGAGATATAATATGCCACATTTTCGAAACCTACAAACAGTGTATCGTACATTATTCGAAAATGCAAGGGCGCTTCGCTACGGCTGCCGCCTCCGCTTCGCGCACTTTAACTATGTGGTTAGTGTTATGCATTATTTAGTTATATGTAGAGGGGGATACAAGGCACTTGCGACAATATACAAGGACAGTTGGTCACTCTGCTTCGCTCAGAAACAAAATACATCACACAGTCCATGCAAATGTGAATATCGAATGGGCGGAGCTTAAGGAGCGACTTATATTTGAATTTCGCCACTACTGGTACTACTTAGGTTATATTGCACGCTTTAACTACATGTAGGTCATATAACGTGTTTAGTGTGTCTGCGTGAACCATTAGTCTATAGTAACAGCTCATCTGCATCTATTGTTTAGTGACGTCTTCTTATGTAATATTCAGTTTAAACGATTATAATATCCACTGACATAGCGGCGATGAGTTATGGAAAATAAGCAAGTCCTACAAACCCGGCGTTTGGCTTTGCGAACGACGGAACCATGAAAAACCCAAGTCAATTTGGGCGGCCACGAGATTTGATTTGAACTCAGGACCTCTTCCCTGTTAGCCCATAGGCCTACCACCTCGCTGTAATTGGTTTTAGTGTGTTCATTGCGACTGAGCTAAACTGATTGCATTTCACAACAATAAGTACATTAGGCCTATAGTTTTCTTGTTACTAGGGGCAACAGAATGTCATTAATAATTTAATTGATATTTATGTTCTGAAATTCGCATTTAAGCCGTCCTTATTTCGTTTTTATCTTGATATCTATTAAATGTATAAAGAAATGTGTTAAACAAAAAATGTTCATTTTAAATTTCTCTACAACTTTACTGTGGTAGGTTTTCCTGTATCGCCTACAGTAATGGATATAATCTACAAAAATTGAAAATGGATACGAGTAAAGTACCCCTTAAGTCATTTTTGCAGAAATACGGATATAGCCATTTTATTGGTCATAGATAAGAGTTTCCAATTTTCAATTTTTATTAAAATCGTTAGAGCCATTTTTTCAAAAATCAAAAATTTTAAAAAAGTTTTCATGAAAAGTCCCCTTAATATTTCAGTTGTAAAGCTAAATTTCTGGGCGGTTCGACAAAATTTCGAAAAAGTCCTTATTTCAAAAAATGAAGTAAATACGAGCCGTTTACCCGCTGTGCTTGTCCACAGACAGACGGACAGACGGACAGACGGACAGACGGACAGACAGACGGACAGACGTCATTCCAAAAATACCTTTTTCGGTTTCTAGGCTTCATGAAACATGCTCTCCCGGTGTTATCTCGACTTCGATTTTTTGTCACGATCACAATACTTTCTCTATACTACGTATATGGGAGAAAGTAAAAACGGTCTGGATGAGTAACACATTAAAAGAATGTATGAAGTATTTAAATGAAGGAAAGAGGCATGATAATTGGGTGGAAAAAATTAAAAGGATACTGGAAGAAGCTGGAATGGGGGATATTTGGCAACGAGGAGAATGTAATAAAATAGGATTTTGGAGGAAAGTAAGAAAAAGAGTAGAGGACATGGAAAGACAAGAGATCTGGGCGAGCTTTGTAAACAAAAGTTCTTTGAGATTATACAGAGTAATCAAAACAGACTGGGGAAGGGAGAAATATGTGGATTGTTGTGATAAGCAAGGAAGAGAGGGATATGCATGGATGAGAACAGGGGTGATATATCTGAAAGGGTTAAGGAAGGACAGAGAGGAAGGTTGTGTACTATGTAGTAAAGGGGAAGGAATATCACACTATTTAACAAAATGTGAAGGGGTAAGAAGGTGGAGAGACGAAATATGGGAGACAAAGTGGGATAAATTTCATAAGGAGATAATAATCATAAAGATGTTGAAATTCAGAGGATGAGAAAAGACTAGGAATATAGGGGAGTATTTAGGAAAAATGAGAGAGAAGTGGATGAGAAAATTAAGAAATAGATCAAGAGCAAAATAATCAGGAAAGGTGTGGTAAGTTAACCAGAATCCCCAATCATACATAAAACCTAGGGGTTATATTATGAGGGGTTTCTTAATGGGTAGGGCTAGACTTATCTATTAGAGACGTATAAAGTGGATGTAGTTAACTATGTATGTAAAAGTATGTGTAAATAAATTCTATTCTATTCTACTATAAAATAAAACCTAGTACATTCCATTTTTTAGAATACAGGAATAAAACTACCCTACTTCATATGGATCCACAACAGCGGGTTCTGCCCAGGAAGTATAAACTTACAGAAGAGAACATCACTGTTAATATTAGACAAAAGTAATGTTTGTTTACAAATACGCATAGCAAAATGTGACATACAACTTAACAAAGGGCACTATCCTTCACCAAGAGTATAGATACAATTTTTAATTACTGACTATATAACCAGTGTTTAATACTGAAGTGATTATCATAAACATTTTAAGTTTTAATAATATAAAATAGGCTACTGCTGTTATTGAATAAATTAAGTATATTTGTCAGATTCTTATATTTTAAAACAGACAGTACAAAGTTTTACAAATTTTGTAAATACTAAGATTTGTTATGGCATTGAGCTCATTGGTCAACATATGGTGATTCATCACATTTATAGACATTAACCCTTATTGGGCCATAATTTATGAAATTTTAATCCAACTTTACAGTGTTGTTTTACAGATAAAACAGTAGCCTAATTCTAATAAACAAATAAGTTTATAAATTTATTTGCTTAACAGACGTGATCGTTTGTATTGTATTCCTGAATACTTTATCCTTCAGCTTCCAGCTATAATTGAACAAAATAGTACTATATTAGGCGGAACCTCTTAAAAGATTATTGATACATATTGGTGCTTTAACTCCATCGATGTTTAGAGTTAAAGTCAGATTTGTAGCACATTGTCAATACTTTTGTGGTCTAGAAATTATGAAACATAATATATTTTGCTTTCCATCGGTTTATACAGGGTGTATCATAATTTAATAACGCAACTAACACGATTGAAAGTATATGATAACAGTAGCAAAATAGTGTCAGCAAACATGAATCCGGAAACAAGCCGTTTGCGAGATTTATTACTGCGAATCTGTGGTTATGAGCCGCCACTGACTGCATTAAAAAAAACATCATCCTAATTAGTACAAATTAATTTTAAAAGTTGATTTTTAATGTAATTGCCATTCTAAGTTGCCTCATAATTCTCTCATATCTTACCTTAACAAGGAATACAATTCTACTTTAGTATGTTACATGTTATTAATACTGTACACACTTCCTGTTAAAGGAGGTGTCCAAAGTGTCGTCCCTGCACCTGGATGCAATACTGAACTTGTCTCTGCAGTGAGTTTTGAATTCTTTCAAACATCCTCGGATCATCTCGGAAATCTTGACAAACACATACAATTCTTTGCTGTTGCCATAAGGTTCCATTTAGACTACGAAGAGTTCAGCACACCTGACACTGTTCAGACGAGTGATCTGACTGCTTTGACTATGTACTGTACCCATTGTCTGTCATGTGTGGTTGATTACAACTCCACCTTGTGGCAATGTTCAGTTTTGTAAAGAAGAGCATATCGCGGTCTGCTCCTAAGTGCGCAATGAGTGAAGCACAGCTAAGGACGTCAGTGGTGGCTCATAACCACACATTCACAATAATAATTCTTGCAAACAATTTGTTTGTGGACCCATGTTTGCTGAAACTTTTCTTCTTCTGCTATTGTATACTTTCAACCATTTCGGTTTGCACTATTAATTTGATACACCCCGCATATATTGTAACTAGAATCAGATTATCTTGGGCAGCCTATGTGAGTATGTGTGTGAGTGTATATATAACTCGATCGGTAAGACCTGAGCCAAACATGCACAGACAGCTTATCATCCGCCAGTAGCAATGGAGTAAGGGCAGAAGAGAATGCATATACTGTACTGTTCATTCCAAACTATGTGGTTCATAATAGCCCATAACAATTAAAAACAAAATTAAAGTGAATAAATTATTTGTATTTTTAGTTACGAAATAATATTTAAGTAAGGGTATGTAACTCACAGAATATCGCTGTTGGGTCTTCACTATTGAATGCTGTGAGGCTAAGATGTTTTTACACGGTCTGTACAGTATGAACTTGGAAAGAACATAACGTGCTAGAAGGTAGGCAGGTCTAGATTACATCATCGTAGACTACTGTGCAGCCGTTTGTTTGGCTCAGGTCTTACCGATCGAGTTATACATATAAAAGTCATGCAGTGTATTAAAAAATCTAAATGAAAATTGCCGAACGTGGTACCTTTTAGTTAATGTTCATAAAAAAGAGCCATATTGACTTATTTCAATAACTTTTTAGTTACGTGCTCTCATCTTGTTAATTTTCTTGGAGAATATTATAGGAGAAAAATTCCTCCGGCACTGGGACTCGAGCCCAGGACCTTTGGCTATTCGCGCCAATGCTCTACCAACTGAGCTAAGCCGGAGCTCAATTCACAGTGCCAGATGGAACTTCTCTCCTATGACTGAATGCCCTAATGGTCTACCTCACAGACAGACAAGTTATGTCATATGCAGTACTGTGAGGCACACTAATTAGTGATTTTTGTGACCGGGCTCCCACTGTTATTGTACAGTTAACATTCAAGACAGATATATAAGCATTCATGAGCCACAGATTATTGTCTCTGTTGGACACTACATGAGAATATTATAGGAGAAAAATTCCTCCGGCACTGGGACTCGAACCCAGGACCTTTGGCTATTCGCGCCAATGCTCTACCAACTGAGCTAAGCCGGAGCTCAATTCACAGCGCCAGATGGAACTTCTCTCCTATGACTGAATGCCCTAATGGTCTACCTCACAGACAGATAAGTTATGTCATATGCAGTACTGTGAGGCACACTAATTAGTGATTTTTGTGACCGGGCTCCCACTGTTATTGTACAGTTAACATTCAAGACAGATATATAAGCATTCATGAGCCACAGATTATTGTCTCTGTTGGACACTACATGAGAATATTAATCACTAATTAGTGTGCCTCACAGTACTGCATATGACATAACTTGTCTGTCTGTGAGGTAGACCATTAGGGCATTCAGTCATAGGAGAGAAGTTCCATCTGGCGCTGTGAATTGAGCTCCGGCTTAGCTCAGTTGGTAGAGCATTGGCGCGAATAGCCAAAGGTCCTGGGTTCGAGTCCCAGTGCCGGAGGAATTTTTCTCCTATAATATTCTCATGTAGTGTCCAACAGAGACAATAATCTGTGGCTCATGAATGCTTATATATCTGTCTTGAATGTTAACTGTACAATAACAGTGGGAGCCCGGTCACAAAAATCACTAATTAGTGTGCCTCACAGTACTGCATATGACATAACTTGTCTGTCTGTGAGGTAGACCATTAGGGCATTCAGTCATAGGAGAGAAGTTCCATCTGGCGCTGTGAATTGAGCTCCGGCTTAGCTCAGTTGGTAGAGCATGGCGCGAATAGCCAAAGGTCCTGGGTTCGAGTCCCAGTGCCGGAGGAATTTTTCTCCTATAATATTCTCATGTAGTGTCCAACAGAGACAATAATCTGTGGCTCATGAATGCTTATAATTTTCTTGGAGTTCATAAATTTCTAGCTTCTATGAATAGAAGCAATTCTTTAGTGAACACCTCTTGGATTTCAAACCACTCATCATATTTAAAATTGTTAGGACTACTATTTTAAGTATAGTATAGCTGCGACTCTAATATAAGCAGTACAATCATAAACTGCACAAAAGCAGAGAAACTAATAACTGTGAGGGATGAAGAATTTGTAAGTACTGTAGAGTATACTGAAATCAGGTTTCAGGCTGTCTGCAAATAAAGGCTCTGAAGACTAGAATAAAAACCATAAAATATACTGTTTTGACAATTATCAGTTGTAAAACAATGCAATGCTTTAACAGTAGCTAAACACTTACCAAAGTAATGGGCAAAGCAAGTTGTTCAATACATGTTAGCATGAGAAGATGGCGCAGCCTGTTGTGATACGTTACTGGTCTATCCAATGCTTGTTCTAAAGCATAACGTAAGTTGTTCAAATATGGAGTTTCCTGAAGAACAAATAGTTTATTGGGCAGTGGTGAACGGGCCATGGGCACACTAAATGTATCACGTGTTGTCTGTGTCATGGGACTGTAAAGTTCTCGTGCATGGAGAGCTGGAGAATCTTTATCCTGAAATTATTAAAATAATCTTAGAAGAATATAAATTCATTTTTATCATTGTTCATTTCCAATTCTATAATTTACAGTCTGATATTACAAGTAAGAAAATAAAATGCCCTGATATCCCTTCAGGTATAAGGTTTATTTAAATCTATACTGCAGATAAAGAGCATTCCTTAGTATTCCTTTTTCAAATTATTACCATTTTTAGACTTAATAGAAGAAATAAAATTATATACCAATACACAAATGGCACGGAAAAACCTCAGTTTGTCTGTGTACACTCTAGGCTTTTGAAATGATTATATCCACTTGAATCATAATAAAACTATCCGTTAATGCACTTTGTCTTCAATGGATACATTTACTGAGTAGCTGAAATAAAGTTTTGACTCTTCCTTCGAGCCTTCCTCAGGGGACTCACAGTTAGCAACTGAGGAAGGCTCGAAGGCAGAGCCAAAATGTCGTTTCAACTATTCAATAAGTGTATCCATTGTGGACAATGTGCATTCAACGGATAGTTTTATTAACATTAAACAGTGGAGACCCAGGACCAAGCATGATAAGCTGTTTTAACCACTTAAATCATTTTTACAATTCTTTCATTTGAGTTGGCAATTGTATTTACCATAGGCAACTGGGAACAAGACAGGAAGCATTCAACCAAATTAGCATGGAATGACCTTGATGCAGGCTGCATACTACTCATTTTAAAACCCAAATAAACAAGTTCAACAGTATCAGTGTTTGTTTTGAGCTGTCTTCTTTATATAAAAAAAGAATGCACACTTGTATAATAAATGCTCTACTGTCCATAGCTACTCTACAAGAAACAAAGAAAACTTATATATAAATAAATGTAAATTCAGCAACACCCAGAAAAGTTTTGAATATGTTGCCCTCACACTATTTAATTCATTGCCGAACAACATTAAGGAGTTATCATATGTTCCTTTTAAAAGGACAATTAAATCTAACCTGATGTCAAACACCCTGTACAGTGTCAAGGACTTCAATGACATTATCTGGTGAAATGTGTACAGTCGGTCAAATAAAAAACATCGGGACTCGTATGCTGTTAAAATTAAAGTTTTGACGCATTAGTTCACAAGTTTCCTATAAAAAACACAAAATACTGGTCATTTTCAGAACATATGAGGCCATGCGGCAGGAGGGAAAATATGAACAAGGAGGGAAAAAATGAAAATCGCGGAAAGCGCAACACACGATATTCAACTTAATGCATTGTCATAATTCATTTTGGTTTGTGTCATCGCCACATACAAATGCTAACGTGAGAGAAAGTGTAGTTAGGGCTGTAATTGACCTGCATTTTTCGGTCTCTGAAGCAGCGAGAAGGTTCCATATTTATGAAAGAGCAGCTCAGAGGAGGGAACTTGACTATAATGCGACCGGAAGTTTTCATAGCAAACGTTGATCTGGCCGGACGCGTATTTCGATGCTAAGATTGGTTGCAGAAGTTGAGCGTAAGTTATTGATTTTGCACTAGAAGTACCGGTATTATAAAATAAAATCTTAAAAAAATTCTCCTTGAATAAACATATTCCTCGCGAATCTATTAATATTAATATTATAAAAATTTGCAACCAAGAATATGGCGGATTTGAGGCATATAGCCACAGCCTTCTATACATGTTTGTTTTGGAACAAAACTGACTAAATAATCAAGAAAATACATGGATAGACAAGAGGCGTGTGTGAACCTAACCTTAAGTCTTCCTGTACATGCGCATATGCTCGTTCGTGATACTTAATCAAATACCGCCCGACGTTTTTTATTTGACCGACTGTACTTGTATATTCTATCTCATTTGTGTTTATTGTTATTGCTAATACATTGTACAATGTCTGTGGCAAATAAATCTAATCTAATCTAATCATATTGTTCGGTTTTTTAGCATTTTAATTTGTATTTGTTTGGTTGGAGATATACCTCTGTTTTGAGGAAATTTCTCATTTAATAAAAAATAACAAGTTCAAGACTTCACACCTAAGTAGCATGGCAATTAATGCAGCTCATGGAGTGCAACATCCATTACTTCAGATACATCTGGACTTATTTCATGCTACGCTATATTGGATGACGCATGCATTCTGATGTTTTTTCAGATGTCAATCAAATTCAGGGCATATTCAATTGTGTAGCAGAACAGTATGGCACAAAAACTAGCGGATAGTGAGCAAATGAATATTAAATTTGTAAAGTTCTGAACAGTATATCCATGCAGGTACGTTATTATATTTAATTTTTCTAGTGTCAGTATGTACCTGGGGTCAAATAAGCTCCTAAAGATATGAGTACTATGAGCAATACTGGGATTAAGGCTGACGGTTGTCAGTGCATAAGGTTGCTTACCTCCTTCAACTGTGCCGAATGTCTAAATATCTCAACCTTTTGGAATTCTAAAGGCCTTCATAGCTTCTAAAGGGAAAACTTTAGGATATGTTTCATGTTCTGCTTTTAATTCCCAGAGAAAGTCGCTTCATTTTGTATGTGAACTTGTTTGAGAGTAGCATATGGCTACAATCTGATTCTGATAGAAAGATACACATTTTTTGCCACCTGAGACCAACAGAAATTGGCAATACTGAGAATTCCCTACCCTTTAAAGTAAATACATGTACGTGAAGGGAGATAATACTTGTATAACATTCTGGCTTGTAATAAATGTTACACCATAAAAATGCAGACAATTTTACACCCACAATATTTATAGTAATAGTAATTACTACTTGATAGTATATCATAAGTTCCGCATTGATGGTGTCACAGATTGTTTTCACCACTTTTATCATTTATGTTTTTTTACATTTCAATGTTGATAAAAATATCCATTAGCCTACTGTAATTGCACCCTCTTAGGGTATACCACAAAGGTAATCAAACTTACATTATTTTCTTTAATTGGTTTCTCCCATTTCAATGTTGTGTCATGTAAAAAGTGTTCCATTGCCTTCAGAGTTATGTTTTTTGTACTAGTTAATTTTTTCTAATGAACATCTAAATCTATTTCTACATATTTTCTATTTATGTACTTATTTATGTAATTACATTTCCCTCTCTTTTCATCTAGCTATAACTGCACTAGCGATGAAAATAAAAACACAAAACAATTATTTTCAAGCAGGTATAAAACTTTTCAACAAACTCCCAATAAAGTTACAGGAGAGATTTCAGTAAACCGATTTAGATATATACTTTAAAAATGGCTCAAGTCAAAATCTTTCTATTCAGTTGAAGAATTTTATTTGGAAGATATGGATGACATAATAGCTATTTATGTATCAAGTACGCAAAATAACGCTTTGGCGGACGAATCTAGTATAGCGGCCGAGGCGAAAGCCGAGGCTGAAATACTGGATGAGTCCGCTAAAGTTTTTGCGTACGTGGTGCATACAATATTTTTTAGTGATAGCTCTCTAAATGATATGAAATGAAACAAGAATACCGTATATAATTAATTATAATGAAAGGCAGTCAACCATATTCTCCAGGCCCTCTCAAACGCAAGACAACAATGAACCGTACATACCAAAACGAAATGAGGTAGGCTATAGATGAGTTATATGAGTAGCTGATTTGTAAACAATAATAAATACGAACTAGTCTTTATGAAAAGCTTGTGAAAATATGAATTATAATCCCGAGGAAATTTCACTCCAAGTCAAAAACATTGAATTGGAGCTGGTACCAGCAGCATCACGGCAGAAGGAATAGGGAATATATTGCAATTAAATGCTGGTGCATCCATGTAAGCTATGTGAACGAAGATGTGAAAAGTTGTTGGCTTATATTTGTTGTCATGTGATGAAGTGGGCTACCGTGTTTTGCGAAAAATCCTGGTAAAGTTTCTGATTATCATAAAGAAACGTGTTGGCTTAAATTTGTTGTTTTATGACCAATTATAGGCCTATGCGTAAATCCATGTTAAAGTTGGAGTGACTGGTCAATGCCGTCTGGGTTTTGTTTATAGATTGCCATGACGACTTTAAAGGACAAGGCCGCTAAAATTGCATTTTGAATGCAGTTTGAATGCACTTTTATGCAATTTTAGCGGCCTTGTCCTTTAAAGTGCAGCTTTTCGGCGTGTTGCCAGTCCGATAAGCAGCTGTTTTAGAGAGCGTGTACTAAAAAATTTTAAAATTCTTTCTTACTTTTAATTATGTATTTATTTTGTAATGTATTATTACTTTCTTGTATTGTATATTGTATATTCCAAGACTGTTGTAATTTATATTACGTAATATATATCAAATATCAAATGACAGCATCATCCTCACTTGAAGACATTCTGTGACAGCAAAGGATGCTGGTCAAGTGAAAACATGACATTAACAGAAAGCTGAAGGTCACATATGTTACTTTGGTACGAATACAAAAATGTGTGCTATGCTACTTGATGTACAGCCTGCATCCAGGTAATGTTATGCTATGCTACTTTGGTGTGAATACTCACTTAGAGTAAACAAGATGGCAAATCATTGATGAATTTAATTTCAGACAGTGGATCGAGTTATTATAGATGTATAAATGACTACCCTTTAATCACTAACTTTGTATTAACATCATACGATTGTCAACACATGTAATTTGTCTTATCTTGTAACAGTGGCAGCTTGAGGCTTAAAACAAAAGTGAAGAGCGAAACCAGTATCTGAAAATGGATAATGATTGTTTTTATCTTACCACATTTCTTGTAAGTTAGTTTGATTCTCCTGTCTTTCAGGGCAAGAAACCTATCTGTGAAGTCATCCAAAAAGCTAGGCTGTTCTTGTAGTTCCACATAACCATGCATACTAGCTGTACCAATTCCTTTCCAGACTTTTTCCCGCCCCCCTTTTTAACGCTCACAGATAAAAGTGGAGAGGGGCAATTGAGAACCAACAAATATTTCTTGTCCTCTACGCACCAGCAAGAAAACAGTGGCTCTAATTCAGAAAACATTGCATTGTTTTGTGGACTCATTTGTAAAATCAACAACAAAATTAACAAAATCTGAATAAAAATATAAATTTGTTAAATTAACTTGTTTTCCCCACAAAGCAACAGACAATACTGCCTACAGACTCATAATCAGGGCCCGGATTTTGATGACCAAAAATTGTTTGAAGAATGACCTACAAAATGACCCTAAATTTTAAAGAAAATTACTTAATAATTATAAAGAATGACCTAAAAACTGATTTTATCTATAAAAATGATTACTGTACACACAAAATTATAATAATACATATTACATAATTGTAAAAACTGTAAATGCATAAACGATGTTGTAGGTCTAAAAACTTGTTCTTTGTTCTTCATTGGAGCATCTGAGAAGAGAAGTAAGAAACTGGTGCTTCAAGTAGTTCCTACAAAAATGTTGCATTATTTTAACCAAGTAATTTATTTAAATATAAGAATATACTCAATGTAAATGCATGAAAATGACTAAATAAGGAAGCAAATGATATGAAAATGGCAAAATAATGACATAAAATTGAAATAAATGCTCTAAAAATATAAATATAAAATGGCATACAATGACCAAAAATGACCTAATAAAAATGCAATTCTATATTCTAGAGCAGTGGTTCCCAAATTATGGGTCGTGGCCCACTGGTGAGTCACAGGAGTAATTTCGGTGGGTCACAAAAAGGGTGGGAAAAATTAAACTTGTTTTCAATATAAGGAATATAAGGCATTTGAACACAATAAAACTATTGAAAGGCATTTGAAAAATATGTGCAGTATTTTATATAGCCTACATTGGTTATCGTTATGTAGTAGTGGGTCGCGAAAAAATTTCTAGGTGAAGGTGGGTCCCAGGACAAAAAAGTTTGGGAACCGCTGTTCTAGAGGCTATGATTAGGATTTGTTTACAAGTTGGCAATGTCTATGAAGCATCAATAAAAATATGACATGTCATCAGAATAAGGGCCCTGCTCATAATCATTAGAGATAGAATTTTGGAAAGTGGGGGTGGTTTGAAATAAACAAGTTTGTCCTTTGAGAACAGGTCAGTGGCCTATATAGGTCACTGCTCATTGCAAAAGCAATCCCCCAAAATAGCAAAACTTTAAACATGTGAGAAATTATATAGAAAAGGAGTTTTTGATAAATCAGTTTGCTCTGCAGTCTAGAGAAAGAACATGTTTTCTGTACAGTGCTGGTATCCAAATTCTTTCATACTGCAGCATCAACTCCTTCACATTGGTGCTTTCAAACTCTTCCTTATGCTTTTAGGAATGGAGTTTGTGTGGGAGGGGGGGAAAACGTATGATCAAATTTTAAATTAATGTAGGTGAAATGCCACTTTAGTCACTTTAGTCACTTCACTTCACCTGGAGAGCTGCCATTGTCTTATAATCTACTTTTAGTCATCTTTGATTGATCTTACTGTTTAAAATAATTGTAACGTCTATTTAATGTCAAAACAGAATGTTTTGTTTCCCAATCCATCCTTATTCAAGAAAACGGTTAAAAGATAGTCATTTATATATTTGTGATAAGATGGCAAATGCTTTGAGATGATAAGAAGGTTACCATATTTTAAGGACTATAAGACAAACTTTTTCCTTCAAAAAATTGCCTCCAAAATTCAGGTGTGTCTTATACTCAAAATTAATATAAAAATGTCCTGTGTTTGATTTAAAATTCTCGGCAGTCTTAAAAATGGCCATATATTTGATGCTGTGGGAAACCTATCTCTATCTGGCAACATTGGATTCAACTGGCAGCAGCAGTGCACCGATGCAACGAACATGAGTTGCGGGGATTCACAAGCTTGTTAACACTGTCTCCCTCCCGCCCCTCCATCACAAACCCAGAACATTGTCTACCCTATGATGTGTCATTGCAGTCTACGGTGCCAGTGAACTTGAACTGAAAGTGATTTGTGTTATCAGTAACAGTACACTTCGGTTTTATAAACTAAGATTTTTTTTAGTCTGGCTTTGTAATCTAATAATAAAAATGATAAAAACGTTAATAAAAAAAAATCTTTAAAATTAAGGTGCATCTTACAGTCCATAGCATCTTATAGTCCATAAAATATGGTATTAAATATGTTCAGGAGCAAGATGATCTTTAAAATGCTTGAATTTAGGGGCAAAAAATAAATAAATAAAAAGG
Organism: Ectobius pallidus; assembly: GCA_964059195.1. Classification (NCBI taxonomy): domain Eukaryota; kingdom Metazoa; phylum Arthropoda; class Insecta; order Blattodea; family Ectobiidae; genus Ectobius; species Ectobius pallidus. Next base: position 20,901,445 of record CAXKWD010000012.1, read on the forward strand.
GCATCACTGGAAAATGTAGTAATAAAAAAATATTTTCAACAGGGACTATAGTAAAGTGACAGCACTGTTTTTTAATTTGCATGAGTAAGGGGCAATGCGCTCCCGGCGTGGTCTTGTGGCTAGCGTTGCTGACTACAAATCTGTCGGTCCGGGTTCGATCCCTGGTACCTCCACGGATTTTTCTGAGGTAGGGAGGTCTGGTAGGGGTGCACTCAGTCTCGTGAATCAAATTGAGGAGCTACTTGATAGAGAAGTAGCGGCTCCGGTCATGGAAACCACCATTAATTGCCGTGGGTGTCGGCATGCTGACCACATGCCCCCCAATCCTGCCATCTGCCTATGGTAGATGACACAGCAGTCGGGTGGTAGGCCTTGTTCCTTCAGGGATGTAGCGCCACGGAATTTAGTTTAAGGGGTAATGCAGCTGAGTCTGAAAGTGTTTTAGTTGCAATGGTGTTATGATCTTTTTATGCTGTAAAACATTTTACAATAACAGCGATAGTTACAAGAATGCTCAGTATGAATTTCAGAGAGAGTTTGGGATTCATTGCGATCCTAGTGTTCCATCAGCCCATGGGTTAGTAACTTTGAGGGATACTGGTTTTACACAAAAGAAGAAAGGTGATAGTGTTAAAACAATGCATATATCCAAGAACATAGTGGCAGTCAGAAAGTCATTGAACAGAGTCCATACTGCATGAATTTCCATGACAGCTGTACGGGGTACTTAATCTAAAGTTTTCAGTGCTTCAGCTTCATATGAACTTCAGGAGTTGAAAACTGAAATATGCGAAGAAATTTAACGAATCCCTGTAAAGATACTGCAAAGAGTATTGGGTTCAGCTACCAGAATACTTAATGAAGAATGGTGGCCATCTGAAGGAAGTTATTTTTGGAAAGAAGTATGTTTCAATGAGTTAAATTGCTTGTCAATTAAATGCTTGTAGGTATACTTTGTGTTCCCATATGATAATGGTGAAGACATGCAGCCATAGGAACACTTTTAAAATTGCCCAATTCATGGCCATACCCTACATTACCAGTAAACAGGGTTACTACTCAACTTCACCATTATAAAAGGGTGGATCGAAAAGTAATGCACAATAATCTATTTTACAAAAACTTTAATAGCTACAGTTACAAACAAATGCACACATGAAGGGACATTTTTTGCCTATTTTTCCATATACTTGCCACGTTTCTCAACACATTTCTCCCATCGTGATACCAGTTTTAAAATACCCTGTTCATAGAAGTCCATTCGGTTGGAGTATAGCCATCTGAAGACTGCTGTTTTCACTTCAGCATCTGACGCAAAGCGTTTATTGGCCAGGAATTTCTTCATGGGACCAAACAAATGAAAGTATGGAGATGTTGGAGCACCTCCCAACCAAATTTGTTGATTTTCTCACAAACAGCTGCAGTACCATGGAGGTGAGCATTGTCGTAAAGAAGTTGGACACCATCACCATGAATGTTACAGTCCAGACCTGGCACAGTCGGACTTTCACTTGTTTGATCCCATGAAGAAATTCCTGGCCGGTAAACGCTTTGTGTCAGATGCAGAAATGAAAACAGCAGTCCGCAGATGTCTATACTCCAACCGAATGGACCTCTATGAACAGGGTAATTTGAAACTGGTATCATGATGGGAGAAATGTGTTGAGAAACTTGGCGACTATATAGAAAAATTGATAAAAGATGTCCCTTCATGTGTGCATTTGTTTGTAATTGTACATATTAAACATTTTGTAAAAAACTTATTGCGTGTTACTTTTCGATTCCCCCTCGCAGGTTTTCACTTACACAGTAGCTAACAATGCAAAGATAAGAAAGAAAAAAATAGTCGTCATGATTTAATTTTAACAGCTTGATAATGCCTTACTGAGAATATTTAGACTTAATCTCTTCATATTTCTGAAATACTAAAAAAATTATACAAATTTCTCTTGACAGTACTAGTGCATGGTGAAGCTTGTATTTTTCTGAAAAAGAAAACCATGCTAACCTCAAATGGTATGCAATAACCAGGAGCCTGCTGACCGGGACGTATAACAATGACATCACCCACTACTAATAAAGCCCATGGTAAATTCACAAGATGGCCATCTCGATATGTCCACTGAAGAGTGATGCACGGTGAGAAAGGAGAGCAGAGATGAGGATAGTTTTCTGGCAGCCAATGACAACTTCCAGTAGCATCTATTAAAAATAAATAAATAAATAGAAATAGCTATTAAACAATACCACAAAATAGAGTACAATGGCTTAAGCAATAATGGATCATGTAAGAGTCACTCTGTTATAAAGCAAAGGTTAATTTATGAAATACAATGAACGCCGCTTTATGTAATTGCGAATAATGTTATCAGTCAGGTAATGTTATCACTTTTATGAAGACCCCTACATACATTGAAAAATGCTGTTTATTGTGATCAAAGAATTGGTTTATGTTATTACATTTTCCATTTTGCGGCTTTATTTCCAAGTATTTTAAGTCATTCAAAATTTTATTTTAAGGATTTCATTTCAACCCAATTGTATTGTGCTGTAATACAGTGAGTCGAAACATTCAAAAATAGAGGTATAGCTACTTTTCATTTTAAATTTAGTGTCTTCTGGTGAAAGGTGTAAGAAACCCTGCGAGCGTATCATAATCTAAATTGCAGCTTACGGGTAGTATAATTGATGTGTACAAACTGAATCCACCTCAGATGATTTAAATTCATATAACCTTATGCATATTGAGTGATTCCACTTTCATTCTACATAAGTGAGTAAACTTGAATCATTAAAAAATACACATATACACACAGGAAGGGTTGAAAAGTCGTACTTTAAATGTTTTAAAGATCCATTGTATATGTGTATATGCGTATTTTTAATGATTCAAGTTAACTATAGACAATGGAAAAAGGACTATATGTGCATATAAGTGAGTAAGTCTGCCAATGTTCCGTCAAGTCAAAAGTGAGAGTACCCCTTAAATATTATTTAGAAAAAAAGTACTGCCTAATTAAAGCAAAAGTGAGTATATAGATTACATAAAAAATACTTATATCTAAATAAAACTAACTTATCCTAGGCCTACAAGGCAACAGATTTTAGGGCAAAAAATACACCTAAATTTTAGAAGGCTTTGCTGATTAGCCATTCCTTAATGTGGCTCTAAAATTCATGTTAACAGTAATTCAGAAACCTGTCTGGATAACTTGTTGTATACTTTCAGAACTTATATGTTAAAATTGTGTTTGTTTCTGGTGCTGTGGCAGATCCAGGGTGGGGGCCCCAAGGGCCACTGCCTTCTCGATTGGTTTTTCTTTTATGTTGACTTGACTTTTTTTTTTGTCTGAAATAATTACCTAATAAAATAACATTTAAATTTAATTAAATTCAAAACAAAAATAAAAGCATTTATGTACTCACTCTATTTCAACCTGAGGATTGTAAAATGCAAGTTGAATAGTATTTATATTCTAGATGCTTTGAGTCAATAGACTTGATACACAGAAAGGGACTGAAAAATTTGCAAGAAAAAAATTCGGAAGACTTCCCTTTGTTATATAAATTATTAATTGATTTCTTTCGAACTATTTCAGACCATCACTTATTTAAATTTGGAGATAAAAAATTTGACATTTGATAAATGATTTTAATTTTTATGCAATATGTAAAAGCCACAAATTTCTCAACACACCAAAACTCTGGGCAAAAAGCTTTAGCCTTCTTACACACTAGCGTTTTTAGCAGCGCTTCTGAGTCGCGCTGCAAACGCTGTATTCTACTTTTGCATGTATTCAGATTGTAGCTATACACACCAGCGTCTCTACACGCCAAAGAAGCGCTGCTACGCAAGCAGGTGCGGCTCCCCGCTGCTAGCAGCTGCGTTTTGCAGTCGGTTTCCTTTTCACACGCAGCGTGAGAGAAGCGCGGCAGTTCAGTTTCAGAAGCCCTGAAGAACCGTGCCATTAGTTTTGACACAGAAGTATTTAATAATGAAGTGGATAAGTGGAGAAAATTTAATAGTTCATCAAAACTTGACAAGGACATTCTTTAATATTTGAAGAATTTAACATCATCTTGTCTCAATTCACTGTAATGTGTATAAAACTGACCATTTATTATCCTGGCTTCTTTCATTGGATGCTCTCAATACTTGCGTTTACGTCTATATACCTTCTTCTTCTAATTAGCAACGCAAGTGCAAGAACTTCTTCGTCCGAATTTATGACCAAGAAATGAGGCATTGGAGGAGCATCGCAAAGTAGCGCTTCCGAACGCGACTGAGAAGCGCTGCCTGGTGCTACTCAGAAGCGCTGCTAAAAACGCTAGTGTGTAAGAAGGCTTAGTCTGCTGAGAAATTTGGAAGAATCATCCAGACCCTAAAAACTCATCATTTTGCACTTTTTTTATTATTTATTTATTTATTATTTTTTATTTCAGGAAGAGGACCCTGGACCCCCATATTTTTTTGAAGAGATTCCATAACCGTTAAAACCCCAGTAATTGCAAACTTTCCTTCAATAAGTTTTGGATCCATCCCTGTTATGGTGTAGTATTCATGAATGTCACTTCGAGAGGGGCTAGAAGCACTCCTTGTTTTGATGTAAAAAGACTTTTCTCATAGTAGAATGCTATACTGAATGACCCTATATTGAAACATGCAAAATATGCATTTTAACCCTCTACCAAATGACCTTTTTTTACTGCATCGTCAGGCAAGTGAAGTCCAACTGACTCTGTATACGTTTTAGCACTTTCCTGTTGTTAAATGCCATCATTACCATATTTAAGGTTTTCTTTTTAGTTTGGTTATTCAAATATTAATTTATTTCGTTTCAAGCTCTTGATGTTTTTCTTGTTGCTTGCTGTGAGTGCGCAGTGTGCGTGGTGCATGCTGGGAGGGGACAGCCTACTTTTAGTGAGATTTTTGCCATAGTGTGAGCATTGCAGGGTTAAACTTGAGGTTCTTCAATCTCCTCCTTCATAAATTTACTGCAATTGTCACATTTATTTGTATATTGTAACTTATAAAAGTATATATATATACTTTTATAAATACACATACACATACATATATACCTTTATACATATATATACACACACATTATACAGTGTGTCCTATGCAAGAGTTGGCCAATGACGCGGGTTCCTGCGGCGCGGCGGGCACAGCTCCAACTCCCGAGCGATCGGGTGAAATATCTACGCTAATGAAGCCGCGATCAGTGTTATGATTCAGGTTCTCACATTTACAGTTGGAATTACAATAAAAATAACCATGTACCTCATCATAAGAGATGTTGGAAATGTCCTCCTCTTGCATCCACACAACACTGGAACCTTTTTAAGAAATTTCCTTTCACGCGCATAAGTTCAGCTTCCGAGATAGAATTAATTTCTCTTCTGATATTGTCTTTAAGTTCTTCTAATGTATGTGGGTTTGATCTAATTTCTGTTCAGTAAGTACGCGCCGCTTGGTCCCTCGTTTACTATCGAGAATCGATCCAGTTTCCCGAAGTTTGCTTACAAGTTTTCGCACGGCTTCTCTGCTTGGAGGACGTACACCTGGGAATTTTTCTAAGAACCGACGTCTTGTGTCCTTGCAAGATGATGTAATCACATACGAATCGTACATAAATATCCTTTGTTCTATTGTATACGTAGGCCTATGTCATGGCAACAACACATGACACTAGCAGAAGGAATACTGACCTGCTTTGTTGACACAGTCAAGGTCGTGGCAGCTGCCTCGGAAGCTGAACTTATGCGTGTGAAAGAAAATTTCCTAAAAAGGTGCCAGTATTGTGTGGATGCAAGAGGAGGACATTTCCAACATCTCTTGTGATGAGGTACGTGTTTATTTTTATTGTAATTTTAACTGTAAATGTGAGAACCTGAATCATAACACCGATCGCGGCTTCATTAGCATAGATATTTCACCCGATCGCTCGGGAGTTGGAGCTGTGCCGCCGCGCCGCAGGAACCCGCGTCATTGGCCAACTCTTGCGTGGGACACACTGTACATATACATTTTACTATACATTACCTTCTAATTTTTGTAATAAGTTATGAACTCTCTGTGGTATCTCCCAGTGTCTCAGTCTATTTTCTCTGGCTACAAGTATGAAGTTTATGCTAACCAGAAGAAGAATAACTAGTCCTTCCCACGGTAAACTACTGTACCTGTCCAAAATAATAACAATAATTAAATAATAATAGGTTAAAAAAATTAAACAGCTTGTAGTAACATTCATTATAGTACCACACAGGTTAAACTTAAGAAATTTCTCCTGAATTTCTCCAGATGCTTATAAACTTCCCCATTTTAACAGGTGTCCAGGAAAACTGGACATTTAGTTAAGTAATAAAACTTAATCTTATTCAATCATATACAGTCATATATTAAGTAAGGCTCAGAAGTTTATGACCTAAAACTGTGTAATATTTCTAAAAATTTATTTAAAAAGGGAATATAAGTAGTATAATGGTGTTTCAAACATGTATGTGGGATTTCAACAACTTGAACTTCAGAAATAAGATGAAGCGTGCTGTCGCATTGGAATTAGTTTTAAAGAAAATGGGGAGTAATTAGTTTCACGAAATCACTTTCATGAAAGTGGTTACGAAACCTAGTGTCATCATGTAAACTAGCCTTAACTCTGATATTTTGAAGTATAAATGAGTAAACATAATAGGACTGTATTAGTAAATAAGAGATTCAAGTATTATGCTTAATGTTATTAACATTAATAAATAAATAAATGAGCCCATTATCATCCCTTTGGGCCAAGGGCCTCCTACCAATAATGTAGGGCTCTCTCAGGTTTTTTCGCTCGGTGAGCCGATCCATGTGAGTAGATAAAAATAATCACTTATTACGTATCACACCTTTCAATGTGACTCTCCACTTGTTTTTGTCTCTGGCTGTTCTGGTCCATTTTGTGCCTAGTGTTCATGTGAAGTCGTCGGACCACCTTCGCTTTGGGCATCCTCTGTTCCTCTTTCCAATTTGGGGATCCCACATAGGTCGTGACATACGCCCATCTGTCCTGTTGGAGTTTGCCTGTATAACTTCCCCACTTCCACTTCAGTGACCATGCCTGTGTTTTTATCTTCCTCCCAAGTTCTGCATTTGTCACTCTATCACTCAACTTGATGTTGAGGATCTGCCTTTCCATCTTTCATTGACAGCTCTGTAGTATTTCTATTTCTCTTTGTGTGCATGCCCACGTTTGACATCCTTAGATTAGCAGTGGTGTGACACAGCTTTCTAGTATTTATATTTTTGTCTTCTGCTTGAGAGATCTATCTGGAAATATAAACATCAAACTCCAGAACTTACCCATGCCATGGCCATCCTTCTTTTACTTTCTTTCTCGCCTCTTTTTGTCAGTGATATTGACTGACCTAAGTAGATGTATTCATCAGTGTACTCGATTGTTATTCCATTCAATGATATTGCTGTTTTGTTTGAAAGTGACATAAACTTAGTTTTTCCGGGGTTCATTTTTAGTCCCACTTCTTCGCTTTTCCCACACAGATCTATAAGCATGTATTCCAGCCCTTTCCCAGCTTTAGCAAACAACACTATGTTGTCTGTTAAGCATAAGTTTGAGAGTCTTTTCCCGTTTATGTTTATGCCATATCTTTTCTTTTCCCAAACCAATTTTCTGGAAACATGTTCCAGCAGGCATGTGAACATTTTTGGCAAGATCGGATCAGCTTGTCTAACGCCTCTTGAACATATCTTGAATGGCATGCCCTCTATTTCTGTTCGTGTTTTGGCAGTGCTGTTTTTGTATAATTTCTCTATAAGCCTTATACAGGATACTTGTTCTCTAGGCCTATAGCTTTCAAGGCATTCACAACACTCATGTGTTCCACTGTATCCAAGGCCTTGCTGTAGTCCACAAAAGCAATGTACATCTTTATGTTGTACTCCTCTGGCTTTTCTGGTGGTTGATTTTCATAAAAAAAATTCTGGTAAGCCTTTTAGTAATTATTTTAGTGAATACCCTGTACAAACTGGATATTAAATCAATGGGCCGGTAGTTGTTCAGGTCGCCCCTTTTTTCTTTTTTATGAAGTAAAATTACCGTACTCTGCAGCCATTGTTGTGGAAATTCCTCTGTTTGCAGTGTTATTGAATAACAATGTCATTGCAGCTACTACAGGAATTTATTTAGAATCCTGTCCTCCCAGATTTTAGTTCTTTTAGATTTTAGTAGCAGTGGAGTTGTCTCATCCTGGTTGTGCAGTACTTTTGTAAAGTGCCCTATAGTAATTAGTGGCTGATGAGTTTATGCCCTTCCAGGTATATCAGGCAAACTAATTCGCACTGCAGTGAACTCGTGGGTGGCTACACAGCACACCAAGCTTTGGAATGCATATGCAGGTTTCAAACATTGTCAAGGGCTGATCAGAAAACCCTCAAAGAACATCGCAACTCAGGCATTAGGTCTGAAAAAATCCGACCTAAGAATTGCAATGGGACTACTTACAGGTCACTGTACACTGAAGAAGCACATGGACAAAATGGGTATCCATTCTGGAAGTACTGAATGTAGACTCTGGAATCCTCTTGGCATGTTATTCACAACTGTGAAGTTCTTAGCAGGAGAAAGTTCCAAATTTTTGGAACTTCGGAACTCCAGCAGGCACCTACATCAGACAGGATTGTGAGGCAGCTTGTCAGTCTGGTTAAAGGCACCGGACTATTTAACTGACTCCAAACTATGATGCTAGAGGTAGGCACAATGGGCCATATGGTCGAAGGGTTTGGGAGTAGGAGACCACCTCAGAACATATCATGTCATATCATTATGCCCTTCCTGTTTGCTATCTTTCTCTTCTGTCTCCTTTTATTCCCAACATCCAGTGTTTCCCTTCGTTTATTTCTCTCTTTATTTTCTTGACTGATCTTTGACGTCTTAATGTCCGTAGGTTGAGAAATAAGTTAGACTCTTGGAGGCTTTGGTTTCTAGTATCCAAACTTACAGAAACTTCAATTCCATTAAATGGGACAAATTTTTTCCTAATTGACTGCTTTTGACCTTCAATTCCCATCGGCCAATAAAAATTGGAGGTGGTGTAGCTAGTTTTGTTAATAACTGTTGGAAATCAAAATTTCTTAATAAAAAAAAATCTGATAATCATAATATTTTATCGGTTCAGATTGAAGTAAATATAAATAAATTCACCACTATTGGATTATATAACTGTAGGATAAGTAATACTGATGCATTTCTTGATGATTTTGGCAAATATGTACAGTATTATAGAAATGATGCCTTAATTATTCCTGGTGATAGAAATATTAATATTTTTTATTATAATTCTATACATTATAAAAATTGCAAACTATTCTGTGATTCTTTTAGTATGCATTTAGCTAATCAGGCCTGATGAGAGGGAAGGGCAACCGGGGCTGCAGCCCCAGGGCCCGGGCCCCCTTTCGACAAGGTTTTATTTTTTTACTTTCTAAATTTACTCTAAAAGAAAATTGGTTATAAGTCAATAAACAGCTTAAGTTATGTTTTAAGTGTTTATTTTATCTGCATTGTCCTGTCGTATAACGGTGACATGGAATTACCAGTTAATCTGAAACAGATTAATCTTGAAGAAAAATTGCTATTTTTGAAAAGTAGAAGCAACTCATCAGTAGGTCTCACTAACGTTCGGCATTTGAAATCATAATTTTCAAAAGATTAAACTGGTACATACAAATAAAATTGTTCCTAATTAGAACATATTAATGTATTTTTCCATTTCCTGCCTGGCATCAGTTAACCGATTTGGACCAAAATTAATATGCTTCGTTCCATGGGCATTATAAATGGTATGCCAAGTTTTATGAAAATCCGATAAAACATATTTGAGTTATCACGCTTACAGACACACAGACAGACAGTCAGACAGTCCTGTCTACCAGACAATCTCATAAAGTATCAGTATGAATCTGGTACTTAATAATTAGGTAATATCATTAAATAATATTAATAAATTTCATTACATAATTTTTTTGTTGCATACATTATAAAGGGAAAGTTGGGTAGTGAATTAAGTATTTGACTGGGGCCCGGGAAAATTTTTCCCTGCAGCCCTTGCTTTCTTTCCACGTCTAATAAATTGTTTGCTACTAGAGAAGCTGAAAAAACTTAAACTTTAGTTGATCACATTTTACTAAATAAATGTGAATGTTGTTATGACATATTTAATGTAAAATCTGATATTAGTGATCACAATATATTAATATTAAGTATTCATAATCCTTCTATGAAAACAAAAAGATTACTGGCTACTGAAGCTAATGCCAAAGTAATCAACAGGCTTCTTAAAGATTAATGAGTACTTTTTTTAGAAATAATTTCATATGTAATGTAAAGGTGATGTAGACCAATGTTTTGATGATCTTGTGGATTTCATTAATGTTGGAATTACTTCATCGTCTTGCATTGCCCAGTGGAAACTATTGTCACAATTTTTAACTCCTTATGAGAAAACAATTCCTTGGATAACAAGTGATATTTTATTATTAATCCAAAGAAGAGACTTTTACATGCACATGTTAAAATACATCGTAATAATAGTGGTTTAAAATTGGAATATACGAGTCAGAAATATGGTTACTTCAAAAAAGATAATTTTTAAAAAGGAATGTTATAAGAAATGTTTAGAAAACACTTACGATAATCCAAAAAAAGTTTTGGAAAGAAGTTAATAAAATACTAAGAAATTCTTCAGATTCCAATAATACGAGGGCGGATCGAAAAGCAACACACAATTTTTTTACAAAAAGTTCAATAGGTACAATCACAAACAAATGCACACATGAAGGGACATCTTTTGTCTATTTTTCTATATAGTCGCCAAGTTTCTCAACACATTTCTCCCATCGTGATATGAGTTTCAAAATATCCTGTTCATAGAAGTCTGTTTGGTTGGAGTATAGCATCTGCAGACTGCTGTTTTCACTTCTGCATCTGATGCAAAACGTTTACTGGCCAGGAATTTCTTCATGGAACCAAACAAATGAAAGTCCGACAGTCTGGACTGTATGGATGATTCTGAAGCACCACCCAACCAAATTTGTTGATTTTCTCACGAACAGCTGCAGCAACATGGGGCCATCTTCGAAGAATGCACACCACCTAGAGTCATTGCTATAGTCCATACAGTCGTCCCCATACATGCCACACATGTCCCTGTGACTTTCACTTGGGTTATGCCCTTTAGCCCATAAAAATCACACTACACCTTGCTGCTCTTCACAAGTGGGCAGTAGTAACATGAGCACCATCTTTGTTGCATAGTTCATGCTTCTCTCACTAGAGCTACACATGAGAACAAAACAGCATCTGTAGCAGAAGCTTCAAACTCCGTCTTGGTGAAAGTTTAACAACCCAGCAGCACTACCAACGCACAAAAAAATTATGGTGCATTACTTTTCAATCCACCCTTGTAGGCCTACTAATAAAGTTACAGAACTTTGTAAAGGCGGAAATTAACTATCAGGGAAAAGATATTCCTGAAATGTTTCTTTGTTCTTATCATCTCTTAGTTAAAGTTTACTCCCAATTAACGCAACCAGACAAAAGTCGCAGCAGTTGGTAGAAGCGTTTCTCTGTTGTTTGTAACAGTTTTTCATCAGTTTTCATTGTTTGGTTTGATCTTGCAAATGGATAATGAGGCTATGGCTGATAGCAAAAATTAAAAAGACACAGGAATTTCGTTTCAACAGAAGAACAAGTGTTTCTGAATATTATCAATGAAAAGCATCATATAATTGAAAATAATCACATAGTAACGTGCAGCCATAAGAGCAAAGCTTGAAAAGACATATCAGAAACACGTAACTTCCTCTAAACTTACTATATTCCGGTATACAGCACACAGCACAAGCAGTAGTGCACATTCTGTTGTCTTAGCCTAGAAAGGTTACATAATTTGCTAGGCAAGACCTAAAACTTCATAAGTTTGTGTATGAAATGGGAAGCCAGAGAATATCATGAAATATTTTCAAATAAAATTATTAGCTTTTAGTATAATAATACATTACACATATTACATTTATTATGAAATTCCGACTAAAAATCTACATAAGCCATTATGTAAAAAATAAAGAAAAATAAAATTCTCTTCAAGTAAAGTGGTTGTAAAAATGGACAGTCGTTACCACACTTCAAACCCCAACCCCAAAGGATGCACGATCCAAATACATTCTGATGTAATGCACCCATGTAATTTTCTTTATCTTAAGCATGGGCATTACTTCACATGCTGATATAGAAGAAGAGGTCGTGTTGCAAAAAGTATGTATTCAATTGTTTCAGCTTGATGCAAAAATGTATCTTTCACCAGGCAAGACTGAGTTTCTATGAACGGTGCCTGACTTATAACTATCCTTAAAAGAATCTTTGTAAATAAAATTCAAATGAAAGTGTTATTTCTTAGTATAAGCATCTCAAATACAAAATGTAAACAAAATTGTCAGAGCCGTTTTCAAGAAAACTGCAAAAAACAAAATGTTACACGAAATGTCAAGTGGCAAGTAAGAGAAAGACGTCACCAATCTTTGTTATCATATTCCCATAGAATATCTAAAATTCTGTTTCTGCATGATTTCTTGTTCTCAAGCTATGCTGTTTATAGGCACTCAAACAGGCAAACATGTTTCTAAAAATATCTAAAGATCTCTTGAAAAAATAATTGACTGTCCAAACTTTCATACCGGTAATAGTTTGATCTAGTTTTCAATATTTTAAGTATTTTATATATGTATTGGCAATTGTTCTTCACCACCACTGGCATTCTGAAAGCAGCTTAATAATTTTGTCTCTCCATTTTAATTCAGTTTGTGAGAGGTATAACCTTTGGTTAGGAATTTACCTGTAAATTTTCCTACAGTAAAGATTATTGCCAGTTACGGCAGCTATTGATAAATCAAACTGTCAGTCAAGTAACCGTAAAAGTAGCCGTAAAAATTTTACAGGGGGTGGTAATAACGGGCCTTAGGAATATATGATTTAAACTTTTATTTAGGTCTAGTTGGTATATTTGCCATAGTCTGTCTACTGTCTATTTCAGTTTGTGTCTGTCACATAAAACTGCTGCATAACATTTAATGAAAGTTCATATTCGGAATTTACACCTTTTTGGAAGCTTTATTATACTTACAAGCTTTATTATTCTTATATCAGTAAATTAAGAGGGGAATAAGTGGAAGCATGTAGTAAAGCATGTTCTTCTATTACCCCTGCCTCTATTGAATTGCATTGCAAAATTGATGGCTTAGTGCACACGTGTGAGTGGTATTAATCAGAGTTGACAGTCCAAGCATGGATGCGCAGTAGGTGTTGATGAGTCCATTAAAGATTCGTATCATGTGGAGGGGTGTATGCATCAGTTGTATCCTTGCTTCCAGTGTGGTAAAACAATATAATGTATTCAGAAACAAGAGACCTTTTAACAATCCCTTCTCCTTCCCTTGCTTTCTACCACATGCATCACTTCCCCTCATGGGCATCTGGCTCTCACCTCTGATTAATACCACTGTACTTTTTGCCTTTCAAGTTCTCAGGCATCTGTTGCACTATATTCAGCAATTCTTTAGTAGTTGATTAGATTCAAGTGAACTTTTGTTCAGCATTTGGATCCAGATAGATATATAAGCATTCATGAACCACAGATTATTGTCTCTGTTGGACATTACATGAGAATATTATAGGAGAAAAATTCCTCCAACACTGGGACTTGAACCCAGGACCTTGAATGTTAACTGTACAATAACAGTGGGAGCCCAGTGTGCCTCACAGTACTGCATATGACATAGCTTGTCTGTCTATGAGGTAGACCGTTAGGGCAATCAGTCGTAGGAGAGAGGTTCCATCTGGTGCTGTGAATTGAACTCCGGCTTAGCTCAGTTGGTAGAGCATTGGCACGAATAGCCAAAGGTCCTGGGTTCAAGTCCCAGTGTCAGAGGAATTTTTCTCCTATAATATTCTCATTTGGATCTAGTATAAAAATTAATAAATCTAAATTAATTTGTTTGTTAACCTTATGACCAGGGCCCGGATTCTAATGACATGTCATCTTTTTATTGATGCTGCATAGACATTGCCAACTTGCGGATAAATCCTAATCATGGGCTCTAGATTATAGAAATGCATTTTTATTAGGTCATTTTTTGCAACTTTATACTTTTAGGGCATTTATTTCAATTTTAGGTAATTATTTTGTCATTTTCGTGCCATTTGCTTCCTTATTTAGTCATTTTTATGTATTTACATTGAGTGTATTAACTTTTTTCGTCACTAGCGGTGCTCTCTTTGAAATGTTGTTTGTTGCAAGAAGGAAAAATTCGTCATTAAAGTGTTGACATGTCTCAGTCGGAAGTGAGAATCAAAGAAATGCCAAAATTTTGTATTATATTGCTATTGTTATTAATAACTGTATGTTTGAGTGTCCATCCTTGATTGCTTTAACAAAAGTTAGTTGTTAAATTTTCACTTGACAAGCAAACTTAGATTTACCTTTGGTAATCCGGACGGCCGTTTCGCACTATTTTAGTGCATCATCAGCGGTTTTCGAACTGCTACTGGTGGGTGCCTGTGTTGTACACCTAGGTGGTGTGGGTGTTGTGTTGGTCTTGGGGTGGGAGTGGGAGTATTTGGCGGTGTTCGAATGTCAGGTATCGTGTCAAAAAGTGTGTGTGATTTGAAGTGTAGTTGGTCATTCAGTATAGATGTGGGGTGATTTTTTGTGTGTTTATATATTTCTAGTTGTTCTATTGTGTTTAGTTTGTGACTTTTGTGGAGTGTGTGGAGAATTTCCATGTTCGTGTCTATGTTCGTGTAATTGTGGTTTGTGTCAAGTAGGTGTTCTGCATAATTTGATTTTCTGTTGTGGGGGTATTTGAGTGCTTTTATGTGTTCTTGGAATCTTGTTCTAAAGGATCTGCCAGTTTGGCCTATATAGAAGTTGGGACAATTATTGCATTTCAGTTTGTATACTCCAGTTTTGTTGTAGGTGTCCATTTGTGTGCTTTTCCTTGTTAGGTGTTTCTTTAGCGTGTTGTTCGTTTTGTAGGCTATGTTGTACTTGAGTTTTTTGAAAGTTGATGCTGTTTTGTGAGTTTTCTTACCATAGTATGTTAGTGTGATGAACTTCGTTTTTGGTTCTTGGGTTTGTGTGTGTTCTTTTAGCTTGTGTTTAGTGTTTCTTAGTATTCTATCTACTGTGCTGGGGTTGTAACCATTTTCTTGGGCTATGTATTTGATGGTGTTTAGTTCATTTTTGAAATCTTCCATCTCCATTGGTATATTGAGTAGGCGGTGAACCATGAAGTGGTAAGCTGCGTGTTTGTGTTGGGCAGGGTGGTTGGATGAGTTATGTATAGTTGTTACTGTGGTTGTGGGTTTCCTGTAAATTTTGAATTTGTGTTTATTGTCTGTTTTGGTGATTGTGACATCTAAGAAGTTGATGGCTTTGTCTTCTTCTGTTTCCAGTGTGAATTTCATAGATGTGTGTATCTTATTGATGTATGTGTGAAGCTGTTCGACCTGTCTTTTGTTCCCATTGTACATCATTAGGACATCGTCGACGTACCTGTACCAATATATGATTTTGTTTGCGTGTTTATTTACTTCTGTGTTGAGTATGTACTTTTGTTCAAGATTGTGTACATATATTTCAGCTAGTATGCAGGAAATGGGAGACCCCATAGGGAGGCCTTCAGGTTGTTTGTAGAACTTGCTGTTGTATGTGAAGTAGTTTTGTTGTGTAATAGTTCGTGTGATGTTGATTATTTCGTTTATATGTTCTTGTGGAGTCTTGTTGTCTTTTAACATTTGTTCCAGTATTTCAAGTGTTTCTGTTATGGGGACTTTTGTGTATAGCTAAACACATGGAACACATAATAAGATCAAACATTGTATTCAAAAACCACAGAGCTGTCAAAAACAACATTGAATTAGTCAACAACATTAAGGATATTGAAATTCCCCACAACGCAACAATTGCATCATTTGACATCACAAACCTATACACAAAAGTCCCCATAACAGAAACACTTGAAATACTGGAACAAATGTTAAAAGACAACAAGACTCCACAAGAACATATAAACGAAATAATCAACATCACACGAACTATTACACAACAAAACTACTTCACATACAACAGCAAGTTCTACAAACAACCTGAAGGCCTCCCTATGGGGTCTCCCATTTCCTGCATACTAGCTGAAATATATGTACACAATCTTGAACAAAAGTACATACTCAACACAGAAGTAAATAAACACGCAAACAAAATCATATATTGGTACAGGTACGTCGACGATGTCCTAATGATGTACAATGGGAACAAAAGACAGGTCGAACAGCTTCACACATACATCAATAAGATACACACATCTATGAAATTCACACTGGAAACAGAAGAAGACAAAGCCATCAACTTCTTAGATGTCACAATCACCAAAACAGACAATAAACACAAATTCAAAATTTACAGGAAACCCACAACCACAGTAACAACTATACATAACTCATCCAACCACCCTGCCCAACACAAACACGCAGCTTACCACTTCATGGTTCACCGCCTACTCAATATACCAATGGAGATGGAAGATTTCAAAAATGAACTAAACACCATCAAATACATAGCCCAAGAAAATGGTTACAACCCCAGCACAGTAGATAGAATACTAAGAAACACTAAACACAAGCTAAAAGAACACACACAAACCCAAGAACCAAAAACGAAGTTCATCACACTAACATACTATGGTAAGAAAACTCACAAAACAGCATCAACTTTCAAAAAACTCAAGTACAACATAGCCTACAAAACGAACAACACGCTAAAGAAACACCTAACAAGGAAAAGCACACAAATGGACACCTACAACAAAACTGGAGTATACAAACTGAAATGCAATAATTGTCCCAACTTCTATATAGGCCAAACTGGCAGATCCTTTAGAACAAGATTCCAAGAACACATAAAAGCACTCAAATACCCCCACAACAGAAAATCAAATTATGCAGAACACCTATTTGACACAAACCACAATTACACGAACATAGACACGAACATGGAAATTCTCCACACACTCCACAAAAGTCGCAAACTAAACACAATAGAACAACTAGAAATATATAAACACACAAAAAATCACCCCACATCTATACTGAATGACCAACTACACTTCAAATCACACACACTTTTTGACACGATACCTGACATTCGAACACCGCCAAATACTCCCACTCCCACCCCAAGACCAACACAACACCCACACCACCTAGGTGTACAACACAGGCACCCACCAGTAGCAGTTCGAAAACCGCTGATGATGCACTAAAAGTGCGAAACGGCCGTCCGGATTACCAAAGGTAAATCTAAGTTTGCTTGTCAAGTGAAAATTTAACAACTAACTATTGTTATTAGATTGACTTGGCACCAGAGTCTGCCACCTGCTTGGATTTGAGAGTGCAACTACTGTTTACCCTCAATAAACAACAATATAATCCAGCAGACCACAAAAGGATGTGCCGAATTTTGACTCACCAGTGCCTCAGTGGCAGTATAAAATTCCGTGAGAAAAGAACATTCACAACATTACAGTTATTTAAATTTTTTACAGTTATGTACAGTCTATAACTTTGTGTGTAGAATAGTAATTTTTTATAAATGAAATATCAGTTTTTAGATCATCTAATATATAAAGTTGAATGTGTGTTTGTGGATATGTATGTATGTATGTATGTATGTATGTTTGTTCCTTATACAAATCCACATTTCTTCACCAATTTGTACAAAATTTTGCACACATTCCCAGTTAAGCCCGGGAAGTAACGCGGTCAACGTTAAAATTGAAACAAATCAGTCCTTCCCTTGAAAATTATGTAATTTATGAGAATTTTATACTGAAAAAATGAATTGCTGTTTAGTTCACATGGCAACAGTGAATTGTTTACTATGATTACATAGGGCCTTGGCTGGACTTTAACGAATTTTGATTCCATCGATGTAATATATTGGCGAAAATAATTACTGAAAATGAAATCCACGAAAATAAAGCACAGTGTGATGTAGTCACGTAACTTTCTCTACCCTCGACATAAGAAATATTTACTCACTTCACATTTTGATGTAGAATAAGAGGGACAACTTAAGTGTGTGAGTATGCTATATCAAAAGTCTGTAAATAATCCTTTCCGCTGATAAGTTATCCATACCTGTAGGCTTTGTATTAGTTGAGAAATAGAGATGTTTATCATAGGCCCTAAGCATGGGATGGAACATTTTGAGTCCTATGCTCGCAGTAGGCTATATTATGTCCCGGGTTCTAGGGGAGGAAAGTATGAAAGTGATACTGCATTTGTATTAGTTGAGAAATAGAGATGTTTATCATAGGCCCTAAGCATGGGATGGAACATTTTGAGTCCTATGCTCGCAGTAGGCTATATTATGTCCCGGGTTCTAGGGGAGGAAAGTATGAAAGTGATACTGCATTTCTCTTTTATTTCAGATCCGAAACGATTGTATAGTAACATGAGAATGAGAAATAAAATTTTCCGTCAAGTCAGTACAATCTTATGTAATTTGTGTTTCTTCTTATTTCAACCCCTCCCAAGCATGATGTGTAGAAGCAACGGAATGCAGCATTCCACATCCTCTATGAGCCATAAAAAGCTATATCCAGCGTTTTCTGATGGAATAGTTTGAGTGTGATAAATCTTTTTCTTCATTTCAAGTTCTACATACATAAAGTACTTCATAAGTTAATTTCAAATTAAAAAATACAAAGCCCGGGCGACGCCGGGCCTTTTCAGCTAGTTTTTTATAATTATTAAGTCATTTTCTTTAAAATTTAGGGTCATTTTTCAAACAATTTTAGGTCATCAGAATCCGGGCCCTGCTTATGACCTACAAATCTAAGTTACAGACAACGCATCAGTGAAAAATAATTTTATGACTAATTGATTCAATGTCTCAAGATTAACAACGTAGTTACTGATTACTATAATACCTTGTATCTCTAGAAGATAGGTACGCCACGAAAAGGGCAAGTGAGTTGAACACAAGGGCAAGAGCAGAAGTCCAGCATATTGTGGTATACCGGCTCCCATGATGAAAAGTATCTTTCAACCAGGATCCATAGCGTCTAGAAGATAAAAACAGTATTATTTGTATACAAATATTTCACAAAGGCTACATCTGCCCGATAATTCAAGTGACCATGAAGATACAGAATACAAAACATGATAAATTCTGAACATTTAAATAGGCATGATTTTTTGTTAAACTAGTAGTATCTAACCTAATAAAAAAAAAAGATTTTATTCAATAAAACAAGAAAAATCAATACTGGCAATGCAAATTACTATGTAGAATACATAGAGAGTCCTTTAAAATGCGTATAGTTATATCCTCTATAACACTCCTCAAAAGACCCACACAATTCAAATAATCGCTCGTATATTTGAAACAGCTTCCACGAGCTCCGATAAAAGACCCTTCATCTCCCATGCATTTTCAGCAATATTATAACTCTCACTAAGGTGAGGGATGCATGGTCGATAAATGGCTTCCTTTTCATAATTAATTAATTTAATTTTAATTTTTTGGCCTTCATTGGACCACTTTAGTCAGGTTTCTGGTTGAGGTTTTTCTTCTTTTTGTCAGCCCAGTACTTCTTCATCCTTTCTGACCGCAATTTTCTTTCTGCTTCTGGAACTACTCTTCCTATTCTCTGTTTGTTGATTTTCATCTGTAGTGTAGTGTGTTTGTCTTTCAATATCTTGAGTGTGTCTGTCTTGTATATTAAATCCTCTACTGTAATACGTAGCTCTGCCATATCTTCCTTAAGTTCTGTAATCCATCTTATATTTTTCTTACTCTTACTCTTCCATAATTTTTCTATTATTTTTCTGCTAATTCTATTTTCTGGTGTCCGTAAAATATGTCCCAAAAATGATATTCGTTTTTTTTTCATTGTACTTGTCACTGGTTCTATTTCTTTATATACTGTTTCATTAGAAGCTAGTTTCCAGACTCCATTTACTTGGTAATTTTTGTTTAAACAGGTTCTTACTATTCTCCTTTCTACCTTGAGTACTCTATCTATTGCAACTGTGTTAGTTGTTTTGAATAGTGTTTCACATGCATACGTGATTTGCGGTTGAGTCACTGTTTTATAATGTTTCAATTTGGTTGCTATTGAGAGGCACTTTTTATTGTATGTATTCTTGGTAACATGCTGTGCTCTAACCAGTTTATCTATTCTATTTTGCCATGCTGGTTTCTCATTCATGTTGTAAGTGATTATTTCACCTAAATATTTAAATTTTTCTACAATTTTTATTTCTTGGCCTCCCACCTCTATTTTGTTTGCTAGCGGCATTTGAGTTAGCATTATTTCTGTTTTTTCAAATGAAATTTTTAAACCAATATTTTGGGCTATTTCATGCAGAGACTTAATTTGTCGTTTTGCTTCCTGAATATCATTGGCCAGAAATGCTAGATCATCGGCAAATCCTAAACAATTTAACTGTATATTGTCCTTTTGGGTTCCAATTTTTATATTTTTCGGATTGTTTCTGTACCATTCCCTCATAACGTACTCCAATGCACAGTTAAAAAGAAGAGGGGACAGACCGTCGCCCTGTCTCAGACCAGTTGTTACCAAGAAAGGTTCAGAAAGTTCTCCTCTGAACTTTATTTTAGAAATTGTATTAGTTAGAGTAAGTTCCACCAATTTGATTAGCTTTGGGTGAAGACCGAAATGTCTTAAAATTTTTATTAATGATGATCTATGGATGGAGTCATATGCTTTCTTGAAATCTATAAATGTTATTGACAGAGGCTTGTTACGTTTTTTGTAATATGCCATGACTAATTTCAAAGTTATTATTTGTTCAGTGCAACTTCTCCAAGGTCTGAAGCCTCCCTGGTATTCACCTAACTCTTGATCTAGTTGTTCTTTAATCCGATTATATAGTATTTTTGAAAAAATCTTGTAAGTGCAGTCTAGGATGGAAATACCTCTATAGTTATCTGGATTGCTTCTATCCCCTTTTTTATGAAGTGGGTTAATTATTGCTGTGGTCCATTGTTCTGGGAATTTTTCAGATATCCAAACCTTCATTAATGCCATATGGAGGGACGTCTTAGCCGAACTGCCGGCGTATTTCCACATCTCCGCAAAGACCTGGTCTTCA
Source organism: Ectobius pallidus (assembly GCA_964059195.1). NCBI lineage: Eukaryota > Metazoa > Arthropoda > Insecta > Blattodea > Ectobiidae > Ectobius > Ectobius pallidus. The sequence goes on from CAXKWD010000012.1 coordinate 20,922,678, forward strand.
CCACATGCTTTGTAGTTCCTCATTTCCTTAAGCGCTGTTTCCACTTCTTTTGCCGTAGGCGGGTTTATATTTTCTGGTTTAGTTTTTATAGGAGTATGTGTATCAATCAGTAGAAGCTTTTCCGGGTCATCACAGTTTAAGAGCTTGTTAAATGCTTCTGCCATGATTTCTGCATTTTCTTTATTGTTATGTGCTGTTTTTCCATCTTTATTCTTCAGTAATAATGTAGGGGGACTGTATTTTTGTAATTGTTTATCAAAGGCTTTGTAATAATCTCTAGAATTGGTTTTATGATAATTTTCCTCTATATGGCTTATTAAATCTTTTTCATATTGTCTCTTGACTCCTCTAATAATTTGAGTGAATTCTTTTCTGACATTCTTGAGGTTAGTGGCGTTGTCTTCATAATATTACTAATTTCATAATATTACTAAATAATGCTTGTTTTATATATCATTTTAGAATCACTGAAAAAAGACAACAGAGCTTACTGACAAATAAAAATTGACAATTCACTGTCTAATATTATCACCCCATCGGTTAGTTTGCCTTGCTGACTGTTACATGAATAAAATGTAAATTAATACATTATTAAACACAATACAGAATATACGAATATATGAATGTATGTATATATGTCACTAAGCTCTAACCTCTATCTTATTGGATACCTTCATGCATTATGTGTTCGGAAATACTAGTGTATTTACTTTGGGGTGATACAATCTCATATAGAGTAGTGTATTGAAATCTGGGGTGCATCAGGTATTTAACTAACTTAAATTGAGTACTGGTATTGCAAAAGATAACCTTGGGATACATCTATGGTTCAAATAATAGTCATGTAGTCATGTATACACACATGTATAATGTTAAGTATTCCCTACAGATATTGCAATACAATTAATATAACTGTGTTATGTATCATATTATTAATAATCAATACATCAATGCCACCCACTAGTATTTCACAAAATACAAAATGGCCCTTTAGTTAAAAATGTTGAAGACCACTGCTCTAGATTGTCGTAGATGTGACTGACATCACAGCAATCCAGCAATTTTGCACGGTTATGGCTATTGTGTGTGCTAATATTCCTGCCAAATTTTAAGATTCTATCTGTCCTATAAGTGGGTAAAAAATTACATAATGTGAGGAAAATTTACTTAAAATATATATATATATATATATATATATATATAACTCAATCTAAATATAACTCCACCTAACCAATGGAGATAAGACAAAATATCAAAGGACCAAACTTGTTACTGCTGATGCAATTGGTTTTTTGATACAGCTTACAGCTTACCTATTGTAAGCCTCCAAAGGTCTGCACAGACCATAAGTTGCATCCGCCATTCAGAATGTTTTTCGGGGACAAAAATTAAAAAATCTAAACTTTTTGGATTATTTCCATTGGTTACAGGTATGCCAAGTATCAAGTTTCTGAGTCATCTGGAAATGGGCAAACAATTATGTCAATGAGTGAGGCTTTGTAGTGTAGTCATGATTTACTATTTTTAAACGGTTAATTGGGCATTACTCTGATACCGGTCAACCGATTTGGTCCAAAATCAATAGGCTTTGTCCTATGGATGTTATAAGTGCATATACAGTATTATGTTTCATGAATATCTCGTAAAGCATATTTGAGTTATTGTGCATACAGACACATGGACGGACAGACAAACAGATGTAAAGACATTTTTCCTGTCCACCATACGATCTTAGAAAGTACCATTTTGACACTTAAAAAGCATGACTTCATCTCCATTTTGAGGATCTTCACTATGACTTTAGTATAGGGATGCCAACTATCCCGCATTTCCCAGGAAATCCCATATTTCACTCAGTCTGGAAGAAAATCACGTATTTTTCAAGATTCCTGTATTCCAGCATTCCTGCTATTCATTCTTATAAATATTTTTTGGTATTACCTATATTTTTTCATAATGGTCATATATGAAATAGGCTATCATTGGTAGTTGTATCTGTTATTTTTGTATTGTTAATTGTATAAATACAGACCATTCGTTATACTGTAGGAGTAGTAAACTTTTGATCCCTTATTTTTAAAATTCATCCCTTATTTTCACTTCTCTTATACACTATTATCCCTTATTTCTACTTTCAAGAGTTGATCTTTACATTAGCAAAGAAAATTAAGATTCCTGGGTTAATTTATCATTACAATATAATGATTCTATCTGTTCATTTACGTATGTAAATTCACATTTAGGTTAGGTAAAGGTTACATTATTTTTACGTACATAACATTTATAATTATAAAGTATTTTCTTTCTTATGTATTCAAAGGGTTTTGCGTATCTTTCTAAATGTGTAATATTTCCTGTATTTCTTCTCATGTTTGTATAACTCGTCATGTTCAATGTGTTTACAATCATTAGCAGCCATGACATTTTGTTTAGTTTCTAATTTGGTCACTAGTGTCTAAAAGAGTCATTGTTACCAACATTTCATACCTTTCTTATTTCACTCGCAAACTTTAATAGAATCCGCCAAATTTAGTTAATTGCTAATTAATAGTAATTCATTTCACGTATTCAAATTCTGAGAGTAACTTCAGATTACAAACCTTTGTAATTCTTTCAATACATGGTAGGAAAACTTTTCATCAACTCAAACGTCTAAAAATGGCAATAGCGTCTTACAAAATTCATAACTTTTACAAGCAAATATATTTTAAAGTTTATAATAAACTATTATGATTTATATATCATGTAATCACTTGCAATTGGGTCTAAAATATATTTCATTTTCAACTTCCCAAAGGCCTTTCTTTTGAAATTGCGTACATACGCTTTCTTCGGCATTCAGCTACTTAATTGTTGCTGAATACCAGGCCTGAATATCACAACATAAGTTTTTATTGGTCAGAGCATTTCACAATGAATTCATTAGCCAATGTCTTCTTCTTGAGATGGAAAACTTGTAACGCGTAGTTTGATTAAATATATACGAATGTAGCTTCTGAGACGCTTCAGAGACGCTTCGGGAACCTCAACAAGAAGGATCGCGTTACGTAGTACGGGCTCCGGGTTATCAATTTCAATCAACTAATTCCTACAATCGCCGGAGGCTCGTATTTTACGTTAACGCGCGCGTCTTTCATTTATCTAATCTGACGTTTGTCAATTATTCACCAATCTATCGATCACGAAATAACTCATGAAAACACAATCAACATCAACATGGCGCACCATGTCATAGTGTACTAATTTAGACATTCAATTAGTTGACTTTCTAATCTCAAAACAACGACAACAACTGTTCGAAAATCATAAATTTTCATACGTTTAATTGTGACATTTTTCGTGTATCCAACAATAAATGACCAATTGTTGTGCAACCAATCTCAACACAAACACGAGTGGTGAACTTACTTCAACAAGTGTAATCTCATCAAACAAAGTCAAAACATATTGTATTTTATAATTGTCAAGATTAAGTGAGACAGTGTATCATTTAATCGATTGTAACTTCAACCTAACATCAACAACACCGAACCATCTAACTTCAATGTGACGTTAACACTCCAGAAGTTCAGAACAGTGAACAGTGCAAATCTGTAGTGTATTTCGATGTATCTATTCACAGGCTAACGTCAGAATCAATAAATTAGGATTAATTTATTTATTCTTTCATTTCAACTTCGGAAAGGATTGCATCTTAATACAGTACACTAAGCTTTGTCAAGCAAATATTTTTTGCTTTAATTCTCCTATATATATTTCAATTTTTTTTTTTTCAAACCAGATGCAAACCTTTTCACTATCCCAAAATCAGAAGCCAAATTGTGCAAAATGTCTAAATAAGCACGAAATACACCCCTTTCATACATAAACTGAGAAAAGTCTAATAAAATTTGATTCAAAATCGTACTGTTTTGTTTTTCCTTCATTTCTTATAGCATACTTACTTTTCTGCTATTTCTGTGTTTACTGAGTAGTTACTTATACTCGTGACAGAATATAATACAGACTGAGGAATGTACACTATTCAGTGGTCATGATCCACTCCTTTTCTGCTATCTCTGTGCCGAGTTTGGGATGTTAGATTGTGGTAAAGAGTGTAGATTCAACAGATTTTGTATTTTATCCACAGCAGTTGGCAGCATATAAATCATGCCATTTTAGGTTATATAAATGCCCACTTCATGATTTTTCTTTAAGTTCAGTAAGGACAATTTTCATGGTTCTCAACAAAAGAACACCATGTGCAGAGTGCCGTAGAATCCCCATAAGGATAATTGTATAAAATATTTTATTTTGCAAAATACCCACGAAATAGAAGTTAACACTGAAATCTGCCATTTATTTTACTAAAAAATACAGTCCCTACTCATAATGTATAATTAAGTTAGCAGTAAAAGGGTTAAAAGATGTAGATTTCATAACCTTAATCCCATTCAACTCCTTTACATCTTGTGGTAGGCCTTACCGGTAGATATAATCCCATTACATCTATTTCATTAAAAAATGACACGATCAACTATTCAAGTATTAGTATAGTAAACCAGATTGCTCATGATGGCTGAGCAACTGCTCGAATGGAGAACTTTCTTGCTTTCTTCCTCCTTCCAGCGTTAGTATCACACATAAATAAATAAAACTGTATTATCTAAACTAAACTCCGTGGTGCGACATCCCCGAAGGGACAAGGCCTACCACCCGACCGCTGCATCATCTACCTATAGGCAGATGGCAGGATTGGGGGGCACGTGGTCAGCATGCCGACACCCACGGCCGTTCCATGACCGGAGCCGCTACTTCTCTATCAAGTAGCTCCTCAATTAGAATCACGAGGCTGAGTGCACCCCTACCAGACCTCCCTACCTCAGAAAAATCCGAGGAGGTACCGGGGATCGAACCCGGGCCGATGGATCCGTAGTCAGCAACGCTAACCACAAGACCACGCCGGCGGTCAAAACTGTATTATCAGTAGACTAAATAAAGTCTAAGCTATTACTTTTATATAAAAAAGACATATAGTGCAAAAATAAAAAGTTTCGAAATAAAAAACTAGATTGTCCACACATTTTATTAAATTTATACAAAAAGAAAGCTATTAGGTTTATCGAAAATATGAAAAGAATCAATATTGTAGCCCATTTAGTAACAAAGAAAAAAAATTGAGCTTGATCTGATCATTAGTAACAGAGATAAGGGATGTTATATAAATAGTGGCATTTCAAACTTTTGAGGGGGATGTGGGGTAAGCTTCAAGGGGATTTTTGAAGACTTTTGTAAAAGTATTTTACTCTTGGCAGAGATTGATGGAAATTGTGGAAAACATAATTAATTCAGAACTGAAGTATTAACCCAATACAAATATTACTTTCCAGCAGTACCATACATCGGGACAATAATAAAGATGAAAGGTTCAGTGCATTTTTACAAAAATACTGGTAACATCATGATTAATTGCACTACTGTAAATATCTGTTCAATTGTTCAGTACAGAATTACTTTGTTATGTCATAAATACCATTCCAATAAAAAGGAAGTCTATTTCAGTGACTATCTACCTCACACTGCACACAAAAAAGACATCAGCACATATGAAAGCTGCCAGTTTGTTTTATAATTATTACTTGGAAGTTATGAATACTAAAAAATGTGAAATTCACTTTAAAACAACACAATAATGGTGTGTCCATTAGAAAACAACAACAACATATTTCGAGCAATGACACCATTGCTAATGTAAGATATACCCTTTTCTTTTCTAACCATAAAACAATAATTACGATCTTGTGGCACTCCTTTTAGGTCTGATCAAAATTGTGGAAAACACCCTTCTCTTTTCTAACCACAAAATGTGCCACTCCTTACAGGTCTGATCAAAATTGTGGAAATCATATGTGACAACTTAGAATTACTCTCCACCCTAGACCCTTTCTTCCCAGGTGGGTCCTGTTAGAGAGTTGGTGGGAGGAGCCTAGTGCGTAACCTAATACTATTTTTCCCGAAAACTTTAACCATGGCAATTACAAGAGAAAATTATTGATCTTTTCGTGGAAATTAAAACAAGAAGAATGGATTTCATTTTTAAACGAATAGATCAAGCTTGAATTGTAACAGTTTATATTAAAGTAAGTAAAAAATTTTGATTTTGTTCTTTTAGGGTTTTATCAAGTCTCTGAATAAATTTTCTATTTATATATCTATGTTTCCTTTTACACAATTTAAAAACAAAGACTAAAAATTTTCTATGAGCTGCCATTGCACATTAGATATCTAATAAACTGAAAATAAAGTTTTAATAAGTTTACCTCTTTTTCTGGGATTCTTCATATTCATCTACCACTGTTTCAATATCCTGACGGAGACGTCCTAATGCTTCTTGTGTAGCAAGACCTATGTTTTTATCATGGCTATGTTGACCTCCTTTTGTTTCTGAAAAAAAAAATTGTAAATTATTGTAGTCTTGTTTAAATAATCTTATATTGGTGAAGTAGGTATAACAATATATACATTTTATTGGATAAAAATAAGCAGCTTGCTTCATACAACTTACAATAAACACAGCATCAGGCCCATAGCCAGGGTGGGATATAGGGGGTGCTGCTCCCTCCATTTAATTTTCTTTTCTTGCACCTTCTAGCTTTTTAGCATTTAAATCATAAAAATTTAGTCAAGCTGTACCGACACTTTAGAAATTTCCTTTAAATAGCTTTTGAAATGTACACTCCATTAGCTTTTATTTGTGATAGTGTTTTCTGAGGTAGACTACGACAATTACTTCAGTATAATCAGAGTTACAGGCCTATATATTGTAACATTGAGACCACTGACTGTAAGACATATTAACAAAAACCCTTGACCTGTATCAGTTTGTATTACACTTTCCAAAAATCAAAAATAAGAAAGTTAGCTTCATAAGTATCATGCTTGTTTTTTCATCATTTTGGCCCTGGCCCTGGTCTCTAGTGACGGTCCACTGTCCTGTAGTACAGGAACCAACATTATAAGTGAACCAACATGATTCTCTTCTCATTTTAAAGGGAAAACTACTTACAATCACAGATTAATAAAAAAATATTTTGTACAATATTACCTTCTATACACCTGTCACACTGGCAACATTTTATTCCTTTGTTGCTTTTTGAAACAAAAAAGTTAAGTAAGCAAGCAAGTAAGTAATTTATTGTCACAAACATTTACAAAATAGCTTAAAACCTGGTAAACTGGTGACTCGTCAAAAAAAAAAGAAGAAAAAGAAGAAAATACAATGGGGTCATTCCATGCCAAATCATCACAGCTCCCAACCCGACCATCTCAGATTTACATGAAATTCAGTACGAAGTTAAAATACATGAAGTTGTACACACACGCAAAATTTTACCCCTCAGTGATTTACGATATTCATACAGCAGGGTTGCAAACATGATAAAAATTGTAAAATTTTCCCTTGCATGCTCTGCAAAAATAAATCATAACTTTACTTCTAATTGAGGTAAAACCTTCATGTTGGTCTCATTTTGAAGCTAAAGGTACATAGTTTCCATTAAAAATAGTTGCATTTCAAAATATTAATTTTTTCATTCCAAGGTCAAAAGGTGTAACATTTGACCTTGAGTATCTAAGAAACTGTATCTTTAATTTTATTGAAGAAAAGATATGTTAGGCAGTTAAATACATTCTATCTTTGGTACAAATTTCATATTGGGATGGCTTTGGGAACAGGAGAAAAAAATTTCCCTATAATATAAAGCCACATGGCTGACTCACTCACTCACTCACTGACATTAATGTTTGCCCACTTTCAGATGAGCTAGAAACTTGAAATTTGGTACACGTATAGCGTTTAGGCTGTAAACCACATAAGAATTCCAAAAAGGTTAATTTTTTATTTTTAGCCCTAAAAACCCCCCGAAAAAGGGCTCGGCTCGGCTCACTGACATTAATGTTTGATCACTTCCAGATGAGCCAGAAACTTGAAATTGATACTTTTAGGCCTTTTAAATTTTATTCTGTAAACCACAGGAAAATTCCAAAAAGTTAATTTTTTTTTATTATTTCTAGCCCTAAAAACTCCCGAAAAAGGGCTCGGCTCTGCTCACTGACATTAATGTTTACCCACTTCCAGATGAGCTAGAAACTTGAAATTTGGTACACGTATAGCGTTTAGGCTGTAAACCACGGGAAAATTCCAAAATGTTTTTTTAAAAATTTGTGTGGGTTTCTGCCTCGCGGCGGTGCAGCTCTATCTCTTGACCGGTTGGGTGAAATATCTAAAAATTAAAAAAAATATTTTTTTTTGGAATTTTCCTGTGGTTTACAGCCTGAAAGCTATATGTGTACCTAATTTCAAGTTTCTAGCTTATCTGGAAGTGGACAAACATTAATGTCAGTGACACGAGCCGAGCCCTTTTTCGGGAGTTTTTAGGGCTAAAAATTAAAAAAATTAACTTTTGGAATTTTCCTGTGGTTTACAGCCTAAAAGCTATAAGTGTACCAAATTTCAAGTTTCTAGCTCATCTGGAAGTGGGCAAACATTAATGTCAGTGACCCGACCCGAGCCCTTTTCGCGGGGTTTTTTGGGCTACAAATTTAAAACAAAACTTTTTGGAATTTTCCTGTGGTTTACAGCCTAAACGCTATACGTGTACCAAATTTCAAGTTTCTAGCTCATCTGGAAGTGGGTAAACATTAATGTCAGTGAGCAGAGCCGAGCCCTTTTTCGGGAGTTTTTAGGGCTAGAAATAATAAAAAAAAATTAACTTTTTGGAATTTTCCTGTGGTTTACAGAATAAAATTTAAAAGGCCTAAAAGTATCAATTTCAAGTTTCTGGCTCATCTGGAAGTGATCAAACATTAATGTCAGTGAGCCGAGCCGAGCCCTTTTTCGGGGGGTTTTTAGGGCTAAAAATAAAAAATTAACCTTTTTGGAATTTTTATGTGGTTTACAGCCAAACGCTATACGTGTACCAAATTTCAAGTTTCTAGCTCATCTGAAAGTGGGCAAACATTAATGTCAGTGAGTGAGTGAGTGAGTCAGCCATGTGGCTTTATATTATAGGGAAATTTTTTTCTCCTGTTCCCAAAGCCATCCCAATATGAAATTTGTACCAAAAATAGAATGTATTTAACTGCCTAACATATCTTTTCTTCAATAAAATTAAAGATACAGTTTCTTAGATACTCAAGGTCAAATGTTACACCTTTTGACCTTGGAATGAAAAAATTAATATTTTGAAATGCAACTATTTTTAATGGAAACTATGTACCTTTAGCTTCAAAATGAGACCAACATGAAGGTTTCACCTCAATTAGAAGTAAAGTTATGATTTATTTTTGCAGAGCATGCAAGGGAAAATTTTACAATTTTTATCATGTTTGCAACCCTGCTGTATGAATATCGTAAATCACTGAGGGGTAAAATTTTGCGTGTGTGTACAACTTCATGTATTTTAACTTCTTACCGAATTTCATGTAAATCTGAGATGGTCGGGATGGAAATTACACTTTATTGTGATGATTTGGCATGGAATGACCCAATGGTATAATACTAGTACTATATATAGGCTACAAATACAGATTTTGAAAAATGTAAAACATGAGGTGAAACATTTTTTAAAAAATAACCAAAAAATTATACATTTTCGTCCTGAAAAAATTCACGGGAAAAAATAAATTTAAGTCGCACCTTGGATGAATGTTCCCACCCACCACTCCCTCGCGATGCACTTTCTTTTATACCACTTCTTCTGTCCTCATATTACATAGAAACTCGTGATTGGACGTTGGTAGTGTGACGTCATACCGGTAAACAAAAGTTGACAGGCTTACTAACCTCTGGAATATATAATATGCCACATTTTCAAAACCTACAAACAGTGTATCGTACATTATTCGAAAATGCAAGGGCGCTTCGCTTCGGCTGCCGCCTCCGCTCGTGCACTTAACTATGTGGATAGTGTTATGCATTATTTAGACTATGTGCAGAGGTGATTGTGGTCTGATTGGGAGTGCCGAGTGAGCTAGCGGGTTGTCATTTTGGTGGTAGCTGGTATTTGGTACGATCGGGAGTTTGGAGAGAAGGAATGGTCGGTAGTGCCGAGATACCAAGCGTGTGGTCGCCAATAGCAATGCATTGTTCGGAGCACAAGGGGCGACTTACTCTTATCTTTCGCCAAATTCACTTATTGAATAGTATGCTTCCTCCAAAAAATGTTTTTTAAGTTTTTCTTTAAATTGTTTATCATTCAATTGTTTTGTTTCTTCTGATAAATGATTGTATGCTTTCATGCCCATGTATCTAGGAATTCTTTCATATAGAGCTAATCTATTTACTGGAAATTGTAATAAATTTTTATATCTGGTATCATGTTTATGTTGGGTAGTATGCTGATAGAAATGAGTATGCACATAAGTTAAAAGTTCTAACAAATATATTGACGGAAAAGTTAATATTTTTAGTTTTCTAAATAGTGGCCTGCAAGTTTGCCTAATAGATGAATGATTCATGATTCAAATTATTCTTTTTAGTAATTTGAATACTGTTTACCAGTCTTTACTATTTCCCCAGACTATTATTCCATACGATATTATTGAGTGGAAATAGCTATAGTAAATCATCTTTCTTATTTCTCATCTTGTTATTTGTACCATGCACGTCATATTATAGCATGATTTGCTTAGTTTTTTGACGATATAATTATGTGTTCTTTCCAATTTAAATTACTCTCTACTATAACGCCTAAAAGTTTTGCTGATGTCTTCAGACTACTGTTAAGTTCTGTTATTAAATTTGTAGTATATATTGGTTTTGACTGAACAGAAAAGGGGACAATGTTCGTTTTTGTCGTGTTTAGCTTAAGTCCATTGATCGCAAACCATTCGTCCAAATTTTTAATTGTCTGCATAATATTTCTTATTAAGTTAAATTCATTTTCTTCTTTTAGTAACACCGTTGTATCGTCTGCATATAGTATTAAACTTTCTTTAATGGAAATTGGAAGGTCATTGTGTAAATTATGAATAACAGTGGACCTAATATCGATCCTTGTGGGATGTCTGTTTTTATTTCCTTCCATTGTGGTGGTGTAGTGTTATCATTTAAAATCACAGAAAACAAAGAAAATTAATTCCCTACTGAAATATATCTTTATTGTACCAGGATTTTAGTTTGTAAGAAGATCTTTTATGTTCTCAGTTAGAATGTCATTAAATGGTCATAAACCTATTTGATTTCACATAGGCTAGATCTGCAATCAACCTATCATGTTTTACAACTGCAGGTTTACCAAGAACTTGGACAACTTTCTTTTGGTGCTTTGCTAACAAAAACTGTTTCTCTTACTCTTTAGTAACCAAAGCCTGGACAATTCCGAAAACATGTTTGCATAAGAATATTATAGGAGAAAAATTCCTCCGGCACTGGGACTTGAACCCAGGGCCTTTGGCTATTCGCGCCAATGCTCTACCAACTGAGCTAAGCCGGAGTTCAATCTACAGCGCCAGATGGAACCTCTCCTATGACTGATTGCCCTAATGGTCTACTTCATAGACAGACAAGTTATGTCATATGCAGTACTGTGAGGCACACTAATTAGTGATTTTTGTGACCGGGCTCCCACTGTTATTGTACAGTTAACATTCAAGAGCATTCATGAACCACAGATTATTGTCTCTGTTGGACATTACATGAGAATATTATAGGAGAAAAATTCCTCCAACTCTGGGACTTGAACCCAGGCATCACCACCAGCATTTGTGTTTATCAAGGCACACTTGTGAGCATTATGTTTCATTTTTGCAATTACCTTCAATGAAACATATCTACAGATGTAGACAAATCCTTACCCATAACATTTTAAATTTCCTAAATTCAGTAGAGTCCCGAAAACTCGGCACTCGATAACCCGGCAGTCCGGGTAACTCGGCCACATCTTGGCAGGGCAAAACACAGAGTGCAGTACGAAAAACTATCAGGATATTACACATTTCTTTAAAAAAATGTAGCCAGTTTTTGCAAAGTCGGCTAGTTAATTTTCATTATAGACAGCTTTAGGCCTTATGCCTTTAGTATTCTCAAGCAAGTAATGTATTTTCTGAGGAAACACTCATACTTATTCTTTTTTAAAACCTTTCCCGATAACCCGGCATTTTCACATACTCGGCCACCCTTCAGTCCACATTAGGCCGAGTTTTTGGGACTCTACTGTAGTACTATTAAAATGTCATAAAAGGCATTATCTATTTCTTTGTCATGTGTCTGAATGCCAGAATTTTCCTCCAACACTTCACTAGAAAACCTTATCTTATAGAATAAAAGCCTAAGACACTCTTAACCCTAATTTTTCTTTCAGTTTCCTTTATTTGTGTCACAGTTATACTGTAGCCTAAATAACACTTGTCTGCATTGACCACATGAAACCACTTCAGATACACCTGAGTCCTTAATATTCAGTGAATTTGAGGCTTTAAACTTATATTTGACCATCCAATTACAATAATTTTATAACTTCTCTCTTTGAGGGAAAAATTCCCATACTTTATGAAATGGCTGGATTGTATCTTGTCCATCTGCCCAGTGGACAGATGTCAGTTGTTTTGTAATAAAGCCATGTTGGACTAATAGTGGCAGCTTATTGCAATGTAAATCTATAATGATTTCTGCAGAGTTTCTAAATTGCAACAGTACTCTGAAAGCTATTACCTAAATGTTATCGTTTCTGTTAGATTTTCTTATGATCTTAATTATGTACAGTAAATCCAGTGACACTGACCAGAAGGATTTATGTGCTATCTTAAAATGGCACTTTGCAAGTCAATAAGGCATTAGACAAGTATTTCCATTGAACAACAAGATGTCAAGCAAGTGAGCGTTATTTCCCTTATTTCAATTTATTTATTGAAATTATTTTATTATGCTTTCCACTGGAGCATATAAGTTAAGATAACCTGATTTTTTTTAAAAGGGATAATGTTTTAATTTTCTAACTATGAACCCATTCCCATCCCATTTTCAAACTTGGCACATCATTTAACATTGGTATAACCTATTTTGTAGGATTCTTTGAAAATTTTTAAAAATGTAATTTTTTTTCAAAATTCAAGATAAAAATTTTCACGAATTTTGAAAAACAAATTTCATTAGAACTGTTATGTGTTACATATCATTGGAAAGCATGTAAAAAATGATAAAAAACACTTTTCCCACCTCTATAGGTTAATTAGAAGAGTTGCTATATCAGTTGAAAGATATGTTTTTGATGGGATTTTTGTTATTTTTTTAATACTTTACATGGCTGTATTTTTCTCAACGGATTGAAATATTTCAATAAAAGTTTGTATTTCTTTTAATATACATGAAAACTACCTCTCTACGAAATTTCATCCAAATCTGGAATGGTGTGGTTAAATGGGTGTGTTGATTTGACAAGGAATATGACCCAAGAGCAAGAGTGTGCATACTAAAAGTTTCAATTCGTCCACCAGCCAATAAGGCGCTCTCTTGTCATGTGGCATTGTTTACAACTACTTTGAACTTAAAGTGAAATTATTTTAAAAACTAAATACAGTGTTTTGTATACGATTTTATAGAATTCGCTGCCACCACCACATATTTCTTTTTTTTTGCTTTTACAGATCTAACTTAAAATGTAAATTATACAATGTACCATATTAAATTTTAAGAATTCATGGCCACTGTCTATATATATACACACACTGCAGTGTACCGTACAAAACTTTAAGAATTCTCTGCCACTGCCACCAAACAATTTATGTAAATTATTAAAATTTCATACAGTATACTATTTAGGCTTTTAAAATGTTATGAAAGGTGAAAAAAAAAGTCATAACCGGAAACTGAAGCAGCAACCTCTTGTCACACAGCCCAGTATGTTAACCACAGAGCCAGGGGCGACACTGAAAAAGTCGCTTGAATAGTATGAATGTGAACAGGTAAGGCTTCTCCTATGTCTCACCTCAAGACTTTAAATCATCTTTGTAGGCCTATGAAATGTATTTCTGTTATATTTATTATACTGTTCGGTTTGGTCGAGACCATTTATGGTGCTCCGGGGTTTCTGGGCCCAGGGGGTAATTGGGCCAGGGGTTATTCATATCCACATCTATGAGAATTAGAATGTAATTTGGTTGGGTCACCTTCATCTTCTTTGTTTCTCTCTAGAACAACAACAACAACATTGTTTTGAACCATTTTGTGATGGTGAGAGGTTCAGTAATTTTCAAGAAGAAATTTTCTCAAACAACATCGTGTTTTTGAATGTTTAATGGGCTTCCACCATTTCTTGGTAAGTAGGCTACCTTTTTCTTTTTTACTAGTTAGGCATAAACATAAACTAAGCCAGTCCAATCAGTTTATGTATAACAACGGCCGTGTAAGCCTGCGAACTAAATGATTGTGATGCTTATTCAGGGGTGCCCATCCCCCCAAACTTACAGACTCACCCCCCCAAACTTCATTGCTCACCCCCCAAACATCATTGCTCACCCCCTCAACCTGATTGGCTATCGACAAGGCCGCCCATATGATATTTTCTAGGGTGGGGGCAATTTTTTTAATTAATTTATTTTATGTCGCTTTAACTTCTTGGGCCACTTTGTAACATTATATTAATAATATAATAAGTGCAACAATGACGTAGTCAGAAAATAATTTCGGGGAGGGTCGGATGTGCCGGGGGGTTTGAAATACCCCACAAAAAAAGGGGTGGGGGTCCATCCCCAGAAATTTTTAAAATATTGAACTAATGAAAATCACATTTTACGATATTTTAGCACAGAAAAACTAGTTAGGAAATTTGTTTACCAGACTCTAAGACATGCCAATGTAAATAAGAAATCATTAGGCTACCTAAGTAGGGGTCCACCCCCGGAACATTTTTAAATATTGAACTAATGAAAATCACATTTTACTTTATTTTAGCACTGAAAAACTAGTTGGGAAATTTGTTTACCATACTCTAAGACATGCCAATGTAAATAAGAAACCATTACCTAAGTAGGGGGGCACCCCCGAAAAATTTTTAAATATTGAACTAATGAAAATCACATTTTACACTATTTTAGCACTCAACAACTAGTTAGGAAATTTGCTTATTATACTCTAAAACATGCCAATGTAAACAAGAAATTGTTACCTAAGTCGGGTGTCCCATCCCAAGAAATTTTTAAATATTGAACTAACGAAAATCACATTTTAGTCTATTTTAGCACTAAAAAATTAGTTAGGAAATTTGTTTACCATACTCTAAGATATGCCAATGTAAATAGGAAATCATTACCTAAGTGGGGGCTCCACCACCGGAAAATTTTTAAATATTGAACTAATGAAAATCACATTTTACGCTATTTTAGCACTAAAAAACTAGTTAGGAAATTTGTTTACCGTACTCTAAGACATGCCAATGTAAACAAGAAAATGTTACCTAAGTCAGGTGTCCACCCCCGGGAAATTTTTAAATGTTGAACTAATGAAAATCACATTTTATGCTATTTTAGCACTGAAAAACTAGTTAGCAAATTTGTTTACTATACTCTAAGACATGGCAACTTAAACAATAAATTGTTCATTCTTGTGTCCGACTTTAGCGTTGTGTAACAAATAGTTGAATAAAAACACTTTCTTAAACGCACTTTATTTTACCTTAGTAAACTTCTGGACGGCCGTTTCGCAGGTGGTGTTCCTGCATCATCAGCAGAGTGCCAACTCTTGGCACACTGCTGATGATGCACCACCTGTGAAACGGCCGTCCAGAAGTTTACTAAGGTAAAATAAAGTGCGTTTAAGAAAGTGTTTTTATTCAAATAAATTGTTACTAAGTTATAATACTTATTACTATTTATAAGAAAAGTTGAATAACACATGGAACAGTGGATATAATAGGCCTACTCATTATGTTGTGAAAAGAAAATAACTGCAATATCATATTTGACACACCAACAAATCTTGTTTAGTTAAATAAATTTTTTTAAATGAGACCTTTTGGAGTTATAAAACTTGACCATTTTTATTTTTAACATATAAAACGCTAATTTTGCAAAAATTTTCACCCCCCCCCCCAGAAAATTCATAAAACGATATTATTTTGCCCCCCCCCCCCCAGAAATTTCAATGACGCAGTCTGCATCTTAACCCCCCCCCCCCCTGTGGGCACCCCTGGCTTATTCCATCCAAGAAGTGAAGAAGACTACCATGAAAGCTTTTCAGAGTATGAGGATGAAGAAAAAATTACACTTGAATCTGATGAGTTTTGCATCGCTAAAGTTTCTGGCAAAACAGAATAGTTTCAAATTATACATAGCCAAGGTAGTACAAAAAGAGGATGAAGGTTACATGGTTCTTTTTTACAAAAGACATTCTCATACAATGAAATTTAAAGAAACCAATGAAGAATCTTACATTAGAGAGCTTGACAACATACGGAAACTTCCACAACCTGTAACAAGTGTTCTGCTCGATTTAATAATATGATTGCTTTTGCATCAGACCTGAGTAATCTAACATCCACTAAGACTTTCTTAATGTATAAAGACTCGGCATAATCCCAATTACGGGGACCAATTCACGCGATATTCACATTTCCACAGACTGTGTTATGTTTTTTGTTTATGAGCTATACACGGTTACCAACTGTTAGGTTATGAACGTTTATGTTATTTAAGGAGCAATGTACTGAATACCTCCGATGTTTTGTTAGGTTAGGAACGTTTATGTTAGTTAAGGAGCAATATATACTGAATAGCACAACCACCATTTCTTACGAGCAGCTAGTGGCTTGTACCGTTGTGGGTTTGTCACACTGTTCATCCACAATCATATCTTGTTTAGCGATATGACGTCACACCTCCAACGTCCAATCAGGAGGATGAGAACAGAAAAATGACGGAGAAAAAGGAAGTTTTCGCTAGATCGTGATATAAAAGAAAGTGTATCAATTAGGGTGGGTGGGTCGAACCAAATCATTCGCCAAGACAGCATCTCCTCTCCACACATCTATCTATAACAAAATTCGTGTGATATAAGTGTTTTATGAAGATAATCTCGGTTCTAAAAAATGGTCCCCGTAGATGGGATTTTACCAAAGACTCAAATTGTCATTGTTTAAACACCAACTTTTTTTTTAATGAATGAATTTGTAATTAATTTTTCTTCTTTTTTGTCATTTTATGATAAATGTTTGTAATTCTTCAAATTTTGTGTAATTTCTTGGTAATAAAAAAGTTTCCTTAAATAAATGTATAAATATATTACTTTTTCCTAATATTCTGATGTTTTTATTTGGCCTTTTTTTCCTACGACCTTACTAGGGTCATGACACAATGGCCGGAATATGTACTTGAATTGATCAATTGATCATACCAATATTTTTTCTAAATCAATTGAATGTACAGCAATAGGTCCACTTACCCCAGAAATTTACTGCAGTACTCTTATAGAATATAGCCTGGGGTGGCCCAGTTACCCCAAATTCACGGGGCAACTGGGCCCATAGGACAAATAAATTATAAATATATAAAAAAAATATATACTATTAAAAAGTTACTTTAAATGGTATGTAATATGTTTGTCTGTTTGTTGCTAAATAATCATACAATATTTTGCAGTGAAAAATTGCTAATAACTTGTCCTAAATCACTGCTTTATGTAGGTAACTGTAGGTCGTATTGTAAAATCATGGCACAGTTACCCCGGAGCACACTTATCTGAAAAGAGATAAGTGAAAGGAAAAAAGTCTCACCCAGTGTTTACAGCGGATTACACGCAGAATGCAGCCCAGCTTCTCTTTCTTGGTAATAACATCGGTAATAATGTTGCTTGTAAAGGGGGTGGTTTCTTTTACTAGCCCAGATTGTAAATGTAAATTATACAAAACATTTAAAGAAAACCCTGAAGTAACTATGCAAGGAGTGAAACTGGCACCATCGGGTAGAGCAGCGAAATTGGCGGTGAAAATATCACTTTCCTTAGTATATTACAATGTTCACTACCCTACACCCGCACCATCCATTGGAGTAGGTTCAAATACGGTTTCAGAGGCCTAAAAGAATACCAAAATCTAAGTCACCGGTCAACATCAAATCAAAATCTAGAAGAAAAAAAAATCACTTAACAGAGTTAGGAATCGAACCCGGGACCCTTGGCGCTTAACCTAAAGAAGTTCAATTTACTGTAAGCCTATGTAATCAACTAATCAGTCTCAAAAATGAAATCTTATGGAACTGCACTCTTGGATCAAGTAAACTTATAGCAAAATGCTTGACAGTTTATACAGAAAAGATTATATTACTTTACGATATTTACCACTCTCCAAAGATCTGGTTTCTTCTCTTTCTTGTTTATCTGACATTCCATGCGTATACACAATAATTATTTTCTTACATTATTAAAAAATCATAATTATACACTATTCCGTTCCTGTTCTTTCGTTAGGTCGCACAGTTGGCAATGAACTGAGTGTTTTGGCTAATCTGTTCATGGTTGCCGGGGGGGAGGAGGAGGAACATTTGAACATCAAATGCGTATTTATTTCGCACATTGTGCGCTATTCTCCATTATTATTTATTTCGCCTTTCTTTTGTTATAGGGATGTAGCTCGCCAAACTTCTCCGACAGATAGCGTGGGTGTACTAGCCGGTATGCGCTAGCCGTTCGTCACTTGTTTTTCCAGTTTTCTTCTGCTGGCTTCATGCTTTTAAATGGCGCTCCAACTTCTCAGTCCGAAAAATATGTTCGTAATTTTATATTTTTATAGAGGACATGAGGCTACTATCCGTACTTCCTTGTCTACTGGGCCCTTCTAGAATGTTGAAGTGTCAAAAATACGAAAGAAAAATCACAGCAGATAGGCTCTAAATAACACTAAAAAGGAAGGATTAACGAACAAATATTGTGAGATATTTCCGATACAGACGACATTATTTTGTACTCGACTTGCAGTAATATGTTATTAATGTGTGAATATTTATATGCAGTGCGGCGATTGGATATTCTTTAATTTTTATATTAATATTAAATTTGCCATGAGCATCGAGAAGATGTTATGGGCCATTTAAAAATAGAGTAAATTACAATAAATAAATTAAAATTACCTAGTAACGCAATGATAATTACAGTACATTGTGTTAGTTTTATACCTTTGTTAAACTGTATATTTCCTGCACCTTTATATTTAAAGACCACTTCCCTGTTTAATTTATTTAGTTATTTTAGGCCTATTTATTTTACTTTGCTGTATAAATATGTGTATATTAGGCTACTGTAGCCTTCTATTGCATCTGATATCAAAATATAAATTCTGTGATTTCTAAATAGCCAAGTTAGATTGACGGCCTCGAATAAAAATTGTGACAATAGCGTTGCCAATTTAATAGGCTACATAACTTAACGTATGATAATTATTAAATTCTGCCTTTATAATCTGCTATGTCATGCAATGAAATATTCTTAACAATATTCTGTTTCATAACTAGAAATGAAAATCATGTAACGATGGTCTAGCATAACTTACCGATAATAAAAGGAATAAGAAAGAATGAAGAATGAGAAGAAGGAAAAAAAAGGCCTAATCGATTCCCAAGTTCCCATCTTTTTTAACTACGAGGGACAAGAAAGGTAAGTTTTCGTGATGTAAACATATTTTAATATTTTGATTTTGAATACGTTTTTAATATGACGGTATAGGCTAAATATGCATTTGATATAGAAAATAAATAATATTTAAAATGTCTGCGAATACACACCACATAAATCAGTGTTTATCACGTATATCAATTAGTATTTTACTGTCTGAACCCTAGAGGTATATTCCTTTAGTTACTTTGAATCATACCCAATCGCCAAATTAGCAGTACTGTATATAAATATCCATATCTGCATAACATTTTGTACGTCGGGAACATAGTAATGTAGTTAATAGCGGGCATTTCTCACAGTATTTGTCAGCTTATTCTTCTTTCTTTTCGACTTATATAGCGTCTATCTTTTGCAATTTTTCTTTAAGTTTTTTCACGTAAATATATTCTGGAAGTGTCCAGTATACAAAGAAATGCGCCTAGTAGCGTTTTACCCGCTACAAATAAAGAAAAGTTCGAACGTATTTTTCAGTCTGCTAAGATGAATCGCCATTTAAAAGCATGGAACCAGCAGACAACAACTCGAAAAACAAGTGACGGACGGCTAGCGCATACCGGCTAGAGCAGTGGAGACATCTGTTGGTTCTAGTTCGCTACATCCCTATTGTCTCGATAATGTTTTAAAAAAACAGTGAACAACAACAACACTGTATTAGTTGAAAGGAACGAAAGGTTATGTTCGTCATTGAAAAATATTATTATATCGTTTGCAGGTAATATTCCCATATTGAGGTTCGACCAACTTTAATGACTGCCCTGAGGCTGCGTCGCGTCCTTGGGACAAAAACCGTGATGGGTTTGTCATGGGAGAAGGTGCGGGTCTTCTCGTGCTTGAAGATTACGATCATGCGAAAAAACGGGGCGCTCACATCTATGCTGAACTTGTGGGTTATGGGATGTCTGGAGACGCCTACCACATGACAGCGCCAGAGGAAACGGGAGATGGTGCTTTTCGTGCCATGCGTAACGCTGTGAAGCGGGCGCAAATCGACGTCTCAGATGTCGGATATGTAAATGCCCATGGAACGTCCACGCCAATGGGAGATCGTATCGAACTTCAGGCTGTGGAACGGCTTTTTGGAGCGGGCGCTTCTCAGCTCTCCATGTCTTCCACCAAATCTTCAATTGGTCATTTGCTCGGGGGTGCAGGGGCGGTATTCTGTAACTTTCGTCACCAACGCATTGGTGTTGTTGAGAGCTCAACAACCGACAGCAAGATACCAACGGCCAGAGCGTGAGCGATTCTGTAACTCCCTGTTGGTATCTGGAGAACCGTTGTTGAGGCCCACCAATAACTTTGTGAATTTTCGTGAATGTTGGCAATGAAAGTAGCTATGAGAAATCTGTCTTAACAAACTGCAATGAATATCATTGGCTGATGGAGTGCGGGAATGTGATTTCATAATTTCCAAACTGGGCGGGAGTTTAATTTCATGTATATATTTTGAAAGTGGGCGTTTATATTACACGTACTGTCATGTTGCAAGACGCTTATATGGGGAAAAGGAGGATTTATAATAATAGGAGAAATTCGCAAAATGCCAATGGTTTTTAGTAATGTTTACTGTCATATATATATATATATATATATATATAATAAGGAGGGTATCTCGGGGAATCCAATTAGCAAATTCCGCAATAGTTTGCCAATGTCTGATTTAAATTATGATTATAAAAAAATATGCAATCTCAAAGTAGTTATATATTTCCATTGCAACTCACCTTGTTTGTGTGAAAGTATTCATTTTAACGATTAACAGAAAGTAAGATGTAGCCCTTTTCAGAATACTCATTTTAACAAAATGTTGCTGGATTCATACTCAGTGAAAGGAATGAACTTTCCAATCTCTGTTCAAATAAAAGTTAGTCTCTCAGTATAATATAATTATTGTGTATGACATTCTTGTAATGTAAATTGGTTGTATAAATAAAGAGAATGTCCTTAACACATCACATCCCCGAAGGATACACAACCCAAATAAAATATATTTATTGTACTCTCATAACTTTCTTTACTTTAAGCATGCACAATACATTTTTCTCACTTCACATTCTGATAAAGACTACACTTTAGAGATTTTCTTCGAAAAAATATTTCAAATAAAACTTTTAGCACGTATTCAGAGTGGGTGGCTTATAACTACCCTAAAGAGAATTTCTTCGAAAAAAGTTTCAAATAAAGTTTTAAGTCCAAGTAACTTATAAGCAACCCATGTGCAAAATTTAAACAAATCGATAAAATCGCGAAAAACTAACATTTTTTCATGTAAAGTCCCTTTAAAAATAAGAGAAACTTGTCGCCAATCCTTGTGTCACATCTTCAGAAGGTACCCAACCCAAATACAAAAAAAAAATTCTTACGATTTTCCATTCTGGAGCTAGGCTGTTGACACACTACCACACAGACATGTTTCCGAAAATAGTATTTGGCGATTCAGAATACCTCAAAATGTGTATTTGAGCTAAAAACTCAACTTCAAAGTTGGGGTCGAAAACAATACTTCCTTTATCTGTATTACCTATGGTACAGGCAGAGAAAGTAAAAAAAAAAATTCAGTAGGAGTTTTTACTTAATTTATAGAACACAAGCTAATTATAAAATTATTTTTATATAGATAAAGCAAATAGTAAAGTTTAAGCAAATAAGAGTATCTTATCTTGCCTACTGCTTTTATGACATTTATAAAACCCTTGAAATAAATTAATTGCGTTTTAGGTTAACTTAAAATGAATTCATTAGTATTTAATTTACACAGTACTTTGAAACATTACAATTGGCCTCATAGTTGTTCATAATTATATATTAATTTAAATAACACCATAATATCACTGAAAAAGTGTCTTAAGGGGCTCATACACCAAGAGACCATGCCCAAGCAGGCATTGCAGTAACTGTTCGATATCTTCAACACTATTTGCAATAATAAAATGAAATTTTGGACATTAGAAGTATACATTTGGCGGTTGAAATGAGCACAAAAATTATTACAGTGTCACAAATATGAAGGTTGATATTAGAAAATTATTTTATTTTTCAGCATGCGATTAAGCCTAAGTAACATGATTTCATGCAAAAGTCAATCTGATTGGTGTAATATTTTTTTTATTCACAGCTGACACTATAATCTCGAGGATAAACCATCAATTTATACTGTGGTATGCCTGATACAATTTTCAGGCATTTTAAAATTTCAATATAAAATTATTACGAATTTTTTCACATCATGTTCACAAGTGAAATAATCTTGTGTTGCAAATACATCAGATTATTTAGGTTTATCCTCTAGAACACACAAAAAACTATGGGTGTGCAAAGTTTCATGCAATTTGGACCATTACTTTAAGAGATATTGTGTTGAAAATATCAAGTTATGGGAAAATGGCTCTGAAAATTCAACATGCATTTCAACTTACATAGTATAAGCCACACCCACTTGACGGAAAATCACGAGATACAATATAGCTCATATTATTATAAAAGGAATTAGAGGGAATAAAATAGATGGTTTAAATTAGACAAAAAATTGGTAAAGCCAATATTGTAGCTAGATTTAAATAATATTTTCAATTACAATAGGCTACATTGGCAGGGAGGCATATTTTTTGTGCAGTTAAAAACAGATGCTTCTCTAAGTGTGAAAAGTTTTATAAACTAGTAAACGCTATATAGGCTACCAGTATATTTAAAAGTAAGGACAACGTACATCATATTTTGCTGAGTGATATAGTACACACACACTTACAAAGTAAACTTTGGTACAAAAAAACTATTATATGTATCATGAGTTCATGGCACTTTGCTCAGTTCTAATAAGCACAGTCTTCGTCATTATTTCCTGAAAATTACAAAAAGCCAACAACATCTCACTACTTGAAGCATTGCTTGAGTGGGATGTTTTTCTCAATTGCAAATGACCTACTTGTGCACTGTTCTTTCGAATGAACTGAACAAAATTTTACACTACATTAAAAAATTTAGGCCTACATAGAGGTGACACCCATAAGTGTTCGTTAAGCTTATTATTGGTGCATATTATGTTGTCCACTCTTTAATGCAGATCACATGGATTACAATTCCAAATCTGAAACAAGATAAAGTAAAATAATTAATATTATGTGCAATTATGCAAACATAACCTCAAACATGCTTGTTGCAAAATAAAATTATGTATTTAGTTTTTATATTGATAAAAACATATTAACAAATACTAAGAATCTATTCATTAATGGATATATACTGTACCTTCTCTGTTATTACGAAAATATAGCTATTGACACCATCACGAAGTCGCCCAATTAGGATATAAGCGGCCATTGTATCACAAATATGTCGATATTTCTGCAAATTTTGCGATATTTTGGTACTTTCGAGTTGTTGTTGAGCTCACCGAGGGGTTTGGAGCCGTCGGTGTGTCACCAATATTTCCAGCAATATATTGGTGTGATTTCAAGATCGATACTTGACACCAATAGTTACAGAATAACTTTTTCTAGTTACATTGGTGTAATCGTAGTTGAGAGCGTTGGTGGAGTTACAGAATACGGCCCCAGGTGGTGTGGAGGCCATTTTCTCCATTTTAGCGCTGCGAGATGGGATTCTTCCGCCTACTTTGAACTTGGAGAATTCCTCTGAAGAAACGGCGATCGATCTTGTACCGTTGAAGGCGCGTGAAAAAAGCTTGACTTATGCGCTTTCGAATTCTTTTGGGTTTGGTGGGACGAATGCAGCTCTTGTTTTTAAAAGCGTGTAGGATGCCGTGGCGCGATTCTCTCACCTTTCCTTTGAAGCGCGTCTGACACACTTACAGGAAAAATATGCCTTATCGTCTCATGACATTGCTTTTTTAAAGCAAAGCAGTCATCCTGATCCTTCTCTTGCAGAGGCTTTCATCGAAAACGCTGTTGGTTTTTATCCCTTACCACTTGGTCTTGTTTTAGATGTTGCTCTCAACCAGAAGATGTACGCTGTTCCTCTCGTGACGGAAGAAACTTCCGTGATCGCTGCCTTACAAAAAACGGTTCGTTGGGTACAGAAACAGAAAGGGACTCTTGACGCCACATCCCAGATTGATCCCGTAATGATTGGACAGATTCATATCCCTTTTCTGAAGAGTCCTTCCAAACTCCAGCATTTTCTCGATCAGCAGCAAAATGCTCTCATCCTTGCAGCTCATCAAGGTCCCGCCCATGCAATGGCAAAGCGGGGAGGAGGGGTAAAAAAACTGATCTTACGGGTCCTTCCACGTCCAGATGGTGGAGAGATGGGCGTGATTCATGTCCATATAGATGTACGAGAAGCCATGGGAGCCAATCTCGTCACGCAAGTGTGTGAATTTCTGAAACCTAAAATTGCGGCAGGCGTAGAAGAAAAACTCGGTATGGCCATTGTGTCGAATCTTGCGGACCAAAAGCTCACGCGTGTCTCTCTGCGTCTTCCGCATGTATCCCGCCCATTAGGAGAAGCTTTAAGTGAAGCCTCTCTTTTTGCGCAAATCGATCCTTATCGAGCGGTAACCCATAATAAAGGGCTTCTCAATGGGATGGATGGTGTCGTGATTGCCACGGGTAATGACTGGCGAGCGGTAGAGGCAGGCTTACACGGTTTTGCAGCGCGTGGCGGTGTGTACAGAGGGCTTTCGACGTGGACGTATACGGATGGGCTGCTGACAGGTTTTTTTGAGGGACCGATTCCTGTAGGGTTGGTAGGCGGGATTCTGGGAATCCATCCTGGTGCTCAGCTCTGTGTCAAAATCTTAAACGTGCAAACGTCAGAAGAATTAGCTCAAGTCATTGGCGGGGTCGGCTTGCTTCAAAATCTAGGTGCTTTACGTGCCCTCGTGAGTGGGGGGATTGTGAGAGGGCATATGGCGCTTCATGCAGACAATCTCTTGCTCGCTGCAGGTGCATCTCTTGAACAACGGGTTACGCTCAAACCTCTCATCCGACAAAGCCTACAAGAGAAAGGCTATATCCGTCGTGAGGATGTGGAAGCGTTTGTCAAAAAAGGACACGAATCATGACGTCTTTTACAGCGCACGGAAAATGTGTGCTTGCAGGAGAGCACACGGTTTTAAGAGGAGGACAGGCCGTTGTCTGTCCCCTGCCGCAGTTGACGGTGACCTGTCATTTAACTTTTGAGAAAGCTGGGATTTGGGTGAAGAAAGCAGAGGAAATTCTCCCTTTCCCCGATCAAACACGACTCCTAACCTTTTTTCAACAAAAAGGGTACCCTCTCACTTGCGGTGCTCTCTTAGAGATTCAGATGCCGATGCGTATGGGTTTGGGTGGATCGGCAGCTTTAGCGGTGGCTTTTGCAAAAGCCTTTCATGCAGCGTTTCAGACAGATATTTTTGACTTAGCGTGGGAAATCAAGAATCTTTTTCATGGTACCAGCAGTGGAATGGATGTGGCAGGCGCTCTCACGAGCCAGCCAGTACGCTATCAAGCGAATCCTCGGTTATTTCAACCTCTTTCTCTTGGCTGGAAACCTTCCCTCTTTTTGTCGCAGACAGGAGAACACGCGGACACACGTTTCGCCATTGCACGGGTGGGAGAGTTGCGTCAACGCGCTCCTTCAGAAGCCTATCTGATTGATACACAGATGAGAGAGGCGTCAGCACTGGTGATTGAAGGCTTAACGGACCCCAATGGCGCAGCACTTCTCCAAAAAGGGTTAAAACTTGCAGGAAAGTGTTTTGAAGCTTGGAGTCTTGTGACACCCTTGATGCAGCGTTGTATTCAGGAACTGCTCGCTCATGGTGCAAAAGCTGTCAAACCCACAGGATCAGGACTAGGTGGGATGTTACTCAGCCTTTGGGACACACCTCCTCCGTCCGAGCTCGGTTGTACCCAGGTCATGTTGTGAACGCTCAATTCCTCTATCCATCATCATACTCATAATCATACACAGGGGTGTGAGATTTCTCGTAAACACGCCCTAAAAAAAAGCTGATCATATTAGTTGCTAGCAACAAAACGCCTAAGGCCACAACACCTGCCGTTTGTAAGGAACAAAATGAACAGAACGAGCATTGAGAGGTAGGGTTCTCTTCTGCTGGATTCCTTCTCTTGATGAGAGGTTGAAGGAACGGTGCGGCGCTCAACCATCTCTATTGCTGTTTCTTCTCCCGTTTCTCCGAATCGACAAAAGCCCTTTTGCGGTAAGCACAATCCAAGAATCAACATAATAACGCTTAATGTTTTTAATGTTCTCATCATTTTTTATCTCAATATAATAATCTTTAAAGAAAAGCACATTTAAAAGGAACAGCGAAGAGAGTATCGGAAAAGGATATGATTTGGTTCCCTCGATCAGCTATTACATCGCTTAAGTGTACTGTAAAATACAGTACCTCTATGCTATAATTTACAGCATTTGAACACTTATTGGGTTTTCATCTTTGCGCACGGGTATATGATCCGATCACAGGATCGGATCATGGTCTATAGCTTCTTTGTTATTTGCAATAATCACAATAGCAGGCGGTTTCCGTAGAAGACGGTCCTTCCATCGAGAACGGGTCCCCACAAGCTTTGCTATTTCTTTCGACACTGTTTGCCTTCACATTTTTCTTGCCCAAATAGAATTTCTTACAAGCAGCATCACACTCTGATAGTACCGTGGGACTTTCCTTAAAACATGAATAATACCTTACTTTTTTCCAGCAATATCCAGCTTGCCCTTCATGAGGCATCAGTACGTAAACAGTAAGGATCAAAGCGATCCCCTTTAAAATAGTCTTTAGCATATGATTTTCCTCCACTTTTCTATCCTTCGTCCTTTTTCAGAATACGAAAAAACCCTTAATATTTTGATTTCTCTCCTTTTTTTGGATCTATACTCAAAGGATTTCAAGGAACCGGGTAGGCAGACGAGGGTGAGACCGATTGAGCGTATATATGATACGTGATTGAGGTTGAATCCCGATGGCTAACGCCCCCGGAACTTGAAAGACGAAGAGTATAAACGTCGTAGCTTGCGTTTATAAGCAAGGGCAGTATGCTGGACAGCACCTCTTCATTTTAAGAATTCAGAGAGATTGGAATGACGTACGCGACACGCACCGAAACAGACTCTTTAGGAGCCGTTGAAGTTCCTGCTGATCGTTATTGGGGAGCCCAGACTGGACGCTCACTCACCTATTTTAAAATTGGTGAAGAGCGGATGCCGCTCGCTCTCATTCGTGCTTTTGGCCTCCAGAAACAAGCGTGTGCACAAGTGAATCAGGCTCTTGGCCTTTTAGATGCGACACTGGCAAAAGCGATCATTCAAGCGGCCCAAGAAGTGGCACGCGGAGAACTGGATGATCATTTTCCTCTCACGGTGTGGCAGACAGGCTCTGGCACTCAAACCAACATGAATGCGAACGAAGTCATCAGCAACCGAGCCATTGAGCTGCTAAGGGGGACGATGGGTTCTAAAAAACCCGTCCATCCCAATGACCATGTCAACCTCAGCCAATCCTCAAATGATAGTTTTCCCACGGTGATGCATGTGGCGATTGCACGTGCACTCCATGACCAGCTTTTCCCAGCGCTTGGTTCTTTTCAAAAACGCCTGGAAGGAAAAGCGTACGCTTTTCAGCATATCATCAAAATAGGACGCACGCATCTTCAAGACGCGACACCGCTCACGCTGGGTCAAGAATTTGGTGCTTTTGCTTTTCAAATTGCTCAAGACGACAAGCGTATTCGGAGTGCTTTGCCTGATGTGTATGCATTAGGCCAAGGGGGAACGGCTGTGGGTACAGGTTTGAATGCCCCTCCTCAGTTTGGGGAAAAAGTGGCAGCCACGCTTACAGAGTTGACAGGGCTTCCCTTTACGTCTGCACCCAATAAGTTTGAAGCGCTGGCCAGTCATGATGCGCTCATCTTTCTCGGTGGTGCGCTTGCAACATTAGCTGCAAGCCTTACGAAGATCGCTAATGATATTCGTTTCTTAAGCTCAGGTCCGCGTTGTGGTTTAGGAGAATTGGTGCTTCCTGCGAATGAGCCAGGTTCTTCAATTATGCCCGGAAAAGTGAATCCCACCCAAGCAGAAGCCCTTACGATGGTGGCAGCCCACGTCATGGGTCTCCAGACAGCCGTGACCTTTGGGGGAGCTTCTGGTCACTTTCAGTTGAACGTGTTTAAGCCGCTCATAGCTGATCATCTGTTGAGGATGATTCGACTTCTTGCAGATGGCATGCAAAGCTTTGGTCAGCATTGCCTAGAAGGACTTCAGCCTCAAGAAGAACAAATTCAACAGCATTTGGAGAAATCCTTGATGTTAGTCACCGCCCTAACCCCCCATATAGGTTATGATTCAGCAGCTCAGATTGCTAAAAAAGCACTTGAGGATCATACCACTCTTAAACAAGCTGCCCTCTCGCTGAGGTTAGTCACCGAAACAGACTTTGATACATGGGTTCGACCAGAGAACATGTTGGGCACGGGGGAATGAAAAGGGAACTACGGCCATGATCTTTGGGATCGGTGCTGACCTCGTTGATGTCCGACGGATTGAGAAAGCTTATGCGCGCTTTGGTGATCTGTTTCTCAGGCGCATTCTGAGTCCGGAAGAACAAAAACAGCTCACCATCTCTCAATCTGCTTTGCCCTTGCTTCTTGCAAAACGATTTGCGGCAAAGGAAGCCTGTGCAAATCAGAGATAAAGACGTGCAAATTTTAGATAATTAACTATAAGAAAATAAAAAGATTTTTTATCACGTTGTTCTTTCCCGTATGGACTAAGAGCTTATATGGGGTCTACGAAAGAGTGTAAGATTTTTCCTCATTTGACAAAAAAAGGAGAAAAGCCACTTACCCTTCCGCGGAGCAGGGAATCATCGCTTCACGCAGGCGCAGCAGTGTTCATCCCCACTCCCTAAGTCCCCGAAGCTGGTTCAATGTTGTAACACGTGACAGGCAATGTTCTTCACAGAAGAAATTGTCTTTCATAGCGTAAGGCACACGGTGATTGATACACATTAAATAAATGACCTTCTAGACACATCTCTATGCCTCACTTTTGTGCTAATAGAATCGCACGTATATACATAAGTTCTTTTTGTTTCGGTTAATGATATTTAATTTTTTGAAGAAGAATCCAAGCTCGTAATGAAATGATTTGATTTGATTTTTGTTAAGTTTTTGAACCACATCAAAATGTGGCTATCAACATACATGAATTAAGAGAGAGAATGAAAATGGACAACAGAAATTATGTCGAATAGCAGTATAGTGTATAAATTTAGAAAAAAAACATCAATATTAGCTTCAAAAAACTCACTAATAGAATAAAATGGATTATTCGCAAGCCAGTTTCTCAGAACAGTCCTATAAAAAATTTTATTTCAAAATCTGCTTTCTTATAACAAAGATATTGCAATTGTCTGCGCTTCTGTTAGGTCAGGCTTTGTAATAGAAGTGCTGAGGCTAGTCTTTTTTTGTTTTTTGTTGAAAAGAGCCTTCTTCAGGGGTGCCCACCCCCCCAAACTTCATGACTCACCCCCCCAAACTTCATTGCTCACCCCCCCCCCCCGCAACCTGATTGGCTGTCGACAAGGGCGCCCATATGATATTTTCTAGAGGGGGGAAATTTTTTTAATTTATTTATTTTTTGTCGCTTTAACTTCTTGGGCCACTTTGTAACATTATATTAATAATATAATAATAATAATAATATAATAAGTGCAACAATGATGTAGCCAGAAAATATTCCAAACCCCCAAAAAAGGGGGTCGGGGGTCCATCCCCCCCAAAAAATTTAAAAATTGAACTAATGAAAATAACATTTTACGCTATTTTAGCGCAGAAAAACTAGTTAGGAAATTTGTTTACCATACTCTAAGACATGCCAATGTAAATAAGAAGTCATTACCTAAGCGGGGGGTCCACCCCCGGAAAATTTTTAAATATTGAACTAATGAAAATAACATTTTACGCTAAATTAGCACTCAAAAACTAGTTAGCAAATTTGTTTACCATACTCTAAGACATGCCACTGTAAACACGAAATTGTTACCTAAGTTGGGTGTCCACCCCCGGGAAATTTTTGAATATTGAACTAATGAAAATCATATTTTACTCTATTTTAGCACTGAGAAACTAGTTAGGAAATTTGTTTACAAAACTCTAAGACATGCCATTGTAAATAATAAATCATTACCTTAGTGGGGGGTCCACCCCCAGAAAATTTTTAAGTATTGAACTAATGAAAATCACATTTTACGCTATTTTAGCACAGAAAAACTAATTAGGAAATTTGTTTACCACACTCTAAGACATGCCAATGTAAATAAGTAATCATTACTTAAGCGGGGGGTCCACCCCCGGAAAATTTTTAAGTATTGAACTCATGAAAATCACATTTTACGCTATTTTAGCACAGAAAAACTAGTTAGCAAATTTGTTTACTATACTCTAAGACATGGCAACTTAAAAGAAATTGTTACCTAAGTTATAATACTTATTACTATTTATAAGAAAAGTTGAATAACACATGGAACAGTGGACATAATAGGCCTACTCATTATGTTATGAGAAGAAAATAACTGCTATAGACCTATCATATTTGACACGCCAACAAATCTTGTTTAATTAAATATTTTTAAAAAAAATACAAATATAGAATTTTAGGTTTTGACTTTTGGGGGTCAAAACCCCCTGAACCCCCCCTTTCCTAATCCACTGTGGATTCTGCTTCCATGTTGTCGATTTGGTAAAACTTCAGCAAACTGTTTATGTCTCTACTGACTTCAAATAATTGTCTTAAAATAAAAACACCTGACTAATAATTATTAATATACATTTTTTTCCCTTGCGCCCCCCCCCCCACCCCCGGGTATGGGCACAAATTTATTGACTATTCACATCTAAAGAATTAGAAGAGACCTTTTAAAGTTATAAAACTTGACCGTTTTTATTTTAACACATAAAACTCTAATTTTTCAACAATTTTCAACCCCCCCCCCAGAAAATTCATAAAATGATAATATTTTGCCCCCCCCCCCAGAAATTTCAATGACGCAGTCTGCGTCTTAAACCACCCCCCTCCCCCCGTGGGCACCCCTGCCTTCTTTGTTGTAAGATTTTTCGTTTTTTTGTCATTTCTTTTGTTGTCATGTCCAGGCCTGATTGTTGCTTTTGAATAGCAGCTAATGTCGCTTTTAATGATGCTTTATGTTCTTTTAGAATTTGAATTAGAAAGAAGTGGCCGCGCCGAGCGGTAGGGGAACTTGTAGTGCTTACTACCTGCTTGTGTGTACAGGTGACAAATTCAAAGTGATAACAAAGAATCACGAGATATAAGAGCAGAATTGACTAAAGATTATCGTCTCCTAAATTCCATT
Source organism: Ectobius pallidus (assembly GCA_964059195.1). Classification (NCBI taxonomy): domain Eukaryota; kingdom Metazoa; phylum Arthropoda; class Insecta; order Blattodea; family Ectobiidae; genus Ectobius; species Ectobius pallidus. Next base: position 20,954,648 of record CAXKWD010000012.1, read on the forward strand.
ACATTGTGATAAAGGTGAAATATCATAACAGAGGCGTTTTGTAAAGAGATGACCTAAAACAAGATTTGCATAGGCGTCCAAGTTTTACAAACAAGATTAATCCACGGTATTGTAAAATTTTCTAAACTGTGGTGCATTTAGATCTCTGCGTGTACGGCTGTAAAATGTATACAGAACATTGTTTTAAATGTTAAAATGCAACATTTTATAAAATTAAGCGTATTATTGTTGTTATTGGTCCAGGAGACTAAAATGAAAACTGATTTGCATATTGAAGAGTAGCCCATGCAATTATGTTGTTAATTTTATTTTAAACTAGCTGAAAAGGCCCGGCGTCGCCCGGGCTTTGTATTTTTTAATTTGAAATTAATTTATGGAGGACTTTCGATTTTGAAACTCTAGGTCCTTATATAATATGTATGTAGAACTTGAAATGAAGAAAACGATTTATCAAACTATTCCATCAGAAAACGCTAGATATAGCTTTTTATGGCTCATAGAGGATGTCGAATGCTGCATTCCGTTGCTTCTACACATCATGCCTGGGATGGGTTGAAATAAGAAGAAACATAAATTAGGCCTACATAAGATTGTATTGGCTTGACTGAAAATTTTATTTCTCATTCTCATGTTACAACCGTTTCGGGGCTAAAATAAAAGAGAAATGCAGTATCACTTTCATACTTTCCTCCCCTAAAACCCGGGACATAATATACTGTGAGTATAGGACTCAAAATGTTCCATCCCATGCTTAGGGCCTATGATAAATCTCAACTAATAAAAAGCCTACAGCTATGGATAACTGACTATTTACCGACTTCTGATATAGCATACTCACACACTTAAGTTGCTCCTGCAATACGACCTCTTATTCTACATCAAAATGTGAAGTGAGAAAATATTTCTTATGTCGAGGGTAGAGAAAGTTATGTGACTGCATCACACTGTGCTTTATTTTCGTGTAATTCATTTTTCAGTAATTATTTTCGCCAATATATTACATGGAATCATAATTCGTTAAAGTCCAGCATTAGGCTATATAGTTGCCAAGGCCCTATGTAATCACAGTAAACAATTCACTGTTGTCATGTGAACTAAACAGCATTTCTTTTTTTTCAGTATAAAATTCTCAGAAATTATATAATTTTCAAGGGAAGGAGTATTTTGTTTGAATTTTAATGTTGACCGCTATACTTCCCGGGCTTAACTGGGTATGTGTGCAAAATTCCGTGTAAATTGGTAAAGAAATGTAGATTTGTATAAGGAACAAACATACATACCCACAAACACACATTCGACTTTATATATTAGATTACATTGTCTATTTGATTTTAAATTACATTGTCTATTTGATTTAAAATTATTTTAATCTTACAAACTTGGTTTTCTGAGCTAGATGGTAGCGTCTTGGGCTCGCAGAAGGGAGGTCCAATGTTTAAGTCCTGTCGCCGATTTATTTTTTAATTTTTTATTTGTGGTTTCTCCAGTCAAATGGGCCGTTTGGACATTTACTTACCGTGACTCGTCGTTCTATTTCATCTGATACAGAATATTATTGAATTCAGGAGAATTCAAAACAGGTATTCCATTTCGAATCTTTATTACCTATGGTAGGGGTACAAGTGAAAATGGCGTTTTCTTATTTTAAAATAAATGTTACTGTAGTCACGGCAGCACTGATGAATGAACTTGAAAGAACCCGCCAAACACCGTCATTCACAATCGTATCCGTTCGGCTTTGTTCGGCAACCAGCCGCCATCTTGAAGCGATGATTCCCTGCTCCGCCGAAGGTTAAGTGAAAAGCCATGTGTCAATATCAAATACTCTCAATAAGAATACCGCCCACTCTACTCTATTCCCTTTGTTCAAACTGTCCACTAGCACAGAGGTGCCATCTGTTGAGTGGGAATGGGCAGCAGTCTCAGAAGCTACTTAATGAACCTATATAGCTGCAGAAATAAATTTGTTTTTCAAAGTCCTGATGACACAGTAACTTATTTTTGTGCTTGATAATGCAGGAATTAGGTCGGGAAATAACACAATTTACACTACCGCTAAACTAACTTAATTAAATGACGATAACGCTAATTTTTTAAGTAAAACTTCTTTAGCCGCGGTAGGGGTAAATCGAGAGCTTGTGTAACGCTCAAAATCGTCACGAAATTAGTGAGGTGTGGCACAAAAAACAATCAACTCAATGATTAGGCTTATCCAAAACTGAAAAAGTTCAAAAATTAAAAATTAAAAAATCCAAAATTTAAAAAGTTAAAAAATCCAAAATTAAAATATACAAAAAATTAAAAATTAAAGATCCAACATTTAAATAATCTAAAATTCCAAAATAAAAAAATCAAAGAACCAAAATTAATAAGTCCAAAATTTAAAAAATTTAAAATTAAAAAATCTTAATATCCAAAATTTAAAACATAAATATCCAAAACTATAAAATTCTAAAATATAAAAATAAAAAATAATAAAATAAAAAAATACAAAACTAAAAAAATTCAATGATCTAAAATGTAAAAAAATTTAAAAATACAAAATAAAAGAATTAAAAGGTCAGAAATTCAAAAAATCCAAAATCTAAAAAGTCCAAAAACCCAATATTAAAAAGTCCAACAATCCAAAATTTGAAAAATCCAATAATCTAGAATTGAACAAATAAAAAAAAAGTTTCACTTCTGCCGCATGGCGTTCCACACACACTTTTTTTTAATAAGTATCAAAACTAATTGTTTCACTTTAATACATTTTCGTGAAAATCTGCTTTAAATTTTAATTCATACGATTTGCAAGATACTTTGTACAATATATACTTTTTTTTTTAATTTGAAATTTTTACATGTAAAACAATTCGGATGGTAAGCCAATGAACATCTGAATGAATCAGTCTTGTACCCACTCTAATTAACGATTTTACTTATTTCACTCTCAAAATAACTATTACAACCATAGACGGCACATATCATGCCACCTACATAACCGGACATTTTCTTCAGGCCTATGTTGTATTTATTATTTTACTCAGGGGTGCCCACCCCCAAAACTTCATTGCTCACCCCCCAAACTTCATTGCTCACCCCCAACCCAATTGCCTGTCGACAAGGGCGCCCATATAATATTTTCTAGGGGGGGCAATTTTTTTAATTTTTTGTCGCTTTAACTTCTTGGGCCACTTTGTATTTTATATTAATAATATAATAAGTAGCCAGAATATAATTGCGGGGAGGGTCGGAAGTGCCGGGGGGTTTGGAATACCCCCCAAAAAAGGGGTCGGGGGTCCATCCCAGAAAATTTTTAAATATTGAACTAATGAAAATCACATTTTACGTTATTTTAGCACTCAAAAACTAGTTAAGAAATTTGTTTATCATAATCTAAGACATGCCAATGTAAACAAGAAAATGTTACCTAAGTCGGATGTCCACCCCGGGAAATTTTTAAATATTGAACTAATGAAAATCACATTTTACGCTATTTTAGCACTGAAAACTAGTTATGAAATTTGTTTACCATACTCTAAGACATTTCAATGTACATAAGAAATCATTACCTAGGTGGGGGGTCCAGCCCCGGAAATTTTTACAATATTGAATCAATGAAAATCACATTTTACGCTATTTTAGCACTAAAAAACTAGTTAGGAAATTTGTTTACCATACTCTAAGACATGCCAATGTAAACAAGAAAATGTTACCTAAGTCGGGTGTCCACGCCCAGGAAATTTTTAAATGTTGAACTAGGCCCTAATAATGAAAATCATATTTTACGCTATTTTAGCACTGAAAAACTAGTTAGCAAATTTGTTTACTATACTCTAAGACATGGCAACTTAAACATGAAATTGTTACCTAAATTATAATACTTATTACTATTTATAAGACAAGTTAAATATCACATGGAACAGTGGACATAATAGGCCTACTCATTATGTTATGAAAAGAAAATAACTGCTATATCATAACTTATTTGACACACCAACAAATCTTGTTTAATTAAATAAATATATTTTTTAAATACAAATATAGAATTTTAGGTTTTGACTCTTGGGGGTCTGAACCCCCTTTCCTAATCCACTGTGGATTCTGCTTCCATGTTGTCGATTTGGTAAAACTTCTGCAATTATAATAATTGTCTTAAAAGAAAAACACCTGACGATAATAATTAATAATATACATTTTTTTCCTTGCGCCCCCCCCCCGGGTACGCCCATGGCTGTCGAAATTCTTCATCTTTATCTTTATAAAGAATTAAAAGAGACCTTTTGAAGTTATAGAACTTGGCCGTTTTTATTTATAACATATAAAACTCTAATTTTGCAACAATTTTCAACCCCCGGCCAGAAAATTCATAACACGATAATATTCCCCCCCCCCCCAGAAATTTCAATGACGCAGTCTGCGTCTTAACCCACCCCCCGTGGGCTCCCTGTTTTACTAGAATTTATATTATATTTTCGTACACAAAACACAACAGACAAACGTTAACTATATCAGCTGACGAGTAACTGCCCATTCCTGCTCACTGGCGGCGCTAGTAGTAGCGTGTCCCGGAAATAGACAGGGAGTGGACGGTATTACTTATTGAGAGTATTTGCTAATATCTCATCACAAGCTTTGTACTCGGCGCGCTTGTGTCTTTAGGAGGTTCAACCGTTTGGTCTATGATGGAGCCGGACGGTCAGGAAAGTAGCGCTAGACTTCCTAAAATTTGGTCGCTTCATGTGCAACCAACCTATTTTGAACTTATTAGAACAGGTAAAAAAAAAGTTGAAATCCGTACAGCTGATGAGGAAAAGAAACAAATTAAAACAAATGACCTCATTCATTTTTTTCACAACAAAGAAGATCCAACAGACCACTGTGTGTGCCACGTCACAGAGATCATCGAGACAAAAACATTTCGCGAAGCACTGGAAACAGTGGGATACACAAATGCTCTGCCCCATGTGACAACTTTGGACGAAGCCGTTAAAATTTATGATGAGATTCCAGGATATCGAGAAAAAGAAACTCTTGGTGTTCTCGCTTTTCAGATCGTTCGTGTAGAAGACCCAACCTTTTAAGATTAATTATACTCTCAAGAGACGTGGTCATTCACGCCTCACAAGGATAATATCACAGTGTCTCCACAGGAATTTAATGATTTTTTCATCGAGTCAGTTAAGGAAATAAATCATAGTAGGGTAGATGTACCTGTTCTGGCCACTGTCCCTGTTGTGGCCACTTAAGAATTCAGACTAGTGAAATAAGGCTATCTTTTCAAATTAACCAAAAATAACTCTTGTTTCTGACAGCTTAGGAATTCAGTTTGAATGCTAACTTGTGATTAGTTAAGAATTTTCCCTCCTGTGTCACAAAGAAACAGAAGTTTGTGAGTTGGTGTGTGAAGACCATGTTGCTTAGTGCTGGGAGTTAAGAAACTGAATTCTTTGTATCAACGGTCATCCTCTTTTGTTATGAGGATTTAATAAGACTGCAGCTTTTTTCTGGATAAAAGTAAGTTGAAATATCAATATATATTATTATTTTTATCCCTTTATCACTAACTACTGAAATACAACACATGGCCAAACTGGAACACAAAAGTTGTGGTTTTGCCAGTTGTGGCCATGAGGTGGCCAGAACTAGCACAACATATGGTCCCGGTTCTGGCCATGTTACAATGATTTATTAGTTTGAGGGCCCCTTATGCTGGAATATAACTCTAAAGCAATCTGATATGTTATAGGTTATTTTTCCTAAGAGAAAAGCATCTCTTGAACAACCTAAAGCAAAGAGAAAGCTGTTTATGTATTCTCCAACTAAAGTTAGTAGTGCCCTCGCTGCTGTAAGAAATGGATCAATGTCTGAGCTTGAGGCTAGTAATAGTTTTAAAGTTCCTAGGACTAGCCTTCGAAGGAAACTATCTGGTGAAAGTACAGAACTGATCAGAAGGACAGCTCAACTCCAGAACTTGGACATGAAAATGAATCCAAATTAAGGGACTAAATTCTTGAAAATGCAAAGTTTGGCTTTCCAATAAACAAAATACTCCATTTAGCCCAAGCACAAGTACTGGTAATGTAAATACAGAGAAAATACCATCCAGTACTCCCAGCTCGACTTTGAGCACTCCAAATCAAGGTAACAGTCCTTTCGGCATCATGATTCCAAAACCACCACCAGTAGAGTCGTTGAACGAAGTGGTTAAACTGTTCTGAAATACCCTAGAGAAAGTTCAAACAGTGCAACCAAACGGTCACTACAAAAAGATTACATCCCTAGTTTAGTTACATCTGGCACGTGGGTTCAATATCATGAACGGAAAGAAAAAGACAAACTCAATAAGGAGAAAAAATTGAAGAAAGAAAACAGAGAAGGGAAGAAGCAAACCGTTTGAAACGACCAAATATGAACAGAACAAAGAAATATAACAAAGTACCGGTAAGTTTATCCACTCAAGAAGACACTTCAGAATCTGTATGTTCTGTCAGTGATGCAGGCGAGACAGAGGAAGAATATGAACGCGGACTCGGTGTGGGTGATTATGTCATCGTCAATTATGATCATGAGTTTTTTCCTGGATTGGTGCTAAATGAAAACAGTGGGCAGTATCAAGTAAGCAGCATGGAGAAAAGTGGTCCAGCAGGGTGGAAATGGCCCAAAAAGAAGATGTGTTGTGGTATCCTGAAGATGACATTATTCAGATTATCTGGGGTCAATTCTCGAGGAACATGTGAAGTACCTGAGATGGAAAGATTCTGTAAACCCAAGAGACATTAGGTGTAATTTTTGTGTTTTATATGTCTCTTTATAATGGGCCTAAGCCTTTTGTGAATAGTGTAAGCCTGTTATTTCTTGTAATCTCAAATGTTCCATTTGTTTCCATGTATGCATACTTCTATGATTATTTTCCTTTTTTTATTGTTTTTGTGATCATATAATTTATTAAAGTGATAAGCACACCTATTTTAGCTATGCATATTTAGTGTAGTTCACACTTACATATTGTACATTTGTACATTACTACTTAATCAGGTTATTTTATTATCATTAATGACAGGTGGCCACAACTAGCACGGAAGGTGGCAAAAACTGGTGTACGGGTGGCCACAACTGGTGAAAATCGCAGATTTTTGTTTCAAGGGCTTTAACTTGAAAATGGTAACAGTAGTTTTTATTTTGATGAATGGATGTTGTAGAGCAATAAATTTCTCACACACTAAATAAAATGTGATTGTTCTATCTCAAAAAGGTAAGGTTTTGAAGTTCCACAAAAATAAAATTCTCTTAAAGTGGCCAGAACAGGTACATCTACCCTATTGTTAAGCCTAGTATTAGCTCCTTTGAGCTGTTGTCCCAAAATTGTGTAAAGCCAATGGTCTATCTGAATCCTTTCAACTTTCATGAAGTCTCCCCTGAAACTGTATTAAATATTGTTAGAAAATTTAAGTCATCAGATAGTTTAGATATATATGATATTTCTTGTAATTTGCTTAAGAATGTAATTGATAGTATAGTTTGTCCCATAACTTACTGTGTAAATATGTGTTTACTTGAGGGTTACTTTCCTGCAGAACTAAAGGTGTCAAGAGTTGTGCCAGTTTTTAAAAAGGGAGACAAGGGATCTCCATCAAGTTATAGACCCATTTCTTTGGTCCCTATATTTGCAAAGGTGCTTGAAACTATTATGTATCTACAGTTGTCTGATTACTTTGAACAACAAGATATATTGAATAAACTGCAATTTGGTTTTAGAAAGAAATTATCAACAATTGATGCTATAGAGTCATTAACTAACATTGTTTATCAAGTATTTGAAAGTAAGGGCTTTGCCCAGGCCACCTTTTGTGACCTGAGCAAAGCCTTTGACTGTGTCGAGCATGATACACTTCTAATGAAAATGAAATTTTATGGTCTAGATAATGTTGGTTTGGATCTGTTAAAATCTTACTTAAGTAACCGCAGACAAGTTGTTTGTGTTGGAATGGAGAAATCTGATATTGCCAGTGTTACGTTGGGTGTTCCGCAGGGATCTGTATTGGGTCCTTTTCTGTTCCTTGTAATGATCAACGACCTTCCATCTCATATAAAAACCCATACAGTATTGTACGCAGATGACACAACTTTCTTAAACTGTTGCAGTGATTTCAACAATCTTAAAATTGCAGTTGATGATACAATAGCCCAAGCATCAATATGGTTCAAAGCAAATGGGTTCTTATTAAATGCAAGCAAGACACAGGAAGTTGTGTTTAGTTTAAGTGACAGGCTACCTTCTGATGAATCTGTAAGTGTTAAATTTTTAGGTGTATATATTGATGACAAGTTAGATTGGATTCAGCACACAAATTATATTAGTGGTAAACTGGCCAGAGTTATTTATTTATTAAGAAGTCTTAAGAACTGTGTACCCGACAAGTATGTAAGATCATCCTATCTTTGTTTTTTCCAAAGTATATTAATATATGGTATTTTACTGTGGGGCAACAGTAGCCATGTCAAGGATGTTTTAATATTACAGAAAAAAGCAATCAGAGTAATAAATGGATCATCCAATAGAACCAGTTGTAGACCTATATTTGTTCAGTGTAGAATTATGACAGTAATCAACTTGTAGGGGAGAGGGGGGTAGATTTGAACTGGGGGCAGATTTGAACATTTTCTTTTTTTAATGAAAGAAACTGTGGGAAATTCTTCTGTGACTCCATGGATGTTAGGTGCAATGAGATGCATAACTGCCACATGTTTCCCTCCATTTCAGTTGTATTGTATGCTTGTGAATGAGGTGGTTACGTTTTTGTTGCTGCTGAGTAAATTTTTGCCATTTCGGTTGTAAGAGTTTTCTGCCTTGTTTGTATTTTTTGTGGATCTCCTTTAAGTATCTGTTGCTAAGTACCCTTAATGACCTTTCTTTCAATGTATGAGAAATTAAATAATTAATTAACCTAAATGTTTTGAACCAGTTTTTGTTGAGGGATGTAATGTGGGGTAGATTTGAACAAAGTGTGGGGGGTAGAATTGAACATAGCTTTGCATTGATTTTGGATATCATCTAAATAAAAATTGAATTAAAAATGGGTTTTAATTTATTTATTTATTTTCAAAATAAAATCTACGAAGAAAGGTTCATGAAAAAGCTTTCATTCATTTTTAGAATAATACGGTTCGAACATATAAAAGGAAGAAAGAAAACGATGTTGACGAGGATAGTATAAAAAAGGCTATTCAAGCAGTTCTTGAAGGAATGCAGCTAAGAAAAGCAGCTGATTTATTTGGTGTCAAATCCTTGTTCTATAGGGTGAAAAAGCGCAGAACAAACACTGTACAGTCCAGCGAATATTCATCTAAACATACTATGAATCAAGTTTTTACCAGCGAACAAAAAGAAATAAAACTAAACTCCGTGGCGCGACATCCCCGAAGGGACTAGGCCTACCACCCGACCGCTGCATCATCTACCTATAGGCAGATGGCAGGATAGGGGGGCATGTGGTCAGCATGCTGACACCTATGGCCGTTAATGGTGGTTTCCATGACCGGAGCCGTTACTTCTCTATCAAGTAGCTCCTCTATTTGAATCACGAGGCTGAGTGCACCCCTACCAGACCTCAGTACATCAGAAAAATCCGAGGAGGTACCGGGGATCGAACCCGGGCCGACGGATCTGTAGTCAGCGATGCTAACCACATGATCACGCCGGCGGTGAACAAAAAGAAATGCTGGAGAAATAATTCTAGAGGAAGTGAAGTTTGGTGATATTGAAATAAATTATTATGTTTTAGTTAAATTTTCAACCAAGAAACATGTTCACTACATAGGACAAATTGAGAAAAACAAAGAAGCTGAGGAATGTGTTGTAAATTTTCTAAAGAAGAAAGGCGACTGTGAGAAATTTCTATTATCTCTAAACTTCCTCAACCAGTGTCATCAGGAGGAACTGAAAGAGCAATGTTGCTAATGGCATTTCCAGTTGATTTTTCCAACTACAAAATGGGCTAAACTCTTGTTTAAGAAAGTTATTTCTACTGCTCTATGTTTGAGATTTTTCCCATAATTACACTGTGTAATAAATTTTTTTGCATGCAATATTAAAATGACCTGTGGGGTATAACTTTGTTCCACATTAAAGCCTAGAATATGCATTTTTGTAATTGTTCAAAAGTGCCCCATGCCAGTTCAAAAGTGCCCCCCCGGAGGGGTAGATTTGAACAGAAAACATCTTGTTGAATTTATATTGTTTTCTATATTTTGGTCATTAGAACGAAAAATGTTATATAGTAAATAAAATCTGCAATAAATTCTGCATATAAAAATGTATAACTCAAAAAGTCTCCACCAGTATAACAATTTCAAATAAATTAAAAACAAAAAATTGTTCAAAACTGCCCCCCTCTCCCCTATATTTATTCTGTTCTGTTACACATAAAAAAGAAGTTACCAGAACTGAAACTCAGAGAAGATGTACACAATTACAATACTAGAAACAATAAACATATTTATATACAACATCATAGATTAGCTAAATCTATCAATAGTTATGAAGTAATTGGACCAAAATTGTTTAATAAACTTCCATTGTGTATGCAAGACTTTAACATCTCGTTGAAAGTGTTCAAAGAAAAACTCTATAATTATTTACTGCTTAATCCGTTTTATAGTATTACTGAATATCTTGAAGCCAGAATTGTGTTGTAAAATTTTAAATTTATTTTATGCCCCTTTGTATACTTTGTAATATTTTGTAGAACTTATTGTTGTATATACTGTACTTAGTTTTAAGAACCATTGACGTTGTCTATTGCTTTAATTGCTTAATGACAATAAAATTTCATTTATTTATTTATTTTTATTTATCTCTTATTATGTATGAGTTCTGAGAACATTCAGGTTTCTGGCGGCAAATGTGTAAAGGACTTAAATGTGCCATTTGTGAACAAAGTAATTTACAGAATTTAGAATTTAGGTATTTTCTAAATTCGTGGATTTTGCAGCTAAGGCTTGTTTAATTGGTGCAGTAAACATTATACAAGCCCCAGGATTAAAAGAAGTGGGTTCTTTATCAAGTTGCCTTCAAACCACAGAATGGTTAGCACTTTTGGGAAAAAATAGTTTGAGGTCGCGCAGTAGGTTCCTACTCCAGTAGGCACTAGGCTCCAGAACGAGATAACTACATCTACATTACATCTCTAATGGGATCCACCTGGGAAGGAGGAATTTAGGGTTTCGAATGTCTCCTCCTAGATGGCGTTGCTAGTAATGCAATAGATGAAACTGGGAAAAAATTATTTTTCCTTTATCCTCTTTTTCTCTTCCTCCCTTTCTGTTGCTTTCTCCTTGCTCTACCTACTTATTTGGGACCTATTCCTAACAGTAAATTTTGGACATAAATCAAATGTAAGTCGCCCCTTATGCTCCGCTCACTGCATTGCTATGGCGACCACCTTGGAATTCCCGACCATCCCCTCACTCGACACTCCTGACCGTACCAAATACCAGCTACCAACCCTTATACCAAAATGACAACCCGCTATCTCACTCGGCACTCCCGACCGTACCACAATCACCTCTGCATATAGTCTAAATAATGCATAACACTAACCACATAGTTAAGTGCATGAAGCGGTGGCGGCAGCCGAAGCAAAGCGCCCTTGCATTTTCGAATAATGTATGATTCACTGTTTTTAGATTTTGAAAATGTGGCATATTATATCTTCCAGAGGTTTGTCAGCCTGTCACCTTTTGTTTAGCGGTATGACGTCACACCACCAACGTCCAATCACAAGTTTCTTCGTAATATGAGGACAGAAGAATTCGCTAGATCGTGGTATAAAAGAAAGTGCATCGCGAGGGCGTGGTGGGTGGGAACATTCATCCCAAGGTGCGACTTAAATTTGTTTTTTCCCAAATTTTGGATCGACCAGGATTCAAACTTGTGTCCACTAGCACCGTAACCAGCAGCTTAACCATTACACCACGGGCGATTGTTGAGTGGTGAAGGGAAAGAGTATTATAGCAGGCCTACATGAGAAATAACCATTTTGGTGCAAGCGTCTTTTTCAGAATATTTTTTTTTTATTATTATTTTGCATACTTTTGATATGGTGCAAGGGTCATTTTCGTAACACTCTGATTTTGTATATTTTTATGCATATATGATGAAGGGTAGGCTACAGTAGTGAGGTAGGCGCGCAAGGCTCGGAAGGTAGGGGAAGCAGCCGGTGGGCAAGAGCGGGCAGAGCTTGGCTGGTGCACGACCTACATCTATCTTTTGCCGCACTTTTTTGTGCTTCTTCTTACAGTTTATACAATCAGAGCTGAGCACTACATGCGTCGCAGGGGAAGGGAGGAGAAATAAGTGGGGATTGCTTCTCATGCACATTCCAACGCCCAGTCACATGGTCTAGGGATTCACAATTGTAAGCTATTGTCCGTCTGCACAAGGAAAGGTCTGCACCGCATGAGATTCTCAGTGAGACTAAACTGTACACCCCCTCAAATCATTCTCCCACATAATGAACCTGGCCCGGTCTACTGCACATCATGTTTACAGTGCTCACCTCTGAGTGTACATACTGTACAACTCATGTTTGTTGCAAACAGCACAAGAAAATAAAGAATTTACCAGTACTTCAAATGTATTGCAAGAAACTCAGGCTGTTGTTCAACAGTGTTACATTGACACCGATTCTAGTTTGAATAAGGATGACGTTCTAGACATTTTAGTCTCATATGATGGTAAGTGACAGAAGAGAGGATTTACGTATCAGGGTAATATTTGAATAGGCAAAAGATAGTTTTAGGTCATGTAGTAGTGAAGCTCCACCCAGTCTTGCCTGCCGGCCTGCTTCCCCTATACTTCCCCTGACCGCTAGCCTTGCATGCGCCTTAACCCTGGCTATGAACCTGCACAATGCCGGCACTGCAGCTCACTGTTGTGCTCTTAATCATAGGCACTAATTATGATACAACATTATGAAAATTACCCTTGCACCATATCAAAAATACAATACAATCACCAGAGCTTCTTTAACATTAAAAAGTGACCCTTGCACCAAAATGGCTATTTCTCATGTATTACAGCTAAACTTAATTTGATGAATTTTCCCTTCTCCGCTCAGCAATCACTCATGGTGTAGTGATTAAGGCTAAGGTTGGCTAAAATGTCTAGTTACAATGCTAGTGGTCCTGTGTTCAAGTACCAGTCAATGCATAAAATTTACGGTCAGGAATAGATCCCAAATAGATGGGTGAGAGAAAGGGAGGAAGAGAAGGAAAAGTTAGACAAGAGAAGAAAGAAGAAAAAATTATTTAATTTTTCCCTGTTTTTATCTTTTGCATAATAGATGGGATCACTAGTAGTTCAAATGCTGCCACTAGATGTCTTACTGTTTCCCCACTCTAAACCCCTCCTTTGCAGGTGGGTCCTGTTTGTGAGTTGATGGGAGGGGCCTATTGCCCAACCTAAAACTATTTTTTTCCCTTTGAATACTATTTTCCTTACATAACACAGCTGATTTTAAATTGAATTTCACTACTCATCTGTTTGTAATTCCACTGTCTGACGGTAGTGTGGCGTGAGTGACGGCTATATTCAAGAGAGCAATTTTTTTTTTTTTTTAATTTTAATTCTTCACTGCCAAATTCGAATACGTGTTAAATTCACAACACTAAGCATGTTCTGCTGCTCTTGGAACACTCATGCAACTTTCTCTACCTCTTGTTACAATTACCATTTTTCTCTCCTACCTAATAAAATTTTATGCTATTTTCTCATGTCTTATTTCATCTCTTACACAACTTTCTCTATGCTAATATCATTTTTGCTATTTTTTCTCGTCTTATTTCATTTCTTACACAACTTTCTATATAATTATGCTAACAACATTTTTGTTATTTTCTCTTGTCTGATTCCAGCTCTTAGAACACTCACACAACTCACACAGCAGCAGCTGTACCGTACTTACTATTTTCTTGAATCATTCCATCTCTGGTAACTCTCACATTATTTTCTCTACCTCATTAAAGTTACTGTTTTCTCACTATTAATATTACTAGAAATAGCACAGTGAAGTGTTAACGTCTAGGTATAAAGTTTGAGTACGGAAATATACACATTAACTTCACCATTAGGTATACTTACCCAGAATGATCATTTCAATGTGTATCCCCATCATCATCAGCTGATTTCGACTGTTGATTGAAGTTCCCTGGATGCCCACTGAGGTGTCAAAGTTTAGCAGTTGACGGTTCTTTTGAATAAATACTTTCTCCCACATGAACAGTTCAAAAGCCACTGGAGCTTGTGATGTGGGAGATAGTATTTATTCAAAAGAACCGCCATAAACTCCTAAGCTTTGACACCTGAGTGGGCATCCAGGGAACTTTGATCAACAAGTTTATCCACCCACCACCAGATGGACAGTCGGAATCAACTGATGATGATGACGATACAACATTGAAATTATCATTCTGGGTAAATATACCTAATAGTGAAGTTAGTGTGTATATTTCCATGCTAAAATTTTGTCAGATACTATTTTCTCCTTCTACCATAATAAAATTTTATGCTATTTTGTCACATCTTATTTCATCTCCGGGAACTCTCATATGACTTTCTCTACTCTAATAAAATGTTTGCTATTTCCTCTTGTCTTATTCCAGCTCTTGGAAAACTCACAGAACAATCCCTATCTTAAGCATTGAAATCACAATTTTCTTGTGTGTTAATCCATCTTGGGGAACCCTCATACGACTTTCTCTAACCAAACAATTGTGTTGATAATTTCATATTTTCCTATGAGGGACATAATTGTGTTGTATAGTGTGTAAAACAATTCCACCTATTCCCTAGAATTTGGTTTTATAATTGGGCAAAAGAGCAGAGCCAGGTCCCATTTGATTTTCTGGTGTAAAATGAGTATTTATGGATTATTATGATAAGTTAGATTGAAATAAGGCCTATTTGATCCCATAGCCCGCTTTTAAATAAAAGTTACAATTTTCTGCAGTTTAGAGCAAAGTATGTGAGATCTCACCTCCGTGTCATGTCCCCATGCCTGACTAGTCATTTTCATTCTTTCATAATTCAACAGACTTAAATTTGCATCCCATTTTAGTGTCATAACAAGAATAAACAGATGAAAAAATGAGTCATTTATAACTGAAAAGCAAATAGCCCATATCAGTGGTTCCCAACCTTTTTCAGCTGGCGACCCACCTTTCCTTATCGGAATACCTCCACGGTCCATTGGTCCATGGTGGAGTAAAAAAGCTTATTTGTATCGTATCCCTTCCTTACGTATATATAATTTACCATCAAATATTGCAATAAGCTTACCGGTATATATGCTTTTTTTGAAGATACAGATTGATTATTGATAAACAATTTGTGTTCTGATTTGAAAATGGTTGACAAAATACAGTATAAGCACTTTGTAGCAAGACAGTTATTTATTTTAAAATTTGATTTGTTTCGATTTTTCTTATCTTTTCTGATGGTTTATTCGATGGTTTCTGATAGTTTTAGGATCAAGTCGCGACCCACCTGTAACCTTTCCTTACGTATATATAATTTACCATCAAATATTGCAAATATATATATAAGCTTATATATATGCTTTTTTAGGTAGATTTTCGAAGAAAAATCTACCTATTGCAATGGATACCACTTTATGATTTTCGAAAAATTCTTTCATATCTTTACGTTTCATGCTCCCCTAAGTACGAAACCACCGCCCGTTCAAAAAAAAATTTTGTGATATTTATATATATATATATTTATATATATATATATATATATCTTTATATATATATATATATATATATATATATATCTTTACACGATAGCGGCCGTAATTTTGAAGATATTTGAACCAAATTTTATTATGTTATTTCTAGGCCCAATAGTTCGGACAAGTTCGTTAATGGGCAAAATTGGCCCAAGGGGGTGGTCGGGGGAGGGGGTTGAAATTTTTAAAAATGTATATCTCGGCCCCTATGAAGTATAGAGGGAAACTTTGTTTGAATAAATTAGAGTACTCCCTATGGAGTTTACAGTGACACCAACGATTCGGGGGTTCGAGTGAGGGTGGGGGTGGAGGTGGGGGTGGGGGATGAAAATTCGAAACTTTTGAAACCACGTCTTGTGGGCTATCGTTGAAAAGCTCTTGATGAGTACTCTACAAATCAATAAATAGTTTCTTGATAGCTCTCATATTACGCGAGATTTTAATGTTTGAAAATAATAACACTTAAAAGAATTATTATAATATCATAATTTTGTCTTGTTTAGCGGCTTTGCTAATTTTATTCATTGCTGATCTTGCGCACGGCCTCCCAGAATATTATATCCTATTCTTGTTGTCAAAACAAATTATTGTAGGCTCTTCCTTTTTACCGAATTCAGTTCTTATTACTGCAGGTTTACCATGCCAAGGCTAAAGAAGAAGAGTGCTATGCAGCGACAATAAATTAAACCAAAAGCACTTCGAAATCTACCTCCGCCTGTAGGCCTGCCTAAAGGGATTTTTTGAAGATACAGATTGATTATTGATAAACAGTTTGTGTTCTGATTTGAAAATGGTTGACAAAATACAGTATAAGCACTTTGTTGCAAGACAGTTATTTATTTAACAATTTGATTTGTTTTGATTTTTATTATCTTTTCTGATAGTTTATTCGATGGTTTCTGATAGTTTTAGGATCGAGTTGCGACCCACCTGTAACCTTTCCGACCCACCGGTTGGGAAGCGCTGGCCTATATCATTTTACAAAGACAATTTTTTTCGCTAAAATGCCTGTCCCTGTTTTCCTTCGTATTCAGACTATGTGTTATATGAAAGGAAGGGAAAATATGACTGAAATTAAACAGAAAAAAGACCGTTCCCTTAATTTTTCCAAGGAGGACAAGGATGTCCTGATTAAAATTGTCTTGGGAAAATATAAAGACGTTATAGAATCCGAGAAGACGGATGTGATAACATCCGTGCAAGAGCAAAATGTGTTGAAAAATGTTGTGGTAATTTCATTTCTGGCAATATAAATCAGCTTAACACTTTCACTGCTACTGACATATAAATGCTTCATCTCAAGAATTGTATAAATGTGGAGATGTAACATTAATAGAGTAATGCTTTATGTAACAGGTGAGGTTTTTTGTTCATCTGTTATAGTATGTTTGTCTTTCTACAGAAATTTTCCAAATTGATTTTAAACTTAAGAGCACACTGAAGTTTTTACCTGGTGGCTGTCTTATGACAATGTAAAAACTCAATTCTGAAAGAGTTAATAGATAACATAATAAAGGGAACGAAGAAAGCATTTGCTCTAGACAAGGTAAAACACACGGGGAGCCCGATGAAATTCATCATTTTTATCCTCACGAGATATCTGGATATTGGAATGAGTTGATAATAATGTTAGCAATATATATGGAGGTTATGTTGTAGAGCTATGTTACACTGCATTTAAGGAGCCTAACATAGCCTATAATACACACAATTACTCTATAGCTAGAAATGTATGAAATAAGAAAACAGCCTTTTGAACTGAGATCTACAAGTTTGATTGGAGAAATTTCTCCGGTCAAAATTGATCCTAGTTCAGTGTGAATTAATATCAGATTAGCATTTATACAACAGAAATTTGCAAGTTCAGCGTGAACTGAGATCAGTTTAGTATCTGATCCGAGATCAAACTGTTTATACAATTGGCCCTTAGTGATCTAAATAATGAAACTGGATTAGGTTAAATTATTTATTTTCCATGAATGCTTGATAGTAAAAACATTTGAATCAGTGTAACCTGATGTTTAAAACTTGTATCGCAAATAACTAGTTCCCTAAATGTAGGCTTATTTTTTATAACAATTATAGGCCTATAGGGTAATGGCAAAGAAAAGAAAAGAAAATCTCCCAAAAGAAAATTTAAAGAAAGAATCCATGCGAAAATTAAGGAAGCAATAAGGAACAATCCAATTAGATACTGGTATGAGAAAGAAAAATGAAAGAGAGCAATATCATGCAAGGAAAAGTGTGCAGGAAAATAAAACTGATTCATGACTCAAAGAGAATAGAGAAAAATTAGAAAAGATTGATGAGAAAGAACCAAGTGGTGTTATGATATTAAAAAAAGGTTGAGAAAATTGATGCAATTTTAGAGGAAAGCACACCACCACCTAGTCCGCGATGAGTAAACTGTACAGGTGCATATTCTGGGTAGACCAATCACAGCACTTGAGTGCGTGACATCACAGGTTTCCAACTCTGGCAATTCCCAGCTTTTACTCAGTCTAGAAATCCTCACACCTCATGATTAAATTGTAACCTTTTATTAACCCTTGGTCAGGGTTAATAAAATTTGTGCAGAAGTAATCTACACGCCACAAGCCTACTGATGGTTAAGACAGAACCTTAAAAAAGCTGACACAAATGTTTTTATTTCATTTTATAAATACAGGTATTACCTATTAGACAAAATTCATGGAGGGAGAAGCGAATTTGACTATGCGATAGTTTTTTTTATTTTTTATTTCTGTGTCCCAAAAAATCTTCAAGCGAGAAAGTTTTAGTGAGATGTTTGAATTTTAATATAAATGAAATTTCAGCTTTATATCTCGAATGGTTTATGACTAATTGAGTGGTAATTATTCCGGGTGCAACAGCTGTCGAAATGATTTGTGAGGATTGTGAAATGTCGAGGATGAAGCAAATTTGACTATGCAACAATTTTTTTAATTTTGTGACCAGAAATAATATTCAAGCATGTATGTTTTAGTGAAATATTTGAATTTTATTATAAACTAGCTTAAAAGGCTTGGCCTCACCCGGGTTCTGATTTTGTAATTTGAAATTAACTTATGAAGGACTTTCGATTTTCAAACCTTAGGGCCTGGTATAATGTGTAGGCCTACATAGAACTTGAAATGAGGAAGAACGACTTATCACACTCAAACTATTCCCTCAGAAAATGCTAGATATAGCTTTTTATGGCTCACAGAGGATGTCGAATGTTGCATTCTGTTGCTTCTACACACCATGCCTGGGAGGGGTTGAAATAAGAAGGAACATAAATTCCGATTACATAAGATTGTATTGTCTTTATGGAAATTTTTATTCCTTACTCTCCTGTTACCATTCAACTGTTTCAGAGCTGAAATTAAAAAAAAAAGGGAAAATGGTATATTACGACTCACCCGAGTCCCCCACCCCTACTCTCAATCCCTCCCCTAGCGGCGGCATTTGAACTACTAGCAGCGACGGTAGCGCCATCTTTTAATGAACTGATGAAACAGAAAAAATAATTTGTTTCTTCTTTATTCTCTTCTTCTCTTCCTTTCCCATCTCCTTTCTCTCTTCCTCTCACCTCCTCTTCACCCTACCTACCTATTTGAGACCTATTTCTAATAGTAAATTTTGGATCGACCGGGATTCGAACTCGGGACCCCTAGCATTATAGCTAGGAGTCTTAACCACTATGCTACGAGTGAATGTTGAGCACTGAAGGAAGCTTTCGTATATTAGAGTTATGTTAGGGGGATTTCATGAGTTTTAACGCAAGAATCGGTTTTTATAATTTGGTACAAGGGAATTAAGCCATATTTAATGTTATAATATGGCGGTTTTTATAATTGTGAAATATTATGTATGGTACAAGCGTATTTTTGTATTGTGAAATAGCCTATTTTGTTGTAAATAGTACTAACTTGCCAAAAAAAAAAATCAATATCACTTTTATACTTTCCTCCCCCAAAACCTGGGACGTAATATACTGCGGGCATAGGACTGAAAATGTTCCATCCTATTTGGTCGTCTTGTAGATGTTTATGCCTATGATATATATCCTACAGCTATGAGTGACGTATCAGTGGTTAGGATTTTTTACCTACTTCTGATATAGCATACTCACTGGCACACACTTAAGCTGTCCCTGCAATATGACCGCTTATTCTACATCAAAATGTGAAGTGAGAAAATGATATTTTCCATGTCGAGGATAGAGAAAGTTATGTGACTGCTTCACATTGTGCATTATTTTCTTGGATTTCATTCTTCAAGAATTATTTTCACAAATATATTAATTACATTGATAGCATCAGAATTTGTTAAAGCCCAGTATTATGTAGTTCCCAAAGCCCTATGTGAACACTGTAAACAATACACAGTTTTCATGATAACTGAATTGCATTTCATTTTTCAGTATAATATTTTCAGAAATTATATAAATTTTCAAGGGAAGGAGTGGTTTGTTTGAATTTTAGTGTTCACCGCGTTACTTCCCGGGCTTAACTGGGTATGTGTGCAAAATTTCGTGCAAATTGGTCAAGAAATGTAGATTTGTATAGGGAACATACATACCCACATACAATACATAGGCTACACACTTTCGATTTGGCTTGGTTGCAAGACTCACACTTTTATTTTGTTTGTTTGTTATGAAAACATGTGACAGCGGAACTCTCAAACTGTGAATATGTCACACTTCTTTTGTCACACTTCAATTTGTTTAATCTCTTATTTTGTTATGTAAACAATTGACAGCAGAACTCTCCAACTGTGCCTTATTTCACATTCCCGACTTTTTCCGTTAATTTTCCAAAAAATTTCTTTCATACAAACCTTGTTCTAACAATTACGAACACAACAACAAAAAAATCATCCAAATCGGTCGAGCCATTCTCAAGTGATGCGGCAACATACATTTTGGAAATTCATTTTTATTAATATAGATCAAATACCACCTTTATATCTTGAATGGTTTACGAGTAATAGAGTGGTACTTACTCCAGGCTTAAAGCTATCGGAACAGTACAGAGGTATTAGCAAGTCTTTTTTCTATATAATAAGCCTACTAGCAATAACGTAAAAATCCTTATGCTTCAAGGATGGTTTGATAGATAGATTCATGGAAGAATGTCTGGACGAATGAATGATTCTATGGATTAGTGGGTGGATGGGATGGATGCATGCATGAGTGGGTGGATGGAATAATGGACGGATTAATGGACGTCTTTGAGCTTTCAAACACCATTGCCCCTATTTGCTTACTTAGAGGTTGATGTCAGCAGAGAGAGATAGAGAGGGAAGAAGAAGAGGAAAAATAAGGGGTTACTTTGATACTTTGCACAAAGTTTGATCATTATTGCAGCATGGGTTATAAGGCCTGTAGATTGTCTCACAACACACTGATTAGCTGGCTATGATCATTCCACTTATTTCAGTTGTGTCATATAATGCTGCCAGTAGCTCTACATGTGGGAAAAACAAGCATGTAGTTAGCAACAGGTAGCCTCTACATGTGGGAAAAACAAGCATGTGGTTAGCAACAGGTAGCATAAGGTTTGTGACAGGTTGCGTTAGGCTAACAAAGTTTTGTCACAGGTAGCTCTAGCAGCAACACCATAACCCTTCTTGAGAGAAGATGCAACGATAAACAAATTGCTATACATCAGTGTGTTATTAAGTTTTTCAGTGAACATGAACTTGACTTTTATGAGAGAAAGTTGAAAGAAGAAAACCTTAGGACATAATGTATTCACACATAAATATAACGATAAATTGAAGCATTTAGTTTTATAAGGGTCTTAGTGCCAAGATCATGATTGTGTAGAAAAGTAGACATAGACCCAGTGATAGACCCAGCGCTATATCTTGGCATTTATTCTACTAACATGGCTTTCCCTGGACCTTGGATCCTTCTGAAATGCATTGGTCTGGGTACATAGATCCATTTAAAATTATCAGCTGAAAAATCATGATTTTGGCACTTAGACCCTATTAAACTAAATTTCAATTCTGATACTGGTAACTGTTATCATAAACACTTTAATTTTCATTTAACTTATGTTTAAAATACCGGTAATTATAGGCCTACAATATAATCCGGTTATTCTCCAGAAAAGGGCAGATTCATGTCGCAATTGATTTTCTGGTGTAAAATAAGTATTTATGGATTATGAATTATTATGATAAGTTAGATTGAAATAAGGTCTATTTGATCCCATATTCCACTTTTTAAACAAAAGTTACAATTTTCTGCATTTTAGGGCACAGTATTTGAGATCTCACCTCCGTGTCATGTCCCCATGCCTGACTTGTCATTTTCATTCTTTCATAATTCAACAGACCTTACTTTTTATTCCATTTTAGTGTTATAAAAAGAACAAATAGCTCAGAAAATGAGTAATTAATAACTGAAAAGAAAATATATCATTTTGTAAAGACAATTTTTTGCACTAAACATGCCTGTCCCAAAGTGAGACTTCACCTCCGTGAAACAATATAAAAGTTCAATTATCTCCACAGAGATGGCACTGTAGTTTTTCTGTTTTCCTCGGACTCCAACTTTTGGCAGTTTTCTTATCATTTATATAACGCCAAGCTGTCAGTGTGCTTTTAAGTGTTGTTTTGTTTGTGTAAAAGGGCTAAATGCTGAGTTGGTAATTGGACTTTCTCACCTCCGTTACCTACACCCAACGGTAAAGTTGTATGTTTTTATATTTACTTTTGCTATAAATTATATTAATAAGGAATGCAAAGTTAAACTCTAGAACTGAGTCAATACAAGTAAGAATCAGCTTGAAAAATTTTATGTCATAACCGGGATTTGAACACGGATCCGTGTTCAAATCCCGGTTATGACATAAAATTTTTCAAGCTGATTCTTACTTGTATTAATATCCCAGACATGGATTTAATGTCTATTTCCTTTCCTTCCACTTAATCTAGAACTGAGATTTTCTAACCTCAAATGTTCCCAAGCTGTTTGACAAAAGAAAAATCTCACCTCCGTTACCCTCACCTCCGTTACTGTTACTCTCGAGTCCTATCCATGGAGGTGTAATTAATGTTGTAATTGATGGCATATTTAACTGTCTGCATTTATTATTTTTGTTCAAAGAAGATACTGGTATAGCCTAATAGTTTATGACAATATATCATGTTTTGATTTTAAGGTGATAATCTATTTTAACATAGATAAAAATAAGTAAAAAGTTGTGTGTTAATCCATTCGTACGGTAATAAATATTGTTCTTTTTCATGATAACATTTAATACAGTAAATTAAATCTAATTCTCAAATAACTTCTATATAATTACTATTTCTTACTATTTTCTCACCTCCGTGAATGCGCTATTTTCTAACCGTGTTAATTTAATGCAAAATACCACTCGGTAAGTTGGGCAAGTACCTCAGTAGTAGTACTCTGCAGAAAGAAATATTACATAAAAAAATTACATGGCCCAAAATAAAAAATAATTTAAAAAAAAAATTCTAACATTGAAATCTGCCCTTTTTTGGTGAATGACCCAATCATATATTATTCATCTTGTGTAGATCATAAAAGAAGAGTCCTATCTGTTTCCCTTATTTTAAGTGTCAAAAATATTGAAGTGTATATTTTTTTGTTTTGGAAATCTGGTCACCCTGCCATATTTATAATACAGTATTCATGTTTTAAGTTTGAATTATGTAGGCTATCAGATTTTTCCTTTGTAATCCCTCTATTTCTACTAATTATTGTTTTTTGTCTGAGGTAGCATGTTGATACAAATTGAAAATGTCTTTAAGTTCTGAACTTAATAACCTCTAAACATATACAAACTATCGTATTTTTCAGAGTATAAGACGCTCCGGACCAGAACCTTGTTTTTAGGATGGAAATTTTTAGAAAAAATTAATGTGATTCTATACAAAAAATTTTAAAGGGAATAATATGGTACTTTATTGCATACTTTCTACAATGGATTAAATGCAAATCACTTTCAGTGCTCAGTGTCAGGCTGTTTAAAGGTCATTGCCTTCATTTAGACCACCTTACAGAGACAACTCTTTTTGTATGAAAGAACCTAACATTCCTTTGCTTTCACCTTGTATAGCTGGCTTCCAGCTACCCTCATTTTACCGATTGTGATAAGTGCTCTGATGTACAACCTGTGCCAAGATTTGCAACTAACTATCGTTACAACACCTTCTTTATGATTATGGTATTACTGGCAATTTTTACCAAAATCTTATTTTCTTTTTTAAGTTTAGTTCGGACCATTAGATGCACCCAATTTTCAAAACTCTGTTTTCAAGGTAAGAAAGTATATCTTTTGGCCCAAAAAATATGGTACTTGCAAATGCAAAATGATGACGACTATAATTATAGGGACATTTACTCCATTTGAACGAGAAATCGGGGGAGCTACCTTGTCTCCCCATTCCTTTGAATCTGCAGCGACTGTATAATGCTTATATATATATATATATATATATACAGTGAGTCCCACGCAAGAGTTGGCCAATGACGCAGGTTTCTGCGTCGCGGCTGGCACAGCTCCAACTCCCGAGCGATCGGGTGAAATATCTACGCAAATAATGCCGCGGTCAGTGTAATGATTCAGGTTCTCACATTTACAGTTAAAATTACAATGAAAATAACCACGTACCTCATCACAAGAGATGTTGGAAATGTTCTCCTCTTGTATCCACACAATACTGGCACCTTTTTTGGAAATTTTCTTTCACGCGCATAAGTTCAGCTTCCGAGATAGAGTTAATTTCTTTTGTGATATTGTCTTTAGGTTCTTCTTATGTATGGGAAATTGACCTATACACTTTATTTTTCAAGTTTCCCCATAAATAATATTTACATACTGTTAGAAGAACTTAAAGACAATATCACATAGGCCTATCACAAGAGAAAGTAACTCTGTCTCAGAAGCTGAACTTATGCGCGTGAAAGAAAATTTCCTAAAAAGGTGCCAGTATTGTGTGGATGCAAGAGGAGAACATTTCCAACATCTCTTGTGATGAGGTACGTGGTTATTTTCATTGTAATTTTAACTGTAAATGTGAGAACCTGAATCATTACACCGACCGCGGCATTATTTGCGCAGATATTTCACCCGATCGCTCGGGAGTTGGAGTTTTGCCAGCTGCGACGCAGAAACCCACGTCATTGGCCAACTCTTGCGTGGGACTCACTGTATATATATATATATATATATATATATATATATATATATATATATATATATATATATATATTTTTATATTTATTTATATATATAGGCCTACATATATATATATTTTTTTTTTTTACTTCTGTACTTACCTTCCTCATGCTAAATGTTGAAATTGTTTTCCATTTGCTGCCACACATTTCACATCATCTTATGAAATTGTCACTAACTTCTTCAGAACTTCTGCCTGCTGCTTACAGTCAAATTTTTTTTCTTTAATTTCCCCAAATTCATACCAGCAAAAGTTTTATAAATGTGGTAACTAAAATATTTTCTTGTGTGCCCCCTTTGCCCCCCCAATAAACTACTCATATCACTAAAGCAAAAGGCAGTTGATTTAAGGACTCATGTGACTTATGATCGGAGTTTTTTCTTAGAGAGATCAGGAGTGGAGGAAAGCAATGAACTTCAAGGCAGAAGCTGCAGAACTTGCACATCTAGTGACAAATTCAAATGTGTAGTAGCAAAAGGAGAACATTTTCATCAGTCTGAGCAAAGCAAGTACTATACCAGGACTAAAATCACAAGTGTAATCATTATGCAGTGTAATCATTAGCTGTCCAGTGGGAGGTAAGGTAGCAGCAAGGCAATAGTGAAAAGAAATTATCATTTGACAAATATATTATAGAGTTTGGGTCAATAGTAATGTATGTACATGACACTTATTTTGTCAGTAATAAATGTTAAATGCATGTCTTCTTACAAACAGATGAGTACGCTGCAATGGCTGGGGATATGGGCGATGACTGGTTTTTCAAAAGTAGAAAGGTCAGATTTGGACAGATGGTCAAAAGGAATAACTTACCTGCTAGCTGATCCAAAAGGTCTACATTATTTCAAAGAATTTCTTAATGAACCAGCTAGAGAATTTGGTACCCAAGCACAGTATCTTTCAGTATGGGAGAAGTGTGATAGACTCATTAATGAAAGTAAGTAAAAATATTTGTGTTATTTTAATACTGTTCATAGGGTAAATTGTAAATTTTGAAGATTGATTGGAAATTATTAACAAAACTTATATTTTTCAATAGTTAAGTTAGTAGCCCAATGTTAGAAATGTAGAATATATCTAAAACAAATGTAGGATAATCAGTTATTTTAAGGTTGATGTATGGCAACACAATAGCTTGTGGCACACAACTTCATCCCTCTTGGCAGTAAATGTGAGACTTAAAGTATAATATATCTTGCGGTTCTTCATTGCTTTACCACACACAATATACAAGGATAAGTCAGTAAGTATCCACACTTCTTTGAAATCTTTGGTAGGTTGGCAGTATCGCTTTGAGCTGACGCATGTCGATATGTTGTTCATTTGTCTCTCCTTGTGGAATGTCTGACTGTTATGACTCCACTGAGTGTTGTGCTGTTGCACATTAAACTAGGCTGAACAACTCAGCATTTGCACCAAAGAAGAACAGCATGCAGTGATCCATTTTTTGTCATCTCAAGGTGTACCAGGAGCTGAAACCAATCAAAGGCTTTCCGCACAATTGGGGGCAATGTGTTACCACCACAAAGCATGTACGAATGAATTGAAAAGTTCTTTCCTCGTCCTTCATACTTGTCCAACCATTTTTGAACTTTTCAAGCTATTCATACACCTTCCCTGTGGTAAATTGCCCCCATATTGTGTGGAAAGTCTTCAATAGATTTCACCTCGTGGTACACCTTCAGACAAAAATGGATCACTACACGATGTTATTTTTTGGTCAAATGCTGAGCAGTGCAGCATGTTTAATGTGCAACAGCACAACACTTTGTGAGTCATAACGGTCAAACTTTCCACAAGCAAAGACAAATGATCAACATATCAACATGCACAAGCACAATGCGGTACAGCCAATGTACAGAAGATTAAACAAAAAGTGCGGATACTTATTGACTTACCCTCATACATACAGACCTTCATGTAGAACCAATTACTCTAGTTGAACATTATCAACATTACATGGTCAGTATTAATAAATTTCGTTTTTCAGAGATGCCTAAGATTTAAAAGTGTTAATCTTGATAAAAATTGTGATAAGTTTTTTGAAAGGTTGAATTTTTTATCTAGATTTTATCATTATATGGTCATTTTATCTCTTATAATGATGAAGGAGGGAGCTATTACAATACAAAGTATCTTGGACTAATGTTTTTTTTATTATTATTTTTTTTTTAATTTCATGGTTAATAAAGGATACAAAATATCCAAATTCTAATAAACATGGCATATAGCAAATAACATACTAGGCCTATATAAATACAAAATCACCACCTCACATTCCACAACTAAGAAGAAAGCACCAACCTTATTCAATATTTTTCTTATGCATTCCATAGTCGTATGTGAAGCTATTAGATTTGCACATATTGGAGTTTTGGTAAAAACGAGATTCAATTTCATCTAGAAAACTGATAAATTTCTAAATAAA
The DNA here is from genome assembly GCA_964059195.1 of Ectobius pallidus. NCBI lineage: Eukaryota > Metazoa > Arthropoda > Insecta > Blattodea > Ectobiidae > Ectobius > Ectobius pallidus. Next base: position 20,982,059 of record CAXKWD010000012.1, read on the forward strand.
GTATCTGTTTAGTTTGTTGTGTTACAAACAGCTGCTTCAGTTTGATTCTATAGGAACTCATTATTTTTATAAGATTGTAAGATTTATAAGATTGCAGATTGATTTTTGTGTATCTGATTTTCCTGTTCTGTTCTATCATTCATTCTATTTTAATAAATATTGCAATGTCTTGCTTTTAGGTAGAATCAGTGAGGATGAAGCTAATGAGATTTTTAATGATGCTGAGTGTCTTAGCATAAATCTTGGTGATACAACACAGATTGAACGTGATATCATGTCAGGTGAAGAAGTTAAAGTTAGAGAAGCAATAATACACGTGCGGGATGCTGCCAAGGACGACTTGAGCACTGTTTATAGTGCATTTATCACTTTCACTCATAATGTTAAGTCTCCGAAAAAAGGTAAATGTCTAATATTGTAAATTTAATTCAAGTTAAAATGCAGAAGAGGAAGAGAAACTTTGAAGATGTGCTTCACAAAGTTATTAAGGTCTGAATAGTCCTACAGTGATTAAATTTATAGACTGAGAATTTGCTTAATTGACATAGTAGCAAATGAAATGGGCAAAAAAATTGTTCATTTGATTTATTATAGGCAATGTGTACTTAAAATTGTATAAATACAAAGCCGTCCATGCCATTAGCCCCGCCCGATAAAGTTGGCAAACGCTGACGTTTTCATGTTACCAACTGCCAAATTAGTGCCCATTATTTCAGTTTGGTTCACCAAGCTGTATAGCTGTTTCAAAATACAGTAGGCCTATACAGTTTTCATAGGTAATATTGGTATTTGCGGGATTAAAAGAACCCATTCCTCTCCACTACCAACTACTTAGGTATCAATTTACCCCATGTCGCTGAGTGACTGTGCTGAGCTATGGAACTCCAAGGATTGGAGCTAATAAGTTAGAACGTTAAGTGTTATTGTTATTATATAGATTATCATATAATTTAGCTGAATAACCTCTGTATGGTTAATGTTTGCTCATATAATTATTATTGTTACTCTCACTGCTGTTCCTATTCAATCTTAAGTGGACATTGTATTTTTTGTAAGAACCTCTGAACCTTATTTCATACTTAGGGAAATGTAACATCTAGTTTGGCTGGATAAGATCAAATTCACGAATACAAAATTCCATGAATAATCCAACTTAGTTTATTTAGAGGAATTATTTTTTTGCTGACTTCAAGTTTAGAACATTACATTATCTAAGTGAATTTAACAGTAATAAAAGTTATGGTATAAATGACCAATAAATTGTTAACTTTACTCTGTATGGGTACTGGAATAACTTGCTAAACTCAGATATTATGGCATCCGTAGGTCTCAAAAGTGCCACCAGTTTTGTTTATGATACAGCTAAGAATCAAAATTTAAATAACAGAAGAAAGGAATTTATGATAGTTTCTCGAAATTCCAACTGGGTGAAAAAGTTTGCATAATATGAGCTTTCGGCTGCTAGTAGCTCTGCAACCATCTTCTGAGAGAGAAGTGAACTGGGGAGGGGGGTAGATAGAGCTCTTATATACTGTAATTGAGTTGGTGAAGGGCTACCAATCCCATGGCTGAAAAACTTGTGGTAAAGCACTAGCATCCTATTAGTTGGAGCATTGGGCAGACAGGCCGAACCATCGAGGTCAGATGCAGCAAACACAAGTGCTGCATCCGACTGGGATACCCGGATAAGTCTGCAGTGCTTCAACATATGTATGAATACGACCACTTTCAAGGAGTGAGGATCCTGGGCAAGCAAGGCCAGGCCGTGGCTGAAGCTCTGGAAATAAAACTCCATGGCAACAGTTTCAATAGAGACAATGGACTGGAACTTAGTCAGGCCTGGAACCCAGCCATAATTGTGCGATAGCAACAATCACAGTGCGTGTATTCATAGTGACTCACAGTCAGCATTGTTTGCTATCAATAATAAATATAATTATGATCCCATAGCTTCAAAAATAAGAAATCTTATCCTAAACTGTACTGCTCATGTTTGTTTTTCATGGGTCAAAGGTCACATTGGTATTGAAGGAAACGAGAGAGCAGACGAATTGGCAAAGCTAGCTGCAAATTCAGACCTTCCACACTGTTATAATTTATGCCCTGTCTCACATGTTAAATTAATTATGAAAGATGATATCATTCAGAAATGGAATGAACAATGGCGGAACAACGATAAAGGTGTGCTGACAAAAGAACTGTATTTTCCTACGGTTTTTGATAGATTGAAGTTCAAATTGCTGACACCTAATTTTGTTTTGACTCAGTTTTTGACTGGACATGGTGGTTTTACAGGATATCTACATAGATTCCATCTTAAACCTAGCCCGGAATGCATCTGTGGAGAAGATACCCAAAATGTCACACATATACTATTCGACTGTCCACTATTTCATAGTGAGAGATACGAACTTAGATTGCTGTTGGAATCTGTGGACTGCACACTTTCTAAGCCACTCACAGATGTTTTAGTAAACCGTAAATCATATAAATACTTTATATCATTTTTAAATACAATATTTCCAAAGATAAAATTGTACCAGTAGTTAAGTTCTATAGTTAGACATGTGCGTATGTTGTTAGCCATTTCATACACTATTTCTAAATTTATATATTTGTTAAAACTAGACTTTAACCAAATAGTGTTAGTCATCTCATGTTAAATTGTTAGCCATCTCATGACTCAATACTCTTGTACATATATTACTTTAATATTTAGATGTGTTAAGTGATTGTTAATACCTATAACCTTAATATACCTTCGGGTAAAATAAGGTTAAAACTTGGATAATAAAAAAATAAAAAAAATAAACCAGCCATAAGCCAGCTACAACAAAATTAAGTGAAATCAGGACCAGTGAATTGCACCAACCAATAGGACACTGTGCTTTACTGAAACTTTTCCTGTCATCTGACTGGCTGCCCTCCACTAACTCAATGAAGTATATAAGAGCTCCATCTACCCCCCTAACTCACATCTCTCCCACAAGATGGCTGCAGAGGTAGTAGCAGCCAAAGCTTGGACTACACAAACTCTTTCACCTAGTTGGAATCCTGAGGAACCATCATAAATAACCAATGCCAGGAAAGCCTCAGGTCTCTTATTAGAAAAAAGGATTTTGTAGTATCACCATAATAATCACAGATTGTATATTATGAGATTAGTTGGCTGAGATGTTCTTAATAACACTATTTATTTAATACTTCTTACCATTGTAAGCTGCCTAGAGGCAAAGTAATTTTTATACATCTAGTATTTATAAACTGATGTTAAAGTATTACAATACTATAAAATAAGAACTAATAGGAGCATAAGTAGTTTTCAGATTTCACAAGCACATTTCTGTGTTTCTTATCTAGGCGAACATCACATTATATGCATAGATGAAGTGTAGAAAATAATAAATTATTCTTAACTTTAAACAGGCATTTTGCCAGAATACTTTCAGAAAGAAAGAAGTGATGCTTTCTGTCAACATTCTCACTTCTTTCTAAATATCTCTGTACTTTCTACCATCTAATTGAGAAGGTGGGTGCAGTCAATGGATTAGAAACAATAGGGAAAAGTTACAATATTTGAAAAGAGATATGTAATTATCTCTTTAATACTCAGAAGGCATTCGTATTAGTGAGTGGTGAGGTAATGTTAATATGATGTTATATAATCCCATTTGATATTATATATGTATTTCCAGCATATCCTTTAACCCTTTCAGACCTGAATTTGTGTATTAACCCTTTAATTAGCAGATACGGAAAATTTAAATGAAAAAATTATTTAAGAACCTCATTTGTGTAAATGATGTCTCTTGAATGAAATCACATGGTTTTCAAAACACTGTCTTTATTTATGTTAATTACTAGGGATGGGTCGATACCAGATTTTCTCGATACCGATACATGAATTTTTCCTCGATACTCGATACTTCGATACTCGATACCTTCAACATTTCCAGTTTCAATAAATAGGTACATTAAAAATTAAAATTTGACAGAACTGTGTAATACCAACTAAATTAATTCAGTCTGCATATTTAATGAGACAAAATTTAATATCATCAGTAGCCTATAATTATTTTTAAACTCTACATTAAAATTAAAATTAGTTTTTTAAACAGTCCACTTACAAGTTTTTGTTAAAAAATACTATCTTTCTCACTTAATTGCAGAATCGCAGAGTTACAAAAGTATCGAAAAAGTATCGAGCGAGTTTTCTGAAGTATCGTTCGATGCCGATACCATGCAAGTATCGAGAGTATCGAGGTATCGAAAGTATCGAGGACCCATCCCTATTAATTACATAACGTTGCTTATAAGCTACATTGTCTTTAACAGGACCTCATTGGACTGCTTTGCAGTTTCTTTTTTTCACAAAACATAGTACCAAATTGCATTTTGAGGACTTGGCTGTAGAGTAGCTATTTGGGCAGTATCAACATCGGCCTTTAAGGCTTATATTGAGGCCAGTGGTCCAAACTGTCGTACCGTGTATCTTGGACAACGACTGGAATTGTTGCCTTCCTCTTCTTCTGGAGTGGTAGGGTTGAATCCAGGGATAGCCTACCCACCTATCTTTTCCCTGCAATCATCATACCGTTGGCAATGTCAGCCCTGAAAGTCTTTAGGCAAGCCTTTTTGTCTTCATTTTCCCTTCGTTATACCAGACAGCCATTCACAATACACAAATACAGCATATATGCAAAAAGTCAAATATACCAGCACCTGGATTTGAACAGAACCCTGTACAACTCAATTAGCATACCTGTAAGGCAGGTGTTTCAGTGTTACACATCCAAGCTTTCTGACCTTGTCTGTGGTTTTGTGACTGACATGTGGCCATATCTTTTCATGCAGTAAAAGAACAGCTTGTATTCTCCTCATGTGGCTGGACACAACTCGGTCAAGCTTGAAGTTTCTTGAGAGTTGCCACATCCGCATCACAATTAACGGTGGTTCCCTGTGGCACGAGTCCTTCCAAATGAGAAACACGGTAACTATACCTTTTCTTGCCGGAGGCACGGTTTTGAATTTCATTTTCTTTGGCGAATTTTCATGATGCCACTTCAATGTCTGACAACTCCCTTGTACACACTGCTAAAGAGTGGCTCAAAGTGTTGGTCCAGACTTTTACAATGCTGGTATACAGGCCCTCAATCCAAGGTGACATAAGGTAGTTGACAGGGATTATTTGGAAAAGTGACATTTTGTTTCTAAGGGATGTATCTATGACCTCCATAAATTGTAAAGATGTAGAATGAGAAGTAAATACCGTATAAAAGAAAAGTTGCGCAATACGTTTGGAGTGCCCCTAATAGTTTGTACTGACATTCATACTTTCAGATCATTATATTAAAGTATTTAAATTTTTGGACTGTTTTTTATGTTTGTTATATTGAGCAGTCTGAAAAAAAAATTTCTATCTGCCTTTTCAGAGAAGTGGGGTTTCACTGCACATTAGCTCTGTTTATTAGTATTAAACAGATTATATTTTTACAATTTGAAGTATAATTGTATATTTACGTGGGCATATTTGTATTTCTTATATGCATTTTATAATATAACTAACATATTTTATGCTTCGCCAGTTAAGAAGTTAAGAAACTACAATGGTAACAGTTTAACATTCAATAGGTGTGTGTGATTAGCTCTCTTGTTTCTACTAATAGCAACTGGGATTTCATTAACTGATTTATTAAAAATAAATGTTTGTTTAAGTTAGATATATAAACATTCATGAACCACAGATTATTGTCTGTTGGACATTACAAAGTGTTTATACTTATAAGATCTTAGAATGTACATACATTTTAAAACTCTGGTGCTTACTTGATATTATTGAATAATGTTGAAATATCATCAGCTTGAGTATTGGAGTGTAGGCCTACTGAGACAACTTTTTACGAAAATTGAGATGTGTATTTCGAGCTGTCAGTTTAGGAACACATCCAATTTTCCACTTCTAAATACCGAAATATTGTATTGTTCTATGTCATGTTAAGATTGGCCTCCTCGTTACTCATGGCTTCTTCCTTTGTTTTTGCATAGCTTACCTTTATGGTCATGGTACACTTCGATACTCAGGTGACAATATGTGTTGTGTACAGAACAAAATATGGTTGTAAAAAAATTGTAATAAAATTATTTCCTATTAATTTGTAATGCATATAACTTAATTTAATTTAATTTAAATTAGGGATGGGCCCTCGATACTTTCAATACCTCGATACTCTCGATACTTGCATGGTATCGGCATCGAACGATACTTCAGAAAACTCGCTCGGTACTGTTTTGATACTTTGGTAACTATGCAATTCTGCAATTAAGTGAGAATGCTAGTATTTTTTAACAAAAACTTATAAGTGGACTGTTTAAAAAACTAATGTAGAGTTTAAAAATAATTATAGGCTACTGATGATATTAAATTTTGTCTCATTAAATATGCACACTTAATTAATTTAGTTGGTATTACTTAATTAATTTTTAATGTACCTATTTATTGAAACTGGAAATGACGGTATCGAGTATCGAAGTATTGAGTACCAAGGGAAAAAATCATGTATCCGTATCAAGTATCAAGAAAATCTGGTATCGATCCATCCCTAATTTAAATTTATAATTTTTAGATAATGCAATAAAATAGTAGAACACCTTTTTTTAAAGGAAAATTGGGGGGTCTGAATTTTTCCCTCCTTAATAAGGAGTTTGGCTTATAGAAATGTCTGTAATTTATAGTGTACAAAAAAAAATCAAAATTCAACAAGCATGCTTCAACACAAAGGGGAATGAATCATTAGCTGAACAGAATTTAAGAAGTCAAAAGTAGAAGTAAAGCTCAATGAGATCAGTGATTATGTCTCTATGTGAAGAATCTATGCCAATATTGATAAAGGTTACCTATTCTAGATATTGATAACAAGCTACTTATTCTCTGCTGTAAAGATATTTGAAACTTTCAAATGCATTCAAGCAGAAACTTCTCTTTTCACATGTCTGTCAGGTTAGGTTTGTTTCATCAGTTTAGAAATTCCCTATTACAGAGTGTGTATCAAATGCCAACCCTGTTGCTCTGATGCATTTTGGATCCGCACTGAGATGGATAAATGGCAATAGCTTGGCACATTTTTTAGTTATGTGCCACTTGGGTGGGCCACATTACATAGTAGGGGAAACCCAATAACGGCACTAGCCTACTCTTGTCGAAAAACACCAAGGGGTCACCACCTTAACGTCCCCATCTGACGGATGAATCACTGTCATGAATGCCTTCACGTCATACGCACTGCAGAGAAGTTTAGGATTGAAGCCAGGTATATTTGGTGCACAGACTAGTGACCAGAAGCATTAGCCATTGCCAGTATAGAAGGCTGTGACCAGTAACTTCTTATGACCTTTGTTGCCATCTTAATTACTATACTGCTAGATCAGATATTTTAAAACAGTTCTCGATAACAAAATACTGTAACTTTATTATGTTTAAATATGTCATAAATACTTTTAAAATACATGGGCTGTAACCATACTTGTGGCAACACTGCTGTGCAAGTGAAACCAGATGGAGTTAATTGTTGTAACTGACCTACCTCACATTGAATGGACTTGTCCGTACGTCTCAAAGCACATGAGCTTTGGAGAGAGGAAGTTACTCTCCTGTGAGTTGCCGCTTTAGGCTGTTGTGTTGTGTTGTGTTGTGTTTTGCCATGTTTACAAAGCAGGAACAGCGAACTTGGCTGAAAATTCATTATGCCCATGGTCGTACAGCACGACAATGTCATGAAGGTCTTGTGGAAGCATGTTGGGAGATGGCATTGCCATACAGGACTGTGGCGAGATGGGTTAGAATCTTCAACGAGGGGCGTGACCTCGTGGAACACATAGCTAGGCCAGGTCATCCCACTATTAGTGAAGAGGACGTGGAAACTGTTTCCGCACTTCTAGACACGGATCGACGACAGACGGTACGTGAGTTAGCCCTGGAGATGGGACTGTTGCATATGACTGTTTTTCGAATTCTAAAGAAACACCTGGGAATGCAAAAAATTGCATCTCGGTGGGTTCCCTGGAATTTGACAGAGGCTCAGCTATGGCTACGATATGACTCTGCTCAAACTCACCTGCAGCGTTATGGTCATGATGTTGATGCCTTCTTACAGCGCATTATTGCACTTGATGAAACCTGGGCCAGGTCATACAAGCCTCTACTTAAGCGCCAGTAGTGGCGCCATCAGGGGTCACCACGCAAAACAGTGGTTCGTCATACCTCTACAAATGTCAAAGTGATGGTAATTCTTGCATAAGACAGCGATGGCGTCATTCTAACGTATGCCGTCCTGCAAAGACAGAGGTATTTTCGTCATTTTTTTAGGAATAACCTGAGACCAGCACTGTGAAGGAAGCGCCCACATTTTTTTGCAGAACCCTCGAATCATTTTGCAGGATAATGCTCGGGTACACACGGCACACCCTTTAGCTGTTCTGTACCATCACTGGGGATGGGAAGTGCTTTTCCATCCACCACATTCATTGGACTTAAGCCCCTGTGATTACGATTTAATCCCTAACCTGAAGGAACCACTTCATGACATTCGATTCCAGACTGTTCCTGAGATTCTGCAGGCAGTAGGGCGGTCCATCAGAAACATCAACAGAACAGGGACTACTGCAGGGATACTACAACTTCCACATCGCTGGCAACGAGTTGTAGACAATGCTGGGTACGACATTGAAGGACTGTAGAAGTTTCATAGGTGTGTCACTTATATACTAATAATAAATAAATAGTTTCCACAATTAAAGTTACAACCTAAATATCTTTTTGAAATAAATAAAGTTCTGTCAAACCACAGTTCAAGAGGTTTGTGACTTTGTCGCTCCTGCTTGGAAAACATCTACAGTGTGTTTCACGTACAAGTTGGCCAGTTCTGCATCGCGGCGGCCACAGCTCTAACTCCCGAGCAATTGGGTGAAATATCTACACAAATAAAGCCGCCAAAGGTGTAATGATTCTTGTTCTCACAACCGCAGTTAAAATTACAATGAAAATAACCATGTACCTCATCACAAGAGATGTTGGAAATGCCCTCCTCTTGGATCCACACAACACTGGCACCTTTTTTATGAAATTTTCTTTCATGTCCATAAGATCAGCTTCTGAGATAGAATTAATTTCTCTTGTGATATTATCTTTAAGTTATTCTAATATTTGGGGGTTTTACCTATACACTTTATTTTTCAAATTCCCCATAAATAATAGTCACATAACTGTGCGTGCCATAAACCCCTACTAATTACTTGATCTTCAAAAAAAATCTTGAATGAGTTTTAATGACTTCTGTAACTTTCTCTGTCCCTGGCCATGCTTCGTAGTCCTTTTTCCTTGCGAAGTTGTTGCCGTTTCATCCGTCCTATTCCGAGGCCATCATTCCTCCTCTGAATCATTAATACTTCAGGCGGGTGATTAGCCCAGCGCTGAAGGTCCGTTACCTCGGACTACTGGTCTCCCAATATTTATGTCCCCTCGGGAGCCCGGGTGGTCCAGTTATACCCCCAGACACCGGGTGCCCATTTTTATCGCCTCTTACGATTCGCATGAGCTACGGTGGGACTATTCTTCCCCGGTCCCACACGGGGGAAGATGGATACGAGGACATCCCCTAACGCTGCACAGAGCGGCATAAATAGGGAAGATGAAGAAGAAGAAGAAGAAGTTTTAATGACTCATCAGCTGTATGCTCAATAGCAGAGTCTTGCTGGAAATATGTACTCCGACATTCAGTATCGGCCAGTTCTTCAAAGAATGCTATAAGTATGTTATTCCTATAATGCTCTGCATTTACTGCCACTTTATCTGCAGAAAATATTGGGCCTATTATCTTGTATGCATTTACCGTGCACCAGACCCCTATTTTCAGGGTTTGTTGCACTATATTGGGGTTCTCTGAGCTCCAGTACGATTATTCTGCATCAAAACATAGCCGTGTATAGATCAAAGACACATTAGAAGAACTTAAAGGCAATATTACAAGAGAAATTAACTGTCTCTAGGAAGCTGAACTTATGCGCATGAAAGAAAATTTCCTTAAAAAGGTGCCAGTGTTGTGTGGATGCAACAGTAGGACATTTCTAACATCTCTTGTTATGGTACAGGTAGGGGAATAAAAAGCGGACCGACTCTTTCATATTTTACGGACCATAAGACGCACCGTAATTTTAGGATGGAAATTTAAAGGAAAATAAATTTAATGTGATTCTAAACAAACTATTTTAAAGGGAATAATATACTTCATTACATAAGCAAATTATAACCTTGTACAATGGAATCGGTGTAAATCACTTCTAACTTAAAACCTGCATTGTACGAAAATCTCTTCTGTACAGGTGGCATCGCGTAAATTTTAACAGCTGAACTGATTTCTCATGAAAGGCTGAAAATACTTTTACACCCTCTAATCCTCAATTCAGCATACGGTAAGTGTAACGGAACAAGGCTGTTTAGAGGTCATTGTATTCATTTAAACCACCCAACGGGGACAACTCCTTTTGTATAAAAGAACTCAATATTACTTTCTTTTCGAATTGTATACCTGGCTTCCAGCTACCCTCATTTTAAGATTGTGACAAGTCCAGCAATGCAAAGTTTGTGCTAAAATTTGTAACTGTCTTATCGTTTACAACACCTTGTGTATAACTATGCTATTCCAGCAGTGTTAATCTTTTTAGTGTATTTCGGACCATTTGACGAACCCAACTTTTAAGGCTCTGTTTTCAGGGTGAAAAAGTGTGTCTTATGGTTCGTAAAATACGGTAAATGTAAGAGATGTAACGGAAACATTTGTTTTCACAAGCAATGCAAATTACATGAAATTATTTCTCAATTCAAGCAATTTATCGACACTAGAACAAATTTCAGTACATTCCCTGCTATCCTGGGTGATGGTGATAAGGAAAAATCTTGGGATATCATACCACCTCTGGTTTTTATCACTTCCTTCACTGTAGTTACCAGCAAAGATCCTCCCCTCTGTGATAAAGACTCATCATATTTCGTCTGAGCTAGCCAAGCATGAGAATGGTCCCGAGTTGCCAGTGGTTTAATTGATCTTAAAGTGCTGGAGAAGAAACTATTTAAGGTACGTGCTTATCCATATGCTATGCAACTTTTTATTTCTGTTGATTTCCAATGAAATGTTAATTCCTTTTTGTTAAAATATTAATATTGTTAATACCTGGGTAAAGGTCCAATGAACAATAACTGAAAATATTATGAGAATATTATGCAAATAGAATATACTTTTTGTGTATTAACTACCAGTATGCAAATATATATAACAATAAGTGTTAAGTTAGCAGTATACAGTCTGATTTAAACAACCTGCAACTTGTAACAGTCCACTTGAAGTGGAAAAGTGGGAAAACTGCTCTGTATTATGCAGTATTACTTGTACAGTGAGTCCCACGCAAGAGTTGGCCAATGATGCGGGGTTCTGCGTCGCGGCTGGCACAGCTCCAACTCCCGAGCGATTGGGTGAAATATCTACGCAAATAATGCCGCGGTCGGTGTAATGGTTCAGGTTCTCACATTTACAGTTAAAATTACAATGAAAATAACCACGTACCTCATCACAAGAGATGTTGGAAATGTTCTCCTCTTGCATCCTCACAATACTGGCACCATTTTAGGAAATTTTCTTCCAAGGCGCATAAGTTCAGCTTCCGAGATATAGTTAATTTCTTTTGTGATATTGTCTTTAAGTTCTTCTTATGTATGGGAAATTGACCTGTACACTTTATTTTTCAAGTTTCCCCATAAATAATATTTACATACTGTTAGAAGAACTTAAAGACAATATCACATAGGCCTATGGTATGGATCCCCTCCGAAATCAAAACCGGATATTATCGGTGTTTTTAAATATTTACAGTACTAAAATAAGATTTTCATATTTCATATTTATTTAAATTAATCCATTTTGACCACAGTTATGCAGTATGGGATACAATATAACAGACTATTATAGTACAAGGGTACAAGAATAATATTAGAAATACTTACAACACAAACAATACAAAGAAATACAGGATCAAACATTACAACACTACAAAAACAATAAATAAATAAATAAAAAGTTAATAATAAATTAATTAATTAATTAAATTGGATCTAAGGTAGGCCATGGAATGAAAGATTCCAATGTTCTATGGGATCCAGTCATTTCTATTATTTTCATTACATCTGAAGTTAGAAACCTGGAAATTAATATTGATGTATGGGTTCTTAATAGTGTTTGTCATGTGGAAGAGTTGGTATATGTTTTAGTAACACTATTATGGCTGAAAATGTTGTTTAATATGAGCTTGTAGATTTGTTTATTATCCTTAGCAACATGACTGTGACTTAAGATCACCGCCGTCTCGAGAATTACACTGCCTGTCCTATGCTTTATTTTAACATGGAGTTTAGAGTATTGCTCAATTGCATAATTTCTCCAGTAGAGGCGACACAATTCACACCCAGATTGCAGCAATAACCGCCTCCTATACAACCCCCGTCTCGAGAATACACGAGTAACAGAGTCTAGAAGGCATTGCCCTATACATTACCGTACATTGCTTCTATGCGTTTGCTGCGTCAAAATAAGCATTAAACAGACAGAGATACTTGTGTTATTTGTTTAGAACATAATATTATTCCAGTATATGACACTTACCTTGAAATGGAATTTTGGAGCAATAATTAAAATAAATATAAATTAATTAGACGTATTGATAGTAAATTTTATTCATAGTAATTAAGTACCGGTACCTAGAATAATACAAGTTTAAACATTCAATTTATGCTTTGAGAACATTTTTAGGGTATATTTCCCAAGAGAATTTTACTATATTACGAGACGGCGCGGCGGTGACAGCACTACATAATCAACAATGTCGTAGCAAAAAACAAGAAGCAATTTGGGTGTGAATGGTGCTGCTATCTGTAATGTCGCCGAGTACGCAAAATTAGCCGTATTGGACAGGCAGTGTATACACGAGTAAACACGAGTGATACAGTCTAGAAGGCAGTGCTTAAGATATTCAGTGTTATAATTGATATTTCTGATGAGTTCTGACCTTTGTGAACCGTCTACATCATTAAATAAACCTTCAGTTCTTTTAACATGCACTCTGTGTGATAGGAAATTCTCTAAAAGAGGATTGAACATACATGTAGCCAGAAGTCATGGCTCTTCCCAGGAAGAATTAAGAAGTGATAACTCTCAGAAAATCAGTGAACAGTGTTCTCAATGTGGAAAAAATTACCAAAACACTAAAGCTCTTCATATCCACATAAGTAAAGCTCATCCCGCTCACCATCGAAGCCAATTAGTGAACAACCATTACAGTGGATGTAAACTGGCAACTCAGAGCACTTCTAGTGCCGGAATAGCGCCTGATGATACCAAACATCAGAAATCACAAAAACCCACGGAAATTACATTGGAATACAAAGATACATTGAGAAAATTCAATGAGCAGCTGTCCACTGAACTCTCTGATACAGAGTTTGATGTTTTAATCGACGAGTTTCTAACCTTTTTAGCATCAGCTATATATATGCTTCCTGGGCCTAAACACCCCGCGAAAAAATATTATGAAGCCCGTCAGAAACATAAAGAATTACGCAACCAGAAGAACTACAAGAATTCTTCTAATCCAGAAAGGGCTTCGAAAAGGGATCGTGATAGAAGGAAAAGTAAATACTCATATGAACTGACACAGTTTCAGTATTACAACCAAAGGAGGAAAGCTCTCCGTACTGTTTTGGGATCTGAAAATATTTCATGTAATATAAAGCTCTCAGATTTACATAAACACTTTTCTGCCCAGTTTTCATCCTACAATGCTTGTGACAGACCTGAATATCCAAATAAGCTTACTGAAGCTCAGCAAGTAGAAGTAGATGAACTGTTTGATTCTACAGTCAGTAAGGATGAAGTAGCCAATGCAATACGTAGTATTGCTGTTGATACCTCTCCTGGCCCAGATGGTGTTCTCGTTCGTGTAATCAAAGATGAAATAGCACACGAAGTAATAGCCAAAATAGCTACGAGAATGGTTGTTACCTCTGTTGTACCAGGAGCATTTCAAAAGGCTAAAACATTTCTGATATATAAGAAGGGAGATCCAAAAGATCCTATGAACTACAGGCCAATTACTGTCAGCTCAGTTATAAGGAGAGTAATAGAAAAAATAATCAATAAGCGCCTCCAACAATATATCTCTCTAAACCCTTATCAGACCGGATTCACTTTCCAGCCTGGTGCACAGATTAACACTGCCATAGTAGGATCCATTTTATCAAAAACAAAAGATTCAAAGGAGGATGTGTGTTTGGTTTTCCTTGATATTCAAAAAGCTTTCGATAATATAGGGCACGATCACTTACAGAAATCCCTTCTATCTCATGGCATTCCATCCAAGCTACTGAACTTAATAATGAATCTGCAGACCAGCAATGTAACTCATATAACAACTCATGAAGGAAAATCAAGTCCCATTTCACTTAAAAGGGGCGTTTTACAAGGATCACCATTATCTCCCCTGCTCTTCAATTTGGCTATTGATCATATACTTGAAGAACTTTCAGAAACCCCTGTATCTGACCAATATGGATATCCCTTGGTATCTGAACTTGCCAAATTGACAGTTCTTTGCTTTGCAGATGACACCGTTATTATTGGGAAAAATGAGACTGCTGCTATAGAACTAACAAACTTAGCATTGCAAAGCTTTTCAGAAATAGGACTTGCCATCAATCCTGAAAAATCGACATGCATTAACGTTGTTAATGGAGATATAGTAGCAAAAAATTTAAGCATTACGCATGACTGTACCATCCAGTCTCTTAATAAAGGCGAAGAACAACAGGGACAACATTCAGAAATATCCAAACATTCAACCCTAGTATTATTATTAAAAAGCTGAATTTCAAGCTAGAGAAATTGGTATCATCACCATTACTGCAATGCGATCAAAAAATATCAATACTGAATGTGTCCATTACTCCTAGTTTGATATACCCTTTCCAGACATCAAAAGTTGAAGATGTTTCATTGAAATTTCTTCATGATGTCGACAAATTACTAAGAAGTGCCACTAAAGAAATCCTACAACTGCCATCTGACACACCTGATTCAATGTTGTACAGCGCACCTAAGGTGAAAGGATTGGGACTTTTCCGTGCTACATGGGAGATAAGATTGCAGCATATTAACTCCTGCAGAACTTTATTTCTTGCCAACAATCCGTACATTTCATCATTACGGAATCTCACTGAAGAAAGCAAGATCAGTACCACGAAACTCAAGGTTGCAGTTAATAACGACGTTTTGGATGTCTGGAGTAACACCATCTCCGCACGGAAAGTCAGACAGCAATTACGGCAAATAGAATTTAAAAAGTGGACAGAATTTCCAACAAAAGGGAAGGGTGTCGAGTTATATGATGAATATACCCCAGCCAATAGTTGGATAAAAAATCATAAGGGCCTTTCTGTAAACGAATGGCGAGAGGCCTTGAAGATGACAGCAAACGTCTCTGCAGTGCGATCAATACCAGGCAGATCTTTGGACAATAACCTCTGTCGGCGATGCCGTAGAGAGACTGAAACATTGGCACATGTCCTGGGATCCTGCCCGTATGGTGAGCTACTGAGAAACGCCAGGCATCATCAGATCCGAACTGAAATTGCAGACCTCCTATGTGAGAAAGGTTTCAAAGTCTTCGAGGAGGTCCATGGTGTGGCCACAAACGGAAGCCACCGCCGTATTGACATGCTTGTATACGCTGAAGATTCGTTAGAGGGATACATTCTTGACCCGACTATAAGATTTGAAAAACACAGAGGTCAACCAGAAGAGGTCAATAAAGAGAAACAACTAATATATGAACCTACAATTCCATACTACCTGGAAAAGTACCACCTGAAAGAAATAAAAATATACGGCATGTTAATAGGAGCTCGAGGCACAATTCCACGTCATGTAGTTAACATCTGGAAACAATTTCAACTAGACGTGCAGAAGCTGAAGGATTTAGTTCTTCTTGCTTTGAAGGGATCACTGAGTATTTATAGGCATCATTGTTATAATTTGACATAGTGTTTTATAATTCTATAGATTTCTGCTATATATGTTAATGCTTTATGTTTAACAATTCATTTATAGATAAGATTACGTTGTATATTATACTTTGTCACTAGGCAGCCTACAGTGGTAGGAAGTGTTAAAAATAAATAAATAATAGCATAGTCTAATTTCCCAAAAGTCGATGTTTTTCATAGACAGTTTTCACGGAAATATTTGTTTATTTATGAATTTCGCCTAATTTTCTGAAACATTTTTTAAAAATATCCTACACATCGAATTTTTAGTTCGATATCATCGTCACATCGATGGTTACATGATGTTTTAACTATCGATCTTCATCCCTACAGGACGGTCAACAACAACAACAACAACTACTTGTTTTGTATGTGTCGGCTGCATCTGCTATTTCTGGCAACCTTACCACATGATTTTTGTACGTTGAACAGAATTTGTAGGACCGAATCTGTAATTGACAGACGTGCACACACTCACAATGAAAAAGAAAGGTAACTTGAAGATTAGGGAGCCGAAGATTACATATAGACCAAGGCTATATGGTGGGAATTAGTGGAATGTTAGGTTATGTTAACTGTCGAAAATAGTCCGGTGTATTTTATGGAATATAAAAAAAATAAAATGGTTTCTATTTAATAACCACCATTATAGAGGGTGAGTCGGTTTATTAAAATTATTTAACCTGTTTTCTTCCCTGTTACAGAAATTGAAGAAATATTTGGTGGGATTTTAGAGAAAGACAAAGATGTATCTTCTGGTATAGCAGCAATTCGAACACTAATGACTGTCTTGGAACATGACACGTGTAAGTATATGCAGTCAATGTAAAAGTTCTTCACGGTTTACAGGGTTTAAGCTAGAAAAAGCTTGGTAAAATCCCATCTACGGGGACCATTTTTTAGAACCGAGATTCTCTTCATAAAACACTTATATCACACGAATTTTGTTATAGATAGATGAGTGGAGAAGAGATGTCTTAGCGAATGACTTGGTCCAACCGACCCGCCCTAATTGATACAATTTCTTTTATATCACGATCTAGGCTTCGTTCGGGGAGCTCGCTTTCAGCACTAAAAGCGTGCTTTGGTCGTTCGGGGAGACACTTCACAGTGCTGTGAGCGCGTATGTGATGTCACGGTTTGAAAGCGTTTGACATCACCGCTCGTGCTAACAACGCTTTTTCTGGAGAAGTGAGGCACGAGATACTGCGGACGCTATTAGCAATTTCATTGGTCCCCGAACGTCGTCTGCAGGTTTAGTTTAGTTTATTGTTCGTAATATGTACAAAACATACATGAACATTGTTAATATTTATAAAATATATACCATACATTACATACATAAAAATAATACATACATGTACAAAAACATGTAATACATACATGTACATTGAACATTGTTAATATTTATAAAATATATACCTTACAATACATACATAAAATAATGCATACCATACAAATTAATGTTACAAAGAAAAATAACAAATACAAAAATAGATAAAGGATAAGCTTTTTTTTACTTTAGCTTTAGGTCCGGCAGGATTTATTATGAAGTTAAGAAGTCTAAATGTTTAAAAGGTCCAGACTGAAAACAGAAACGGTAAAATCTGGTCATGTTGTTTAATGATTTTCAGTTGGGTGTTTTATGTCATCTATAGACCGTCCCAACCTTAAAAAACAGTATTGGTCTTATGCAGCGCACTGATGCCAGATCTACTCACATTACAAGGCCCGGCACATGATGTGAAAAAGCTCTTAAACCTCGTGAAAACCTCAAAATTTGTTTCTTGTACATAATAATTAATGTAAATCATGCCCTGCAGATAGAATGACGGCACACCCTCCTTCCCTTATTTTCAACCCCCATGAGTAATATTTTCTCTATAGGCCCACAAATCTACATTTTCTGACCAATGTCTACAAAATGTTACACATGTAGGCCTACCCTGTGGAATCAAGTAAAAATTCTACGAGACAATCATTCACGAAAAAAACACCCCTCGCGCAATTTTAAATCCCTACTTTGTGATCTTTTTACTAGTCTGCATTCTTTGAACGATTTTTACCAAACTTTACACACAGACCCTATAAAAACAAGAGAAAAATTAGGCGAAGTTAATTTTGGAAGAAGCTACCCCTTAAATGTTTCTACCCCTATTACACCACCAAGAATTTAGATCTACATTCTTGACGTGTTTTTAACAGACTTTGTACACAGAACGTATAGAATCAGGAGAAAATGGTAGGAAAACTAACTTTGGAACAAACCACATTTTAGATCTTTCACCCCTATTTTGTGATATATATTTATCTACATCCTTTGACCAATTTTATCAGACTTTATACCAAGAACCTATTGAATCAAGATAAATTTTTAACCAAAGTTTATTTGGATGAAACCACTCCTTAAATGTTGCAACCCCTATTATATAAATGTTATTTAAATCTAAATTCTCTGATCAATTTTTACCAGACTTTACACAGAGCTAACAGAACCAGGAGAAAAACTTAGGTAAAACTAATTTTGGGAAAAAAAGTCCCTTAAATGTTTTAATCCCTATTAAATGACGTTTAAATCTACATTCTTTTGGCTCATTTTACGACTTGACACACAGAAAAGAAAGACTAATAGGAATTTCTGTCTCTTCTTACCTCAACCCCACCATCCATGGTCTTTAGAAGTAATAGGGTCCTTGAGTGTGACAAGTTGTGCTTTCTCTAGGGCCTAAATTTTGAAAATTAAAAGGGCTTCCTCCAAAATTGACTTCGAAGTACAAGTAAAATACAAAACCAGGTGACGCCGGGTCCTTTAAGGTAATAATTTATAAATGTTAAATTTAATATTAAATTTCATTTCGATAATATTATTTTTCATCATTATTATTATTATTATTATTATTATTATTATCATTATTATTATTATTGCTATTATTATTACTATTATTGTGTTATAATTTTCAAGAATATAATTATAATGGGAAGTAGTAGTTAAAATACATTACATACCTTTAGGCCTGTTCACTATCCTCAGAGAGTGGTATTATTCCTTCTCAGAGGGCCTTTCGTTTTTTCTTTTCTTATAAATAAAAGTAGAAACGCGCACAAAATGTGCAAAGGAAGTTATAAGTTATAAGTCTTTGCTGTATTCAGACAGGCTTTTGGATCTTTTCGCACAAATTTCCAGATGGTATTGTTCACATTTTTTTCCACACAAAGAGCAGATGCAATCTTCCATTGCACGATGGAAACCTTGTTTCAGGCATATCTTATGGTGAAAGCCATGCACTGAGAAGCGAGTAACAACATGGCGTTGAGGCTGATCGGTGCACTCCCATTTTCTATTAACCATTGCCTCCGTGGCATAAAAGTCTGGGTCTATCTCACTGCGTTTCTTCTTCCTCTCTGTCAATAGAGCGTCATAGCTGCTTGTTGTCGGTAATTGGAACGTGAGTCTGAAGTCTTCTATGATGAATGATTCTCTTGTTAATTCGTACACAAGTCTGGAGGGAGTCATTTTTGATACTCCAAGAAATCTTTTCAGATAGGCAGCTTTCACTTTTTCTAAGATTTCGAGGTCTTTCTTTTTCAAGTATGGCCATGTTATCTGTAAACCATAAGTGAGTATTGGGACGATCTTGGCTGAGAACAGTTGCTGTGCTGTCTTCAGAGATAACCTATTTATGTAACTGATTTCATTTATTGCTCTGATTGCTGCGATGCCTTTTTCCTTTATATGTCTGTTAAAACAGGTCCCTGTTGTTTGAAATGTGATTCCCAGATACTTATAATGGTTTGTTAACTGTAGTTTTTGTTGACCGAAACACACAAAATCTTTGGTTGATGCTTTGCCACCTTTCCTGAAAATCATTTGCATAGTTTTGTCTTTGTTTATGACAAGTCCATTTTCTTGAGCCCAAGCCATTAAAATGTCGAAACTTGTCTGTATCACTTGATGTTCCGTAGCGCAGAGTACCATGTCATCTGCGTACATGTAGAGATGTGCCTGACTGTTTGCAGCTGTTAGTGCTTGTACTACATCTGCTGTTGCGATGTTAAAAATCAAAGGGCTCATAGGATCTCCCTGAAGGACACCGTTCGTCTGCAGAATGGGATTTGATGTTGCAAGTCCATCGTGTACCATGACTTTGTTGATAGACAATATGCCTTGGATAATTTTCGTTAGGTAGTTGTCTCCATTCATCTGTTCGAGTTTCTTAATTATGATGCTTCTGTCAAGTAGGTCGAAGGCCTTCGTATAATCTATAAAAATAGCATACAGCTTCCCTTTGGGATGTCTTAGTGCCTGTTCTATGTCAGAGAGTAGATTTGACACAGCTTGCAGGGTATGTCTTCCTTTCCGAAAACCAAACTGTTCTTCGGGTATCTTGTCGTTAATTTTGTTGTATAGTCTTTTTGTCAGGATCGTGGAGAGCACTTTGTATAGAGTATTTTCAAGTGCGATGCCCCTATATGCATCAGGAGAGGTCGTATTCCCTTTGCCTTTGTATAGTACTTTTATCGTGGAAAGTCTCCAGTTTTCAGGGATGTCTCCGATTTCAATACATTTGTTGAAAAGCTGGACCCATGTCGATATTAGGTATGGGGATGCTATTTTGAGATGTTCATTGAAAATTGTGTCAGGTCCTGAGGCTTTGCTGTTTTTTGCTATTGTTAAAGCAGCATGTAGTTCGTCCTCTGTGATTTTTTGGAAAGTTGAGTTCTCTCTGCATCAGGAGAGGTCGTATTCCCTTTGCCTTTGTATAGTACTTTTATCGTGGAAAGTCTCCAGTTTTCAGGGATGTCTCCGATTTCAATACATTTGTTGAAAAGCTGGACCCATGTCGATATTAGGTATGGGGATGCTATTTTGAGATGTTCATTGAAAATTGTGTCAGGTCCTGAGGCTTTGCTGTTTTTTGCTATTGTTAAAGCAGCATGTAGTTCGTCCTCTGTGATTTTTTGGAAAGTTGAGTTCTCTCTGTTTTGAGCAATAACAGCCGTGTTGTTTTTGTTGATGTTCAGGATTTTCTGGAAATGTTCCTCCCATGTTGCCATTTCTATTGTGTGTTGGAAAGTAGGTCTAGTCTTCTTTAGCGCTAAGAAAGGATCACTGCTTGCTGATTCTATTAGCTGCTTTGCTTTCTGTTCGATGTAGTCCCTTCTTTTTTCACGTAGCAATTTTTTGTATTTGCTTCTTCTTACGCTATATTGTTCCAGGTTTTCTGACGAGGCGTTTTGCTTTGCTCTATGCAAACATTGAAGTACCTCATTTCCTCTGTGTAGCACTGTCTATCGAACCATGGCTGAGCCTTTCTTGTGGCAGCTTTCTCAGTGATTTGCGATTTGCAAATTATTTGTTCTAGAGAAGTAGCAGCACTGGTTAAGTTACCTTCTTCTATCTCTTGTTTTATCAGAGTTATGTTTTTTTCTGCCATATCTGCTAAAATTGACGTATTCAACTTCCTTCTTATTTTTGTTTGCTCTTCTGTTTCAATCTTTCTTGCGTTTCTCAAATATATCCTGGAGAGAACAGGGAGATGTTTTCTTAATGGGACCGTTGCTGATTTCGTGAGAACCTGGGTGTGGATGGGCCTGATATGCGTGTTGAACAGAATTAAGTCAATAGTACTGGAACCATTGTAGCTGATGTATGTTTTGTCTTCAGGATTGTTTGCTATACAAAATCCTTCATTTTCTAAAAAGGTAAGGACTAGTTCTGACTTGAGGTTTCTTTGGTCAACGCGACAGTTTAAATCACCCGCTATGATTACAGCTTTATGTGTGTCAATGTTTTGGAAAACTTCACCAATAGTTTCTACAATATACTGGGCTGGATGATCTGGTTGGAAGTATACCCCTATTATAATAAGTTCATTGGTATTAACTGCTATCATGTTCGGTGATTTGATTAACACTCGAGCTGGTGCGAGGTGGGGTTTAATTAAACAGGCAATACCTCCGCTTGGCCTTCCTGAGGGACCTTGCGTTGCTAGTGTTTGGTAGGCATAGTAACCTTGAATGTTTGATTCACTAGTGCAGAATGTTTCAGTCAGTACAATAATATCAGATGTGAAAATGTTTTTTGGCCTTTGTCGTTTCATGCTTTCCAGTCCTTCGATGTTCCATGTCGCAATTGTCATGTGGTGTTTTGATGAGTTATTCGAGTCGTACGCCTCGTTCGGAGTAGTTTCTCCGAAAGAGAAATCTTCTGATGACTATACCTCTTGGCCAAAATTGCGGATCATTTACTTCTTGTAGTGCTTCCAGTGGGACTCCCAGTCTGAAAGATTTATATTGCACTCCGTCTTTTAGTAGCTTACATTCTCTAACTTCAATTTTTTGTTTTCGATATAGGATTTGAGTTCTTCTTCATTTGTATCTTTGTGCATCTTTCCTACATAAAGCCATGCAGAGCGTGGACCACTTTTTATGCTTGCGTTATTTTCATTTGTTCCTGTTATGACAGGCGTCTTTTTCATTCTTCTTCTTGGTTGTGCAGTTCTCCAGGGCCCTTCTTCATCCTCTTCCTCTGTTTGAGAAAGAGTTCCATCCTCAATTTTTTCCTCTGAGGTATTAGGTAAGCTCTCCATATCTGGAGGCTCGTTCACATTTCCACGTGCGTGGTGTTTTGCATTATAGCTTTCCTTTCCACCGTTTTCTCCATTTTTTATTTTGGTACTTGTCTGGTGGACAGCTTCTGTTGCAGGGCTAGCAAGAGCTGTTGTCATAATTACCGAGGATACAGGACGACTGCTCCTCTCATTTGTATCAGATTTCCTGGTGTCTTCTTGGTTTCTTAGATTGGCTGTTTTCAGCGCTTCAATTACGGCATTTTTTACAGTTTCTTCAAAGTAGTGGCTTTGTTTGCTTACCGCTTCCAGGATCAGGTCTACTTTAGCCGTTAACTGTGCTAGGTTGTCTTCTAATGAGGAAAGTTTTCGTAGTTTTGGTTTGCAATCCTCGCACAACCAAGTAAGCTTGCAATTTGATCTCTTCAGAGTATCAAACTCCCCCTGAGTGATATTGGAACACTTCTTTTCTTATTCTATACAGTAAACTTTCTGAACACCCGGTAGCTTCTGCTGTCTCTTTAATTGCCTGCGTAACGTTCATTTTCTTCAAGAAATAATTAAGTATATTTAATACTATAGTTCGCTCTTTACTGTGCAATTTGCCAACACTACGCTTTCTAGCTTCTCTATTCATAATTAATATAAAATGTTAATAAGATAAAATTAAATTTTTTAAAACACAAGTTCCACTTCACCACAAGTTAAACTTCACTATGCAACTAATATTATAGAACTGAGCTCTGAAGAAGATACAATAATCTTAGAAACATCTGAGTAAACAAAATGTCTACCGCGTTGAATGATGAAGTCCTGAATGGTGAGCTCGGGAAAACTGTTATAATTTATTAATGCTACAAGATACAGAGGTCTGGTTTGTTTTCAAAACTTTTTCAGACTTCTATAAACATTTCTTCTCGCTTAGTCACCAACGTAAAATAAAAAACAAAGTAAGTTACTCGCTACCTAACTTTTTTGTGTTAGCATCCGAAATTTTCCAAGCAGCACTTAATAAAAAAAAATATAGCTTTCTTCTTTTGTAAAATTTATTGCCAAAGGAAAGAGAGTATTTTCTATAAACATCAGGCAATCCAAGAAAAAATTCTTGGTCGGTTTCGATTATTGGTTTTTTGTCTATCGCGTGATAAGTTATTCATCTGAAAAAATATGGATTTCCGCCAAAATAACGTAATTGTGAAAAACAGGCCTCATATTAATTATTTATGACTTCACAATTGACACCATGAGAAAGAGCGGAAAATTCTCTATAAGATCTCGCAATCACATTATTACATTTATCAATTCGAAAAATTGGCAACATTGTCGGGATAGAAAAGGACGAAGCTAATTGCAGAACGTACGAGTGCAAGTGAGATGCAAATACTACATTTAACTCAATACTGTCATTTAAGGTTGGGACGATCTATAGTGAGTATGGGCAAAGTTTTATGAGCCAAGATTTTAAGGTCGTCTGCTGAAGGTATTATTCTCATCCCGTGTAAAGTTTGGACCGTGGCAGAAAAATGCAATGTTCGCGTTTCCTTAAGCTGCCCAGATGGAAGGGTTTGCGAGATAATATTCAATTTCTTCTTTTATAATTAGCTCAATAGCGGTCAAAAAACTTTCCTGCGACCCTCTGATGCCATATTCACCGCCATTGTTTAAAAGCCCCTTCGTTGCTGTTAGCGTTCGGGGAGCTTCATAGCACGAGATGCTAATAGTCTCCCCGAACAGCACTCTGAGCGTTTCGTACTCACAGCGCGAAAGCGAGCTCCCCGAACGCAGCCCTAGCGAAAACTCCCTTCTTCTCCACCATTTTTCTGTCCTCGTCCTCCTGATTGGACGTTGGAAGTGTGACGTCATATCGCTAAACAAGATATGATTGTGGATGAACAGTGTGACAAACCTACAAAGGTACAAGCCACTAGCTGCTCCTAAGAAATGGTGGTTGTGCTATTAAGTATATTGCTCCTTAACGCCAAAAGGTTTAGCAAAATGCTAAAATACAAATTTATTGCTAAAAGTTAATTTTAACTGCATTTTTTAATGTAGCTTCAAAATAATAAAAATAAAATGGTAAAAATAACAAACTGAACTATAAAGCAAATTATTACGTTTATTTTTTTCAAAACACTTTGGTTTGGGATTTAACACTTTTCTCTGTTTCAAATTGGCCCACTTCACAAAAGCCTTGCTTTTTCTTTCGGGGCCTTCGATGCTTGCCCTGTTTCATCATCACCTTGGGCTCAGTTTCTTTCCAATGAGTAAGAGTGCGATGAAAGAATTTATTTTGGAATTTTGCGAAAGTGGCTTCTATTTATTTCGCATAAGCGGGGCGGGGGAGGGGGACTATACGATCACGATGTAAGAATTTCCTCTTGCATTTTTGCGAAAGTGGCTACAATTTCTTTCGCATTTCAAGAAAAATGCGATCGTAGCTTAAACCCTGACGGGCTAACAGCCGAGTCTAGGTTTTAAAAACCATTTATATATGCAGTCAAGTTTGAATATTTGCAGTTATATTTAAATGTTACCTAACAGAAAAGTCAATGTTGAAGTTGCACTCTTAATCAAATTTCATTATGTAAGTCGACTAGGTAGGCCCTATAATTTTTCTGTAGGCTGTATTGTCCTTAAACATGCAGCTGTGCTTTGATTCAGGATTGGAGTATTTTCAAACTCTCAGCTTTGTTTCACCAAAAGTTTAATCATGTCACTGAATATATTAAAACTGTACCTGGATTTCTTCAGATTTTTATTCTTAATTTTAAAAATTTTCTTCAGAAATATTCTTAGCATTAGGTGTATAATTTGAGGCTGTTTTAATGGATTCTCATCTTTTGCCTCTAGTTTTAAGTAAGACTATCATCCTAAGAAGTTTATCTATATGGCTAAAGGTTCCCATTTCACCTGCATTGTCATGATCTTCATCATGTAGCTCAGGGGCGTATTCAGAGGGGGGCTGAGGGGACTGCAACCCCTCCCGAAATATTGAGACATGCTAATAAGTTGCACATAAGGGCATTTTAATTTAATAGATAGTAGGCAGTTTAATTGCACATCCAGAATCATGAAATGAGTGTCGTGACACTGCTCTAGCTAAGTAGTGTATATACAAAATTCAGTTCACCACTGAATTTTTGCCTTTTTTCGGGCTCTCCACCAACCCCGGAGCCCTCGACTTAGGCCATAATCCGATTCTAACAAGTTTTCGGCGCATTTGTTCCATTGCCCCGTTTTCAGTTATTACATAGGCCTACAGTAAATCAATGGAAAAATGAGTGTTTAGCTAGTTGTTTGCTGTAGCACTAATTGAACCATGTATATTCTTTATATTCAGTCATCTGTCTAGCAGGGGTCGTGATTCATCTGATAAGAGTGAGGGAAACCCCAAGAAAATCTCACTCGGTTCAGCTACTACGAGAGGACACAGGGCACTTCGGGCAATTACTCATTTTGTGCTCACCTGTGGAACTCAACTTAGCTCACTGCCAGCCACTGTGACAAAACGAGTACTGCTTGAAATTGTGCTTGATAAATTTTCCAATATTGGGAAAGCAAGGCAGTTTAATTTAGTTCTATGACTTAGCAACTGTAATGCTTTTTCCTTAGTTAAATTAAGCTGTGAGTGCGACGTTCACCTGCATACTTTAGATATAATTGGTGAGGTCCTACGTTTCGATCCGCCCGGGAAGAAACGGGAAGATCATTCGATATAAGTTTACGTGAACATGAAAGAGACTTTAGAAATGGGAAAGGAAGTACAGGGTTAAGTCAACATTTAATTAGTGAAAACCACAGGATTGGCGATTTCAGAATAATAAAAAACGAGAGTGATCGCATTCGGCGGAAAATATGCGAGGCGAAGCATATTTTGGAAGTAAAGGAAAGATGCCTTAATAATTACGAAGGTGACTTAGGTGAGACATGGTTAAAAGTTATAAAGAACGTGGGCAAAAAAGACATGGTTCCATGGTTTCCAAGACCCATGGATGGTTTAGAATCTGATTTCAATATACCGGATGAATGGGTTACAGAACACTACAAGTACAACGCTCCAGGTGATCGTGAGTCGATATCAGATCGATCAGCAACAACAACAACAACAGCAACAGGAGCCCTACCCTGAGGACTTCGCGGACGTCTTCCCCAGTCAGTTGGCTTGAGAGAGATCCGGTGGGCGGATCGAAACGTAGCCTGTGTGTTAGTTTTTTAATTCTTAACTATTTTGCATCCACGCTATAAGTGTTTTATCTATTTTTATATTCTATTATAATATTTAATCCTGCATACTTTGTTTCAGTATCGTATAGTAATGTTATTCTAATGTGTCAAGGTTCAATAATGTGTGATAATAGTATGTTAGTATGTTAGTAGCCCCTCCCAAAATAAAAACTTGGATACACCCCTGATGTAGCTTGTTTAATTGAGATACTCAGAATATGAGTGGTATAAGTCCATGAATTGCAAAATTGTTAAATGATAGTATAACTGTTTCATCAACCCAAGTTGTTTTCAGAGAATGAGTGAGATAAGTTCAAACTTCAACTATTTAGGGATTTTACCAAATGTTTCATATAATATTCTCCTTGTAGCATCACACATATTAAATGAATAAATAATATGACTCTGACTATTCAACAGTTTTAGATGAACGTGTTCCAACATGCATCTTCCAACTTAGAATATCCAACTTTTCTTGTAGACATGCATTTTCTATTGTTTTTTTTTTCAATTCTATGATACCACCAAAAATCATGCAATACGAAAACACCGGTGTTACTTCAAATAATAATGGAACGCGAAATGGCAATAGGGGGAGAGCTTCAGGAGGTATTGGTGTTTTTATTAGAAATAGTAGCAATATTAACATATGTGAAGAGAAGCCAGAAGAGGCCAAAGAAGTGTTATGGGTAAAGATAAGAAAGGTGGAAAATACAGAGGTGTGCATAGGTCTAGGGATAATATATAACCCTCCTGAAACGTCGGAATTTTATAATGCAAATGTATTTAAAGCACTAAGTGAAGGAATCGATAATAATTTAAAGCAGAGGTATTCAAGCTTGCAGTTTATTATTGTTGGGGACTTGAACGCGAGGATAGGAATTCCAACAAATAAGAACTGTGACAGTAAAAAATGACTGTGATTGGGAGAAAGAGGAATTGACAAGGAACAGTAGGGATAAGGTAGTTAGTAGAGAAGGTAATAAATTGATTGAATTCTGCGAGGAAAATAATTTAACAGTGTGTAACGGAAGCAGGGGAAGTGATAAACAGGGTGAATTTACATTCGCAAATGCTAATGGACAAAGTGTGATTGATTATGCTATGTGTAGTGAAGGAATCAACAAGAGACTTGCAGACTTTAAGGTATTAAATGAGGTAGTGGACAGATGCCATTTTCCGTTAATGTTAAAAGTGAGCATAGGCAGGAAAGAAGCAACAGAAAGTAATTCAATGGGAACAAAAACTATAAGATGTTTTAAATGGAAAGAGGAGGGAAGGGACAAATTTTGGCACAATATAAACACAGAAGAGAGTGAAATAGTAAGGGTAAGGGTCATAGAGTCTATATGTTCAGGGGATATACAGCTGGCATCAGAAAGATTAGAATTAATGTTAAGAAGAGCAGGGGTTACAATGGAGGTGAAAAATAAGGGGAATTTTAAGAGGGTGGGTTGGTTTGATGAGGAATGTAAAAGAGTAAAAAAAACAAGTATTTAGGGAATTGACTCGATGGAGGAGAACAAAATCGAATGAGGATAGACAAACCTTTGTGCTGTGTAAGTGGGGTTATAAATGTCTGATGGAAGGAAAAAAGAAAGAATGGCAAATGAAGGTGTGCGAACAGGTCAAGGAAGCAGTGAAATCTAAGGATACTAAGCAGATATGGGGGATTGCAAAGAATCTTTGCAGGAATAAAGGAACAGTGAATTTGATAACACCTAGAGAATGGATAGAGTATTTTGGAAAACTAGTAGGGGCAGGAGGCAGGTGGAGTAGAGAGAGCCAGCTAAGTGTGGCAGCTAGAAAGATTGACTGTTTAGATAAGGAAATTTCAAATAAAGAGGTAGAATTTCAAATCAAAACTTTGAAAGGGAACAAGGCTACGGGTGTAGATGGCATACCGGGAGAATTTTGGAAGATGTTAGCTTGTACAGATAGGGGTGTGGGTATAATAACTGATTTACTGAACAAAGTGAAGGAAAAGAAAATAATGCCAGAAAACTGGAAGACTAGTATGATAGTTCCATTATACAAGGGAAAAGGAGATGTACAAAAGCCAGAGAATTACAGAGGTATTAGTTTGCTATCCATATTAAGCAAAATATACACAGGTGTAATGGCGCAAAGGCTGCAGATGTGGACTGAAGCAGAGGATAAATTGTCTGAGTTTCAAGCAGGATTCAGGAAAGGAAGAAGGTCAATCGACAATATAATGATTTTGCAAACTATTGTAAGTAAATATTTGAGTATAAAAAGAGGAAGAGTAAACTTATACATGTTTTTTGCAGATTTTGAAAAGGCTTTTGATTTAATTAATAGGGAGGCACTGGTTTATAAATTAAGAGTTAAAGGTGTGGGCAAAGAATTTATTTCTGGGATTAAAAAGTTATATGAAGGAATAAAAATGTGTGTAAGATGTGAAAAAAATGCAATTTCGGATTCGATTGATCAACAATTGGGTCTACGGCAGGGATGCAAATTAAGTCCAATATTGTTTAATTTATTTATAGATGATATTTTGGAAAGAGTAGAAGAATGTAATCCACATTGCCCGGTAATCGGAAAAAGACAAATTTCTGGTCTCCTATATGCAGATGATTTGGTAGTTGGAGCAGTAACTATAATAGGGCTACAACGGGCAATTGATGAAATTAGCAAATTCTGTTCAGAATGGGGTTTAAGATTAAACATTAAAAAATCAAAGGTAATGGTTTTCAAAAAAGGCTGTAAACTGAGGAAGCAGGAGAAGTGGTATATGAATGGTGAACCTCTGGATGTAGTGAAGGAATTTGACTATTTGGGGATGAGAATGTCTGCAAATGGAGGGTGGGAGGCACATGAGAAAAAAATGGTAGTAGTAGGTAAAGCAGCTATGAGAGCGGTTAGAATATGTATGTATAAAATTCCAAATATTTCAGTTATATGGTTAGAGAGAATATATGAGGCAGTGGTGGAAGCAAAAATGTTATATGGGGTTGAGATATGGGGGGCATCAAAGGGGTGGTTGAAAGTTGACCTTGTACATAGGATGTTTTGTAGAGAAGTGCTAGGCCTACCTAGGGGATCACCAATGGGAGTGGCATTAGCAGAGCTAGGAAGGGTAGGAAGGAAAGTAATAATAGTAGAAAGAATTTTAAAATATTTGTATCGCAATATAAATGTGGATGAGGATAACGCATTGAAAGAATGTATGAAGTATTTAAATGAAGGTAGGAGGCATGATAATTGGGTGGAAAAAATTAAAAGAATACTGGAAGAAGTTGGAAGGGGGGATATTTGGCAAAGAGGAGAAGGTAATAAGATAGGATTTTGGAGGGAAGTAAGAAAAAGAGTAGAGGACATGGAAAGACAAGAGATCTGGGCAAGCTTTGTAAATAAAAGTTCCTTAAGATTATACAGAGTAATTAAAACAGAGTGGGGAAGGGAGAAATATGTGGATTGTTGTGATAAGCAATGGAAGAGAGGGATATGCATGGATGAGAACAGGGGTGATATATCTGAAAGGGTTAAGGAAGGACAGAGAGGAAGGATGTGTACTATGTAATAAAGAGGAAGGAATATCACACTACTTAACGGAATGTGAAGGGTTAAGACGGTGGAGGGAAGAAATCTGGGAGACAAAGTGGGATAAATTTCATAATGAGACAATAACCATCAAAATGTTGAAATTCAGAGGAGAAGAAAAGACTAAGAAAATTGGGGAGTATTTAGGAAAAATGAGAGAGAAATGGATGAGAAAAATTAGGAAATAGATCAAGAGTAAAATAATCAAGAAAGGTGTGGTAAGTTAACCAGAATCCCCATTCATACACTAAACCCAGGGGTTATAGTATGAAGGGATTCTTAGTGGGTAGCGCTAGACTTATAGATCAGAGATGTTTAAAGTGGATGTAGATAACTATGTATGTAAAAGCATGTGTTAATAAAATTCTATTCTATTCTATTCAAATGACAATGATGAGTTACACTATATATGAATAACTTCTGTATAATGAAATACAATAAATCACACCCATAGAAAAAGAAACCAACTTCACCTGGACTAATCCAAATAGTAACTGTCATCGCATCTAAGAGAGTTGGCAACATAGTGGAAAATCTAGTTAAGTGAAAGCAGTTCTTCATCGAAAACAAATGCTGTCATTTAAGAAAAATATGCAAATGGCAGGAAAGAGAAATGTTTGCAAGTTGTTCGTGGCAGGAATGCTATGGATTGCCGGTATAAGATAAAAAACGGGACCAGGGTGAAGTGATGTAAATGGTAGGAACGTTAAAAGGGGGTTTTACTTGTAGTACTTACGTTAAAGTGTTATGTTTAATATAGTGATATTTGTGTAAACTTTAATACCTGAACATCACTTTCATAATCATCATCATCATCATCATCATCATCGCTATCATTACTGTATCATCATTCATCTTCATTGTTATATCATTTCAAATATGGCTACTGTGTAAAATGTAAAAATTGTTAGTAGCATCTATTAAATAAATAAATGCATTTTCATCATCACAACAACATCATCATCATCATCATCATCATCATCATCATCATCATCGTCATCGTCATCATCATCATTGTGACAACACAGTTGTTTTATACTGCTTATGCTTTTTATGCTATTAATCCTTTACCATCTGTAACACTCAAGATTTAAACCCATGCTGCCACGTTAAGCGCTCCAAAACACTCCTTCAATACATGCTCTTACTTAATGCATTGAGAGACATATCTCCAGACCTCAGAATGAGTCATAGACAAATAGACTTGTGTTCTGCTTAAACAACAAACAGTCAAGCTCGTTTTCCTTATTTTCTTAATAATAATAAATACAGTCTTTGTCCATGCAAATGCAAGTACAAAATCTCTCCTCAGAAGTTATTTTTGTTTGAGTGAACATGTGTTTTGTAAACACTTTTATTCTCTACGATCTAAATAACCGGCCAGCCCTTACAGTACACATAAACAGACAGCTGAGCTTCAGACTCAACTCAGTACAGCTGTTTGGGAGTTTTCACATCTTGCAAACGGGCGATTTTTGGAATACCATCAGAAGCAAAATGTGCAAATACAAAATTAAAGTGAATAGAAATAAAAATTTATGGATGTCTCAGAACAGAAATGCAAAAGGAATTATATGTTTAGCTTTCTTTGTTTTGTTAATATCTTATTTTCCTTGAAGAGATGCATTTAGGCAGCTCAGTCTTTGAAATTTAAATATCCAATTTAAAAGAAAAACACTGTTATTACAGTCATGCAGGGGATTTTAAATCACAGGCGGCAAAGGGTTAATGTGTCTCACACAATGTTTATAGCCAGAAAGTGTAAGCAAAATGAAATCAAGACTAATGTTTTATGCAATTTAGGGATTCTATGCCTTTTTAAAATAAAGTAATATATTTCTTTCAGCTGAGACAGTTCAGGAATTGGACTCAAACCTCCAAGCAGCAGTAGATGCAATGAAGAACACTGATTATCCTGTGACAGCCGTAGCTTCTGGTTGTGAACTCTTTCTGCGATTTATTACTCTAGCAAAACTTGACACTAAGGTACTGTGAAGAAGTATGCATTTATATTGTGAATAATAATAATAAGAAGAAGAAGAAGCAGCCAAAATCATCACTGGATAAATAAACATTGTGCCTTAGTATCCTAACAGACAATTTCTTGAAATACAGATTTTTTGAATCCTAAGTCTTAACTTAAGGGAAATTACAAACTTTCTAGTGACAGTTCCCTTGTACTAATAAAAATCAAGAAAATTACCAATGTAGTAAGTGGATATTCTCTCCTTCTTCTCATAACGTTTCGCCCAGTTCCTCATGGGCTTCATCAGATGACAACTGGATAGCATGGCGCTGAGGGGCTGGATTTAAAGGCTTCCCTGGCTCGCAGATGTCGTTGCTAGCATCACTGCTGCCAATCACGGGTTGGTTCGGAAGCTCGTGTACAGGCGTATGGTCATGGTTGTTAAATAAAAATGCCGTATACCTCTGGTGATCATTTATCCATTTCTTTGGGATCTCATAACAACTGAATTATGTACCCAGTATATACAACTTGCATTGTTGGCAATCATAATAAAAGTGACCGTGCGGTGACCGTCACAAGTGACCCAGTGTGAACACTCCCATTTAAACTAATGCTTCTCTGCCGGTGACCGTCACAAGTGACCAAGTGTGAAAAGGCTCTAAGGCTCTTTTCACACTGGGTCACTTGTGACGGTCACCAGTGATTGCAGTGAACACATGCCGGTCACTTGTGCCAGTTACCCCTAGTATTGCCAATAGTAGCTACATGAAACACAATTTGTAATCGCTTTTGACAACCCAAATGGCAGGTTGACATTTCACTTCTTTTATAAAATCTTCAGTATTAATCAAATCTAAACTCAAGACTGGATAACTAGTTTCGCTGAGCTCGATTATACAACTGAATTATGTATATACAACTTGCATGGTTGGTAATCATTAAATGCGGTGACTGTCACAAGTGACCCAGTGTGAATTCTCCCATTTAATCTAATGCTTCTTCGCTGGTGACGGTCACCGGTGACTGTCACAAGTGTTCGGAGGAGACGCTGCGCGTCACTTGTGTTTGGGTGACCCAGTGTGAATACTCCCATTTAAACCAATGCTTCTTCGCCGGAGACGGTCACCGACGACCCAGTGTGAAAAGAGCCTTAGTTGTTAGAACATCTGCAAGGTAAGCTGAGGTTCAGGTATCAGGATATTTTCTCACAAGTATTGTTATACCAGCAGAGTAATGGCTCTTTAAAAATATCTTGCCAGTTAGCAAAATTAAGTAAAAGGAAGTGTTTTCTGCAGTTATTTTTGTTAATTATAGTTTCTTTCAGTGCCACCTCTGGAATAATCACCTCAACAACTTTTTAAAATTTTTCTATTAATGCCTGAGCCCTCAGATGTGTGTGCATCTTCTTCATTGCATCTTGCTTTGTAGGTGTAGATGTATTAATAATTAAAAACGACAGTGTCTACCAGTCTTGTTTTTAGATTATATAAAATGTACACATGTAACTATAATGTTAAGTAGTCCCTACAGATCTGATACTGTAATAAATTTACCATATTTGTGTTATGTAACTATCATGTTATTAATAATCAGTAAACTAATGCAACCTGCAAGTCTTTCATCAAAAAGAAAGTGGCCTTTTTAAAAAGGTTGAAGACCACTGATGTAGAGTTTACATTTTCCTCATATGTGTTGAACTAATAATTCTGTAAATTTTAGTGTTGAGGGGTTAAATGGACTGTTAGCTAAAGTTTATACTTTTTAAGCTGAATATTTGCATTCAGATTTCTCGTAAGTTTGTGTTTTAAAAGAATTTTGGTAGCATATTACTGGAATGCTATCAGATACAAAGTGCAAGCGAATATTTGAAGAGAAGAAAAGTGCTTCATGAACTTGTTCATTGAGGCATATCCTTAGTATATAGTGAAAATCTTGTGAGTTTCTAACTATATGTGTGTTTTAAAAGAATTTTGGTAGCATATTACTGGAATGCTATCAGATACAAAGTGCAAGTGAATATTTGAAGATAAGAAAAGTGCTTCATGAACTTGTTCATTGAGGCATATCCTTAGTATATAGTTAGAAACTCACAAGATTTTCACTATATACTAAGGATATGCCTCAATGAACAAGTTCATGAAGCACTTTTCTTCTCTTCAAATATTCGCTTGCATTTTGTATCTGATAGCATTCCAGTAATATGCTACCAAAATTCTTTTAAAACACACACTTACGAGAAATCTGAATGCAAATATTCAGCTTAAAAAGTATAAACTTTAACTAACAGTCCATCTGATTCCTCAACACTATACACTAATAAAACTAAATATTTTCCAAATTAAATATGTATTAAAAAACTGAAACATTAAATCTCTATTTACTCTTCTTTGTATCAGAGTTTTTTTTTTAACTTTCTTTTCTCACACAGATGAGATATGTAAGAATTCTAGCACATTACATGAAATCAAAATTTTCACTGGAAACCGGTGGTATGATCTTTAAAAGCATTCCATTTATTTAAAAAAAAAATTGTGTGGGTGTTTTGAATTACACAAGTAATGCCCTTAATGGCTGCCTATGTGGTTGCAATAAAAATTATTTATGTTACATATTACTATACTTTTATAATACTTCATAATAATTTCTTTTGTGGTAGACATTTGCTGACTGTAAAAGCATCATGCTGCATCGTGGTCAGTTGTTCTTGAAAAAGCTAATGGAAGCAAGAGGAAAGGTAGCAAGTGTGGCATCTGGATTCATTGTTGATGGATGTGTAAGTATAATTATTTCCTCATAGATTAGTTGGCATAATGCCTTCTGTTATTAATTTTTTTCTTGCAGCTTTGCTGTCTCTTTTATTTTCTTTTTGTGTAGAGTACATATCTTTATGTGGTCTCATGCTACTGGCTCACTGGCTGTGTCAAGTTGGGGTGAATGCTTGTTTTGTATGAAACCAGACCATGGCAGTCACCTACTGGAAATTATTAGTGATATTATTGTTATTATTGATGAGTGTTTTTAAACTAGCCATCAGAACAGGCTATGATAACACAACTTCCTACGTTTTCTGAAGTTTTTTTCCATCTATGCCAGTATTCCTTTATTCTCTAATTCATTCTAGCATGTTCTTCTTCGGAGATAATTACATAATTATTTTATAAATATATATAGTGCATTTCACGTATGAGCTGTTCAATTTTTAAAGGTTTCTGCATCACAGCGGCCACAGCTCTAACTCCAGAGCGATCGGGTGAAATATTTACGCAAATAAAGCCTCTACTGGTATAATGATCCAGGTTATCACGATTACAGTTAAAATTACAATGAAAATAACCACGTATCTCATCACAAGAG
This sequence comes from Ectobius pallidus, assembly GCA_964059195.1. Taxonomy (NCBI): domain Eukaryota; kingdom Metazoa; phylum Arthropoda; class Insecta; order Blattodea; family Ectobiidae; genus Ectobius; species Ectobius pallidus. Next base: position 21,017,880 of record CAXKWD010000012.1, read on the forward strand.
ATGTTGGAAATATACTCCACTTGCATCCACACAATACTGGCACCTTTTTAGGAAATTTTCTTTTATGCGCATAAGTTCAGCTTCTGAGTTAATTTCACTTTCATTTACATAGATATTTCACCCGAGCTTGAAGTTGGAAAATAAAGTGTATAGGTTAAACCTCTGTACATTAGAAGAACTTAAAGACAATATCACAATATGCATGTGAAAAAAATTCCTTAAAAGATGTCAGTGTTGTGTGGAAGCAATAGGAGGATATTTCCAACATCTCTTGTGATGGGATATGTGGTTATTTTCATTGTAATTTTAACTATAATCGTGAGAACCTGAATCATTACATTGTTAGCGGCTTTATTTGCATATATATTACCTGATCGCCTGCAAGCTAGAGTTGTGTCCGCCATGACCCAGAAAGCCCCATGATTGGCCAAATGGTACGTGAAACACACTGTGTTTATATATATGTGCGTGTACGTAATGCAGGGGAAATCTATAGAATCTTGTGAATGGTAACCGCAGGATTGCAGTCTGTAAAACACTAGTAACCTTTAACTGGTAATAAAACTTTCAACCTTAGAGATGCCACGTGATTCGTTTCTTATTCTGGCTTCTAGTTTCTCTGTGTTCCGCTAATTGTTGCTAGATGATCATAGTATTTTCTCCACTTTATTTAATGAAGTTATGTTAGAACACACCATTTGAGGTACTTCAGTTTGTGCCGTTCTCTTTTATTGAAATGTGAATCTAGTGTATTTGTGATTTTAAATGCCATAATTTTCCATAATGTCACCTCTAGGCTAGTTTTTCCTCTGTAATTTTAATTTAATAGTTACTATTAACCAGTAAATGCATAGCTTACATTTCTCCTGTAGTCAGTGAAGACTTTTGCAGAAATCATAAGATTGTTTTTTGGGTTCACTGAAAAGAAGTGTAAGCCAGGGCTGAAGTTGGAAATTTTTTGTAGCGGGAACCCATATATTTATATGCAGATATTTATTTATTTTTCATTTTTTATAGCAAACATTATAGTCCAGTTACCTTTTTAAATAAATCACAGAGAACTTACATTACAATAACAACCAAATCAAAACAACTTCGTCAAGTACACCTTGATCCATGGCAACCATGCATGCAAGGCAACTGTCGCGACAAGAATAGGAGATCATGACCCTAATAATGGTTCTTTGTTAAAAAAAGTATTGCCAGAATATACATCAATTTCGTATGTACTTCTTTCCTCCCTGTGTTTATGTCTTAACCATGAAGAGTAGATTTTTATCTGTAGCAAGATTGAGATTGGAAATATACACACTAAACTTCACTAAAAGGTATATTTACCCAGGATGATCATTTCAGTGGGTCTTCCCACTATCATCAGCTGATTCTGACTGGTCCTCTAGCGGCGGGTGAATTAACTTGTCGATCAAAGTTCCTTGTATGCCAACTGAAGTGTCGAAGTTTGAGAGGTTTTTTTTCGGTTCTCTTTAATGAATATTTTTTCCCAAAGTACAAGTTCTATTGGTTTTTCAACTTGTTTTAGTGCAATTTCATTTTCAATTTCATGGCCTACTTCCCAGAAATGCATTGCCAAAGCAGATTTTTCAATTTGTTTATTCATGATTATCCTAAAATTATTAATATTGATGAGTAGATTTTTACTTTGTGAAGTGTTGTTCCGGTCCAACTTCAGCACTGTCAATAGCTTAAAGTAGTTAATAAGCATCCTTATTTGCAACATTTTGGAATACCTTCATCTACCAAAAGGCAAAATTCATGAAATAGTGACAGCTGCTTTATGTGACTTGCCAAATATCCTAAAAAATAATTTATGTAACAGTAGTTGATGAATTACATTTTGTTACAACAGTTATTCTCTGAATTACATTTTGTTACAACAGTTATTCTCTACATTCTTGATATTACTGTTCTTGCATGTAGTAAGTTTTTGTACAATTAATTATTATTTATAATTTCAAAAACTCTCCAAAAAGAATGTTTCATATGGCATCTTGTGTAAAATAAGAAGCTTATTTTTAATAAAATTATTATTTTCTTGGCCATTGTGGCAACCCACTACAGTGAGAAGTTGCATTATAAATAAGGATTCTTATTTTTTGCAATGGCGTTAAAAAGCTAAATCTTGAAAGCATAATTACATACTTTTAAATGTCATAGTTGATTACTTTGTTTCCAGTGTGATTTGAATTTGTAATAAAAAGTTTAAATCAGTTCAAAAGCAAAATGCATGTCCAATTACTAAAAACAGTAAAACTTTGATTTCAAAGCTGAAGGGACCAGCAAAAAAATAAGAATTTTGAATTAGAAAAGTTTTAATTTGTGTTTAGGGATGTCAAGGGACCATGCTAAAGATTCGAATTATGCACAATTTCGAATTAAAAAGTTTGAATTATCCAAGTTCGACTGTGATAGGGAAGTTAATGATATTTACTGATTTCGTATTAATATTGCCTTGTATGTCTATTTTAAGCAGTTTCTTCATCCTTGGAATATCATACGACCCTCACACTCAACACTGTTGAATTCCTATAATGAATCTAGAACAGGTTCTTATATATTTTCATTTGTAATTAACTGAAGCGATTACACAAATTCTATTGACGAAATTTTTTTTCCTGGGCGGGAATCAAACTCGAGTTTTTAGTTTAACATAATGATTTTGCTATTACATATCCTAATATGCAAGGGTCATCCAGTAAGTAAGTTCCAATCGTTGATAAAGAAAACAAAAACATTAATAAGTAAGAAATATTTATTGCAATATTTACAGAGATTCATTGGTTACTTCTTTACACAGTCGGCACTGTTATCGAGGGATTTGTCTTAGCGGTGTATCAATATGCCCATGTCATAGGACTCTGCCACCAGCGGTATGCAGAGAAAGGTGATGAGTTTCTCGACAATGTTGTCACTGGGGATGAAACATGGGTGTCACATGCCATACCAGAAACAAAACAACAATCCATGCATTGGCAGCATTGTGGTTCACCTGTGAAGATGAAATTCAAGCAAATAATCTCTGTCAAAAAAATTCGGGATCGACATGGTGTCCTCCTGTGCGATTTTTACCGTGGGGGAGACCCTAAATGTCGATTGGTATTGTCAAACATTGAAAAATCTGAGGAGGGCGATCCAAAACAAGAGACATGGAATGCTGAATGCAGTGATTTCATGGCTCCAGACGTTGGCGGCAGAGTCCTATGACATGGTCATACAAGCGTTGGTGCAGCGGCAAGATAATTGCCTCAGTAACAGTGGTGACTATATAGAGAAGTAGCCAAGGAATCTCTGTAAATATTACAATAAATATTTTTTGCTTTTGATGTTTTTGTTTTCTTTATCAGTGATCGGAACTTACTTTCTGAATGACCCTCGTATAACCTATTCCAGCGTTTCTCAACCTTTTTGAACCCGAGGACCTCTAAAATGTCTAAAAATTTGTACGGACTCCTAATTTTACATCCCATTTTTAAAAATAGGCCATATGTAGGCCTATATTCTTAATATTTGGGGTATTAGTTATAGGTAATTATAACGAAATAAATCTAAATACATTTTTTAATTTGACGGAAACACAGTTATTGAATTGGAAGTAAACTATTGACAGTAAAATTATATTTTGACGGAGTTTAATATTTATTACCAATTTGATAATAAAATTAGGTATTATGTTATTACTCCTTTTAATGAGATGGTTGAGCTTGTCGCTCTTGCAGAGGTCCTGGATATCTGGCTCAATATTAGTCATATTTAGTCGAAGATCAGCAGATACATTAAGTCGGTTTCTGTATTTTGTTTTTAGTTGAACAAGCGATGAAAATCCCTTCTCACAAAGATAGGTTGTTGAAAACTTGCAATAGGACTGCTGTGTTTTCGAAGATTTTAAAGCTTTGACATCTACTGTCCATTTTATGTGAAAAATTTTTACTTCTTTACTTTCCACTTGCTTTATGATATTTTAAAATTATGTCTGCGGACCATCTGCACCATCTTCGCAGACCACTGGTGGTCCGTGGACCATAGGTTGAGAAACGCTGACCTATTCAAACAGTGTAAGCCCATGTGCCTTGGGCTATAATTGTTTCTCTCTTTGGTCAAAGTTCTTAAAATGCGTGATGGTAAATGTGACAAAATGTAAAATTTTAATATATTAAAGCAGAATTTATTACCATATTTGAAATTGTGAAAGATCACCATCCCTAATTATGCCCAGTGAAATAATGTATAAATGCTTCGGTGCTTTTAGTTGATTAAATATGAGTTGTTGAGTGGTAATATTATTGTGACACAATTCCTATAAATGTGCTGTGAACTTTTCCTGCTGTTGTTAATATAGAATATTTTCCCGAGCTTCTCACCAGGGGTTACTTTGATAAATTCCAATGTTTTGGGGCCAATCTGAGGCTTCATTATCAAGGAGAATGAAGGGTTGGGGATGGGAAGAACCCTGTGGAATAGGGTGTTAAATACCACTCTTTGCTGGGATGGATGGATGTATGGTTATTAGCATGGAATTTATCAAACTAACCAACTGGTTAGGAGCCTGGGAAAATATTCTACACAATGCTTATAGTTAACAATATCAAAAGCAATTAATGTTTTTATCTTTCAGCGAGTTCTGACCCATTCTAAGTCTCGTGTAGTGTTCCATGCAATGAAAGAAGCAGCTCATGCAAATAAACGATTTGAGGTTTTCATTACTCAGTCATCACCAGACAACAGTGGGTAAGTCATATACATATAACATTATATGAGATATGAAAGTGACTCTTACCTATGAATCGGATACACCACCTTTGCAACTGAAACCATTTCTGTCATGATCAGGTTCTCATAATTAAAATAACAATGGAAATGAACACATACCTTATATGTAGGGCCTGGATTTAAAGGTTTTAACTTATATTTTCCCCAGATATATATGAATCTTACAGAACCTAAAAAGGACCAAATCGGACTGAAGAGCCTAAAAGGGGCTAAATAGGAGGACTTCTGCTGAAAAACTAGAGATAAAGAGGACTTTTTCTGAAAAACTAGGGGCTAAAGAGGACTTTTGCAGATAAAGTAAAGCTTTTCATTGGACGGAAAGCAACTTATTCTTTTGTCTGAGTATTGTATTAGGTATGTTGCCCATCCATGGGCTGCATACGTTATAAGGGATTCGAATACTGCCTTATATAGCCGTTGGCCAATGGGAGTGGCATTAGCAGAGCTAGGAAGGGTAGGAAGGAAAGGAATGATAGTAGAAAGAATTTTGAAATATTGGTATCACAATATAAATGTGGATGAGGATAACGCATTGAAAGAATGTATGAAGGTAGGAGGTAGGAGGTATGATAATTCGGTGGAAAAAATTAAAAGGATACTGGAAGAAGTTGGAAGGGGGGATATTTGGCAACGTGGAGAAAGTAATAAGATAGGATTTTGGAGGGAAGTAAGAAAAAGAGTAGAGGACATGGAAAGACAAGAGAACTGGGCAAGCTTTGTAAACAAAAGTTCTTTAAGATTATACAGAGTAATTAAAACAGAGTGGGGAAGGGAGAAATATGTGGATTGTTGTGATAAGCAAGGAAGAGAGGGATATGCATGGATGAGAACAGGGGTGATATATCTGAAAGGGTTAAGGATGGACAGAGAGGAAGGTTGTGTACTATGTAATAAAGAGGAAGGAATATCACACTACTTAACGGAATGTGAAGGGGTAAGACGGTGGAGGGAAGAAATCTGGGAGACAAAGTGGGATAAATTTCATTTTGAGATAATAACCATCAAGATGTTGAAATTGAGAGGAGAAGAAAAGACTAGGAATATAGGGGAGTATTTAGGAAAAATGAGGGAGAAGTGGATGAGAAAAATTAGGAAATAGATCAAGAGTAAAATAATCAAGAAAGGTGTGGTAAGTTAACCAGAATCCCCATTCATACACTAAACCCAGGGGTTATAGTATGAGGGGATTCTTAGTGGGTAGTGTTAGACTTATAGATAAAAGATGTTTAAAGTGGATGTAGATAACTATGCATGTAAAAGTATGTGTAAATAAAATTCTATTCTATTCTATTCTATATAGCCGTTGGTAATTTGTATACTTGTACCCCCATGTTTGGTCAGATAATTGCCCTAGCACGTGAAATAACTTTACCAAAGTAGCAAAAATTTTATTTACTTGTCCGTCTGGTCTGTTGCGTTCTTGTAGTTCTACTCCTAGGTATCTATTCTGGCGAGCACATTGTATTGTTTTGCCTTGTGTTTATGGGACTTCCTCTGCTACTGTGAAGACTGCAAAGAGGACACTATGTGCCACGCGTTATGTAAAAAAAGACCCTTGTGGAACATCATATTTAACACATTTGAACTTAGACTGATTGTCTTCAATGTACACTGATTGATGTCTATCGTTAGATAAGAATACAGTAGCTGAAATATGCTATCACTGTCAAAACCAAAATGTTTCATATGAGGCTGTGTCAAAAGCCGTAGTAAGATCAAAGAAACAGCTGCAAAATGAGCCACCTTTTTCTAAACTTTCTAAATTCTTCTTAACAAAAGCTAATACTGCAACAGTAATACTACAACCTTAACGGTAACCAAATTGGCATTGTATAAATAGCTGATTTTCTTCAAAATAAGTAGTTATCTCTTTATGTAACAAAGACTCAAACACTTTTGACACAATCTAATACTAATTCGGAACAATACTAATAGGTTTGTAATTACAGAATTTTAGTTTACTGCATTTCTTATAAATCGGAACGAATTTTTAAAATTTAAAAGCATCAGGAAAAATACCATAGTCAGTTCTGGTACTTGAATTAAAAATATTATTCAATGGTTCAGAAATAAAAGAAGCAGAAAATCTAAGAATATATGAATTTAAACCATGAATATCTAATCTTCACCTGTTTTCAAGACATAGAATAAGTAGAACAAACTTCTACTCTTACATATAAAAAAGAGTGAACGTGGAGTCAGTTCTTTTCTTCTGATAGATTGATGTTTTTGTCACAGATTGGAAATGTGTCGCCTCCTTGAGAAAGAAAAGATTCCTTGCACAGTAATTCTTGACTCTGCAGTTGGCTATGTCATGGAACAAGTTGACATGGTTATGGTAGGAGCAGAAGGAGTTGTCGAAAGTGGGGGTATTATTAACAAAGTAAGTTATGTCACCTAATTTTTTTTCTTAAAGATTCTTCCTAGTAGAACTGTATTAAATTACAGGTGTCCTAGAATTTGATTGAAAAAATTGGAGGGTTTGTAAAGTAGGTTAGACTAATACAAGGAACTTACAGTGTACACAGCATAGTTACTGAGCTGTCATATTTTTTTTGGCATACAATATTTTACTGATAACTCAACATATATTTATTAAGATTTCTCTTCACCAGATTGATTCCATTGAAACTGTCTTGTGGGAAAGGGAATTTTTAATACTCACTGAACAGTATTTTAAAAATGATGGTCTTTGTTTTGGTAAAGTTGGCCCTTCTGCTGGAGTATTCATGCAACTAACGAACATTTGAATATTTATGCTTTAGCATGGCCAATTATATGGAAAATGAAGGATTGTCATAATATGAGAAAATTCATCTGTTTCATCACATTAGACTGACATCCTGTCAGTGGCATTTACCTTTAACACATTTTATACCATTGCATTGTAAAGTATAAGTTCCTAATATCAAGTGATTGATTGAGTCTACTCTACAATCCCTCAACATTTTTCAGTTGAATTCTGGGACTCCCTGTATAAGCAATTATCCTGGTGGTATGTGGTGCCACCATCCAGCCTTTTGTAAAATGGTTATGCAAATGATCAAAACATTTCTCCTGCCTCAGTCATGCACCTTCTTAAATTTACAACAGCTTCTGTCCTTTGCTTCCTTTATTTTTCATCCACAAACCTAAAGATATGGCAGATTCAGTTGGTTATGAATTATGATATATAACTTACTGAAACTTGAAGTTAACCTAATAAAAATGCAACTATACCATGGCATCAAACATTAAAATATTTTGCTATTTACTGAAGTAGAAGGAGATATTATTCTTTTTGTTGAAACTCAGTAAGAGTAATGTCTATTTTAACAATTATAATGTAAAAAAAAATCACTTATGAAGAGTAACATCGGGCTACATGATGATGACTGTCTAGATGGCTTCCTGGACTTCATTATCTGAGCTCGTGTTAACATCAGGTTCACAATGGAAGTGCAGAATTATGGCTGCCTACCCTTCTTGGATTGCATGATTAAGAAACAGAATTACGGCAGCCTAGGTCACACATACAGGGTGATTCATGAAAAATTAATTATATTCAGGGAATTATTTTGTAATGTTGTGCTGATTTAAAGAGTTCATATGAACATATATCCGATTTCCAGTAGTTTTGTAGAAAATGATTAAAATAGTAATTCATGGCACACAATCTTGTGAACCTCGCTCCACTTGACAATGGTTGTGGGGCAGTTGTGCTAGAATTAATTCCTAAGCTACTAATTGCCTGGTGGTCCTTCCAGTATGCATATCATGTTAATTGATGTTCAGTATTATGAGTAAAATTCCATTCGTGTATACACATGTGGAATATGTAGATATGGTTTACGTGTACAGATATTGTGGTGGTAATACAATTAATGCTGTCTGTTTTCAGTGACTTTTAGTTGTAATGTGTGGTGTGGTTTGTTACAAAATCGTGTGATAGATCCACACTTTTTCCAAGGCCATCTCACCAGGCAAATTTATTTGGAATGTTTTTTTGGAAGATATCCCATTGCACACACGACAGAGAATGCACTTCCAACATGAAGGAGCACTTGCACATTTTTCACGAAACATAGTGAACTTTTTAAATGAAAGATTTGGATGGGAGTGGATTGGATGTGGTGCACAAATTGCGATTTAAATCCTCTTGACTATTGTTTCTGGGGATGGATAAAGGATATTGTTTACAGTATAAGAGTGAACCTAAGAGAGGAATTGGTACAACGCATTCTGCCGCTGAGCAAATCTGTCAAGAACATGAGAAAATTGGTAATGCCCCATGAGCAGTTCACAACCATGCAACTGCATGCATTGCTACTAGTGGCGGCATCTTTGAAACTTTGCTGTGATATGCATTTTATGGTGTGCAAATGTTATTTAAATCAATCATAAACTATTAAGTAAAGAATTCAATAGACTTTCAGTCAATATTGAAGTTAATATCCTTTAATTTCTGCCAAATTAAACTCAACTTTCTGGATGTCATAACTTCTTTAATAGGAAAAATTGGACACATGTTCATATGAACTTTTTAATCAGCATAATGTGACAAAGTAATTCCCTGAATATTGTCCATTCTTTGTGACTCATCCTGTATAGACTGGTACCTGCAAGCCCAGTCACATCACCGCCTGTTGATTAAGATAGGTGTGCTCAGAACCATGGCAATAAGAATTTTGAGTGTTGTGACAGCCTAAGGAACAGGAGAACCTCCAGCACATATTTCAACTGAACGACTCGACTACAGCTGCAGCCATTTCACAGGCCACAGGTCAGACCAGCAAGATCGTCATAGCCAATCTTAATATGCCTGAAGTTTGCACGCCTCCCTCCCATATTCAAGGCATTACTGACGGCAGTGGAAAAAGACAACAACACAGCATTAAGGTCGCCTACATTGCCACAAATATACTCAAGTACAATCTAATCCAAATCAGCAACAAACTTCACCTCTCCAAGTAGTGGGAGTGAATAAAGTAACAGGTAGCTGCAGCAGTTCATACATTGGGGAGACAATCTGTACCATAAAAGGAATGGATGCAAGAACATATCGAGGTAGTGCTAACCCATACAAACCTTATTTTAGATATTACATTTTTAAAGTTAGCTCAAATCTGCAAATCTTATTTTTATCTTTGTTTTGGTACGTATTATGTTACTAACAAGACTTACGAATATTTTTGTATCTTTTTTCATAAACTGGGGGATGGCTGCTGACATTAAGCTTAAGGATTATATTGTACAAGTATAAAGAAAGAATTTTAAAAAATGACTGATTATATATTAAATGTTATTGATAATATCAAGTGGAAACAGGGGGAGCTGCAGTTCCACAGTGTCTATACATGAGCCGCCACTGTTTGTTAGTGTGTAATTGGTATCAAAGTGATATGTTGCATATCATCACAAAATACATAATAACAATAAGAAAAGTAAATTTCAACTGAAATATGTGTTTTATTTTATGTTTTTATTATGCATTTAGATATTGTTGAGAATTTGGAAAAAAAAATATATATATGTACATTATAATATGTATAGCCTATGTTTCTTTTCATTTTAGGTGGGTAGCTACACTATGGCTGTATGTGCACGTGAAATGAAGAAGCCTTTCTATGTACTCACAGAGAGTTTCAAATTTGTTCGCCTTTATCCTCTTAATCAGCGAGATCTTCCAGATGAATTTAAGGTGAGAGAATAAATAAATGTTTACTAGAGCAGTAATAGTTAAATGGTTTATAAATTATGTTCTTTGACTCTTACAGTTTGTTATTTCAAATTGAGAACAGATCAAATATTTTTATAAAGTTTTATGTGATAGCATATTCAATTTAAAGTAAAAGGTAAAGGTAAAGTGATCCCTATACAGGCCATGGAGGCCCAGAGGGTTCCAGGAGGTTGAGGCTCCCATATTTTTGGACATTCGGCACGTGAAGGTGGTAAGGTTGTCAGCCTTACGCACCGGCCACCTTTACCCCCAGGATTGCTCCTGGTACTCGTTTCTGTTGGAGGCTGATTCGACTCAAGGGCCATGGTGCCACCAGAAGGATTAGGCCAATTGAAAAACTCCAACGACCTCATCGGGAATCAAACCCGCGACCCTCCGGTTTGTAGCACAGTGCCTCAACCACTACGCTACGGCATACCCCATTCATTTTAAAGTGTTAATGATTACTTTAAAATCATTTCTGAAACTCAAGTTAAGTCAGATGCATGAGGAAATAATTGGTGTTTATTCTTTTGAAAGCAATTTGGCTTACAGCCCAAGTTGATAATAAAACCTTCTTGGCTTCCAGGCATTTGCCACATCATATTTAAAGGCCCTGTTAACATAAATTCAAGTGACTCTCAGAATAAAGATTTTATTTAATAAAATATAGCAGTGAAATCCCCATGTTTCTACAAAGCTTTGTTCTTGCAAAGTTGAAGAATAACTGATGTGGCTTCCAATGTGGCTTCCAATGGAATCACATTACATTTCTGCCCACACTCACCAAAAAAATAAAGCTTGTTTCACACAAGAAACGTTTTTTCTATGAGTTCATAATTTAGACTGGTAAGAAGGGTTTTAAATCCTTTACATGCCACTTGCCCACTCTCTTATGTCTAGTAGTCAATTCATAAGTTTTTGTAGCTAATTTCTTCACTACTAGTGAAGTGCTAGGCCCGCTGAATAGATCAGAGTAGAAGAACTTAGGGTAAAATTTCTTCGTAGAACCAAATCACCAGGACAAAACTTCATTTCACAATGTCTCAAATTGTAATTATGACTAGTTTTCTTATAGGCTATGTCTGACTCGTAAGTATAATTCATGTAACTTTTTGAATCGTTTGGTCCGTCTCTCAGACACACGCATAATCCTTTGAATGTCTACGTTATCTACAGTGAGTCCCATGCAAGAGTTGGCCAATGACACGGGTTTCTGCGTCGCGGTGGGCACAGCTCTAACTCCCGAGCGATCGGGTGAAATATCTACGCAAATGAAGACGCAATCCGTGTAATGATTCAGTTTCTCACATTTGCAGTTGGAATTACAATGAAAATAACCACGTACCTTATCACAAGATATGTTGGAAATGTTCTCCTCATGCATCCACACAACACTGGCACCTTTTTAGGAAATTTTCTTTCACATGCTTCCGAGATAGAGTTAATTTCTCTTGTGATACTGTCTTTTAGTTCTTCTAACAATAGCCTATGTGACTATTATTTATGGGGGAACTTGAAAAATAAAGTGTATAGGTCAATTCCCCATACATTAGAAGAACTTAAAGATAGTATCACAAGATAAATTAACTCTATCTCGGAAACTGAACTTATGCGCATGAAAGAAAATTTCCTAAAAAGGTACCTGTGTTGTGCGGATGCAAGAGCAGCACATTTTCCAACAACACTTGTGATGAGGTACGTTGTTATTTTCATTGTAATTTTAACTGTAAATGTGAAAACCTGAATCATTACACCGATCGCAGCTTTATTTGCATACATATTTCACCTGATCGCTCGGGAGTTGGAGCTGTGCCCGCCGCGACACAGAAACCCGCGTCATTGGCCAACTCTTGCGTGGGACTCACTGTATTTTGCTATGAACATCAGCTTCTCTGCCAAATTTAAGCATGTAAGGGCTATATCCAGTAGCAGTATGTACTGCAGTGTTAATTGCATACATAAATTCTTTCAGATAAACATACCATAAAGTATGGTCAGTATTGATATAACTTGCAGTCATTGTTTGAAACACTCTGTTGACTTGTCCCAACCTGTTTCCTTGGAGGGAATAGTGTTGGCCAGTCCAGTTAAAATTAGACAAGTTGAACTGGTTGAGGGATGTGGTCCATAAGATAGTCACATTATCTCATCCCATACGTATATGTCAAGTAATCTAGGCAGGTTCTGTCTGTCCACTAAGTGCTGTTACCATCTACCTACTGTTTAAGACCATACTTTTGCATGCATGTTGAGAGGTATTTCGTAGAATACAGTGCATTGGAATTTCACTTGGTCCAAGTGAGTAATCATGGCGACTTACTTGCCTAGCTTCTACCTCAACTCTTGTCAGACTGCCCTGGGTGTTTCTGACTTTACAGTGCTTACATTCACATTCTCAGTATTTTTACTTACCGTATTTTATGGACCATAAGATGCACGTTTTTATCTTAAAAACAGAGCCTTAAATCTTGGGTGGTATGTGGTAAATATTGCCAGAATACCAAGTTATAAATAAGGTGATGTAAACGACAAGATAGTTACAAATTTTGGCGCAGACTGTACATCAATGCACTTGCCACAATCGTAAAATGAGAGTAACCGGAAACAAAGTATGCAAAGCGAAAAGAAAGGAATGTTGAGTTCTTTTATATGAAAGAAGTGTCTCTGCCGGGTGGTTTAAATAAAGGGCATGATCTCTACACATCCGTGTCACATTACACTAACCGCATGCTGAATTGAGGGTTAGAGGGTGTAAAAGAATTTTCAGTCTTTCATGAGAAATCATTTCAGTTGTTAAAATTAAAGTGATGCCACCTGTACAGAAGAGATTTTCGTACAATGCAGGTTTTAAGTTAGAAGTGATTTACACTGATTCCACTGTACAAGGTTATAAATTCTTTATGCAATGAAGTATATTATTCCCTTTAAAATGTTTCGTTTAGAATCACATTTAATTTCTTTTCCTTTAAATTTCCATCCTAAAATCAAGGTGCGTCTTATGGTCCCGAGCATCTTATAGTCCGTAAAATACGGTACCTTGCACATAACAGTACCTATTATGCTTTTATACTGTAATGACATAGCAATTGCATATCTATTTTATTTGTTTAGTGAATAAGTTTGTGTTAATTTTTTCCTAATTTGTTCTGCTAGCAAGCGCACTTGTGTTCAGTAATTTATAAATGTTGCATACTTGATTCATCCCAGGCATTATCGTGTACAACTGCTAGCAAAGCGCAATATAAAACTGATTTTTATTGATCAAAACTATTTTTGAGGATATGAGGATAATGAAATATATTCAATACGAGGCAGCAGCTGCATTGTTTATGGCCTGAAACATGGTGTATAATTGAAGACATCACAAGTATGTTAAATGAGCTTAGAAACAGCACACCAGCACATGCTCATATTTTATCTTAAGACAAGTTTGCTGTGCATGAAATAAGATATTTTGGGATGGTGTATCAACAGTGATGGGGGCCTGGGGCGCTAATCAATATGGGGCTTACCAGTATTCACAATTTATACCATTCACACAGTCTACACTAATATACACTGAATTAGGAGTAACATGTTATTATACATTAGGCAACCTTATGTTTTTACCATAAGTTTGCTTACAGTACCAATACTGTGGCCAGAAAAAATCCACTTCCTTGAACTTCAGTCCTTGTATTTCAATCAAATAGTTGTGATTTTTTTCTTCTTCTTCTATGGCCTCATTGGACAACTTCAGTCAATCATTTCTTGATCCTCTTCCTTTCCAATTTGCCCAGTAGTTTTTCATGCGTTCCGATCTTCTCTGTTGCTCCTCATCTGTAAATACCCTCTTTGATGTCTGATGTCTGCCTATTTTTGGCTTAAATCTTATTTTAATATTTTTAAGTTTCATTGAATTTCCTGTTTTGTTTTTCAAGTCATTCTAAGTTATTTCTGTCATATCCTCTCTAATTTCTTTAATCCATTCTACTTGTTGCTTCTTATTCCAGAGTTTCTCTATAATTTTTCTTGTCAGTCGAGTTTCTGGTGTCCTCATAATATGACCAAAAAAAGAGATCCTTTTCTTCCGTATAGTATCTGTGATAGGCTGCACTTCTCTACACCACTTCATTTGGTATTATCCCCCATTGTCCATCTTTTTGGTATTTTTTATGTATGCATTTTCTAGCTATTCTTCTCTCTACTTTCAGGATTTTGTCTATTCTATTTTTCTGGATGATTTAAGAAACTAGTATATGGTAAAACAGTATATGCTAATCGTAGTGGTTGTGATTTTACAATACTATTTATACATAAATAAAAAAAAATCCAAACAGCAATGATTTAAAAAGTAGATCATCGATAAACTAAACAGTGGATAAATTAAAAATCTTTCTTTGCCTCTGCAAATTGACACATCATGAAAATTGACTGGATTTGGAACAGACTTCTCAGGGGAAAGTTTGACAAACAAGATTGCTCTCCCTTCTCTTGCTCGTCGGGGCTTATATTATTTTATTAAAAAAGACCTATGATACTTCAAATATGGTTGTTTCTCTTTTATTTAATTCATCATTTAAAATAACATAAAATTTTGTTTAATATGCAACTGTTTATTTACTCAAATCAAGACTGGACTGGACTGTCACTGGACTGGTAAAAATAAAGAAATAACATTTTGGGGCCTATGTTCTAACCTGAGCCTGGGATGACTGCCCTTGCTTTGGTACACCACTGTACTTTGGGCAGGAGACATTATTTTGAGTCGGCTGCAACTATTAAGAGCTCTTCAAGTGAAGGTGACATTCTTTGCAATTCGCTGGTATTTGAAGATCAAGAGAAGAAAACATGTAATTTCATGAATGTGTGACATAGCAAGAGAACTATCCCAACACAAAACAAAATTTAAAGAATTTTATAGGATGAGCTCAGAGAGTTTGTGATTCTTGTTGCAACTCATGAATCCATGATATCTAAGAAGGTTAGAGAATCTTCAAGCTTGCCGGAACTCTCTCTCTCTCTCCCTCTCTCGAATCCTGTGCCCCCATGTTGGGGTGAAGGCCTCCAAGTGGAGGTTTCTGTACCTATGTGAATTTTTTTTGTTACGCTTATTTTCCTAGAGAGGGCAGAGGGACAGGTGGTAAGCCCATCGCCCCTTAACCCCCTCCGGGAACTAAGGTATTACTTGGATGTGAAAGGGCCGAGAAATTTTGTCCAGAGGCTCTAATTTAGGCTTGGAGTTCTTTTACGTGCTGTAAATCTACAACACGGGCCCCCCAGCTTAAAGTCCCTCCTGGAGGACTCTGTGCCCAGGATTTTTACATCCTGAAAAACCCATCGACTGCGGCTGGGTTTGATCCCGCGACCTTCGGATCTAGAGGTGGGCACGCTACCTCTAGACCACCACATCCGACTTGCTGGAACTACCTCTAGGCAAATTGTCACCTTAAATAATCGTAGCAGTGCATGTCACTTAATACATGTGTCTTACGATAGATATCACCATCGTGTTGGTATATATACAATTAGTTAATTCAACACAGATTTAAAATTTGAATGCATTAAGATTCAAATTAAGATTTTTAAGATTTAATTGTGCATAAGTGATGCCTAGCTTATAAGATTATCATAGCATATTGCTTATGACCAGGGCACAGATTCTGATGACATGTCATCTTTTTACTACGCCACCAAGTTAAATCTGCACGGCAATAGGGGAAGTGTTTCGGCGCTAGTGTCGCCCAGCTACGGAAGGGATGTAGGGGAAGCAGTACAGTCATGCTAAAATTGTAACTGAAGTGAAGGCAAAGTAAACAATGCAAGTGAATTAAATCTTACCTGAATTATTCTAATGGAAATACCCCAGACATATCATCGCCATCATTTTCTTCGCTGCTGTGTTCATCATTGTCACTATGGTCAATGCCACTGCTTTCATCACTACTCTCTAAACCGCCTAATTCAATGATAATTTTTTCAACTTCTTCTTCCATCAAACCATCATTTTTCCAGTATTGTTCCTCCAATTTTAGAACATGATCACACGTTTTTCTCCACTCGTCCGGTGTGATTGAATCGAGGGCCTCATGCGTAAGATGTTCAATATCTGATGTCAGTTGTGTCACATTCCTCTTCTTTACCCTGGTCTTAACTGTATTCCATATGTACTCTATGGGATTGAGGTCACACTGATAGGGAGGTAATCTAACAACTTCGTGTCCGTACTGTTTAAACAGATTGTCGATTTTATAGGAAGGTGGAGGTTTATGGACTTTTAATAGTGCCAATAGTTCAGATTTTCTAGCTGAAGGAGGAAAAGGAATGTTATTTTTTTCAAGCCAGTCTCTAATGTCCTGTATTTGGGAGCCTGTAGTTGGGGGTTTGTTGTCCAGAACGCTATGGTATGGGGCATTGTCCATCACAATTATGCCATCTGGTGTTAAATCTGGTATCAGTCGTTCTTCTGCCCATTTCTTGAAATTTTCGAAATTCATTTCGTCATGGTAATCGCCGGTTTTCTGTTTGGCTTTGAAAACTAATTTGGCACAGGGGATGAAACCATTTCTGCCTCCAGCATGCACAATTATGTAACGCTGACCAGCACTATCATTTTTCCTAATGCCAAATTCTGTCTCGCTTTGCCAACATTTATTCACTGTATAGTGAGGGTGTATCCATGTCTCGTCTAGATATGTGACTGGTTTCTTTTCAGCTCCTAGTTTGTCGTTATTTCTAATTCTTCGCAAATAACGAGCTCGGCTGGCTACAATATCATTTCTTTCTATTAATACATACCGGTTATTTTTACACTTGTTAAATTTGTATCCCAGTTTCTTCAATATTTTCCTAAGTGTTTCTTTCTCTCCCCTAAATTTTAATTGTTTCTTTGCTTCCGCTAGAATATCAGTGAGAGTTGGGACTTTCTTCTCGACTGTATACATAGATGTAATTATATTTTTCAGGGCACATTCTTGAAAGCTGTCCAATGTCTTTCTACGAGCTGACGTTTTCCTTTTCTTCCCAGGAGTTACAATTTTGCTTCCAGTTGCTTTGGCAATTTGGCCTTCTTTTCTAATTTGTGACACAGTACGAACTGACACTCCTAAAGCCATTGAAGCTCTCAACGTTGGGTTGTTAATAGGAGCACTTAAAGCACCATTAACTTTTTCTTTGTCAAAATGTTGAATAACCCTATGTATAAATTTTCAACCTTCACTATGAATAGTAACATTTGACATGTTTGACATAAATAAATAAATACCGGTAAATAAATAAATAACTATAAAGGAAGAAGTAAATAAATATAAAATAAATATAAAAAATAACACAACAAAATATACTGAATAACTGGCAACTGAAATTTGCACGACAGACTGTACACCCGATCACTACTGAAAAGAAATTCAACTGTGGGTGGCGGATACCTAAACACGTGCGAAAGATCATAACATGGTTGCCAGACTATTCATTTGGACTGCGGACGTGGAAGGTGTCAGGTCATTTAAAAACACAGTAATTCTCAGCGCCTCTGTTCCAGCCAAGTAACCCAACACCGTGGACAGGAAGTGGCAGCGTGGCGGTGGGGGTGAAAGAAGGGACAGCTCATTTTCCCCAGTTGGGACATGGTTGCCAGACTATTCATTTGAACTACTGTAGTCGAAGGTGTCAGGTCATTTAAATAAATGGTGCAAAAGTACGTTGCACAAACTTTCTCACATATACGTGTTAAAGGCTAGCACAGAAAAAATTAAATTAAAAAGACAATTAAATTTTAGTATTATGAAGAAACTCGTGATTGGACGTTGGAGGTGTGACGTCTTACCGCTAGACGAGAGGTGGCTGGCTGACAAACCTTGCGGGAGATATAATATGCCACATTTTCGAAACCTACAAAGAGTGTATCGTACATTATTCGAAAATGCAAGGGCGCTTCGCTACGGCTGCCGCCTCCGCTTCGAGCACTTAACTATGTGGTTAGTGTTATGCATTATTTAGCTATATGTTGAGGTGGATACAAGACACTTGCGACAATATACAAGGGCAGTTGGTCACTCTGATTCGCTCAGAAACAAAATACATCACACAGTCCGTGCAAATGTGAATATCGAATGGGGGAGCTTAAGGGGCGACTTACATTTGAATTTCGCCACTACTACTACTACTACTACTTATAGGTTAGGTTATATTGCACGCTTTAACTGCATGTAGGTCATATCACGTGTTTAGTATGTTTGCGTGAACCATTAGTCTATACCAGCGTTTCTTAACCTTTTTGAAACCGAGGACCTCTAAAATGTTTAAAAAACTTTACGGATCCCTAATTTTACATAACAGTGTTAAAATTAGGCCATATGTAGGCCTATATTCTTAATATTTGGGGTATTAAAATATAGGTCGTTATAACGAAATACATTTTTTTTAATCCGACGGAAACACAGTTATTGAATTGGAATGAAACTATTGACAGTAAAATTATATTTGGAACAGACTTTAATATGTATTACCAATTTGATAATATAATTAGGAATTATGTTATTACTCACTTTTAATGAGACGGTTGAGCTTGTCACCTCTTGCAGAGTTCCTGGATATTTGGCTCATTATTAGTCAAATTTAGTCGAAGATCAGCAGATAGCCTACATTAAGTCGGTTTCTGTATTATGTTTTCAGTAAAACGAGCGATGAAAATCCCTTCTCACAAAGATAGGTTGTTGAAAACTGCATGGCGCCTCTAATAACAAAATTCCGACGAAGTCTTATTTTTTAGACTGTGCAGTGCATCAGGGGTTTAAAACTGTGGTCCTTAACTGCAAAAGTAAGAAAACGTGCAATATGACCTGTATTTTCGAAAATTTTAAAAACTTTGACATCTAGTGTCCATTTTATGTGAAAAATTTCTACTTCTTTACTTCCCACTTGCTTTATGATAGTTTTAAATTAATTATGTCTGCGGACCATAGGTTGAGAAACGCTGGTCTATATTAACAACTAATTCGCGTCATGTTTCTATTGTTTAGTGATGTCTTTTTATGCGGTATTCAGTTTAAACGATTATAATATCCAGTGACATAGCGGCGATGAGTTATAGAAAATAAGCAAGTCCTACAAACTCGGCGTTCGCCTTTGCGAACGAGGAAACCCTGAAAAACCCAAGTCAATTTGGGCGGCCACGAGCTTTGATTTGAACTCAGGACCACTTCCCTGTTTGCCTATACTACCTCGCTGTAATTGGTTTTGGTGTGTTCATTTCGACTGAGCTAAACTGATTGCATTTCACAACAATAAGTACATTAGGCCTATAGTTTTCTTGTTACTAGGGGCAACATAATGTCATTCATATTTAAATTGACATTTATGTTCTGAAATTCGCATTTAAGCTGTCCTTATTTCGTTTTTATCTTGATATCTACTACATGTACAAAGAAATGTGTTAAACAAAAAATGTTCATTTTAAATTTCTCTACAACTTTACTGTGGTAGGTTTTCATGTATCGCCTACTGTAATGGATATAATCTAGAAAAATTGAAAATGGATATGAGTAAAGTACCCCTTAAGTCATTTTTGCAGAAATACGGATATAGCCATTTTATTAGTCATAGATAAGAGTTTCCAATTTTAAATTTTTATTAAAATCGTTAGAGCCATTTTTTCACAAATCAATTTTTTTTTTAAAGTTTTCATGAAAAGTCCCCTTAATATTTCAGTTATAAAACTAAATTTCTGGGCGGTTCGACAAAATTTCGAAAAAGTGCTTAATTCAAAAAATGAAGTAAATACAATGAACCGTTTACCCGCTGTGCTTGTCCACAGACGGACAGACGGACAGACGGACAGACGTCATTCCAAAAATACTTTTTTCGGTTTCTAGGCTTCATGAAACATGCTCTCCCGGTGTTATCTCGACTTCGATTTTTTGTCACGATCACAATACTTTCTCTATACTACGTATATGCGAGAAAGTAAAACATAGTAATTCTCAGCACTCCTTTTGCAGCCAAATGACATAACTGAGTGAATAGGAAGTGGCAACGTCAAAGGAGGGAGATAGCGGTGGAAGACACATTCCTAACATATTTTCTGCATGCAAAGATAACTTGGTGGCGTAGTATTGATGCTTCATAGACATTGCCAACTTGTAGGTAAATCCTAATCATGGCCTCTAGATTACAGAAATGCATTTTTATTAGGTCTTTTTTTGTCATTTTATATTTTTAGGGCATTTATTTCAATTTTACCTCTTTATTGTGTCATTTGCTTCCTTATTTAGTCATTTTCATGCATTTACATTGAGTAGGTTAACTTATTGTTTTGTTGTCTAGCTATCATTGTCCCCAGCGGAGCTGTCTTTGAAGTGTTGTTTGTTTAATGCAAGGACACACTCCATGTTGAAGTGCTGTCATGTCTCAGTCGGAAATAAGAATCAAAGAAACTCCAAAATGTTGTATTATATTACTGTTGTTGTTAGATTGACTTGGCACCAGAGGCTGCCATCTGCTTGGATTTGAGAGTGCAAACTACTGTTTACCCTCAATAAACAATAATATGTTTCACCAGACCGCAAAAGGAAATGCTGAAGTTAGACTCGCCAGTGCCTCAGTGCCAGTATAAATTTTCGTGAAGAAAGAACATTCACAACAGTTAAAGTTAGCAAAGCGATTTTATTTTTTAGTTTTTACCATATTTCAAGTATGCATCCATTTTTTCGGTGGATGTAGAGAGAAGCTTCTCTATGTATAAATGTATCCTATCAGACAATCGGAGGTCATTTACCTTTGATAATCTCTTTATGCTGATAGTGATTTACTGCAGTCCTGAATAAGGTAGGGTTTACAAGTTGTTTTTCCATATGGTTAATATTTAAATAAATTACTAGGTTAAAATAATGCAACATTTTTGTAGGATTTACTTTAAAAACAATTTTCTTATTTTTCTTCTCAGATGCTCCAATCAAGAACAAAGAACAAAGTTTTTAGACATCCTTTCTGCATTTACAGTTTTTACAATTATGTATGAAGTAGTGAATCTATATCTTTGTGTTTACAGTAATAATTTTTATAAATAAAATATCAGTTTTAGGCCATTCTTTATAATTATTAAGTAATTTCTTTAAAATGTAGGGTAATTTTATAGGTCATTTTTTAAAATTTATGACCCAAAGATTTTCCCATACATGCTAAGAAATAAGAAAGTCAAATGAAATGCATACTGTTGTTTAATCCCCTCCCCCAAATTTCAATTTTCAACAGACCTGTGTTTGAAATTTGTAAGTGTGGTAGTTTTGCTTCATTTCTTTGCAGTATATATCAAGCAAACTGGGTGGGGACCTGAGCAAGGAACACCCTCTCGTGGATTACACTCCTCCTAGCTATATCACTCTTCTCTTCACCGATCTGGGCATCCTCACTCCTTCAGCTGTCAGTGATGAATTGATCAAGCTCTACTTGTAAATATTTTTCTACATTATAATAAATATTAACTTTTGAAAAGTTTTGTTTTACTGAAATTTCTACCCATCCTTCTCTGAAATTATGTATGAATATTTGTTGCAAAAACTTATTCACTGTTTTTCAGTAGAGTGGATCAAACACATAAGATCATTAGGTTCCTGACAGAATTGTTAGAAAGGTTCATTTAGTCTCTGATTTGCTTAGTTATTGTTTGAAAGTTAAATGTGAGCATTACAAACAAGAATCACCATTTAAGTCAAGCAAATGTTTTTTTTAACAACCGTAAAATGGCGGTCCCTTCAGATTCATTATAACCGGTTTTGAGTGTGTAATACAGTGCACTCTTTATCCATAGTAAGTCTGCATAGACGAATGGACAAAGAAACATCAGGCTTTTTTCAGCGTTTAGGCATCATGAAATATGTTACTTACTTTTCAATCACTGCAATACATAATGCAGGAAAGTAAAGGGATCTTAATGGTGTTTTTTATACGAGGGTGAATCAGAATGTCTTTGCCCATATTTTTTATTAGTCAAAATATGGCTGTAAATGCGAAATAAACAGCGGCACGGAACTGCTGTCAGTTAACGAAGATGGCAGTTATGCTTCCGACGTCCACGGCGTACAAGCAACGAAGTGTGATTCGTTTTTGATGGAGTAAGAGACAAAAGCCCGTCGAAGTCCACAGGGAAATGCAGCCCGTGTATGGGGAGAAGTGTGAGGTGGTGGTGGTGTTGTGAGGACTTGAATGACAATGAGCTTTCGGGGAGGCTGTGTTCATCCTTGATTGAGGACATCATTTCCTGCATGGATGCAATGGTGAAAGCGGATCAGCATGTGCACCTCAAGGACATTTTCTGAGAGCTTGGTATTTCATATAGGAGTGTTTACGACATCGTTCATGGATCCTTAGGGTACCGAAAAGTCTCATGTCAGTGGGTGCCTAAGCAGTTGGATGACATGATGAAAGGCAAGCGAATGATTGCCACTGAATCATCTTCAACGGTATGCTGAGGAGGGTGAAAGTTTTATGGACCTCATTGTTACTGGCGATGAAACGTGGATAATGCAATTCACAGCAGCAGAGCATGGTGTGGAAACATCCAGGTTCCCCTGTGACAAAAAGATTCCGTTAGTGCCATTGGTTGGGAAAGTGACGTTAACGGTCTTCTGGGATCACCATGGACCCCTCCTGCTGGATTTCATGCCACAACATGCTGCCATCAGGTGAAAGCGCTAAGGGATTCTCGATGTGGACAATGTGGTTATCCTCCACGAAAATACGAGGCCACATGTGGCAATCAGAACCGACAAGCTCCGGTCATTTCACAGGGAGAGTCTGGAACACCCACCATACAGTGTGGACCTCGCCCCTAGTGATTACCGCATGTTTGGTCCGCTAAAGAAGTTCCTGGCAGGACAGCAATTCACGTGCAACGATGAAGCCAAGACAGCAGTCCGACGTTGGTTCCACAGTCAGCGGGACAAATTCTACGACAGAGGCATCTCAAATTTAGTGCTGCAATGAGACAAATGTCTGATCCGGTGTGGGAACTATGTGGAAAAATAGTGTAAGGTTCATAGAATAGTGCATATATCTGTAATTACCTGTATGTACCTTATTTTGGCTAATAAAAAATAGGGGCAAAGACTTTCTGATGCCCTCGTACCTCTTACTCACTTTCTTGAATAGTAAGTTTGAGAAAGATTAAAGTTAACAATCTAATTGTACCACCAAACTAGAAATCACTTTTGCAGCATCGGGATAAGGATCATACACTTCAGTTCAGGGTAGGACCATAGTGAAGGAATAGTACCTGCTCCTCAACGTTGCAATACAAAACCGCCATCTCACTCACTCCCTTTCATTCTGTAGACAAGGAAGGTGGAGATCCGGCAACCTTCCTGACAACCAGTTGCCAGTTTGTAAAGATGTGAGTGTGGGCGTAAAGAAAGTAGAATTGACAGATCTGAATAGCCGGCAACTCTGTAGTGTACTGTATCTCCCAACACTATGTTCCTACCCTGAACTGAAGTATAACAGCAGAACAAGGTTGGTGTCTGATCTGTAAGAAACTTTTCCATTTTGTAATTAGGTACTTTATTTTAGGTATGTTAATTTCTACAAAAAAACATTACTAACAGGCAGTCATCTGAGTATTGGAGTGTGCAGTGTCCATCAAGGTAAAAGTTAGAGAAAAAGGTACAAAAACTGTGACATACAACAATGTATAATTTAAAAATTAAGAGATAAAAAATTGATTTTGTAGTTTATGTTTATGATGATGCACACCTAACATGAAAAAGGTGGTGTTAGTACACTCTAATACTCAGCTGACGTGATGTAAAAGTATATTAAAAATACCAGTATGTAAAATGGTTTAATATAATTTTAGAATTTTCATTTAACATGTGTAAAAATAAGTTTAAGTGAAATAACAGTATTTAAGGGAGCATTCACACCGAAGTAGCATGCCACTAGTGACGTGCTACCTGGATGCACGCTGCATGTTGCTCATTTAAAATGCCAAATAAACAAGTTGAGGTCTTCACACCAAAGTAACATGGCAATAATGCAGCTTGCAGAGTGCGACATTCATTTCTTCAGATAGATCTGGACTTATTTCGACGCTACTCGGGATGACACATGCGTAAGAAAATTCAACACATATTCGCTTGTGCAGCGGTCGACTTTGGCAAAGATGTCATGAAAACTGCTGGAAAGAGAGCTGTGTAGCATAAAATTTGTACATGCATAGACTATACGATATGGCAGTCGAAACTAGTAGGAAAAAAGCCTGGATTAAAATTGCTGAAACTATATCCTCTTTAGGTAAATTACATTATTTTGAATGGGTTTCTCAATTGATCATGTGAAAATATATAATTTACGTTAAACTGCAGGTCGCATATATGCTACTTCGGTAGGAATGCAAAACTGTGAACCATGCAGCTCGATGTGCAACCTGCATCCAGGTAGTGCGATTCGCATGCTATGCTACTTTGGTGTGAATGCTCACTAAGAACTACATTATCCAGACTGAAGAATTTTTTTTGTGTATTTTATTTGCATGGGTCCAACTAATGATTATATTATTCCTCCTACACTTGGAATAGTACAGATTATTAACAGACACCATTAATTTTCATTTTTGAACATTTTTAATTTCATGTAATAATAGTCTCCTGTTACCTAATTTCTGTTATAACAATCATAGCACACTGTCTCATCAAAACAAAACTAACATATATTTGCAGAGTTATTCAAACTCAAAGTGATCAGTATGATTTGTCTCCGGTTACAGGATGTCTTGTATGGAAACAGACAAAAGACTCTTCACATGTACTCATAGAGATAATTCCGTATATTGAACTTCACATTCCTGAAAAAGAACATAATGAGTTAGTAGATTGAAATAGTTAATGGATCAATCAAAATATTAAATCCATCACCCATTTTACTTTAACCAACCTATATTTTGTTTGTTAGATTTGGAAACTAAAGTTATCACTTAGGCAAGAAATTTAATATAGATATTCAGAGTATAATTGTTAAATGTTATTTAATAAATGTGTTTCTTGTTAAGCAGGCATACAAAATGCCCTTCATTTGTATGCCTTTATAATAATAGTTCAATTTTTACTAATACATTTATTGTGGCAACTCATATTGGCAATTTAAGTAATAAGGTATAAGCATTTAAATTTGTTATATTTGGATATTCATGTATCATCTAAATTAAAACAGGAACTTTTTTTTTCTTAAAAAAAAAAAAAAAAAGTTATCACACTGGTAAACTCAGAAAAGAGACTTTAGCAAGCAACGATAAAATCTTCTTGCACAGTCTGCATTTTAGCTTTAATAGCCCTGATGAGGTACTCAATAGTCTCCTGTATTGTAACGGGTGGTTCTCTGAGAAATGTACATCGGCATTACATGTTTTACAGTTAAATTGGGACTACTGTACTCCTTACAATAGAAATTGATTTTGGAGTGAATAACCTACATCTTCTGTAAGGAAAAAAACTATCAAAATGTTTAGTCTGAGCTTTCGTTATTATTGCTTTAATGAAATTAATTGTTATATTAAATATTCTTCATAATTAATTATAAGACATAAATTAATTGATTGGATTAACTGATCTAGACTAGTTTTAAATAATCACACAAATAGGGTATCAGAACATCTATAATAATAAGAGGAAGTGTTTGTCTTTCTGTCTGTCTGTTAGTGCACGATGCCCAGCAAAATTTACTGCATGCAGAGATCTGAAATTTTAAAGATAGATGGACTGACGGGTGGCCGAATGCCAGGCTAAACCTCGAAGCTGGATTTTTAATTCTCGCTTTTTTCACGAGTCATGAGTAAAAAATTGGCAGCAGCAGTTTTCAGTAATACATTTCATTTGTCAAATCTATTGCAGGTAGCTTTGCCTTCTTTTGTCAGAACTTGGAAATAAATGCATCGCGATTTTTTTAATATATTGCATAGAATTGTAGATTGATTCGATCCTGTCGGTCTTCTTAGCCGTGGTACCTAAGGCCTTAGATCTGTATTGAAGGAGGCTATGGGTTCGAATCCCACCTCGAGTGTTTGTGTGTAAAAGGAAAAATGGAAAACGAAACTCTAAACAAGGTAAATAATTCAGGAAAATTGGCCTATGGCCAGCTAAATTTTACTAAAAAAGAAATATTTGAGCTCCCCCCCTGGTCGATTTGTTTGTTTATAATGTCAAGGCATGCATACATCTGAAATTTTCAACATAGACAGAAGAGCAATAATAAATGTAAGCCTAAATCGGCAAACATTGATACATTTGGACGGAACTCACTATAAAGGGGTTTTCTGGGCCAAGAAACTCTAATCTGAGGTCGTTTTTCCCATCTAATTGTGGAATGCACTCCAAAGCTGGATTTTTAGCTGTTTTGTTATAATTATTATTCATTTGAAATTAATGTTTTGGCAAAAGAGTACTTTATGCCGCGCACTGGTCCCCCTTCCACTCACTGCCCGCTTAATCAGCTCACTTCCCCACCTGGCTGCTTCCCCTATCTTCTCCTACACACCTGCCGCCCGCTCCTACGCAGTACGCACCCGCCAGCGGCTCGGTAATGCGGGTTTTCACAATCAACAAAACGACCCTTGCACTAAACATAATATTTCACAATTATAAAAAACGTCGTATATATGCCAACAGAACATTTCATCATTATAAAAAACAAAATAATATTTCACAATTAACAAAGAACATACATAATATTTCACAATAAAAAAAAACCTCCATATTATAACATAAAACATGGCTTAATTGATGCAGGAAATTTCCCTTGCACCAACACCAACTCATGAAATCCCCCCATCATAACTCAAATATACGAAAGCTTCCTTCACAGCTCAGCGTTAACTCGTGGCGTAATGGTTAAGGCTCCTAGCTACAAAGCAAGGGGTCCTGAGTTCGAATCCCGGTTGATCCAAAATTTACGGTTAGGAATAGGTCTCGGATAGGCAGGTAGGGTGAAGAGGAGGTGAGAAGAAGGAGATGGGAAAGGAAGAGAATAAAGAAGAAATAAATAATTTAATTTTTTTATTTTTTGTTTCACCGATTGTGTACTAGATGGCGCTACCGTCACTGCTAGTAGTTCAGATGCCGCCGCTAGATGTCTTCACTGTTTTAAGTTTCTCCCCACCCAAAACCCTTACTTTCCAGGCGGGTCCTGTGAGGGAGTAGGAGTGGGGGACTCGTGCACAGCATAAATTACTTTTTTTTTAATGTTTTAAATATTTTGCTCTTAATTTTTTAATTAATTATCATGGGCGAAGCCATGGGCACCTGCCAGTCTATAATAATATCAAATATATAAATTGCAAGATTCAATACACTGTTATAATTAAAAAACAAATCATTCAAACTGCTTAACAAAGGGACTATATATTTTCCGCCACCACTATCCTGATAGAGTATTTGGTTTTCCACAGTAAATAGTTGACTAGCTTTTGAAAATGTGTCCAAAGCCCATGAAACATATGTTCTGCAAAAATGTAAGTAAAAGTGAAGTCTAAAGTTTTAAATGTCATCATATTTTAAATTTGCATTGTATATTGCTTCACTGTATAAAGGTGCCATTATTATGTATTTTTTAATGAATACGATCCTGTTAGTAGGTGTCATTGGATCTACATGGAAGCACCAGTTCAAATATTACATTAGGTCATTTAACGTTGCAAATACATTGTAAAATACCAACTTGGCTTCAGAAGAGGCCGAGCCCCAAACCCATAACTTGCTACTGATATTGCGAGGAGAAGGAATATTGAAGCAAATTTAGAGAAGTTACTGTTAATGATAAAAATATTTAACTCTTTGCTATCCAGTTTTTTTGTACTCACCTTGCAATAGTGTTAATAAACTCAAAGTCAACAGCACACTTATAACGTGGCATATCAATCCGATCATCTCCAACTACTGTTAACAGCTGAAGCTTCACCAATGCAGACATCTGCAGAAAAAAGATGAAATTTTTTTTCAGAAAATAACCTTTCCTGACTTCTAAACATTAGGGCTCCAGATCAAGTTGATCCTTTACATGTGTTTCATTTTTAATGTAAGATTTCATTGTGACAATCATCTGGCTAGTTTATAAGGTATATAAATCTCCACCCCTAATAATTGCAAGTTCATCTATCATGCTTTAATTCAAACCTCATAGGCATACCAGGACAAGAAGTGAAACCTCTATTTATGTTACGTTCACAAACTGAAATCTACAAAGAGAATGATAGTATATGGTCTCGGTTTTTTAAACTCAACTTCATTTACTTGTCTCTTCCCTCACCAGGACCAGCAACAGGGCCGTGGAAAGAAAGCAAGGGCCCCAGTGAAAAATTTTCCTGGGCCCCCGTGAAATATTAAATCCACTACCCACCTCGCCCTTTATAATGTATGCAACAAAAAGATTATGAAATTATATTACATAATTATTAAGTGCCAGAATGGTACCGGTACTTATGAGATTGTCTGGTAGACAGGACTGTTTGACTGTCTGTCTGTCCGTGTGTCTATAAGTGCGATAACTCAGATACGCTTTATCGGATTTTCATAAAACATGGTATACCATTTATAACGTCCATGGGACGAAGCCTATTGATTTTGGACCAAATCGGTTAACTGATGCCGGGCAGGGAACGGGAAAATACATTAAAATGTTTTAATTAAGAACAATTTTATCTGTATGTACCAGTTTAATCTTTTTAAAATTATGATTTTAAATGCCGAACGTTAGTGAGGCCTACTGTTGAATCCAAAAGAATTTGTGCTTCTACTTTTAAAAAATAGCAATTTTTCTTCAAGATTAATCCATTTCAGATTAACTGATAATTCTGTGTCACCGTTATACGACAGGACAATGCAGATAAAATAAACACATAAAATAACTTAAGCTGTTACAACCAATTTTATTTTAGAGTAAATTTAGAAAGTAATTGGGCCCGGGCCCCGGGGCTGCAGCACCGGCTGCCCCTCCCTCTCTTTGGGCCTGACCAGCAACAGAAATTAAAACAGTCGGACATATGCTGAGAACAATCAGGATGCTGAATGAAACCATGGTTCTTGAAATAAGAGAAGTAAGTGAAGTTGAGTTTAAAAAACCGACCATATACTATCATTCTCTTTATAACATCACTTCACTATAAAAAATCCCACTTAAAATATTTTATTGTAAATTCTGTGACATATTATTAAAGGAGACTTGCATTGATAATTATCAGAGTGTATAGTGAAGCTTTGCCCTAAAACTTTGACAGTAAAAATGGACAACTCAAATATATGCCACAATAACAGTATGAACTCCCATGCTCTACACAAGACACTCAGGTTGATAAATATATGGTTTTGTAAACATGTTATCCTGACTATGTAAACAACAATAAACATTAAAACATTCAACTTCACATAATTGTTGTTAGTAAGAACTTTCCAAATTAGAATATATCATCATCAGCTGAGATCTAATGACAAGCTTGCTTCTCTGTCCATCTGGGTTGTATGAATTTGAAAATAAGGTCCTTAGCGATATCAGAATTTATAAGTCTATATTTTGTTTTGTCTTAAAAGCTGTTTTAAGAACTTTATTTTCCATCTTTTAATGCATCGTAGGTTTTTTTTTTAAATTCAAAGAACTGAACATCACATTGGAACCTATCAAGAAGTACAATAAAAAAAATCCTAAGATCAGACATGGTAAGACAAAATTCTACCAAGTAAAAATTCAGGTATTTATGAAATTGACTGTGATACCTGTGATAAAGTATACAAAGCCACACGTACAGAAATTTAAATCTAAGGTTGTATAATTACACAAAACTTGAAAGCAAAACTATGATTTTTCGTAACCAAAACATAGGCCTAAATTACGACATCACATTAAAGTCATTTTATTGTGGATATTTCCACATTTATGTTCAGATTTAATATTTGACACGTAGATTGCGATTCTGAATTTAGTTTTGTATAATCTACTATAATAAATATTATTTGAATGATTTAAGATAGTTTGTAAGTAAACATAACCCCACTTTCAAACGTGCAATATTCACATACGTTCCACGGACTTTAGAATAATGTTAAAGTGTCTGGTATCATACTCACAGCTACACATATTTAATATTGTTCCTTTAAAACCATTATTTGTTTATTAAAAGAAATAAATAAGTTATTACATATATATTCGCATGGCGATCCTCATCTGTTATTGTGAAATCACTTCGCGAGTGTATTTCGATCTGACAATATATCGATACTGACTCGTTTCGATTTTCAATGCTGCCAATTTCCAGCAAAAAACTCATATAGTTTTCTCATACAAATATGCAAGTTTTTATTATTATATCGATTTTTTATATAATGTTTATATTTGATTTATACTTTAAATCCATGGTGTTATTGTCCATTCCATTTGTTAGTATTTTTTCATGTCAGAATTACTTGTGACGCATTTTCTTATAAATATAATTTTGCTAAGTTTATTGGGGATTTCCCTTTGAAAGCCGGTAAAGCGTTCAAGCTTTCAGTTAGTTCAGTTCACACGTCGAATCTCAAGAAAGCAGACGTTGGTTCTCATTCACTCCTGTTTTGGGAAAGTATTTCTCAATAACATCAATCATCATCAGCCTTCACTATCCAAGGAACTGGAAGCTTGAACTACTACTACAATCTTCAATCCAGCAAGGATTTAATTTTCAACTTTAACTCATCAATTTCAGATAAGAAATTTGATTACTAATATCACTCAACCAATAGCGTCGCGTGGGCACGCTTAACATATCTTGTTACTTCTTATATCTATTAATTGAAGAAAATCTTCAATTTCACATCTACTTTTAATTGAAACTAATTTCAATTAATTAAAAAACTAATTTCTACGTGAAGAAAGAATTTCACAAACTTTCTTTGTTTCGTTTGGTGACGCTATAGTATAGGCACGCCAAAAGGTGACGTCATATAGACGCTTGCCATTGCAACATATCCGTTTCTGTTGTGAACATTTTCCAAACACATTTTCAAAGTGTTTAACTTATCTATCTAACTTCAGGATTTATAGACAATCAATACATTACACATTACACATTATTAAGTGTAATTTATTACTTTAAGAAATACTTCATCATAATCAATTTATAAACAATATTTTGGAACTTTAACTTCAACTTCAGTACAAACTGCTACAGTTTTAATTATCATCATCAGCATCAAGAAATTTCATCTCTTCAAGATCTTCCATTCTTCAAGCATCAATTTCAACAATCTTTCAGTGTATATTATAATCTCAGTTTTTTAGTGTTAAAATAAATATCCTTTATTCACCAGAAGGTTACAAATTCTTGTTCTTTCATGTATAGGCAAGGCGAAGGTTTCAGAACTTTACAGTCCATTCTTACCTAATTCCATTTCCAATCTACCATTGCTCATCAGCCTCCTATACAAAGGTACAAAGAGCTCATGAGAGATATTAAATACCAACAGAATCTGCAGTGGCTCAACATTTCTGGTCTACAGGTCACAATTTCAGTGGTAAGGCAAAATTACTGAAGTGTGTTCAGAAACCACTTAATTTAACTGTTTCTTTATGTGAAACATGAGAGTTCACACATACAAAGTACACGTAAAACAAATAGGTAGGCCAACCCCTGATTTGAACATTCTGCAAATACAACCAGGAGATAAAGGAAAACCATATATACACACTTAATTCTGTTTTCCACTCAACTTCACTTATATAAGTAATGACTTACACATAATGCATTTCACAGCTTCTTAGCTGCATCATCAGATGAGGTCAACTGCCGAGTTTGCTGGAAGACCGGTAGATGTCTCTGTTGGGCGTATCAGTGTAGTGATGAGGTCGTTTTCCTTTGGGATATCGAAATTAACCAAGTTATTCCTGTTCCTTTGAATGAAAATTTTTTCCCATACCGTTAGTTCTATCGGTAAAACGACCTCATCACTACACTGATACGCCCAACAGAGACATCTACCGGTCTTCCAGCAAACTCGGCAGTTGACCTCATCTGATGATGCAGCTAAGAAGCTGTGAAATGCATTATGTGTAAGTCATTACTTATATAAGTGAAGTTGAGTGGAAAACAGAATTAAGTGTGTATATTTGATTACTTCACTGTGAATCCCGGTTACAATTTTATTTATTAAAGGAAAACCAGCTTATTTAAAATTGTATGGTTGTGAAGAAACCAATAAGTGTTTTTACTGTTTTGTTTTCTCTTTGTTAATGGTGATAATACATGGACAAAGTGGTATATGTGACTTCAATTTTAAAATATCTACAAAAAGAAAAAAAAAATATTTTGCCAAACACAAAACAAACAATGTAGTTATTTTGTTTTAGTGCCAGCAACATTGCTCATACTGCACATGTGAACGCCATAAAGATCCACAACAAAAAGGTAACAAAAACAGTAAAACTGTATCAGCAATAATTATAGATGTTCTAAAACTCTGTGGAACTTCAATTTGCCCCTCTGACACGAAACATCTTGAGTCACTGAGCAAATGGTGTTTTCTTGGAAATATTGGGATTATGTACTCTGAAAGAACAAACTGAAAATGCAGACATTTTCAAAGGAACATTGAAAACAAGATTTTAGACTGAATGTTGCACATGGAAAAAAATGTTGAAAATAAATGGTGATTGAAAAGTTTGGTGAGAAATTCTGATTACCGTACAAACAAAGGAAGAGTGTGTTAAATGCATGTACATAATAATTATTATTCATAAGATAAAGGGTATCACTGAGAGCCCCCCCCCCCCACATTCAAATTCCACCAACCTGCACTGATTATTTGTTTTGTATAAACTTTCTTTACAGAATTGTCTTCTTTTTATCAAACAAGAAATTTGAGCTTTCCCTGGTGATGGTAATGTAGAATGTTTTCCTGGGCTTCTATCTGATTAGAAGCCTGGGAAAATATTGTTTAAGAAATTCAGAACATTAATCATTTATGTTAAACTGGATATGTTTACCTGAGACAATAAGACAGCAGTAAGGTTCACATCTTCTTTGACAATAGCATAAAATATTGCAAGAAGTCTGACTACAGCAAATGGTTTAGGACCAAGTAGATGATCTTGTTTCTTCTGTCGCTGTTGGTTCTTAGACTTCTTCTGTTTCCCATGATTCTTGATATAAAGACGTCTGTCTGCCTTCACAGGGTTGTATGAAGCTAAGTATGCAGCTATCAGGAAAAATTTTGTGTAATATGGAAGTTCAAAGCTCAAAGCATAAGTTGCTGATGAAGATAGCTGTGATGTCCTAGAGGAACTTTCTTCGTCAAAACTATGGGAAAAGAGAACAACATAAATAATTACTGTGTTTTTACTTTACCCCTAGAATAGTACAACAAACACTCAGTTGTCAGTAAGGTATGAGGTGTGTCTGGAAAGTAAGTTCCGATCGCCGATAAAGAAGAAAAAAAAAACATCAATAAGCAAAAAATATGGAAATCACTTGGCACGGGGTCAGGATTGTAGGGTGGATGGTCGAAGATCTCCCATCCAAACTGAAGCAACCGATTCCATGTGATGTTGGCTGTATGGGGCTGTGCATTGTCATGCAAAAGCATAATGCCTCTTGTCAGAATTCCATGGCTCTTGTTTTGGATCGCCCTCCTCAGATTTTTCACTCATATTTCATCCCCAGTGACAACATTGTCAAGAAAGTCATCACCTTTCTCTTCGTACCACTGGTGGCAGAGTCCTATGACACAGGCGTACAATTGTTGGTACACCGCTAAGATAAATGCCTCAATAACGGTGCTGAGTATGTAGAGAAGTAGCCAATGAATCTCTGTAAATATTGCAATAAATATTTTTTACTTGTTAATGTTTTTTTCTTTATCAACGATCGGTACTTACTTTCCAGACATGCCTCGTATGTATTATGTTAAGGGTAAAGCACATGAATTGGGTAGACTGTGGTTTACCCAGGTAAAGATGGCACTACCCAAAACTTGGGTAAAGCTAGAGAGTAACTTTGTTTCACAGTTTTTCCCAGGTAATCTACGTTACCCAACACATCATGGGTCAAGTAATGATTTTATTACTGACACGACTCATTTAAGATGAGCAATGAAAATAACATTAAATAAGCTGGAATGTAGGCCTATTAATTACATTAACACTTTATGACATCAGAATGACATAATTGAGCTAAAGAAAATAAAGTAAATTACCTCACAATTATTAATGTTACTTTATTTCTTGTATAAATCTTGTCATGCAGATTGGGGATAAATAGTAAATTACAGTAGGCTCCCTCTAATCCGGCCACCCCAGGACCGGACCCTCAACCGGATTAAAAAATGGCCGGACCATCCAACGGTCTTTTAAACATGTAAAGTATAACCTATTAAAGCAAAAATCAACTTTTAAGATGGTTTTGTCGATTTTTTAAAGCATACCTACCCAAAAATTAAAATACAGTATTACAACTACAATTTCAAAATTAAAAGAAACTCACAGTAAAAGATACTAACAGCACAAGAGTAAAATTCACATCTGAAATGAACGCAATCGTTGATGTGATCTGTTTACACTTAAGACTGGAAACTAAACAGACATGTTTATTCTAGTAGATTACTGCCGTGAGAAACCCTTCTGCATGCAGATGGCTCATTCCAAGAAGTCGGCCAGACCATCCGGCGGCCGGACTAGAGGGAGTGAACTGTAACAAATTTAACATGGATTGTTGACTTAAAATAACATTCTACTTATTCAGGCGAGACAAGCTGGAATGACATGTTGAGTTGCAAGGATTTCCTGCAGCTTAGCATTTACAACGTTTTGTTTCACATTTTATTTTGCAGTTGCATTTATAGCCCTGGTTCCCTGATATTGATTAAGCATTAACTAATTGCTGAAAGATTTTTTCTTCAGGTGATACTTCGTTTAGGATTAGGATTAGAAGGGGGGGGAGGCAGGTTGGGAACAACCCTAAACACTTCTGCCATTCAGCCCATTGTGCCAACCTCCGATAATGAAATGATGTACACGCCCAATGGCCCCTTGTCAACAGACCCCACCATGAGCCCCCATCCAGCAGATACATCTACCATGCCATGTGTGCCGCTGCCATGTGTAACTCTTGGGATATAGAACCCCCAGCAGGTGCTGAAGCGAGGGCAGAATGGAAACCAGGTAAGGAAATGGAATGATGAGGGGGAGTTTGAAGATGAAATGGAGAGTGTTAGTGGAATGAGAGGGGGAAACGAGAGGATCCCTGAGAAAAACCCCTTGACTTCATCCACCACGAATGACATGCCTGCCTGGCCTGGGGTTTGAACCTGGGATCACTAGCATGCCAGGCCCACGCGCTAAGCATGAGCCACAGTGACGGCTACTTTCTTTAACTCTATCCGCTTACTGAGACAAAAAGAAAACTCATTCTATGGAAATAATTGTAATAAAGTATTTTGCTTGTTTCCTAATTTGTATAACCCTTTCTCATCTTTATTAACAATCACAGACAGAATATTTCTTAAATCTCCTCTACCTCAATCAAGGTGAGGAACTGGAATGTGAACAGTATCACTAATATCTGCCGGAGGAAAAGAAGCATTTGATGTCAATTTCATTTTCTTCGTTTGACAAAAGTTTTCTTAGCAGCAAATGTTTTCACCTACTTTTTCCTTCTTGCTACATAGTTTGCAAATTCTTCCTTGGCTGCACTGTTCTCTGCACTACTCACAATCTTTGCACAATATTTTGTATTGTCGCCATTCATTTCATCAGTCTTTGTATGTCTTCTTCATTCTCAAAATAATGTCAACAACTTCTTCATTTAAGGATAAAGTGGCTAAATCTACCTTGATGTCTACCCAAAAATAACGATGTAAGGTACTTGTTTAATTCCATCATGATATGCCTATTCTTCATTAACTGTACAAACCTCAGACCATTGTTTAGTGTTTTCGTCAGTCATGCAACTAGTGAGCATGTTCTGGATGTCTTGGTTTGCATGCTTGGTGCTGCCCTGAGGTTGACTGTGGCATGGTTTACCATGCACTATTTTCAAGCCATTCCAAATTGAACACCGTCCATTAGCAAATTCTCGCCTATTGTGAGACTATAAAATGGACGGAACACCACACAGAAAATGTCCAAAATATTTTTAGTGACTTCTTTAATTCTCTTTGACTGTAAGGCAAAGATCTGCACAGATTTAGTTAAGTGGTCTGGATGCATTCATAAGCAACATCAGGATTTGACTGCATATTTATCAAATCCACTAGCCGGCGGCTGAAAATGCCATATGCCTGAGAACCATACCTCATTTCACTGAATTCAGTTTTCTCTGACATGTCATAAAACCTAAAGTCTGTGGCATTACATCCCTGAAGGGTCTAGGCCTACCATTCGATGGCTGAATCATCTACCATAATGAGTAGAAGGAAAAGTGTGATCACTGAAGAAGTTCACTGTTCCTCCGCAAGATGGATCCGCGTCTGCTAGAGGCGGCAGAAATTCAAGAGAGCAAGCTGAGAGAACTCTTTATTTGCATGCATACCAGTAATAAATTATATTCTCACTCACCCTTGTCGAAGATCAGTTGTCAGATACTTTAGACAGCTTCCGGGTAGACTTTGCAGTTTTAGAAGAATTTAGTTCTTTCCTCATTTGTTTGGTCACAAAAAAGAATCGGCACTTCATGTAATGTAATATGAGTTTAGGAATAATTTCCATAACATGATCTTCACAACAGCCCACTTTGGAGGATGGAATAACAATGTGGTCCAAGTTATCTAAACACTCGTAAAATATATCCCCCCATAAACTGTGTTTACATGAAAGTTTTTCTGCAATAACATTTTCAACCTGTATAAACAAATTAAATACATCTGCCGATGGATGTGTTAAGAAAGAACTGTCGATGTCGGCTTTGTCACTGTAATCTTTAATTAAGGTTAGAGCTGCGGCAGGAACTTGTTCTGGGCACTTTCCATGAAGCAGGTCGACACATTTATGACATTTTGTCACTTTGGATGCCTGGCGTACAATATAACCCCCTACGTAGTAAACCAAGCATTCTTTTGCGAGATCTGGACTTTCAATAGGATGCAAATTATTTTCCCAATCTGCTATGCAGTCAGACATGTTTTCAGGAACCCTCATATCCAATGCTTGTTTTATTTTACCCTCTGCCTCTCTTACTATTTCCTTATTCTTCTGTTCTGTTTGTTTTGCAAGGGTCCTCATTTGGTTTACGAATGATGTTAATGGCATTTCCGCCTTATATTCACAATTAGTACCTGAAGATAAAGCAAGTTTTGTCGGGACATAAATTGACTGCAGCATGTGTAGATTAAGAAAATCTACAGTTGATGGATGGTCATCACAGCTGAGAGAGCGTAATATACCAAAATGACGTTCTAGAGGGTCTTGATTAAATTTCTTTGTGAGGACATAGCTAAACCCCTTTCTCCATAAATGTTCAGAGACCTGTATAGTGCTCTCAATTGTTACCCTTAGGGATTCAAGAGTTCTGTCAGATGCAAAGGTGTTCTGATTTTCGTTAAGATTTTCCCTCCACTTATAGAGGGTTTCGTGACCTATCGATTCTTTATAAAGGGCCGCTGCCGGAGTACAAGAATTTAATATGTCTGTTAAATTATTTACATCTCTTGTAAATGTCTCGGTAGGCTCGCTGTCTTCAAATCCTTCTGATTTTATTTCTCTGTGAAATTTTAAACCATTCGCAACTGAATTACTAAAAAGCTGGAAGGCAAGTCTCACGTTCATACGCTGAAAAGCAGATGGATCTAAATGTGCAGATGTTAGTTTGTGACAAACCTTCAACCCAGCAAATTTATTGTGTTTATCCATCTCAAAAAGTTGTCGATAAAATTTATAGTCCACCATCGTACCTTTATAATGTACTTGTTTTTTGTCGTGAAAGTTATTTCTAATGCACTTGATG
Organism: Ectobius pallidus; assembly: GCA_964059195.1. Lineage (NCBI taxonomy): Eukaryota > Metazoa > Arthropoda > Insecta > Blattodea > Ectobiidae > Ectobius > Ectobius pallidus. Next base: position 21,056,285 of record CAXKWD010000012.1, read on the forward strand.
ATATGAACGGCATCAGAAAAGGCCCATACTCTTCTCTTTTCGTCGTAGGGATTAGGTATAGAACAAGCTATTTTGCCTTTTTTGCCACTTATTCCCAGGCATTTCCATACTTTCTTATTCGATTGACTGCCATCTGATGTAAATGCTACAATCTTTGCTCCAACCTGTTCTAATTGCAGGATAATCTGAATTAAAATTTCGGAAAGAATGTCACCAGGTGTGGAATTACGACTTGCATATACAGCGACAGGTTGGACCCAGTTGTGTAAGAGGGGCACAAACATAAACACCAAAGCATGATTTGCCAGCTGGCTGTTCATATGTTCTCGGGTGTGTTCGCCTAGATTTACAAATCCATCTACTTTCAAAGAGGTGGCATTAAACTTAATTTCTTCTCTTAATTTGACTTCATCAAATATGAGGATTCCCATGCGATTGTTTTCTTCCTTTTCTTCCCGAAAATAATTTTCAATCGCACTGACAGCATGTGCATTTACCCCATATGGACACTTAAGACCTTTCACTAGCTTCCTTAAATGTGCTTCGGAAGGAAGAGGGAGCATATCATGGTTTAGACAGTGTCGATAACCTTTTGGCGATTTAATTTTAAATAACAAGCTATCTAAAAGAAATTCATCATTGTACCTCATCCCTTTCTTATTTTTTAGTTGAGATTTCTTTAACATGGTGTCAACAATGATTTTCTGTTTCTTACTTAATTTAACTTCGTTTAGTTTATTTTGGTGGGCCTGATCTTTCAGTTCTCTCATCTGATTTTGCAATAAAACTATTTTAGCATTTGCTATCTTTAAATCATTACGAAGTTTCACCATATTACGACTTTGTCTCTTTAGACTTCTTTTCAATGCCGCTACTGTTTTCTTTGCATTGTTGGTAGTTTGATTCCTGTCACTGTTAGAATTTGCATTATTACTTGTACAAGCATCGAAATTCAGGTCCTGTACAACTTTTTCCCTTGAACCCCCCTCCATATGATGAAGCTGTCGTTTCCGAGGCGATTTTCTTTTCTTTACTTGTTTTGTTAGGTATTGTGGGAGATTTGGAAATATGTGAGGAACAGCACCAGTTTTTAATTTCCATCGTTCCCTCGGAAGCTCCACCTGTTCGTCTCGCACTGTAAATGAGTCTGATTTTACGATAAATTCATCAGAAAAATGGGTATCACACACGTAACACTTGCGAGAAAGTTCTTTGTCTTTCCTCGGAATAGCTTTAACCCATTTCAGAAACTCTAAATTGTCCCTAGGAGGCTTAAAAAAGTGCTTACCTTTAGACTGTTTTTTGTAACCGGACTTACAACCTGGAACGAAGCAAGTAGGCATTTTTCACTTGTTTTCTATTCACACGTGTCACACTTCACTTATAACTTTAAATGTATATTGTATACACAACACTCTGAACTAGTCATAACAAACAAACGCACGAGAATCAAAATAAATCGACCACTTCTGAAACTTCTTCTCCCTAACATCTATACAAATAACATAACAGGCAAGGCTCAACCGTGCTCAACTAACGATGGTGCTACTCCCTGCTGGCAGAACCATAAACCTCCGTCCCTACTAATGGTAAAGGAGCGAAGTGATCACACTTTTCCTTCTACTCATTATGCATCTACCTTAGGCAGACAGCAGAACTGGGGGACAATGGTCAGCCTGTTGACACCCACAGCAATTAATGATGGTTTTCATGACTGGAATGGCTACTTCTCAATCAACTAGCTCCTCAGTTTGAATCATGAGGCTGAGTGCACCTTGTTCTAAATCTTCCACCTCAGAAATGTCCGAGGAGGTACCAGGAATCAAACCCAGGCCTACGAATCCTTAGCCAATGATGCTAACCACGAAACTATGTAGGTAGTCATCAGAGATGTTATACAGTGTTTAAAAAACAACTTCACAGCTTCTTGTGTCACATTCTTAAATTTTTTGTTCACTTTGTTCATCATTCTGAGTTTGCTACTATGTCCAACAGATATGTGGATATCGTAAAGTATGTCATCTCTTCGTTTTTAACATAGTGCCAAAGCGTTGATAAACTTCATTATCTGTCCAATGAGGCCAGTATTATGTAATATATAAAGGCTAATGACAATTGTTCAATAGCCTGAGCAATAGATTAAATTATGTAATATATATGATCACCATATACCCTCAATATAAAATAAAGATACAAGGATCTTGCCATTAATTTACAATAATTTATTATGTGAAACATCTGAAGTCAGATATACAGGGTGTATCATAATTAATAGCACAAACCGAAACAATTGAAAGTATACGATAACAGAAGCAAACATGGGTCTGCAAACAAGCCATATGCGAGATTTATTATTGTGAATGTATGGTTATGAGCCGAAAATACATCAAACCTCTTTAGAACCTGTTTTATTGAATTCTGCAAAAGCATACATTTTAACATTGATCCTGGCTTAAAGTTCAGCCACTTCATTTGATTGCCTCTCTCACTGTCATGACTGGAGGTTGATTCTTTATTGCATTAGCTGCTATTCTGATAGTATCTCCACATGTTATGCCAATGTGCACAAAATATGTAGAGGCTGTTCGCTTACTCTGGTTCAAGTTTGCTGATGTTTATCTCTCGTCTTGTTGTTGGTTATTTATATTCTCATATCAAGAGAGCTGGAAAACGCCGATCAGCAATTTATTCATTGGGACTTGTTAGTGATCCAGTGTGTTTTAGGCCTGCAAGCATGCTGCAGTACTGAAATGGATGCTGAAGTTTAAAAAAGAAAAAAAGAAAATCAGATTGGAGGAATGATAACACGAGGGTCACTCCAAAAGTTTTGCACAACTTTTTTTTTTTTAAATTTACTTTTAATTTTACACCTTTGCGATTTATGGAGGTCATAGAACATCCTTCCCACTTTTTTCAGATTTAATTTAAGTGTGTGGCATCATGATAGTACTCCTTCAGAAGCAATGTACTGTTATCTAATTCCTTTGCTGTAAGAACGAGACAGTAGGAAACATTCACTAGAGGTTGAAAAAAGGCATATGGAGATGCAGCTATAGATCGCAGTATGGTTAGTCAGTGAGCAAGCACATTACCTGGTGAAAGGGCATGCCAATATTCGGGATTCTCCTCGTAGCATCAGACCCTACACTGCACGAAGTCCTGACAATGTGCAACATGGTTGCAGGTGACAAATGCACAACAGTGAAAGAATTGGCACTCCACGTCGGAACAGGAGAAGCAAGTGTGTGCAGTATATTGAAACTAAAACTCTTTGCAGTACATCTCTGAAGGGACTAGGCCTACCACCTGACTGTTGTGTCATCTACCATAGGCAGATGGCAGGATTGCAGGGCATGTGGTCAGCATGCCAACACCCACAGTCATTAATGGTGGTTTCTCTATCAAGTAGCTCCTCAATTTGAATCACGAGGCTGAGTGCACCCCGTTTCAGACCTCCCTATCCCAGAAAAATCCGAGGATCGAACCCAGGCCGATGGATCTGTAGTCAGCGACACTAACCACAAGACCACGCTGGCAGTCCAAATATTTAAACAGTTGGGATTAAAATAGATTTGTGCCAGGTGGGTTCTGGGGATGTTTTTTTTACAGAAGACTACAAAGAAACCCAAAAAAACAGGGTGCAGCAAACTTCTGGACCTGTTTGACAATGGCAGAGATGACTTTTTTGCAAGAATTGTCACAGGAGACAAAATATGGCTCCACCATTTTGAACTGGAGACAAAGAGGCAGACAATGGAGTGGCAATCATGCAAATTCACCAAAGAAAACAAAATTCAAAACTGCGCCCTCGGCAGGAAAAGTTATGGTTACTGTGTTTTTCGATTCAGAAGCACTCCTGTTTTGTGGACATCATGCCACATGGAACCACCATTAATTCTGACGTGTATGTGGCAACTCTAAACAAAACCTCAAGCTTGACTGAGTCGTTTCTGCCACATTGGGAGAAGCAGGATTTTGCTACTGCACAACACATGGCCACATGTCAGTCACAAAACCAAAGACAAGATCAGGAAACTTGGATGGACAACACTGAAACACCCGCCTTACAAATCTGACCTGGCTCAATCATGTTGGTACAAATTTTTACCATGCTCGTATTCAGGTCTTCGTACCATGGTGGCATAAGGCAGTTGAAAGGAACGGGGATTATGTGGAAAAATTACTTTTTGTTCCTGAAGGATGTGTCTATGAACTCCATAAATTATAAAGATGGTATATTTATCTTCCTCTTTTCCTGAAAATACAGGCTTCAAAACGGACAAAAATTACCATGTATTAAAGTTTTTAGGTAATAAGAAATTAACAAAGATGCAATAAACAAATTATTACTACGAAGTATTATAAGTTTAAATCTTGCAATCAGGGATAGATGCTAACCTTGGTGTACAAATATTTTTTTTAATATAACGAGGGAACCTCTTAATGCGTGAAGTGCTAGTCCTTTAAAATCTTTACAAGACACGCCAAATTCTTTCACAGGTTCTAGTTTTTAATGGTATGGTGCCTCTGGCTCCTTTCAAAAAACCTCACACTTTGATGTCATCAAGATTATACGAGGGCTATCCAGAAAGTAAACCGCTGTTTATGCATAGCACGAGAAGCAGTGAAGGTAGCGCCGCCATTTTGACATCAGCATTGAGCCGGCATTATCGCCGTCTCAATTGTTTTTACTTACAGTCCGCCATTTTGTTTGTTTACGCTGTGGTGGCGCCGACTCGCGGCAATAGGTGGCAGTTTCCTTAGCTTCAACTGTTGTCATTTCTTTGGCGCTATCTGGCGGTAGTTTAGTAAAGTGCCGTTCCCGGGCTTTGTGATCACGTGACTTCCGGCAACTTGCCTCTTCCAATATGGCTATCACCAGAGGTTAGTCGGGGCCATAAGCCCGTGTAAGAACAAAACAGTGTTGTTTTGTCTTTTTGCCAAGTAAGGCTTTAATTCATGTTATAATTTTGTTCTTAGGTGTTTTCACGCTGGCAGAAATGTTTGTGATTTCTGGCTTAACGTAGTTTCTTTAGAAAATGGAAATATACAAATAGCGTGGGGGGACGCTTTCGCGCTGTGCTTAATTCTTCCTTTATTTCGAGTATTAGTTATCTTCTTGTCTTTTCCTTTCTTCCTTTCTGTCTTTGAGGTAGTTTTAGTAATTCTTTCTTTCTTTCTTTCTTTTTGGCTTTATGTAGATTTTCCCTGTAATAAGTTCTTTATAGTATTTCCCGCCAAGCTGTAAGCTAGCGTCTGTTTCTTGGGTCCCTTTTGCGCGCATTAGTTAGGCTTCGTCTCAAACATTCTTGCCGCGTTTTGCTACCTTTTAACTTAAAGTTTGATTGTGTTTTAATTAAGTAAAGTTTATGCTGTTTCTAAGTAATAGTTGACTACCTCTTTTGCCTATTGCGAAGAACCTATGTTTTGGGGCGAAGAGGTACTCCAAACATAGTATTTCGGCTGTTACCTCTAACTAATGAAATTTTACTTTTCAGGATTTATCATTTTGTTGTAATTAAATCAAAGTTAAGAAATTGCTTACTTAAATAAATTTATTTATATTTGAGGCCCTTCTGGCTCATGTTTTAATATTTCTAGATTATTAAACAAATTGTATCAATTAATTTAAAGAGAGAATCTATCAATTTTAATTAGTGTAAATAAAAACTTGTACCTGATATCTAGCTGTAAATTGTATTATAAATTTTCCTTTTCAGGCTGTTAATGAAATAATCTATGTGAATATTTATTTCCAAATCTATTTATTAACTGCAATGAATTGTATTGATGTCTAAAACTAAACATGTTTTTGGTTGTATATAATGTAATTTTTCTGTACATCTGTTTTAATTTGAAAACACTCATATAAAAAAGCTACGAGAACACAAAATTATATCTAAGAGAAACTAAAACTGGATGTTGGACTCAGTTTTTTAACTTGTTCTCCCCGGGAAACCCAATTATCCTCTGGGCGGGTCCATTATTCAATTTAGGTTAGCTTTCCTTGGGCGGGAACCTTGCACTTCCTTCCACAATTCCCGTAGGGGGGTTCAATGTGTGGTAGCCATCGCTGTGGTTGTTGATCCACAATTTTCTTTAATTTATATTGAGCCCTTAGCTTAGGTCTTTGTTTACTTATAAAACTCCTGTCCTTTGTTTCTGAGCAGCATCAGTTTTTGTTTCTCTCTGTTTCAAAAAAATCTAATTAATAAATTTTCTTACAGCAAATTTAATTTAAATTTTTCTTTTTCAGGAATCTTGTGATTTAAAAAAAAATATATTGTAACTAAATCAAATTTTATTTCAGGCATTTGTTTAAAATGTATGTAATTTTATCTCAGGGTTAGGTTTTTATTTGTAAATAAAAAAGGGAAACTGTTGTATTGTAATGGATTTGTCCTGGATTTAGATTTTAAACATTGTAAAAATTTTGTTTCATGTCAAAAATGGACCGTATTCCTGTTGTTCCGGAGTACCTCAACCGTGAGGAAATCAGTTATGAGTTGATGGCTAGAAAGGTGCCGGTCGCTGCCACTGACCGTATTTCTGACTTGAGGAAGAAGCTGGAGGAAACTGCTCACTTGCCGGTGGATCTTGCTGTCCTGGGTAACGGTGAGTTAGAAACTCAACATGACCTTATTGTAGAACAAGTACGAAATATAACCATGTTAATAAATTTAACTAAACTCTCGGCGTCTCAAGAAAGAAAATTTGCTGAAAAACTTAAGTTTTTGTTCAACAAAGTTTCCGATCATCTCGGCAACATTCAGAAGCCTGAGACTTATTGTAAATGGCTGCTGATTTTGGAGGAAATTACTGGTCTTTTGGACCAGTTGGACCATGTCAGTAATTTGCCGCTTCTACCTAATGTAGTCAATGTTCCTGAGCAAGTGCCTGTCCAAACTAAAACTATGTCACCTAATCAGACTCCTAAAGTTTTTCACAACTCCCCTAAAGTTCTTCAAAACTCTCCTAAAGTTACTAGCACTCCTCTTTCACATCAGAGTCAACCCGTGTGTCCTGAATCTGTTCACCTTCCTGTTCCGCAACCTGTTCATGCTATTTCATCTTTCAATTTTGGAACCTTGCCCCATCCTTTATCACAATCCTTGGAGACAGTATATAAATTCACAGATGGTTCGCTTGAAAGAATTTTGGATTTTGTGAAATTTATTTGTGAACTTCGCAGGCAAGCGCTTGTTTTCAATTTTAACCAGTGCTCATTATTAGCGATAGTAGCTGCTAAACTTAACGGTGGGCTCAGGGAAGTAGCTAATGAGGCAGTGCTTGCTGGCTTGGATCTTGACGCTTTCCATGTAAAGCTATTACAAATATATTTTCCGGTTAGGGCTCTAAGTTCTCTAATTAATAGATATTTTTATCGTGTTCAAGAGGAAAATGAATCCTTTTCTAGATATGTCCACTTAATTAGACAGTACGCGGCTGTTTTCAGACTGGGTCTTAGTGAATCTGAAGTTGTGAGTAATATTCTTGATGGTATGGCTCCTGCGACTAGATCGCAAGTAATCTTCGAGAGGAGGCCATCGTCCTTTCAAGATTTGGAAGCGTTGTGTGCTCGAGTAAATTCAATCAGTTATTCTGATTCGCTTCGTCCTGTCTCTCGGCCTAGTCATGTAAATAATCAATCTGGATATGGTCGTGGTCAGGGGCGGACTGCCCCTAGAAATAACTCTGATTCCTCTAGAACCAAGTGCTTTCAGTGTGGACGGTTTGGGCACATGAAGCGTGAATGCCCAGATCTCAGAAGACCGTCTGGTGGGGGAAATGATGATCGTATTGCTGAAAGACAATGATATGATGCGCACCCCGGACGTCAGGGCGTGCATCACATCAAGTCAAGCCACAATCCGCATTTCCAACGATCCATGGCTAGTCGAACTGGGAGTGTGAATGTGTCTGTAGATAGAAGTATGACTGGGTTGAGTGATTGTGTTGATTCTGTAAATAATTGTTCAAAAGGTGGAGTTTCGGTTGGAATTTCTAGGGACAGTTCTTTTGTAAATAGTAACCCCCGTGACTTTGTACATAAACCTAAAGTGACTTGTAAAGGTAATAAGAGGCTGAAACTTGCAAATTGTGTGTCGCGCAATAGGCGGGAGTGTGTGTCTGCAGGGGTGAGGGGCCTGGTTGACTCGGCTTTGCCTCTGATTGAGGTGGAGACCTGCAATCATGTTTTTTCTGCTCTGCTAGACAGTGGCGCTTCCGTCTGTTTGCTCTCCATGAGTGCCTACAATAGGGTGTCCTGTATGGAGAAGGTGCCTAAGTTGACCAATGACGTAGAGCCTTGTAGGACAGCTGACTCAAGGTCTCTCGTCATTGCAGGCAGAACCAAGTTGAAAATCCGTGTCCTCGACTTCACCTGGATGGTGGAGTTCGTGGTAGCGGACAACTTGGTTGTGCCCATGATACTTGGTGCCGACTTCATGCAGCGTTCTGGCCTGTTGTTGGACATACAGGAGCGGCTTGCCTTTTTCAAGTTTAGCCCTGCGGCAAAAATACCTTTTGTGGATAATTATTATTGTCGGCCGACTAAGTTAAACTTAGATGAACCATCAAAATCTTCTTTGGGCTTAGAGTCAGAAAATTTCATAAACGCAGTGGGCATAGACTTAAGCCATTTGCCTCAAAATCTAAGTGATAAAGTTAATTCTTTACTTCAAGATTTTCCGGACGTATTGACTCCGGAGTTAGGGTTAACAAACGTACTTGAATATGAAATCGAATTAATCGATCACCAACCAGTTAGGCGTCCGCCATATCGTTTGAACCCAGTTAAGATGCGAATACTAAAAGAACATATACAGAAAATGCTAGAACAAGGCGTTATTCGAAAATCTAAGAGTAACTATAGCAGTCCTATTTTCCTTGTTGAAAAATCTGGTGGTAAGTTCCGCCCGGTGGTGGACTACCGTTATCTTAATTCCAAAATCAAGATTGACTCAGTGCCCATTCCCGATATTCATTCTTCGTTTTCTTTCTTCACCAAGGCCAAATTCTTTACCTCACTAGACTTAAATCAGGCATATTACCAGATACCTTTAACTGAACGTTCTAAGCGTCTGACAGCCTTTGCAACAGACTGGGAATTGTATGAGTATTCGCGCGTGCCTTTCGGGCTAGCCACTGGTGCGCAGGTCCTGACCAGGCTTTTGGATGACATTTTCTCAGATATAAAGTTTGTCTATGTCTTCCACTACCTAGATGACTTGGTCATATATTCGGAATCCTTTGAGGAACATCTAGGTCACGTGCGAGTGGTGCTCGAGCGCTTGAGAGCTGCTGGACTCACAGTTAACCCTGAGAAAGTCACTATGGCTGCCAGGAAGCTGTCGTTCTTGGGTCATATAGTTTCTGCTGAAGGAGTCACTATAGATCCAGAACACACTCGTGCGATCCGAGAATTTCGACCACCCAAAGATGTAAAGGGTGTAGCTCGTTTTCTCGGCATGATTAATTTCTTTAATAAATTCATTCCAAATTTTGCAGACATTGCTGCCCCTTTAAATGCCTTACGCAGAAAGGGCGTTAAATTTAGTTGGTCTGTGGCTTGTCAGAAGGCGTTTGACGAACTTAAATTGCGAATAGTTAATCCTCCTGTTCTCTTGATGCCCGACTTTAATCAGAAATTCATCATTCAAACCGATGCCTCACATGTTGCAGTAGGTTGTGTACTCCTACAAGATTCCCCTGATGGTCGTAGGCCTATCGCCTACGCTTCTAGAACTCTGACCGCACAAGAACGCGTGTACAGTACTTATGAGCTTGAAGCGTTGGCGGTTCTGTTTGCAGTGGAGAAATTCCGCATGTACATTGAACATGTCGAGTTTCAGCTGGAAACAGACTGTCAAGCTCTCAGCTGGGTTTTGGCCAAGCCTAGAACCACAGGCAGAATAGCTAGGTGGGCCATCAGATTATCTGCTTTCAAATTCTCTGCAAGACATATTAGAGGCACCGATAACAAAGTAGCCGATGCATTATCACGCATGTTTAGTGTACAAGAAACTCAAGAAACAGTCCCAGATAAACTCATTAGCCCGGATGTTCAGCCTCAGCTAGTAGCTGGCATCCTGTCAGAATTTCCTCTTGCGTTTAAGTCTATTCAGGAATTTCAAGCCAAGGATGAACAAATCTCACCAATTATAGAGCGTATTAAGGCTGGTGACAAGAGCACCCAGTATGTGGTTAAGTCTGGCATTTTGTATAGTGCGCCTACTAGAAGAATGCCGTCTCGCATTATGTTGCCTTCCGCTTTAATAGACATTGTGTTTAGCTACTTCCACGAGTCAGCGATAGGTGGACATCTCGGAATCGACAAAACCAAATGCAAAATTAAGGAATACTTCGTTTGGAAAGGCATGGATGCCGATGTCAAAGCTCGTGTAAAGGCTTGCCAGATTTGTAATTGTTCTAAGCCTGCACAAATGACAAAGGTAGGGTTCCTTGCCTCCGAAGTTCCTAAAGCACCTATGGACCGTCTTTTTATAGATTACGTTGGGAAGTTTCCCAGGTCAAAGTCTGGTAATGCTCACATTTTGGTTATAGTGGATTCTTTTACAAAATTTTGTTGGATGTTTCCGGTTAGGGAAGCTAATACTAATGTTACTATCGAATGTTTGAAAAAGGTTTTTGCTGTTGTTGGATTCCCTCGTTCTTTAGTGTCGGACAACGCCGCATACTTTGTTTCGAGGCAATTCAACAAGTTTTGTTTTGATTTGGGTATTAGACACATCACAACTTCTCCGTATCATCCACAACCGAGCCATGCGGAACGTTTTAATCGCAATCTGAAGGCCGCTCTGATTGCTTATCACTCGGAGGATCATTCCTCCTGGGATAAGAATCTTTACTGGCTTCAGTTTGCGTTTAACTCTGCGAAGCATGAATCCCATATGTACCCTCCTGTTACTCTGATGTTGGGTTTTAGACCTAATAATCCCTTGTGTAATCTCTGGTCCATAAATGACTTGCTTCCTGACCCTCGCGACAACAAGAAAGTGAAAGAGATGTGGAAGAAGGCCGCAAATAATTTAAAATTGTCTCACAACAAGGTGATGAACAAATATAATAAAGGCCGACGTCAAGTTAATTTCAAGGTGGGCGATGAAGTATTTGTAAGGAACTTTCCCCGTAGTGATGCAGCTGCGAAGTTCAGCTCTAAATTGGCTCCTCGTTTTCATGGTCCGCATGTGATTGTTGAGTTTCTATCTCCTGTCACTGTGCTGGTGCGAGATCCATCAACTGGTAAGATGTCTAGATGGCATGTTAGCCATGTAAAAAAGAAATAAGTTTTGCTGATTGTGATTTTAAAAATTTAACTTCTAGGCTTGTTTATTTAATGTACATTTGATTAGGTATATCAAACCTTTATCTGAAGTGTATTTAATTGTGTAATTTGTAACTTCAAAATGTTCCCCCCCCCCAGTATAGTAAAATTTTTGGAATTTGGTGTTGCCGCTTTCGAATTCATGTTTCAGTTATATGTATGTGTAAATCTGGTTGGGATCCACGCTGGCATGCTCTTCAAGATGACGGTATGGTGAGCGACAGCAGAGAAATGTCTACCCTGTAAATTGCACACTACGGTGAACATGGTTGAGCGCAGGCTACTCACGTGAAAACAACATCCAGAGATGTCTCGCCTTGCTGCCGCCTAAGTTTCACCATATCAGCACTGTGTTCTCGCTCTAAGTGTGGCTACATGGGACGGTCTAGTGTAAGTGCATCCTGCTGAGCCCGGTGGGACCAGACGCAATACCGGGCAGTACAAGGTATGACACTTTCCTTTTGACCCCCGCATGAAGTAGCCCGAGTGAAGTTCCAAAGTGCAAGTTCCTCTAGTTGTGTTGGAAATGCCTCCGTTTTCCAATCAGGACCAGACGCCATTGTGTTGACGAGGCATCCAACAAGGCGCACCCTCTGGTGGAACATCTCCCTAAAGTGACTTCCCGGACAAGACAAGATTAGTGCATATTTTTGATGGTAATGATAAAACAGGGTAGCCTTGCAAAGTGTTAGTGACAACGCTAATAAGCTTCTGCAACTATAAAGAAGATTCTCAGTCAACAGTCAAAATCACCCCCTAGCATGTCCAGATCCCAAGTTCTCCCACCAGAAGGTATATAAACTTTAATTTTGTAAATTCTCTGAAAGCAGGCAACGAAAAGGTAGTTCTCTCTGCTTAAAACTGGAAGTTTTAAGAAAAGAGGGGGGTGATTTGAGCCGGCATTATCGCCGTCTCAATTGTTTTTACTTACAGTCCGCCATTTTGTTTGTTTACGCCGTGGTGGCGCCGACTCGCAGCAATAGGTGGCAGTTTCCTTAGCTTCAACTGTTGTCATTTCTTTGGCGCTATCTGGCGGTAGTTTAGTAAAGTGCCGTTCCCGGGCTTTGTGATCATGTGACTTCCGGCAACTTGCCTCTTCCAATATGGCTATCACCAGAGGTTAGTCGGGGCCATAAGCCCGTGTAAGAACAAAACAGTGTTGTTTTGTCTTTTTGCCAAGTAAGGCTTTAATTCATGTTATAATTTTGTTCTTAGGTGTTTTCACGCTGGCAGAAATGTTTGTGATTTCTGGCTTAACGTAGTTTCTTTAGAAAATGGAAATATACAAATAGCGTGGGGGACGCTTTCGCGCTGTGCTTAATTCTTCCTTTATTTCGAGTATTAGTTATCTTCTTGTCTTTTCCTTTCTTCCTTTCTGTCTTTGAGGTAGTTTTAGTAATTCTTTCTTTCTTTCTTTCTTTTTGGCTTTATGTAGATTTTCCCTGTAATAAGTTCTTTATAGTATTTCCCGCCAAGCTGTAAGCTAGCGTCTGTTTCTTGGGTCCCTTTTGCGCGCATTAGTTAGGCTTCGTCTCAAACATTCTTGCCGCGTTTTGCTACCTTTTAACTTAAAGTTTGATTGTGTTTTAATTAAGTAAAGTTTATGCTGTTTCTAAGTAATAGTTGACTACCTCTTTTGCCTATTGCGAAGAACCTATGTTTTGGGGCGAAGAGGTACTCCAAACATAGTATTTCGGCTGTTACCTCTAACTAATGAAATTTTACTTTTCAGGATTTATCATTTTGTTGTAATTAAATCAAAGTTAAGAAATTGCTTACTTAAATAAATTTATTTATATTTGAGGCCCTTCTGGCTCATGTTTTAATATTTCTAGATTATTAAACAAATTGTATCAACTAATTTAAAGAGAGAATCTATCAATTTTAATTAGTGTAAATAAAAACTTGTACCTGATATCTAGCTGTAAATTGTATTATAAATTTTCCTTTTCAGGCTGTTAATGAAATAATCTATGTGAATATTTATTTCCAAATCTATTTATTAACTGCAATGAATTGTATTGATGTCTAAAACTAAACATGTTTTTGGTTGTATATAATGTAATTTTTCTGTACATCTGTTTTAATTTGAAAACACTCATATAAAAAAGCTACGAGAACACAAAATTATATCTAAGAGAAACTAAAACTGGATGTTGGACTCAGTTTTTTAACTTGTTCTCCCCGGGAAACCCAATTATCCTCTGGGCGGGTCCATTATTCAATTTAGGTTAGCTTTCCTTGGGCGGGAACCTTGCACTTCCTTCCACAATTCCCGTAGGGGGGTTCAGCATGCGCAGTGGTTCAATACGCTCCTAGCTGTGCTAGATGTAGCATAGTATTGTTGCGTGTTTGCTAGTTATGACCAGAAAAACATAATTAGGCTTGCAAAAATTAATGGGTACACTGGGAAGTTTATTGAAAGGATTTGGAGAAAAGCGGGTGTTGAGCAGACAAGTAAAAAAGAAAAAAACCCCCACAGACAAATATGTAAGTGTTACTTATAAACCAGGTGTCAGCCAGAATGTTGGCAAAGTGCTATGTAAATATGGTTTAAAACCTGCTTTTAAAGTAGGGAGTACTTTGGAGAATATTTTCTCACAACATAAAAAAGTTGGTTGCAAAATAAACCTTCTTGACGCCCCAGGGGTTTACTCTGTTCTTTGTGATGACTGTGATGGGGTATATTATGGCGAAACTGGGAGAGCTTTTAAAATCAGGCTCCAGGAGCATCTGTAGCAAGATTGAGATCGGAAATATACACACAAAACTTCACTAAAAAGGTATATTTACCCAGAATGATCATTTCAACGGGTCTTCCCGCCATCATCAGCTGATTCCGACTGGCCCTCTGGCGGCGGATGAATGAACTTGTCAATCAAGGTTCCATGTATGCCAACTGAAGTGTCAAAGTTTAAAAGATTTTCTCGGTTCTTTTTAATGAATATTCTTTCCCATACCATAAGATCTATGGGAAAGAATATTCATTAAAAAGAACCGAGAAAATCTTTTAAACTTTGACACTTCAGTTGGCATACATGGAACCTTGATTGACAAGTTCATTCATCCACCGCCAGAGGGCCAGTCGGAATCAGCTGATGATGGCGGGAAGACCCGTTGAAATGATCATTCTGGGTAAATATACCTTTTTAGTGAAGTTTTGTGTGTATATTTCCGATCTCAATCTTGCTACAGATTTGAAACACTTCACTGTAAATTTCCATCTAATATTTATATTGATCTCCAGGAGCATGTTAGGGATATTCGTAATTTGAAGACCAACACTGGATTAAGTCAACATATGGTTTCCTTAAAGCACAGCATTAAAGATTTGGAAGTGGTGAAAGTTGAAAGGGACTTAATTAAAAGAAAGATTTGTGAAGCTGTTCATATTGCCAGTAATCAGGACAAATGTGTTAATAACTACGAGGGTGACCTGGGAGACGAATGGATTAGTGTAATTCGTAGAATGGTTCAGGACAATGTTCCCCCTAAAATTAGTTGGCAGATTATTAAAAAATGCCCCGAATCTGACTTTGCAATTCCTACTGAATGGATTAAGAGATTCCAACGCAACACCATGTTTCTTCATGCATCAGAGCGTCCACTTTGTGAATTTACCCACCCACTCCTCACCGATGATGATGGTGACGTAGAGGGGGTTGCAACACTCAACCCAGCTGATCTGCCAACCAGTGCCTGAGGAAGACTAGAAGGATCTAGTTGAAACGTTGTGCTGCTGGTGAGTGTTTGAGTTGTCCACCGCTGTTAAAAGTTTTAGTCTGTTTGTACAGTATTTTTATATTTCTGACCGGTGGAAAGTTTATGGACTTTGAATTTGTTAAATATGAGTACACCTATTCCCTTTGGATTATAAGTTTTTTAAATTCATCACTGACTGTAGTAGATAACTACGGTACTCAATATACAATTTTATTTTGATTAATTATTATTATTAAATTTACCTTGAAGTCCTGAGATAAAGTTGTGTTAATGATGTCTTCAGGTGGGGTGTGACATGCCTCCATAATTTGTTGATATCATCTATCTCAGCTTCTCCTTTTAATATGGGTTCACAGAATTTTGGAAAATTAAGTTGAGCCTGTGAAATTTACAAAAAAAGAACTTCATTTTTACACAGTTAACTCAATTTTTATTATCATACTCATTATACTAGTTTCAAAGACCATTGTCATTCATATTCATCATCTGATTATTTAGGAGTACAGAAGTACAGCTGATGAATATGAATGACAGTGGTCTTCAAACTAATTCAGGTATTTATACAGAAAGTGAAGTTTATGCACAAGTTCTAATTCACTATATAGCTTTTGTTATTTAACTTCACTGTGTTAACTTCAGATTATAATATTTAATTTTCAGTTTCTGTGTCTTGAACACATTTGTTCTTAATTGTGGCTTGCTATCTTTAAACGTGAGAGTCATTCTCTTAGGAGTTCACAAGAAGCTACTTCACGTGTGTGATGGTTTATACTCACCATATATCGTAACTCATTCAAATCACGACATGCTCTATGGAAAATACCCAGGAACAGCTTAATATAGGAACAGTAAAAATCTTTAGGCCATTTACTTCCTTCTGAATGATCAAGTAGCAAAATTTCCACAAGTTCATCTGAAAACAAGATTGAACAAATTATAAATTTTGGCAAAAGTCATACTAGAATCATAGATAAATCACGGGGTATGAAAATATTCACATTAAAGTTCATAACAACAGCTCACATTCGATACGTGAAATATCTGAATTTCACAATCACCTTCTAGAACTGAATTTATTAACACAATGGAGTTTCTGTATTGAGCGAAGAGAGGTTGAAACTTCTTACTCACTTTGAAAACAACAAGAATTAAGTACGAAAGCCTACTTTAGGCTGAAGGAATAACTCACATAGATAACATAAGAACTTGTTGAATGCAACTTAGGCTACCGGTACCTGAATGCTCAGAACATGAATGAGGGACAGTCAACTGACAGTTTAGTAAATTACATTAAGCATAATAAAATTAAACAAATACAGTGAGTCCATTTTATGAGGAAACCTTGCATCACTGCCGCATTGCCACGCTAGTATTGTACAAAGCATAGACCCTACAAGCGGTTAGTTGCTTCGGTGTCTTGTAGTGTCTTGTAGTGAGACGCTTGTCTATTGTTGTGTGTTACGTAAGACAATAATCGAAAATGTATACAGTTGAACAGCGAATTTATTTGGTGGAATGTTACTTATTGAGAAATAACCATAGAAGGCGCGTTCGGAGATTTTCTCGTAAATATCCTGACTGTACCATCCGTACAAAATGGTGAGTAATAAGTAGGGCCCGGATTTTTATGTGCTAAAAAACTTAAAAATATTTATTTTTTATGTGCTAAAAAATTTTAAAATATGTGCTAAAATTTTAAAAATATGTGCTAAAACTAAAAAAAAATATTTTTCTGAAAAAGAAACAAAAACACCAGAATGTGTATTGAAACTCACCAATTGCAGCTAAACATCAGATGTAAAATGCTGACTGGAGTTGCAGTGCGCAACAAATGTCATCTCCAGATTATGGATCACAAATCCTTGCCTATTATCCGAGAATAATGCCTTACATTGAGAAAAGGAACGTTCTACATCACACAATGTTTGCATATTTGAAGAGGTGTACTGTATATCACTAACACACACACACGATCAAGTTCACTTGTGTTTTGACCTTCCAAAACTTGAGCGACTTTGCAGAGGGTTTGGTAGCCACCATTTTTCTCAAACATACCTTTAAATTTTGTTCTTAGAACTTCTATTTTCGAACCTGAGATAGTGTTAAGTTGCCTTTCAACATATTGTATTTCTTTAACTGAACTACGCAATGTTGAGATTGGGTTCTGTTCTTCCCCGATAAGCAAGTGCAAGTGAATCACCCTCACCTCATTGCAAGTGAAGCATTATTGTGTTGAATTCATTCGAGACACAAATTTTTGTTGTAAAATGTTAAAAGAGAATGAGGAAAAGTACTAAAATATTTATTTATGGAGAATATATCGAAAATATTTATTCATATAACTTTTATTGTAAAACATGTATTTTTATGTAAAATAAAATTTAGAATTTGCGTTTTTCTGACCTTGATATGAGCATCAGGAAAAAAAATTACATAAAAAGTCCTGAAAAGTACTAAAATATGTATTTATGGAGAAAATATCGAAAATATTTATTCACATAACTTTTTTTGTAAAATATGTGTTTTTATGTGAAATAAAATTTGGAATTTGGGTTTGCCGGACCTCGATTTGGATATAAAACTTTGTTTTAGGAATGTACGCATCAGGAAAAAAAATATTTTTTTACATACAAATCCGGGCCCTAGTAATAAGCCTCTACATGTAGGCCTATTTTGATAATAAATTGGTTGAGTTATTCTATTTTGTATTGTTTCTAAAGTCTTGATTTGCCGATTTGCTGGTAGTAATGGAACACGGTCCCGGCCGGTGCAAGCGCAACAGCGGGGAAAGTGTGAGCAGGAGCAACGCTGTTAAAAAGTTTCCGCATAAAATGGATTCCCTGTATAATGTAAATACATAACTGAATTAGAGATTAGTTATCTAATGTTAGGAATAAATCCTAGTACTTCAATACATACAAAATGACTTAAAACTGGTTTGTTTACTAACGAGTAGGCTATAACAATCGTCGTACCAATCTATCATTATAAACATAATGCATTAATAACAAAGACAAATAAATTAAAAGTATTGTAACTAGTTTATTTCCAAAACTGGATCATATAACTAATAAATTAAAAGTATTGTAACTACAAGTGTTAAAATAATAAATTGAAGTAATATAAACAGTAGAGCATGTTGTAAAACTTCTTGTTCAGAGTCAACATTTAAAAAACACTGGAAACTAGTCCTGCAACTTAAAGTAAGTGGAGCAAGAAGTGTTTTTTAAATGTTGACTCTGTACAAGTATTGTAACTACTGTAGTTTATTTACATATAACTAAGTGTATGAAATAATATTATAACAACATTTAGTGCTTGAAAATTGATAGGCAGAACAAAATAAAAAAACTCAAAATGGCACAAGAGACCATGAATATCTTCGAAGTTTATGAATATTAAATGCAGTAACATTTATTGAGGATATTTAAATAAAGAGGAATGTAATAGACTATATTACGAGGGTTATCCAGAAAGTAAGGAACGTTTCCACCTGATGCCGCCAGGCGCGCGCCAATAGCGTATACAATGGGGTGCTCGTACTCGGCAACTCAGTCAGCGTCCAGCTGTGCCAACGGGAACATCTCTGCGCTGCCCCTTTTTTTATTATTCAAATTTGAAATGTGTGCTGCAATCCAAAATCCCGCCAGTTGTGAGGTGCGGTATGTGATTCGTTTTTTGTTGGCAAAAAACTTAAAACCAATAGAAATTCATCGGGAACTGTGTGAAGTGTACAGGAACAATGTAATGAGTGTGTCAGGAAGTGGTGTATTCAGTTTAAAAATGGGCGAACAAACGTTCATGATGAAGAGAAGAGTGAACGTCCGAGCATTGTGACTGACGATCTGGTAGCCCAAGTTGACGAAAAGATTCGTGAAAACCGCCGTTTCACAATAACTGAGCTTTCTCTGTGTTTCCCACAAGTTTCACGGACTTTATTTTTTGAAATTGTTTCACAGAAGCTTCACGACGATGAGGAGCTCCAGGTACGCGTCACTGAGTGGCGGCAGAATTCTATGACACAGGAATTTCAAAGCTTGTCCACCATTTGATAAGTGCCTGAATTTGAATGGTGATTATGTTGAAAAGTAGTATTTTAGTCCCTCTTTCACATGTATATAATAAAATGTTTTTCTTGTACTTGGTTTTTTTTTAATTCCAAAACGTTCCTTACTTTCTGGATAACCCTCGTACTTAAGCCAAACAAATTTAGTATAATTTTGTTTGATATGATTATTTAAAAACATATAGGCTGAAAAACTACTGAAGCCTAGACAATCTAAACAAATCAAATAGGCAGCAAAGATCATTTGAAAACTAAAGGAAGAGTAGTAGTAACATATACAGAAGATCTGAAATCAAACTCCTGGATCAGTAGCAGGTTAGGATTTTCCTCCGCAGAGTGAACCCATGCCATCAAAATGTCCACTAACATTTACACAGTCCGTTCTGTGTCTGGTCATTCATTAACAGAAAAAAAAAAAATCTCCAGGCAGATTGCAATGAAACAGAAACCCTTGGACATGTATTGGGTTATTGCTGTAAAGGAGAAATGTTATGAAACAACCGACATCATAAAGTGAGGAGCTACATTGCTACTGGTCTTTGTGAGGCAAAGTGGGAGTTATATGAAGAGGTCCACTGTTTACCAGAAGATGGGTCAACTAGAAGAGTGGACATAATAGCCATAGTTTGACGGAATAACCAGAGCTTGGTATTGGACTCTACTATTTGGTTTGAGAAGAATGGAGAACAGGCAGCACTTGTAAATTTACATTTGCAACCCATGCCCTCCTCACTTAAGAGAGAGATACAACATGAAAATTAAAACGTGGGAAGTAAAGGGGCTTCTTTTCAGTACCAGAGGAACATCCTATAAATTAATAAAATCTTTCCTCCTCAAAATGAACTTTTCGAATGAGGACATCCATTACATCTGCCTCATGACCTTGAGAGTGACTCACTGACAATGCTACACAACTATTTATGTAGTCCTGTATAATTATGTGATTTGCGTATTAGTATTAGTATTACTGGTAGTGACTTTTTTTTAATGTTTTGGTTATATTACAATTCTGTTTGGGTACTATGTATTATAATATAATATGTTAAAACATATTATAATACAAAATTGTATTCTGGATTCTCAAGGTCAGCCGTAGTTGTTGGCCAGATGTCCTTGTTTTTGTAAATATATATAATTTTCCTAACAAACAAAAGCCAAACACAAAGTTTTTTTGTTTGTTACTAGAGGAGTTAGAGCACACGGGGAACCAAAAGATTCCCATGGGAAATTCAAATTGTATCAGTAACTTCCAGATATTTCCAAACATTTCTGAGAAAATAGAAACATTCAATCATCTTGTTCATGTCAGTTGAACAGTTATTAGTCAGGGTTCATGAAAAATAATTTGTACTTCTTATGGATTACAGCAATTATTACTAGGTAAATAAGGAGAAATTGCCATAACCCCTGGGGCGGATAATAATTAGGGCTTGGATTTGAAGGTTTTAACCTATTTTTCCCTCAGCTTCCTAATTAGAACATTTTAATATCATTTTCTGTTTCATGCCCCTTGCTTTTGAATATATGAATCTTATAGAACCTAAAAAGGGCTAAATCGGACTGAAGGGACTAAAAGGGGCTAAGGAGGACTTTTGCTGAAAAACTAGGGGCTAAAGAGGACTTTTGCAGAAAAACACGATTTTTAAATAGATTTTCCAGTTAATGCAAAGGAAAATAAATATGTGAATTTTGAGAAAATACATAATAAAAATTAATTTATACAACCCACTGAAATTAACAACGTATAGTTGCTTGTCTTTGTAACTCGAAAATGTGCCGCCACGCCATTGCAGGAAATGAAACCTGAGCCAACTGCAGTACTTTGAAATTCATGATCGTTTTACCTTTAAAATAACAAACTGCCGACCAACGACAGGGAAGTGTATTAAAGGAACAAAATTTGGACACACTTGTCTACTTATTTTTGTAGATTGGAAGTGAATTGAGGAGTG
The DNA here is from genome assembly GCA_964059195.1 of Ectobius pallidus. Lineage (NCBI taxonomy): Eukaryota > Metazoa > Arthropoda > Insecta > Blattodea > Ectobiidae > Ectobius > Ectobius pallidus. The sequence goes on from CAXKWD010000012.1 coordinate 21,077,373, forward strand.
GTGTATTGAATAATGGTATCATTAAAGGGTAAATATCTCAATTGTTAAGCTATTTTTTGAATGCCGATATAAGAAATAGGTACTTGTTCATTAAAAAAATAAAATAATAAAAAAATAAATAATAAAAAAACTACAATAACTGTTACAAAATTATAGGCTAATGAAATTTTCAGTGTTGATATTAGTGTTCATTGTGTTTTATTAAGATGGCTAAAATCCTTTGTTTAAAACCTAAAAAAGGCTATTCCACAAAAATAAAAGGCTGAAATACCTTTTATAAAAGCCTAAAAATCCGGGCCCTAATAATAAAAATTATTTGTTGGGGGAGGGGGATGTAAAAAGTTCAAAATGTGAAATGTCCCATCCCTCCAGTATTTTACACAGTACTTAAAAGTAATTCTTAACACTGTAAATTGCAATTCTTATATACATTACCCCTACTATATGGTGGAAAATAGATCTGGAGAGGTTCCATGAAGCCCTCTTTAATTCGAAACTTTTCAAAGACAATATCACTCAGTAAAAGTACGCATACATTAGGTAATCCAGTCAATTCTTGTAAGCGAAGAAATGCAGGTAACAGATTGGCATCCATATCTCTCAGTCTTTCACACTTGTCTAGAACCTGAAAGTTATACATAGAGTAATAAACAAGAAGAAGCCTAGAGATCATAGTGTTTATTCCTTCTTTAAGTTTTTCTTTCAATCTAAAGGAATTCTTGAATGAAACAGAAAAGAAATTGCTCTTTTTATAACCATATCATTTTCCCATATTGCTACCAACACTGATTGTTGCAATATCACAATAATTTTTACAACATGGATTGAATTTAAATACAGTGCCAACTTTTAGTGTGTAATTTAACAAATATCTTATTTTTTAAGTTTTATCATTGCATTCGACAGAAATTTATCACCAATAAGGTAATATAGGGGCATATTTTACATTGAAAATGCAGTTCTGTTTTTCACTAGAGTGATGCATCATCATTCTGTGAGCAAGATGCTCCCTCACACACAATATTTGTATTTGAAGGTTTTTTACACAAAGGAAGTCCACATTTCCTACATCTGAGTCTTTGTGACATTGTGAACAGCTTTCATGTTGCACACTTGCCATCTTCTCTTCACAGGAGGTTCTTCCTCGATGTTCATGTTTTGTATTGGTATTGCTCTTACTTTCATAAATACTGTAAATCAATTCATGTTTATTATTGAGTATCATGTAAAACTCGAGAGTTTAAATCAGATGAGGATGGGGGTAACATTGCTTGAAACATCTAAGGTAAAGTTTTTGAGGATTTTTTAACAATAATAATTATAAAAACTTACTATTATGCAAGGTTCATCTTCAGCTACAGTTTCTGAATTTTTTAGGTGATTTACAAAATCCATCATATTGTCACAATTTACGTACGGCGCATAATTGTTGTTAACAGTTGGCACATAATCTGCAACAAAACCATAATTAATGACTTGCCAAGATGGCGGATGATGTAGATAACCTTATAGAAGCCTCTCTGGAAGACTTAGTAAGTGTAACGGTTAAAAGTGTTAAATTAAGACAAGACCTGAAGGATCTTAATTTAAGGTCAGTAAGCAATCTTAGGCAAGGATTTACAGAACTGAAGGCATCATTGGTAACACATAATGAGGAAAACAAAGCTTTGCATGTTAAGGTTAAATGGAGCACAAGTGACGCTATCTCAGGGAGTTCTGCAGAAACTTCCTACCACGGGTCCTGGTAGTTTCTCGAAACCTAGCGGCGAGCAGCGGAAATGGTATTCAACCCATTGGTGAAGTCGCTCAACAAAAGGGGGACAAAAGATTTAACTCCTGGTGAGCTTCAAAATAAAAGAATCCACATAATCAGTTAAGGCAACCCTCAAGAGGAAAGTAGACCCAACGTCTATTACAGTTGGAATAAAAACTTTCAAGTCACTAAAGGATGGAAGAGTACTAATAGAGACAGGAAGCAAAGAAGAAATAGAAGTTCTACACAATAAGATAAACCATTGTTGTGGGAAAACTCTAGAAGCAAGAGTCTCTAAATGAATAAATCCTAATTTAATCATTTATAACATCCCCAATGAGATCAATAAGGATAATGCCAAAGAAATAATCATAGCTCAAAATTCTGAATTAGCACTACAAGATGACCCCATCCTACCAAAATTTACATTTTGGAATAAGAGGAATAATCTAAATTTGATTGTGGAAGTTACTTCAGATCATAAGATCAAAATGGGCTGGGTAATATGTAGAGCAGAGACTACATTGTACCCCTGAAGTGTTTCAAATGTAGCCTATTCAACAAACACATATGAAGTGTGAAGGAGAAGAAACTTGCCCCCTGTGCACAGGCAGCCATAAATTAAGAGAGTGCAAGGCATCGCCAACGGAATACAAATGCATAAACTGCATGGCCTGCAGCAGGTATAACAGAGGGGAAAAAATTTGTGAAAACCATTCTTCTCTGGCAAAAAACTGCCCGAGCTTCCTTGCGGCAATAAGGAAATGTAAAGAAAATACAGACTATTGATTATTCCCCCTAATAACATCTGCAACTACAAAGACACTTTACGACAGAAGGTGGTTCTATCATCTAACCCACAAATAAAGTGCTTACAGCTTAACCTCCAACATTCGAGATCGGCGATGCACAATTTTACACAATTAGTCACAGATTTAAAAACAGAAATTGCCCTCCTACAAGAACCCTACCTATCCAACAACAAGCCAACAGGATTACCATTAAAACATAGATTATTTTTATCAGACAAAGACAAATGCATGGCAGCTATATTAGTGCTAAACAGAACAATCGATGCTATCTTTTTACATCAGGTGTCGGACAGAGATACAATGGTACTTGAAATCAGATACGGACAACTATGCATAATTGTAGCAAGCCTCTATTTTGACATACAGAGGATTATAGAAGTAGATTTGCTTAACTAAAAAAGATAATACAACTAGCGAAAGGCAAAGGTTTAATAATAGGAGTTGACACTAACACTAGATCACGACTCTGGCATGACGCTCTCACAAATAAAAGAGAGAAAGTTCTAGAAGAATTCATTATAGAGAGTAAATTGTTTATTATAAACGAAGAAAATGGACAATCGACATTTCAATCCAATCAAGGTGCCAGCAATATTGATTTGATGTTATGTAATCATTCGCTGCTTAAAGTAATTAAGAATTGGGAAAATAACCTTGAAGAAAGCTGTTCGGACCACAGTATAATTACCTTTACCATAGGAAATACGAACCCTACACAGCACATAAATCATCAGGGCCTAAGATACATAGTAAAGAAAGAAGACTACATGAGATTCATTGAAAATTTTAACAAGGAAGCTAAAAAACAAAAAAAATTGCAAAGGAGACGACTTAGACCAACTAGATAATAAGATGGCGAACCTTATATCGGAGCAACAAGATCCTGAAGAAATGGTCAACACATTTCAAACAATATTTACTGAAGCTTGTAAGAGATTGTTTAAATGTCGATCACCTACAATGAAAGAAATCAACACCAAGTCAGTGCCATGGTGGTCCACTGAATTAACAATCATGAGGAAACGAATCAACGCCCAAAGAAGACGGTTGCAGAGGACAATAGGAGATGACAAACTGTGCCGAATAAGGAAAATAAAATACCAGGAAGCTAAAAGACAATACCAAAATGTTATCAATAGGGAAAAGATTAAATTGAGGAAGGAATATTGCAATATCACCACCTGCTCTAACCCATGGAATGCTGTTTACAAGTTAGCATCGGGAAAAATAAGATATAACAACACGCTCTCCACCCTAACGAAGACAGCATGTATACAGCAGGAGTAGTTGACACAATGAACCATATTATTGATCATTTCACGCAGGAAGACAACGAAAACAAGGACAGTGAATACCGCACACAAATAAGAATCAATATAGTCCAGCCACCGAATAGGCTATTCACAAGAAACAAAATCAGGGAAATAATTGAAAACATGAACAGTAAGAAAGCACCAGGTGAGGACAGCATTACTGCTGATATATTTCTACATACAGTGAACTCTCGATAATTCGGACCTCAATATGCCGGACTTAGGATAACTCGGACAGATTCTTGACTATCCAGACCCAGATCTACAGTCATTCTATGGCCATTTCAGGACTGCAAGAGAAGTAATTATTCAAAAGCAACAGAAAAAGTGTACACAGAAGAACATTTACAGTTTCTCCCGGCCTAAATTCCTCAGAAAAATATGCTCAAAGTGCCCACATTAATCATCATCGTGTCCTAATAATGTAACAGTGTGTATTTCAGACTCTGACTAGTAATTTTATTAGACACGAAATTTCATTACTTAGGTACCATTTCCTCATTTCCCCTCCATAAGCCGGACATTTAATAACTCGGACAGACCTCTGCCCACTTTAGTCCAGTTTATCGAGAATTCACTGTATATTCAACATGGTACCATCCTATATAACAGCGGTATACGATATGATATGATATGATATTTATTGTACTAAGAAAAAACATTACAAAAGAGTCTACCAGATTTGACGCTTGCCATTTTACCAGTAGACATCTTAAACACCATAATACATTTTCGTGGAGTGTGTGTAAACATATAGAGATAAGTTTCCTTTTGAACTATGTTCATATGCCTTCTTTCTGTTCATATTATGACACCATTATATTCTATTACTCTTGCTGTTAAGTAATGCTCTAAATAAGTAAACTTATTATAATGACATTTATTAGAAAATTATTCGTATTAGCAACTACTCAAACTCTCTATGCATAACGCATTACACTTCACTGGTTATTTAATATAGCTGCCACATTCTTGTAATTTCATTTTCGCTTATGTGTTCACACTGCTTTAATTTCACTATCTGTTGCACGCTAAGAAAGCCAGACGCATATTCCTGGTGTTGATTTTTAGCAACGAATGGGCACTGATACCTACAAGAGATTAAAAGTTTGTAATTCAATCCCTTCCGTTTTCCCGCCCCCCTTACTCGTGTTATCATCTCTGCAACATAACAGCGGTATACAGCAAGTGCTTGGTTGAGGGGACCTTTCCCTCCCAGTGGAAAAGGGCAAAGATCATTCTAATAGTTAAACCAGGGAAAGAAAGCTCTGATGAAGCAAGTAAATATTGATCAATTAGCTTAATAAATGTTGTGGCAAAGGTCTTAGAAAAGTTATCACCTCTATCAAACGATTTGCTTAAAAAAAAAAAATCAATTTGGTTTCAGATCTCAAACATGTTCAATCGATGCAATAATGACGGCCAAGGATTTTATAGAAGAAAGCTTGATGAACACAGAAAGTGTCGCAATGATTAGTCTGGACATGGAAGGTGCCTTCAACAGCGCTTGGTGGCCAGGAATACTGTATTCATTAAAACAATTTAATTGCCCCAAGAATTTATACTTTAACCAAAAGCTACCTCAACGACAGACATTGCTTCCTGACAATAAACATCACAAAAATAGAAAGAAAGCTTACTAAAGGTTGCCCTCAAGGTTCCTGCTGTGGACCCGGCTTGTGGAATGTGCAGTATGACTCTCTACTGAACTTACGCTACAAGACGGGTACCAAGGTTGTTGCCTTTGCAGATGATGTTCTAGTCCTCGTAAAAGGTAATACTGGAAATCGAAAACAACGCAAATATTGAGCTCAACAAAATATCTAATTGGGCAAAACTAAATAAAATATCATTCAACAGAAATAAAACAAAAGTACTGTTGATTTCTAGAAAAAAGCCAAGGACACACAAGGATTACAAATCTACCTCAATAATGGGAGGTTAGAACAAATGGATAACATGAAATAACTCGGGATTATAATAGATAAACGATTCAAATTCATTCAGCATGTTGAGCACATAACAGAGAAGTGTATAAAACTAATTCACATGCTGGCAAAGTCTGCTAAGATTAACTGGGGCCTAAACTCTGGGGTTATGAACATAAATTACAAAGGAGCTATAGTTCCTATACTGTCATATGGAATTCCCGTATGGATAGAATCCCTTAACACTAAATTCAATGTAATGAATCTTAAACAGGTACAACGGCTGATCAATATAAGGATTGCTAAAGCTTTTAGTACGACGTCGCATGGAGCCTTGTGCATACTAACAGGAACAATCCCAATCAACAAATGGTCAAAGGCCCTGTGGGATACACACCCCTGGAAACAGCAACCAATTATAGAGATGGGCCTCATCCCTCACTAAATGTGAAACTCCACGAGAAAACAAAAGAAGAAACATACTCCATCCAAATTTACACAGATGGAAGCAAGACCGAGGCAGGTGTGGGGGCTGGTATAGCTATCTACAAGTCTAGAAGGAGTGATACAGCAACTAAGATATCGACTGGAAAATAGATGCTCAAACAATCAAGCCAAGCAGATAGCAATACTGAAAGCCCTTAAGGAATTACAAAATTATAACGACCACAACGACCACATCGACAGCAAAATAACACTTGATCTGCTAAATAATAACTCAAAGCACGGAGCTTCAATTGAGGAAATAAGAAGAAACATATGATTCCTAATACAACAAAACTGGAAAATAGACTTTCAATGGGTGAAAGCTCACGCAGGGACTGAAGGAAATGAACTTGCCGACCAGCTAGCCAAACAAGCAACACGCAGCCTTGAACTAGAGCCAATATACGACTTAATACCTCTCAGCACGGTAAGAAGAGATCTATACGAATCGATTAACGTATGGGAAGATGAGTGGGCAACCACTACCAACGGAATCATCACAAAGTCATATTTTCCTAATGTCCGAAGCAGATTAAAGTCAAACCTCAAGTTAACGCACAACCTTACAGCAATGATTACAGGCCATGGGAAATTTGGAGAATATTTACGTCAGTTCAAGATTTTACAAGATCCAACATGCAGGTGCAGGAGAGATTTGTAGTCTACTGACCACGTTCTTTGGGACTGCGAGTTACTACAACCAGCCAAAGATGAACTCCGCAGAGGAGTGCTTCAATCGGGTGGATGATGGCCTCCAAATAAAAGTGAAGTTGTTATAAAACACTTAAAATGTTTTTCCTAATTTGTAAATAAGATAGATTTTGACACTTTACAAAATACTAATTAAGTGAATGAAAAAAAAATTAAAATATGAAATCTAAGCATTGTAATTCTAGTGTGATAGGGAAGAAGCGAGTAAGTTAAAATACCAAAGTTTTAGGACAGACAAATAACAATCTATTTCCATGGCATTGTTACACTATTTAGATCAGCCCACCCATATATTTCTACATAGTATAAGGTTCTGTGTAAACATATCTGGTGGACTAAACTAAATAGTGTAACAATGCTGTGGATTTTTTTTGTCATTCCTGAAACTTTGGTATTTTGACTTATTTGCTTTTTCCCTATCACTCTAGAATTGTTCTCATAAGCATGTAGTGTTACATTATGTAATGAAGCATGCAATAATAAAACCGTGGTGTTAATTAAAAAAAAACAATAACTAAGCAGAAAAGAAAATACTATAGGCTAATAAAAGAAATAAATCACTAAACAGGAATTGACTTACATGTATGAACTGATAGCACAATGTTCACACATTTGACCACCAGCTCTATTGCGATTGGGGGAAGCACTTACATAACCCTGCTTCTCTTTAGTGTGTAAATCTTGTTAAAGTATAAATTCAACTGTAACTGAATGCTGGAATGTGTTGGTCAATGGACTCTAGACCAATCCATTTTTGGCTGTAAATCCTATTGACGATGTAGTCCACTTCCAATCCATTTAAAAAATACTTAGATGGTATTCTTCATGAATGAAAACTATTAGTACATAAACTAATTAAATTGGGTCAAAATGTATGCACTCAGTGGCGTAGGAAGGGGGGTGCGGGCCGCCCCGGGTGCCATCACACGGGGGGTAACAAAATAAATATGGGTCTTTGTAAGAAAAAAATCGCTCAAGGGAATTTAAATAGAATAATAATATTATTTAAAACAATTAAATAAGCTAAACTTTCTACAAGTCAACATGCGTATTGAAACTTCTTTTAGTTTTAAATTCAGTCAAGAAAGGTAATAAAACGCGGCTGAACTGGCCGCTGTGTTGATACGAACAATAATATTATGGTTATGGGGAGGGGTGTTTATTTCTGCCGATGCTTGTCTCTGCAGTTTTATTCATTTAAATGAGACTTCAACAATCGGTGATATTTTATATCACTCAAGCTGCAACCAATTCTACCCACTGCGACAGTCATGACTTTGATGAAAATAAACATCGAATGTGAGTTGACTCTGAAGTCTCCTTCCATCTAGATTTTGAACTGGGATGTGCGCATATTTAAGAATAGATTATTAATAATACAGTTCCGTAAAATAATTACATTACTTGTTTATGAAATTTATTAGGATCAACCTATAAAAAATTATGTATAAATTAGGGATGGGTCGATACCAAATTTTCTCGATACTCGATACCGATACGTGATCTTTTCCTCGATACTCGATACTTCGATACTCGATACCTTCAACATTTCCAGTTTCAATAAATAGGTACATTAAAAATTAAAATTTGAGATAACTGTGTAATACCAACTAAATTAATTAAGTCTGCATATTTAATGAGACAAAATTTAATATCAGTAGCCTATAATTATTTTTAAACTCTACATTAAAACTAAAATTGGTTTTTTAAACAGTCCACTTACAAGTTTTTGTTAAAAAATACTATCATTCTCACTTAATTGCAGCATTTCAGAACCACAAAAGTATCGAAAAAGTATCGAGCTAGTTTTCTGAAGTATCGTTCGATGTCGATACCATGCAAGTATCGAGAGTATCGAGGTATCGAAAGTATCGAGGACCCATCCCTAGTATAAATTTAGGCTTGCCAGACGTCCCGGTTTCAGAGAAAATCCCGGTGTCCGGGCCGGTTTACTTCACGTCCCGGTAAAAATTAAATTTGATTTTCTAGATGACCAAAAAAGTAAAAAATAATTAACTATGAAGGATTATTTAGGATAATTACTTTTTCATTTATTTCTGTACTGTATGAAAAGTGAAAACAGTGGAAGCAAGAAAAGACTACCAGAAATGTGATTATTTCATTGAAGAAAAATGGCTCAGGCTGTTTGGTCACTTCAAGGAGAATCACATAGCAGCCCCCAATCTGATCAAGATTGTTGAGTATGCCTTCTGCGTACCTGCGAGAGTATTTTCTTTGATGAACAACGCATGGACAACACATGGACTGATGATAGGGGTTTGATAAAGGAATCTACGGTTAAAGACTTGATGACATGTAAAATTAATATCGGATTAGCTTGTGAAGATTTTATAACAAGATTAAAACAAAACAAAAAACTTTCTAAAAAAAAAGTCCTAGCCAATGAAATGTACATGTAAATATTGTTCAAATTTTTATTCCTCATTCAAAGCCTTTCTTCATATTGAAGTAAATTTTAAATATTAACATGTTAGAAATAAAATGTTTAAATTCATATGCTTATGCTATTTATTATTACACCTGGTTTAGGTTCCTAATCAGTAACTATTTATTCATAGCATTGAGAATAAACTACCTTCTAAAACATTCTAAAAACCCGCCAAGAGTGTGTACCCTTGAATATCCGCGACGCTGGGGGGCATTCCGGTGTCCCGGTTGAACATTTCAGAAATCTGGCAAGCCTATGTATAATTCACATAACTTCCTCTGCCCAAATAAAAGTTAGCCCCCCCTTAAAAATAAGAGAAAGTTGTCGCCAATCTTGGTGTCATATCCCCAAAAGGTACCTAACCCAAATACAAAATTTTGTTTTCCGTTGCAAGAGGCCGTATTGCAAAGAGCGCGTATTCAGAGTGGGTGGCTTATAACTACCCTTCAGATAATTATTTCGAAAAAGTGTTTCAAATAAAAGTTTTAGCTCTTAGTATAAGCAACCCCCATGCAAAATTAAAAGAAAATCGTAAGAGCCGTTTTCGAGAAAACTTTCTTTATGTAAAAATAAGGAAAACTTGTCTCCAATCTTCGGTTCACATCTTGAAAGGTATCTGACATAAATACAAAATTTTGTCTTTTTATCAAAATTCATTTTTTAAAAAATTCGAGATTTCGCTTGGAAAACAAAATAAAAAAATCACTCAAAAAATAAAAATTTGCACAATTTCGGGAGTGTATTGTGACCTAGATGTTCGCTTTACTAACGGTAACACCCTTAGTCTGTCGCTCACGAAAACAATGTATACGTGTCTGTCTATTAACGTATTTTAGATTAATAATAATAATAATAATATAATAGCATTTATTGTCGTTTAACAGTACAGTGTACAATGTACAGCATAATGTGCTTGATATGCATGTCTTTCCTTAATCCTAACAAAATTGACTGAATTAGGTTAACGATGTCTTATATTCACCCTTGGTAGCACTGGTTACAACATGGCGATAACATGGTAACTCGAATCGCTTTATGGATGGTTGATTCATAGTATACCATGATTTCGGAGCTTAGTTTTGTTCTTATATAACAATGTAATTATTACTAATTTTGCATAATCCGTTGAGTTTACGACTTAGGCCTACATCAGATAAATTCGATGCAGCTGCATTTATCGACAAACTCTTAAACTCCCGTGGGATTACCTTTGACTATCCAAAAAGTAACACTTGGAACTGTTCCAACTTTTAATAATTTAAATGGGGGGGGTGACAAGAAATTTTCCGCACCGGGTACCACATAAGCTTGCTACGCCACTGTATACACTACTTTCAATTTTTGATAATGATGAGACTACAAATGGCATTACCGTAATCAACTAAAGATAGATTTTGAAAAATAAAATGTTATCATACCAAAGGATAAAACGAAAATATTAGCACTCATGATAGATAGAAAAAAACATAAATTTACAATAATAATAGGTGTCCTGTAACAACAATTTCATTATCACTACTTAGAATATAAAACAAGATCAAAAGAGACATGAAATCAGGACCGACAATACCTAATCAAGGGAGATAGGAGAAGAAGCTTCTGGAACATTCATCTCTGGTAAAACTAATTGCACCATCGCAGATGAGAGGGAAATGAAAGTTGATAGCACATGTTTAAAGAATTCTAGATTGTTGCACTGTTGTTATATTGAGAGATATTTAGGGATTCTATTTTGCAAAGAATAAAAATGTTAAATGTTGATATAAAAGTTGTGTTATTTCCCATGTTATTTTCCTTTTAAAAAGTGTAGACTTATAGCACATTTTTGCAAACACAAATCATCAAAATAATTTTATGCCTTTCCATTTGTAGATTTTAACAGTTCTTACAAGTTGACCGTTAACACTTTCCTGTAGTATAGATACACTGGTATACTGTTACACAATTCCCTGATTTAGGTAGGTTCGAAGTTGCATCAGCGATTTAGTAATGGGCATCAAAATACAGCTATAGTTAATATATATATATATAGAATAGAATATATTTATACGTTATATATATGTTGAAAAGCAAGCGATGCAATACGTAGAAAACAAGAGGGAAGATCATTCTGCTATCCACATGCTAGGATCTGACATGTGTGGAAGTGGAAGTGACAGCAGTCAAAGTCAAACATCAGCTTCTGCAGAAGACATGATGTCACCACAGGGGGATAGTGTATCACCATCACTTACAAATCAGCTGGACAGCCAGGGACAGGAAAGAGCCACACATAGCAATCAATTAAGTGGAAGTAAAGTGAAATCACCTAGTGACAGAAGGCCATTCAGTTTTTCTATCCCTGTGGGACCATGATCGAAACAAAGTTGTCCAGAAGATCACATAAGTAAAGTGGGCAGGAAAATGGCAGGGATTGAATGAAGGATTAAATGAAATTAAAATTTTTTAATTTATTGTAGGGACCTGTTGTTAAAAACATAAGTGAAGTGTACCATGAGAATTAACCAAGATAATAATTATTTATAAGTTAGTGAAAAGTATGGAAAGGCAGAGTTTAGTAGCTTCCTAAGCAGCAGCAAATGAATAAAGTTGGGAGGGGAACAGAGAAGCTGGATGTAATATTTATATTACTATAATTGGACAAAAACTTTATTACTCAGCATTCATTTCTTGAAAATAATACCCCAAATAAATTGTATGCTATTATGTATTAAGATGTTTACTGGAATAATGGTCAGCGTCAGAACTAGCGGACTCTTGTACAGTCTACCAAATAAAAAACATCAGGCGTTATTTGGTAAAGTACCACGAATGAGCATATGTGCATGTACCAGGTTAGGTTCACGTCTGCCTCTTGTCTGTCCATGTATTTTCTTCATTATTTAGTCAGTTTTGTTCCAAAACAAACATATATAGAAGGCTGTGGCTATATGCCCATCATCCACCGTATTATTGCGTGCAAGTTCTTATAATATTAATAATGAATAAATTTGCAAGGAATATGTTTATTCAAGGAGCATTTTTTAAAGATTTTTTTATAATACTGGGACTTGTAGTGCAAAAACAATAACTTTGGCTTAAACGTATTTTCAAGCATAGATATTACAATCTCATCAGAATTATGTAGGCTATTCTCATCTGTTATCAATAGCGTATTGGTCAAGACATCGGAATTGAACGTGTGGGACCAGGGTTCGATCATTAGTGGGATCTTGCATATTTTTTATTTTTATTTATTTTTCCAAACGCGGCAATGCCTGGAATAAAATAATAATTACTTCTAATGAATTATCATTGTTGGTGTCGAATTTTGGACACACACAAAAGAAAGCATGAAAGAAAGTATCATTTTGAACAAATGCGTATCTGTGGCATAAATTAATAAGAAACGTACTGAAAATAGAAGATAACATAATGAAACATAATAACGAACTTAAATAAGAATAAGTGGGGGGGGGGGGGGGAAAGAGCCAAACGCTCAGTAGGAAGTGCATCCACCATCCATTACTACAACGTCCCTCACTCTGTTGGGCATTGACTCTACAAGGTTTAGAAAATAATGAACAATAGGTCAAGTGAATAAACATGTAGCAATTGCTTTTACTTGAAAATAACAGAATAAGCTTCAAAATATGTGAATAATAATATAGAATATGCTTGTGCTAATTAACAAAAGAAAGTTGTTGTAGCAAATGCTGAATTTCCCAGCACTTGCTTAAAAAGATGTGAATAAAACCAAGACTCTGCTTTGACTTCATAGCAAATGCTGCAAATTTTTCAAGTGTGGTTGTACCCATGCTACAGTTTTAATATTATTAAAAGTGTAAATGATGAAATGGCTGCTTTTATGCAAGTGAGAACTCCTAAGCATTATCGCAGGCGTGTTCGGACTCTTGAAAGTGATTATCATTCTTTATTCAGATTTAATGAAGCAAACGTAGAATGGCTGGCAGATCATTTCCTTGGAAATTATAATGAAACAAGAGGGGGAGCTTTAACCTCTAAACAAAGGATGGAAATATTTTTACGTTTTGTGAGTGACCCAGGATATCAATTGGGAATAAGTAAAGACATAGGAGTTCACCGTACAACAGTGTCTAAGACAATTAATGCTGTTCTGGAAAAAATTGTAGCAAAAGCACACTTATGGATAAAATTTCCAACTGGAAATGAAATTAATAGATCAAAAAGAGATTGGTCTGAGCTATACACTTTTCCATGTACTCACATTTTCATAATGAAACCTTCACAACATGGAGATGAATATGTGAACAGGAAAGGCAAAATATCCATAAATGTACAGGCAACGTGTAATGCTAAGGAGAAGTTTACTAGTGTAGATGCACGATGGCCTGGATCTGTTCATGACAATAGAATTTTGAAGAGATCAGATGTTTACAGTGTTATGAACAACCAGCAAACTGATGCTGTACTTCTGGGTGATAGTGGTTATGGCATAATGCCATGGCTCCTAACGCCATTCAGACATATCAGTACACCGCAAGAAGCAGCATATAATACCCTTTTGAAAAGTGAACGTGTTATAATTGAGAGATGTTTTGGACAGCTAAAGAGGAGATTTCCAGTTCTTCACTATATGAGAGTTAAACTTGAAAAAGTACCAAAAGTTATAATCAGTTGTGTTGTTTTGCATAATATTGCTAAATACTTACAAGATCCAATTGATGAACATTGGCATGGAGAAGAGGAACAAGAAACAGAAGACACTGAGCATGAAGTTGATGCTGACGATCATTTATTACGACAGCTTGGACAGAGAAGGAGAGATGAAATAAAGAATGTTATTTACAATAACATGAATTAGATTTATATTTTAATTCACACGAAATACTTTGTTCATACAAGGACTAATAAAAGAGAACAGGTATTTCATCAGTATTGTAGCTATCAGCTGGTGCTGGATTTTTAAGTCTCTCAATAATAAGTGTTTCCTTTTCCATTTGAATTCTTGTGAGTTTTAATTGTTCTAATATCAACAGTCTTTGTAATTCACTAGTACTCATATTAACTGTTTCTTCTGTCTCAGGCAGTTTCTCTTTGCTTTTCTTACATGACGGAGCCCTTATACAGGGCATTACTTCACTGGTAGATGATGATGTACTAGGTGGTGGATTACTGGTACCGGTACTAGTACTTGACTGAGCTTTGGCGATTCCAACACTCATAGCACCTGAAGCAATTGAGAAATATATTAATTTATGCAAGTTGTGCAGAAGATGAAGAAAGTTCACATAGTTATGTGGTCATGCAAATTTTTCTCAAATTTTTATATTTGGTAGTTATTTCAATACTCACCTGGAACTTGGGTAAACACGGGGTTTATATCAGCAGACATTACTTCCATCATCTCTTTCTCCCATCCTTTTAGTTTTATTTTCTTATTTCCTGTTGCATGCTTGTCTGTTTTTCGTTTTTATCTCTGATTTCATGTTATGGATTTTCTTCTTCATTTGCTGCACTGAAATTGTCTTTCCAAATGTGTTTTCAAACGTGGAAATTGCTTGAGAAAGACATTTACTTTTTTCATCCTTTACCTTAGGTAACTGAGATTTATTAAACAGAACTGGATATTGCTTCAAAATATGAACAAATTGTAACTGTTTATCACTTTCTTCACTGGTCATAGATATTTCTGACTCAGAAGATGACATTTTGATGTCGATAACAATTAAAAACACTCACATGTTTCCTACTATTTTCATGACCTGCTAGATAGATGCTTATTTTTAATTATCTAGGGGGCCGTGGTCCACAGAAAAGGCTAAATTTTTCCAGCATTTACTAGCTAGCACTAGTAAAAGATTATTCACACAAAACTAAGCTAATGCTAGTGCTATTGCTTAATGCTAGATAGCAAATGCTTTTGCTAACACTTAATTCTAAAAGCAAATGCTTGCTTTTTATTCACTTGACCCCTTGTCTGCCACAGTGACCCAAGCAGTTTGAATTAGTTTCCACAGTTCTGCTTCAGAAGCTGGAGATGGGTTCAGCCACTGCCTTCTTTATTTCTTACAAGCCATGCTGTTAGATCTAGCAACATCGCATTGGTAGTCCTATCGGCTATCAACATGCCGTAAATAAAGCAATGAACTCCATCAGAATCATCGCATATTTCAGCTTAAAGTAATCCCAGTCATTGCCTATGGTTTAGAGAACATCTGGACACACCTGAAGAGCAACTGGAGAGCATAGAGAAGGTAAAAACCGTGTAGATAATGAGATATTTATACACACCGTCACCTCTAATTGAGTACACAAGAGAACAGTTTTTCATAGAAGATTTTTGTGTTTATCAGCTATTACGACAGAACACCAAGCTATTACCATCTACAAACGAATACAAGGGAGAGGCACGGTATGATATTAGTGTCCTTCAGGAAGAATTGGCTGCTATTAAAGAAGAATTGAAGAGAAATAGAGTCACTTTTACTGGTATGAACTTATATCAAGCTGCTCACAGTAGGCCTAATTCATCTCAATGTGGCGGACGCCAAATCGTAGTAGGCCTACCAGTATAATGCAATCTCCTATCCTCCCAATATTACTACTAGGTAATCGATTCAGCGTTTTCCTACAGTTTGGTGAAGGTAATGAACGGAATTCAAACCTTAACCTTAAAAGTGCTGGCGAATCAACACAGTTCACCACCGGAGCCAAGGATGAACGAATGAACGACTTTTAGACAGCAAATAACGGAAAGCTGACTGTTCCCAAGGAATTAGGCAAAGTTATTCTTTTCAGTGGCAGCCATGGGCGTAGTCTTCCACAAAGTGCATATGACAAGAAGAGAGATAACAGTGTTCTAGGTTAACTATATTAAACCTGAGACAACTTGCTCAGTGGTAGTACAAAATGACCCAGAGAAGTGTAGCAGCTTAATAAAAGATGACTCTGTTGTGGGTCAAATAACAGAGCTCTTAGGCCTGACAGGATAAGTGAGGTTATTACCAATAAATAAGAAAAAAACGCGACATCATATCGTACAATGAGGAGACACTGAATACTAGGAATTCCTTCAGATATGTGGAGTCACTGCGCGTTACGTTATTATGCACATCACAAGTATAGGCTATGTAATATAGGCCTACTGATTTGGCCTAAATAAAGTCAGTATTTGTGATGAAGAAAATTATCTGCAATAAAAACGTATTCAAATGCTTCCCACAGACCACCACAGATAGGACTACCTCCTGTGTTGCCAGATTTCAAGCATCATGGCTTGTAAGATATAGAAGGCAGTGGTTCAGCCAGTTCCTTCTCATATGGTTCTTTACTTCCGCCCACACATTCTCAATAGGATTTAAATCTGGGGAACGCGCTAGAAAGTCTATCATCTTGATATGGTCTTTCAGCGAACCAGGTTTGAATCGAATGAGCAGTGTGGATTGGGCTGTTATCCTGTAGGAACTGAAGGTTTCCACCAGCAAAACGAAGCCTGGTGTAAACAAGCATACACCTCTCTAGAAACCAAAGGTGTTTCCACAAGTTAAACCACCCAATAATTCAGTGGAGCATGCCAGACCCTTCCTGTGACATCCAGCCTCAGCATATCACACTTACCCTGCCATTCCTTGCACAAGTTGCAGTGTATTTGGGATCGTACTGGGTACCTAACTCAAGCTGGCCCCGAAGATGCACTCGAAAAACTAACTTCATCTGAAAATATCACTCTACTCCTGTCAAAGTCAGTTTTTTCAATTGCAAATACAAGGACCGCGTCCTTGTTGTTCTTCCTTCAGGACTTCTATAGAGAGTGCTCCCCTAGAACGTGACCAGCGGATCTTACCCAGTTCCTAATGGTTTGAAGATGGTCAGGGAATTGAGCAGTACCCTTCAAGGATGCAGCAGTATGAAACGGATTACGTTCAACTTCTGCAACTAATCTAGCATCTTGCTCCAGCGTCGAAATACGGGGCCAGCTGGATCCACGTTTCCTATGAAAACTTCCAGTTGCATTATAGTGAAGTACTCACCTCTGAGCTGCTCTTTCAGAAATATGGAATCTTCTCACTGCTTCAGATGCCAAAAAATGCAGGCCAATTACAGCCTGTTATCTACACTTTCTCTCAAGCTAGCATTTGTATGTGGTGCCATAACACAATGCAAAATGAATTATGACAATACATTAAGGTGAATATCGTGTGTTGCACTTTCCGCGCTGTACATTTTTCCCTGCCGTAGCATGGCTTCATATGTTCCGAGAATGACCTGTATTTTATGTCTTTTATAGGAAACTTTAATTTTAACTGCATACGAGTCCTGACGTTTTTTATTTGACTGACTGTACTCTTGTACAAAACTTGTAATCTTTGCAAAGATACTTACTGTGCAATTTGCTTAGAATGGGCTCAAAAAGTAACTGTGGCACGTAACATTCTACACAATTAACAAAAGCGTGATTGTACCTCAGAGCTTCAAGTACTTGACTAACAACAAACGTTTTTCCCGTTGCAGTCTGACCATACACAAACACTGCAGGGGGCAAAGGCTCATCCAACTGTAAAAGAAGAAAAGCACTATTTCACCTAATATCTCCAGATTTTTACATGCTCATATGAATATGAGACCTGTGCTTAAGAAATTAAATTCATTATAATTTAGACCCTTTCCCCATCTACTAGTTTCATCAGCCATGGAAGTAGAGATTACAGGTTGGGCTGGCTAATACAACTGCGTCTGGTCACTCAGTATAGGTAATGGCTATATAATACAAGTTTACATCACCCTTGTCATTGATATCTATCAAGACCTTCTACATACAATGCTACATAATATGCTTTATAATTGACTTAACATGCTTAGTTATTTATAGCAATATTATAAATTAACCCTGAAGTGGTCACATAGTAAACAGCAGGGGTTTTAGTAAGTATACCATCAAGTTAGGAACGCACTAAGAGAAGGTGGAAATATCTGTGACCTTGCAGTATTATCTGTAAACAGTTGGATACACCTTGCTACAGAAGCTAGTAGACAAGTTTAAGGGCCTGTATGACGACCACCTGATATCATATTTATCTGTCATATAGAGAACCTAACTGTAAGTTGGACAAGAATTGCGTATTATGGTCTCCTGACAAAATGTGTCTGGCAAGACAACTTCCAGATAAGCTAGCAGGAGGATGGAGTGGCTGACAAACTTCGAGCTGCTAGCTAGGGAATCTTGGTTGAAACAAGATGACAGCACTCTGAAGCTTGCTAGCCACCTGACTTTCAGAAATGATGCTATAAGATTTATTATTATGAAAAGACTTGTCCACCTAACCACAAACCACAATGGACCAAACGTTCAATGGATGCAACGTCACTAAGCACTATAATATTGTAACATTAACTGGATTTATACACATATACACTCCTATATAATGCCCTCCCACATGTCTTTATACATCCTTAGAAAGTGTTCAATATCTTGTTGGTTCTGATGTTTCACTATTGTCATAAAATATATGTTTGGATATAAAATTATGTAATCACATAATATACACTTACATTTTAGATAGCAATATGCTATATGTATCCAAGTAAAAACCTAAACCATTAAAAATATATACACTGATGCTGTGCACTGTAAATTAATTTTAAAAAACAGTCTGTTGTCATCTGTTGAAATACGTAAAATTATGCCGAAGAATTTCTCAGCAATAGTCATTAAAAAATATAAATATGCTTGAATACATGTAGATTAAATATAAGACAGTCTGCTGTCTATCTGATGAACACAGTAATTTTTTTTTTTTTTTTTTTTTTTTTTTTTGGGAGCCGAAGTCTTCTCAGCAAAAGTCGTTAAAATAAAATTGTACTTGAGTGCACTGGAGTTGGTAATTAAATATTAATTGTAAAAATAGTTGGATTGGAGGCGGCTTGTGATTGTATTCCGTTGCATCAATTGGGCTGTTGGCTTCTGTTTCATACGGATATGCACATTTCGATCACTTGATCATCTTCAGTCCTATAAATTATATATAAACATTTAGTAAGATGTTGTTGTCTAAAGTCATTTATATTTAACTATTGTATGATAAAATTTGGACTCACCTGATAATTGAGAAATTCTTTTACAGTGCACAGCATCAGTGTATATATTTTTAATGGTTTAGGTTTTTACTTGGATACATATAGCATATTGCTATCTAAAATGTAATTGTATATTATGTGATTACATAATTTTATATCCAAACACATATTTTATGACAATAGTGAAACATCAGAACCGACAAGATATTGAACACTTTCTAAGAATGTATAAAGGCATGTAGGAGGGCATTAAGTTATATGGGTGATTCTTCAAATACGGGAAAATTTGTGTTCCGGAGTGATATTTCCCTTCAAATTCAACTTTAACAAAAAATTAAAATAAAAGTTTGTTTCTACTACTCCCATACTACAACTAACTTATCACTTTGAAATGTCACTAACTTTAAATTCTGATATTCCAAAATCGAATTTAATTCAATGAAATGTCATCCACATGCCCTGTCCCAAACCTCGGTTTTGTATATTCTAATGCATTTTTCCACAAAACAAAATGTTACTTCCTTTTCAACTTTTTTCCTGTCAATGAGTATGAATGTGTGAAGAATATTAACCCCTAAAAAATAAAATGAAATAAAATTGTCACCCCACCTAATGAACATAAAGAATGTGCCAAGGGTTTTTGGTCATCCACATGGCTGAGAAGAGTGGAATTTTTTCTGCAGAAATGAGAAATTTGTATAACTGGCAACAGTGTTAGAAAGCCAACAGGGCAGCTTGTGGTTGAATTGTAAGGTTGAATTTTGCTTGCTTACAAACAGTTTGGGATTAACAAAGGACTTTGCATCATTTTCTAGGAAAGCGTTTTTATTCCCCGTCATTAACATGGCTTCTAGAAAGTAGGCAGAAAGTGAATATTTATTAATTTTGATTATGCACTATGATAAACCTTCCAATTCAAAGTACTTGACTGAAGTTGAGCTGACAGAAGTTTAGAAATGGCTTGCTGAGACCACTTAAACTCCTTTTTTGTCATCCACATGTCTGATGAAGGGGTATGTGCATGACTCTCAAGTCATGTAGATGATAAATGTAGGATACTATTGTGTTTGCGGTGTCTGTGACCTGTAGCCTACTTAAGATCTTAAAACTGATTAAATGAATTTCTGCTTGATTCCCCCCCTCCCCCAAAACCATAAAAACACAGTTTCGTTAAAATTACATTAATTCCGGAGTATGCACACAAATTTGCAAATTTGGTGCAAAATCAACTGAAGTATGCTGAGAAAAATATGAAATCACATAAAGAAAAGCAGATTGTTGCCAAAGTTAGTCATTAATGTGGCCTTCTGCCTTCCACATGTACACGAATGTCATTCACATGGCTTTAAAAAATAAAGAAATAAAAATAAATAAAAATATAAACATTTAAGCTCTGCTGGTGTCATATTATAATCAAGTAACTCCTGAGGTATTTTAGTGATTTTTTTTAGATTTTTTAACAAAGTAAAAAATTTGGATTTTACACACTCCAAATTTTCCCGTATTTGAAGAATCACCCATATAGGAGTGTATATGTGTATAAATCCAGTTAATATTACAATATTATAGGGCTTAGTGACGTTGCATTCATTGAACTTTTGGTCCATTGTGGTTTGTGGTTAGGTGGACGAGTCTTTTCATAATAACAAATATTACCACAAACTGAGAGAAAAAATGAAATTTATCAATTCTATAAGATTTAATTTACACAAAAATGTAATTTTAGGCTCACATATGAATGAAATAGAATTGAACAAATCAATTAATGCACTTAAAACGATATGTTATTATGTAATTTAACTGTACAAATACGAATCCGAGCTGCCACACCTAGTGGAGGACTACCGAACTACAACAAACACACCCCTCTGCTCAACGAGGTAAGAACCATTTTACAAATTTTTACTGCGTTCTTGCCGGTAGTATTTCAGCGGTGGTATTACAAGACATCTTCCAGTTAAGCTATCTGGAAGTCACGTATCGGGAGGAATTGTCGGCAGGTGGTAGTACAGGCCCTAAGGATTATTATAAGTAAGAAAACAATGTATCTTTATTTATTTGTAGTGTACAATACAGTTACTTCATTGTTTATTTCAGGTATTAGTGTGCAGAATTCTGAGTTACACTGGATTTTCCTTTACACCATGAGTTACAGTACTTATACACTGATGTAGGCCTATTTCCTAAATGCATGGAACATAAATTGCATGCGATTAGCATGTTTTTTATAATTTGAAGAATACATTCCACATTACACAACGTAATAAGAGTAAATAAATACGGGTACATGAAATGTCAGAGTTTCCCTGACTGGGTAACACATCCCTCGTTTTAAACATCTCTGCACAACCAGAATTCTTCTCTAGAATACACTGAAGTTTGTCACCCTTATTTGAACGGTTTCCAATGGTATTTGACTAAGGGTCAATAGTATAAACAGTTTGATCTCAGATCAGAGGCGAAAGTGATCTCATTTCATGCTGAACTAGAAAATTTTTGTAGTATAAACGTCAACCTGACTGAATTTGCACTGAACTAGTTGCACTGAACTAGGATTAATTTTGACTAAAGAAATTTCTCCGATCAAACTCGTTGACCTCAGTTCAAGGAGTTATTTTCTTATTTGAGACACAGGATCAGCTCATTATAAACATAAGACCGTATTACCTATGTTGTTACAATAAATATCAAGAAAATACACAAAAGACAACTTCATAGGCCTACATTTCTAGCTATAGGCCTACTGCAGTTGTGCGTTTATAGGCTATGTTAGGCTCCTTATAATGCAGTGTAAGATAACTCTACAATGTAACCTCTATAAATTGCTTAGATTATTATTATCATCTCATTCCAATTTTACAGATATCTCGTGATGATAAAAATGATAAATTTCCTCCGGCTCCCCCTGTGTTTTACCCTGTCTAGAGCAAGTCCTTTCTTCCTTCTGAATTTTATGTGACTGATTAACCCTTTCAGACCTGAGATTTCCTGGAGCAAGGCAGTCATCAGGTAAAAACATCAGTGGGCTCAAGTTTAAAATAAAAATGTCAGTGGAATGCCTAGTCTCCATGAATGACATACACACTGTAAACAGATGAATAAAATTCCTCACGTTTCACATAAAGCATTACACTATTAAACTTATATCTCTGATTTTATACAATTCTTGAGACGAAGAATTTACAAGTCAGTAGCAGTGAAAATGTTAAGGCGATTTATATTGTCAGAAATGAAATCTGAGGCAACATTTTTCCAAGCATTTTGGTTTTGCACAGATGTTATTGTATCCGTCTTTTTGGATTCTATTAATGTCTTTATATTTTACCAAGACAATTTCAATCAGGACATCCTTGTCCTCCTTTTAAAAATTAGGGGAACGATCCTCTTTTTGCTTATTTTCAGTCACAATTTCCTTTCCTCCTAGATTAGTGTTATACAACACGATTCCAATCTGAACTCAGATCATTTTCTGAACTTAGATCTCCAGTCAGTGATTTTTATGCAACCCTCTTCAGACAGATAAGTCTGTCATAACTTAATTTTATAATCTTTATAATTTACTTCATTTCTAAATTTACCTGCCCAATTAATTCTGTAAGAGATGATATCTGTTCCTTGCGACAGGGAATGTCCACACAGATGTCCTTATCCATAGCTCCTGAAAATAAAGAAAATGTTTTAGCTGTAAGTAGGCCTACAAAAGAATCTTAAATATATCATTAGTCACTCACTTGTCGGTACCAATTCAAACAATAAATAAGCTATGAATTGTTCCTCAATTTTGTTTTCAAGCTTTTGACCCCATAAAGGGTTTTCCATGTGTAACACAGAACACTAAATGCATTCAATTTATATGGGACTGTGATATAAAATATAACACTCATATAGAATAAGTACAGTCTAGTGCACGGAATCTTTCTGTTACAATGCGCAGTGGTTTATGTTGACAATGGAATACAAGACCAGCTCCACCAGGCCCACTTCAAACCCGTTCCTTCACGCTGGAGGATATATAGCAGAGGCAGACTCTCCACTTAATGTTTATCTATGTTTGTTGTATGTGTGTCTTCCAGTGAAGATTTTGGTCAATTTGTAGTCCTAAAAAATTTACATTCCTAATTTCTAAAATTAGTCAATTTGTCAAAACTTGGTCAATTTGTAGTCCTAAAAATTTTAGAAATTAGCAATGTAAAATTTTTAGGACTACAAATTGACCAAAATCTTGACTGGAAGTCCAAAACTGAGTTCAGCATGTTTTGCTTTATGAATTTTGAATAATATATTACAACAGGATGCATTACTTATGATATATTTTGTATATTTTCACTCGGTAATGAGGTACAGAATCATATTCTGGGGCAACTCTTCCCATAGGGAGGAAATATTTAGATTACAAAAACGGGCAATAAGAATAATATGTGGAAAGAAAAAAAGGGAATCTTGTAAACTGCTATTTGAAAAATTAAAAGTCCTCACTCTTACAGGGGAGTATATATACTCTGTTATGTGTTATATAATAGATAATATTGATAAATTTCAAACTAATTTCAGTGTACATGGACATACTACCAGAAATATGAATGATCTATACAGACCAACTAACTCGTTAAAACTCTTTCAGAAGGGTGCTTATTATTCTGCAATCCAGATATAAAACAAGCTTCCAAACAACATTAAATTATGTATTCAAAGAAAAAGCAAACCTTTCAAAATACCTGTCAAGGAATTTTTAATAATTCACACCTTCCACAATTTGGAGGAATATTTCCAGCTTGGATAAATTTTGCAGCTTGCAGTTTCTGTATAATACTGTTATAACATGCATGCATTTTTTGATCTGACGTGTTCTATATCCTGGAGCCTCGCTTAACACAGGATCTACAGGACGAGATATCTACATCTACATCTACGTCTTGTTCCCCTCCCTCCTACATTCCTGAACCTGAAACCGACCCACGTTCGTAGGTTAATGTTTGAGTGCCAGACTTCTGACATCAAACCAATAAGAGTCAGACTCATCCAGGGGCTGGTGTAGACATTCATTGAGAGGCATGCCTTCTAGTGACTCAAATTAAATGTTCCCATATTCCACCCTCATTTCACTGTTCACCTAGGCCTGAGTGTTGTTCATAGGCTAATGCATGTGTTCGGACTTTAATTCAAACAAATAAGAGATTGGCTCACCTAGGGCTGGCGAAGAACACAAATGCTAAGAAGATTAAACGCCAACTTTAAATAAAGAAAAACATTAGAAGAATCGAGAAGCATCGGAAGTTTCTGTGTACTCTATTGTACATTAATAATTAAAAGCATCTGCAAATGACAGTTATGGACATTTAACAACAGCTGTACATATGGCGGTATGGCTACTTAGTTTCAACTATAGCCAATATGCTGGAATTTTGTCCACAGGAGTTATTTTACATGCCTGAATATCTAGAGACATAGGACTGTCGTATTAATGTGAACAAAGTGACATCGACATGAGCCAGAAAAAGAAAACCAGTGCTTGCTTAACTAAACGGAACTGTTGTTAACCTAGCTGTCATTAAACAAGAGTTTGGGTTTGTTCAGGGAGGCCAAGATTAGATGCAAGCAGATTAATTTTGCAGTTTAATGGTTTATTCTTTAACTAACTAAGAAAATATATGGTATACTGACAAATGCCTTTTCAAGATCAATAAAGGTTAATTCTATGTTCCTTAGAAGTAAGCTGCTATAATATTGTATATTATTTAGAGGACACATAGAAAACTCAGAGAAAGTATGGGCATATCAATTGCCAAACATTGACTACGTTAATAATAAGAATTACCTATTTTATAATTTCCAAATACGCTGTAACCAAAACTTAACACATATAATTATTATTGCATTATCATAACATTACACAGAACTTCTCAAACCAGCAGACAACTCTTGGTCTTGGTCTTTACGCGCGCTTTTATAAAATTATCGATACATTCGATATGTATCGTTTTTAATGTAATCGATTATCAAGGTAGCAGCTGATCTTAAATCAAAATGGCTGTGAAAATTCGGAGTGGATACCAATGAAAATATTATGTATGGGCAGTTTTCATATTTGTATGGAAATACTCAAAATGATAAAATATTCTTAACAACTGTCAATCGAACTCACTTCACATCCTTTCAGTGGTTTAAATTTGAGGAGGAACGGATGAAGTTAATGTGTTGTGATAATTTCTTAAGAAAATAATTTTATATTATATACCTATCTTGTCCTGCTTTGAGGAACTATGTTTCGTAGTAGGAGTTGGTTTGGAAGTGGATTGTGGAAGCCCAAGAACCCGCACTCATTAGAACATTTAAAGTAAGTGATTAAAGGAATAATATCAGTCATAGGTTAACCATTATATTATGAGCCCTGTGAAAAGAGTTCTTAACAGGTTATAATTTATTTTTACAGGTACCTGTACAATGTGTTGTCGAAGAATCAGACCGTTTCAGAAAACAACCGTGGGCTCCTTGTGGAAACATTGAGATCTATTGCAGAGATTCTCATCTGGGGCGACCAAAATGATAGCAGTGTATTTGAGTATGTATTAATAGATATTTATTACTAATGCAGGTTCACGAAGACAAATGAATCGGTGGTGAAAGATAGCCCCGTGCCATGTGCTAAGCTCCACCCACTCTCCACTACCTTTCTTTCTTGCCATTGTCATGTCGACAGCTGTGACCTCAGCCCCCCTATCCCTAGCCAATGCAGGCAATGCAGCTCACTGTTATACTGCACTATTCACTGCGCTAATTAATTTAAATTATGATTACAAAAGTTATGTAAACGACCCTTGTACCAATATATTACGAAAACGATCCGTGTACCAATACAGGCTACTATGAAAATGTCCCTTGTACCAGTTTAAAAAGCACAATAAGAAAACGACAAAAGACCCTTGTTTCAAATCATAAAAGCACAATATGAAAACAATGACCCATGTACCAAATCATATTACAAAAATTACATTCACCAGAGCCTCTTACGTTTTACTTAGGACCCACCACATGACGATAGAGGTTGATTTGAGAAGGTCTCTAAACTCAGATAGATGAATTTCCACTTCACAGCCCAATGATCACTTGTGGTGTAGTGGTTAAAATGACTGGCTATGAAGCTAGCGACCCATGTTCGATTCCTGCTTGATGAGAAATTTACAGTTAGGAATAGGTCCCTGGTAGGTAGGGAGGGCAAAGAAGAAGTGAGAGGAAGGGAGGTAATAATAATATTAATAATAATAATAATAATAATAATAATGTAATTTTATTGTCATTAAACCAGAGGTCCACGTGTAAAGAAATTCCTCTGCTTTCATAAACCATGTGTTGAATATCATAAAGTTATTTGCAGCACAGAATTCTACCAACCTGTCACCTCTTTCATTCCTTTTACCAAGCCCAAAATTACCGGCTATGACACTAGTTTTTTGCTTACCTACTTTGGCATTCCAGTCCCCCAATAACAGAGTTACATCATTGCGTGCTAACTTGTCAACAACCTCCTGAACTTGCTCATAAAATAGCTCTAAATCCGTTTCGCTGGCTTCTGATGTAGGAGCGTGTACTTGCATAATACTTGTTTTAACTGGTCTAGTGTCCAGTCTTAACCATATTATTCTGTCGTTTATTGTATTGTACTCCAGGACTGAGTTTACCATTTTATGGTGCATTATTACAGCAACTCCGTTGACTCTGTGACTTTCTCCCCCCGAGTAATACACTGTGTGATTCCCGCACTTCACCTGTCCCGCACCAGTCCACCTCAATTCAGGGTCAATCCATATGAAATCATCCAATGGGTGTTGCTGACATATTTTATTTTATTTTTAAGTATATATTTTCTGTTTCTATGTGTATCTGGGAGTACAGAACAATTTTTTTTTCATTTTTATCACTAACGCTTTGGCAACTAGTGGCCATTTTGCTTAGAAGGATTTGGCATTTTTGGCATTTTCAAAGGTTAGCGGTAAGTTAAATAACTATTTTATTTATGAAGATATCAACTTGAAGTAAAAACCATCTTAATCTACAAGAAACAGTCTACAGTTCATGTTATGACCAAACTTTTTTAGGTCTTAAGGAAATAGTCTAAAACTTTATTAGAAAATGCAGTTCCGATTAGAAAAAATTAACAACTTTATAAAACTTTTTTTCATAGAAGGGATGAAAACACATGTTTCATATTTCCCCCCACAAAGATATAGTAGATCACTAGATGCTAGAAAAATTTGAGATCATTTATGTAAATTCTTTAGGTTTTATGAGTCTTCAAATATCGAGATTTTGGAAAATGTTGATTTTCAAATTAAAATATCTCAAATGGGACTGAACAGAAAAATCTGAAATTTTCTCAAAATATTCTTCTAGTGCCTAGTAATCAACATATCACTGTGTTCTGACCAGAAGTATTTTATTTTTAATAAAGAAAATGCTAAACAATAACACTGTCAAATGAGCGAATAACAACGTGTTAAAATACAATAAAAATTGTCAAAAATAATATGTATATGTAGATGTAGATGTGGATATCTCGTCCTGTAGATCCTGTGTTGAGCGGGGCTCAAGGATATAGAACACGTCAGATCAAAAAATACATGCATGTTATAACAATAATATAGGTCTACAGAAACTGCAAGCTGCCAAATTTATCCAAGCTGGAAATATTCCTCCAAATTGTAGAATGTGTGAGTTATTAAAAATTCCTTGACAGCTGTTTTGAAAGGTTTGATCTTTCTTTGAATACATAATAATTTAATGTTGTTTGGAAGCTTGTTATATATCTGTACTGCAGAATAATACGCACCCTTCTGAAAGAGTTTTAACGAGTTATTTGGTCTGTGTAGATCATTCATGTTTCTGGTAGTACGTCCATGTACACTAAAATTAGTTTGAAATTTATCAATATTATTCACTACAAAACACATAACAGAGTAACACAATAAAAAAGAAGTTTTATAGACAGTGGAGTATACTGATAATTACTATTGATAAAAACCTAAAATAACAACACTTTATTCTCCACTTACTTTCACTTTTAATTACACAGGACTAGTTTCAAGAGCATTTATTCGCTCCCATCATCGGCTGGTGGTCGACTGTTATTCTGGTTGCCATGTTGGTTTGTATATATGCATTGTTCTGTGCTGCCCTCTCGTTCCGTTTTTGTAAGTCGCACTATGTCGTCTATAGGTGGGATTTCAAAGTTCATAACCTTGTCTTCTTTCTTAGTGATGAATATTTTCTCCCATACGTTCAGTTCGGATGGTTTCTTAACGTGTTTTAATAGTTTGATCTCCTTTTTAACACTGTGATTTTTTGTCCAGCAATGGTATGCAACTGCTGATCTTTCGGTCTGCATTAGTTTTATGTTTCTTAAGTGTTCCTTCATTCTTATTTCCAAACTCCTCCTGGTTTGTCCAATGTCCAATTATAGTACATTGCATTAAACAAAATAGTTTTATGTTTAATCAAGAATATTATCAACAAACTACGGGACTAGCTATGGGTAGCCCAATTTCACCGATGTTGGCTGACCTATACATGAGTAACCTTGAACTAGAGGTCACCAGGGCATTCCCACATATTTTTAAAAACTGGTTCAGGTACGTCGATGATATTTTCGCTATCATCCCAAAAAGATTTGTAGAAGATGCATTAAAATTGTTAAATGCACAAGACCAATCGATAAAGTTTAGGCTACCATTGAAATGGAAGAAGACGGATGTTTGCCTTTCCTAGATTTAAAAATCATGAGGAAGCATGGAAAACTGGAATTCGGAATTTACAGAAAAAATACACATGTGGACAACTACATTAAATGCAATAACAACAACCCAAAAGCTCACCAATTTGCTGTTTTTCATAGCCTAGTTCATAGATTAATTAATATTCCAATGACAAAGACAGAGTATAATAAAGAATATAAACATATACTAGAAGTGGCAACGATTAATGGGTTTAAGACAAATTTCATAGACAAAATGATTAGAAGACACACTAAGAAAAACAAGATCAGAGAAATTAGTACATTGGATACTTTAGAAAAAACACAGCAACATTACAAAAAATTTACTTACCACCCTAAATTCTTTAATAAATTTGAAAAAGTGTTTAAAAACCACAATATAAAATTGGCACCAAAGAATAATTATACCATTAGGAACTTGCTCAACCACCCATTGAAGAATAGTATACCAAAAACTAAACTATCAGGTATCTACCAAATAGAATGCGCAGATTGTGATCAGGTCTACATTGGACAAACCAGGAGGAGTTTGGAAATAAGAATGAAGGAACACTTAAGAAACATAAAACTAATGCAGACCGAAAGATCAGCAGTTGCATACCATTGCTGGACAAAAAATCACACGTTAAGAAACCATCCGAACTGAACGTATGGGAGAAAATATTCATCACTAAGAAAGAAGACAAGGTTATGAACTTTGAAATCCCACCTATAGACGACATAGTGCGACTTACAAAAACGGAACGAGAGGGCAGCACAGAACAATGCATATATACAAACCAACATGGCAACCAGAATAACAGTCGACCACCAGCCGATGATGGGAGCGAATAAATGCTCTTGAAACTAGTCCTGTGTAATTAAAAGTGAAAGTAAGTGGAGAATAAAGTGTTGTTATTTTAGGTTTTTATCAATAGTAATTACATAACAGAGTATATATACTCCCCTGTAAGAGTGAGGACTCTTAATTTTTCAAACAGCGGTTTACAAGATTCCCTTTTTTTCTTTCCACATATTATTCTTATTGCCCGCTTTTGTAATCTAAATATTTTCTCCCTATGGGTAGAGTTGCCCCAGAAAATGATCCCGTACCTCATTACCGAGTGAAAATATGCAAAATATACCATAAGTAATGCATCCTGTTTTAATATATTATTCAAAATTCTTAAAGAAAAGCATATAATTTTTTGTTGTTGCTAGTAAAATTAAATATGTCATAAAACTAACATATTAAAGGAGAAAAATTCCTCCGGCACTGGGACTTGAACCCAGGACCTTTGGCTATTCGCGCCAATGCTTTACCAACTGAGCTAAGCCGGACTGCATGTGACATGACTTGTCTGTCTGTGAGGTAGACCATTAGGGCAATCAGTCATAGGAGAGAGGTTCCATCTGGTGCTGTGAATTGAGCTCCAGCTTAGCTCAGTTGGTAGAGCATTGGCCAAACCATTGGCCATAGGTCCTGGGTTCTAGTCCCAGTGCCGGAGGAATTTTTCTCCTACAATATTCTCATGTATTGTCCAACAGAGACAATAATCTATAGTGATCAATAGGCTACTCCAGCAGAAGGAGACCATATTGCCACATTTGCTGAGCAAGCCAGAATATGCTGACTTGAAAAAGGCAAGTCTCTACAGACTCCTCTGTAGCTCCTTTGTTCAGTAATCAGTAGCTGTGCTTGACTGAAAATATCAAAAAAGTTGCCCCTTCACTTTAAAAAATATCAAAATATCAATATCAGTTCTGATCGTATTGCAGGCAACAATGTCCTTTACTTCAAAAGGTCTTATTTCAAATTTGGGCAAAATGGAAATACTATGTTCACCATAAATATCACTTTTTGAGTGAATGTAACATCTTATAATGCTAGAAGTTTGTTCCACAGCTGAGCCAAAGGTTTAAAAAATGTAAAGGTACAAGTGTATAGGAAATACCTTTGATTTTTTCAGAACAAAATTTGAACACTTCTTCTCCTGAAGGTATCTGGTCCAAATATCGTCTTTGCAAACTAGCCATCGAGACAGCCCTCTTTGTACCCCCTCCAATCACATCGCAAGCATTCTTTCCATTAGAAGTGGGAAAAAAAGGCTATTCAGCTTCAAAGTGATTGCGAATATTAAAAAAGTTATTTTTGTTTTTGTACTGGCTACCATCTCCATCGCTAAAATAAACAATTTTTTTAACTGAAGGGGCAACTTTTTTAATATCTTCAGTCAAGCACAGCTACTGATTTCTGAACAAAGGAGCTACAGAGGAGTCTGTAGAGACTTCACAGTCTAGGATGTCCGGATAGCGCCGCGTCGAGTGTTGAGAGGCCTGTGATAACTCCGGCCGTGGAAGCCTACAGACCTATTTAACTGTAGAGACTTGCCTTTTTCAAGTCAGCATATTCTGGCTTGCTCAGCAAATGTGGCAATATGGTCTCCTTCTGCTGGAGTATTGATCACTATTACTACTACCATGGAACATTTAATATGTTAGTTTTATGGCATATTTAATTTTACTAGCAACAACAAATAATTATATTATTTTTTGACAATTTTTATTGTATTTTAACACTGTTATTAGCTCATTTGACAGTGTTATTTTTTACCATTTTCTTTATTAAAAATAAATACTTCTGGTCAGAACACAGTGATGAAATTTTATATGTTGATTACTAGGCACCAGAAGAATATTTTGAGAAAAGTTCAGATTTTTCTGTTCAGTCCCATTTGAGATATTTTAATTTAAAAATCAACAATTCTACAAAATCTCGATATTTGAAGACTTATAAAACCTAAAGAATTTACATAAATAATCTCAAATTTTACTAGCATCTAGTGATCTACTATATCTTTGTGGGGGGAAAATATAATTTGTAAAGTCCAGGTGGTGTGTTATTGAGACTGCTTTCCACAGCCGATAGACCAAACTAGTAACCCATCAATCCTTTCAGAGGCTCGAATAACACAGTCTGGGTTCTCTGAGTCATAGACGTACATAAACTTATTTGATTGACAGAAAAGTTGTCAGAAGGATCCCTCTTCTTCCCAGTCGATACTGTTCCAAAGATATGTAAGTTTTCTTGCGGTACGTTGGCCACCAAGAAACAATGTCAAACATGCCATCCAAATAAACTACAATCACCTCGAATGACTGCTTTCTTGTTGATAAAACCAACTGCTGGTATTCTTCGGGCATGTACAGTTGGTCCACTTTACGAACTTTCCCCTTGATCAAGGTAAAATCTCTAACCCAAGGGAGGTAAGAGTACCCTCACTCTTGATAGTAATGGTGTTATTCCATGTGACTCGCATTACAGTTAGAAGCATGATTTTCCTACAAATAAAATTTTTCTAGCTCTCATATAAAATTTATGAAACTCTTTACCCCTTGTAGGTTTTACATCCTTGAGGTTATATAACCTGGGTGCAATATTGCTTTTACATTTTTAATGATTTTTTAAATGTTGTGACACGTGTCACATTAAAATGGACATCCAAATTGTCTGCATCTACTTTTAACTGGAATTCTGGTCTTAGGCCTATATTATAACTAGGAACTTAGTTTTGGTGCAGTATAATATAAACATCAGTGTATGTTACCATACAAATAAATAAATAAAATCAGGTAAACTGATGTAACAAAGTGCCAGTATGTTTTTGTTTAATCAGTTATGATTGCAGTTATGATATGCAGAATACAAAAAAAAAAAAAGTCAAATTGGCCAGTTTCGGGATTTGAACCATGGAACTCCAGAATGTCAGGCCAAGACGTTACCATCTCAGCCACCTGGGTCATTTTAACGGTCTAGTTGGATAAGCGCATTTAAAACAATAGTGTTGTCATAGCTAACTGTATTTTAATTGCCAAAGCCTTATAAGATCACAGTAAAACAATTGACTATGTTGTCATGATAACTGATGTGCATTTCATAAATTCTTTCGAATACGTATATTACCATAAAATAGGCACTAAATTGAGCATTACTCTGAAAGAGGTCAACCGATTTTATCCAATACCAATGTACGTCTTCCCATGGACATTATAAATGTGTATACCAAGTTTCATAAAAATCCGGTAAAGCGTATTTGAGTTACAGCGTCTTTAAAATAGACAATAAATTGGGTTTTACTCCAGTACTGGTCTACCGATTTTGTCCAATATCAGTAGACGTCTTCCCATGTACATTATAAATGGGTATACAAAGTTTCAGGGAAATACAATAAAGCATATCTGAGTTATCGCGACTTCTTATATATTAACATAAAAGGCACTAAATTGGGTATTATTCCGGTACTGGCCAACCGATTTGGTCGAATATCAATAGACGTCTTTCCATGGATATTATAAATGCGTATACGAAGTTTCATAAAAATCCGATAAAGCGTATTTGAGTTATTGCACCTTTAAAATATACACTAAATTGGGTTTTACTCTGGTACCGGTCAACAGATTAGGTTCAAATTCAATAGGGTAATTTTCATGGGTGTCATAAATGCGTTTACCAAGTTTCATGGAAATCCGATTCAGCGTATATGAGCTATGGCGCCTTTCTAATATAATCTATTAAAATAGGCACTAAATTGAGCATTACTCCGGTACCGGTGAACCGATTTCGTTCAATATCAATAGGGTTCTTCCCATGGACATTATAAATGTGTTTTCCAAGTTTCATGAAAATCCGAAAAAGAGTATTTGAGTTATGGTGCGTACAGACACATGGACAGACGGACAGACTTTTTTTGTCCACCACACAATCTCATAAAGTACCATACTGGCACTTAATAATAGATCCAAAAATAGGCCTTTCATTATAAAAAAAAATTGATGTGACTTGTGTTACGTTTATGTTGTGCAATTTGTGTTGTGTTTGGCATAACTGCTCATATATACACCTTAGTACAGTAGGTCTAATGTAGATTTTATTTTCATAGTGTTTTTTAAAAAAAATGTTACGCCATTTTTTTATTTCAACTATGTTCCTCTACATCCAGAGGCTGCCAATTGGACAAAGAATACCAGCTTACAGTATTAGCATTGCATAAAGTAGCTATAATGGTGTTATTAGTTGATCACTGAAGAAGAAGAACTCTATTGTTTTGAATACAGATGGTATCTTCTTATAGAAAATTTATGAGCTTGTAAGGGAATTTCTTTAAACGTGACTCCCAGATCTTGAAGGAGAGCGACACACTTCTTAGGAATAGTGCCTTTGGCACTGACCATTATATCTTGAACTTCAATATCTTCTGAATTACATTTTTCTTTATAAAAGGGCACTGTCGGTTCATATATTGCCTGTTTCTCTAAATGTACCTCATGAGGTTGGTCAAAGACATTGAAGCCATTATTTCGGAGGGCACTGGCAATAGTGGATCTTACAGTGTGGTGTCTAGTATTGTGCAGTACTTCGCTAAACGGACAAAAGCCAAGGATGTGAGGCAAAGTTTCAATCTTGTTGCACCTTCCACAACAGTTTCCGTCCTGACTCCTTCCATTCAGATGAGGACAGGCCAGAATGCTTTACTATCCATCTGTTGGCTGGAGGATATTCTTTATAGAGACAAACACCTTTGCCTTTATGATTCAGATTGCACCAATTTTTATATTCCTCATCCTGAAAATTCCTGATTTTTTCATATCCAAAAATCCATGATGATCTTGAAGCAGCTCAGTGCTGTGTAGGTGTAGAGACATTCAGTTTGTTAAAACATCTTGACAAATCTTCATGAAGATTCCTTGCTTGTGAAATGTGTTGATTTTCTGGCATGATTAGGATATTTATTCCATTTATGCCTTGAAGAAAATCTTCCCAGTTGGCTCAAAATAATCCAAGGCCCTGCATTTGTCTATTATTGTAGAGTATTGAATCGGGGATACTTATCTGAAGAAAGGCATAAACTTAATATTTGCTTTAATGTAGATTTTATCATTTTGTCTGTGACTAACAACAAATCTTTCAAGGAATTTTTTGGATGGAATGGATATAAAGCGGAAGGTTAAAGATGGGCAAAGCACAGAGTTCAATATTTGGAACTTCTGGTTAGAACTTAACCAAGGACTAGACGATAGTTTATCTAGTTTCTCCTGGAGATCAATCAGTACTTTTTTACCATCCAGAATGATGACTCAGATGGTTAGGCCTACATCCAAAGCAATAGCTCTGTTTAATTTAAAGTTTTACTGAATATTGAAGCTTGTTTTAAGTTAACCTATGTTTCGTTTTGTTCTTAATTACTGTAGTCTTGCTTGAGGATATTGCATGGTGAGTTAATGACTTATTGACTGAGACTAAGGTTTAGATATATGTGTTATAGCAGTTGTGAAGCTCGTTGCTATAAACAAACTTTTCATCAAATATCTAAATATTTATTAGGCCCTATTTTACTGAAATTCTCAAAATGATATCACTTCGGACAGTAACACAATTAAATGTCCATTATGTGAAGGATTCTTCAAACGAAGACCCACGCTTCCTCTGCAAGCCAGACAATAGCAGGTCGCTATACTGATAGCTAAAATGTTGATGGAGATGGATTTACATTGCATAGTAAGTCTCAAAATGATTCTAACGAAGATACGGATGATCCAACCCATATTCCTCGACGAACCTATTCTCTGAATGATAATTCAAATAATATAGAAGTAATCCTGTTAATCCAAGAGAATCGGCATGTAAGAATGAAGCTATTCCAGACAATCTTATTACAAACGGTCAGCATATGAAGCCAACCACATCTTCAGGTGAACTCACTCAATCTATAACTTGTACTATCTGCCATAGACAATTTACAAAACGTGGCATTAATATACACATAGCCAGAAATCATAACTCATTATCTCAAGACTCGTCTGTTAATGTCCTCACTCCAGACTCTGGCTGTATTAATGATGGTATCACTACAGAAAGTACAACAGTGCTTCTGAGTGATATATGTAATACAGATGAATTAAATTATGATCTTACTCAAGAGCAGGCTTCATCTGAAAGTGTTGGTAAAAATCGGACTCCTTGTCCTCATTGTGGTCAATTATTTATCCATGTTAATACCCATATCAGCGAAGCTCATCCTGAGCATTTTCGACAAACATTAGTGGATCGACAGCCCAGTACCCACTATACAATACCTGAAGCTGCAGGTAAGATGAAATCAGAACGATGTCAGAATCATAATTCTGTTAGACAGGACCATACTAGGCCTATAGCTGGAAGGCTACAAAGATAATCTAAACGTATGGAATGATCGTTTTTTGCCCAAAATCTACATGAAAATGACTTTGACAGTGCAGTGACAGAATTTGCCTTGTTCCTATCTAATTCTATTGAATCTCTGCCAGGCCCAAAACACCCAGCAAGAAAATACTATGAGGCGAGAAAGCAACAACGCGAGATCAAAGTTCAACAAACTTACCACCACCATAGCAATCCTCAACGGGCTACTAAAAGAGATAGAGAAAAGAGGTGAAATAGATATAAATATGAGGAGATACAATATTTATATTACAATCAGGGACGAAAAGCAGTGAGAAAAGTTATAAACGATAACAACCAGCAATGCACAGCTGATATTCAAGAAATGTTTTCCTATTATTCTCACTATTTTTCAAATCCCAATGACTGTGTCAGGAAAGAGTACCGGGACACTTAGCGGAAGCAGAGCGAGCTGTCTTAGATGACACAGAAAATGATATTATTTCCAAAGAAGAAATAGTAGAAGCCATACACGGAATAGCAGTAGACACAGCTCCAGGCCTCGATAGAGTCCTCGTTAGAGTAATAAAGGATGACCTCGCTGCTGAAATTATAGCAAAAATAGGTACCAGAATGCTAAAATCTGGCCAGGTTCCAACACTATTCAAAAAAGCTCGCATCATTCTGATATACAAAAAGGATGATCCATCAGACTTGTCAAACTGGCGTCCAATATCCATATGCAGTGTCCTGAAAAGGGTGACAGAACGAGCTTTAGATGCCAGACTCAGATGCTTCATATCATTTAGCGAACATCAAAGGGGTTTCACCAAATCACCAGGCACAACAATCAATACATCACTATTGCGTTCTATTCTGCTTTCTTCAAAAGTTTTAAAAAAAGATTGCACCATTGTTTTCCTTGACATCACTAAAGCATTTGACAATGTAGGACACAGTCATTTGCGTAAAACGGTAGCATCATCAATGACTCTGAATAGACTATCTGATCTTAATAATATTTCCACAGAGCATATATTTCACGAACTATGTGAAATTTTAGATCATTATGGATATCAACTAGATGATGAGTTAGAACCCCTAACCATTCTAGGTTTTGTTGACGATACTGTTCTGATTGGTAATGGAATGTCATCTGCCAAAGAACTAACATGGATGGCGCTTCAGAGATTTAAAGAAATTGGTTTAGATATCAATCTTCAAAAGTCTGTAGCGATAAATATAGTCGGTGGTAAAATAGTTAATGAAGAGTTCAGGCTTCTCTCCGATATTAATATTCGTTGTATTTCTGACCATGAATATATAAAATATTTAGGGGTAAATTTTTCCAATGACATCGTTCTGGATGGTAAAACTGTATTGACTGACTTCCAGGAGAAGCTGGATACACTGTCTTCTAGCTCTTGGTTAAATTCTAACCAGAAGTTCCAAGTATTGAACTCTGTGATTTGTCCGTCTTTAACCTATCACTTTATATCAATTCCATCCGAAAAATTCCCTGAAAGATTTTTGTTAGACACAGACAAAATGATAAAATCTACATTAAAACAAATATTATGCCTTCCTACGGATATTCCCGATTCAATGCTGTACAGTAATAGTCAAATGAAGGGCCTTGGATTATTTCGAGCCAACTGGGAAGTTTTCCTTCAAGGAATAAATGGAATAAATATCCTGATCAAGTCAGAAAATGAACATATTTTACAAACAAGGAATCTTGATGATGACTTGTCAAGATGCATGAACAAACTGAATGTCTCTACATCTACAGTTGACTCTTACTCTAAGATTGTCGTGGATTTTTTAATACAAAAAAAATCAGGCATTTTCTTCAGGATGAGGAATATAAAAACTGGTGCAGTCTGAGTAATAAAGGCAAAGGCGTTTGTCTCTATAAAGTATACCCTCCTGCTAACAGATGGATAGTCAAGCTTTCTGGCCTGTCCTCATTTGAATGGATGGAGGCTCTGAAAATGTTAGCCAACACAACAGCAGTGCGTGCTGTTCCAGGTAGAAGTCGGGACGGAAACCATTACAGAAGATGTAACGAGATTGAAACTTTGCCTCACATCCTTGGCTTTTGCCCGTTTAGCAAAGCACTGAGCAATACCAAACACCACACCATAAGATCGACTTTTGCCAGTGCCCTCCGAAGTAATGGCTTCAATGTCTTTCCGCTAATGGCAGCTGTAGGAGAATCGACATTATCGCCATGAAACCAGGTGATAATAAAGGATACATCTTGGATCCTACTATAAGATTTGAAACTCATATCGACCAACCTCATGAGGTGCACTTAGAGAAACAGGAAATATATGAACCAACAGTGCCCTTTTATAAGGAAAAATATAATTTAAAAGACATCAAAGTACGAGCCAAAATGGTGGGTGCAAGAGGCACTATCCCTCAGAAGTGTGTCACGCTACTTCAAGATCTGGGAGTCCCAACATCGACCTTTAAAGAAACTGCCTTACAGGCTTTAAAGTTTTCTATAAGAATAGTTAGATACCATCTGTATTCAAAACAGTAGATTTCTTATTTCTTCTTCTTCTTTAGTGATAAACTTATAACACATTTCTACTGCATGCTGTTATGATATTCTTTGTCAATTGGCAGCCTCTGATGTAGAGGAAATTGTTAAAATAAAAAAACACTAGAAATAGACACAATATGAGAACTCAACAACTAAGCCACAGCAATGCACAAAAAAATTTTCACTTCATGTCAATAAAATTATACAATACATTTCCAGTGGAAATAAAACAATTACCATATATGTTTAAAAATTAAAATGAAATATATTTTAAAAACAGGATGTCATTATACGGTAGATGAATTTTTAGCAGATTTTAAAAATTAATTAAAAATCTATTCAGACTCATAAAATTATCTATAACCAACAAATTATTTATTGATTATGCCCTATAATTTTTTCTAAATTTCTTCATTTTCAGGTACTGGCATATTGGTTGCATGTATGTTAATATTATGTATGTGTATATGTGTGAGAGGATGATGACGTGTCCTATATCATATGTATTGATCAATGGATGAATAAAATACAATACAAATACTCTGTGTGTTAATAAAACTGTCTTTTTTTTTTACAGTTTCTTCCTGGAAAAGAATATGCTTTCCTTTTTCCTTAAGATATTGAAGCAAAAATGTGGCAGCTATGTTTGTGTTCAGTTACTTCAGACATTGAATATTCTTTTCGAAAATATCAGAAATGAAACATCTTTATGTAAGTACCTTAAATTTATCTGTCTGTATCCAATAGGGTCTCCAAATAAAAATTGCAGTGTTGATATACGAGTAAATAGCATTTGTTTGAATATAACTTTTTTAACTAATTGATGATGCATATTCGCAATTCTAAAGTTACAGTGTATGCTATTGAACCATCTTTGTGCATTACAGAATGAGAAAAGTTATGGCAAAAGTTTCATTGCAGTTTGCTTAAACCTTGTTCTATTTTTGTCTTCTTTATTAATTATTTTTAAAAAATAACACAAAGTGTTTGCAGGTTAGTGCAAAAATAAAATTGTATTATAATCTGATTTAGATCTCTCCTCAGTGAGATAATGTATCATTTAAAAAATTAATAATTTAACTTAAGGAAGGTTTTATATTTTTTTAAACGTTCTTTTAAT
This sequence comes from Ectobius pallidus, assembly GCA_964059195.1. Classification (NCBI taxonomy): domain Eukaryota; kingdom Metazoa; phylum Arthropoda; class Insecta; order Blattodea; family Ectobiidae; genus Ectobius; species Ectobius pallidus. The sequence goes on from CAXKWD010000012.1 coordinate 21,117,480, forward strand.
AATCATGTTATTTTTGTCTTCTTTATTAATTATTTTAAGAAAATAACACAAAGTGTTTGCAGGTTAGTGAAAAAATAAAATTGTATTATAATCTGATTTAGATCTCTCCTCAGTGGATAAAGTATAATTAAAAAAATTAATAATATAACTTAAGGTTTTATATTGTTTTTAAATGTTCTTTTAATAATTATGTTTTTTAGGTAGATTTTCGAAGAAAAATCTACCTATTGCAATGGATACCACTTTATGATTTTCGAAAAATTCTTTCATATCTTTACGTTTCATGCTCCCCTAAGTACGAAACCACCGTCCGTTCAAAAAAAAAATTTGTGATATTTATATATATATATATTTAAAGGTAAAGTGATCCCTATACAGGCCATGGAGGCCCAGAGGGTTCCAGGAGGTTGAGGCTCCCAGATTTTGAACATTCGGCACATGAAGGTGGTAAGGTTGTCAGCCTTACGCACCGGCCGCCTTACCCCCAGGATTGCTCCTGGTACTCATTTCTGTTAGAGGCTGAGTCGACCCCAGGGCCATAGTGCCACCAGAAGGATTAGGCCAATTGAAAAATCTCAATGACCTCATCGGGAATCGAACCCGCAACCTTCCGGTTTGTAGCGCAGCGCCTCAACCACTACGCTACGGCGTACCCCATATATATATTTATATATATATATATTTATATATATATTTATATATATCTTTACACGATAGCGGCCGTAATTTTGAAGATATTTGAACCAAATTTTATTATGTTATTTCTAGGCCCAATAGTTCGGACAAGTTCGTTAATGGGCAAAATTGGCCCAAGGGGGTGGTCGGGGGAGGGGGTTGAAATTTTTAAAAATGTATATCTCGGCCCCTATGAAGTATAGAGGGAAACTTTGTTTGAATAAATTAGAGTACTCCCTATGGAGTTCACAGTGACACCAACGATTCGGGGGTTCGAGTGAGGGTGGGGGTGGAGGTGGGGGTGGGGGATGAAAATTCGAAACTTTTGAAACCACGTCTTGTGGGGTATCGTTGAAAAGCTCTTGATGAGTACTCTACAAATCAATAAATAGTTTCTTCATAGCTCTCATATTACGCGAGATTTTAATGTTTGAAAATAATAACACTTAAAAGAATTATTATAATATCATAATTTTGTCTTGTTTAGCGGCTTTGCTAATTTTATTCATTGCTGATCTTGCGCACGGCCTCCCAGAATATTATATCCTATTCTTGTTGTCAAAACAAATGATTGTAGGCTCTTCCTCTTTACCGAATTCAGTTCTTATTACTGCAGGTTAACCATGCCAAGGCTAAAGAAGAAGAGTGCTATGCAGCGACAATAAATTAAACCAAAAGCACTTCGAAATCTACCTCCGCCTGTAGGCCTGCCTAAAGGGATTTTTGAATATGGAATGATTCAATCTTAATCTAATTTCATTCTGCAAACTGAATAATTCTCTCTAAGAAAGTTTAAATAAAGAATTTTGTGCATATTACCTGTACAAAGTAGAATCTTAATCATTATCATAAGTCATTTCCAGTACTTCAAGAAGTGAATCATAAATTTTTGTGAGTTATTGTAATAATAATCTCATATATTAAAGAAGCAACTACAATAAGTTTAGTTTATCACAGACTGAAATTTTGCATACTTTTGCTTTTCTAACCAGCTTATTGGCAGAATATGTGTCAAAAGCTCAAAGAGCTATTTCTGTAATTCAATTCTGACACATAGTTTTTTCTAAACCAACTTAGGGCCGATTGTATAAACAGTTTGATCTTGGATCAGAGACTAAATTGATCTCAGTTCACGCTGAACTCGGAAATTTTTGTTGTATAAACGCTAATCTGAGATCAATTCGCACTGAACTAGGATCAATTTTGACTGGAGAAATTTCTCCGATCAAACTAGTTGATCTCAGTTCAAGGGGCTGTTTTCGTATTTGAGACATAAGATTAGCTCATTATAAACATAATATTAGGCCTACCTGTGTGGTTACGATAAATATAAAGAAAATACACAAAAGACAACTTCATACATTTCTAGCTATAACATAGTTGTGCATACATTTCTAACTATAAAGTAGTTGTGCGTATATAGGCTATGTTTTAGGCTCCTTATAATGCAGTGTAACATAACTCTACAGCATAACCTGTACGTTATTATTATGTTGCACTATTTACTATAATACGAAAATAACCCTTGCACCACAATTGCAACTAATACGAAATTATCAATCTTTGCCATTTCATGCAGCTCCCTAAGCTTAAACACAGGAATTCTCGCTTATCACCTCAATGTTCACTTGATGGCGTAGTGGTAAAACGAGTGGCTGTCATGCTAGCGGTCCCGTGCTCGAATCTCCTTGTGTTCAATTTTTTTATTGTAGGAATAGGTAGGTAGGGTAAAGGAGAAAAGAGATTGAATAGTAGAAAGGGGGAAAAAATAAAAAAAAATTCCAAATTTTCAACGCTGCTAAACGAGAGACAGTTAGGAGATTATGGTGGAACTACTAGGAAATCTCGAGTGGGAGGATCTTAAGGGGCGACCTGTTTTTGGATTTTCCCCAAATGCTTTCTTCGTTATCTTTCTTTATGTGACCTATTAACTCTTTCAGAACTGATATTTTACATTGTAATAAGGCAGTCTTGAGGTAAAAACTTCAGTGGGCTATTAAGTTTAAAATCGATAGAGAAAAGTTCAGTGGAATAGGCTACCTGGTTTCCACGAATGACAAACATAACAGATGAACAAAAATTCCTTAAGTTTTACGTCTCCGCTCTTAAACAATTCATGAGACGAAGCATTTATACGTTCTTAGCCGTGCAAATGTTAAGCCGATTTATAACCCCATGAATGAAATTACCAGAACATTTTTCATCGCATTTTGCTCTTGCACGGATATTTGCATACGTCATTTTGGATTCTACAATATCTTTATATTTTCCCAAGACAATTTCAATTAGGAATGATCCTTTTTCTGCTTAATTTTGATAACACATTTCGCATAACACAGTCTAAATACGGAGGAAAACAGAATAACAATGCTCTCGTCTCGCGGTACTCATCTGTTTCTGCGATGTTGCCAAGCGCTCATGTATGAACTAGGATCAAAATTGAACTTCGATTAGTTGATCTTAGATCAGTGTTATACAATACGACTCGAGCCTGAACTCAGATCATTTTCTGAACTTAGATCATAATTGATCTCCAGTCAGTGATGTTTATACAATCGGCCCTAAGAAAGTTGATAAAAATAATTATTCTATGTTGTAGAACAAGTTAGGGTTTAAGCAGTAGACACTTAACACAATTTTTAAATGTTCGTTTTTGTTTTTTTAATCTCCTGAGGGAGAATGTTGGGGCGCATAAATTTTCCAGATTCCTTCAAACAGGAATAAAGCGAAACAAATACATTTTATTTCTTTTCATACAGTTTTATTTTCCTGTGTTTATGGATTGGAAGTTGAGACCCATAGGATTGGCCGTGCATTGGATAGACTATGTTTTGCTTGTTCAAGTATATTCACACCATGTGACCATAATAATGTCCATAAGAAAGTCCAGCCTGCTTGCAAATGGCATTCCTTTCTCCTTCTTTGCATCCTCACAATAATGAGAGGCACTTAAGCTAAAATTAAAGATGCTGTAATTTCCAGTATCTTTTGTATAGCCCAGTGACAAGATTCTCGGGCTCCTGGGCAACTGAGGGATGCAAGCCCTCTACCTAGTGATGTGGGCCGGGAATATTCCCAGTGGGAGGGAATTTATAAAATGGGAATATTTCTTTTGCCGGGAAAGATTGCCAAAAACTGGGAATTTATGAAAATTTGTAGATTTTGAATGTTTTAGGGGAACCTGTTGCTACGCCGTTCTGCTGTTTGTAGTAATTAGAACCTTAAGTTAAGTACAAATATTCAGTAACAGACTTTCTCTGCATCTGCAATATGCAAAATGCTGACAATTTTCGAGGGTTGATCCCAGGACCAGCAGTCTTCAGCCCCGACAGTGTACTAACTTCTATGCAGTGTTCATAACATCCATAAAACTGGAAGTTTCCATGAATGTATTTTTAATTAATATTTTTGTTACAGATTATCTTCTTAGTAACAATCATGTAAACTCAATTATTGTGCACAAGTTTGACTTCTCTGATGAAGAGGTTATGGCCTACTATATTTCATTTCTAAAGACTTTATCTCTAAAGCTAAATGCACACACCATTCACTTCTTTTATAATGAGGTAAGGTTTCTTAACATAATCATTGTCACACTTTTGATGTTTCTGTCTGTTTTTAATTCTTATCATATAATGTTTAATGGTCCTGCAGTATAAGAGAGCTCTCACATTGCATTTTTTACTTAATTGTAGTGCTTGTTTAGTCTATTAGATTGTTCATGCAGTTTTTAATAATACTCAGCAATAATATTACAAGAAATATGTACAGTGAGTCCCACGCAAGAGTTGGCCAATGATCCAAGTTTCTGTGTCGCAGCGGGCACAGCTCCAACTCCCGACGATCGGGTGAAATATCTACGCAAATAAAGCCGCGATCGGTGTATTGGTTCAGGTTCTCACATTTACAGTTGGAATTACAATGAAAATAATCACGTACCTCATCACAAGAGATGTTGGAAATGTCCTCCTCTTGCATCCACACAACACTGGCACCTTTTTAAGCTTCCCAGACAGAATATTCTTCTTCACACATATTTTGTAATATAATTCATATTTTGTAATATAATTGTAATTTTTTCTTCACACATATAATACACACTTCACAATGTTTTCCCGATTAATTTAATCAAATTCCCAGACAGAGTTAATTTCTCTTGTGATATTGTCTTTAAGTTCTTCTAACAGCATGTGACTGTTATTTATGGGGAAATTTGAAAAATAAAGTGTATAGATCAATTTCCCAAACATTAGAATAACTTAAAGACAATATCACAAGAGAAATTAAACCTGTCTCTGAAGCTGAACTTACGACCGTGAAAGAAAATTTCCTAAAATGGTGCCAGTGTTGTGTGGATGCAAGAGGAGGGCATTTCCAACATCTCTTGTGATGAGATACGTTGTTATTTTCATATTCCAACTGTAACCATTATACCGATCATGGCTTAATTTGCGTAGATAATTCACCAGATCGGTCGGGAGTTGGAGCTGTGCCTGCCGCAATGCAGAAACCCACATCATTGGCCAACTCTTGCTTGGGACTCACTGTATATTTTGTGTACCAGTATGTGTTTTTTCTTTCAATTTATTTAGTTCTCTGCAATGTGAGATGTTAAAATACAAACAATACATATCTTGAATGTAGTGTTGTAGGGTCTTTACTGTAAATGGAGTCTCTTTTTATAGAATGGTAACTTTTTTAGTTAGTAGTAGATCTCCCATCTGTTCTTGTAAATTCCATTATGTTCGTGTAAGTCATGAAACACATCATACTTGGGATCATGTTTCTAGCCCATGGCATTGAAAGAAGACAGATGACTGTACTTCACCAGTGTTGCCATTTATCCATATTGTGAACTAAGAACAGTATGTCGTCTGTATTGAAAAAATATTGTTTCAATATTTCATGAAATTGATTTCAGAAACCTATTATCATGGGTAAAACTAAGAAAATAAGATCTGAAAACAAATATCGATGTTGTTAACAATTTAACGTAATAGGAGCTAATAATGTTTCCTGACAAATTGCCACAAAATGTACGTATATTCTCAAAATTCAGTTGAATTCTCTTCTCAAGTGGCCAGCTGCTTCAGGTATCGACCATTTTATTATTTACGTAGAGTTTAAACAGGGGTGTCATGCAGTTTAAATTTTGTACAACTTGCCAATATTGGGTTGTACACATTCAGCCGTTTGTGCAGGGATATAACATTTTCCTCCTCGGCTGGTATACATGGTATAAATGTTACACGTAGATTATTTTAGTAAGACTGTTAATTAATATAGTTTAATTCAAGAACAAATATATAAAATAAAAATTGGTGCCCTCAACACAGCTGGTAGTTATTTCACCAAATGGTTTAAACCCTTTATTGAGAAAATAATGAGAAATTAATTTTTACATGTATAGCTGTAGTCCAAGCAAGAGAAAGTGTTTGATAGGCCTATACTTTGTTGTTATCTAAAGATGTATATTATAAAATTTCACTTTGATAAGGGGTTTAATGTTTTTAACTATGTTGTTGAGACATGCATAATTATATACTATTTCTGTGAATAATATTTCTGGACATAGAAACCTCAAAACAAGTATATCTGATTGATTTGTTTTCATTGTTTTTTTTAGCATGGGTGTCTTATTAGTGCTGTCGATTCTGTTTGTAGAAACCGTAAAGAATTGTGTTTAAAACCAGTTTTGAAATCAGATAGATAAAGAGACATATTGCTAATCCTTTCAAAAGCTATATCATTAGCCTCAGAACAAATGCAGGATTGTGAATTATTGTGTTTTTGGATTGTCTTATTAGTAGAGGTGTTGTATTTCAGGTTAAGATTACATTTTCTTAACATATTAGGATGTTAGGAATTATTTGGGGGTAAAATTAAATCATGAAATAATGCTGATTTCATAAATAATGGTTTTGTTAATAAGCTATAAAACATTTCAGGTTAAGATTACATTTTCTTAACATATTAGGATGTTAGGAATTATTTGGGGGTAAAATTAAATCATGAAATAATGCTGATTTCATAAATAAAACCAAAAAAAGCCACAATCACCTAAATAAAACCTATTTTTGATCATTTAAAATACTTTTCAGCCATTTTTTTATTCCTCGGTTTTATATCGTGTGAGCCATTTAAAAACATGGATTGCCCTTTGTTGTATATTTAAAGGTTTAAAAAATGAAAATAGGTTATTTTCCTAACATTATTTTGCAATATAAGTAGGCATATTCAAAATTTATGTAGCATTTGAAATCACACATATATTTAAACTTTTGATATGCTTCTTTCATATTACTATCAATTATTACAATGCCATAGTTGGCAACATATTTTCTACTCTCCTGAAAGGCAAAAAGGTAAGCTCTTGAAATTTTTGAAGTTGCTTTGTTTATTATAACTGATTTCAGAGGAGCTGGAAACTTCTTTCATTCAGTTTTGCAAGTGCAAGCTTTCAGCTACATACAGTAATATGAAAGATTATTTTTTGCGGGGTACAGTCTTCCAATTAGTAACTTCTCTAAAATGAGATACAGTACACTGATATGTAAATAAATGTCATTAAAATAACCATTATGTTACTTTTTAATGCATATTTTTTTTAATTTTTCGATACCTCTGATAAATAAAAACATAAAACACCACCTTTTGAATTTTAAAACAAATCTTGTGATAAATAAAAACATTTTCAAACACCTCTACTTATTATTAATAAGTATAAACAGGATATTCTTCTGTGTTTTCTCATGTCAAATACAGGCATTTTAACATAGCCTAAATAATTATATTTCTCTCTGTTTATAGCACACAAATGATTTTCCATTATACACTGAAGCAATCAAGTTTTTCAACCATCCAGAAAGTATGGTACGCATTGCAGTCAGAACACTGACTCTTAATGTATATCGAGTAGAAGATAAATCAATGCTCAAATTTATTCGTGATAAAACGGCAGCTCCATATTTCTCCAATTTGGTATGGTTCATTGGAAACCACATTTTGGAGTTGGACACATGTGTGCGTAATGATGCTGAGTAAGTGCCATTTGAAAGTTGTTATAATTATGTTATAAGTATGTGAACATTTGAAGAAAATATTAATTATATTGTTTTGAGTAGGTCTCTTAACCCAGTAGGTCTCTCTGGTAAAAAACTAAAATAAAACCTTTTTAATATTAAAAAAAAACTATTACCATATTATGTTTCACTTTCAGCTGTAGGGAACTTCTTCGGTGGTTGCTTTTTTATCTTATTTGGTGCCTAGACCAACATTACTTGTTTTATAAAAGTGGTGTTAATGGCATCATTCATTTGTACTTTATGCAGACTTTTCATACGAAAGGGCTGTTATATTTGAGCTGCTCGGGAGAACAAAATGGTAAGTGCCAAAAGGGACGTTTTGAAAAAGAGAACAAATAAATTTCTCATTAACCTAGAAATCTGAATGATTTTATTTTCACCTCAATTTTGTACTCAATGTATTTGAACATATAGAGATTAATACCTATCACATACCTTTCTGTTACACCAAACAAGCGATAAGGTCAAATATCGTGTTTCATGGCAGTGGCATTTACCATTTTGTTCCCCCCAAGCAGCTCATTTCATGAACCATCTAGATCATCTTAACAGTAAGAACCATAAGGTCCAATTCATTATGGAGATAAAAAAAAGAAGGCAGACTTCCTTTCCTGGTTTTTATTGTCTATGGCAAGGCCATTGGAACCTTGGGATGGAGTATGTACAAAAAATGTACGCACACTGATACACACCTTCATAAGTAGACCACCATCCCCAACCGAAACGGGGACTTATAAAAACTTCATTAACCCTGCCTTTTGCATCTCTGAGCTTAAAGTGTGAAGGACTAATTACAATATCTGAACAATGCTCTTCGAGAAAATAGCTACAGTTTCCAGGACACAAAAAGAGAGACCCAAGAGGGGAATATCTAATATAATAGGCTACCGTATTTATCTGAATATAAGCCGCACTTTTTTTCCTAGAATAAGCCCAACAAAATATGCCTGCGGCTTAAAATCGCGTACGAGTGTTTTTAGGCAATAATGGTAAAAATGAGCACAATATAGCCGGTTGATCCATCTTAGCTGGTTTCCCACCTCCAAGCACCGCCACCTATCGATTATCTCGAATCTCCAGAACTATCGATATATTAATCGATTTAATATCGAAAATATATCGATTTAATCGAAGCATCGTAAAAGATGCGTAAGCAAGTGATGTTTTGCGTATTTTTGTCATTTTTATGGCAGTATTACAGAATATGTATGTATTATGAACTGCTCAGAAGTAAAAGAAATGCCGTAACATATGGGAATGTGAATAAAGGCAATTTTGAACTGATGGTAACTGAAAGTAAAATTAAGAAAAATAGAAAAATCGCGCGAAATTCAACACTGATAGTCATATGAAGTGTAAAGTACTGATTTCTGTTTTCTTTTTCGTCAGTTTTATTTAATTATATTAAATAAAATTATAATATCATAACTTAAGTCAGCTAATACTTTCTTTTCTTATTTCAGGTCTATTTTGGCTAAGAAATGTGTTACTTTAATATTATGAAAATGAGGCAATTTAATTTTTCACTTTGGGGTTAATTTAATTATTTTTCCTTTACTTTACTGCTAAAAAGGCAGGTGCGGCTTAAATTCAGGGGCGGCTTATATTCGGATAAATACGGTATATGAACTCATGTTTCTGTGTACATCCAACGCCACCTATTATTAAGGCAATATTCAATTGTAAAATTAATTGAAGGTGGCCCGCTTGGTTTGCCATAGCAACCAGGAAGAAAAAAGAGCATTGAATGATTTGGAAGAAACTTACTATGCGGGTGTTTTTTTGGATTAGAAAACTCGAATCTGAGGTCTTTTTTTCCCCGGGCGTCAACTTTGAATCGTGAAATGCACCTAGAAGCCAGGTTTTTAGCTTTTCAATTATCTATCATTTTGATTGTTTATGCATAATTTGGGTAAAGGCTAGTTTACATGACGAAATTAGGTTTCGTAACTAAGTTTTGCAACTGTTTTTTACTTGAATGAGCAAGCGTGAGATGTACTGGTGACAGTGAGTTACGACACTACGCAGTTTCGGCTGATTCCAACTTTTCATGAAACTATAGTGGTAATTTTGAGATTAAAGGCTTATTTAGCTTGTTCGTGTTTTGTAAAATGAAGTGGGAAGTGAGGAAACTGTGAAATCCATCCATACATAAGTGTTTCAAATGTGCATGTGGTATTTCAGTAGCTTGAACTTTTGGAATAAGATGAAATGTGTGGTTGCCCTGGAATTAGTTTTGAAGAAAATGGGTGTAATTAGTTTCACGAAATCACTTTCATGAAAGTAGATACGGAACCTACTGTCGTCGTGTAAACTAGCCTTAAGGTTCATGAATCTGTGGTTCGTTTTAATCGTTTCATTTCAAATCTATTGGTCCATATGGCAGCACAAGATTTGTTTTATTAATTTAATTATTTATATTTACTGAGTGAAACAATATAATTAAGAATAAAATTATGTAAATCTTGCAATTTGTGTAAAAACGATGTCAGTGGTAATAAATATATTTTCATTTTTTTCTATTAAATAATTATTTAAGTAAAACTTCTAGCAGTTGAGTATATAATCATGGGTGAATCCACGGGCACCTACTAGTAGTAGCATACTTGAGGATACTAACATATTGGTCAACACATGACATTTTCATGCCCGTTTCAGCAGAAAAGCTAATTAGTCAAGCAATTTCAACGAAAAGAAAGAAAGACTGAAGCTTTCTTCTGGGTGAACATGGATTAATAACGTGGAGAGGATATAGAATGAGGGACACCCCCATTGGCACAGCAAACACAACAGTCAAGCAGCCCCCTTTGATATGTAAGAAGTCTGCAAAAAGAAGAAATAAATGATGCTATAACAACAATTTTATAAACTCTTGGTCTAAGCACCATTTTCAGACTCACAAGTAAGTTAAAAGGCATCCATGGAATATGTTCCCTGCATCCGGGAGCGAAACATCTGGTACTAAATTCACCATTGAACATGGCCTACATCCCATAAGGTGTCTCTGGTTCAGTAACTTGCATACTTCAACATTGAATGGGGTAATGTCTATATTAAAAGCCTGAGTATACTACTTTTGTTACTGAAAGTAACTATTGATTGAATTAGGTATTTTAGAAGTAAATATTTTGAAAAATGTTTAGGGGTTGTAATTTTTTACACAAATAGAAAATCACATACTTTCTTACTGTATATAATTTTGAGCCTTCAAATGTTTGTAGCCATGTGAATACCTGAATTACTTCTACCATCTGAATCTTCGCCATCACTGTACTGTCAGTAATGTTTTCTTCATCATATTCTTCTTGAGAATAAATAAGTGAACTAGTTTATATAGAAGTATATAACATGAACATGCAGCACCTTCTTAATCTCTCTACACACCTGGGATTCCCTCTTCCTGCTTGCTTATGAAGCAGCCTTCAGAAGTGCATACATTTGCTCTCTTGTGCCCACATTTGTAACTAACTATATACAAAGTGAGAAACACATTTATGTGGGTTTTGAAGCTAAGAAGGAGACATTGTCACCCTACACGAGTGCTCAGGCTTTTAAATTTTGGTAAAAAGTACATTTGTTATATTTCCTGAAGTTGAGTAACAAACTCTAAGCAAAACACTATACAAAATAATTGCAGGAAATTCAATATCTCATGTTTTTTACAGCAAGTCACCCATGGATATATAGTCCAGTTATTCATTGCATGGCCAGGCGGTTTCCTTTCATTCGGAGAAAAAGTTTGCCGACAGCTCAACCCATGTTCTTTATTTTTACTGCACCAATCAGCTAGTTACCCCAGCCAATCAAAATCTAAGAATGTTCTGTGACGGCTGTGACAGCTACTTGTCAACGCAGGGTTGCAAGATCACGTTACAGTAAACAATAACACATGTGAATTGATTAAAGCAAAGGAAGAACTGAGGTCAGTGATAACAATGAGAGAATATTGCAATGTTGCTTTTGTTTTGGAAAACGGAAACCAAGACCGATTTAGTCAGATCATTTAACATAAAGAAACACCGACTTAATGGTTTATTCCTTTGAAGCCGCCTGGGTATGTAATGGAAAACTCTACTATATCCTTGTATTGATCACAAAGAGTTAGTGAAGTGTATTTAACTGAGCTCACTCTAAACAGCATTGTTCACCTTATGTTTCTACTAATTGATTACCATTCTTAGTTGTTCTATCTGAAAGTTTGTTTTTGCTTTTTTATCACACTGAAACTTGTTAGAACATTCTTCTACTGAACTATGCAGTATCTTTCTTGATTTCAGTCACCAAAGCCAAAATCGATTGTCAGATCTGGTTGCGGAGCATTTGGATCATCTACATTATTTAAATGACATCCTATGTCTGAATATTGAAGACTTAAATGAGGTGCTGACTGATCACCTGCTCAATAAGTTGCTCATCCCTTTATATGTTTACTCACTCACCAAACGGAGACGTCACTCACAACTTGAGGTACTGTAATTATTAATTCATTTACTTACTATATGCCATCCAACTAAAGAATGAAGTGGATGTAAACAAAACCACTTGATTACAGGATCTATTTTCTTATTTCCTGCTTGCTGTGATTGGCTCTTAAATGTTTCATAACTTCTTGCTTAGCATTCTCTGCATATTAATACAATCATCTGTTAGGCCTAAATACAGAAAATATATTATATATTTAATGGTAAGGAACTGTTCATTAACATATATAATTATTATTTTAATGCAGTATTATACTTTAATGTGATGATATTATTGTGTAACAGTTAATTATACTATATAATGTTTGGTTATCAAATTAGAAATTTTTCTGCGGGAAAAGGAATTAAATAATGTAAGCTCTAATATTTTTGCGTAGAAAGACTTGTTTTAAGGATAAAGAAGAATCATAGCAGAATGTGCTTCACATTCAAAGTTGTAAAACATAAAGACAGATGGAGAAGATACTATAAGCCTAGTGGATGGTATGGTGATATACTCCTTCCTGGAGCAAGAAGCTTCCACATAGAAACAGACTTGCATTCCATATGAATAAAGTCAACGTCTTGCTCTTACTCTAAAGAACTCTCTTGAAAAAACTGAAGTCACCTCAGTAATGTGTGTGACTCAAGCTTGAAGAGTGAAGTCGTTTTGCAGAAATGGCTACCTTTATGAATATGCAAAGATATAAGAAAATGTATAAGAAGCATAGAGACACTTTTGTAGGGGATTGTAGGCTTAGAATTACTTCTTTGTCGACAGGCCTTTCTCATTACATATCTGCCTACCTCCATTTACAAAGATTGCTTTATAAAGATTTTTACAGAATTAAATTCTTGCAAGAAAAAGAAAGAGAGAAAATGGGGGAAAAAAATACAGAAGATGATGTCCTGTTTGAATTTTTCATATTTGAACTTTTATTTTACTGTTATATGTTGTATGTTCTATGTTTTTCTCCTGCTCTCAACGTGAATGCATTATTCCTTACTTATATCGTAATATGCGATATAATTCTATCATACATTCTACATGACTGATCATAAAATTATAATAATCTTAAATATTAAATCATTTTAAAATAATAACAAGCAAGAAGAGTTTTGGGAGCCTTGAATTCAGTATGGTGGGATAAAAGCATATCTAGAAAAACTAAATTTCATATGGGGAAAGCGTTAGTGGAAACTGTCCTCTGCTACAATAGTGAAGCCTGGATACTGAATGCAGAATACAAAAGGAAGATATCAGCAGTAGAAATGGATTACTTAAGAAGAAGTGCAGGAGTTTCAAGAATCCAAAAGATTAGGAATCTAGAGATAAGGAGAAGGATGGAAGCAGAGGAGACAGTCCTAGATAGAATTGAAATAAGAGGTTTAAAATGGTTTGGACACATAAGGAGAATGGATCAGCATAGATGGCCGAATAAAATGCTTCAATGGAAACCACCAGGAAGAGGAAGACGGGGCAGACCGAGAAGATCCTGGTACCAGAGCATTAAAGTGATCATCGATGGGAGAGGACTCCAAGAAGAGGATGCCTTGGATCGAGAAAGATGGCGATTTGGAATGGGAAGGCGGCAGTAGCTGAAAAATCCCTACTACTACTACTAAAATAATAACAGGCTGGCCTTTGTTTTTACTGATAACAGGATCATCAGCTCATGAAATTTTTGTTCCCAGTCCAACTTTATGGGCTTGTTTCCCATATTCTTCATGTCCGTCTTCTTTTTCAGGGGGTTTTCATTATTGACCAGTTTTTTATTTAATTGTGAATCTATTACTCAGATGCCAAAGAACTTCTCATTCTTCTCTCTAATGCTCGATGATGCAGAGGCGTTCTTTTGTCTTGATTATGATAACATTAACTTACTGAAAATTACTGAATTATCTTTTATCACGTCCACATACGCTGGTAAAGATTCGTCTTTTCTCCCAAAGTTATCCTCAACATCACTCATTTTGCATTTCGCTTTACTTGGTTTGACTAAACAGAACAATTGCCAACAAACAGATGTTGGCATGAAGGCACGAAAACTGGAAAATGCTCTCAGAGTCTGCTCACTCTGCATAAGAGTAAGCCCCCATAAATGTAGTAATTTTTATGCTCATGGCAAATTAAACATTGATTGATTGATATTCATAAGAAATTTGTGAGCTTCCTCACATCTGTAAGCTTGCTCCCCCCACTCGTGAGCAAGATGAGTCGAGTTGGTCTCCGTTTTATTCAAACTACCCAATATCTTTTGTGAAAAGTTCCTTCAACTTTTAATCCTTGAAATTGACATCGGAGTTCACCGGTGTGTCAGAAACTAGCATCTACGTGATTTGAAAAGAAACACCAACTGCCAATAGCATTGTGACTTCTCTACCCGGAAGGTATTGGATGTACAATGTAATGAGTTTTTGCAAAATTTTGCATGGTTTTCCCCCATAAGAACAAACTCCCTACATTTAGAAAGGTATTGTCAACAGTAAATAATTATCCTGATTTTACTAATTAAAATACACCATTCTCCACCAACTAATGATTGAAATTGGTTTTGAATTTAACCAAAAGAGAGTGCTGTAGTGAACTGTAGGGGTTTTGGCGTGGTGAACCTGAGTAGAATATGTTAGGTACCACATTGAAGGGGTTCTGTATGTTGTATACCACATTATAGGGGATTCGTGGTGTTATTCTCATTGGAATAAAGATATGCGTTGTTTGACCTCGGCTAACTACCCTATCTATAAATATCTTACCGTTAGGCTCGTGACTGTAGATTGCCGGTATGTGGCAAAGCTGCGTCTTCCTCCTTTCTATGATGAAGTAGACTGAAATATTTACTTATAGGCCTAGTTGGGATAAGATATATCTGGTAGAGCTTATTAAAGAGACTTGTATTCAGGGGAATTCAGATTAACTTTCAAGTGTTTATTTGTCTTCACAAATATCAATAGCAGTGCAATAATTCGCATTGGTGCTACAGAAATCTTAACAAATGAGTATTACTGTTATGCGTGGATGGATGGAGAGAGAAGCGGTTCAAAATATATAAGACTGACTTTTAGTATGGGCCATAATTACCCTATATCTCGTTGCCTATGCAGTTTACTGTTGCTATCTTTAGGGAGAAAAACCAACCTTAGTAATTTATGCGTAATGTTGCCTTCGTTGTTCCCATGACGATCGGCTGCTCTGTCTCCTTCCTCGGTGATCCAGGTCCTGGCCTGTGGTATAACACCACTCTCGTACGTTGAACGACTCCTTAATGCTCCAGCTCGACCGGCAGACTGATTCCTAGAGAGAGATCCCTATTTTCGCTTGAGTTCCGTCTTATATACACTTCGCTTCTCCCCTCTCTCCTCCCCTTATTGTCTTACTGTACACAAGTCTCGCAACACCCCTCTCCTCACCATGTCGTTCTTTCTTACTCCTTATTGGCTACACGTGACGGACTAGTGACGTCACATGGCTTTCGT
Organism: Ectobius pallidus; assembly: GCA_964059195.1. Lineage (NCBI taxonomy): Eukaryota > Metazoa > Arthropoda > Insecta > Blattodea > Ectobiidae > Ectobius > Ectobius pallidus. The sequence goes on from CAXKWD010000012.1 coordinate 21,133,177, forward strand.
ACAGTGCGTCACATCACCTTTGCATCGGTGTGAGCTGGGTTTTACCTGTTGAAAGTCACGCGCTGTTTGGGAAATTCCCGTTGTCAATTTGTTGACTAAAATATCCTGTCCATCTTGGCGCTCAAATGCCTCGAACAAAGGAATTATGGAATTAAATTGATATTATTTAATTCCTTAATTGGATTGAAATTTAATTATTATATTCTTGTTACTTGGATTTTTCTGCACATTATGATATGTTGTTTCATATCTGAACTCTAATATTTAATCTTATCCTCCTTTTTATTTATATTAATTCATTATTTCCTTATCTTATATTCTACTGAATATAATATTCTGAGGATGTAATCTTCTGCTACAGAACCAAGATGATATTTTGTGATGCAGGCTTATTCATGTTAGGAAAATTTAGACGAAAAGGAAGAAAAATATAGTATATAGAACTAGATTAAACTTCGGTTAACGTGGGTAACATCCACTAGAAGTATGAAGTGACAATACCATAAAATCAAAGAAGCAGACATCTGCCTTGCTAAGGAAAATTTAGATCGAAGTTTAATCAAATTCTGTTTAATTTCTACTTTATGGATGACTGCTTTCTGTCATTGTTGAGTTGTGACAGCAACACTTTTGCAGTTACTGCTTTCTTACAGTGCAGTCTCTACTTATTGCTTTCTGTTATTGTAGATGTCATAAAAATTTGCAAATCTTTCCTTATATTAAAAAAAAAATCATTTCACTGCCTTTTAAGGTTGTATTATGATGCAGAAAGTCGAGACTATTCCAACCATACCAAAAACTCACTATTTTTTATTTCTGCAGTTACTACCTTTTTCCTTAGCACAGCAAACTTTGCAATTGGTGTTAAGCACAGGGTTAAAGATCCCAATAGGGAAGGGAAAAGACTGGGAATTCTGCTTATGAAGTGATGACTTCTTATTAATGTGAGTATGCTTTGCTTATGTTATAAACGAGGCATAATTAGTCGTTTATGTATTATGTATGTTATTATTTATTTATTTATTCTACTTATTATGTAATTATATTTTAACCAGATATCAACACACTTTCGCCTGTTTGCTATTTAATCTGAATTTTCCGCATTAAATTCCATGTCGGCGGAGTGATACATTTTGCTTTGTTTACATCTACTTCAATCTTTAACTGGACAGTGTATATGTATCATTTATATTAGAATTCTTATTTGTGAACTTTGCCATTAAAGTAAGGTTACCAGATTTTTTAAAAGAATCTGGGAACACTCTGAAAATTCGATATATGTAATATTTTTAGAGAAGTGGATAGCTTATTACATTCCACTTCCTACAATATGTAGCAGTTTATGTCTTGAATATAAAAATCAATAATTAATAGGCCAATATTTGGATTCATTTTTATTTTAAATCAGTACAAACACGTGACAGTTTCATCCATCCAAAGTTCCTTCTTGAAGGGCAATGTTTATTTCACTTTGATCTTGGCACAACCTTCTTAAAGAATGCTGATACATTTTTGTTGTATTTTCATGAATCACGCAGCCAAATCGGCTTCAACAACTGAGGTTCGCCTGCTACTTCACATAATGAATATATTGCAGAGTTTTCCTTTGCACCTCTTCACATAAGTGGAAAATCCTTTAGTACATTATTACTGATTACACATTTTCATTTATTCGACAACATCACTAAAGATAAACTACAGTATAAAGCACAAACCAAAAACATGGATGAGTTAATTGACTGTTGATACAATCAATCAACAATGGAAACAGCCAGACCAGAGCCCAAATAAGCTAACCGAGGTTGAATCTGTTCCATACCTGCAAATGAAATACATTACTGGAAACGAAAACAGGTTTCTATCCTGTAACTTAGTGTGCGTACGTTAACGATGTAGCAACAGAATGAAAGTGGATATAATAATACGCAAACTTTAGCAGGTAGCCAATCACATTTCAAGAGAATAGCCACACAGTAGCAGCTAGCCAGTCACACTTCTGATATACTTATCTACCTACCTACCTACTGGTTCCAAAGAGAATAAAATGTATTTTACCAAAGAGAATGCAATATACAGTTCTATAATTAATTTACAACACTGTCAATAAAAATCTGAGAACATACAAATTTTCTTTTCCCTGAATTCGTGTTTCTGCTTGTATTGCACCATTACTTCTCTATTCTCTATGTGTAAAGCTTTGTTTGACCACCAATCATGGTGGACCATGTGGAAAAGAAAGCATCTTCATTGTCTCAATGCGTAAATGCAAGAGAAGAATTTACGACGTGAACTTCAAAATTCTGTTTTATGTGAAGCAGAATGTACTAATAAGCTATTTTATTTATTTTTTCGTAACCTTAAAAAATTCATGGTTGTCTTAGATTCGGTCCAATATGGTACATTCAATCCACTGGATGACCATGGATAGGGTTTTCTCCCATAGAATGTTGTCTTCACTGTAAAAGAGTTTCTCTGCTCTTTTGCGTTACAGTTAATTTTTTGCATGTAGCTGTCAGTCATGATATCCTAAATATGAGGGTAGGTCTCGACATGACGAACATTCAGTTTCCTTGTTAGAATCTTTCACGTAACCGTAGCAAATACAGTACATGTAAATGTGGGGACGGATTTTGCCTGAGGACAGATTTCTAAATCTGGGGACTGTCCCCAAGAAACGGGACGTCTGGTTAAAGTTTTGTCTTCTTTTAATGAAGATATGTGTAACGAGATATTTTTTAAATTACCATAAAATAATATAACAGTGAAGCAATATATTATGTTAATTAAGGGAGATGGTTGACATTTAAACATTTTGGACTTCAGAGATTCTCCAAGCAAGGATTTGACAGTTGACCAGCAGTTGAAAACGTGGACAAAGCCCATGAAACGTACATTCTTCAAAAATGTAAGTAAAAGTGAAGTCTAAAATGTTTAAATGTCAACCATCTCCCTTAATTAACATGAGATATTATAAAGAGAACTGTCCATCTGGCCCCAAAATAAATTTAACCAAAAGTTCAATGTATGCAATGTTTACTTAGCCCTTCATTCTACAATAGTGCAATATTAATTGAATACTTACATATATAGGACTCATGTATACAATTTCCATACATACGGTACTGTTACATATTCTTCAATAATGTTATGGAGCTGATGGAGCTGACTTGTAAATGTTTAACTATTGTCCTAAAATATATGCTATTCATATAGTACACATTTACACCTTAAATAGTACATTGCTGAATGCATCCAATTTAAAAATATAAAACCATTAAAATTATATTGTCTTATATGTTGCATAAACTTAAAAAAATTTAAAAATGTGTTGTCAAACCATTGTTTGTGTCCTGACAATTAAGCGTAAGTAAATTTGCCAAATTATTCAGCAAATAGTCAATCATATAAAGTTAATCTTATGTACACTGGGGCTATGTAATTGTAGTTTATTTGTAAAACATTGTCTGTTTCCTATTTGTTGAATATAAGTAAATTTGCCGAATATCTCAGCAAGTAGTCATTAATATAAAAATTTTTTAACATGAGATATTTATTTATTGCCTGTGAATTACAAATTCTTAACAGTGAAGCTGCTGTTTTTTTTTTGGGGGGGGGGAGGGGCATAATAACTGTTTGTTAAATACAAATTATAATAATACTTACAAGTTTCAGGTTTTAAAAGATGATTTCATCCAAAAGAGCAAAATGCTGGGGCTCAGTCACATTTCAGTTCCAAAGTTTTCAATTCTATACTAGTAAAATGAAAAAAGGATATAATGCAAAATATCCAACAAAATTGGATCCTTGGAGTTCCAACAAAATTGGACCAGATCAGGAACAGTTCATTCAAATTCTGCCTCCAATACTGATCAATAGCTTATCGCTCCATTTTCCATTTTCCATTTTCTTTGCTCCTGTTTGGCCATTCTCACCTTCAACAAATAGCAGTTTCACACTTCAGTCTGGTTTCATTGCTCCTTAATGGCTGTATAATATACATTGTCATTCTCCAACTTTGCTCACCTCTCACAAGGAGCAACCAAAAATTCAAGACAGTTTCAACCTTCTTACCCAGCTGGAATACCAAGAAACCTTGAAATCAAACAAATGCTGGGAAGGCTTCAAGTCTCTTACGAAATTATTGTTATTGGAATTAGTGATATAGTATGCTGTGCGTGTATTCCCTTTCCAAAAGGAGCAGCTCCACTTACAAGGGTGAGTCCGAAAATAAGTTTCCCCTGGTGACTGTGTACAGAGGTGTGGATGAAAGACAAAAAATATAATGAGACATTAAAGATAAGACGTACATTTATTTTTCTACATTATTACCACGTACATTCAGACATTTGTCATACCGGTTTAGAAGCTTCAAAAAGCCCTCCAGGAAAAAATTAGGCTCTGCATACGGAAGAAGCATCAAACGGCTTGTGTGACATTAGCACTGCTCCCAAAGTGCCTTCTGGCGAGTGTCTTTTTCAAAGCCGGAAACAGTTGGAAGTCACTGGGTGCGAGATCAGGACTATATGGTGGATGGGCCAGCATTCCCAACCAAGAGTTGCAATATGGTTTTGCGTTGCCGTCGCCACATGTGGTCTTGCATTGTCATCCAACAACAGAATGCCAGATTGGAGGCGGCCTGGCTGCTTTTTCCGAATCGCCTCCAATTTTGACAGGGTATGACAGTACCACATAGCAGTGATGGTTCCATCCTCCAAAAAGTCCAGCAACAAAACCCCTTGGGTGTCCCAGAACACTGTGAGGAGCACTTTACCTGCAGAGGGCATTGTTTTGAACTTCTTTCAGACAGGTGATAACAGACATTTCCACTCGGGCTTTTTCCATATGCAGAGCCCTGACTTTTCCCTGGAGGTCTTTTTGAAGCTTCTAAAGCAGTATGACAAATGTCTCAATGTACGTGGTAATTATATGGGGAAAAATAAAGGTACGTCTTATCTTTAATCTCTCATTTTTTTTTGGGAAAACGGAACTTACACCCCATGCCAGTTCCTCACTCCAACTCTCTAACTCCCCCCCCCCTAGTGGGAACTACTTTGAACTACTAGCAGCGACGGTGGCGCCATCTCCTAAGCAACTGATGAAACAAAAAATAATTTATTTCTTCTTTATTCTCTTCTTCTCTTCCTTTCCTGTCTCCTTCCTCTCTTCCTCTAACCTCCTCTTCACCCTACCTACCTATTTGAGACCTATTCCTAATAGTAAATTTTGGATCGACCAGGATTTGAACTCGGGACCCCTAGCATTATAGCCAGGAGTCTTAACCATTACACCACAAGTGAATGTTGAGCACTGAAGGAAGCTTTCGTATATTTGAGTTATGATAGGGAGGGTTTCATGAGTTTTAACGCAAGAATCGGTATTTATAATTTTGAGATATTTTGTTATGAAAAGAGTAGTGTTGGTGCAAGGGAATTTTCCTGCATCAATTAAGCCAAATTTTATGTTATAATACGGCGTTTTTTATAATTATGAAATATTATGTATGGTGCAAGGTATTTTTTGTATTGTGAAATAGCCTATTTTGTTTCAAGGGTCGTTTTTATAATTGTGAAATATTATGTGGAGGTGCAAGGGGCTTTCTTTATTGTGAAATATTAGGTGACATGTCAATTGCAGTTATGCATTACCGGCGGCTACAGGCATGATGGCATGCGCTGCGGGGAAAGGGGGCAGGTGGCACGCGGGAAGCAGCCAGGCAGGGAAGCGACCAGGCGAGTGGAAAGGGGAGCAGCGTGGGGCGCAAAGTTCCATTTCGCCATATTTTTTGTCTTTCATCCACACCTCTGTACACAGTCGCCAGGGGAAACTTACTTTCGCACCCCCTCATATTTTATGTGATAAAGAGGTGTTTCTCTCTGCTTATAGCGCAATCTTTTCTAAACCTGGGTTATGATTAATGTGACTATTCCACTTATACGCTGCGTGTTTTATATTGACCAATAAGGTTTAGCAATTCCTCGGATATAGACCAATCATGATTGTTTATTTTATAATATCCTTCCTTGGATTTCAAGGATACAATTTTATCTGATAAAATGTCAGCTCATTACTGGACGTGTAAGGCATCAACGTGTGGTGATTATTGCGTCACATTGCACCATTGAGCAAAATTAAAACACATTATTTTATACAACATAACTTGTTTGGAAATTGAAATAATGTAAATGCCCATTATATTAAAAACATAACTTTGATTTGGTGCAAGCCAGTTTGTGTGCTTTTATAGCTTTTTGATGTAAGCAACTACCACGATGCCCTCAATCTTGTGATGCGCACTATTGATAGATTGGGAACTTGGGATCGATTTATCGAAACGATTCATGGACTGTTCATTCATCTAGTATGCCGTGATCTTACGGCTGACAGAATATTGCCAACAAAGTAAGAAAATAATTATTATTTACAAAATCCGTTACTTTCATTCATGGAATAGTCTTAATAAATCCTACTCGAGATTACTTATGATAAAAAACATGAAAGCTTTAATAAATAAATTTGTCTTGTTCTAATCTAAACATACTAGTAGTTGAACTAGACTTCTCCAATTTTTTACTACAAAAGAGATGATAAATATGACATGGTATATTGTTTCCAGGACACAAGACCTCATGTGAGCAGTGTGGTATCATTGTTCCTGTTGTCACAAGTCTTTCTCATCATTTCTCACATACCTCTGGTGCACGTACTGGCTTCCATCATCCTTACAGGTGACATGGAAATATTTTCTCAAGGAGCTTCAGAAAAACTTGCTTCACATCGCTTGTCTCAGGTAATAATGTGTTTTAATACTTCTTAGAGTGAACTTAAAATGAGCATAATAGTAATACAGTATAATCTTACGGAATATGAAAACTCTGCTTTAAATTTGAAAATCACACAACAATCATGGTAAGTACATTTAGTCTGTGTATTTAGTTGAAATCTTTGAGATTATGTTCACTTAAAAATCTTCCATTTATTTACCCTTCCCACACAAAATTTAATATATTAAATCCAATGTCATCTGTGGTAGTGTGAAATTTAATATATTAAATTCACATCACCAGCCTTTCTCTCTGGCGATGGAGTGCTCAAAATTGTTATTAGATGTCATGGGAAGACTCTTTCACACTTCCTGCAGTGAATCCCCTTAATTTCCTCATGGATTGCATCAGTCAAGGAAATATAAATTATCTTGAAGGGCAGCCATAAATTTTTCTTGTGTCTTTCTTTCATATTTAATTACTGTTTTGGCAGTGAAATGGCATCCAGAAGGATGCTAAGTGACAAACATCTTAACTCTGTAATAGTGTCTGTGTTAAACAAAACATATTAGTGACTGTAGCAGAAGCGTCGCCAGGAATTTTATTAAGGGGGGGGGGCAAATCAATTTCAAATGATTAGGCTAAACACATTAATATTCACTTAGTTAACCGGATCGTTATTTTGAACCCAAGCTGAATTTGACGAGGCTACAATGTTTTTTAAGTTAACAGAATACGCTCTTTTGAGCAATGGCCTTGGTGAGATATTATTATAAATACATATTATAGTTATAATTAGTTAATACTTGCTAAACTCATTATAAAGTAATTCTATTTTTTTAATTCTCCATGCTACAACTGTAGGTTGACAAAGAGTACCACAAATAAATGAATCCATAAGGCAATCCAGAGGGGGGCAGTTGCCCCCCCATGCCGACGCCCATGGACTGTAGTAGGGGCGAGGAAGAATTTATACCAGATGATGCTGCTGAGAGCAACAATGACACAAGTGACAGTGACACGGTATATACAGGCTTAGCAGTTTCGACTGCATAGATGTGACTGGTTCAGATCCAGGCCCATCCCCGTTTACAGTACCAACCAAGGTCCCATATTACCATCTCAGTTCAATAGAAACACAGATCCAATAGATTACTTTTTATTCTTTGATGATTAGATCTTGGAATGTAGTGGAATATCCCTTACGCCACTATTCTGGTAACTAAATCTCACAGAAATTTTTATATGAGGGGCAGTCAAATGAAAACGAGACAGATGGGAAAAAAGAAAGAAACTGTTTATTATTTCAAAAGTAATCGCCATAACTCTTAATACATTTATCCCCCTGTGAGACAAGATGGTCATTGGCTTCATGGAAAAATGTTTGTGGTTGCCTACGGAATCATGATTCTACCCAGGCATGCATCTCTTCGTCCAAAGCATGAATGTCTTTCTTCATTTCTCCAAAAATATGGAGAGAGATCTGGACTGTATGGAGGAAACTTTGCAAAAATTGAAGCATGCCATCAAGTCCGAATGCCCAGGAATGTTGACGGATGGCATTGTTCTGTTGCACGATAATGCTCGCCCACATGTTGCCAAGGTTGTTTCAACTACGCTGCAGATGTTTCACTGGGAAGCCCTTACACATCCTCCATATAGTCCAGATCTCTCCCAGTATTTTTGGAGAAATGAAGAAAGACATTCGTGGCTGTCGATTTGCTACAGACGAAGAGGTGCACGCCTGGGTAGAATCATGGTTCCGTAGGCAACTGCAAATATTTTTCCATGAAGCCATTGACCGTCTTGTCTCACAGTGGGATAAATGTATTAACAGTTATGGCGATTACTTTTGAAATAATAAAGAGTTTGCTTTTTTTCCACCTGTCTCGTTTTCATTTGACTGCCACTCATATTATCTCCTACTTACTCCAGCTGTGAATATTATCTTGAGAACAAGGAAAATGTTTGATGTTATGCAATATTGCATGTCTTTTGGGACACATTTCATAATTTACATAATTTAATCTGTCATGTACAGTCATAAAAATCACCGTGTGCAAAGGGTTAAAGGATTTATATTTAAATGTAAGAGTAAACTTAGTCAGACTAAACTTGAGCGAAAGATTTTTGGAATAAAAGGTACAACTAAAGCTAAGGAACATGCTTATCTGAAGAGCCAGAATCTTAGGCTGCTTTTTCAGATTCCCTTATCTTATGCAGCAGAAATACAATTACATTAATAATTTTCTTAGCTGTGAATTAGTATTTTTTCTGTCAAGAAATCATTTCTTGGCTGTATTGCTTGGTAAATCATGTAAGTGCATTAATACTGTTTCTGCATATAAATGCAGTGTCACACTATATTTCCTTGCTTGTGATACCAAGAGTATGTATGAGGATGTTAAAGGCTTTTATTCTTCTAGGGCACAGCAACAATAAAACCAGGCTTTGTGGCTCCTACAGAAACGTTAGAGAAGTCGCTGGAAAGCAACACTAGTAATCCTAGTTGTTCAGTTGATTCAGCAGAATCAGAAGGTGTTCAACCAACAGATGGACCTCAGACAAATGAATCTGAAGGTGTGGTGAATCCCCAAGGTAATCTAAAATACAGTTTACAAATAAATATTAGTAGCATGCACCAGGCCCGTAGCCAGGAGTGGGCTAGAAAAGTTGCTGCCCCTCAAAAATATTTTGCCCCCTCTAGATTTTTAGCATTTAAAATCATAAAAACCTATTCAGGTAGTACTTTGGAAATTTTCATCAAATACTTTTTGAAATGTACAGTGCATCAGCTTTTATTTTTGATATTGTTTTCTGAGGTAGACTATGACAATAAGTACTATTGTTTTCTGAGGTAGACTACGACAATAAGTACTATACGTTGAAACCACTGACTATAACATGTTTACGATTCAGTTCATTTCGTTTTGGGGTGGAAAAAAAATATATATATATATATATATATATATATATAAACATGCTAAACCTAATGGCCCCCTCTGAATTGTGATTTGCCCCCTCAAAAATTTGATCCTCGCTACGAGCCTGACATGCAGTAAGAATCATTTTTAACATTGCTTTTGAATTCCAAAATTGAGTACTCATGAATTGCAGAAATAAGACTCAATAGATAAATGCTTGTTACTGGTGATTAAACCTCGGGAGCGGGGGCCCTTAGCATGTAAGTTAAGTATGAAGCTTTTTCCAGAGAGTGGTTGCACTGCTTAGGAGAGTGACGTACAGTCAGGGTATAAGAATTGCCTCCATACACAAACTCTTCAGTATGGCAGCTAAATGCTGTCTTGGGTTTGATGCTGTAGTTGTGGGGCAGAGGGAGGGAAGTAGGGACATCCTACTGAATGTGCCTCACTCATAGCTCACTTTCATAATGTGTTAAGGACCCGATGTCCTGTGGTTTATGGATGATGATTTTGTTTAAAAAATGAGAAGAATAACAATTTTTTAAAGTTGCCAATATTGGTTAAAATCACATCAGCCTCTCACAGTGTTTTGAAAATTGTTAATAATAATAATAATAATAATAAAACAACAACAATAACAACAACAACGATTATGATGATGGTAGGGGCAATGGTTGTAATGGTTATTTAATGATAGGATGTACTGACCCCTAAATTGGGAGTATTAAGTGTGTGATTTGTAGGGGGAATGATAGAATCCCCCCCCCCCACCATTGGCTTGAACCCCGCATGATGTACGTGTACACATTTAAAATTTAAAATCTGGTACTGAAGCTATTAGGGATTCCCCTCTGATGATGTCACAAATCACACACTTGGAGTACAACACCTGTAACTACAAATGGTAATTGGATCATCATCACTGTCAAAGGAATATAAATAATTCAGTTCACCATCTTCTGTTCAAACATCCGTTGTTAAAAGTTGAACAAACAAAGAAGCTAAAAACTAATTATCTTATGAGTGGACTGAAGATATTTCACCTGCTTCAATTTTAGATTGGCTGTTACTGAATATAGTTTCAATTGCAATTGTTTGATGTTATACATATGAAATGCTTGTGTACACATAGCAGTTTTCAGTCAACACATTAATAATACTTCTACTTGTGCCGGATCTATTTCCCTCCATGTTAAACAAAATCTTTGAAAGATTGTTTTACCTCATTTCCTAAACTTTTACATTCGGGAATTTATTGAAGTGTATTAAATATGTAACAAAGTTCCGCCTTAACCCTTAACACACAACTTATCTTGATCCACTCAAAAACAGCATGTAAAGATGTAGATGAAAGCTGGATTCTTCTGTGTGGTTCCACATTTATAAGTGTGATACCTACATTTATAAATGTATCCAGAATGCTTTTTTAACAATTTTTTTGCAAAAACATTCACTTCACTAGCACCATCTTTTTAGAATAATAATGTTACATACTATTGCTTCACTTACCAAATGTTTGGTAGGAAAGATCTTTTGACCTTCAGCCACTTTAAATTTTGTCCTACTAACATTGGTGAGTAAAGCAATAAAATTTGTAAAAGTAAATCAGGTAATAAATTATGTTTATAATAGTCGCTTCACTGTGTAATTTCCATAGTATTTAATGTTTACTTAATGATGAAACCTCTTTCACCATGTATTTTCTTGAGCCATTATACTTGAATTACTCTTAAGTAATATAATCAGAATGATATTGAAAATTTAATGCGTTAGAAAAGAATAATTAAAAAGAAAAAATTACTTTTCTTCTTTGAAAGGAAGCTTTGTTTAGTAGCTATTTATGTATCAAGTATGCAAAATAATGCTTTAGTGGACGAATCTAGTATTGCAGACAAGGCAAAAGCTTTTGCGTACATAGCGCATACAATATTTTTGTAGTAAAAGCTCTCTAAATTTTATGAAATGAAATAAAAATACTGTATAATTAATTATAATAAGATGTTTAGTCAGCCATTTGTTGATGTCATATTCTCACAGCCGCCTGAATCACAGAACAACAATGAACCATACCAATACAAAATGCGGTATTGATCGATAAAATATGAGTCGCTTGTTTGTAAATAATAATGCATACAAACTAGTATTTATGAAAAACTTTTGAAAATATAAGTGATAATCCTGAGGAAATTTCAATCCAAGCCAGTAACATTGAATTGGAGCTGCTGCCAGCAAAATCTCGGCAGCAGTAGGCTATGAGAAGGAATGTATTGCATTTAAATGCTGGTGCATCCATGGCAAACAATGTTTCTCTTGTGAACGAAGATGTGGCTTATATTTGGTGTTATGTGATGAAGGAGGCTACCGTGTTTTGCAAAAAACCCTTGTAAAGTTACTGATTATCATAAAGAAACATGTTGGCTTAATTTTCTTGTATAAATTTCGAGCCTTTCCTGGACATTCATTTTATTCCCTTTTATTTTTATATGTAATATTTCTATACAAGATTTCATGCCATCATATTTGTGGCTGTTCGTTAAAAGGTGTTTGGCATAATTAGACCAGTCTTCTTTATTGTATCGGAAGTCACAGAAGACAGATATAATGAACACATTATAGACTTCAGATAGAATAGAGAAGACCGTTCTAATTATGCAAAACACCTTATAACCAACAGCCACGAATATGATGACATGAAGTCTTGTCATGGAGATTTTGTCTTAAATTTGTTGTTTTGTGACCAAATACATGTTTAAATCCATGTTAAAGTTGGTGAGACTGGTCAATGCCATCTGGATTTTGTTTATAGGTTGCCATGATGACTTTAGCACTAGGCCGATAAAATGCAATTTTAAATGCATGTTACCAGTTCAACAAGGGGCTGTTTTAGAGAGCGTGGACTAAAAGTTTATTTTCAGGATTTAGAGTGATAATTCTGATTAGAATTGGATGAGAAATTAAACTTGGAATTGGCTCTAGTCTTGTTGCGATTCTATTTGTGTTAATTGTGTAAACAGCTTTAATTTTTATTTTATTGAAGGACTTTATCTTTATGCACTTCTTCCGATTTTTATTGTAATTTAATTTTTATGGTTGTAGAGGTTTCCTTATTAAATAGGAGGTAACATATTAAATTTATTGATTTCAATGGATTTTTATAAAAAAAAAAGAAAAAGGAAATAAGCATTATGGTTTCGTATAATTGTATTGTAGAAGAGTCTGATGCAGCAGTTGGAGAGGATGTACCAAATGATGGAGCTACCAAAGGAACTAACTTGAATATTACAGATGAGGAGAAAGAGCAACGGCTTGCACTTGGTGAGAATTGCGCATGCAACTTTGTTAATACTTTTTTGTTTTTCTAAATGTTATCCTAAAATGATGTGTGCTATGTTAAGTGTTTAAGTTTTTTTTTTTTTTTTTTTTAAGTTAATTTTGATATTCTGTGATTGTCTGTAGTACTGGTAATGATCTAAAAATTGTCTTCCATGATTAATGAACAATTTTTATAAATGTAAATATTGAATATTATGTTTTCACTTTAAGCTCAAAGGAGAAGTAAATAAATCTTAATGTTTCACTCCGCCAAGCATGTGACAACATGTGGAGTTTTTACGGGAACTAAATACGTCAAAAAATGGGTCATATGGGTGTTTAATTACTTCTGCATAAAAATATCTACAACATTTTCGATTTGAACCTACCGATTTTATTAGGAACATGAGAGTGCATACCAAACAGCAGAAGTTGTAGTTCGTCCACCAGCCAATGAGACTCTCCCTTGTCGCATGGCTTCGTTTACAGCTACTTTGAACTTAAAGTGAAAACATGTAGATCAGCCTAATAATGCCATAATGTAACATCTATAATCAAATCCCCACTTGAATAGAAGGTACCAAAGAAAAATTTAACAGTAATACCGACATATTTCAGAGGAGCTAGTAAGTGTGATTACTCTCTCCCCATTAATTAAAGTGGAATATTGGCAGCAGCAGTTGTTTAAAAAAATTCTTATATATGCTTTTCCTCTTCCTGATGACACATTTTCCTTTCTTTTTGTCAAGTTCTGTGAAGCATCCATGTCAGTAGAATAAATCACAACTTAATTCAATACTTAGGAAATATTTCACCCCAAAACTTTTCTGAAATTATGAGTCATTATCAGATTTGTGGGTACTTTCTCAGTGAAGTAACCCTTTCTGTTCGGTTTTGGTTTTCCACTGAGGAATGTAATATTTATATTATATTGTTCACACCTTATTTTGTAAAAGTCTTAAAAGTACTAGTAATAACTCTTTGCAATAAAATGTTCCTCACAAACTAACCCAGGTCAACCAAACTAAAGAGAACAAAGCTGTTTTTTATAACATTTTTGTTTTGTTTAGGAATTCCATTGGATCTTTTTAGGGCATTGAGGCAGTGAAAGGAAGCAATAGATACTACTTATGCATAACATTGTAAGACTTAATAAATTAGTTTGTAACATGAATACTGCACACTAATGACTTCTTTGCACACCACTCGACAGAACAGAATTAAACACATTTCTTGCTTAGCCCTCATACCCTCTTAGTCCCTTGTCTCATTATTCGTGGAATTTTTACAATTGTACAGTTGTTGGCACAAAAATTCTGTACAAATGAGTGATCACCACCAATAATTACACTTGTAGATAAATTTTAGGTTATACACATGGGAAATTAAAGTCGAACAGTTTGAAACCCCCTGAATGTGGTTTCCCAGACAGGTTTTAAGAGTGACTTCCAATGATTAGCCCACATTTTCTGGGGCCTTCCCCATTCAGACTGGGCAGCAGTGGTCCTAAATAGGCCTGCCCAGTCACAGATGTAGGACCGGATCCCAGAGTAGCCACAGAATCTCAGGAAAGTGGCCATCACACTGTCGCCAATGTGTAGGTCCAGACTAGAAGCTTTCAGTTTACTCAAACCTGCTTCCATCACCCTTGTCCCATTCCCATTGAACTTCTAGAGAAGTAGCTGGAGAGAATGCCATAGGCATGACTTGTTTAAGGTGAATCACAGCTTATCATGAAGTGACCCACATATGGTGACCCTGGAGCCATTCACTGCAGCACATGTAGCATGAGACGTACAGTTTCCAGCACCATAACTGCAATGGACTGCCACAGACTCAGAGTAAAATTGAATTGCTCCTTAATAGCCAGTCCTTCTGGCATGACCTCATCCACCTCCACAGCCGTGGGAGCCAAAAACAAAAAAGAGGTTCCTCCTCCATCTGCTTTGCTTTTGGGTCAGTGTGCGATGGATTTCAGTGGCATTTGCTCCACTGGGGGACCATCCTCCCAATCGAGAGGGGGGCTTCTCCCCCCAAAGCCGTTGGCCTGCCTTAAGGAGTTGAGTTATTTGCCCAACACTCGACATTGGCTGTTTTGTAGTTGCTTGCCAACCCACCTAACCCTCCTCCTTTCTCATTCCAGACTTGAGACCGAACAATGACCAAGGAACTTCAGATGTATTCAGATGCTAGGGACCTACGTAACTTTTATGCAGGATTGAAAGAGTTGTATTAACAAGTCACAACTGTTTTTGTTTTACCATAATTAAATGTCTATGTTTTGAGTTCACAAATTAATTGCTAAACTAGATATATAAGCTTTCATGAACCACAGATTATTGTCTCTGTTGGACATTACATGAGAATACCATAGGAGAAAAATTCCTCCGACACTGGGACTTGAACCCAGGACCTTTGGCTATTCGCGCCAATGCTCTACCAACTGAGCTAAGCCGGAGTTCAATTCACAGCGCCGGATGGATGCATATGACATAACTTGTCTGTCTGTGAGGTAGACCATTAGGGCAATCAGTCATAGGAGAGAGATTCCATCCGGCGCTGTGAATTGAACTCCGGCTTAGCTCAGTTGGTAGAGCATTGGCGCGAATAGCCAAAGGTCCTGGGTTCAAGTCCCAGTGTCGGAGGAATTTTTCTCCTATGGTATTCTAACTGCTAAACACTGCTCTGCTTAAGTAGTGCAGTTCAGCTTCAGATGTTATGGGTTTTCCTCATTAGTTCAGCAGAAGGAAACACATGGAGCTGAGCTTTTGTTTATAGATTTTAACATATTGTTGTATGACATTCTAGCAATGCTGTTTAAAGTAGAAAGAGAGCTTATTTATATTTATATACTATAAAGTAACCAAAAACGAATAATAAAAACTTGAACAAATTATTTGATTAAAAGACTGAGGCTTGAAGATTGTTCCATGCATGATATTAGTCAATATCGGATATGCCATATTTGAAATCAGTAGTTGGAATAACAACACTACTTTAATGAATTGCAGTACTGGTACTTTAAAGTATGTCATTATGATATGAAGGTGGATCGAAAAGTAATGGACAATAATTTTTTATACAAAACATTTAATAGGTACAATTACAAACAAATGTACACATGAAGGGACATATTTTGTCTATTTTTCTATATAGTTGCCAAGTTTCTCAACACATTTCTCCCATCGTGATACCAGTTTCAAAATACCCTGATCATAGAAGTCCGTTTGGTTGGAGTATAGCCATCTGCAGAGTGCTGTTTTCACTTCTGCATCTGATGCACAGTGTTTACCAGGCAGGAATTTCTTCATGGGACCAAACAAATGAAAGCGGAATGCGATAGGTGATCCAAGCTTGTCATCATTTTCTGGCCCTTGTGGTCATCTATTGGGTTCTTAGGCACCCAGCGAGCACTAACTTTACGAAACTTCATTGTGTCATGCACAATATCATACACCACACCATATGAAATGTTGAACTGCTGAGATAAGGTTTGTCAGATGGAGAAGTGAAAACAGCAGTCCACAAATGGCTATACTCGAATCGAACGGACTTCTATGAACAGGGTATTTTGAAACTGGTATCACGATAGGAGAAATGTGTTGAGAAACTTGGTGACTATATAGAAAAATAGACAAAAGATGTCCCTTCATGTGTGTATTTGTTTGTTAGTGTCCCTATTAAACATTTTGTAAAGAAAATTTGTGTGTGTTACTTTTCGATCCACTCTCATACATAAAGGCATTTTAGTTGATATCTCTTCCATCCAGTAGTGTTACTGTTCATTCTTCCAGTAGAATGTAGAATGTTACTCTAAGCCATGTAAGATAACTTTGTTTTTCTGTGCATAGATGTTTGTATTTATAAAAGGTATATTTTTCTTTTATCTAGAGAGCGGAGTAACGCCACCATTGCCTCCAGCTGGCAGTTTAACATCTCAGCAGTCTTTATCAAATAAACCTTTTTTGGAGATGATTGTAAACACCCTGCAGTGCTCTGAGAATGACTATGCAGCTTTGTTTGCTTTATGTCTACTGTATGCCCTGGGACACAATACAGGTATAGTGATTTTTAATTCACATAATTAGATTGCAGCATTGCATAAACATGTTTGATTAATTTTTGAGTCTTTAAACTGTGACATAATTTCAGAGTATTTTAGTAAATCTTTTAAAATGACTGGCAACAGTGTTCACAAAATAAATTCTATCCATTCCATGTAATTCTTATAATGTACAAAAGAGCAAAAGCAGTCTTCTACAAACCTTAAACAGATAAAATGCGAGAGATTTTGATGGGTTGAATAAAAGGCCATTCTTTACTGCATTCACTTTAAAATGTATACCTATATTTATAGGAACCGACATACTTTGTATGCTTTGCTGTATTATTTTCTGTTTCATGTCAAGGTGTAGATTACATTTTACTTCAGTAACTCAGTTTTTTGTTAAAAAATTAATCTGATAGAACCATACAACAACAAACTATTATTATGTGCAAGCAGTATTACCAATTCAAAATTAAAATTATAGGACTTTTACACCTTCACTCCCACAGACAACATAACTCACCCAAGAATTCTCAGGTCCAATGTACCAAGGACGATGGAACGATAGATGGTGCTTGTATGCGTACATTCCCTTCTTCCCAGATGAAAACAAGCTTCGTTTGAGATTTATTTTGTGTCTGGAAAAACATGTGAAATCCACGTGACCCAAGTATCATTGAGTGCGGGTTTAAGTGGTATTGCCAGTTCTTGTAGTATAAATAAAATTAGGTTCTGTTCTAAAAAGGCATTGAGTGATGAAGGAGTGTTTGAAATAATAGGCCTACTCAACAAAGATTCAAGGAATTAATTAATTCCATCAGATAGAGAAAATGATAGTGAAAGCAAATGTGAAACTTCGGTTACTCCATAAAAATGGCGTTGGGCTCCAGCTGAGCCAGCTGGTAGGCCACTAGGTGGGTGGGAGTGAAAGTGTTAAAGGAAGCAAAAACCATCCCTCGAAATTCTTACTTCCCTTAAATCTGTCCTAATATTGTCCTCCCACCTACATCTAGGTCTTCCAAGCGGTCTTTTCCCTTCGGGTCTCCCAGTCAATATTTTTGAGAAATGTCTTTCCTCCTCCATGCCCACAACATATCCAGTCCATTTCATCCTCCGTGATTTAATTACCCTTACTATATCCGGTGACAACTACAGGTTATGAAGTTCATCACTATGCAGTTTCCTTCAGTCCCCATTTTCATCTCTCTTAGGCAAAATATCTTCCTAAGCACCCTGTTTTCGAACACACTCAGATTATGTTCTTCCCAAAGAGTAAGCGATCACGTCTCACATCCATAAAATACAACTGGCAGGATAATTGTCTTATAAATTTTTATTTTTAGATTTCTGGACAGAAGGGGCCTAAAATCAGGCATTTCCTGATTTGAGTCTACACTTAACTCCTATCTTAGCATTATTTATATCTGTAATTATTGCTCCCAGATATTTGAATTTCTCCACTTGTTCAAACGATTTACCGGCTATTCTAATATTTTGTAGCACATTATTTTGATGTTTCATGACCATATATTTAGTTTTTTTGTTATTAATTTCCAGTCCAATATTCCTGCAGGCATCGAAAAGACTTTCTCCATTTCTCTTGATTGTGTTTATGTCAACGCCCAACTGTCAAACATCATCTGAATAAGCTAAAATCGGATGACAGTCATATATCATTCTGGCACTTAATAAGTATAATGTTTAATTATGTTGCTGTTACATAAATTATTTAAAAATGATGTAGAGATTGAATTAATAAATGGGGTAAAGACCTGGGTACCTGCTAGTATTGAATATATCTGGATATCTGGTGATGTTATGATCATCTTGGTTTGGTAACTTTGGCATTCTTTGAACATAGCTTAATAATGATGATGATGATAAAGATTTTCCCTCTAAAATGTAAGGTAGCGAGTGTTAAAACAAGTGCGAGAGACAGGGTTTTTCACTATCAGAACCATGTTTAAGTGAAACGGTTATTTGTAAATTCTGAAATTTTGATTTTTTTTTAAATGTTCTCCCCTGAAAAAGTAAATTGAAGTAATGCTTCCTTCAGTTTGAAGTCACCATAAATTACCATCCCTATTAATTGTTGTACTTTTTCTTTCAGGTGTAAGCAGAGATTTACTGGATGGAGTTCTCTTTCTATCTGAAAAATCTAGTACTAAACATTGGTACAATACATTGTTAGCAGAGAGACTAATAAGAATAATTTCTACAAGTTGTCAGCCAAGTGAGTTCGTAACTGAAACCTTTTTTTACCATTTTGTATATCGGTATAGAATTATGCAAATTTACACCATTACATTTCAAGTTAACTATTTGATTTCAGGAGCAAAAAAGTTTTAATAGCATTTACAAGTGTAATTTTTAATATAAAAATATGCCTACCTGTAGTTTAAGAAAGTTTCATAATTCTATATGATCCAAGTATCAAGAGTAATATCTTAAATACTGTAATGAAATTGCAGAACAAATTCTTGGTATCTAAAAACTACAGTGAAACCTTGATGTGTCACTCCATAATGTATTGTTGTCACGCTTCCATTATTTAATTTCTTAGTCCTGAGCACTTCCTAAGTAACAGTGGAAATATAATCTCCACTTGGTGGTTAAATGTTTTAGTCTTTGAAAATAACCCTAACAGTAGTTTTTTCCAAGTTCATGACCCCTTTCAAAAATAAAAATAAAATTTCATTTTAATTATTGATAAAAATAATGTGAATTAACTAACACACTTAGTTACTCCACTTACCAAATTTTTGGTAGAACATGTTTCGCATGCCTTCTCATGCATACAAGTAGTTCAGGATGCATGCGAAGGCATCTGAAACATGTTCTACCAAAAATTTGGTAAGTGGAGTAACTAAGTGTGTTAGTTCACATTATTTTTATAAATATGTTATAACTTCACTGTGAAAGTTCCATCATAACTTTTCAAAATTCATTTTAACTTCTGCTTTTAAGGAATTCCATCCTTCAGGATTAAAAACCACAAGAACAATGTATTTAGTTCCTGCTTTTAAGGAACCCTCTTTGAAGAAAATTAACCATGTAACAAATAAATACCGTATATACTCTAATACTACCCGCATATTTTTTCCAAAAATCGCGAGTGAAAAACTGGGGTGCGGGTATTATTTGAATACTGGTCTCCTCTCATCTGAATTTTAACAATTTATACCATATCAGCTCAATATAGCACGATGCTTTGTAGTAATATCACAGTATAGTATAACAATAGCGAAGCTGTAATTAAAGGAAAATGAGACAAAGAAAGTGCTTTCTAATGCACATGGTCCACCATGACTGGCTGTGAAACAAAGCTTTACGTCTAGAGACACCAAGCAAGTAACATTACAGTACAAGCAGAAGCACTAATTCAGGAAAAGTTCAGTGAATTTCCACATGACTTTGACCTTGAGTCGGACCAGTCGGACATACATCATCATGTGTGATTCCCGCCGATCAGCTGGAGAGTGTTGTTGTTGTTGAAAGAGACGCAGCGCATATAAGATGGCGAGATTTCCAGCTGGCTGTTACCATGTTATTTTTAAAATTACATTTTAGCCTACCATATTTAATTCTTTTATGATATGTAATGTTAATTATAAGTGTTGAATCAAGAATAAACCTGGCAAAATAATTTTATATAGAGGCCTATAGATTTTTTTTTTCCAAATTTCCTTTTGGAAAATATGGGTGCGGGTATTATTCGGAGGCGGGTAGCATTCGGGTATATACGATATTTTGAGGATTTATTGATATAGGGAACTGCTCATTATCAATATCGAGGATAAATAAAATTTATCGATGTGGGCATAGGCTCTTGATGTGGCGATCAAATCGTAAATCTTGAAAAATTTAACTTTTGTTTTCAGTATGGTAAGTTTTCTAAGAATGTTCTTTTATGTCCTTGGATTGAAGCACAGTTATTGAATTGTGTTATTAATATACAGTGAGTCTCAGGCAGATTGTTGCCGCCGCACCGTGCGTTGAATTCCCCCCAGATGACGCTCCTATCCCCGGTATGCGGCAAAGGTACTGCCCGGCAGACTTCATCCGTGCGCAACAATGAGAATAAATGAAATAAGTTTGAAAGTAACGAAAATAGGCACCTACCTTATTACATATGCTGGAAATGTCCTCCTCCTACATCCACACATTTTTGGCCTACATCCACACATTAGGATAGAGATAAACTCAAGAACAGAAGAGCAATTAATGTGTGTTAATTGGAATTTCCTATCACGATGCCAAAAATGTGTGGATGTAGGAGGAGGACATTTCCAGCATCTCCTGTAATAAACTAAAGTTATGCTACTGACTCGAAGAAAACGAATAGAAGATAAAGAAATAAGAATCTACCTTAATAACTCAAAACTTGAACAAGTTAATTCCCTAAAGTATCTAGGCATCATATTCGACTACAAATTAACATTTAGAGAGCATATTGATTATATAATTGAAAAATGTAGAAGACTGATATTTTCCTTGTCCAAATCAGCAAGAATTAACTGTGGACTGAAAAGTGGGGTGTTAGAAATAATATATAAAGGTGCGATTCTACCACTCTTACAGTATGCTGCTCCAGTGTGGTACAAAGCCTTGGATAAGATGGCCAACAGGAACAAACTGCTTAGAGTCCAAAGATTAATCAATGTAAGGATAGCGAAAGCCTTCCGCACGGTATCAAACGAAGCGCTTTGTGTAATTACGGGCCTAAGCCCTGTCACACTTAAAATAGAGGAAGCTGCTCAACTCTACGAAGTTATGAATGGAATAGGTGAAGAGAGGTATAACATATATCATGATCAAGAACCAAAAGACTGGCCTCACCCTTCTGACGCGCTAAGGATCTGTGAGGAAGAGGCAGAAGAACCGAAGCTGGAAATATTCACAGACGGCAGCAAAAGCGCGGACGGAGTGGGTTCAGGCGTAGCAATCTTCTTTGGCAATGATGTGAAGTTCCAAGGCAAATACAGACTAGACAAAGTATGCTCAAATAATCAGGCGAAGCAAATGGCAATACTCAAAGCCCTAGAACATATACAAGACAACGCATATGGAAACTAGACAGCAGTAATACACACAGACAGCCAGATATCCCTAGACTCCATTAAAAACCCAAGGAACCACAAAACACTTATAGAAAATATCCGTAAGCAAGCAAGATTACTGGAAAATAAAAACTGGAAAATTCACTTCAGATGGATAAAGGCACACGTAGGTCACCCTGGCAACGAACTTGCAGACCATTTGGCAAAGCAAGCTGCAAGGGACATGAACTTAGAGGTATGTTATAACAAAATTCCAAAAAATGACATTTTGACAAAACTGCGAGAAAAGTCCTTATCCAGATGGGAGGAAGACTGGAGCAAAACAACAAAAGGAGAAGCAACAAAGTCATTCTTTCCTACGGTTAGAAGCAGACTAAAAGTGAAATTGAACTTGACCCCAAACCTGACAACATTCTTAACAGGACACGGCAGAATAAGAAGTTATTTCCAAAGATTCAAAATTATGGAAAGTGCCGAGTGCGTGTGTGGGATAGGTGACCAAACAGTGGACCACTTGATATTTGAGTGTACAAAACTAAAATCTCAGCGAGAATCTTTTAAAACAAGTGTAACAAGAAGTGGGCTGGCATGGCCAATAAGCAAAGATGGAATTTTCAGAACACACAAAAGAAGCTTTTTAGGATTTGTGAATAAACTAAATTTGCAAGAACTAAGCGAAACCGTTTAGGGAAGTGTAAATGTAAATATAAATATAAGAGTAAATGGTAGTAGTAACATAAAATATGTAACAATTAAGGCATTATAAAAGTAGTATATTACGAAGTGCTAACCGAAGAGAATGATAAAATAGTAAGATAGTATTAATTAACGTAAAATCACAACAATAAATAAAATGAACAGTTTAGAGTAGTAATAAGTAATGTAATAGGATATTAGCTGAATTGTAAATAGTAAATTCTAAGTGATTAAAAAAAAAAAAAATTAGAGTAGTAATAATTAAAATGAACAGTTTAGAGTAGTAATAAGTGGTATAATAGGGTATAAGTTGAAATGTAAATAGTAAATTGTAATCTATTGATAGGAAAACAAGTGTAAATAGTGTAAACAGTGCATGTAGTATTACGACTGTAATGAGACATGCTGCCAATAAATCTGTAAAAAAAAAAAAAAAAAAAAAAAAAAAAAATACCGGGGATAGGAGAGTCATCTGGGGGGAACTAAACACGTGGCGCGGCGGCCGCAATCTACCTGAGACTCACTGTAGATATTGTTCAGGTACTGTACACTTCTATAAATTAGTGAGTTTTTTTAATTTGAGGCAAACTTGCATTTAATGAAAAATATTCAGTCCTCGGGGGTTTCATTAAAAAGTAGTTTTATTGCATCATTGAATATAGATAATGATCTGCCACATTGGTGCAATTGGCAGCATGCTGCCTTCCACCCCAGTGGCCTAGGTTCAATTCCAGGTACGGGAAGATTTTTTAATCTTGCCCCAAGGGCAAGGGTTTAGTTTCCCACACGCGATGTTCGGCGTTGGTATGCGGGCTCTGGCTTGCAGACCAACACTCCCATTGGCTGCCATTGACCTGTCATGTCATTGGTCTGTTCCATACGGTCCTGCAACCTCTACATATAGCTAAATAATACAAAACACTAACCACATTAGTTAAGTGTGCGAGCTGAGGAGGCAGCCAAAGCGAAGCGCCCTTGCATTTTCGAATAATGTACGATACACGATGTCGGTTTCGAAAATGTGGCATATTATATCTTCCGGAGGTTTGTCTGACCCTTATCATGTTGACAGCTGATTCCAGCACCACGTGACCCATAGGCTTCTTCCCAGCATGTACCTGCGCTGTCTCTAGCAGCTGATTCTGTATTATTGTGATTCCTTTCTGAGCGCCATTTTAGGTTAGTTTTTTGTGAACTTCTTACCGATTTTACCCATATTTCAAATATTCTTAGAAACAAAATGTGCCTATACATGGATTCTAAAACTCCTGGAGAATAATATTACATGAAATTTCGCCGTTTTTCATGTGTAAAAAAAAAAAATTAACGAATCCAGTAGAGTGGGAAATTAACCCCGCTACCTCTTCTAGCTCCTAATCTCCAGTCTAGATTGAACCTGGGTTCAATCCCAAATATCTACTGCTGATAGTGATTCGTTCTTTAGATGGGGACATTAAGCCTGATGGTTCCTGTGGTGTCTTTTTATAAGAGTAGGCTATTGCTCGTACTGTGTTTCCCCTCCATCCTTTCTCATCTCACCATCATCGCTCATACCCACACACTTGTCTCTTCACACCTTAACTTCTTCCAGTTACACATCATCTGTATTGTGGCCCGCCCAAGTGATGCATTACTCGAAAATGGCCACATCAGTGCAGACCCCAAATGCATCAGGGCAAGGGGGTTGGCAATGCATACACTCACACAAGCACACACAAATGGATAATGGAGGAAATATGCGAAGAGCCAATTGGATGTTCTGTGGAATAATAACAAGATAGCGGTGATGATGATAATACAAGTGTATCCACACCATTGAACAGTGGGTCAAATCTGATTGAACTTAAGAAAACAGCCCAAAATTTAAAGTTCTTGTGAAATAGGAAATATGTTTTCTTCCTCACCAAAGGTCTTATAAATAGAATTTTATTGAATAATGGTTCATTTTTAAATGGGGAACACAGTGGTGTTTTGTTTGTATTGCGCTCTGTTCTGAAATGTGAAATTAAAATAGTTACAGTATTGCAATTTGTATTTGGAAAAAAAGAAGAAAAACTATTGTTGCTCTGTTTACAGCCCATTTGCCTCAAATTAAAGTAGAGATAAGTTACAGTAATACATTGTAATATGTTTGTTCATTACTCTAAATGAAAAGTATTGTTTTGTGATGTAGATCATATAAAAATTAACTGCGATTTGCAAGATAATAATTTAGACAAAGCTGATTTATTTATTTCAGTTTTCAGGTGGGATCTTTTAAAAGGTTGCAAGCCTAGAGTCTTTTACTTGTTATTATACTAGCAGGTGTCCGCGGCTTCGCCCACAATAATTAATTGAAAAATTAAAAATTAAGAGTATAATAATTATTAAAGCATTATATTTACTAACACTTGCATGCGAATCATTCATAAACTAAACCATTAACAATTAATGAAACAGCTAAAATTCCGGCTTCAGAGTACATTCCACGATTAGAAAGCGCCGCCTGGGAAAATGATCTCAGATTCAATTATGCAGTTCCTAACCTAACTGTGAACAGTGATAATACCACTGCCTTCTAGACTGTATTACTCGTGTGTAATTCTCGAGACGGTGGTGGATAATACATATCGTTTCTCAACTGTTTGTTGACAGATGAATATGATGTGAATTTTATTTGATAAATTCAGTGTAATTTTCAGAAATTATATAATTTTTCAAGGGAAGGAATGGTTTGTTTGGGTTTTTATTGTCCGCGATACTTCCATTGTTAAACTATCAATAATATTATAGCTGGTGTCCGCGGCTTCGTTCGTCATTATTAATTGAATCCAGGATTTTTAAGAAATTTTCACTGGCAGTTTATTAAAAATGTTTGTGGTTTAGAGCTATGAAAATTGTAAGTAAAAATAAAATTAGAATATTTGTGCATTGTGTTCATTTCACTTAGGCCTTATATAATAAAGAAACGGTTTTCCTAATTTTGTAGTCTTCCTGAAAGTTTAGACTGCAAGAGACGAGCATCGCCGAGTATACCCGATGTCTCACAAAGTGGGCGAGCGAGTGAGCACGCTATTTAGGGCCGTTGAATTGTATAAGAGTAGATTTTAAACATGTAGCAAACCTAATTTTTACTATTGCATTGTGATTTTGTTATGGAAGATTTTAAAGTTTTTATTTTCCAGTTGCCATGGTCAGTAAATGTGACATGTCTGTCTACTGTTTACTAATATTCAGTGACGTAGCATAAGGGTAGACTTTGAGACTGAGTCTACCTAAATAATATAAGGAAATAGTGGATTCATAAACTAATAAATGAAGGCAACAACAACCAAGCCATTAATCATTATAAACTCATTAGCCGTGTGATCAAAATATTCTTTGCCGCTGCATTCCCCAACTCTAACACATAAAGCGTCAACTTGTGGTGCCGCGTGCTTAGGCAGCCTCGAAATCTCATGATGCGGCAGTAAAGACGAGCTGAGACTGAGCGATGATTCAGCCAGTCGAGTTTCATCAAGTGCGAGTTATATGACTTCTCCCACTAAGCATTAACTTACTCGTTGCTAAATCAGGCCAATTTGTTTCGCAAGAGCAGCATAAAGTCGCCACCAAAGAAACTGGAGAGATTTTTGAGAATGCTAGTCTCTTCACTCATGTCTATTGGAAAACGGTGAGGAGTTGCTGCGACTGTTCGGGAGCACTGGGCTGTGACGTCACCTCCTGCATCACGCCACCAAATTTGAATGTTAAATTCACAAAAATGGATTTCACAACCCCCAGCATGTGTTCTGCCGCTTTTGAAATACTCACGCAACTTTCTCTACCTTAATAAAATTGTTACTATTTTCTAGTCTGATTCCAGCTCTTAGAAAACACAACACAATGTTCTCTACCTTAAACGTTAAAATTACAGTTTCTCACTCCATTTCTGGGAATTCTCACATGACTTTTTCTATCGTAATAAAATTGTTGCTATTTTCTTTAGCCTTATTCTACCTCTTGAAAAACTCACAGAACATTCTGTACCATAAGAATTGAAATAACTATTTTCTCGTGTCTTCTTCCATCTCAGGGAGCTCTCGCACGACTTACTCTGTCCTAATTATTTTTTATATTTTCTCTCGTCTTATTCCAGCTCTTTGATATTACTATTTTCTCATGTCTTATTCCATCTCAGGGAGCTCTCACACGACTCGCTTTACCCTAATAATTTATTGGTCATTTTCTTTCGTCTTATTCTTCAAGTACTGGTAACTATTTTCTTGCAACTTATTTCACCTATTAGAACAATCACATAATTTTCTCTAACTTAAGCATTGAAATTACAATTTTCTTGCGACTTATTTCACCTCTTAGAACACTCGCACAACTTTCTCTAAGTTAAGCATAGAAATTACTATTTTCTCGCGGCTTATTCCATACCTGACAACTCTCGCATGACTTTATAACCTTGTTAAATAATTGACTGTGTAGAGGTAATATTATGTAAAGTTAAGTAATATTGAAAGAAGAAAAGAACTGATGCCATAAGTAGTCTCTTCAGGTACCTGCTTTCTTGAAGAGCGCTTGAGTATGAAGCCGGACAATAGATTGAATAAAGGGAAGGGTACAGTAACATAAACATTACATTCCTCAGTCATTGGACTGAGTGCAGTGTTAGTTTATCTTAAAATTGTGATTATTTCTGTGTTGCATGTTTTAATATAATAGGTATGGATAACACCGTTTTCGACTCTATCGTATGAACCAAAGGGTAAAAGCCAAATTCTAAGCTTGATTTAGGCGTTTTTTCTAAAATTGAATCTTATACTTTATTTTTTTTAATCTGTGTAACTTAGTTTAGTTTAAAATCCAAATCCACTAAAATTCGATACTAATTAATAAAGATTGTGGTACTAATACTAATACTACTAATAGCCGACTAGTAGTAGTAGGAATAGTAGTACTAATAATACTAATATACTTATATAGGTATATACGAAATCAAATCCATGTGCATGATATTAACATTATTTTATTATTTTAAACACTGGGAATTCGTGTATCATTTGAACAGTTATAAATTCGTATTTTAAAATCCAGTTTACCCAGAACCCAATGTCAAGCTACACCTCTGCTAATATTAAAAATGTAGTGGTTTGTAGTGATGGGTAACTTGTGAGTGAGTCGTTCAAAATGAACGCTTCACTCGTTTGAAGTGTGAATGAGTTACTCATTTTTAGTGAACTAGTAGTTCAAACAGTTCAAACAGTTCATGAGGTTATCCAACTCATCCAAGTGCCAAGTGTCTTTCGTTTATTTTCTACTTCACTCATTCATACACTACAACACTTCACAGAGGTTAAATCCAACTCAGTGAATGCTTTACTCATTCCGATCTCGTTTGTTTGTCACTCTACTTCACTTTCAAATTCTTTACTTCGGGTTACCGTGGAGCTTTCAGGCAATACCAATAGCTGAAAAACACATATAATTTTTGAAGTGAAGCTTCTTCAGCCGCACTAGGGGTAAATCGAGAGCTTGTGTAACGCTAAAAAATCGTCACGAAATTAATGTAACGCTCAAAATCGTCACGAAATTAGTGAGGTGTGACGGAACGGACTGCACAGAAAACATTCAACTCAATGATTAGGCTTATCCGAAGTTTAAAAAATCCAAAAATTCAAAATTAAAAAAATCCAAAATTAAAAAATCGAAAATCCAAAATAAAAAAAATATAAAAAACTCAAAAACCCAAAAATTTAAAAAAATATAAAATATAAAAAATCCAAAATTAAAAAATCTAAACATCCAAAATTTAAAAAATAAAAAATTCAAAATTAAAAAATTTTAAAAATATAAAACCAAAATTAAAAATCCAAAATTTAATAATAAAAAATGTCCAAAATTCCAAAATTTAAAATATAAAAAATCCAGTTTTAAGAAGTCCAACAATCCAAAATTTAAAAAATCCAATAATCCAAAAATTAAAATGAGTTTCACTTCTGTCGCCCGGCGTTCCACGCACACTTTTTTTAACCTGATAACCAAGTCAGTATGTACGTGTTTCTATCAATAATAAAACGAAAATGAAAATTAATTAATTGCCGATTAAGATATCCTGCAAATTAAATTATTTTATTGCAGTAACGTATTATTAAAAAAATATATATATAATTATTTTTTTAAACCATAAGAAATTTTAGATTCACGAAGTTGGAAACAGCGATGTTCCCTTTTTACATACCAAATAAGTCAAGTGTTTTATGTCAAGTCACGTATCTTTATGTCCCCCTCCGGTCTGAAAACAACCGTGCTTGCAAACCGCGTTGGATACCCCAAGTATTTCTCCCCAGGTAAATGTGTGTGAAAGAGAGAGCGTGAGCTTTGTGAACGATGTTATGAGAAAGAACACTTCAAAGAGCACTTCATTTTTGAAGTGTTCATACAGAAGAGTGGCAAAGAAAAAATAGCTTATGGGTGAGGCCGGCCAGGAGGGAAAATGTACTTCACGAACGAACTACTTCATTTGAAGCATTCACAGAGAAGAGTGAGAGATAGTGAAGTAGTTCACATAAATGAACTGGTTCGACCCATCACTAGTTTGTATGAGTCTGTCTCTTACTCTTTCATGCAAAAACTACACAACCAGTAGATCTGAAATTTTGCATGAACGCAGTTTTTATACCTCGAAAGAACATAAGACTATAGTTGTTTCAAAATGTTTTATCATTTAAAGATTGTGGCTGTTTAAATGGCTTGCAGTAACAACCAGATTATGTTTCTTTCCGATATTCAATTTTATATGGCCAAACAGTTGAACAAATCAAATTTGGATATCACTTGCAGTATTAAGTAAAATTTTCTACAAAAATAGGTGTCTCGGTATTTTTCAATATTGCTTGTTTACAAACACCAGCCTCAGAAGGGAACCTGATGTAAACAAATAAATGCGCGCGAGGTACTGGACTGAAATTGTATTACTACTCCATGGGTAGAGCAATCGCACTATTCCACAACACTTGCTTATGTCCTGAACTAACAAATGTTTAAATATAAATTTGGGGAAAATAATTGAAGAGCAACGTTCTTTAAACGAAAATAACGAAAGTTAAAATGTACTTTATTATTGAGATTATAAAAGTGGTTCAGTTCAATCCCTTTCCAGCTGACTGTTGTCCTGGGAGCTACTGCTGTTGGCAAGATTGATTTCAAAGCGGTCAACAATGGCATCGCACATACTGTCTGATCCCAGAATTTCTCTACCTCCTTGATGACATGTTCAATACACTGATGCCACTTGTCAAGTGTTACTTCAGTTATTGCCCTATCTGCCAAGACCTTGACATCTTTGAGTTTGAAAGACCTATTACTACTAAATCTACTCCACACAAGCTCTGGCAATGATAGGGAGGGAGTCTTAACACTGTACGACCCTACAGTTTTTACGGAAACACCAGTAAACTCGAACGTTAAATTAACAATATCTTCAATGGCTAAATCCAGATGCATTTCACAAAACTTCACGTACACATTCAAACAATATATTTTTCACCACCTTTCACTGTTTTTCCTTTAGGATGTTTCACAAATACATTTTGGTTATTCATATTATTGTCTTCAGCTATATACATGCAACAAGACTGACCAAATGTATTATAACAACAGAAAATGGTGCATGCGCAGACCTCAATTCATTATGATATTATTATTATTTACTTAATGTTCCTAAATTCAATGTGAATTAAAATTTCATATTTTAAAAATGTTTAATTTTTGAAGAAGAAGAAGAAGAAGAAGAAAGAAAGAAAGAAAGAAAGAAAGAAAGAAAGAAAGAAAGAAAGAAAAGAAAAAAACCTCTTTATTAATATGAATCAAAATTAATTTCTCTAATTCTGTATCATGATGTTGGTTAGAAACGTGTTCAGTTTAGTTTAAATTAAGTGAAGTTATGTATGTTAAATCTCCATCTCAAGTATTAATATATATTGATTAACTTCACTATATAAACTTTATGTAAATGTTATGAAACTAAGAAAGTTTTGTGAAATTTGAGATGGATATTTTGTACTCCAATTTTGTAATCGGTTTGTTCTTTAATTCAGATTGCCGTGTTCGTCTGGTGACATTAGAACTTAGCATACGTTTACTCACACAACTTGTCATGAGAAATGGACAGAGTTACCTGCATGATGCTCATTTAGCTGCCATTGAAGGTGCTAAAGAGGAAAGCACATGTCTTCTTCGCAACTTCTACAAGGTATGTTCTACGAAAATACAAATAATTAGCTATTACATGTAGCTACTTCTGAGAATGAATCCAGCAAATTTTCTCCTCAGAATACTGATCATTAAAGGATTGGTCAGATATTACTTTTTGATTAATAAAAACACACAGTACAAGAATTTGGTTATTAGTGATTTCATAATTGTAATTTCATAATTAATGTGTTAAATGCCAGAGAAGCATTCCAGATAGCAATGCAAATTCTCATCTGTCTTGTTCCTTTCCTCTGCTGTCTGCTTTTCCTGCTTACCCTCACCCTTACTGTTCCCAGTCTCACTTCCTCTGTTCTCTTTTTTCATTTCCTCATGAATTTTATTTTTTAATCTAAATGACTGTTTGAAGCATTATTTTACAAACTCAAATGGGTTCCTTTATATCGTTTTTTACCATTCACATGTTCAGTAAAACTTTATCACCATTTACCAGAAGAAATGAGACACATTTTTAACTGGCTTATTTTTCAGGATTTTAAATACTTGATTTTTTCTTCTACCTTTGTTTTTTTCCTTTCTTCTCAACTTCTTTCTTTGCCTTCATTAATAGTATTACTTTATGCTAATCCTATCAAAATAAGTCACATACTAGATGGTGAATTTAAAAAAATTATTAATTATGTATATGAGAGAGGTGGGAAATAAATACAGGTAAAGTAAACACACTATGCATGTGCTGATGGACACATTATTGGCATGGTTCACCGTAGATTTTGTATAATTACTTGCTACTATTTAATTTAATAACTTTGCACAGCTTGCGCCTTGTATATATAATATGAAACATTCAGTGTTGTGAACTTACAACAATTCAATTCCAGAGAAAGTGCCATCATCGCATTCAAATTCTTGCAATTCACTATCACTATCTAGTAAAATGAACATGTGTAAAACTAATGTTTCTAGAGGGGTTGTAGCATGGGTGGAAGATTGTGCGCATGCACTAAGCTTTCTGTCTCTTGAGGATGTAGTCCATCTCTTGCTACTTGTAACGGTCAGCACAGATATAGTGTGTTTACTCTAACTGTTATTCTCTTAATAACATGGTGTTCTCAATGCTTGTTATTATTATTATTATTATTTTTTTTTTTTTTTTTTTTTTTTTTTTTGCACTAATAGAGTGAAGAGATTTTTCTGGATATGTTCGAAGATGAGTACAGTGAAATGCAGAAAAAGCCTCTGAATGTTGAATGGCTGATGATGGATTCTAATATTCTGTTGCCTCCAACTGGAACTCCAATGACTGGCATCGAGTTCAGCAAACGACTACCATGTGGAGAGGTGAGAACAAATTTTCTTAAAACCAAAATGAGATTAGAGTCATGGCATTTCATGATCATGGCCTACATTTACAGAAGGGTATTTCAGATTTCTGTTAATATCCTCTATTTTGAAGACAACTTTAGCAGTCTCAGATACGAGGGGTGATCAAAAAGTTCCAGGACTTTTGAAATTGCGTGGCAATGGAGCATTGTAGAGCAGTGCGGTTGGCAGCATTGTTTAGTGTGACTCTTCCTGAACACAGCTGTTTTTTCAGATTGTTGATAACCTTCTTTATAGCAAAGTTACAGCTGTATTCGTAAAACAAGTTTTTTGTGTTCGGCGATTTTGTGAAATGAATCAAAAGGAAGAGCAACGCGTTTGCGTAAAGTTTTGTGAGAAGTTGGGTAAAACTTTTACTGAAACATTTCAAATGTTGCAAGTGGCTTTTGGTGATGAGTGTCTGAGTCGATCAAGGTGTCACGAGTGGTACAAGAGGTTTAAAGAAGGCCAGACATCGTGTGAAGATGATCCTCGTTCAGGGTGCCCATCAACTTTGACTGATGACAGTCATGTTGCAAGATTGAACATTCTCGTGCGTTCTGATCGTCGAACATTTCATTTGGTTCGTGTCAACAGATGTTAACAGAAAAATTGCAGATGAGAAGGGTGGCTGCAAAGTTTGTTCCGAGACTGTTGACAGAGGAGCAAAAACTACACAGAGTTCAGGTTTGTCAGGAACTTCTTGAAATGGCAAATGGCAATGAAAACTTCTTAAAACATTTCATTACTGGAGATTAAACCTGGGTTTATGGCTACGACGTCGAAACGAAGGTCCAGTCATCACAATGGAAGACAAAATCCTCTCCAACACCCAAAAACCTCGTCAGGTCAAATCAAACGTGAAGGTGATGCTCACTGTTTTTTTCGACTGGAAGGGTGTTGTTTTCTATGAATTTCTTCCACGAGGTGAGACCATTAACCGCTTCCGTTACCTCCAAATCCTGAGAAATTTGCACGAGGCAGTAAGGAGGAAGAGACCAGAGCTGTGGCGGAGCGGTGAGTGGATGCTGCATCATGACAAGATGATTTCTTGTTCCCAGAAGGATTCGCTCTCATTATAGTTCGTGGGTTAGCTAAGGTCAGCATGAACAGATTAATCAGACCTAATGTAAGTCGCTCGCATCTACGGTTAAACCGAATTCGGTTGGTACATTATAAGTATAAGAACTCTCTCCAACTGCATCATGACAATGCGCCTGTTCATTCTGCACTGCTCATTCGCGACTACTGCACCAAAAACAGAATGACGGTCATCCCCCAGCCTCCATATTCACCAGACTTTGCCCCTGCGAACTTTTTCTTGTTTCCAAAACTCAAGAGACTCATGAAAGGAAAGAGATTTGAGTCAGTAGATGAAATTCAAGAAAAATCGCTGGAGCAGCTAAACAGCATTTCACAAGATGAGTTCTCAGGGTCCTTCACGCAGTGGAAACATCAGTGGGAAAAATGTATAGCTTCCCAAGGGGAGTACTTTGAAGGGGACGATGTCCAATAGCCTGTACAAATTTTTAATAAACTCATAAAAAATCAGTCCTGGAACATTTTGATCACCCCTCGTAGCATAGTAGCATAGTAGCATAGTGAAAAAACAAAATTGAATTTTATTAATAATGGTTTTATGGGCTATAATTAGGGACATGCAAAAGGTGTGTTTATTATTTGGTCAAAAACGGTGTTATTTTTTCCCAAAAGTGGTTTTGTTTTATCCCAAAAGCGGTGTTATTTTTTTCCCCAAAAGTAGAGTTATTTTTTCACAAAATCGGTGTTATCTTTAATGCAATTTCACTAATTGCTGAGTTAAAGAATGATTTCGAAGATAAGCCACTTATTAACCTATTTTAGCATACATTCTTATTATTGTAACCCATATCAACACGTTCATATCAGTCATATGCACAATATAATACATAACAAAAAAAAAAAGAAAAGAAAAGAAAAACAGTACAAACCTGGCCACAGTATCATTACACTAGGCTACATACACAAAAATCAAAAGTAAATTGCTAGAAATCAACCACTCAAGCAAGTATTATTTTAATTCCTTAGGTTATTTAACTTTCAAATGACAAAATAACCATTGCAGCCAAATTTCTTTCTTTTAAATATGTTCTCGTGTCTGTTCTAGGAGAATTATTTAAAACTTAAGTGAACTTTTGATTATCAGTGTTAATTACAGAAATCATTGAAAAAAGGGACAATCCAATTGAAGGGCCTAGTTCCATAAGGGCGTAAGGCACAAATCTTTAATTTTGAATTTTTAACATTTATGCCTTCTCCTCATATCTCTTAAATACTCAGTGAACTATTTGTACTTGTGCCTTAAACCTTTGCTCAGTTATAAGAAAAGCCCTGTGAGACTACACATTCATTCTACTTCGTAAGAGTTCCATACAGGCGTAAGGCACAATTTCTATCTGTTTTTGAGGCGTGTTTACCAACTGTTTTTATTTTCCGCAGTGCTACCATCCAAGCAATTGTTTATAAAAACTGAACTTGCATTTCTGAAGTGTAACTTCATTCAAAATAGATTGTTTTGCTTATCTATTGTATTAATGACTACGAGGCCTGTCTAAAATGTATCTGACCTTTAATTTTCACGCGCGTAATATTAATGCTAGGGTGGCACCACTGTATACAATGGAAGAAGAGAGCTTAATGCGCATGCATGAATTTTTTCTCTGCCTTCGAAAGTGCTAGTCACTGCCTGCTAGCCTCAGAGTGAGGCCCCGTGATAAGCGCTCAGTGGATTTTGATATCTCTCAAGATACTGCATCAAATTTTGCCAAAAGCTTGGTGATTCTCAAAGCGAAACAATTCGGAAGATTCAGCAGGTGTTTGGAGACGATGCTATGGGGGTAACACAAATCAAGGAGTAGTTCAACCGATTCAAAAAAGGTCGCATATCGGCAGAGAGTGACCAGTATTCCGGGAGGCCACAAACCACTCGGAATGCAGCTGTCATTGAGAGGGTTGAACATCTGGTAATGGGAGATCGTCGTTTGACCGTACGAGAGATTACTGAAGAGGTTGGGTTCAATAAAGATTCCGCACATGCAATTTTGCGTGATGATTTGAACATGCAGAGAGTGGCTGCAAAATTTGTGCCAAAGCTGCTTTCAGCGGAACAGAAAGAACTCCGCCTTCAGGTTGCACAGGATCTGCTGGACACTTCTAACACTTCTTACTGTTCGGTATCAGGACCGTGAGGACAAATGTTTGGGTAGTGGTGTAAAATAACAGGTCCAAGGAACAAATGTTAGGGTTCAGGTTTTAGAGGAACAAATGTTCTGGACGGAGTGAAACAATGTATGTGCAATACATAGGAAAATTTCTCTGAGAAGCGGAGGGCCATTTAGAGCAAGAGTGGACTATATCACGAGGACACTGGGTACAGAGATCACAGAAATCATACTGGTTTAACAATCTAAAATATAATTAAAACTTTGCACTTTATTAATACTTGTAAACACTTGAAGAAACAATATATGAACACTGAATAATAACTAACGAAACACGTTGAAACAAAGAATTGTAAAATGGCGCGAACAGTGTTGCACCACTGGAAGTAATTTAGTAAATTATGTAATTTACCAATGAATTGTATCTCAAATTAAAGGTAATAAAATTTACTGTAGAATGAAGGTATTTAAAGTTATTAGCACTTGATTGCTCACGTGTTATAGCTTCTTGGTGAGTGATGACGTCACACGCTATGTATTTACGTAGAACTAATAAGTGAATCTAATGAACTTTTAATACGAAGAATATGTAAATTCTGTTTAAGTAATTTACTTGAAACTAATAAAACTTATAAGGAAGTTTTATTCCAATGATTTCTAGTATACATACAAAGGGCGCGAAGAGGCCTTTGTTACTAGAGAATCAGAGCAGTGTTAGAACGCGACTTGTTCGTTTAACTGCAGGCTTAATACTGATGAGGCTTCCTGACGCTCTTCGAGGCGTCCTTACAGAGGGAATACCCGTCACAAAGAACTCGTGATCAGGATATGATGTAATATACGCCTACTCAACTTAATACTTGGCGCAAGAAAATATAGCGGATGATTTGAATTAAAACTATTCACTGCACATAATAAATATGCTGGAAAAACCCTTAGCTTGCGTGAACATACTCCGCGCCTTTGACGAATAACGTCAATAAAAACATAACAGGAATGCAAGCTATAATGGAAAAGACACTTATATGTACACAAAACAATCACTGATTCTAATTGGATGTATACATGTGATATGTGTTGGAAAATTACTTCTTACATATATTGCAAGAATATGATATTGAATAGAAAGCACTGATTTCACTATTTACATTGAAGCACATGACACACAATATAAATCAGAGGAGATACGTAGACATGTGAGTTCAAGTGAAGCTGAAGACGTCTTGAAGGCAGCTAAGGGTGACCCAAGACGAGCAGCGACACAAGGAAAGCTTCAATAAATAAATAGAATGAAACATTGCTATCGGAGTATGCATTGGAACAAGGATAAGATACCTGATAATTATAAAAGAATGTAGGCAATTATCAAGACCATGGTGAGAGAAACTTCCAATGAATGATAACAATAATTCAGAAGTAAACATAGAATGTAGAAAATGGGAATGTAGTAGAAATTCAATGATAAGTATGACAATTATTATGATCAGTCATACATTATGCTCAAAGAACATAAAAAACCCATGTAGTAAGTAGAGGCTTGCCTAGTAATCTAATGTATGAGGACTAGTAGTCAGAAATCATACGTCAAGATCAAAGACTATATAAAACCATGTAGTAGTTGTGGCTAGGATTGCGATCCTATGACCGATGATTAATGTAGATAAGGGACACCAAAACATCAATAATACAAGCACAAGGGAGAAATGGGACGTGTTGATTATTGAATGTTGTTGGCATATAAGGTAATTCAACTACTCAGCAAAAGGCAGATGTTACAAAGGAGAAACTAGCCTATGCAGCAAAAGGAAAATGTATCAAAGGAGTGAATAGACAACAGACAAGGAGCTGATCAAAGACAAAGCATTTTATCCCCTCAACTGAATGTCAACATGAAGAAATTCAAGCTAGAATAGGTAAAAACTCTTGAACTGAAAGACAGAGAGAGATCTTTCAAATAGCAAGATTGATAGAAAGAAAATACATGTAACACATCTCGCAAGAGTACGATTTGTTACAGAGATAGATGAGAAATGGACTTCAAGTGGAGAATCTTGAATATAAGATCATAGAAAGTGTCATATGCTACTCGTCTTGGGGAAGAGGACACACCTTGACTATGGGCCGCTTATATTCACCACTGGAAGTGCGCACAGTAATCACTCGAACCAAGCCGTCTTCTCCCGGATGAGTAGCGGTGATCACGCCTAACTTCCATTGAAGAGGAGGAATGTTGTCTTCCTTCAAGATGACGACAGTACCAACTTGAATGTTGTCACTGGAGCAGGTCCATTTCTGCCTCTGTTGTAGTGAGTGAAGATATTCGGATGACCAGCGTTTCCATATGTGTTGCAAATGATTTTGCAACAGCTGCCATTTTTCTACATACCTCTTATCTTCCGTAGGAGGATGTGAAGGTAGAGATGTGAGAGGTTCTCCAATTAAGAAGTGACCAGGAGAAAGGTATGACAAATCAGCTGGATCATCATTTAGACGAACAAGTGGTCTAGAATTCAAGCACGCTTCGATTTGAGATAGAAGAGTAGAAAGCTGTTCATATGTGAGAATTTGAGCTCCCATAACTCTCCTAAGATGAAACTTCATAGATTT
The DNA here is from genome assembly GCA_964059195.1 of Ectobius pallidus. Classification (NCBI taxonomy): domain Eukaryota; kingdom Metazoa; phylum Arthropoda; class Insecta; order Blattodea; family Ectobiidae; genus Ectobius; species Ectobius pallidus. Next base: position 21,171,328 of record CAXKWD010000012.1, read on the forward strand.
CACTGCAGCTTCATGTAAACCACCGAAATGGGGAGAATTTGGAGGAATGAACGACCAGCTATAATCGTGGTTTGCAGTGAAATTTTGAATTGTAGTTTGAAAGTCTTTTGATTGCAATAGCAATCTGAGATCCCTTAACTTGTTGTTTGCGCCAACAAAGTTAGTGCCATTATCACTGAAAATTTCTTTACAGAGTCCCCGACGTGCTGTAAATCTTCTAAGGGCTGCTATGAAGGCATCTGATGTTAGATCAGAAACTAATTCAATGTGGATGGCCTTTGTTACCAAGCAGACAAAAATAGCGATGTAAGCTTTTACAGTAGTTTTACTGCGTGGAGCCCCATATCTTATGTTGAAGGGTCCAGCATAATCGACTGCTGTGCGGAGAAAAGGTCTAGCAGGAGTTATTCTATAGCTAGGAAGATTTCCCATTAATTGTTGAGAACTTTCTGCTTTTAGCTTGAAGCAGGTGAGACATCTATGCAAAATAGATTTCACTACTCTTCGAATACTAGGTATCCAGTAGGCTTGTCTTAAGGAAGCTATAAGCAGCTGATGCGAAGCATGTAATAGCTTGCGATGCTCATATTCTACAATCAGAACTGTTAAGTGATGTCTGGATGGCAATATAACCTGATGTCTTGCATCATGTGTAAGATCTGATTTCTCCAACCGTCCACCCACTCTTATAATGTTGTTCTGATCTAGGAATGGAACTAATGCATGGATAGAGCTTTTCACTGAAGTTTGCTTGCTATGGCTAAGATCTTTCAGCTCTTGGGCGAAAGCTTCTTTCTGAGCAATTTTAACACAAACTTGTAAAGCATTTTGAAGTTCTTCCGCTGCGAGAGGTCCATGATATTTGTTTTCATGACGGCAGGCAGAAATAAATCTATACATATAACAAGTGACTCTCTGCAGGCGCTTAAGATCAGAAAATCTTGTGAGAAAACTATCTCCTACTGTTGTATCTGCCATACAGATAGTAACCAGTTGTTCGGAAGAATCCTGAACGGTTAATTGTTTTGGTTGTTCAGGCCATGATATTGTGCTTTGAGCCAGCCAATGAGGACCGTGAAACCACAAATCGATATCAGACAATTGTTCAGACGAAACACCTCTTGAAATGAGATCAGCTGGGTTGTTTTCTGTAGAAACATGTCGCCAGGCTGCTGTTTCAGAAAGCTCTTGTATTTGTGACACACGGTTGGACACAAATGTTTTCCACTTTCGTGAATCTGATTTTATCCACGACAGAACAATAACTGAGTCTGACCATAGATAATTTTGTGATGTTTGAATGTTTAGGTCATTCAACACCTTGTTGTACAGTTTAGATAACAACAATGCTCCACAAAGTTCAAGACGTGGAATGGTTTGCCTTTTAAGAGGGGCAACCTTAGATTTGGAACACAGCAAGTTAATTGTAACTTCACCTTCACTGTTCACAGAACGGAGATATATGCATGCACCATAGGCCTTTTCTGAAGAGTCACAGAAGCCATGGATCTGTATATCTTGAAGTGTACCATGTGTGAGAACAAATCGTGGAATACGCATCGTGTGAATTGTACCTAAAATGTCGCAGATCTCAATCCATTTCTCTGCTATGTGTGACGGTACTTCCTCGTCCCAACCAAGCTTTTCAATCCATAATGATTGCATGAAGATTTTGGCATTGATAACAATAGGACTGACAAGGCCTAAAGGATCAAAGATGGAGGATATGACTGATAGGATAGTACGCTTGGTAAGTTTAACTCGAGTATGAGTTTGGAGAGAAGGATGGGATTGAATCTGGAAATTATCAGTTGCAGGATGCCATAGTAAACCAAGGGCATGTGCGTTTTCACTGTTATCAAGAGACAGAGGCAATTGGGTCTCTCGATAAGATGACGGAACAGATTCCAACAAAGCTTCATGATTGGAGCACCATTTTCGCAATGGAAATCCGCCACTGTCAAGCATGAGGATTAATTCTTCTTGAAGGCGTAGCGCTTCTTGAAGATTATCATGTCCTGTCAGGCAGTCGTCCACATAGAAGGAATTTCTAACAGCTTGGGAAGCAAGAGGGTATTTATCTTCTTCTTCTATCGACAGCTGATGCAGGGATCTTATGGCTAAAAATGAAGCTGATTTAGTACCATAAGTCACGGTAGTTAATGCATAGTCTTGTATGGGCTCATTTGCATTAGAACGCCACACAATCCTTTGAAGATTCTGGTCGCTTTCGTGCATTTTTATGCGTCTGTACATTTTAGAAATGTCAGCTGAAAATGCATATTTATAGGTTCGAAAACGAGTTATAATTGATGATAAATCATCTTGCACTGTAGGCCCTAATTTCAGAATGTCATTTAGGGACTTGCCTGAAGATGTTTTTGCAGAAGCGTCAAACACAACTCTAGTCTTAGTTGTAGTAGACGAGGGTTTGATTACTGCATGATGTGGTAAATAGAAGCATTTTTCACCTGGCCGTGGAAGTGAAACCTTCTTCATGTGTCCCAATTCTTCATATTCTTGCATGAATTTTTTGTAATCTTCCTGCAAGACAGAATTAGTTTGAAATTTTCTTTCCAGATGTTCTAAGCGTTTCACTGCTTGTTGTCTGGATTCACCCAAGGAGTCCTCAGATCGATTCTTGGGTAATTTCACTACAAAAGCACCGTCATCTGCACGAATAGTGTTTTGTATGAAATGTTCTTCACACTCTTTCTCTTCCTTAGTAAACACTGGTTTCGGAAAATCTTCTAGTTCCCAGAAACGTCTTAACTGTGTGTCAACATTGTCAACGGTCACAAATAAATTGTGTTGAGCAAATGTGACTTTCTTAGACTTGATTGAGGTTTTGGGAACAGATCCACTGATTATCCAGCCTAGTTCAGTGTTACTAAGAATAGGGTTATTAGGAATGACTATTCTTTCATTAGTGAATAGTTGGTAAAACAAGCTAGCACCAATGAGGAGTTGGACATCACCAGGGATATAGAATTTAGGATCTGCCAATGCAATTTCACTAGGAATATTGAATTTGGTAGGATCGATACGGACAGAAGGAAGTTTGTTTGCAATGTGAGGGATTACTAGACAGTTCATTTCAGCCTGGAAATTCTGGATTCTGGATCGCAGATTAACTTTAACACTGTGATTGCAAGAAGAGGTGCCATTTATGCCTCTTATGTGAGTATCGACATTCGTTGTTGACAGCTGCAACTTCTTGGCTAAATCTTCAGTTATAAAGTTTCGTTGGCTCCCTGAGTCTAGTAACGCTCTGCACAACACTAGATTTCCTTGCTTATCTTCAAGATGCACTGCTGCAGTTGCTAACATAATCTCCTTTTGGTTGGATTTTTCCTTTATAGAACAATAACTGGCAGGCAAATTGTCAGTGCCTTCCCCAGTGCTTGACTGGTGAGAGGTCTTTTTCTTGTCACGTGTGTTATGTAATAATTTGCTGTGTGAAGCCATCCCACAATTACAGAAGGACTTGAGTTTGCAGTGGTCTCTTTTGTGATTGTTGGCGAAACAGTTTGCACATAAACCTTTGCTTTTCACAAAATCCCAACGTTGATCTACACTCAACTGTGAAAACTTGTCGCACTTATATAACTTGTGACTTTCCTTGCAACAAGGACATGTATCACCTTTGATGGCAACATAAGATTGACGAGTCGTTTTTACAGATTTCTTTTGTGTATGTCTTTCACTCTTTTCTTTGGATGGGCTTGGCACATTGTTAGAATTGGATAGCACTTCTAACGAATGAGCCTTGGCTTCTAGGAAGTTCATCAACTCTTGAAGCGATGTGAACCTTTGTGAGTCAATTTTACTTTCCCATTCTTTACGTGTAGTCTCACCAAGATGATCCAATATTAATTGAATGAACATGACTTCGTGTAATGGGATTTCAATATTGAGAGCTTCGATGGCGTTAAGATTGCTTTGAAACTGATTTAGCAAGTTTCGCAGGTCTGTAACGTTTTCATCTTTCATTATGGGTAACGAAAGTAGATTTTTTATGTGAGCTGTGGCAATAACTCGAGTATTATTATATCTAGAGCACACCAAGTTCCATGCTATAGTAAAATTATCGTTCGTAACTGGCAAATTTTGAACAAGAGCGTGAGCCTGCCCCTTCAGAGAACTCAGCAAATAATGATATTTCTGGATGGGATCCAACGATTCATTGTTTACCACTAAGCTACTGAAAGTGTCATGATAATGCTTGAAGTTAGTCACATCTCCACTGAATACAGGAATTTGAATTCTTGGCAATTGTATATTTCTATTGTTGCACTGTGAAGCAGAAGACTGACACGTGTGATGCGAATTACCACTGTGATTAGATCGTTGGCTGTGCTGAGATCTTACACTGCTGACTGGATGTTCGTGTAGAAACAAAAGTTCACTTAGCCTTGCTTTTAGCACTTCGTAATTGTTTCTCACTTCTTCATCGTACTGTTCGTGACACTCTATGTCATCTTCAGCCTCGATGAGAGCCTCAATTTGAGTTTGTACAGCTTCGTATTTTTCTAAAAGATCAATGAGACTTTCGTATTTAACCTTTAATTGAAATACATTGACTTCTTCTGAAATACTATCACAGAACTTTTGAATGTACGTGAGTTTTCTTTTGAGAAAACCTCTTCTTTTCGATAATTCTTTCAAGTCACTTTCCATGATCAAATGAGTTGTTACTTGAAGTTTAAAGATGAGATGCTACCACTGCTGCACGATGATGCATGTATTAACTGTTCACTGTCTTCTAGATGTTCGCTGAGGACCGGAATCCCACGATGAGTCGTATCACTGCTGCATGATGCTGTCCGCGATGCGAAGTTCAGGGTTGCTGGAACTCACGAACCGACCGACGCGGAAGCACAGTTATGAGACGAATTCGAGAAACGGCATTTGCGAATACAAGTATGCAATAAATATAATTGTACCAATATGATCCTGCCCGTTAAGGACCAATGTTCGGTATCAGGACCGTGAGGACAAATGTTTGGGTAGTGGTGTAAAATAACAGGTCCAAGGAACAAATGTTAGGGTTCAGGTTTTAGAGGAACAAATGTTCTGGACGGAGTGAAACAATGTATGTGCAATACATAGGAAAATTTCTCTGAGAAGCGGAGGACCATTTAGAGCAAGAGTGGACTATATCACGAAGACACTGGGTACAGAGATCACAGAAATCATACTGGTTTAACAATCTAAAATATAATTAAAACTTTGCACTTTATTAATACTTGTAAACACTTGAAGAAACAATATATGAACACTGAATAATAACTAACGAAACACGTTGAAACAAAGAATTGTAAAATGGCGCGAACAGTGTTGCACCACTGGAAGTAATTTAGTAAATTATGTAATTTACCAATGAATTGTATCTCAAATTAAAGGTAATAAAATTTACTGTAGAATGAAGGTATTTAAAGTTATTAGCACTTGATTGCTCACGTGTTATAGCTTCTTGGTGAGTGATGACGTCACACGCTATGTATTTACGTAGAACTAATAAGTGAATCTAATGAACTTTTAATACGAAGAATATGTAAATTCTGTTTAAGTAATTTACTTGAAACTAATAAAACTTATAAGGAAGTTTTATTCCAATGATTTCTAGTATACATACAAAGGGCGCGAAGAGGCCTTTGTTACTAGAGAATCAGAGCAGTGTTAGAACGTGACTTGTTCGTTTAACTGCAGGCTTAATACTGATGAGGCTTCCTGACGCTCTTCGAGGCGTCCTTACAGAGGGAATACCCGTCACAAAGAACTCGTGATCAGGATATGATGTAATATACGCCTACTCAACTTAATACTTGGCGCAAGAAAATATAGCGGATGATTTGAATTAAAACTATTCACTGCACATAATAAATATGCTGGAAAAACCCTTAGCTTGCGTGAACATCTTACATAATACATTCTTTTTAATCATAAGATTAATTTTAACAGGATATTTTAATGTAATTCTAATTCTTTGATACAAAAGAGAAATAGGCCTAAAATTTTACCTTGACAATTTTAATCTGGGTATCAGTGTATTATTTTACGTTAAAGAATAAATACTTGAGGAATTTAGGGCAAACCATCCAAGCATTGTTATTTAAATGAGGGTATAAGGTGGGAAAACTATATCTTACTTTAATATAATAAAAACCCTCATTGGAAATGAAATGAAGTTTATTAAACTATTAATATTTTACAGCTGGTGCCTGCCATTATTAATTGACTCCAGGATTTTTAAGAAATTTACACTGGCGGTTTATTAAAAATGTTTGTGGTTCAGAGCTTTGAAAATTGTAAGTAAAAATAAATTCAGAATATTTGTTCATTGTGTTCATTTCACTTAGGCCTTATATAGTAAAGAAACTGTTTTCCTAATTCGCTGATTGGTTGGCCTCGAGCCAATCAAAATGCTTCGAATTGTTGGAGAACGAAGATTACATTATAATAGATGTGACTGTTAATTACTCGTTATTTCAGTACTGGTCAACCGATTTGGTCCAAATTCAGTAAGCTTCTTTCCATGTACGTCATAAATGCATATACTAAATTTCATCTAACTCCGGTAAAGCGTATTTGAGTTATCGCACCTTTTATATATATTTCCATTAAAATAAACACTGAATTGGGCATTACTCCATTACCGGTCAACCAGTTAGGTCCAATATCAATAGGGTTCTTTCCATGGACGTTATAAATGCATATATGAAGTTTCATAAAAATCCAATAAAGCTTATTTGAGTTATGGCGTGGACAGACAGACGGACAGACATTATCCGTCCCCCAAGCAATCTCATAAAGTACCATTCTGGCACTTAATAAAGTGTTATTCTTTAATTGGAATAGGCTACTTCTGTTAAGTCCAATGTATATAACATTGGACAGAAAAAGGAAGGAGCTTCCTTAATTCCTTTCATAAGTTTTTCTGCTAGTACTTCGTTTACATGTCCGATTATGTCATTTTGAATGGTTTCAGACAATCCTGTGAAGTTTTTCTGAACTCCTCCTAGTGATTCACATTGCCTTTGTAACTATAGACACAAGTTGCAACTTTTTAAAATTCCTATGGTTTAGTGATGACTAGGCTTCGAATGTTTACGCAGGGATTGAAGACTCAAGTTTAGTGTGATATGTACCCAGCATGACATCACTGTGTAGGGACATTCACTCCACAGCATAAGCAGTGCACGCTTTAAGTGCATCTCCTACAGTCTACACAGAGATGATAAATAGACAATTTATTTACATTCATAAACATCACTGGTCACCATTTATGTGTAAAATATAAATCAGAGATGATTTATTTGATCATGCCTCCGTTATAAAAGCAATATGGAACATGTTCACTTTTTATCCCTGTCTGATTATTCCTAAGTAGTGGAATGATAATTCTTTCACACTGGCCGTGTGTAGGCTAAGATGGACACGTGAAGTCAGAATGAAGAATTTTGGAGAATTTAGTGTTGTACTGGCACGTTGCCATGGTAGCTCAGTTGGTTAGAGCATCGGCACGGAGAGCCTTAGATCCTGGTTCAAATCCCGGCTATGGCATTGAATTTTTCATTCTGACTTCAAGTGTCTATTCCTAAGCACATTCATATTGTCATCGCATGATTTACTCCCCCATTTCTTCCTATAGAACATACTTAGTAAACCTAACTGATCCTGGTATGAACATCCGAAACCTAGTGATGACTTAGTTTTCTTCGTGTCCATGGAAGAGTAATTCCTGCTTGCAAAACAATACCGTAAAATCAATAAGTATTTTCATTAATTGTCTATTTTTACCACTTTTTTGTTATAGTTGTGTTTCTAATTTTTGTTGCTATGACAGCAATTCAGAAATAGTATTCAATAACATAAGATGGTGAACTTTCTAGCCACTTCACATAAAGACATCGGCTACTTTTAGAATTCTCCATGATGGGATAGGCAAAAGTCGCAATAACGGGCTGGAACATTATGTGCGTGTGCTAGGTATGGACAATTTGCACAGCTTATTTGCTGTGGAGACCCATCTTTGAACTCAAGAAAGGCAGACACCTTCCAAACTGCCTGCCTCATGACGTCATGACAAATGACAAATTGGCCTGTCTTCGCAACGAGTAAGTTAACGTTTAGTGGAAGAAGTCATATAACTTGCACTTGATGAAACTAGACTTGCGCAATCACCGCTTAGTCTCAGCCCGCTCGTCTTTACTGCCGCATCATGAGATTTCGAGGCTGCCTAAGCACGCGGCACCACAAATTGATGATCACATGGCTATTGAGTTTATAATGATTAATGGTTTGGTTGTTGCTGCATTTATTTATTTGTTTATGAATCCACTATTTCCTTATATTATTTAGGTAGACTCAGTCTCAAAGTCTACCCTTATGCTACGCCACTGATATTTGAGTTATCGTACGTTCAGACATATGGGCAGACAGACAGATGGACATTTTCCCATCCACCACATAATCTGGCACTGAATAACTTGTGAGTGTTATAAATGGTTTATTTTTGCTTTATTGTATTTTCCTATTAATACAAACATCTTATCATTGTGTTACAGGTAGAAAGAGCTCGAAGAGCCATTCGTGTCTTTTTCCTGATACGTGAACTCTCACTAATGCTGGCTATGGAACAAGAGATGCAGCTGCCCTTAACAAATCCTCAGGCTTGTGTTCAAGTTAACAATGTGTTAGATCTCAGTAAGTATTTCTGGCTCATGAAGCACGTTTGTCATGTTTTAAGTTTGTTGTAAATCAACTCCCACAGACTATCAATAAATGCATATGTTTTTTTTTTCTTCCTTCCTTCCTTTCTTTCTTTCTTTCTTTCTTTCTTTCTTTCTTTCTTTCTTTCTTTCTTTCTTTCTTTCTTTTTTCTTTCTTTCTTTTTTCTTCTTCTTCTTCTTCTTCTTCTTCATCTTCTTCTTTATTCTTTGTCAAAAATCCATACAGGAGTTCTGAAATCCTGTTAAGAAAATTTTCACAGTACAGGTATAGTGGAATTTTGTTAACATGTTTTCTATAAAATAAAAGTTGAACATCATAATAAGCTAGAAAACCAGGATACTCTAGTGTAATTTTTATGAACTTGAGGAATCATTATTTAGTAGTTGGACCAGTGCAGATAATTTGCATGGAAATTCATCAGTGACTAGTTCGTTTGGTCTGTCTGGTATACCTTACCTATTTCTGCTTTAACTAAGCTTAAATCAAATTTAATGATATTTTGAAGGTCGAAACATAAGTTGTTCATGTGAATTTAGAGTACCAGATATTTATACTGTTGGTTTGAGTCTGAACTCTGCCTGTGTACTGCAGGTATATTACCCAGTTTGATGATTGAATTAGACTGCCATGAATGTTTACCGTATTTACTCACCTATAACACCCCCCTTTTTTCACAATTTTCATCTTCTAAAATAGGGGAGGGTATAATAGGTGAAAATTTTCACATGACATAGGTTGGGTTGTCATGCTTTAAAAACAGAAAAAGACACATTTAGCGTCTTTAAATCAACACGCAAAATAGTTTAAATCCATTTTTTTTTATTTACAAAAAGTTAAATTATCACGTCAATTTAACTTTAGAGTTTTAAACAGTTTGGTATAGCTCCCTCCTGCATTACCGCAGCTGACTGGGTCACGTGACTAAACGCTGCGCGTGCCCGCGTGGTGTTCAAGGTTAACTCAGCATTGCAATGTTGTCATCCAACTGGGCAGCAACTGCCTAAATTTCGTATCTCCCTTTCTTCACACCACGGAATGTTTCAACATTTTCTTTGCTCCTGATAATTTGTCTTTCTGATATCATACATGGCTGCATATTCTAACACACTCAACTTGAAGGATGCCGTGAAACTTGCTCTCCAACTCAGTTTTCACGTGCTTACTAACTCTCAGGCAGGCAACAACACAATACACGCGTATGGCGGAAGTTGAACTCAGAAACCTGAAGGGCATTGAGAAATCTATGGGGGAGGTGAGAGTAACTAAGGCCAACACACAGGTGGCAGGGAAGCGTGGGTTTTACCGTTAACAGGAATGTTGCAGTTGTCGACTTTTTTTTTTTTTTTTTTTTTTTCGTTGTCGAAAATTGGGGGGGTATTGTAGGTGAGGGGGTGCTATAGACGAGTAAATACGGTATTTTGCTTGCCAGTGGTGCCATTGGGCTCAAGCCTGCCCAATATTTTCCCATGTATTATTTTCATAGTTGCTTTTTCATTATCATCATCATCATCATCAATATTATTACCATTATTATTATTATTATTATTATTATTATTATTATTATTACTATTATTACTACTACTACTGCTGCTACTTTATTTTTATTTTTGTGAGACCTCCTGCACGTCAGCCTAAGAGGCTTTTTGTGCTGCCCCTTTAGTGGGGAAGCTCTTGTTGGCTTCCTTTCCCAAAGTCTTCCCTGGATATTTTGCCAGAGTAACACAGTCAAGCAGGGTATTTGGATTACTCCTTCTTCCTGCTTGTTTAAGCCTTATTGTTTCCCAAAATCTGTTCCTTAAACAGGTTGCAGTATTTTGGTTCCAATGTCCTTTTTCGTTCCCTGAACCCATGAAATTTTACACTTTGAAAAATTTCCAACCCGGCCAGGAATTGAACCCAGGCTCCCAGGGTGGAAGGTAGTCACGCTCCCAACTCACCCACGGCGGCTCTTGTCTTTAATGTTAGATCTTTCTGTAGGAGTGTGATAATATAAATATTATCTCAACATCAATGTTGTGCTTTCACTTTCTAGCTATTCAAGTCTAATACAACAAAATTATAAAAATTACAATAAATCATATAACCAGAAACTTTATAAAAGTCCTTAAATTATTATATTGACACCACTGATTCATTCTTCTAAATAAACTAAAAATATGAAATATCCCTTGACCACCAAAATATTCTGAAGTTGCAATTAAAGTGATTTCAAACATATTTTTAACCTACTTTCACTTTTTCTCCTCAAGATCAATTTTTCTTCTAGTTTGAGACATTATCAGTTGTGTACTATTAGATCATTGAAGTAGGTTAAAAGTATATATTTTTTTAAAATCCTATAACAACTGTCATGTTTACTATTGGTTACTGTTTGATATATATAAGATTTATTGACAAATCATCTATTCTCCAAGAATACGTAGAATGCATAGATACTATAAAATTTACATTTACATTTATCTTGTTTCATTCTTAATGAACAGCTCAATCTATTCTTCTATTACAGATAACAGTGACCTGATCGCTTGTACTGTAGCAAATAAAGAAGGAACAAAGATACGCCGATTCCTTGTAATTGATGTTATACAGTTAATCCTCGTGGAGCCTGATACACGACGTCTTGGTTGGGGTGTTGCCAAATTTGTGGGATTTTTGCAGGTGAGTGTTCATTTTTTGCTACGGAAATATTATTTCACATCATTTGCTGAAATTCAGCAGTTGTTAAGTTTTGCTATGTTAACGCTTATCGCATCATATACTAGCTACAGTGAAATCTCCGTACAACGATTACCGATATAACGATAATACTCTTTATAACGTTAAAATATTTTGGTCCCGGCATTCTTTCCATTAAAGTAATGTAAAATTCCCCTCGGTTTTACGATACTCTTAATAACGATAAACCTCTCCACTACGATTACATTTAGAATCCCCGTAAAATACCTTTTCCTCGGTACAACGATAAAAATAGATTGTGAAAGTCCAAATCATGAACTTCACCGCCTTGTTTAAAGGGTGGAATCGCCTTCCTTGACCTTGATCGCGCTTTCCCCTCCCTCACGTGCACAATGGAGTAAACCAGTCGCCTGGTCTCCAGTCAGTGCCTGCACTGCATGGCAAGTTTGTTTGGTGATGTTTGCGTATTGTTGTGCTTCTCTGTCAGCATGGCTTCTCGCAAGAAAATTAGTATTCAGCAGAAATTAGCTGTAATTAAAGACATCGACGCAGGCATGAAACAAACTGCAGCATCGAAAAAGTACAGGCTTTCGGAATCTACGGTGTCGACTTTCTTATAGAAAAGGAATGAGATCGAGGAAACTCTCAATTCAAATGCCGTGGATCCTACTAGAAAACGAATGAAAACGGCAACATTTATTGACGTGGATACTGCATCCTTGGAATGGTTCAATGAAAAAATAACTTGAAACATTCCAATAAATGGACCATTGGTTTGTAGTCAAGCTAAGAAGTTTGCTACCATGCTTGGTGTGGAGGAGGACTTCACGGGTAGCAATGGGTGGCTTGTCCGCTTTAGAGACCGCCATGGCATAACTTTTGAGTTAATTCAAGGGGAAGAGAAATCTGCACCAACAAATGACGCATATCTCTGGCGCAGTAATGAAATGAAAAAAAATACTGAGAAATATTTGCCAGAAGTTATTTATAATGCTGATGAGACTGGGATGTTTTACCAGCTTCTTCCTGAAAAGACAATGTGTTTGCTCATAAGTTAGTGTAATAATTTAAGGGTGGAGTGAATAAAGTACAGTATAGCAGTTCTTGTGTTAAAATTCTTTATTTCTCTAAATATTTAAAGAATTTCAATTATTGAAGTTGTTTCCTATATATACTACCAAGATTTGAACACTTTACGTAAATTCTCGATATAACAATATATCTCTCTACAACAATATTTTTTTCTGGTCCCTGCGAAATCGTTGTATCAAGATTTCACTGTATCTAACACTTGATTCCCACAGACTTTATTGATATGATATGATATGAACCACTCTGGTGGCCACTCTGGTGGCCGTGGTTATAAGAGCTTTCTTAGTTGATATAAACACCATTATACCTGGGCCGTCGTAAGTTTGCACTTTCCAGTTTCAACTATATGCCTACTTACGTTGGCTGCACTGCACTGCGGTTCTAATGACTGCCAAACAGAAGCCATTCGGCTTCGAACATTTCGTTCTTGTATTAGTCTATTCTTTCTCATTTTTTCCACTCTCAATATTAATGGTATTCATACAAATACAGATACAAATACAAAATTAATAAAAAACCATATAGTTCCTATACAAAGGCTTATGATATAAGAGAAAGCATAAAGGTTTAGATACATAATATTCTCACTCATTTGACAAGCTTATAGTGGCGTAACGGTTAAGATGCTTGATCGTGGAACTGGAGGTTCTTGATTCGAGTCCCTTTGCTGTAATTTTTTTTTTTTTTTTTTTTCATTGATTATATTTTTAAAATTACCTGCCTTACACTTTTTGTCAAATCTATAAGAGCAGATCGAGATTTCACGTACTTTGTACCCCTTTGTTTACTTTTACCACCTACCCCGAAGTTACTGTTTTGGTGTTAAGTTTGAGATTTACCGAAGAATAAACCAGTAGTATCCCGACAGCATTTTATTATTGCAAGTAAACCCAGGATTCACAACATTTATTAAAAAATAAAAGTAATTATGTTTTGGAGAAAACTATTGCAGTTTCATTTCCAAAACAATTACCAGAAACCTCTGAAAATATTGTAGTATGTAATATAATCGATCTTTAAAATTTTCAAAAATATTTAATATAGGTTATTTGGTAATTATGAAACATATGCTAATTTAGATTACGTTATGTTTATAAAACATATGTCTTACAGGTACCATATATTAAAATAAATATTTTAGAACAAAATAGTTATTTATGATCCAAATGTTAAAACGAGATTTTATTTTGCGAGTTGGCTATGTTTGCGAAAGGAGCTCGTAAGTGCGAATGCCGCAAATCTACGAGCAAAATAAATTAATTTTATCACGTGTATCATATACTATTTTTTAGACAATCGTTAAAATTTGTCAAATAATAATAATAATGATAATAGAAGATAGATTTATGATAAAGAATTACACCCTGTGGAGCCAGCCATATTGGAAAGCAAAGACAACCTGTTACTGATATACTAAAATTTCTGAGAACTTTCACATTTAAAAAGGCTTAGTGAATTTTAATTATTTTTTTTTATCGAACTGAGTCAATAGCCTAATGTAAATATTTTTAACAAAAAGAGTTTTTCCATGTGAAGCAATCAGAGTTGGTTACTCTGGAATGTTATAATTTCATACCACCCAGTAGCATAATTTTCTCATTTTAATTAATATAATTTAAGATTAAAAGTGCTTTTAACATCTTTTCTCTAAAACAAATATTACCATATTTCTACTTTCCTGAGAAAAGTACCTGACCCCAAAATAAAATGTTGTTTTCATACAATTTTCCGTACACACATACACAAAAACACACTCACACACTGAGACACGCACACAGACATTTTTCCAAAATAGTATTTTTTGATTCGGAGGCCTCAAAACGTGCATTTATTTTAAAAAGTAAAGTCGGAATTTCGGAATCGAAAACAACACTTCCTCTACCTATAGTACCTATGGTAATGGTCAGAGGAAGTAAAGAAGAGAATCGTGCGAAAAGTGGAACATCTTGTCCCTCTACCTGAAAAGAATTTTAATAGGTTTCGCCGCTAAAGGCGATCTTTAAATTCGCCGAGGGTTTCACTACTGATAATAAGGTTTTATATGCTACAAATTATATTATACAATAAAATGTAAGACAGCTAATTTTAAAAATAAAAAATCATAAACTGTAATTGCGTCTTAAAAATAGTATGTTAAAAAAAAAAAAATTGCACCCTACCTAGGATCGAACCCAAACTTTCTGCATAACTATCCAGCACCATAACCACTGAGCTACGACACTACAAACTAATAAAGTGAATATTTATCTTGTGAAGGTGTACGATGTTCCATACATAACAGGATAAATCTTTGTGTAAATGAACGATACGGTTTTTTTTGTGAAACTATGGGTTCGGAATAATATTACATTACATAAATATTGAAAATTACTGAATGGAAGAACAGAAAAATGATAATTGAGGGATTAGAAATAGTTTCGAATGTTCAAGGCCGAATACAGCCGAATAATGCCGATTGGCACCTCCTTGTCAGTACACAACGAAGTCGAGTAGTTCATTTGTCAATCTTTGATACTGGCAACCTAACTTGTAGAATGGAAAGTGCAAACTTACGACGGCCCAGGTATAGATGGGACCACTTTCCTTGTCGATGTAATGGATATAACATGATCGTTTGAAAGCAACAAAACATGACAGAAGCATGATTCTTGGTGTTACTTGTGTTTATTTGTGGTGCTGTTTAACCATGTAAATTTTATACTAGTATTGTAAAAATTGGCATTCAAATTTTTAAGTTCCCTAAAGGAAATAAATATATAAATAAATAAAGTAAGCCTATCGTGTCCCATGTAGGGCAAAGGCCTCCTAAGAAGGGTTTAGCTCTTCTTATCTAGCACGGCGAGCTACTCCGCGCTAGTGAAGTTGTTCGTGATTTTGAGCGTCATGTACACTTGAACTTTAACACTTGGTCTTGAGCACTTAGTCTTGCGTATTGTTCAGGGTTTTCCCCAGTTCTTTCCACTCGTTTCTTTTGGCTACCCTGGTCCATTGTTGGCCCACTTTATCCTTGAAAAGGTCCTCCCATCTCCTTTTTGGTCTTCCGCGCAGCCTTCTTCCTTGTCTGGGGTTCCATATGGTACTCCTGTATGTCCATCTATCGTCCACCAACCTTGAAACATGGCCACCCCATCTCCATTTAGTGCTTTCTGCTAGGTGAGCTATATCTGTCGTTTTTGCTGACTGGATTAGTGTAGTATTGGGGATTCTGTCCCTCAATGTTATGCCTAGGACTTCTCTTAACATTTTCCTCTGGCATACCTGTAGTAACTTTTTCTGTGTCGATGTCAGCGCCCATGTTTGACAGCCATAGAGTATCACCGGGTAGATGCAGGATTGTAGAGCTTCTATTCTAAATGAAAGAACATAACAATTTTTTCTCATGCTCAACCACATTTATTTTGTTACCTTTGGAATAACCCATACTAAGGGGAGGAACAGTACCTAAGGGATCAGCATGGTAAGAGATAATTAGGGCCCAGATTCTTAGGTTTTAAACTATTTTGTTCCTTGCTAGCTAATTATGATATTTTAATGTAACTATCAGTTTCATTGTTATGGCTGTCACATAGTTCAATCTCATAAAACCTAAAAATGGTTAAATATTTATTAAAAATGGCTAAAACTGTTTTATTTAAAATAAAGTAAAATACTTAAATTACTTTTGAAATTTCTGCCTATAGTTTGCATCTTGTTCATTGTTGCCAGTACATTTGTAAGAGAAAATATAGCATTAAATTTTGTAATTTTTTTAACCCCATTGTCCTGGTAAAGGAAATTGTTTGTGAACCAAAATCCATGGTTTCTTTAGAAGCAAATTGAAGCTTACGTTTGCAGTTTCTTCTCAGTGTTTGCTCAACCAAGATGCAAAAAGTAAAGTATTCTACTTTTATGAATAGCAGAGGAATGTCGCCTGTCTACCACCCTCCTTGTTGCATTACAGCCTGTTATTTTTTGTTACTTTCAAGGTTCTGAAACCGGGAAGGATGTGCCTAAACCTGTTTTTACTGATGTTGTCAATTAATAGATTAAAACATAAACACACAGAATAGTTCACAACAATTGCAAAGAAACAAAAAATAATAAAAATGAGAATGAATGAGCTAATAAATAAAATTGAACTACGGCGCACTATTATGATATCATTGTTTATCATTTCATTACTCGAATAATCACTCCATGATAATTCACTGCATAGAACATCATTTAGTATTTGACCTATTTTATCATTTAGAATGCTTTTATTCCTGTTTGAAGGCATATTGCATACGAACTGAGCTGCCTGTTAAAGAAAGACACAATAACATTTGACACAGCACAAGTCCAGGCTGACTCTTTAAAAGTCTCCAATGGGTTAATGGAACTGGAATCTTGCCATAGAGAAAAGTATGCTTGTGTCCCAATTGAAGTAACCACTCAGAAAATGACCATTGGCACTGACACACAAAATAATAAGAGAATTCCAAATTTATTTTTGAATGCAATATTCAAAGATTTGAATTTTGCTTGTCATTGGCACTACTATTCTACGAGGGTTGATCCAGAAATAAGGTTCCCATCAATTTTACAAATAGACAGCATTTTTTATTCTCACAGTAATGTACACCGTTGGAAAGAGGTCACTATGCTCTATTTTTCAACATAATCGCCATCTTTTTCTAGGAATTTTTGTAGACGGTTCTCCAATTTTTGTATCCTAATGTCGTAGAACTCCGCTGCCAACCCGTTGAGGAAGAGTTTCACCCCGTCTTTGACTTCATCGTCGCTCCGGAAGCGTTGGCCACCCAAGTGTCCCTTTAACTTCGGGATCAAGTGATAATCGCTAGGCACGAGGTCCGGACTGTAAGGTGGGTGACAGTCCACCCAAAGTTTGTCAAAAGGTCCTGGGTTTGACGGAAGACGTGAGGTCGGGCGTTGTCGTGAAGCAGCATTACACCGACTGTCAGTCGTCCTCACCGGCGGTTCTGGATAGCTCGCCTGAGTTTCCTTAGTGTTGCACAATAACTGTCTGAGTTGATTATTGTCCCAGGTTCCATGAAATCTATCAGCAGTGTCCCCTTAAGTTCCCAAAACACACTGGCCATTGCTTTGCCAGCAGAAGGAGTTTGTTTGAACTTCTTTGCGACTGGTGACCCTGAGTGACGCCATTGTTTGGACTTTTCTTTAATTTCGGGAGTGGAATGAAACACCCACGTTTCGTCTCCCGTAACAGTGGAGTCCAACAATCCTTACGGAACGAATCTCGCAGTTGGCGGGAGCAACAATGAACACCTTCATCTCGGACGGCTGCTGAGCCAAGGCTGAGCAGCGCAGCAAAACACGGCCAGGCGGAATCGAGAGTGGAGGAACAGCTGCGCACAGTGGTGTTGCTGGATTTCGCCTAGCACTTTCCCGTGCGGCTGGAGCTCTTTGGGAACCTTATTTCTGGATCAACCCTCGTAATTTCACTTTAAGTTCAAAGGAGATGTAAACAAACTCTAATGTACCACTCCGCCGAGCATGTGACAATACCACATGGAGATATATCTGCCGGGGAAAGAAACGGAATGAGGATTTGGTATATTCCAGTGTTCTCAATAGTACTGTATCTACTTTTAAAATTATTTTTATGACATGCGCCATTGTTGAAAAATGTTGTAGTTATTTTGGAAAGATCAATACATCTGTACAAAATTAGGCTTAATATTAGTAATTAAGAAAGTCATAGACAGTTAACAAAAAGATAATAAGGAGTATAAAAAATTACTCTCATTTTGCATTGTTGGCTGCCGTCTTCAGAGGCGTTTTCCTTTTGAATGTTGTTCACTATTCATTAATTTCTGTTTGTAACTGCCCCAATCCCATCAGAGCTGTAGGTTACATGTAACTTTTGACGAAATTTTTGTCTTGTTCTAGCACACAACTTCCTTGTCCTCACGTAAGTGTTGTATAGCCGACATAAATAAATAAATGAATGCATATTCAGTAGGTCATACCCATTTCTTGGGAGCATGCACGTGCTTGAATGCCTACTATTTACATTCTGTTGTAACAGTTTAATTAGTTCACTTAGTTATTATGCGTCAGGTAAATCTGAGCAAATTAATTTTTTTCCAAAAACAGATCTGCTTCTATTAAGAGCAAGAGTGTGCATAGTAAGCAGCAAAAGTTACAAATTGTCCACCAGCCAATGAGGTGCTCCCTTGTCAAGTGGCTTTGTTTACAACTACTTTGAACTTAAAGTGAAATTAGTATAGTAAGACTTGCCTGAAATTCCCCCAAGAAGTTTGTGACGTCAATAGTGTTGATGTGGGACTTCAGTACCTGGGGCAGAGTTTGCTTTGTTAAAACGGTTGGCTGGTCTCTTGAGAACAATGTGCATTCTGTCAGTAGGTGTATAGCTGTCTGCGGTGACTTTTCCAGGCAGTTACATAAAGGAGAGGGGTTGAGTTGAGTTGAGTTTGATAAGGGGGGCTACTTAGCCCTAGCACTGCGACCTCCTACAGATCTATTATGCAACCCCATCATGTTTCACTCAATTAAGTAGCCCATTGTTCGTAATGAACTTAACGAGACTACTAACTGAGGCTTGTGATAGTTCATCTATCTTTGGAAAGTGATTGCCAAAACAGTCTGCTCTAGATTGAGCAAGAACCTGGCAAGGAGAGGGGTACTTTGTTTATTCTGTGGAGATAAGTATGGAAACATCCATGATTGGTGACGAATTGTGAATGTAGTTGGGTATTATCTTAGTACTGAAATGGAAAATAAATATAAATTTGTACATACTATAACCTCACCCTTTAAGTTCTACATATAAATTACTGTTGTTACAGGACATTGAAGTAACAGGCGATAAAGATGATTCCCGATGTCTTCACATCACTATTCATCGGCCATTATCATCAGGATCTTCTTCAAATCGAGTACCATTGCTCTCAGCACGATTCATATTTGATGATCACATTCGATGTATGGCAGCAAAACAAAGGTACGAGTTAATTACAAGATGTTAATAACTTCTTTTAAAAAGGAAATTGTATACTCTCTTTCTTTGCCGTAGACTAAAAAAGGAAAGAAACTTCAGGTTTAGTGACTAAGCTGTGACATGCATGCTTGTTTGGATAGAATGCTTAACACAATGTCTGCCAAAGCATTATTATTAATCTGAGGGTTGAAGGCCATGTTCAAGGGCGTATTTATCACCAGAGATTTCATTCCTAGCTGCAGGGAACTGCTTCAGTGGCTACTTTTTGTCTCACTTCAAAGTCTGAAAATGGCACCTAAACAAACAGTCAGCATTATTAATAGCCAACATTTATGGCATTTAAATTTCTTGCCCATGTGGTTTTTAACAACTAGTGCTGAGGTACGACTGTACTAAAAACACTTAAAAATAATCTACCGTATTGACCCGAATATAAGATGATGTTTTTCCCCTGAAAATGTGCTTATAAAAACTATACTCGTCTTATACGTGCAGCCTAAGACTCGACAACTCTCCATTCAGGAATGCATGAATGCAGCTGTGCACGTGTGCAGCGGGTATCCCCATGCAAATGACGTACGTCCGACCCAAGGTCAAAGTCACGCGGAAATTCACCGAACTATACCGAACTTAATTTTTCCTGAATTCGTGCTTCTGCTTGTACTGCACCAGGACCTTTTGGTCCTGACTGCACTGTTACTTGCTTGGTGTCTCTATTCTTTACGTGTAAAGCTTTTGTTTGACCACCAGTCATGGCAGACCATGTGGAAAAGAGAGCATCTTCATTGTCTCAATGCGTAAATAAAGGCGAGAGAAGAAGTTACGACATGAACTTCAAAATTCTGTTTTATATGAAGCAAAATGCAAATAAGCTATTTTATTTATTTTTTCGTAACTACCCTTCAAAAATGCAGGGTCATCTTATTTTCAAGCCAATGTGGTATATTAGTTTTATTACAAACAGAATTAATTTTTATATCTGTATCTCTGGTAAATGGCATCATTGTTGGTTTGAAAATATGTGTTGGATTGCCAAGAGAAATTGGGTCAGAGACTTCCATTATCAGAGAAATCAAATTATTTCCCCTTAGTAATTACAGTGAAATCTTGATAATTCAGATCTCAGTATGCCGGACTTCGGATTACTTGGACAGATTCTTGGCGATCCAGACCCAGATCTAAAGCCACTTCAGAACTGTAAGAGAAGTAATTATTCAAAAGCAACAGAAACATTGTGTACGCAGAAGAGCATTTACAGTTTCTTTTGGCCTAAATCTTCTCAGAAAAATGTGCTCACAATGCCACATCAATCATAATATTGTACTAATAATGTTACAGTGTGTATTTCAGACTCTGACTAGAAATTTCAACATAGAACTGAAGTGTTATTCTTTTTTGTTCCAATTGTGAGTGTTAATATTATGTTCTGCTTCATACGTTGTCATTGCAGCTTAAACACAAAATTTCATTACTATTTCCAAATCTACTCTCCATAAGCTGAATATTTCATAACTCTGACAGACCCCCACGCACTTTAGTCAGGTTTATCGAGAGTTCACTGTATTTGCATCTGAACGATCCACACAATTATGTTCGTATCATCTGTATATTAAAAAATATTCCTTGCCTGAATCATCAGCAGCAAACAAGTAGAAAGCCACAGCAATTTACAGCAGCTGTAAATTGGATTGGGTTGGTTGATTTAGAGTCTTAGAAGAGATTGAGGCATAAAAAGTTATCACTTAACTATAAAACCACATTGACTGACTGACTGACTCAATCACACTGGATGAGCTGGAAACTTGAAATTTGGCCCATTATAGCTTTCAGCCTATAACCAATGGGAAAATTCTAAAAATCTAATTTTTACAATTTTTTTTATCCCCGAGTAGCCATTGCATCTCTAAGATAAAGTGTAATGATTGCGACAATGTATACATAGGCAAAACAAAAAGGAACCTCAATACGAGATGGAAAGAGCACCACAGGAATATCAGACAAGGGGAAACTGATAAGTCCGCAGTAGCTTCACGTGTCTGGAATTCGGACCATAGCGTGATAAAAGAAGAACCTTATTGAAAAACCTCCATTACCCAGTTGAATTGACCATATGGGAAAAGATCTTCATTCAAAAACATAGGAATAACCTCCAAAATTTTGACATCCCGGAGATCTGTTAGATAAGTATCCGATCTTATTTTTTTCTCGGAAACCTGACGGATTTGAATCAAGCCCGCTTGCATGAGCCAACCTTGAACCTTCGTGCGCATGTGTGAATTTTTTCCCGCCTGTAGATAGCGTCTGTTGCTGGCAAGCAGCATTTGAGTGAGGTAGTGTATAGTGCTCTCGTCGTTGCATGGAAAATAACGGAATGACTGGAGCAGCGCTATTTGTCTGAAACTGGGCAACAGCCAGGTGGAAACCATTCGGAAAATTCAGATGGCTTTCGGCGATGATGCTATGGTCATCACACAGATTAAGGAGTGGTACAACCGGTTTAAAGACGGCCGAACAATGGTGGTGAGCGAGCCACGCTCCGGTCGCCCATCAACATACCGAAATGACCAGGTCATTGCTGTGGTGATGCGGGACTGTCGTGTGAGTATCCGAGAAATTGCGGAAGAGGTGGGCATCATCACTTTTTCGGCCCATTTATCTATGACCGAAGATTTGGCCATGAAGAGAGTGGTGGCGAAATTCAATGCCGATGCTGCTGACGGCGGAGCAAAAGCAACTTCGTGTTGAAGTCTCACATGACATGCTTGAGTCCACAAACAGTGACCCCGACTTTATGAACACCTTAATGAGTGGTGACGAGTCCTGGTGTACGGATTACGACCCGGAAACCAAATTCCAGTCATCACAATCGTTATTTTCCTTGCAACGACGAGAGCACTATACACTACCTCACTCAAATGCTGCTTGCCAGCAACAGACGCTGTCTACAGGCGGGAAAAAATTCACACATGCGCATGAAGGTTCAAGGTCGGCTCATGCAAGCGGGCTTGATTCAAATCCGTCAGGTTTCCGATAAAAAAAATAAGGTCGGATACTTATCTAACAGACCTCGTAAGTCAGTATTATTATTACTTTTAGTTATGTTAGCTGTAAGCAGTTGTAGTTATAATCATTGACTGTCCTATATCATAAGTATCATAGTACTACTTTGTATATCATATGATTGAATGGATGAAAATAAATATACATATACATCTGCATACAGAACATTCTCAAATCTGCAGAAAGCATACTTGTACTCCTAACATTTAAAGTCATCAATTAATATGCTGCTCACCCATTTTTTGATAGCTTTCCTTTTTTTGGGGGGGGGAAGGTATGCATGCTAAACGTGAAGATATGGTAAATGAAATATGTAGTGAAGTGATTCACATGGATCATTATTAAAATTGCCCAACTTATAAACACTTACAGCTCCACTTACATCTCATTTTTATGAACTAGTTTCGGGGAAATCCATCATCCCCATCCTCGGCTACTGGTCGACTAGCGTTCTTGCGGCTATGGCTGGTAGTTGTTGTTTGTGTTGTAATGCCTTCTCTGTCCCTATTGGTTAATCTGATGATGTCATTAACTGGTGGAATTTCAAAATTCATAACGTCTTGGTTTTTTGTTATAAAGATTTTTTCCCAGGTAATGAATTTTATTCTATTGGTCTTTTAGCATGTTTGAGTAGTTTGATATCTTTTTTTGATGTGGTGGTCAAATGCCCAAAAATGATTTGCTGCTGCTCTGATTTTTTTTAATAAAATTTTTTATTGTATATAAAACTTTGAATTCTATATAATATTCATACAGACAGATAAATCAGCAGCAGGACATCATTTTTGGACATTTGACCACCACATTAAAAAAGATATCAAATTATTCAAACATGTTATAAGACCAATAGAACTCAATACCTCGAAAAATATTTATAATGAAAAACCAAGATGTTGTTATGAATTTTGAAATTCCACCAGTTAATTATGTCATCAGATTGACCAATTGGGACAGAGAGGGCATCACAACACAGACAACAACTACCAGCCAAAGCTGTGAGAATGCCAGTCGACCATTAGCGAGGATGAGGATGATGGTTTTTCCCAAAACTAGTCCATAAAAATGAGACATAAGTGGAGCTATAAGTGTTTATAAGTTGACCATTTTTAATAATGATTCAATAGCTTTACTGTTTATATCACTTCCCTCTTCATTTGGGTTCACATGGAGTTTAATTTTTTTAAAGAACTATATTGTTAATGAGTTTAACATTCTTGCAGACTCACAAAGGGAAGAATCAAGGCCAGACAAAAGAAAATGCACATGATAGCCAGGTTGCTTGATCTTCCCAGCAATGTCCAGCCATGTCCCTCACCACCTGCGTACACAGTGTTGGCTCATAGACATGCTGATGGTAATAATACAAGTAAGTATTTTTCATCTTTTCAAGGATTTTTTTTTTTAGTAGTAGTAGTAGTAGTAGTTTTAAAATATATAGATGGACGTCATTCTCTTAATTTTTCGTTTGAGGTTTTTAGTTTGCTACCAGAAATTTTAAGCATATGAATTACACAGTGCATTGTATCTTGTTTAATTAAATCTTATGCCACTTCTATTTCATCTTTATAATGATGAATAGGCTTACCTCATGGTTCAGTGGTTAGCTTTTCCGACCTTAGATCTGGAGGCCTGGTACGTTTTCAGATTTTTCTGAGGGTTTTTTTGACCGTATGAGAACACTGAAGCGCTTAAGTAAATAAACGGTGCAAAATATGTTGCACAAACTTTCTGACATATATTAACAGCTGGGTAACTGGGTAGATAATGTATGTTCAGGTAGTTAACCAGTGTTATTAAGTGCCAGTATGGTACTTTATGAGATTGTGTGTGGGGACGAAAAATGTCTGTCCGTGTGTCTGTACGAGCCATAACTCAAATACGCTTTTTCGGATTTTCATGAAACTTGGAAAACACATTTATAATGTCCATGGGAAGAACCCTATTGATATTGAACCAAATCTGTTCACTGGTTCTGTAGTAATTCCCAATTTAGTGCCTATTTTAATAGATTATATTAGAAAGGCACCATAACTCAAATACGTTGTAGAGCCAATCCATGTGAAAATGGACAAAGGTGGTTACAGTGACATAGACATGTTATATATCAAAGTAAAGGTAAAAGACTGCAGAATTTCAAAATAGATTCACAATTCTATTAAATTAAAGGTATCTATATAATAACAACTGCTGAAATGTGTATTTTTTTCGTTGACTAAAATTTATAATTAAACATGTTAGCTAGTACTGCATTATATAAAAGTTGTTGCCAAGATGGCGGATGATGTGGATAACCTTATAGAAGCCTCTCTGGAAGACTTAGTAAGTGTAACAGTTAAAAGTGTTAAATTAAGACAAGACCTGAAGGATCTTATTTTAAGGTCAGTAAGCAATCTTAGGAAAGGATTTACAGAACTGAAGGCATCATTGGTAACACATAATGAGGAAAACAAAGCTTTGCATGTTAAGGTTAAAGAAATGGAAGAAACGTTAAAAGTAGTGAAGGATCAACGCCTGAATGGAGGACAAGTGGCGCTATCTCGGGGAGTTCTGCAGAAACTTCCTACCATGGGTCCCTGCAGTATCCCGACATCTAGCGGTGAGCAGCGGAAATGGTATTCAGAAGCCGTTGGTGGAGTCGCTCAAAAGGTGGAAAAAAGATTTAAACTCCTGGTGAGCTCCAAAATAAAAGAATCCGCAGAATCTGTTAAGACAACCCTCAAGAGCAAAGTAGACCCAACGTCTATCAAAGTTGGAATAAAAACTTTCAAGTCGCTAAAGGATGGAAGAGTACTAATAGAGACAGGAAGCAAAGAAGAAATAGAGGCTCTACACAATAAGATAAACCATTGTTGCGGGCAAACTCTTGAAGCAAAAGTCTCTAAATTAAGAAATCCTAATTTAATCATTTATAACATCCCCAATGAGATCAATAAGGATAATGCCAAAGAAATAATCATAGCTCAAAATTCTGAATTAGCGCTACAAGATGACGCCATCCTACCGAAATTTACATTTCGGAATAAGAGGAATAATCTAAATTTGGTTGTGCAAGTTACTTCAGAAGCGCGGAAAAAGCTATTGGATCATAAGATCAAAATGGGCTGGGTAATATGTAGAGCAGAGGATTACATTGTACCCCTGAAGTGTTTCAAATGTAGCCGATTCAACCACACACATACAAAGTGTGAAGGAGAAGAAACTTGCCCCCTGTGTACAGGCAGCCATAAATTAAGAGAGTGCAAGGCATCGCCAACGGAATACAAATGCATAAACTGCATGGCCTACAACAGGTATAATAGAGGGGAACAAATTTGTGAGAACTATTCTTCTCTGGCAAAAAACTGCCCAAGCTTCCTTGCGGCAATAAGGAAATGTAAAGAAAATACAGACTATTGATTATTACCCCTAACAACGTCTTCAACTACAAAGACATTTTACGACAGAAGGTGGTTCACTCATCTAACTCCCAAATAAAGTGCTTACAGCTTAACCTCCAACATTCGAGATCGGCGACACACAATTTTACACAATTAGTCACAGAATTAAAAACAGAAATTGCCCTCCTACAAGAACCCTACCTATCCAACAACAAGCCAACAGGATTACCATTAAAACATAGATTATTTTTCTCAGCCAAAGACAAATGCAGGACAGCTATATTAGTGCTAAACAGAACAATTGATGCTATCCTTTTACATCAGGTGTCGGACGGAGATACAACGGTACTTGAAATCAGATACGGACAACTATGCGTAATTGTAGCAAGCCTCTACTTTGACATACAGAGGGATATAGAAGTAGATCTGCTTAAACTAAAAAATATAATACAACTAGTGAAAGGCAAAGGTTTAATAATAGGCGTTGACACTAACGCTAGATCACGACTCTGGCACGACGTTCTCACAAATAAAAGAGGGAAAGTTCTAGAAGAATTCATAATAGAGAATAAATTGTTTATTATAAACGAAGAAAATGGACTGCCAACATTTCAGTCCAATCAAGGTGCCAGCAATATTGATTTGACGTTATGTAATCACTCGCTGCTTAAAGTAATTAAGAATTGGGAAAATAACCTTGAAGAAAGCTGTTCGGACCACAGTATAATTACCTTTACCTTAGGAAACACGGATCCTACACAGCACATAGATCACCAGGGCCTAAGATACATAGTAAAGAAAGAAGACTACAAGAGATTCAACGAAAATTTTAACAAGGAAGCTAAAAAACAAATGAATTGTGAAGGAGACGACTTAGACCAACTAGATAATAGGATGGCGAACCTTTACATCGGAGCAGCAAGATCCTGAAGAAATGGTCAACACATTTCAAAAAATAATTACTGAAGCTTGTAAGAGATCGTTTAAATGTCGATCACCTACAATGAAAGAAATCAACACCAAGTCAGTCCCATGGTGGTCCACTGAATTAACAATCATGAGGAAACGAGTCAACGCCCAAAGACGGTTCCAGAGGACAATAGGAAATGACGAACTGCGCCGAATAAGGAAAATAAAATATCAGGAAGCTAAAAGAGAATACCAAAACATTATCAATAGGGAATGTTGGGGTCGGACGGAAAATATATTCGGTCCGAGAGGGCAAATGTTAGGTTAAGGTACTTCTCAAATAGGAATAACATAAAATAGGAAAGATTAGCCACCTCTGAATAGCTAGTGAGGACCAGATTCGAACGAATCAAAATGAGAGCAAATAGACTGTAACCTCAGGACACTGGTATCAGGAATCCACGGACTACTTAAGGAAAACAATTGAAATATGAAATAATCAAAACTTACTAGATTCACACACAATAATTATTGAAACTAATTGAAAAGAAACACTGATACATAAGATGTAAGAGTACGTTATCACACGTGGTTGTAAATATTAATTTCTTGGAAAACTTGATAAATAATATCTTAAAATGCGTAGATTAACTTGCTCTTGAAGTTAACACTAAACTTTTGCATGTAGTTTAGTCGTAAAAGCTGATATAAGCACTGGAACATGTAGCGTTGGTTGCACAACTGTTGCGTAATATCAAACTTCTGTAATTCGGAGAATTCACTCGCGAAATTGATGAATAATATGTAATTATGTATGAATAATTACTGAGAGCCACAAATGCGCACAATTGTGACTATTCACCGCTTCCAGAGCAAGTTTAATGAAACTTGGTAGAAAAAGCGGGAATGACTCGAGCCTAATAGATACACTGTTATCTGAGTGAAGTCTCGTACAATACTAACTGGCGTGACGCTAAAACACCACATATAACAAAAGAAATTAGCAAGTCATGCATGATCACACAATGCCTTGAGGCGGGAATAAAAGGACGATCAAAGCGGGACATTGCAAGCGGATAATTTGAAACATTCTAAAATAGAAACATGTTGCTTGCGCGAACATACCGACCCCTTTGAACTATTTAGTTCAACAAAATAGATAGAGAGCAAGCTATGAAAAATACATTCAAATGGACAAATAACATAAAGGAAAACACTTATTATATACATCACAATAACACAGTTTATCTCCGAAAAGTAAAACCTTATTGTGTAAGGAGAAAAACCAAAAAACACTTATTACAATGTAACGGTTTGTCTACACTATAATTGCTTGTAAAACGATAAAGAGATATGAAATATTAATTGCACTGTATTACACTTATTATTGATCTGGCAATGGACATAATTTCACTACCGGGCGCTTATATTCGCCACTAGGAGTGCGAACTGTCGCCACACGAATTAGACCGTCTTCTCCCGGATGCACCTTGGTGATGACGCCTATCTTCCATTGAAGTGGGGCTATGTTGTCTTCCTTCAGAATGACTAAGATACCTTCTCGCAGATTCTCACTGGAAGATGACCATTTTTGTCGCTGCTGAAGTGTATGCAAATACTCGGAAGACCATCTTTTCCATATATGATGCAGATGATTTTGTAGAATTTGCCATTTTTCAAGACATTTCATATCATCTGTGGGAGGATGAGATGGCAGGGAGGTGAGAGGCTCACCGATGAGGAAATGCCCAGGTGAAAGATATGAACAGTCGTTTGGGTCGTCACTAAGACGAACAAGTGGTCTGGAATTCAAACAAGCCTCGATCTGAGTGAGCAGCGTACAAAGCTGTTCAAATGTGAGGATTTGTGCACCCATTGTTCTCCTTAGGTGAAACTTCATAGATTTCACAGCGGCTTCATGTAACCCACCGAAATGAGGAGATGACGGGGGAAGAAAATGCCAGTTATAATCATTGGTTGCAGCAAAATCTTTAACTGACTTCTGAAATTCTTCTGATTGTAGTAGAATACGAAGATCTTTCAATTTGTGATTCGCGCCTATGAAATTAGTGCCGTTATCGCTGAAGATATCCTTGCATAGGCCACGACGGGAAGTAAATCTTCTTAGCGCGGCTAAGAAAGCTTCTGATGTGAGGTCTGATACCAATTCAATATGAATGGCTTTAGTTACAAGACATACAAAGATTGCAGCGTATGCCTTGGCAATGATTTTACTTCTAGGCGATCCGTATCTTATGCTGAAGGGACCAGCATAGTCTACTGCTGTGCGTAGAAAGGGCCTAACAGGAGTTACTCTGTAGTTAGGAAGATTGCCCATCAGCTGTTGAGCAGATTGTGCCTTTAGTTTATAGCAAGTCAGACACTTGTGTAGAACAGATTTCACCAGTCTGCGCACGCAAGGGATCCAATATGCTTGTCTTAAAGAGGCTATCGTAAGCTGATGTGACGCATGTAAAAGTTTAAAATGTTCATGCTTTACAATTAGAGCAGTTAGATGGTGCTTGCTTGGCAATATGATCTGATGTTTAGCATCATATGCAAGATGAGATTTATCTATGCGACCACCAACTCGTAGAAGACCATTTTCGTCCAGAAATGGTGTTAATGTGTGAATAGAACTTTTAGCAGAAGTTTCTTTCAGATTTTTAAGATCTGCAATTTCACTCTTAAAAGATGAATGCTGAGCACTTTTAACACAAGTTTGTAAAGCTTGTTGAAGCTCTTCAGCTGTAATAGGTCCATGAAATTTTGTTTCATGGCGACATGCAGCAATAAATCTATTCATGTAGCATGTTACTCTTTGCAGGCGTCGGAGATCTGAGAATGTTGTAAGAAAATGTTCTCTCTCCTTTGTTGACACCAGACAGACATTTGCAAGTTGTTCTGATGAATCAGGAACACTTAATTGTTGCGGTTGTTTTGGCCAGGCTGTCTCTGGTGAAGATAACCAGTTAGGACCGTGCCACCATAAATCGATTTCAGATAACTGCTCACAAGAAATTCCCCTTGAGACGAGATCTGCTGGATTTTCATGTGTGGCAATGTGTCGCCATGTAGCAGTCTCCGAAAGTTCTTGTATCTGTGACACACGATTTGAAACAAAGGTTTTCCACTTTCGCGCATCAGTTTTGAGCCAAGAAAGTACCACAGTAGAATCTGACCACAAACAATTTTGTGAAGGTTGTACCTTGAGGTCACTTAGCACTTTGTTGTATAATTTAGCTAGCAGAAGTGCACCACAGAGTTCAAGGCGTGGAATGGTTTGCTTCTTTAGAGGAGAAACCTTAGATTTTGAACATAACAGTTGAACAGTAGTTTCACCTTCACTATTTACAGAACGAATATATATACAAGCTCCATACGCCTTCTCGGAGGCGTCACAGAAACCATGTAATTGAATGTCCTGCACTGTACCAGATGTAAGCACATATCTGGGAATACGCAAGGTGTGAATAGTAGCTAATGTTTCACAGATCTCCATCCATTTCTTTTCCAGATGCACGGGTACGGTTTCATCCCAGTCTAATTTCTCAATCCAGAAAGATTGCATAAAGATTTTAGCATTTATAACAATAGGACTAGCCAATCCTAGCGGATCAAAGATAGATGAAATAAGTGAAAGGATATTTCGTTTGGTTAGTTTACCTTGCACATGGGTTTGGAGTGAAGGATGTGATTGGATCTGGAATTTATCATTAATTGGATGCCAAAGTAATCCTAGGGCATGTATGTTTTCATTGTTATCAAGTGCCAGGGGCAATTGAGTTTCTCGATGTGAAGGAGGTACTGATTCCAATAAAGCTTCATGATTGGAGCACCATTTTCGCAGAGGAAATCCACCACAATTGAGCATATCTATAAGCTCCCTTTGCAGTTTCAGGGCTTCTTGGATGTCATTGTGGCCTGCTAAACAGTCATCAACATAAAATGATTCCCGTACTGCCTGAGCAGCAAGCGGATACTTCTCTTCTTCTTCTAGCGCAAGCTGATGTAAAGATCTTATGGCCAAAAATGATGCAGATTTGGTACCATAAGTAACAGTAGTTAGAGCGTAGTCTTGTATGGGTTCATTAGGACTTGAACGCCACACAATTCTTTGAAGATTCTGATCATCTTTATGCATCCTTACTTGCCTGTACATTTTAGAAATGTCTGCTGAAAATGCATACTTGTAGGTGCGGAACCGAAGTACAATAGATGAAAGATCGTCTTGTATAGTTGGCCCTAGTTTCAAGATGTCGTTCAATGACTTGCCTGAAGACGACTTTGCTGAGGCATCGAATACAACTCGGGTTTTCGTGCTCGTTGAACTAGGTTTTATAACAGCATGATGCGGCAAGTAGTAACACTTTTCTCCAGGCTTAGGAAGTGAAACCTTTTTCATGTGGCCTAGATTTTCATACTCTTCCAGAAATTTGGAATAGTCTTCTTTTAAGCTAGGGTTAGCTTGAAGTTTGCGTTCTAGGTGTCCTAAGCGTTTTATAGCTTGTTGCCTAGATTCGCCCAGAGAATCTACAGGTTGATTCTTGGGGAGTTGCACTACGAATGCACCATCAGTTGCACGAGTGGTGTTTTCTACGTAGTGTTCTTCACATTCACGTTCTTCTTTGGTGTGTACTGCGCTGGGGAAGTCTTCCAGCTCCCAAAATTGCCTTAGTTGCTTGTCCACGTTGTCGACAGTTACAAACAAGTTATGCTGTGAGAACGTCACCTTCTTGTTTTTAATGGCAGACTTAGGAACTGTACCACTGATTATCCAACCAAGCTCGGTGTTGGTCAGAACAGGCTGATTTGGTTTAACTATTCTTTCGTTTGTGATTAATTGAAAGAATAAGTTGGCGCCAATTAGCAATTGTACATCACCAGGTACATGGAATTTAGGATCAGCTAATGGAAGTTCGCTGGGAATATTGAATTTGTAGGGGTCAATTTGGACAGC
Organism: Ectobius pallidus; assembly: GCA_964059195.1. Taxonomy (NCBI): domain Eukaryota; kingdom Metazoa; phylum Arthropoda; class Insecta; order Blattodea; family Ectobiidae; genus Ectobius; species Ectobius pallidus. The sequence goes on from CAXKWD010000012.1 coordinate 21,203,102, forward strand.
AGGAAGCTTATTTACAATGTGAGGTAGAACTAGGCAGTTTAGGTTAGCTTGGAAAGCGTGGATCCTGGATCTCATATTAATAGTGATGCTGTGACCACAAGCTGAGGTGCCATTGATACCTCTTATGTGAGTCTCCACTGCGCTAGTTGGTAATTGTAATTTCCTTGCCAAATCTTCCGTGATGAAATTAATCTGACTACCAGAATCAAGCAAAGCTCTGCATTTTACCAGTTTTCCATTTTTGTCTTCTATTTCGACCACTGCAGTTGCAAGAAGAATTTCACATTGGCTAGCCTTTTCTTTTATAGAACAGTAACTAGCTGGAATGTTTGTTGCCGTGCTGGCTGTAGAACTTTCTGAAGAAATATTCTGGCGAGAAACCTTTTCACTTGAATGTGTGTCATTGTGTAACCATTTACTATGAAAGCCTTTCCCACATTTGCAAAACGATTTTAGCTTGCACTGATCTCTTCTGTGGTTAGGAGAGAAGCAGTTAAAACACAAGCGTTTAGATTTAATGACATTCCATCGTTGTGATACACTTAGTTCTTGGAAGTTCTTGCAATGTAATAAATTATGATTATCATCGCAGCATGGGCACGTGTCTTCTTTTGTCGCAACATAAGAATGACGAGTGTGTTTCTCTGACTTCTTCTTCGTACCTTGCTCACCTTTGTGCTTAGATGGGCTGGACGTGTTGTTTACATCTGCCAATACTTCAAGGGAATTTGCCTTAGCTTCTAAAAACTTGATGAGGTCTTGAAGTGGTGTGAAGTTCTGAGAATCAATTCTTCCTTCCCATTCTTTTCGTACGCTCTCACAAAGGCTGTCCAAGATTAACTGCATGAGCATATCTTGTAATGGTATCTCTACATGTAAAGCTTCCACAGCATATATGTTGCTTTGGAATTTGTTAAGAATATTACGAAGATCATTCACATTTTCACTCTTCATCGTTGGTAAAGAGAGTAGATTACGTACGTGAGCTGTGGCGATAATTCTTGTATTGTCGTACCTGGAACATATTAGATTCCATGCTACACTGAAATTTTCACTAGTCACTGGTAGATTTTTTATCAGTGCGTGTGCCTGGCCCTTTAATGATGACAGAAGGTAATGCAATTTCTGTATCGGTTCTAAAGCTGCATTATTGGCTACAAGACTGCCGAACGTGTCTTGGAAATGTTTGAACGTTGTGATGTCCCCAGAGAAGGTTGGAAGCTGTATAGCAGGAAGTTGTATTGGCCTATTGTTGCACTGAGAAACAGCTGACTGACAAGTATGATGTGAATTGGCACTGTTATGAGATCGCTCACTGCCTACTGGACTTATGCTACGAAGTGGCTGTTCATGCTGAACAATGAGCGCACTAAGTTTAGATTTCAACAGATCATAACTACTTCTTATCTCTTCGTCATACTGCATGTGAACTTCGATGTCTTCTTCTTCTACTATTAGCGATTCAATTTCAGCTTGTACAGTTTCATGTTTTTCAAAAAGATTATTGAGGCTGTCATATTTAACTTTAAGATGAAACACATCAACTTCCTCCTGGAGGCTATCGTAGAATTTCTGAATAAAGGTGATTTTTCTCTTGATGAAACCCCTTTTCTTGATCAGATCCTTGATTTGACTCTCCATGATGATATTATTTGTAACACTTTGAGAACTTTGTAGAGTTGTCACTGCACATGTGATGTTCTGGTGTGATGATCACTGCCTTCTTGAAGTCTTTTGAGCTGTTGTGTTTTCTGTAGTACTGAAGCACTGCCGAATAGATGATACAGAGTTTATGTACTAGAAATCGTAGCTCTTGAATACGCGGATGCCGTCGCGGTTGAGTCTGCATACAATGAACGAGATCGATAAGACGAGACAAACCATATATATGTGTGTGAATAATGAAATTGTTTCTTTAGTAGTCCGGTCCGTTGAGGAACCAAATGTTGGGGTCGGACGGAAAATATATTCGGTCCGAGAGGGCAAATGTTAGGTTAAGGTACTTGTTCGCGCAAGCAACATGTTTCTACTTTAGAATGTTTCAAACTGTCCGCTTGCAATGTCCCGCTTTGATTGTCATCTTATTCCCGCCTCAAAGCATTGTGGGATCATGCATGACTTGCTAATTTCTTTTGTTATATGTGGTGGTGTAGCGTCACGCCAGTTAGTATTGAACGAGACCTCACGCAGATAACAGTGTATCTAGTAGGCTCGAGGAATTCCCGCTTTTTCTACCAAGTTTCATTAAACTTGCTCTGGAAGCGGTGAATTAGACACAATTGTGCGCAATTGTGGCTCTCAGTAATTATTCATACATAATTACATATAATTCATCAAATTCGCGAGTGAATTCTCCGAGTTACAGAAGTTTGATATTACGCAACAGTTGTGCAACCAACGCTACATGTTCCAGTGCTTATATCAGCTTTTACGACTAAACTACATGCAAAAGTTTAGTATTAACTTCAAGAGCAAGTTAATCTACGCATTTTAAGATATTATTTGTCAAGGTTTTCAAGAAATTAATATTTTCAACCACGTGTGATAACGTACTCTTGCATCTTATGTATCAGTGTTTCTATTTCAATTAGTTTAAATAATTATTGTGTGTGAATCTAGTAAGTTGTGATTATTTCACGTTTCGATTGTTTTCCTTAAGTAGTCCGTGGATTCCTGATACCAGTGTCCTGAGGTTACAGTCTATTGCTCTCATTTTGATTCTTTCGAATCTGGTCCTCACTAGCTATTCAGAGGTGGCTAATCTTTCCTATCTTATGCACTTCCAATTGAAGTCCCTTCCAAACCTAAAAGCAACGTTTTATTTCCTATTTGAGAAGTACCTTAACCTAACATTTGCTCCTTACGGTCCTGACCCTAACATTGGTCCTAAAGACTTACATTGCCCTCTCGGACCGGATATATTTTCCGGCCGTCCCTTACATTGGTTCCTCAACGGACCGGACTACTAAGAAACAATTTCATTATTCACACACATATATATGGTTTGTCTCGTCTTATCGATCTCGTTCATTGTATGCAGACTCAACCGCGACGGCATCCGCGTATTCAAGAGCTACGATTTCTAGTACATAAACTCTGTATCATCTATTCGGCAGTGCTTCAGTGCTACAGAAAACACAACAGCTCAAAAGACATCAAGAAAGCAGTGAACAGCTGACTCACATATTATCGTGCAGCAGTGGTAGAATTCAACTGTCAATTTCAAGTAATTTCCACATTTCACACACAACATGGAAGGTGATTTACGAGCCTTAATTAGACGTAGAGGCGTTATTAAGCGAGAGCTTACTTTTCTACAAAAGTCTTGTGAAACTGCAAATCAAGACACCGATATGTTCTTATTAAAAGTTAAATTTGACAAGATAAATGAAATATGGGACAAATTTGATATTGTTCAAACACAAATAGAATCTCTTGTGGAAGCAGAAGAAGATTTGGATGAACATGCAGAATACAAGGAAGGTATGATGAATGGTTACTTCGAGTTAAAAGCTAAACTCAGTGCAATCCTATGTCATCACGAGCAGCAAGTGCATCGTGCAAACTCTGTGAACAGTCAGCGATCTCATAACAGTGCCAATTCACATCATACTTGTCATTCAGCTGTTTCTCAGTGCAACAATAGGCCAATTCAACTTCCTGCTATACAGCTTCCAACCTTCTCTGGGGACATAACAACGTTCAAACATTTCCAAGACACGTTTGGCAGTCTTGTAGCCAATAATGCAGCCTTAGAACCGATACAGAAATTGCATTACCTTCTGTCATCATTAAAGGGCCAGGCACACGCACTGATAAAAAATCTACCAGTGACTAGTGAAAATTTCAGTGTAGCATGGAATCTAATATGTTCCAGATACGATAATACAAGAATTATTGCCACAGCTCACGTACGTAATCTACTCTCTTTACCAACGATGAAGAGTGAAAATGTGAATGATCTTCGTAGTATTCTTAACAAATTCCAAAGCAACATATATGCTGTGGAAGCTTTACATGTAGAGATACCATTACAAGATATTATACTCATGCAGTTAATCTTGGACAGCCTTTGTGAGAGCGTACGAAAAGAGTGGGAAGGAAGAATTGATTCTCAGAACTTCACACCACTTCAAGACCTCATCAAGTTTTTAGAAGCTAAGGCAAATTCCCTTGAAGTATTGGCAGATGTAAACAACACGTCCAGCCCATCTAAGCACAAAGGTGAGCAAAGTACGAAGAAGAAGTCAGAGAAACACACTCGTCATTCTTATGTTGCGACAAAAGAAGACAAGTGCCCATGCTGCGATGATAATCATAACTTATTAAATTGCAAGAACTTCCAAGAACTAAGTGTATCACAACGATGGAATGTCATTAAATCTAAACGCTTGTGTGCTAACTGCTTCTCTCCTAACCACAGAAGAGATCAGTGCAAGCTAAAATCATTTTGCAAATGTGGAAAAGGCTTTCATAGTAAATGGTTACACAATGACACACAGTCAAGTGAAAAGGTTTCTCGACAGAATCCCTCTTCAGAAAGTTCTACAGCCAGCACGGCAACAAACATTCCAGCTAGTTACTGTTCTATAAAAGAAAAGGCTAGCCAATGTGAAATTCTTCTTGCAACTGCAGTGGTCGAAATAGAAGACAAAAATGGAAAACTTGTAAAATGCAGAGCTTTGCTTGATTCTGGTAGTCAGATTAATTTCATCACGGAAGATTTGGCAAGGAAATTACAATTACCAACTAGCGCAGTGGAGACTCACATAAGAGGTATCAATGGCACCTCAGCTTGTGGTCACAGCATCACTATTAATATGAGATCCAGGATCCACGCTTTCCAAGCTAACCTAAACTGCCTAGTTCTACCTCACATTGTAAATAAGCTTCCTGCTGTCCAAATTGACCCCTACAAATTCAATATTCCCAGTGAACTTCCATTAGCTGACCCTAAATTCCATGTACCTGGTGATGTACAATTGCTAATTGGTGCCAACTTATTCTTTCAATTAATCACAAACGAAAGAATAGTTAAACCAAATCAGCCTGTTCTGACCAACACCGAGCTTGGTTGGATAATCAGTGGTATAGTTCCTAAGTCTGCCATTAAAAACAAGAAGGTGACGTTCTCACAGCATAACTTGTTTGTAACTGTCGACAACGTGGACAGGCAACTAAGGCAATTTTGGGAGCTGGAAGACTTCCCCAGCGCAGTACACACCAAAGAAGAACGTGAATGTGAAGAACACTACGTAGAAAACACCACTCGTGCAACTGATGGTGCATTCGTAGTGCAGCTCCCCAAGAATCAACCTGTAGATTCTCTGGGCGAATCTAGGCAACAAGCTATAAAACGCTTAGGACACCTGGAACGCAAACTTGAAGCTAACCCTAGCTTAAAAGAAGACTATTCCAAATTTCTGGAAGAGTATGAAAATCTAGGCCACATGAAGAAGGTTTCACTTCCTCAGCCTGGAGAAAAATGTTACTACTTGCCGCATCATGCTGTTATAAAGCCTAGTTCAACTAGCACGAAAACCCGAGTTGTATTCGATGCCTCAGCAAAGTCGTCTTCAGGCAAGTCATTGAACGACATCTTGAAACTAGGGCCAACTATACAAGACGATCTTTCATCTATTGTACTTCGGTTCCGCACCTACAAGTATGCATTTTCAGCAGACATTTCTAAAATGTACAGGCAAGTAAGGATGCATAAAGAAGATCAGAATCTTCAAAGAATTGTGTGGCGTTCAAGTCCTAATGAACCCATACAAGACTACGCTCTAACTACTGTCACTTATGGTACCAAATCTGCATCATTTTTGGCCATAAGATCTTTACATCAGCTTGCGCTAGAAGAAGAAGAGAAGTATCCGCTTGCTGCTCAGGCAGTACGGGAATCATTTTATGTTGATGACTGTTTAGCAGGCCACAATGACATCCAAGAAGCCCTGAAACTGCAAAGTGAGCTTACAGATATGCTCAATTGTGGTGGATTTCCTCTGCGAAAATGGTGTTCCAACCATGAAGCTTTATTGGAATCAGTACCTCCTTCACATCGAGAAACTCAATTGCCCCTGGCACTTGATAACAATGAAAACATACATGCCCTAGGCTTACTTTGGCACCCAGTTAATGATAAATTTCAGATCCAATCACATCCTTCACTCCAAACCCATGTGCAAGGTAAACTAACCAAACGAAATATCCTTTCACTTATTTCATCTATCTTTGATCCGCTAGGATTGGCTAGTCCTATTGTCATAAATGCTAAAATCTTTATGCAATCTCTCTGGATTGAGAAATTAGACTGGGATGAAACCGTACCTGTGCATCTGGTGGAGAAATGGCTGGAAATCTGTAAAACATTAGCTACTATTCACACCTTGCGTATTCCCAGATATGTGCTTACATCTGGTACAGTGCAGGACATTCAATTACATGGTTTCTGTGACGCCTCCGAGAAGGCGTATGGAGCTTGTATATATATTCGTTCTGTAAATAGTGAAGGTGAAACTACTGTTCAATTATTATGTTCAAAATCTAAGGTTTCTCCTCTAAAGAAGCAAACCATTCCACGCCTTGAACTCTGTGGTGCACTTCTGCTAGCTAAATTATACAACAAAGTGCTAAGTGACCTCAAGGTACAACCTTTACAAAATCGTTTGTGGTCAGATTCTACAGTGGTACTTTCTTGGCTCAAAACTGATGCACGAAAGTGGAAAACCTTTGTTTCAAATCGTGTGTCGCAGATACAAGAACTTTCGGAGACTGCTACATGGCGACACATTGCCACACATGAAAATCCAGCAGATCTTGTCTCAAGAGGAATTTCTTGTGAGCAGTTATCTGAAATCGATTTGTGGTGGCACGGTCCTAACTGGTTATCTTCACCAGAGACAGCCTGGCCAAAACAACCACAACAATTAAGTGTTCCTGATTCATCAGAACAACTTGCAAATGTCTGTCTGGTGTCAACAAAGGAGAGAGAACATTTTCTTACAACATTCTCAGATCTCCGACGCCTGCAAAGAGTAACATGCTACATGAATAGATTTATTGCTGCATGTCGCCATGAAACAAAATTTCATGGACCTATTACAGCTGAAGAGCTTCAACAAGCTTTACAAACTTGTGTTAAAAGTGCTCAGCATTCATCTTTTAAGAGTGAAATTGCAGATCTTAAAAATCTGAAAGAAACTTCTGCGAAAAGTTCTATTCATACATTAACACCATTTCTGGACGAAAATGGTCTTTTACGAGTTGGTGGTCGCATAGATAAATCTCATCTTGCATATGATGCTAAACATCAGATCATATTGCCAAGCAAGCACCATCTAACTGCTCTAATTGTAAAGCATGAACATTTTAAGCTTTTACATGCGTCACATCAGCTTACGATAGCCTCGTTAAGACAAGCATATTGGATCCCTTGCGTGCGCAGACTAGTGAAATCTGTTCTACACAAGTGTCTGACTTGCTATAAACTAAAGGCACAATCTGCTCAACAGCTAATGGGCAATCTTCCTAACTACAGAGTAACTCCTGTTAGGCCCTTTCTACGCACAGCAGTAGACTATGCTGGTCCCTTCAGCATAAGATACGGATCGCCTAGAAGTAAAATCATTGCCAAGGCATACGCTGCAATCTTTGTATGTCTTGTAACTAAAGCCATTCATATTGAATTGGTATCAGACCTCACATCAGAAGCTTTCTTAGCCGCGCTAAGAAGATTTACTTCCCGTCGTGGCCTATGCAAGGATATCTTCAGCGATAACGGTACTAATTTCATAGGCACGAATCACAAATTGAAAGATCTTCGTATTCTACTACAATCCGAAGAATTTCAGAAGTCAGTTCAAGATTTTGCTGCAACCAATGATTATACCTGGCATTTTCTTCCACCGTCATCTCCTCATTTCGGTGGGTTACATGAAGCTGCGGTGAAATCTATGAAGTTTCACCTAAGGAGAACGATGGGTGCACAAATCCTTACATTTGAACAGCTTTGTACGCTGCTCACTCAGATCGAGGCTTGTTTGAATTCCAGACCACTCGTTCGTCTTAGTGACGACCCAAACGACTGTTCATATCTTTCACCTGGGCATTTCCTCATCGGTGAGCCTCTCACGTCCCTGCCATCTCATCCTCCCACAGATGATATGAAATGTCTTGAAAAATGGCAAATTCTACAAAATCATTTGCATCATATATGGAAAAGATGGTCTTCCGAGTATTTGCATACACTTCAGCAGCGACAAAAATGGTCATCTTCCAGTGAGAATCTGCGAGAAGGCATCTTAGTCATTCTGAAGGAGGACAACGTAGCCCCACTTCAATGGAAGATAGGCGTCATCACCAAGGTGCATCCGGGAGAAGACGGTCTAATTCGTGTGGCGACAGTTCGCACTCCTAGTGGTGAATACAAGCGCCCGGTAGTGAAATTATGTCCATTGCCAGATCAATAATAAGTGTAATACAGTGCAATTAATATTTCATATCTCTTTATTGTTTTACAAGCAATTATAGTGTAGACAAACCGTTACATTGTAATAAGTGTTATTTGGTTTTCCTCCTTACACAATAAGGTTTTACTTTTCGGAGATAAACTGTGTTATTGTGATGTATATAATAAGTGTTTTCCTTTATGTTATTTGTCCATTTGAATGTATTTTTTATAGCTTGCTCTTTATCTATTTTGTTGAACTAAATAGTTCAAAGGGGTCGGTATGTTCGCGCAAGCAACATGTTTCTACTTTAGAATGTTTCAAACTGTCCGCTTGCAATGTCCCGCTTTGATTGTCATCTTATTCCCGCCTCAAAGCATTGTGGGATCATGCATGACTTGCTAATTTCTTTTGTTATATGTGGTGGTGTAGCGTCACGCCAGTTAGTATTGAACGAGACCTCACGCAGATAACAGTGTATCTAGTAGGCTCGAGGAATTCCCGCTTTTTCTACCAAGTTTCATTAAACTTGCTCTGGAAGCGGTGAATTAGACACAATTGTGCGCAATTGTGGCTCTCAGTAATTATTCATACATAATTACATATAATTCATCAAATTCGCGAGTGAATTCTCCGAGTTACAGAAGTTTGATATTACGCAACAGTTGTGCAACCAACGCTACATGTTCCAGTGCTTATATCAGCTTTTACGACTAAACTACATGCAAAAGTTTAGTATTAACTTCAAGAGCAAGTTAATCTACGCATTTTAAGATATTATTTGTCAAGGTTTTCAAGAAATTAATATTTTCAACCACGTGTGATAACGTACTCTTGCATCTTATGTATCAGTGTTTCTATTTCAATTAGTTTAAATAATTATTGTGTGTGAATCTAGTAAGTTGTGATTATTTCACGTTTCGATTGTTTTCCTTAAGTAGTCCGTGGATTCCTGATACCAGTGTCCTGAGGTTACAGTCTATTGCTCTCATTTTGATTCTTTCGAATCTGGTCCTCACTAGCTATTCAGAGGTGGCTAATCTTTCCTATCTTATGCACTTCCAATTGAAGTCCCTTCCAAACCTAAAAGCAACGTTTTATTTCCTATTTGAGAAGTACCTTAACCTAACATTTGCTCCTTACGGTCCTGACCCTAACATTGGTCCTAAAGACTTACATTGCCCTCTCGGACCGGATATATTTTCCGGCCGTCCCTTACAGTACTTCTCAAATAGGAATAACATAAAATAGGAAAGATTAGCCACCTCTGAATAGCTAGTGAGGACCAGATTCGAACGAATCAAAATGAGAGCAAATAGACTGTAACCTCAGGACACTGGTATCAGGAATCCACGGACTACTTAAGGAAAACAATTGAAATATGAAATAATCAAAACTTACTAGATTCACACACAATAATTATTGAAACTAATTGAAAAGAAACACTGATACATAAGATGTAAGAGTACGTTATCACACGTGGTTGTAAATATTAATTTCTTGGAAAACTTGATAAATAATATCTTAAAATGCGTAGATTAACTTGCTCTTGAAGTTAACACTAAACTTTTGCATGTAGTTTAGTCGTAAAAGCTGATATAAGCACTGGAACATGTAGCGTTGGTTGCACAACTGTTGCGTAATATCAAACTTCTGTAATTCGGAGAATTCACTCGCAAAATTGATGAATAATATGTAATTATGTATGAATAATTACTGAGAGCCACAAATGCGCACAATTGTGACTATTCACCGCTTCCAGAGCAAGTTTAATGAAACTTGGTAGAAAAAGCGGGAATGACTCGAGCCTACTAGATACACTGTTATCTGAGTGAAGTCTCGTACAATACTAACTGGCGTGACGCTAAAACACCACATATAACAAAAGAAATTAGCAAGTCATGCATGATCCCACAATGCCTTGAGGCGGGAATAAAAGGACGATCAAAGCGGGACATTGCAAGCGGATAATTTGAAACATTCTAAAATAGAAACATGTTGCTTGCGCGAACAGGGAAAAGATTAAATCGTGGAAGGAATATTGTAACATCACCACCTGCTCTAACCCATGGAACGCTGTCTACAAGTTAGCGTCAGGAAAAATAAGATATAACAACACGCTCTCCACCCTAAAGAAGACTGACGGATCGTATACAGCAGGAGTAGTTGACACAATGAACCATATTATCGAGCATTTAACTCAGGAAGACAACGAAAACACGGACAGTGAATACCACACACAAATAAGAAATAATATAGTCCAGCCACCAAATACGGACAATGACAGGCTATTCACAAGAAGCGAAATCAGGGAAATAATTGAAAACATGAACAGTAAGAAAGCACCAGGTGAGGACGGCGTTACTGCTGATATATTTCTACATATATTCAACATGGTACCAGCCTATATAACAGCAGTGTACAACAAGTGCTTGGTTGAGGGGATCTTTCCCTCCCTGTGGAAAAGGGCAAAGATCATTCTAATAGTTAAACCAGGGAAAGAAAGCTCTGATGAAGCAAGTAAATATCGACCAATTAGCTTAATAAATGTTGCGGCTAAGGTCTTAGAAAAGTTATTTATAAACCGAATCATGTATCACCTCTACTCAAACGATTTGCTTAACAAAAATCAGTTCAGCTTCAGACCTCAAACAAGCTCGATCGATGCGATAATGACGGCCAAGGATTTTATAGAAGAAAGCTTGATGAACAAAGAAAGTGTCGCAATGATTAGTCTGGACGTGGAAGGTGCCTTCAACAGCGCTTGGTGGCCAGGGATACTGTACTCATTAAAACAATTTAATTGCCCCAAAAATTTATATACTCTAACCAAAAGCTACCTCAACGACAGACTTTGCTTCCTGACAATAAACAGCACAAAAATAGAAAGAAAGCTTACTAAAGGTTGCCCTCAAGGTTCCTGTTGCGGACCCGGTTTGTGGAATGTGCAGTATGACTCTCTACTGAGCTTACGCTACAAGATGGGTACCAAGGTTATCGCCTTTGCAGATGATGTTCTAGTCCTCGTAAAAGGTAAGACCATTCTGGAAATCGAAAACAACGCAAATATTGAGCTCAACAAAATATCTAATTGGGCTAAGCTAAATAAAATATCATTCAACAGAAATAAAACAAAAGTACTGTTGATTTCAAGGAAAAAGCCAAGGACACAACAAGGATTACAAATCTACCTCAATAATGGGAGGATAGAACAAACAGATAACATGAAATACCTCGGAATTATAATAGACAAACGATTTAAATTCAATCAACACATAGAGCACATAACAGAGAAGAGTATAAAACTAATTCACGCGCTGGCAAAGTCTGCTAAGATTAACTAGGGACTAAACTCCAGAGTTATGAACATAATTTACAAAGGAGCTATAGTTCCTATACTGTCATATGGAATTCCCGTATGGATAGAATCCCTTAACGCTAAATTCAATGTAATGAAACTTAAACGGGTACAACGGCTGATCAATATAAAGATCGCTAAAGCTTTTAGAACGACGTCGCACGAAGCATTGTGCATACTAACAGGAACAATCCCGATCAACATTGAACTCTCTGAAATATCTAAGTTCTATTATATAACTAGAGGAATAGTGAAAGGCCCTGCGGGATACACACCCCTGGAAACAGCAACTAATTATAGAGAGTGGCCTCATCCCTCACTAAATGTAAAACTCCACGAGAAAACAAATGAAGACACATACTCCATCCAAATTTATACAGACGGAAGTAAGACCGAGTCAGGTGTGGGGGCCGGTGTAGCTATCTACAGTCAGGAAGGAGCGATACAGCAACTAAGATATCGACTGGACAATAGATGTTCAAACAATCAAGCCGAGCAGATAGCGATAATGAAAGCCCTTAAGGAATTACAAAATTATAACGACATAACAGAGAGATCTGTGGCGATCCACACCGACAGCAAAATAACACTTGATCTGCTAAATAATAACTCAAAGCACGGAGCTATAATTGAGGAAATAAGAAGGAACTTACGATCCCTAATACAACAAAACTGGAAAATACACTTTCAATGGGTGAAAGCTCACGCAGGGACTGAAGGAAATGAACTTGCCGACCAGCTGGCCAAACAAGCAACACGCAGCCTTGAACTAGAGCCGATATACGACTTACTTCCTCTCAGCACAGTAAGAAGAGATCTATATGAGGAATCGATTAACGCATGGGAGGATGAGTGGGCAACCACCACCAACGGAACAATCACAAAGTCGTATTTTCCTATTGTCCAAAGCAGATTAAGGTCAAACCTCAAGTTAACGCACAATCTCACAGCAATGATTACAGGTCATGGGAAATTTGGAGAATATTTACACCGGTTCAAGATTTTACAGGATCCAACATGCAGGTGTGGGAGAGATTTGCAGTCTACTGACCACGTTCTTTGGGACTGCGAGTTACTACAATCAGCCAGAGATGAACTCCGCAGAGAAGTGCTTCAATCGGGTGGACGATGGCCTCCAAATAAAAGCGAACTTGTTATAAAACACTTAAAATATTTTTCCCAATTTGTAAATAAGATAGATTTTGAAACTTTACAAAATACTAATTAAGTGATGAAAAAAAAAATGAAAAAAAAAACTGAAAATATGAAATCAAAATTGTGACTGTTTTTGAAACTTTAACAAAATACTAACTAAGCGATGTACAAAAAACTGAAAAGATTTTGAAACTTTACAAAATACTAATTAAGTGATGTAAAAAAAAAAAACTGAAAATATGAAATCTAAGTATTGTGACTGTTCTCATAAGCATGTAGTGTTACATTATGTAATGGAGCATGTAGCTATAAAACCGTGGTGTTAATAAAAAAAAAAGTACTGCATTATACTCATGGACTCAGTAGATTTGCTGCAATTTTTAATTTCACCCACAAAAGCACAAATAAGTGAAGATTTTGTCATCATAAAACAAATTTTTAAGATGAGTTTCAGTGAAGATATTCATCAAATCAATTTTCAAGGTACCCTTGTCACACCCGTCACAAAAAACATGTAATAGTTTGGGTAGAAAGCCAAGTAATCATTGTATAAAATGGAAACTTGGTAAAAGTTAAGATATTTCAATACAGAAGACACACCTAAAATATAATTTTGAAATGCCTACTATTTTGGCTTAATTTTGATGTGACGGGTGTGACACATGTTGCGTGACGGGTGTGACATATGTTGTGTGATGGGTGTGACACTTATGGAAAATGCCTTTTGCAGCTTTTGTATAGTGATCATTTCATGCAGATGTTGAATAAATCATATGTTTTAATTATTACTATCTTTTAAATGGCTCTTGGACTTCTTGGACTTCCGTGGTATAGAACAGAACTTCGTAGTTTGCAAGACAAAGAAACTACGATCTACCAGCTTTGGCTATGGATGACACGGATGACCGGTGGAAATGTCACAAATGTTTTAATGGTGGTAAAGAAGTGAGGTAAAGATCTAGTGATCCCTATAGAGGCCATGAAGGCTTTTAGGATTCAAACGTTCAACCTCCAACAATTTTAGACTTTTAGCACATGAAGGTGGTAAGGTTGTCAGTCTTATGCACTGGCTGCCTTTACCCCAGAATTGCTTCTGGTACCCATTTCTGTTAGAAGATGAGTTGACCTCAGGGCCATAGTGCCAGCAGAAGAATTAGGCCAATTGAAAAATCTCAAAAACCTCATCAGGAATTGAACCTGTGCCCTTCAGGTTTGTAGCACAGTGCCTCAACCAGCAGCACGACATTGTACCCCAATAAAGAAGTGAGAGTGTTAGCCTAATTAATTTTGTGCCTGATTTCTGTACTGGTAACTGTGTATCTTAGAACTGCTAAGAAATTCAGACAGACAATACCTCTAACAGCCGATGAAATGAGTAGGCCTACATGGAAACAAATGAAGGAGAACAGATAGAAAAACAATCAGCCAATCTAAATATAGCTACACAATATTATTTTTGTATGAGAGACAGCAAAAATGTCCTGGTGATAAGAATAACCAGATCCACATCAATTCAGTAAAAGTTTGTGAAGTAGTCCAGGATTTTAGAGTAGAGGACAACGAAAACTGCCTAACTAGTACCGGAGGAACATTTCACTTCACAACTTTACACAAGCCTGTTAAAAATATGGACAGAGTGGAAAAAAGACTAACAAGGGAATTCTTTTTTATGCTGAGATCATGTGCTGGGATTCCCCAGGATTGGTATATTATCACAAAAAATTTTCATGAAATTCATGCAAAATGGTACAGAGGCAGAAGGTGCAAAGTGTGGTTAGCGTTGCAGATTACAGATCCATCGGCCCGGGTTCGATCCCCGGTACCACCTCGAATTTTTCTGAGGTAGGGAGGTCTGGTAGGGGTACATTCAGCCTCGTGATTCAAATTGAGGAGCTACTTGATAGAGAAGTAGCGTCTCCGGTCATAAAAACCACCATTAATGGCCGTGGGTGTCGGCATGCTGACCACATGCCCCCCAATCCTACCATCTGCCTACGGTAGATGATGCAGCGGTCGGGTGGTAGGCCAAGTCCCTCCAGGGACGGAGTTTAGTTTAGTTTAAGTCTCGGTTATAAGTTGATGTTGTCCCATCCGACATGTCACACCCGTCATGTCACACCCGTCACACTGATAAAGTAAATTTTCAATAACTATATAAATATTTTTGTAAAATCTAATTATGCATTTCAGTATGTTTATCAGTCCTCTTACTTGAAAAATAAAACAAATATAGTGAAGCTAATCAATTCACAGAAATTTCAATTAAACCTACATAAGAAAAAACCTTTGTCCAATTATGGTCACACCCGTCACATGCACAATATATTTTCCAGCTCAAGCATACAGCCTTGAAAAAAACATTAGATCATATTTTGTACTTCCAATTGGTTGGTATGTTAACACAAAAAACTTTGATGACATTCCTGCAATATGGTTCAGAGGTAGAAAAAAATAAGTGTAATGAAATCTGTCCAAATGTCACACCCGTCACTATGGATTGGCTCTGTATCGGATTTCCATGAAACTTGGTATACGCATTTATGATGTCCATGATTAGTACCCTATTGAATTTGAACCTAATCTGTTGACCGGTACCGGAGTAAAACCCAATTTAGTGTCTATTTTAAAGACGCAATAACTCAAATACGCTTTATTGGATTTATACGCATTTATAATGTCCATGGAAAGACATCTATTGATATTCGACCAAATCAGTTGGCCAGTACCAGAATAATGCCCAATTTAGTGTCTTTTATGTTAATATATAAGAAGTCGCGATAACTCAAATATGCTTTATTGGATTTTCCTGAAACTTTGTATACCCATTTATAATGTACATGGGAAGACGTCTACTGATATTGGACCAAATCGGTAGACCAGTACTAGAGTAAAACCCAATTTATTGTCTATTTTAAAGACGCGGTAACGCGAATACGCTTTACTGGATTTTTATGAAACTTGGTATACACATTTATAATGTCCATGGGAAGACGTCTATTGATATTGGATAAAATTGGTTGACCTGTTTCGGAGTAATGCTCAATTTATTGCCTATTTTATGGTAATATACGTATTCGAAAGAATTTATGAAATGCAAATCAGTTATCATGACAACATAGCCTTTTGTTTTACTGTGATCTTATAAGGCTTTGGAAATTAAAATACAGTTAGCTATGACAAATAACACTATTGCTTTACATGCGCTTATCCAACTAGACCGTTAAACTGACCCAGGTGACTGAGATGGTAACGTCTTGGCCTCACATTCTGGTGTTCCATGGTTCAAATCGAGAAACCGGCCAATTTGACTTTTTTTTTGTATTCTGCATGTCATAATTGCAATCATAACCGATTAAACAAAAACATGCTGGCACTTTGTTACATCAGTTTACCTGATTTTATTAGTTCTGGTGACAGACTGATGATGACATTTTTATATGTTGAAATGCACATCTGATTTGAAGAAAACTGGGAACAACTGTTACATCACTGAGAATGAGAACACAAGAAGAAAAAAAGGGCAAATGCTAATATGGTAAGTTTGTTTAGAAATATATTAAAAATAGTGAAGCCTTCTTAATTTATGATGTGAACTGCCAAATAAGACTTATATAGAAGAAAAGACAACTTTAACTTATGTAATCAAGCTTTTGTAAACATTTCTTGTACATAATTTTTAGGTTATTATGTATGTTTCATCTCAACAGCTTTGCACCTGTAGTGTATTGTGTAATATACTCTCAAAAGGAAACAGAAATTTATAATGAAAACTCAGCCCTCAGTGTTCTGTTTCCCTCTTTTGTTTTTTTCTCTGTTGACATTGTTAAATAAAGTTACGGCGAAGATAGTCGCAGTAGTCTGAATACGAAAGAACACAAATAAATGTGAGTGTAAAACTTTAGTAGTTATTTATTATACTACCAATAACACTTCAGTGGTGACCCCGATGCATCGGCACTTCAGTGGTGACCCCGATGCATCGGCATCTCAGTGGTGACCCGATGGAAGAAGTACAGCAGACTACAGCTGGAACTGCTCAGGAAAGCCAAGAAACCATAGTAGCCCGCGTATCTATCAAAGTTCCGCCGTTTTGGAAGCCTGATCCGAGGATATGGTTCATTCAACTTGAAGCACAATTCCGTAACTCGAAGATCACCCAGGACCAAACTAAATATGACACTGTGGTGAGTTCAATTGACTCAGAAATTCTGACACAAGTGGCCGATATTCTCACGAATCCTCCGTCTTCCGGTAAATATGATGCAATAAAAAAGCGTCTTATTTCAACTTTCGCAGATAGTGAAACGCAACGAACACAGCGACTATTGACATACTTGGAACTCGGGAATCGTAAACCGTCGCAATTACTTTGTGAAATGAGAAATTTAGCTTCAGACAAGGTAAGCGAGAATTTTCTTAAAACTTTATGGTTACAGCGGCTACCAAGAGAAATGCATGCTATCCTGTCAGTGAGTAGTGACGATCTGACGAAACTGTCGACCATGGCAGACCAGATTTGGGAGCTAAAACCCACAAGCTCGTACCATGTTGCTCCTATTGCTGTTACGCAACCAATGAACAACTCAATAGAGGAACTGAGGAAGCAAGTTTCTGAGCTCTCACTCCATGTTGCAGAGTTGAGTAAGCATGTTTTCGCCGACCGCCGCCGACAGGGTAGACCAAAGTCTAGGAAAGATCCAGAGGTAGGAATGCAGAAACAGGACAGACAACAAAGGTAGGGAAATGTTACTACCACACTAAATTTGGCGAGGAGGCATACAGATGTCTACAGCCATGCAGCATGTCTCTCCGAGCTACACCTCACAACGGACCGGAAAACTAGTTCCCCAACTCTCCACGGCGACAGGGAGCCAGGGGTTAGAGCTGAGTCGCCTTTTTATTAGTGACAAAGGGACAGCAACCCAGTTCCTGATTGATACCGGTGCAGATGTCTCTGTAGTGCCACCAACACACAGTGAAAAGAAGTCACCAAATAAACTTGAACTTTTTGCAGCGAATGGTACTAGGATCCAGACGTATGGTCAACGACTTATGACACTTGACCTTGGTTTACGTCGAACATTCAATTGGCCATTCATAATCGCAGAAGTAGGTAAACCTATAATAGGAGTCGATTTCCTGTCGCATTTCAATTTACTCGTCGACAGTTCTAAACATCGCCTAATAGACGGGAACACACACTTGACCGCGTATGGTACCTCTTCTCACAACTACAAACTTCAGGTCCAGCTAACGGAAATTGATAACCGATATCAGCGGATTATACATGAATTTCCTGACATTCTGCGACCTAACATTCTCAACACAAAAATCGCAAGCCACCACATTGAACATTTCATCGAAACGAAAGGCCCACCAGTGTTTGCCAAAACTAGAAGACTCTCAGCTGAAAAACTCTTAGCAGCCCGTAAGGAATTTGACTACATGCTCCAGCAAGGGTTATGTAGACCCTCGAAAAGTTCTTGGGCTAGTCCTCTGCACTTAACTCAGAAAAAATCTGGTGATTGGAGGCCTTGCGGGGATTATAGGAAA
This sequence comes from Ectobius pallidus, assembly GCA_964059195.1. Taxonomy (NCBI): domain Eukaryota; kingdom Metazoa; phylum Arthropoda; class Insecta; order Blattodea; family Ectobiidae; genus Ectobius; species Ectobius pallidus. The sequence goes on from CAXKWD010000012.1 coordinate 21,221,618, forward strand.
TTCAATCATATCACAGTACCCGACAGATACCCTATACCTTTTTTAACCGACTGCAACCACATCATGCATGGAGCTTCCATATTTTCATCCATTGACCTTGTACGTGCGTACCAACAGATACCGGTGCAAGAAGCGGACATACCGAAGACGGCCATCACAACACCTTTTGGACTATTTGAATTTCCATTCATGCCATTCGGACTAAGAAACGCAGCACAGACCTTTCAAAGATTTATGGACATGGTACTCAAAGGGTTAGATTTTGTCTTTTGTTACTTAGACGATATCCTGGTTGCTTCTCCAGACGATAAAGTGCACCTTCAACATATCCGCATCCTCTGTGAACGACTAAATGAATACGGCTTATGCATCAATGTTGCCAAATGCATTTTCGGTGTGCAGCAGATCAAATTCTTAGGGTACGAAATCAGTCCTCAAGGTCTGAAGCCTCTACCTGAGAAAGTTAGTGCCATTAAGAATTTTCCAGAGCTACAGTCAGCCACTGGATTGCGCCGATTCTTGGGAATGGTAAATTTCTACCACAGATTCATCCCAGAATGCGCCAAGCTGCAACAGCCCCTCTCAAAATTACTTAGCGGACACAAGAAAAACAGCACAAAACTGCTGGACTGGAACGAAGAAGCACAAACCTCTTTTGCTGCAATGAAGGAAGCCCTCTGCAACACAGCGGCCCTGGTACATCCTATTCCCGGTGCTCCACTCTCCTTGGTAACAGATGCGTCGGACATCGCAATAGGAGGAGTTCTTCAACAGGATACTGACAGCGCAGCCCGACCTCTCAGTTTCTTCTCACGAACTCTCACTAAAGCACAGTCCAGATACAGTGCTTATGATCGAGAACTATTAGCAATATATAGCGCCATTAAACATTTCAAGCATCTTTTAGAAGGCCAGTCCTTTGTAATTTTCACGGACCATAAACCCTTGGTGTATGCTTTTCAACAGGATTTGGACAAGGCATCACCCAGACAGGCTCATCAATTACAGTATATTGCACAGTTTACGACGACAATAAAATACGTTGCTGGCCAAGACAATATCGTGGCTGACACATTTGGTGGTATAAATAAGACCAAGCCGCGGCTCAAAACTCACTAATTCATAGCAGCTGCTTGGTTTGGTATAAATAAAACGCGGCTTCCTCAACCACCTGCCTAGCCGTTGCTCAACGACCTTGACAGCTCAGCCGCTGCTTAGGATTTGGTATAAATAAAACTAAGCCGCTGCTCTCTGTTGGTAGCAGCGGCTTGCTTTTTTCTGAGGCACCTCATTTGCGGACTCAGCTTGCTCAAGTGAAGTTTTTAATCGTATTGGCGGGGTTCATGGGGGTGATTTTTTAACCAATATGAGTAATTTATAAGGAACGTATGGATTATGATGTGCACAGATGTAAAGAACCGGTTGTACAATAAAATTGTAAAACATGTGTAACTTAACTTTGTTACTTTTCTTTATTATTATAATAATAATAATCATGAAATAATACATCATTATAAGTCTAACACATTCTCATATTTTACTGTTATCAATATGAACTAAAATATTTCAAACGTGAATAATTCTTTTAACACTATTTCAAATTGTAATGCTGTAAACTAAATAACTTCAAATCTATTATGTAGCAAGTAGATTCAAAACGAACGTATTTTATGAATTAATTATGGAAAATAATTAAATATTAATAAAAGAACTACATATATATGTAGACCTACCTTCTTTACTAATAGCAAAACATATTGAAATAAAAATGGAAACTCCATCCTCTTACAAAGCTATTTAATGTGGGACAAAATAAGCTGATCTGAACAAATCTCACACCCTTAAAAGCTTATCCGGGTTTGTTTGTCTTGCTATCAATTTGACTATGCCCCCTCTTCAAACAAACATAAATACTTGGAGGGAATGAAAGAAACGGGGTAGAGCACCAGCTTTTAGACTCTTCAGTGGTACAGTCTGCACAAGAGCAAACTATTAAAACTGCTAAGATTATAAAATATCCTAATTATTTACCTAATAGGTACTAAGTATACTTGTGATTTTAGGACAATTGCCTATTCTGTTAAGTATTATTTAAAATGTTAAACTATAATACGTTTCTATGACGGTACAAGTAAGCAAAATATCGAAATGTGCTTATTAATATAAAATGTTAACTTTTGTTTATTAAAATTAAGTAAAATTATATCTGTCTACTGTTTTAGTTAAATGCTTAATTCATTAATTTACAAGCCTAAACATAATTTTTAGTGCCCTAAAATCAAGGTTTTCTAATAAAACATGAATACTAGAGAATACTGTAGGATAAAAATTCCTCTGACACTGGGGCTTGAACCCAGGACCTTTTAATACTAGGCCTAGAGATGTAACAACTACGAGGACATGTTCACACTCTCTTGTCTCTTTCCTTTCTCCCAAAGTAGCTTTTCTTTCTTTAAATTCAATACTTTTATACATTATATACTGAACTTTAAATTTTAAATCGGTCACAGACAGTCAAGTGGCATGTTTGTTTACACAGCTGCCATGTGCCGAGCGGTATGGGATGCAGGTGTTCAAGCACTTGCTACCAGTAGCCTGAGCCGCGGCTTCGCACGGAGGGGAAGTTTTTATTTATTTCAAACAGCCAGCCGTTGCTATATTCTCAACCTTCTCATAAGCAACGGCTAGGTAGCAGTGGCTTTGTTTTATTTATACAACCAAATGTCACGTTTAGCCACCATAGAATCTCCCTCACCTCTAAATTATGATCATTTGGCAGATGTGCAATCGGATGAAGACCTCGAATCACTGCAACAGAATCCCAGAATGAAAATAGTAAAACTCAGTCTGCTGGATAGTAGAAAGCAATTATACTGTGACATATCAACAAAGCATATACGCCCGTATATTCCACGCAACTTTCGACAAGCAGCCTTTTCATCTGTTCATCGTCTTTCTCACCCAGGAATCAGAGCAACAACCAAAATGATCACTGAACGATTTATCTGGCCCAATATGAAGAAAGACTTTCAACAGTGGACACGAGCATGTATCGACTGCCAAAGATCAAAAATTTATCGACACACTAGATCTCCAGTTGGACAAACCCAAGTTCCCAACGACAGATTCAAACACATAAATGTCGACATCGTTGGACCTCTACCTGTGTGCCAAGGATTCAGATATCTCCTCACGGCTATAGACAGATACTCTAGATGGATGGAAGCTGTACCAATAGTAAACCAAACACCTGACTCTGTTGCACAGGCTCTAATAACCACTTGGTTTTCACGATTTGGTATTCCTGTAAGAATAACTACTGATCAGGGTCGACAGTTTGAAAGCCAATTATTCAAATCCCTAAGCAAGTACCTAGGTTTCCAAAGCATCAGGACAACCGCATACCATCCACAAAGTAATGGTCTTATCGAACGACAACACCGCACTATGAAAGAAGCACTCAAATGTCATCTACTACAATCCTCATCGTGGGTAGATTCATTGCCTCTAGTCTTATTGGGCATGCGATCTGTGGTAAAAGAAGACTTGGGTCACTCAGCCGCCGAGCTGGTCTATGGTACACCGCTCCGTCTTCCAGGAGAACTGTTCACCGACCAGCCTACCGTATCACAGTCTGACTTCGTGAGACATCTCCAAGAGACAGTAAGAGGACTTAAACCAAGTCAGACATCAACCCATGGCAAGAAACCTGTTTTTGTGTCCAAAAATCTCGCCGACTGCTCTCATGTTTTCGTACATCATGGACCTCCATTATCCTCACTCCAACCTGCGTACGACGGTCCCTACCCAGTAAAGAGTCGAACTGATAAGTTCTTCGACATTAATATCGGAGGGTTAATAAAGCGAATCTCAGTGGACCGCCTGAAACCAGCTTTTCTATTGGAAGGTCCCCATATTGTTACTAACCCTCAACAAGAAACTCGTACTGATGTGACTGAACATTTCACCAGATCAGGACGCAAGGTCCACTTCCCTGCACGTTTCTAGGACACTATCGCTGTCACTAGGGGGGGAGTGTGTAGTGTATTGTGTAATATACTCTCATAAAGGAAACAGAAATTTATAATGAAAACTCAGCCCTCGGTGTTCTGTTTCCCTCTTTTGTTTTTTTTCTCTGTTGACATTGTTAAATAAAGTTACGGCGAAGATAGTCGCAGTAGTCTGAATACGAAAGAACACAAATAAATGTGAGTGTAAAACTTTAGTAGTTATTTATTATACTACCAATAACACTTCACACCTTTTAACTTTTTAAATGTATTTCATGTAATTTTATTCTGTTGTTGCATTTAATTCATAATTTAATAATACCCATTTCTATTATATAAATGTTTTAGGGGAAAAGCCATTAATAATATACTTAAATGCCATATTCTGTTATTTTTATAATACATGACCTGAGGGTAACTTAGTATTTGTTGAATTCACTCTATAAGTAATAAATCCATAATAAATAAGTCTCATTGTTCTATATGCTCAGCCACTTTTTCCCCATGCATTATATGATACAGTGAACGCCGCTTAATGTAATCGCGGATAATGTTATCAGTCAGGTAATGTTATCGTTTTTATTAAATCCCATATGGATTAATACTGATACATTGAAAAAGTGCTGTTTATTGTGTTCAGATATTTGGTTTATGTTACCACATTTTTGTTTTTGCAGCTTTATTTCCAAGAACTGTATGTCATTTAAAATTTTGTTTTTAAGGGTTTCGTTTCTAACTCAAATGTATTGTATTGTTGTGGAGGTAGCAACCTAGCAATACTGTTCCTCGCTCACAGGACGACCAGTTCGAGGGGGTGGCAATACCTAACTTTCTTCTTTAACCAATAAAGTATGTTTCACCCCACAGTTAAGCTGCAGCTTTTGATTTATGAAAATAACACTGTTGACATGCAGTGATTGCTAGTATAAAATGAAAAGACTTTGACAGGTGCTAGATGTTTTGCTACGCGATGTTCACCACAGATCAGTAGACTTCCAAAAACACTCATACCTGAGTATGGAGTATTGGTTAATGGACTGCTAAAGGAAAGTAAAAACAATTAAAATTGTTACTGGTTGAAAAAAATAGTTGCTTGCAGTCTATTACTGTATTAGCCTGTAAGTGATTCAATGATTCTCAGTTACATATTATTTTATGAATAAATATTTTTCATTCTGTTTTGTAGTGTATTATCTTATATATGAATAAATAACCTTCATTTATTCCTTCGGCTACTGTTATCAATTGGTTAATATTATCAGATTAGCTGCACCCCAAAGTGATCACAATAAGCAGCGTGCACTGTAGTGGTTTTTGGGGCGATTTTATTCCCTATAAGTAAAATGTGTTCGCATTGAGTGCATGTGACATCAAGTGAAACTTCAAAACAACATCTTTCCATTCAGGTATTACAAACTTGTCAAGATCCTTTTGTATCATTATGATTTTCTTGGTATTTGTCTAGGACCAGCTAGCAGCCGTTTAGCTCGGGAACCAGGCCATCATCGCCCCTTGTTTACAGCCAGTAACAAAGTACCAGGTTTTGCCACAGTTGCCATGCGAAGGGAGAGCCTGCCTCCTCCTGGTAGGGTGGCTTCACCTACAAAGAGACGTTCAGATTCACAGGGTAAGAGAATATTTACTCTCAGTAATCATAAATGAGCTGTAAAAAAATCTGATATTCATAGAAGAATGTATTAAAAATTATCTTCAGTTGTGGTGATATCATACATGCAGAATGCAATCTATTTTCATAAAATACAAAAATCGTCATTTTTGCTTAACAGGAGTTTTTTATTTGCAGCAGATCAATTTTTAGTCCAGTAAGTAGGCAAATACAATATACAGTATAAAAAGACAATGAAAATTATTTAGAAAAAGACTATTCTTGTCAAAAACTTGTACGAATGTTGAATTGTCAGTTATTTATGTTTTATTACAGTCCATATAGTCAGAGCACTTTCTTTTTATATAGTATGGTGCACAAAACAAATATGAAGAAAAGAAACGAAAGCAAAATTAGGGGTGGAATTCTCGAATTCTTCTTTCAAGCTCCTTCACTTAAAATGACCTTCAGTCCTTGTTATTTCATTTAAGGAAGGCTCCTCATAGGTTAAAGGAGGCCTCTAATGTCCTTTAAACAGCTGATTTCCTTATTCTTGCAACTACCTGTTATTTTGAAGGAACAAGTGAGGGAGTTCTCTCATCTTAAGTACTGAACAAAACAGAGGGGGCATCTTTTTGCATCTTCACTTATTAAATTTCAGAATATCCTACTACGGATGTGTCTGGATAATACAGTGTAACAAGGTATATAGACATATAAATAATGATCCAATTGTATAAATAATCACGAGTTTGTATCAATAATTCTATTTTCAAAGAATTTTGTGAATTTGGGCATCTTTCATAAAATATAATTCTAGTACAGGTTGGTAGTAGAAGATCTAATATCAAGCTGTCAGTTATGGGGTGCCCCAAGGATCTGTATTTGTTCTCAATTTATATCTATGATTTGTCAGTTAATATGGCGTGTAAATCTTTATTACATGCTGATGACACGTGTTTCCTAAAAAGTAGTAAATGTCCTAATGAATTAGACAATTCAGTCTAAGTTACTCTGACTCAGTCCAAGCTAATCAGCTGTTTTTAAATGCTGCTGAAACTCAGAATGATTAGGGGAGAGTGTGGCAGGTTGGAACATTTTTTTCCTTTACTTTTTTTTATAATATAGACCAGTGGTTCCCAGCCGGTGGGTCGCGGAAGGATTACAGGTGGGTTGCGACTCTATCCTAAAACTATCAGAAACCTTCGAATAAACCATCAGAAAAATCTAAACAAATCAAATTTTACAACATTTTGGATGGAAACGAGGACAGAATATCCAAAAATATCTGTAACTGCATTGAGGTTTCTGATGGTATTCACCACTACGTATATATGTGAACATACTTTTTCGACTTTGGTTTTCCTAAAAAACAAATATCGAAATCAACTCAATGTTGAAAGTGACTTAAGATTAAAAACATCTTCATTCAATCCTGACATTGACATGTTAGTTCAATCTAAACAGTCCCAAAAATCTCATTAATATAGTATTCTTACTTAAAAACAGCAATTTTGCCTGAAAAATTAAAATGGTCTTTGTGTACTTTTATAGTTGTAGTTTTTATATTCACCTAGGAACACTTGTTAGTGAGTATGAAACCACTTGTTGCATATATCGTATATCTATTCTTAAATAAATGTTTTGCTACAAAGTGCTTATATTTTGTCAACCATTTTCAAATCAGAACACAAATTGTTTATCAATAATCAATCTTTATCTTCAAAAAAGCATAGGTTATATAAGCTTATATATATTTGCAATATTTGATCGTAAATTATATATACATTAGGAAGGGATACGATACCATGGACCGATGGACCGTGGAGGTATTTAGATAAGGAAAGGTGGGTCGCGAGCTGAAAAAGGTTGGGAACCACTGATATAGACAACAACTAAATGTATTTCTGAAAACTGCTTGGCTTCAGGCTATAAAGAAGTTACACAAAAAGTTGCATTATATAACATTTTTTTTTTATAAAATTATCAAATGCCTTCTGCCTGGTGGGTAGCATGGGACACTGTTCAAGGAAGTTTGGGACAAAGATTTTTGAGCCTTAATGTTCATGTAAATAAGATCGGAAATCTTCATAAAGTTTAAAAATGTCTTTTTTCAATGCACTTAAATAGAGCAAGAGTTATAATTGGTGATTCAAAACAGCAAGTCTCTCATAAAAATGTTGAAACAAGCAAGATCGACTTTCAAAATAGTGTGTCGTTGAATCTAGCCCTCATACCCAAAATCAACCCATCTCACTATGAAATGAAGAAAAACACCCTAAAATACATTTTCAATTTTGCAAGAAGTATGGGAGGCAACGTCTCTCATTAAAATGGTGTCCCTTCACTCCTGCTTAGATATGTCTCATCCTTCCTGCATTGTAGTTATCAAATGATTTTAACTTATAACACCGAAACTATCAGACTTAAGCCTTGCTCTCAAATGCTCAATTACTGAAAAGTCAGACCTTTTCATCAGTTACAAAATATTTATTGGAATGTTTCAATTTTAAAAATTACAAGGATAATTAGAAATTCTGAAAAATTATAATTCATTGACCAAAATGAAGGAAGTTCGATTTCTCTGAAAGTTACAACTTAACATCCACCATACAGAGCAAGGGGGTCGAGGTGGTATCGTCTTGGACTCACATTCGGGAGGTCCTAGTTTAAGTCCCGTGGCCGGCCAGTGTGGTATGGGTTTTTTCATGGTTTCCCCAGTCGTAAAGGCAAATGCCAAATTGGATATTTACATATCATGAATCATCCTCACCATTTCGTCCTGTATCATATCCATTTAAATTAATATCAGTTGAAATTTACTCCATTAAATACACCGACAATAGAAAAAATTGACAAGCAATAGTTCCATCTCCCTACTGTACAGACACAGATCCCGAATTCCTGATATAGCCTCAAAGCTAAAAGGAGTATAAGCATAGTTGAAATAATAAAATAAAATAAAATAAACATCCACCAAACAACTTTCTAATATTAAAATCAAGTAAAAACAATTACTGACAGTGGATATTTTATTAAAATAAATTCAATCATAAGGAAAAGAACAAAATGGTCCATAGGCAATTCGTATGAGGCAAAAGAAATTTTAGAAAAAGCTGTGTGTGAAGAAAACTATTGTATGTTCAGTCTGGACATTGTATCGTTATACCCAAGTGTCCAAAGAAATCAAGCGGAGGAATGCATCTTTCGTTGGGTTATTGAACAAGGAGTTGACAGCATAGTGGCTAATGAATACATAAGGTAGTATAGAGTTTGCACTGATCACAATGTCTTCCAGTTTAATGGAAAATTTTTTAAACAAATAGAAGGTTTAGCTATTGGGAACCCTATATCCGGTTTTGTAGCAGATGTATTCGTATATTACATGGAAAAGCAAATATTACCTAAGTATATGGATGAGACAGTATTATATATAAGATACATTGATGATATTTTGGTGATTTCAAGAAAAGATATATCGAATGACTTACCAGAAGAATTTAATGGGTACAATGAGAGAGTAAAATTTACAATTGAGAAATCTGTGAATAATCAAATAAATTATTTAGACCTAAAAATTGCATTACAACATCCAGTTATTAGGTTAGGTGTATTCAGAAAACAGAATATAGGTGATCTGTACATATGTAATGGATCGGCCCATCATCGTATGATTAAAAATAATGTATGGAGAAATTTCGCACAGAGGGATTTTAAATTATGCAATAATGTAGAAGACCTGGAATCTGAAAGGAAAGAAATATTAAGACTGGCCAAAGCTAATGGTTTCAAGGAGGAAAGGATTAATAAGATTTGGAAAATAACAGGGGAACAGATACGTGATACGAAAGAGGGTAAAAAGAACAATGATGCGAGGTATACCGGTTTGTTGTATTATCCACGCGTGAGTGAAAGGTTTGCGTTAAATACGGAGTTATACCTGCTTACAAGACCAACAAAACTATAGAAGAAATATTTTCAAAGCATAAACACATTGGAAAAACGAGGAATGATATCATGGATATGCTATGTGTATATTCTGTATCATGTAGGGATTGTGAGAAAGAGTACATTGGGGAAACTGGGAGAAATTTTAAGACCAGGCTAAATGAACATGAAAGGGATATTAAGTACAACAAACCTGTGACTGGATTGAGCCAACACATGATTCAAAATAAACACCACATTGGGGAAGTAAATATTGTGAAAGTAGAGTCCAACAAGGTTAAGTGAAAGGTATGTGAAGCATGGAATATTATTGGTAATCAACAAACTAGCATGAACAGATATGAAGGGGACTTGAGTGAAGAGTGGCTTAATTTATTAAAGACGATGCAAAAAGGTAAAACTGAGTTAAAATTTCCCTCGCCTCCCAAAACTTCGGTGGAAAACATAGGATACAGTAGCCCTAGTGATTGGATAAACAAACATGCAAGACGTGCAATATTTTTTATCAATAGCGACAAGCCGATGAGAAATGTGGATGCTACCTTGTCCAGGAGTGCAGTTACTGGTTTAAGTACACCTGATGAAGGCTCGAAGGCGGAGCTGAAATGTTGTGAATGAATTTATTTTAATAAAACATTCACTGTAAGTAATTACTTTTAATTGATTTTGATATTAATGTGGAACAGTGAAAATTAGGACCAAATATGTCAAGTTCAACTTTCTAATATCGCAGACTATCACTGTTGTCAACTTCTGAGACCTATTTGTCAAGAATGTCAAACATAGTTTTGTATTATATGGAATGTCCCATCCCACCACACTCTCCCCTACTGTTAATCTAAACAGCAATAATGACAATGATTTGTAATTAAGAGATATTTCTTTGTCTTACAATTTTATATACAAGTGAATTCTTCACATTCTTGCTTAATGGGAAGTTTAGTTCTACATTTCTTTTCCTTTCCTTTCTTTGAATGGAAGATAAATGTATATCACATATTCAAGAAAGCAGATGCTATGCAGTATTCTGGCTGCTAAATGATATTATTTCCATTGCATTTTTCTTACAGATTAGCAGCACTGTAACATAGTTCACTTCTTCACAGACACAGGTATTGATAATTTATCCAAATCGATGCCTCAGCTTTAAACAAACCATATTGAGTTATGAGAATGAACTTATGAGTAAATCACACAACTTCACACAAACATGGTAAGATGTACATAGCGTCACAGCACCTTAAAATTAAACGAATGTGTGAAAACATTTTCTCAGTTATTTCAAAATACTCCCATAAGAACTTTAGCTTGTTAAACTTGAAAGAATGGATCAGAGACACTTGTAGATCATCTTCTGATTTTAGCAATTTCACTTTGTATTCACCCATATTTGTAATTTTAAAACACCATTTTAGAGTTAGTAGAGACTGCTCATTCAGTCTTATCATTGTTAAGGAATGTGTTACGTATGATATAGATAATCGTTTTGCCCTGAGATATGTTGGATATCAGGTGAGTTAAGCTTTATCATTACTTATTTGTAATAACTAGACTTTGGACTTTAAGGTTGCTAAAATGCTAATTCAGGTGCTTAAAATAGGCTCTACATTTTTAGGAATATGCTCTAAAAATCTGAAAATAGGCTCTATAATTAAATCGTTAATTCCATTTAAGTTGCCAATTTTCTTAAATATCTCACTCTTCAATGATAATGATGAAACGTCATGGACATATACGAGGTGTGATCAAGAAGTTTCCTGAATGACTCTATAAATATAGCACATTACCTTGATTTGTCTATTCCGCTGTGTCACCCTCGAAGTAGTCTCTTTGGGAGTTGATGCACCTGTCCCAGCCCTGTTGACATTGTTGGAAGCACTTCTGGAAGTCTTTTTCATGGAACACCTCCAAAGCCACCTGCGATTCTCTCTGGATGATAGCAATATCCTCAAATCGATGCCCCCAAAGCTGCATTTTAAGTTGTGGGAACAGAAAAAAATCTGCTGGAACCAAATCGTGAGAATAAGCAGGGTGTGGAATAGTAGACATCTTATTCTTTGCCAAATACTGGCAAACAGAAATGGCTCTGTGCGCAGATGCATTATTATCATGATGCAGAAACCAGTCACCAGCCCTCCATTTCTCAGGCCGTTTGCGTCGCACACTCTCTCTCAATCGTTGTAGCACTTGTTTGTAAAGCATTTGATTTACTGTTACATTCTGAGGAACAAATTCTTTGTGAACAATGCCATTAATATAAAAAAAAACAATCATTATTGACTTCACATTGGACCGAACCTGTCTGGCTTTTTTTGGACGTAGAGATGCAGGACTCTTCCAGTGTGAAGATTGTTGCTTCGTTTCAGGATCGTATCCATAAATTCATGTTTCATCAACTATAATAATCTTCTCCATAAACTGTGGAACATTTTAAAGTTGTTCTTTAAGATCTGTATAAGCAGTCACATTTCTTTCCTTTTGGTCATTGGAAAGGAGGCGAGGCACGAACTTCGCAGCAATTCTTCTCATGTTCAAATCATCTTTCAAAATGCTTTGAACACTTCTGAATGAAAGTCCTAGTTTCTCACAAATTTTCCTTATTGTAACACGCCTATCATTTAACACGATTTAAAGCGATATTCTCATTTGTTTTGCTTGAGGATGGTCGTCCTGAGCGATCTGCATCTTGAACTGACGTCACACCACTTTTAAATTTTGAAAACCATTGAAATGCTTGAGATTTGCCCATGGCATCCTCCCCATAAGCAGTTTTAAGCATTTGATATGTTTCTGTAGCACTTTTTCCGAGTTTAAAGCAAAATTTGATGCATGTTCATTGTTCCTCATAATCCCGCATTATTGTTACGAATGAAAATCGCTGCAGGTATAAAACACGCCTACTCTTCAGAGGCTATATCTTTGCACTGGAATGTTGGACCCCTTTTTTAAACACAACAAATTTCTGTGTGTACAGTCTAGGAAAGAATAAAAGACAGCTTAGTGACAAATTCGTTCTGAGGGAATTCCGAAAACTTTTTGATCACACCTTGTATAGACCTATTACTTGGGCCCATATTACTATCATTAATATGTAGTACACTATTTTACCTAGATACATTAGAATTTCATATACGGCAGTATGTACATTTTAGAAGACAAAGCTGAGCAGAGCTTCCACCCTAGCATTTTTGGTTTTACCGTTACATACGCTAGCTCATTCATCCCTCTTGTAGTCATTCAAAAACCTCCATTCTCTTTTGTTAGTAGATAACGAAGTTAGAACCAATATAATTAATTTCCCTGGAGAGTACAATGAATTATTTTCATAAAGCAACACATTGCAGCTCTTTAGACATAGGCAGTGGCGCACCCAAGGGGGGTTCTTTATGTGCTAAAGCACCCCCAAGCCAATTTTTGTTTTAAAAAAATTAATGAATAAATCAGTGATTGCAAAAAACCTCTAAACTTGTTCCTCTTTTACTGCCAGCAATATTCACATGCTTAAATGTGAGTAGGTTTTGTAGTTTCTCAGAGGGAGGAGCTTAGTCTAGTACGAGAAATTGAAGTGGGCGACAAAGGGTTTCGAAAGTTAGATTTTGTTTTGAGAAAAATAATAGCTCCTAACTCTTGAAATTGTAGTTTTTGTTCTTATAATTAGGAGCCTGAAAACTACATGTCCTGTTTTCATCATAGCAAATTTTCCTTTTTTGCATTATTGATTGCCAATCAAATGTTCATTTTTAAATTGTCCTAAAGCCATGCATTTTCATACAAAACAGTTGTAACAATAAAATTTCCAAGAAAACAGTGTATTTGTAATTTAGACCCTACTAGCATTCTCACATTCACATTTTATGTATAATAAAAATCCTTTTTTTATTTTATTTTTTAAAGTTAAGGTGATCAATTTCATTTTGCTTTATGTGGGATTTCATAAATTTGAGTTTATAGTTTAGAAGTTTGGATGTATTTCATAGTTATATTTTGTGTATTCTAATAGCACCCCCCCTATTAATTTCTGGGTGCGCCACTGGACATAGGCCTACCATTAAATATGGCATTTACTGTTTAGTCCGGGCTAAATTCAATATGAACTGAAAATAAATTGTATAATTTATAAGAAAAATGTAGAAAAAAATAACTTATTAGGAATTTGAAAAGGAAAAACATGCAAAAAGGCAATATTAGGCTCTAACATCAAAATATGCTATTTTAAGTCCTTTAAAAAGTCACTTTCAGACATTGTTACCTATAAAACGCATACAGTATATACACATTTTTGTCCAAATATATTTTAAGGAATGCAATAGGATTTCACCTAAAATCCAAAGTCTAGTAATAACTGTGGATATATGGCAACCTAGACAAAGAACAATGCCAAGAAAATTTATTGAGCATTGAACACAGATTGTAAGTAACTGGGATATATATGGTGCATATGTCGTTGTTACATCCGGTGTAAGTAGGGATCTGCATTGCAAATTGAAGGGTTGAAAAAAGAAAGAAAAAACCAGGAAGGTTGAAGAGATTGTTAAGAGAACCGTTGAGGGTCAGACATAATTGAACAGCTGTCATTATCGTCACATCATCGTTATCATCTAAAGTGTGGACAGGGACTCTGAAGCACATAAAATCAACGTAATGTTAAAAATGATTTATCTTACTAAAATCTTTATGGCTTCCATGCATCTGCTATCTTTGTGAAGCCCACAGTATGACAACCTTGACTACATTCCATACCTGCTTAAGAAAGCAGATTCTTTTTCTAAAAAGTTTAATTTGCTTATGCTGTTGTTTGCATAAGGTTCAAATGAATTTCTTCACCCTTTCTTTTTATTTTGTCCTTTCAAATATAGGTTTGTTTTTCCTTTACAAAAAATGTCTACTTGTTTGTTTTCCTCCTGCTGTTTTCAGTTTCATTTCATGTGTTTGTGTTGAGTCAACACTCAATATTTATTGTTCTCTTTGAGTGTTACAAAAATCCTCTGGTTTAAAGTATGATTGTGATTGTGACTGTGGCACTGGTCTGATTGGATACAGTCAACAGGCATGAATGGCAAAATACGAGGGTGGATCAAAAAGTAAGCCACAATAATTTTTTTTACAAAAAGTTTAATAGTACAAACAAATGCATGAAGGGACATCTTTTGCCTATTTTTGTATAGAGTTGCCAAGTTTCTCAACACATTTCTCCCATCGTGATACCAGTTTCAAAATATCCTGTTCATAGAAGTCCGTTCAGTTGGAGTATAGCCATCTGCGCACTGCTGTTTTCACTTCTGCATCTGACACAGAGGAATTTCTTCATGGGACCAAACAGATGAAAGTCTGACAGTGACAGGTTTGGATTGTATAGAGGATGCTGGAGAAAATTTGTTGATTTTCTCACGAAAAGCTGCAGCAACATGGGGGCAAGAATTGTTTCATTTGTTTGGTCCCATGAAGAAATTCCAGGTCGGTAAACACTTTGCATCAGATGCAGAAGTGAAAACAGAAGTCTACAGATGGCTATACTCCAACTGAAAGGACTTCTATGAACAGGGTATTTTGAAACCGGTATCACAATGGGAGAAATGTGTTGAGAAACTTGGCGACTATATAGAAAAATATACATTTGTTTGTAATTATACCTATTAAACTTTTTATAAAAAAAAATTATTTTGCGTTACTTTTCGATCCACCCTCGTATGTTTCATCCTTGTAACATGACATGAGGTATCTTGTCAGTGTAAGAAAAAAAGAGAATTCCATGTGATTCTGAGATGTGTTTTCAACTAAAACTCTGATGTTTTTATTTCTAGAACGCGTAGTAAGAGGTGGTCATGTGTTACGATCTCGGGAAGGGTCTCCAAGGTTGCCTAGGCCAAGAAGTGAAGAAATCCCTTTGGAAGATATGGGCACAAAGGTAAAATTTATCCAACTGTTGACCACTGTGTAATATTGCCATTGCTACCATCGCTGTCACCTGATGTGAACATCATAATGTAGCCTTGCTTGCATTTCAACTTTAACCTTTGCCAATTTTGCATTTTGCCTTCTGTTTTCCTGTTTTATTGAATTATTTTTAAGACTATTGTTCTAAGTAAAATAGGTCACCATACTATATTTCTTTGGGATAAGCCATGATACAGTTGCTTGAGGCACTGGGCTACAAACCAGAAATTTTCAGGTTACACCTAGCTTCTCACACCTTTTAGAATTGGACAGGATTAAGTTTGAGTTCCCTCCCCCTGATAGGCCTTTCCACCTAGCTGTCCCCAATCCAGAAGGTCCACAATAAAATACATTCATGCCTTTAAGTGTTTTTCTTTTATATTACAAAAAAAAAAAAAACAGGATATTATGACAGAAATCAAGTTTGATGGAACAAAACTTCAATTTAATATAATAATAATAATAATAATAATAATAATAATAATAATAATAATAATAATAATAATAAACTTAAGTTGTATCCCATTTACTTACAGCACACAATAATCTATTCAAAACTAACCAGCCAATGGCTTTTAAATGCAAATAAATAAATAAATAAATGCTAAGTTTTTACGAAAGGTTTTCTTGAAATAAAAAATTAATTACTTAGAAATTAAGAAGAGTAACACAAGTGACCTGTTCCTTGCCTAAACCCTTTCACATACACATAAAGCCACCATACCCTTGAATATTCACTTACTTGGGCCCTAAAGCTATGGTTAGTCTATGGCATTCATTGCCGGCGATCATTGCCACCTGTTGCTCTCAATGAAAATCAGTGCAGCCAGTTTGTCTACGACGATGAACGCCCGGGTTGATGGTGATTGTCGGTGGTTGCTTTTGAGGCAAATTCAGGGCGGTGATCACCGCAGATTATCAGGTATATAGTAGGTCAAGAAAAGCAGAAGACAGTCATTTTGCACTTAATCATGGCCAAAGTACTGTAATTTTTCCAAAGTTGCAGAAATATTAATACGAGGGGCGTTCAATAAGTAATGCAACACATTTTTTTCTTAAAGCAGGTTGGTTTTATTCAGGATTCGAATACAACATATATTTCCCCAATCTTTTGGCTACAAAACCCTACTTTTCAACGTAATCTCCGTTCAATGCTACAGCCTTACGCCACCTTAATGGGAGGGCCTGTATGCCTGCATGGTACCACTCTACTGGTCTATGTCGGAGCCAACATCTTGCTGCATCAATAACATCCCCATCATCCACGAAGTGCTTCCCATGGAGTGCATCCTTCATCGAGCCAATCAGGTGGAAGTGAGAAGGTGCGAGATCCAGGCTGTAGGGTGGATGAGGAAGAACAGTCTACTGAAGTTTTGTGAGCTCCTCTCGAGTGCGCAGACTTGTGTGAGGCCTTGCGTTATCATGGAGAATGAGAAGTTCGTTTGCATTTTTGTGGCGACGAACACACTGAAGTCTTTTCTTCAATTTCCTTAGAGTAGCACAATACACTTCAGAGTTGATCGTTTCACCATGAGGAAGGACATCGAACAGAATAACCCCTTCAGAGTGCAGGAAGACCGTAGCCATGACTTTACCAGCTGAGGGTATGGCTTTGAACTTTTTCTTCAAAGGAGAGTTGGTGTGGTGCCACTCCATGGATTGCCGTTTTGTTTATGGTTCGAAGTGATGAACCCATGTTTCATCGCCTGTGACAATGTTTGACAAGAAATTTTCACCATCAGCCTCATAACGAGCAAGCAATTCCGCACAGATGAGAGTGGTACCATGCAGTCATACAGGCCCTCCCATTAAGGTGGCGTAAGGCTGTAGCATTGAACGGAGATTATGTTGAAAAGTAGGGTTTTGTAGCCAAAAGATTGGGGAAATATATGTTGTATTCGAATCCTGAATAAAACCAACCTGCTTTAAGAAAAAAAATGTGTTGCATTACTTATTGAACGACCCTCGTAGATTTTGTGTCTGAACACATTGCCCTGTATGTCATGAGCTTAAAGGACCTTAAAGATACCTACACAAAAGAAAATATGTAGCAAATGGTAGATAAATTGTTAGGAAATACTGTTATCTGTAATTACAGTTTATGAAACATACAGTAAAATTACCAGTTCATTTATCAGTAAAATCAGTATTTCCGACATATTATTACTGGTTTTATTATTTTATTATTCATTGAACCATTTAACATTTATTTCTCCAGAAGTGACTTTCCTTTGTACCTGTCAGCGTTTTCTCTTGAGTGACTATAATATTATAGGCTATGTTGAGGTTATGAAAGCTAACAAATTGCCAATTCCATGTCCCCCCCCCCCCCACACCGAGCTGTTTTACATGGCCAACTATAACTGTGGATAGCAACAGTGTCATGAATGATGATTGCCCATAAAAGAAACCACTTTTACAACGATGAATGCTGTTGCCAGCGGTGAACGCCATAGACAAACCATAGCTTAAGCCTAACAAGGGTTGTCTCAAAAGTAAGTTACACTACTTTTTTTTTTTAATCCATGTAGTAGGTGGGAAATGTCTGAGAGTCACAGGGAATTTGCGGCTGGATGTAGAGGCAGCACTGTAAAATTCCTATGTGTGCGCGTCCATCGGTCCAGCGGTCAGGCTCCAGTCACTATGGAGACGCCGCTTGCTCCTACCGAAAATCGCGAAGTTCGTGGTGTTATTTGTTTTTTTGACAGCAAAAAATAAAAATGTGACTGAAATTCATCGTGAGTTGTGTAGTGTTTATGGTGAAGACATTATGTCAAGTTGGGAAAGGATTGATCTGTTTCATTGGCCATCAGGAGAACAACATTACACGATGAACAAAGAAGTGGCCACCCTTCTTTGTTCATCGTGTAATGTTGTTCTTCCTTCAATGAACGATCAGTGCCAACAAGAAACTATTGGCCTTGACATCACCATAAACACTACACAACTTGCGATGAATTTCAGTCGCATTTTTATAACACCAAAAACTTTACAATTGGCGGTAGGAGCAAGCGGCGTCTCTATAGTGACTGGAGCCTGACTGCTTGATCAATGGACGCACACACACAGGAATTTTATAGTGCTGCCACTACACCCAGATGCAAATTCCCTGCGACTCTCACTTTTCCCGCCTAGCACATGGATAAAATAGTGTAACTTACCTTTTGAGACTTACCTCGTATGTCCTGGCCATGACACAATACTGGATTCTCATTGAACAAGGCCTTCATCCTGAAAGATATTCAAGATTCCAGCCTTGAAAACCTCAAAAATATGATATTATATACATTATTTTAGAATGTTATACACCCTGTCCTATCTTCAACCACTTTAATTCAAATCAGGCATATTGAGGTGTTATTCATTGATTTCATATGTAACTTTCTGTTTTTACATAATTGGATTTTCACTATGTTTTCTGGAATTGACTGAGAAAAAGAGGTCAAAATGAAAATAATTTATACGAGGGCCGTCTACAAAATAAGTTTCCCTGGGGGTGTTTACAGAAACAAATCACAATTTCAAGGGAATATTTATTGCAACAGACACAGCCAGTGTTCAGCTATTTTTCAACATATTCACCACTGGTATTGAAACATTTGCCATACCAGGGAACTTTTGAATATCTGTATCGTAGAAGTCTGCCGCCTGGGATTTTAACCACCGTGTGACAACCACCTTCACCTCTCTGTCATTCTTTGTCATTTTGTGAGGTTTAGGAAAAGATGGAAATCACTGGGAGCGAGGTCTGGGCTTTAGGGTGAATATTTAAACACCTCCCAGCCAAACTTCTGCAGGAGACTTGCTAGGAGGTGTTTAAACATCCACCCTACAGCCTGGGCTTCGCTTCCAGTGATTTACATCTTTTCCTACACTTCACAAAATGACAAAGAATGACAGAGAGGTGAAGGTGGTTGTCACACGGTGGTTCAAATCCCTGGCAGCAGACTTCTATGACACAGATGTTCAAAAATTGGTTCCACAGTACGACAAATGTTTCAGTTCCATTGGGGATATGTTGAAAAATAGCCGAACACTTGCTGTATCTGTTGGAGTATATATGTCTATGAAATTGTGTTTTGTTTCTGTAAACAGTCCCAGGGAAACTTACTTTATGGACGCACCTCGTACCTACTTAGAATAAAACTTAATTTATGACATATATTTGGTCACTAGTGCGTTCTAGTAGCACAATAATTGCAAACAGTTTGACTGTCCTTACAAGAATATGCACAGTAGATGCATTTGTTGACTGTCACAAAATGTATCAGTTTCATTCCAGAAACAAAGCTGTTATAAATAAAATTTCAACCTCTGCAATTAATAAACATTAAGTTTATTTTATATTGTACTTACTGGAAAGTTAAGGGAAGGGTCTAATGGGGGGGGGGGGGGGAATCAGTGCTTTAGTTGGGCCGGAGCTTCCGGGAAATATTTTGCACAATGATCATTATTGATATTTGTTTAAAATTGGAGATATCATATTTTCCACAGACATGAATTGAACATTGAAGACATGTTCCACTGTATAAATAATGCGGCAATTTTGTCTCTGTCTTTCATTTCCAATAGAGGATTCTGACTGATCCTGAATTCTTGGAATGCAAGAAAAGGTTGCAGTTGTGGGAGTAGAGGCTTTGAGGGTGAAATTTGTTCACGGGTTAACCCCTATTTTAGGCACCGTCTTTGGTGAGATATTTTGAATAGCGACGATGGCGGTGGTCAGTTTCTAGGTAGATCCGTGCAGATATACTCTACATTTGATGTTACGTATTTTGGTGAGCTCCCCCAAATATTTTTTTCCAACTAAACCACTGGGGGGAATTGTGCCACAAAACTTTGAAATTTGAGCTTTGCCGAAGTAATGCCCAATTTAGTGCTTATTTTATGGTAATATATATTAGAAAGAATTTATCAAATGCAAATCAGTTCTCATGACAACATATTGTTTTACACTGTTTGTATACAGCTTTGGAAGTTGCAATAAGTTAGCTTTGCCAAATAACACTACCAACATATTCCTTCACGTATGCTTATCAAACTAGCCGTTTGTTCTTCTGTAAGCCCTGCTTAATGAATTGATCTGGAGCTTAACTCGAAAATCAATTTATTAAAAAATATATATATATATATATATATATATATATATATATATATATATATATATTGCATATCATAATTGCAATTATCACTGATTAAACAAAAGCGGCACTTTGTTACATCAGTTTACCTGATTTTATTATTTTTATTAACATTATTATTATTATTATTATTATTATTATTATTATTATCATCATCATCATCATCATCATCATCATCATCATCATCATCATCATCATCATCATCTCAAGAATTTAAAATAAAGTACAGTTAGAAATGTGTTCACCTACTACTTGGGTTGCTAACACTTCAAAGTGAAAATAAGGGATAAATGCCAAAAATAAGGGACCCAAAGTATACTACAGTACAGTATGGCATAATGAATAGTCCTTTATTACAAGGCGCGTCCATAAAGTAAGTTTCCCTGGGGCTGTTTACAGAAACAAAACTCAATTTCAAGGAAATATTAATTGCCACAGACACAGCCAGTGTTCGGCTATTTTTCAACATATTCGCCAACATAACTGAAACATTTGTCATACTGTGGAACCAACTTTTGAACACCCGTGTCGTACAAGTCTGCTGCCAGGGATTTGAACCACTGTGTATCAAACATCTCCGCCTCTCTGTCATTTTGTTAGGTGTAGGAAAAGATGGAAATCACTGGGAACGAGTCCAAGCTGTAGGGTGGATGTTTAAATACCTCCTAACAAGTCTCCGGCAGAAATTCAGCTGGGAGGTGTTTAAACATTCACCCTAAAGCCCGGACCTTGCTCCCAGTGATTTCCATCTTTTCCTGCACCTCACGAAATGACAGAGAGGCGAAGGTGGTTGCCACACGGTGGTTCAGATCCCAGGCAGCACACTTCTATGACACAGGTATTCAAAAGTTGGTGCCACGGTAAGACAAATGTTTGAATTCAAAATAGCTGAACACCGGCTGTGTCTGTTCCAATAAATATTTCCTTGAAATTCTGTTTTATTTCTGTAAACAGCCCCAGGGAAACTTACTTTATAGACGCGCCTCGTAATATTCTATATTTAAAAAGTATATATATCACTCTACATTGCAATACGAACATTCCTGGGCCCTATACTATAAAGCTACAAGAGATTGCTAGTAAAATTCGCTTTACAATTACTAGAGTGAAAATATGGTATACTATAAAGCTATCGCTGTTGTAATTTGTAATTAGTAAAGGAAAGCACGCCCTTTACAAGCCATGTCATTACTAACGTCATGACCGGGAAGGAAAAGCCAGTTTTGCATTCATTCTGCGTGCATTCGACTGCAAACTCTCTTCTTCTCATATTTCTCTTTTTAGACGAATTAGGTCTTGATATTAAGGTAATGACAGAGAATTCATAAAGTTTTATTCAGTAGAATGCAGTCTGAATCATTGTGACAATTTATTATATTATATAAAGACAGTGTGCATGAATTTTTAAAATGTTATACGATAAACTGTATTTATGTTTTTTAAATATTACAAAAGAAAAAATACACACACACAAAGCAGTGGCAGAGAATTCTATAAAGTCTTATACGGAACACTGTATTTAAGTTTTTTAAATATTCTGAAAGCAAAAAAATATAACGTAGTGGCAGTGAAGTTTTAACATGTTAAACGTTACAGTATATTTACGTTTTTAAAATATATGAAAGTAAAACAAAAGAAAAAATAAGGATGTGGCAGTGTGTTTTTTAAATTCAAGTTTTTATTATATTATGAAAGCAAAAGAAAACACAATGCAGTGGCAGTGAAATCTATAAAATCGTATACGGAACACTGTATTTAAGTTTTAAAAATATGTAAATATGTAAGGTAGTGGCAGTGAATTCCTAAATATGTTATATGGTACTCTGTATTTAAGTTTTAAAATATAACAGTGTTATATGGTACTCTGTATTTAAGTTTTAAAATATAACAACAACAAAAACACACAAGGCAGTGGCAGTGAATTCTAAAAATATTATACGAATCACTGTATTTAAGTTTTTAAATTACTAAAAAACATATAAGGTAGTGGCAGTTAATTCTTAAATAATGTTACACTGAATTTAAGTTTTAAAATATTATAAAAGCAAAAAAGTACGAGACAGTAGCAATGAAGTCTATAAAATCTTATACGGAACACTGTATTTAAATGTTTTAAAGGCAAAAGAAATATAATTATAAGGTAGTGGTATTGAATTTTAAAAATATTATACAGTACACTGTATTTACGTTTTTAAAATACATGATAGCAAAAAATAATAGGGTACAAGATAGTGGCAGCGAATTCTTAAAAAATCAAGTACGGAACATTGTATTTACGTTTTAAAAATATTATGAAAACAAAAAATATAAGCGTGTGGCAGTGAATTCTTAAATTTTATACATTTTAATTAGGCTTTAAAAATATTATGAAAAAAGAAGCAACTACAGGGGTTTGAACCTGCGACCTCTTGCGCCATTAGCTTAGCTCTATAACTACTGAGCCACAAATGACACTGAGAAGAATGCTTGAATATTGTTAATATAAACTGGTAAGTCTTCGCCTATGTCTCACCTCAAGACTTTAAATCATCTTCGTAGACCTATGAGACGTGTTTCTGTAAAATTTATTGCACTGTTCAGTTCGGAAAAATAGTATCACGATACTGATAACATTATTACCGGGACCTAATTCGTCTGAAAAGAGGGAAATCTGAGAAAAGATGCTAGAAGCCAATCCACTAACTCGAACAGCCCAATGGCTGACGTCTGCTTGGGCATTGGTATTTCCTTCTACGAGTCTTCATCCATTTGAAAAAATGCTGCTCAGTTTTACTAGTGCCAGGCTACAGTAGTAGTTATATAGGAAGCTATCCAATTCAGCAGTGACGTATTCGTTTGTCTCCGATTCTCTTGTAACCTGTATTAAGTTTACAGTTGTAAAACTTTATAAAATACTATACTTCTGAATCGCTAGTAAATCACACTTGTAATACAAATCCATACTTTTATAGGATAGGGCCCTGCTGGTACAAAATATACGCATCAGGACTGGGGTTTAACACTAGTGAGATTTCAGTATTGTACAAGATGTTATCTTTTTAATTATTGCTAGCTTGCTGGTATTTGACAACAGATTGTGCCTCTTTCTGTATATCTTTGTCGGTTTTTACAAAAGTGAAAAATTCTTTACAGTCATAATCAAAATTTACAGTAACCTCCAGCTCTGATTTTGTCTGATCTACACCACTCTTATTTTGTGTGTCAGGTCATTTATTGTTCATTAATACAAAAAAATTCTTTATGTGATAGTGAAAGAGGGATGTGGACACCAAAAGGAAGTCACGTTGGCGAGGGAGAGGATAACGAAGGAAGTGACAAAGAGCATCCAACCAATTACAACTACCAATCATATTTCACATATGACCATTATGAAAATATCATACAAAAACAAATTTTAAATAATGAATAGCAGGAATTCTGGAAAAATAAGAATATTTTGAAGAATACGGGACCCAGGATTTTCATCCAAATGAAGCGAAAATAAGGGATTTCCCAGGAAATACAGGATAGTTGGCAACCCTACCTTCTAGACATTTCTTCTGATAGCTTAGTATTGTGAATGGAGTCATTCCAGATGATAATTACAGTAATCAAGAATCTCGTACCATTACAGAACTCAGAACCTGTAGTTACCTCAGAAACTGTTGGGACTGCAATCATAATATGTAGTTCTTAATATTACAGAAATTACATTACCTGTAATTATCTAAACAGGAATCAATTACAAAATCTCCAACTTTGTGGAAAATTGAATCTTTCTCCTTTTATTTTAGCATAAAGGAAGAACAGGTGTTACGTGTGTGCCTAGTTCATCTCCAGAAGTAACTAATGGAGCTCCACAGTTTCCCCTGAAGCGACCATCGTTTCCAAGTTTGTATCCTGCAGCTCCACCTAGTACACCTGAACCACCACCTTTGCCTGCAGCACCATCACTGGAGCCTCCTGAAGCTGCAGCAAGTAGCGAAAGACCACCTCCACCTCCGTCCGAAGAGACTTCCTTCACTCAATTGCCATCTGAAAATGGAGCATTAGAAAAAGAAGACAAAAAGTCTAGAAGGAAAGGAATGGTAGAGACGGTGTGACAAAGTCGGGTTTTAGGATATAAAAAATAAACTAGTGAAAGCATTTAAGTGATGTTTAGGAATGATTTAAACTCTTTGTCTTTACTATACAAGCAACATGCAACATGCTCTGGGAAAGTTTATTAATTCATATCAAAGGAATTTTATCTGAACATAAACTCGTTACATATTTTCTCAGTTATAAAGTGGACTTTATTATTAATGTTTTGTATTATACTTTATCTTTGTTTTCTACTGTATGTATTGCAAGATTTTATTTTGTACAAAACATAATACTGTATCATAGATACCGATAATAACAAATATGTAGTTTAACGTAGTCTGTTTTTTAATTCTGTATAGTTATGCTTTGTGTAATGTAACGTACATATTCAGGAGTCCAACAAGTTAATCTTGCAGCAAGTAATACACGTAGAAAGAAAGTTGAGATTCTTTATACATGTTTACAAGCTTATTTATTTTTACTGTAATTTTGTTAATTTAGGCTAATTTCATCCAGTCATATTTTTGGACATTACTTCCCACTGTTGAAAAAGTGTTTTAGATCATACATATATATTTACAAAAAATTATTAATAGACTTCGGACTTTTAGGTTGCTTAAATGCAATTTTAGGAGTCTAAAATAGACTCTAAATGATTATAAAATTGTTAATTCCATTTAAGTTACAGTTTCCTTATATATTTTAATTACCATATTGGCCCGAAAATAAGACGACCTCGAATATAAGACGAGCCTGAATTTTTGAAGGGTAGTTACGAAAAAATAAATAAAATAGCTTATTAGTACATTTTGCTTCAAATAAAACAGAATTTTGAAGTTCATGTCGTAACTTCTTCTCTAGCCTTTATTTACGCATTGAGACAATGAAGATGCTTTCTTTTCCACATGGTCTGCCATGACTGGTGGTCGAACAAAAGCTTTACGCGTAAAGAATAGAGCTGCCAGGCAAGTAATAACAATGCAGTCAGGGTCAGAAGGGGCTGGTGCAGTACAAAAAGAAGCACGAAGTCGGGAAAAATTAGTTCGGTAAAGTTCGCGCGATTTGACCTTGGGTCGGACGCACGTCATTTGCCTGTGGATACCCGCTGCATCACCGCTGCACATGTGCCCAGCTGCATTCATGAATGGAGAGTTGTTGAGTCTTAGGCTGCGCGTATAAGACGAGTATAGTTTTTAAAAGCACATTTTCAGGGAAAAAACATCGTCTTATATTCGGGCCAATACGGTATAATACACAATCATAATATGCCCACTCATCGATGATCATGATTAAACCCTGGAAGTAAATGCTACATCAGAAGACCAAATGTGCTCTGGAACCAATGAAGTTTGCAAGAGAAGGTAAAGTAATTTAATACCTCCTCTTCTTAGCTGAATTACATCATAATTAAAGAATTGTAGAAGTTGTATTGTTACATTATAAAACTTTTTAAAAAAAAGGTCAATATACCGAATTTTTAGCAAATTGAAAATTAATGAAGTGAAACATCACTTTAATATTTCACAACCAGTTCAGAAAACATTAGGCTATGTATTGTCAATCATTGTGCAATCGGTTCTCAAAAAATTCACCTATGTTGTAGATATTTTAATTAACAGAGATATGCACAATATTTAAATCTGTCAGGAATATGCCGTTAAAATTTGACAAATTAATAAAATATGCACAGATATTTTAATATCAAGCAAATATGAATGCATTATCACAAAACTAACAAAATATGCAACAATGTGCAAAATAAAACCATAAATTTTCTGTTATTTCTTTCATGTCTTGTACACATTTTAACACTAGCATGTAATAGAGTGCATTATTAAAAATATGACTTAACATAAACTTCTGGGCCCTTATCATGAACAACACAGATATACAACACACGGAAATGTACAGACCTGTTACTGAGGCCCATATTATATCATGGACATGTTGTACACTATTTTACATGAGAATTTCATATAGTATATTCTTAAAGAAGACAAACTTCGTCAGTAGGCCTATAAACAATAACACTTAATATCGTCCAGTTCTTGTCCATAATTGGATTCACAATAATTGTAGAGCGTTTTTTCAAAAACTGACATTTACATAAAGTATGGTTTTGCAATATTCAATTTTTTTGCTTACACTTATAACTTTTAAGAATTTTTATATATATTTATTATAAAAATGTATATGCTAACACCTTTATGACACCAATACCTTGATTTAGAGAAAAATAATGTAACAGAGTTCATTTCAGCTCAAAATATTCAAAGTTTTCACAAAATCCGATATCTGCACAGGACAATATACTGCATCTGCAGATTAAACTTTTAATTTCTTATTACTAAAGAGCATTTTTTGCAATTACTAAAAGTATATGTTACTCTCCTTAACAAACTACTTCAGAACAGAAATACTATTAAATAGAAACATATTTAACTAACTCAGTGGTTACCTCAAAAAATACTGTGATACTCAAAAACAGACGATTGCTGATGAAGCACCCAGAATATATCTGAATATTGATTTGAAAATGGTTTTAAGTACAAATCTGTTATAACATACTGAAAGTGTTCTGTTCATTAATATTTGCAGCCATCACATCTGCATAAAATGCTTTGGTATCATCAGGGACTGAAAAATACTGCATTAGTTTTTCAACATGCCATTTCTTTTCCAACACATGGTTTACTTAGAAAAATTCATTGGTTTCAGCAAACATCTTTTTTTAGCATCTCACATTCAATGTCCGATCTAAAATAAGTAGATCTGAAGAAGCACTTTACTTTCCCCTTTAACTTTTCCTTTTATAGTGTAAATTTTTGCTGCCAAAATCTGAAATGACAATTTGGATCTCAATGCCAGAATTGAAGCCTTCTTAAAATTCTGTATTTTTCACTCTTGACCAAGCATTTGTACTTTTACATGTTTCTTCAATATGTCTCAGGTCTGTTCAGGAGAAATAATTTCTTCTTTAATCCTATAATCCTTCTCTGTTCTCCCAAAAACCTGATCAGACGGCATTGAACTGTGACCAGCTACTAACGTTTAATGCAATGATCAGTGTTGACACACCAAAAAATTGCTTTTCCTCTATTCACCACAGATTTCGGATTTTGTTTGAACACAACTGTAGATATCGTATTTTGCAAAAACTACGGTTCTTCTACCATTTCTGAATGGAATAGATATTGGAATATGAAAGAATTACTATAACCATTGGAATGGCAGCTACTTAAACTATAAGAAACAATATATATCTCAGTATCATCAAGACTGCAGTTATCAGCTTTTGAAAAAATGCTCCTCAATTACTAACAGTTTTTTTATAGAGTTTCTAGTGAAAAACAATGTCATCTATCACTGAACCCTAATTTATAAGCTGAAATTGACCACTCCATATCTTTTGAATGATTTTTTTAATATTGTGGATTCTGATGGAATATTCTTGTGGCTATATTCGTGTAAGAAACTTTTAAAAACAAGGAATTATTTTCATGAACAAGACATTGCTATTCTTTAGACATACCATTCATTATGATACTTAGTGTAAAAAAACACCCAAAAGGCAATATTAGGCTCTAACATCAAAATAGGCCTTTTTGTGTCCTATTAAAGCAACAATTTCAGGCATTGTCACCTATGAAATGCATATATACGAGTTTTTGTGTTTGTATCTTTTAAGGTTTAAAATAGGAATCCACCTAAAATCCCAAGTCTAATTATAAAAGTATTATTTTGATTTTTAAAGAATAATTCATATTTATGTCCATTAATTTTGTGTTCTTTAGAATCCGAATGCAAATCTCATGGAACTTTGTTTCAGCGTTGATACATTGTTATGTGCTCTTTAAATAATTTACAATAGTTACCTGTCTTCTTCTGAAGAAGTTACGTCATAAGATACAGAGTAATTTAGAGCAGTATATGAAGCAATACCTGAAATATATTATTTGCATTACATAATGTAGCAGTAGTCATAAATTTGTCAGTGGATTAGCTATAAATTTAATATGTTTATCAATGTATGGAAAAGTAAACAAATGCCTAAGGATTGGAAATGTAGTATTATATGCCCCCTATATAAGAACAAAGGAGATAAACTATAGAGGAATCTTGCTTTTATGCACAAGCTATAAAATATAAAACTAGAACCATAAGCAGAAGAAATAATTGGTAAATATTAAACCAGATTCCAGAAAGAAAAGTCTACAGTAGACCTTTACCATTAAATCCATCCTGGAGAAGTTCTGGGAATATAAAATTGACATATATGAGCTATTTATAGACTTCAAACAGGTATATAATCTATCACAAAATCTATCTCGGTCAGTAGGGGATTGAAACAAGGAGACGGGCTATCCCCACTCCTGTTTAATTTAGTATTAAAGTATGTTAACAGGAAATTAAATATATACATTAGAGGAATATTGGTATACAGATATAGCAGCTTATGCTGACTATGTAAACATGATGGCAAGATCTCATTTAGCTCTAAAACAGTTAATATATTAGAACAAACAGCAAAAGAAGTTGGATTACAAATAAACAGCTCCAAAATAATCAAGGACAGATACCAATAGAGAACCATTGATAACAGTAGTAGTAAAGAAGTAGTAAAGAAATTCTCATATTTAGGCAGAATTCTTAAATAATAATAATGATGAAAGAGAAGAAATCCGGAATAGAATATACAAAGCAAATAGGGCATATTATAGCTTATTACCAATTCTTAAATCTAAATCTATATACAGGAGTACTAAAATACGATTACGTAAAACCTGTATAAGGCTTATAGTTGTTTATGGGTGTGAAGCCTGGACCATGACGAAGAAATCTGAAAATTTATGCAATACATTTGAAAGAAGGATCTTAAGAAGAGTATACAGTTCTATAAATGAGAATGGAATTTGGAGAATGAGATATAATAAGGAAATATATGATCTGTTTAAGGAACCTGAATTATCCACTATTGTCAAACTAAAAAGTTTACAATGGGCAGGACAAGTATAAAGAATAGATAACCCAGCCAGCGAGCTTCTAGTTACGTCTCGTTACCAGCTTGCGCAGACTCGCATGCGCGTACGATTACTTAGCTACTGTTGAGCACAGAGTGAAGATCAAGCAGCACGTTGCCAGTCGTAGAAAATACTATAATAGTTGAGTGGAAAGATAATGCCGCAGTGAGACAGAGACAGACAACAGACAACACGTGGAGTAGGATAGAAGAGCTGAGCCAATCAGGGTGCAGCTCCCTCTCCTAGGCAGGAACTCTAGGAACGGTGACACTCGCTCCTAAGGTATATACGTAAAAACCCAGACACTTTGTGGAAGTAATTTTACTCTACCTAAGAAGGTGATGACAGGGGCAATGTTTGGTAAAAGACCAACAGGTAAACCTAGAAAAAGATGGATGGATTCAGTGAAGGAAGATTGCGAGCAGATCTTGAAATGGAGAAACTGATAGCAGAGAGCTTTGGATAGAGATGCTTGGAGGTCTCAAATCAAGAAGGCCCAGGCCCGCCTTGGGCTGTAGTGCCATTGGAAGATTAGCTACAAATGCCTTTATTTTAATAAAACTCATAAAATATTCAGAATTATAGCACACATACTTCTTAATTTAATATTAAGTAGTGTTGCAATTATTGGTATTTTGACTTTGGTATCCAAGGTTCAAAACTAGGTGATAAGTAGACATTCATAGCAAAGGTAGTAAAGATTCAGAACTCACAAATTCCTTATGAGCAATTTTAAATATTGTTAATTTAGTTTTCTGTTACAGAATAATCAAACAAATAAAATTACCTGAAACAGTTCAGTTGATTGGTTCTCATAAGTGAACCTGCTCCCTTTTCCTGACCGTTCTCATAAACCAACTTTAGTCAACATTACCAGAAAAAATAATATAATAATAATAATAATTATTATTATTATTATTATTTCGGTTCATTTATTTAATAGATGCTACAAACATTTTTTTTTAAATTTTAAACAGTTGACATCTTTGAAATGATATAATGGTGATGATGATGAGATACAGACGATAGTGATGATGATTATGTTTATGTTGAAATAGAATCAAATACGTTGCAGAAGATTACAACAATAAAATATATCAGTTAGATATTACGTAACAAATCTTGAAAAGTATGTGTGTCAAGTCTGCACAGAATCTTCACTGACCAGAATGCTTGTTGCCGTGTCTAGTCAGCACATTCCATTAGGTTACTGACAACAATAGAAACTGTTGGATACATCATATTGAAACTTGTTGTCTTTTAGGAGAAACGAAGACAAATACCAGAATTGAAAATATTAGCATTAATAAATTTTTGGTTAGCTGCTTTCGCACGCCTGAAAACTGGGATACTGTATGGTTGTTTAACCAAAAATAAAGAACGCGTTCTGCTCTGCTTAGTGTATGGAAGCCATAGTCCTGAGTTCTAACTTTGTTTTATAATGAATATAACCTTGAACAATCTTACAGTGAATTTAACATATAATGCGTCTATTGTTCAGTGTTTCTAATTTTAAGAAATTAAGCATCTGCGATAATCCATTTCTAAATTTTGAAAGAACTTTCTATGTATTAAAGAAACAAAGTTGATTTTACACTAAATAAATTTAATTCACTATATGTGTTAAATATACACACATTTTTATGCTTCACTTACCATTATTTTGGTATGAGGATGAAGCCCCTTGAAACACATCAAACCAAAGTAATGGTAAGTGAAGTCAATTCGTATAGTAAATTTATTATAGTTGCTTTGTTGTGTAAGTTCCCCAAAATATTTATTGACTTTATACGTTTTAGTTTATTGCTGTCAGAAATGGTTATTCTGTTCCAGGGAATACTTGAATACTCCAATGCACTAAAAACGAGTGTTTTTATAAAGTAATTAATGATTCAGGACTTTTTAGATTAGAACAAATAAAATGAGTTAATCCCAAAGATTTGAGTGAATATATGATCGTGAACATGGAAAGATAGTTTTGCATCGAGATAAATGCCCAATATCTGATGATGTCTGAACGTGCGATGTTATTTTGGTTTCAAGATGATAATTGTACATAATAGGGTTAATGTTTCTAGTAAATCAAATAGCTTAGTATACATTTTACTAGAATTGATTAGCATCTTATTTGTAGTAGCCTATTCACTTATCAGGTCAGTCTTTGTTTGCAGTAATTTGCAATCTTGTTTTCAAAATGCATAGATCAGCAGCATATGCTAAATTATTACAAGTTAATTTTCTGGATAAATCGTTAATGAAGACAAGAAAGAAGAAAGGGCCGATTACTGTCCCCTGGGGCACCCCTTGTGGCAATAGAAGAGCTTTGAAAGGCAGTTGGATATTCTAACACAAGAAGTCCTATTTTGTAAGTAACTTGTAAACCAATTTAAATATTTAGGTCTATCATTTAATCCTAAATTGCTTTATTTATTTGTTAATAGATCATGATTTGCTAGATCAAATGCTTTACTTAGTAAAAAAAACAATGTAGCATCTGATTGAGATTAGGTGCAGTTTTCTTTGGATATGTCACTGAGAAGAGTAAAAATACTAGATGTGGTTGATTTATTGTTGATGAAACCATGTTGGAAATCGTCTAACTTGCTTTTGCTGACAAAGAGACGTGTTTAGAATAACTAATTCAAAGATTTTTAGAAAAAATATTCTGTAAGGATATCGGCCTGAATTTTCTTAATTTTTACCTTCTTATGTTCAGAGCACCTTCCTGTTTTGCTGATGCAGGTTACCACTAGGGCCAGCCTCCTGTAGAGGTGAAGATAGGAATCCCTTTAGAAGAGTCTTGAATTCATATACCTTTCTCCTCAGGTTCTTGTTGTCCTAAGATAAAATCCTAGTCAGTATTTTATTCATAGCTGGAGCTGATATTTTGCATTCTGTAGAATAATGTCTACTTTTCCATCCACTGCCATGGGATAAGAGAGATCAGTTGATTGATCTCACACCACTATTTAACGATCTGCTAATCTCAGAAACAGAGCAGGATCAAGATCTGAAAGGTGCTTCATCATTTCTCATCGATTTCATATCCATGAGAGCACTTTGCACACATATAAGTGCTCTCACCATCTTCATAAAACACAGAAGTTTCAACATCAGTCATGTTTAAACATGTTAGATGAAGATGGGCATTACAGCCCCCACTGAAATAAGTTCAATTCCATTGCCAGATGCTACAAACATTTTTTACATTCTAAACAGTAGGCATCTTGGAAATGATATATGATGATAATATAGAGGTGATAAGATGATTATTACGAGCAACATTTTTTCACAACCTTAATCTTTATTTGTAAGTGAAACCAAGTATATCATCTCAATCTACAGACCTTTCTTTCACTTTTCCACATAGTCTCCTTTTTTTTTTTTATTATTATTTATTTATTTATTTATTTAGGCCTATTTATTTATTTTTTTTTTCCCCACACATGTTTCCCATTGTTCTGCAAGTTTGAAAATACCCTTGCAATAGAATTCCGTTCCAGGAGAAAGGCATATCACTGTGAATGAAATCGCTGCAAAACTTGCAGTTGGACATAATGCGGTGCAAGAAATGATTCACAGCTTAGGTTATCGGAAGGTTTGTGCTCGTTGGTTCCCACGTTTATTGACCAAGGACCACAAACGTCAGAGACGAACCATTGCCCAAAACCTTCTTCAGAG
The DNA here is from genome assembly GCA_964059195.1 of Ectobius pallidus. Classification (NCBI taxonomy): domain Eukaryota; kingdom Metazoa; phylum Arthropoda; class Insecta; order Blattodea; family Ectobiidae; genus Ectobius; species Ectobius pallidus. The sequence goes on from CAXKWD010000012.1 coordinate 21,255,024, forward strand.
ATTTCGAAATGAAGGTGATTGACGAGTATTGTGAAAGCTGGTTCCATCATTATGAACCTGAAACAAAATGACACTGTGTGGAATGGCGTCAGTGTCTACGGGCAGCTGGAACGAAATTCTATCGCAAGAGTATTTTAAAACTTGCAGAAGGATGGGAAACATGTGTACAAACAAACGAAGACTATGTGGAAAAGTGAAAGAAAGGTCTGTAGACTGAGATGATATACTTGGTTTCACTTACAAATAAAGATTAAGGTTGTGAAAAAATGTTGCTCACGATGGCATCCCCAAAATGTGTAAAGTATTAAGTTAAAAAAAAAAAAAAAAAAATACAAAGACTATTTTGCTGGAATAATCTTATAAACCACATATTTACACCAAAATGCCCCCAGGATTTTTCATTCTGGGCATTATGGAAGCTACCATAGTAAAGATAACCCCTGAATATTTTTTTTTCAATGAAAGCACTGCCCCTGATAAAAGTTATCATACTTTTACTTATTTTGCTAGTGCTTCAAACATTTTACAAACAAAAAGTGGCTTCATGTATGGTTTCAGAGTTCTGAAGGGAAAATATCCTAAAATAACATAGTTTCATGAATTCCTCCCATAAACAGAGACAGCCATATGGGAAACCTGACCCCCCCTCCCAAATAGCAATGGGTGATGTAATTCAGGTTAGGTCATTAGTAGGGCCTCGATTTTTAGGTTTTTATAAATCCTGTTTCAGTTTTCTAAACAAATTAAACTAGTTTTATTTTAGTTTTTTAGCATTTTCAGATGATTTTTTATTTCACTTTAGTAAGTACAATGGGCCTAAACACATTGAACAAATGCATAATTAATGTATTCATTTTATTTTTACTTAAATTTCCATGGCTCTGAACTACAAAGCTATAGGAATGCTTTTTCTTAGTTTTACAATTGCCCCCGTCATTTCAACTCATCACACACTCAACAAGAACGTTTCTCAATAACAATTAGCCTAATTGATCAATGTTTATATTAGGGGCTACTTCACTTTCAACGTATTGCTGGAGCCAACACTGTGAATAAACTGCAAGTGTAAGCTTCTTAAGAATATCTTTAATTTGTTTCTAAAGAAACCGAGGATTTCGGTTCTCTGAACAATTTCCTTTACCGGGGCAATGGGGTACAAAATTACACAATTACAAAAGGCAATCTTATATTTTATCTTACAAAATAATACAGGGTGATCCGTTAGAGATGTCAGAAAAGTAAAGCATTGTGTACAAGAAACTATTTAAATATATTAATTTTTAATGATACAAACAGGTGTAGGAAACCTGTAAGTTTTGTATTCCAGCACATTAGCACTCAACATGACTGCCATTGCGAATGCCTCGCGGACAGGTTCCGCCACGTGGCGCAGAGCATTTCTGGAGTGATTTGCTGAAAGGCCGCTGTAATCATCCGTCATAGGTCAGCTACATTCTGTGGTCTTTGTGTGTACACAGTTGACTTGATGTACCCCCACACAAAAAAATCTGGAGGAGTCAAGTCCTATCACATAACCTTCCGCCTGTACGAGGCATTTTGAGACCATCTTCCAAGAACATGTGATACCAGTTAACAATGTCTTGATGCGAAGGGGCATACCGGCAGTTGTACTGATGTCGAAAAGCCCGCTCTGTTTGTATTACACTAGAAAACTTCACATACCATACTAAACACTGAGCGCGCTGTTGTGGCGTGACCACCATTTTGTCGTCTGTGCACGATAGCGCCGCCAAGCCATGTGGCCGAAGTCTGAAACATCACTCATTGTTAACTCCCATCCTTTCCACTTACATTACAGAAAATTGCACAGAGCTATATACATCAACCTCTTAAATATAACGTTTTACTTTTCTGACATCTCAAACGGATCACACTGTATACTGGCGAGCAAGATGCAAAATGTAGGGACATATTTAAAAACTAATTTTAGTAGAACAATAATAATTAGATTAAGATCATAATTATAATTATTTTATCAAATTTTAATTGAAAAGCAGTTTTAGTTTTTAATGCCTTACTTAGTCATTTTTAAGTTTTATAAGATTGGGCTGTGTGACTGCCATAACAATGAAACAGATAATTATGTTACAATATCGCAATTAGCTAGTCATTAGTCTGCATGCCATTTTGTCTGATCACCTATAGCAATTTTAGAAAATAAGTCGTCGCGTTGGGATAAGGTTGGATTACGTTGTTATATAATTGGCAATTCTCATAGTATGCATCAAAACATTCTTAATGTTTACATTGCTTATCAAATTCACTGTTGTAGAGAAGAGGACAATCACAGCCAATCAATGAACAAACAAATATAGCAAAAATAAATTCATCATTGGCATTTCTAATTCAGTAATGCACAATTTACTCAACATAATGAAGTGGGGTGGCTGTCCAACTTGGCAGCGGGTAGGAATGGATGTAGGACGAGTGATTTGTGGTAAGTCCCCAATTGTTGACTCTTCTAAGTAAAAACTGCAGCAGACATCGACAGAAAAAAACTCCTTTCCTCTCTTATCCATATGCTCAATCTCTACACTGCATCGAGTTCAGCCGCATTTTGTTGCGTTTGTTGACTGAATTAAAGTTTCAGTATGTATTATGTTGTCTTAAAAGTTGTTTAACTTGTTTTATATAATATTTATTTATCCAATGGCAGGATTTGACATTAGTGTCATTTTCCTTCTGGCTTCCCAATATAGATACACTAAATCTTTATTTTGTTGTTTGGTTTGATTAAGTTTTGTGCACTTCAGCAGGTGTGTTTTAAATAATATTATTATTTGTTTTAAAGTGTCCTAAGCTATTTTTAAATTCTGTTTAAAGCATATTTTTGCCAATTCGTCATCCCCTCAGTCTATGAGTCAGAAAACTATGTGAATATAAAGATAGTTAATTATTTGAAATTTATTTTTAATATAATACATTGATAATTTTCATAATATTGATATGATAATAAATATTGATCGTAATAAAACACTGATATCTGCCTCATATCACTTTAACTTGGTTTAACTTCATTAAGAATTAGCTCAAAGTCTAGTTGATAAACAATCACCCAAAAAATAAGAATTGTTGTTTGGAATCATGCAGTTTAATAAAATTATTTTTGATGCCCCTGAATTTACTCCAGTCCTGCAGCCACTGCTACCTCAACAATTCCAATCTAAGGCTAGTCACAAGAGTATATAAATTGTATTTCACTAAAACTCTTTGGAGAGTTAGCTTTGATTCCAATCTTTGGTATGCTCTAGAATTTACCTGGACAAGGATATTCAACAAAATAAGTTTTCTTATTTTTCCGTTAAAAATAAAATGAATACTGAGAGCCCAGTAAGGACCACCAATACCAAAAACTACTGCAAGACACCGAAACTGAAGAATATAATTTGAAAGAAAAGAATTGGTCTCCTCGCACCAGGACTAATCTTTGTGCATAGTGTGGCAGCAACAACAATTGACCATATTGCCAGGACCACACTCCCTACAGTCCTGATCTGATCCCCAGTGACTTTTCACCAGAAGGGCATTGTGAGTCAGTTGGAGAATTTAATGTTGTACCGGCACGTTGCCATGGTAGCTCAGTTGGTTACAGCATCGGCACGGAGAGCCGAAGATCCTTGTTCAAATCCCGGCTATGGCATTGAATTTTTCATTCTGACTTCACCTTACCAATAAAGAATTTGAAGTGGCTGTTATAGCCAGCAACATGGATAGGCTTAGTTTGTCTGAACCTAGTGTAGGCTCTTTTAATAGTAGGTAGGTTTTTTATTTTGTTACTGTGGGACTTCCTGCTACCCAGTGCTTTTTTCCTGGGGGTACCCATACCCCTTAAAGTTTTTTCCAGTTTCTTATAACGAGAAAATTATAAATTTCCACAATTATGTAATCTGGAGAAATTTGTGCCAAACAAAATAATGGGAATCATTATACTCATTGTTCACATTAAAGTACAGTCAACCCTCGATATAGTGCCACCGTCCGTTCTCTAACATTTAGTGGCACTAAGCGAGGGTGGCACCAAAACGAATTTTAATTTTTAATATAAAAATGGCATAATACAATATTGCCTATGCATCTCCGGCTATCAGTTTTCCTCCACAATAATGAAAAATGTGATGCAATAGCCTGCTTGCTAGACTTTGGAAATCTTTCATTGTATTCGCAAATTTATCTTTCCTCTTGAAGTGTAACAACAGCTCTCTTCATTCTAATAATGTTATGAGTGACTGAAGCGTAGTGTTTAAGAGCTGAATGGAGACTGAAATAAAAGAAGCGAGAGTTTGGAATGACTCATTGTTTGAAGGACTCTTTCTATCTGCTCTACACTCATGCTGTGTCTGCTTATTTTCTGACAATTCCTCCTGCAATGTATGGAGCATCTTTAACAAATATGACAAGCTGATAGACTATACAAACATAAACCTGCATTTAAGGGGCTGTATAAATTATGTCTGCAGTATTATGAAAATAATTTATTACATTATACATAATAAAGTTCACAATAAATCATTTAGTGCATTTTTGAGATATTGAAAATAATCAGTTGTTCTTGAATAATTCCCAACCTAGCCAAGCCCACAATGAGAAAAATAAGTACACAGGTATAATAATGAGCATTAACAAAGAATAATACTCCACATCCATTAACATCTCCATGTTGTTCATATTCATAACTACATTCACTTTTATGTAAAACACACCAATTGTTGCTGAAAATGGTATTTTCTTCGACTTGTTGCATCCACAGTCATTTCTTTATGATGTCGTATTACCAATCTGTCCCGCATATCGCAGACACTCCATGGCTGTAATCAGATTAAAAATGCAAATCAAATTCACTTCCTTCAGAAAATTACAACCCAAAACTACTGGTTAGACTTTAAAAATTACATTTTTAGAAATTTATCAAACTTTTTTTAAATAAAAAAAAATCACAGTACTCTATTTCTTAATTTCTATAAACTTACATGACAAAAAAGAATTTCATAATGGAAAATACATAAATATTTTTGCAATAAATTATCTCGATGCAGAATCAAACCAGGTTGTATAGATTTGTAGATGGCGTATACAATGCATCGGTGAATTGTACACAATACACCAAATTTGTATAGATGGCTTAAATTGGTTTATTTATATGTGAGGTTCAAAACACCCTCAAGTACTTTATAATGCCATGTTGAAAATCAGATTTAAGTTCAAAAACCCCTCTACCCCACTGCTATAAACTTCAAAAACACCTCTATTTATGAATGTCGTTTAGGGGATTTTGAATCTACAGGATTAGTTTGTAAGGCTTTATATTGCACAGTACGCAGTGATTTGAAGACCGCCAGCGTGATCTTGTGGTTAGCGTCGCTGACTATAGATCTGTTGCCCCGGGTTCAATCTTCGGTATCTCCTCGGATTTTTCTGAGGTAGGGAGGTCTGGTTGGGGTGCACTCAGCCTCGTGATTCAAACTGAGGAGCTACTTGGTAGAGAAGTAGGGGCTCCGGTCATGTAAACCAACCACCATTAACGGCTGTCGGCATGCTGACCACATGCCCCCCAATCCTGCCATCGGCCTATGGCAGATGACGCAGCAGTCAGGTGGTAGGCCTTGTCCCTTCAGGGATGTAGCACCACAGAGTCAGAGAGCAGTAATTTGAAAGTTGTCTAAGGTATATCACCAGTCAGGAGAAGCATAATGTAAGAATAGGTAACTTAACAAGAGAGTAATCTTCCTTTTTAAACTTAAAACAGATTTCTAAAGAGGAAATAGATAACATTCTTGCTTCATATTTTCAACATGTCTATGCCAGAGTAATTTACTGTCCAACAGAATTCCAAGATAGACCTGTAGATTTTCACTTGGTCTTTTCTTGCATATTGTAAACATTATGGCTTCACACTTTTCTGGATTTATTGTGATTCTCTACTTGTTGTTGAATCTTCTTCGAGATGTTCAATGTGCCTTTGCAGATTGGAAACAGCAGAAGTAGGATTATGATTTGTAAGCCTACTATAGATTGCTACATCATAAGCATACATCACATTTTTTGTGAAGTCATTTATAGGTACGTCAGCAGTATAGTAAATAGGCCTACAGTACAATAATGATCTTAGTACTGACCCTTGAAGTATTGTAGCTTCGATTTGATGAGTGCTAGACAAAAATCCATCAATTTTGACTTGAAAAGTTCTGTTTTCTAAGTAGCCTTGTAGCAATGCTGTTATAGCCAGCAACATGGATAGGCTTAGTTTGTATAACAGGGCCGAATGTCAGACTTGTCAAACACTTTGACAACATCTAAGAAGGATGCTGTGTATAGTTGCATGTTGAAAGCAATGGAAACATCTTCTACTATTGACAATCCTTTTTGAAAGATGGAATTATTTCATTTGTGAAAGGGAGCATTATTTTAAGAATAATTTTTTCTAGGAGTTTTCCATGAGTATCAAATAGACTAATCGGCTGTCTGTTTTCTGGATAATTTGGTATGGTGATTATAATGTGCATGTTTCCAACGTTCAGGAAAGTATTTTAGTTGAAGAGCTGAATTGAAAATCTTCGTAATATAACATATTTATATTTTAGATCTAAGTTTGGTACCTGATCCGCTCCAGGAGGCTTAAAAGATTTCAGTGATTTACCCTTGTTACCCGGTACGTCAGACGGCAAAGTGAAACATCTGCTACTAGCATCAGAGACTGTAGGGTGTTTTGGCTCCTTTTTTCAGTGACTGATTGGCCAGCTTTAGAAAAGACTCTTTAACGAAGTGGAAGTTGCCACCAAACACACAAGCGTTTTTTTAAGGCGATATAAAGATGGGTACTCTTGTTGTCTCTCTGACTACCAAACGAGTGGATTCCCTTTTAGAGGCAACAGCAGCTCTTGCAGAAATTTATCTATTTCGATAATGGCAGCCGATTTTAAGTGGGGATTTTTAACAAAACTTGACACTTTTTCACTGAAAACATCCCACACAATTGATTCTTTTTCTGTTAGGGAGGGCGAAGTGGCTTCTTCTGGAACCACAGGTGGCTGATGCTTTTTGCAGAAACAGATTAATCCCTGTTTGCACCTTTAAAAGAAATCCTTGTCCGCAAAACCATGAGATTTAAAGCGTGCGTCTAATGCTACGCCTTCTGCGAACATGGTATTTTCCTCTATATTTTTTAATCTGGGACTCGGGGCTCTTCTAGCCATATGCTGCACTTCACCGACAATCTCAGGGTTCTTGATGAACTGGCCACACCATCATTTAAGTGACTGGCTAAGCAGTATTAATTTTGAAGCTGTCACTTGCTTCTCACTGCTTATTTCCTCTGTGAAGTTCTTTAACACAGATTGTCATTTTGAATTTGTGGCAAATGAGGGTAGTTTAGTGCAGTTGTCAAAATTAATGGTCACTGTACGTCTAGAACTCTCTGCAACATATCAAATGTGGAGCTCCATCGAGTTACATCTTGCTTTAAGATTCAGCACAGACTCTCCCAACTGTTCCTGCAACTTCTGCAGCTTCACGGCAGCTTGTGTAATGCGTTTGAAAACTCTACCACATGCTTTAATTTTACTGTGATGACAATGACTGGAGACCACTCTGAACTATTAAAATCAAATTATGCACAAAGCATGGAATGTGTTTCCACCCCATTAAGTATATAGCTGCCACAACATTAGCAGCATTGTCATTCACCACACACACTATTTTATTTTGAATCTCCCATTCAGGGGTAACTCTCTTCAGTTCTTGAGCCAAGTTTTGTGCTGTGTGTCGTGCATCATATTTGAAACATTCCAGCAGGAACGACACTAACTCCACCCCTGAATATAGTGAGCTGTCACTGAAAGATAGGACTCATTTTTTATGGAGGTCCAGCTACCTGTTGTTATAGTTATGAAGTCTGTGGACTCCAGCTGCCTCTTCATTCTTTCTTTGGTAATATTGTATACTTGTGGAAGAATTACGATGGCAACTGTTTTCCTTGAACACAATTGATATGAGCTGTTTAATTTCAGAACCAGTTTCTTGCTCTCTACAAACTGAAAGAGACAATAATTTTCTACAATTGATTCCAAAAGTAAGAAGTCAATTTCTTGATTCCTACGTAGATATGACCCAATAGAGGTTTGACTCTGAGCAGGCATTATTTTGCTGTGCTGTGGAACAACATCTATGGATACTGATGTGGAAGCGCCTTCTTCTTCATTACTGGGTGTAGAAGTCACTGTGTTAATACATTGTCATCTGAAGGACTGGCAGGTGTTAAACTTCTACAGACAATGCATTACCAGGTTGTAAATTGTGCACATGTCGAGTAAGATCTAATGTACTGCCAGCTTTGTATGAAATCTTTGGCCTATTTACCTAAGCCTGGGCGTCCCAATTATTTTGACACCAAGGCTTACAGACCAATTTGTCTGTCATCTTTTCTGCTGAAGGCAATGGAGAAACTTGCTGATGGGTACATTAGGGAATGTGTGCTGAGGGATTATCCTCTTCATAAGTACCAGTGTGCTTATCAACCAGGTAAATCTACTGAAACTGCTCTTCACTATGTTGTAACCAACCTTTATGACAACGAGATTGCTCTAGGAGCTTTCCTAGACATTGAGGGTGCCTTTGATAGAATCTCTGTCAAAGCAATCATTTATTCAGCAAAGGAACATGGTATCCCAAGCACTGTTCTTCGGTGGACAGAAGCATATCAACGATATGCGAAGAGACCATTCATGTCCTCACATTAAGGGGGTGTCCTCAGGGAGGCATCCTATCGCCCCTGTTGTGGATGGCCTGATTAGGGATCTCAATGACAGTGGCCATTTTACGGTGGGCTATGCTGATGATGAGCCAATCCATGTGAAAGTGGACAAAGGTGGTTACATCTTTTTTTTACGTGACATAGACATGTTATATATCAAAGTAAAGGTAAAAGACTGTAGAATTTGAAAATAGATTCACAATTCTATTAAATTAAAGGTATCAAAAAATAACAACTGCTGAAATGTGTATTTTTTTCGTTGACGGAAATTTATAATTTAACATGTTGGCTAGTACTGCATTATACTCATGGAATCAGTAGATTTGCTGCAATTTTTAATTTCACCCACAAAACCACAAATAAGTGAAGATTTTGTCATCATAAAACAGATTTTTAAGATGAGTTTCAGTGAAGATATTCATCAAATCAATTTTCAAGGTACCCTTGTCACACCCGTCACAAAAAACATGTAATAGTTTGGGTAGAAAGCCAAGTAATCATTGTATAAAATGGAAACTTGGTAAAAGTTAAGATATTTCAATACAGAAGACACACCTAAAATATAATTTTGAAATGCCTACTATTTTGGCTTAGTTTTGATGTGACGGGTGTGACACATGTTGTGTGACGGGTGTGACATATGTTGTGTGACGGGTGTGACACTTATGGAAAATGCCTTTTGCAGCTTTTGTATAGTGATTATTTCATGCAGATGTTGAATAAATCATATGTTTTCATTATTACTATCTTTTAAATGGCTCTTGGACTTCTTGGACTTCCGTGGTACAGAACAGAACTTTGTATGGAAAATGCCTTTTGCAGCTTTTGTATAGTGATTATTTCATGCAGATGTTGAATAAATCATATGTTTTCATTATTACTATCTTTTAAATGGCTCTTGGACTTCTTGGACTTCCGTGGTACAGAACAGAACTTTGTAGTTTGCAAGACAAAGAAACTACGATCTACCAGCTTTGGCTATGGATGACACGGGTGACCGGTGGAAATGTCACAAATGTTTTAATGGTGGTAAAGAAGTGAGGTAAAGATCTAGTGATCCCTATAGAGGCCATGAAGGCTTTTAGGATTCCAACGTTCAACCTCCAACAATTTTAGACTTTTAGCACAGGAAGGTGGTAAGGTTGTCAGTCTTATGCACTGGCTGCCTTTACCCCAGAATTGCTTCTGGTACCCATTTCTGTTAGAAGATGAGTTGACCTCAGGGCCATAGTGCCAGCAGAAGAATTAGGCCAATTGAAAAATCTCAAAAACCTCATCAGGAATTGAACCTGTGCCCTTGAGGTATGTAGCACAGTGCCTCAACCAGCAGCATGACATTGTACCCTAATAAAGAAGTGAGAGTGATAGCCTAATTAATTTTGTGCCTGAATTCTGTACTGGTAACTGTGTATCTTAGAACTGCTAAGAAATTCAGACAGACAATACCTCTAACAGCCGATGAAATGAGTAGGCCTACATGGAAACAAATGAAGGAGAACAGATAGAAAAAAAAATCAGCCAATCCAAATATAGCTACACAATATTATTTTTGTATGAGAGACAACAAAAATGTCCTGGTGACAAGAATAACCAGATCCACATCAATTCAGTAAAAGTTTGTGAAGAGCTCAGGCTTCCAAGTAGTCCAGGATTTTAGAGTAGAGGACAACGAAAACTGCCTAACTAGTACCGGAGGAACATTTCACTTCACAACTTTACACAAGCCTGTTAAAAATATGTACAGAGTGGAAAAAATACTAACAAGGGAATTATTTTTTATGCTGAGATCATGTGCTGGGATTCCTCAGGATTGGTATATTATCACAAACTATTTTCATGAAATTCATGCAAAATGGTAGAGAGGCAGAAGGTGCAAAGTGTGGTTAGCGTTGGAGATTACAGATCCATTACAGGGGTTCGATCCCCAGTACCACCTCGAATTTTTCTGAGGTAGGGAGGTCTGGTAGGGGTACATTCAGCCTCGTGATTCAAATTGAGGAGCTACTTGATAGAGAAGTAGCGTCTCCGGTCATGAAAACCACCATTAATGGCCGTGGGTGTCGGCATGCTGACCACATGCCCCCCAATCCTACCATCTGCCTATGGCAGATGATACAGCGGTCGGGTGGTCGGCCAAGTCCCTCCAGGGACGGAGTTTAGTTTAGTTTAAGTCTCGGTTATAAGTTGACGTTATCCCATCCGACATGTCACACCCGTCACGTCACACCCGTCACACTGATAAAGTAAATTTTCAATAACTATACAAATATTTTTGTAAAATCTAATTATGCATTTCAGTATGTTTATCAGTCCTCTTACTTGAAAAAATAAAACAAATATAGTGAAGCTAATCAATTCACAGAAATTTCAATTAAACCTACATAAGAAAAAACCTTTGTCCAATTATGGTCACACCCGTCACATGCACAATATATTTTCCAGCTCAAGCATACAGCCTTGAAAAAAATATTAGATCATATTTTGTACTTCCAATGGGTTGGTATGTTAACACAAAAAACTTTGATGACATTCCTGCAATATGGTTCAGAGGTAGAAAGAAATAAGTGTAATGAAATCTGTCCAAATGTCACACCCGTCACTATGGATTGGCTCTGATATAGCAATTGTAATCAAAGGGAAATTCCCCGGTACTGTTTCTGAAGTGCTAAAAGTGGCACTAGGAAAAGTAGAAAGCTGGTGCAACAGATGTGAACTGTCTGTGAATCCAAGCAAAATGAAAACTGTATCATTTACCAGACGCCGGGATCTGGGGAACTTAAAGGATCCCAGACTCGAGGGGCAGGCAGTGCAATTTTGCAATGAGGTTAAATACCTTGGTGTTATTCTAAACAAGGGACTAACCTGGAAAAGGCAAGCAGATGTATGTATCGACAAGGCTTATAGAGCCTTTTGGATATGCAGGACAATGCTTGGCAAAAAGTGGGGACTAAGACCTAAGCTGGTATACTAGATGTATATCACAATGGTCAGACCCATTATTACCTATGCTGCTTTTGTTTGGTGGCCTAGAACTCAATTGAAGTTATACAAGGATCAACTCTCCAAGCTACAGAGACTGGCCTGCATTGGCATAACAGGGGCTTTTAGAACTACTCCTACAGCTGCCATGGAAGTTCTATTGGACTTTCCCCCTCTTCATAACTGGGTGGAAGCGGAGGCACGAGCGGGTCTTTATAGACTTCGGTGTAATGGCATTGAAAAGTGGGAACTGCAATGCTTCGGTCACATGCAATTCCCTGGGGACAAATGTCTGGACCATTTTATGACTATGGGATCAGACCAGCGTTTCTCAACCTATGGTCCACAGACCACTGGTGGTCCGCGAAGATGGTGCAGATGGTCCGCAGACATAATTAAAAAAATATAAAGCAAGTGGAAAGTAAAGAAGTAAAATTTTTTCACATATTTCGTTATAATGACCTATAATTAATACCCCAAACATTAAGAATATAGGCCTTCTTTTAAAAATGGGATGTAAAATTAGGGGTCCGTAAAATTTTTTTAGACATTTTAGAGGTCCTCGGGTTCAAAAAGGTTGAGGAACGCTGGATCAGACAAATTGATACCTAAGAAAGCGAGTGAAAGGAAATTCACTATAGCATTTCCGGAACGCAGTGAATGGGGACAAAGGAACTGATACCAGGATTTAAAGTGGACCTACATGGTGCACTGACTGATCCAAAACCAAACAAGGTACTGGAGCAGGACTGTATGGTTGTGGTAAAGAATCTTCATACAGCCTTGGCTTGCATGCGACTGTGTTTCAAGCAGAAGTTTATGCCATCATGGCAAGTGCATGGGAAAGTATTAGTAGGGGCTACATGCATAAGCACATGACTATACTTTCTGATAGCCAAGCAGCCTTAAAGGCTCTTGAGGCAAAGGAAATCAGGTCTAAACTAGTCCTCGAGTGCCGGGAGTCCCTAATGACACTGGCTGAACATAATGCAGTTAAACTGATATGGATGCCAGGACATAGGGGATTTCATGGCAATGAGAGGGCTGACGACTTGGCCAAAAAGGGAGCAGCTCTGTAGTGGCGGACGCAGAATTTTTTTTCGGGGGGGGGGATTTGAATAGGTAGAAAGAGTACTAAAATAATTAATTAACCTACATATATAATTAGTTTATAAGACTGGCCACTTAGAGTGCATATAACTTATATAGCTTTTTTTTTTCAAATTTCAGGGGGGATGTATCCCCCCCCCCGCATCCGCCACTGCAGCTCTGCCCTTTGTGGGACCTGAGCCCTGCCTGGGACTGCCCCATGGTTCTATCCGAGGAACAGTTCAGGAGTGGGCTAACAGGAAACACAACAAACATTGGGTGACTGTGACAGGTCACAGACACTCCAAGATAACTATTAATGAAGTCATCAAAGGCAGGAGTAAAGAACTGCTTGAAATGGATAGATTCCCACTCAGCTGGGTTGTGGGATTTATGACTGAACACTGTCGGCTGCTGGGACACCTTTATAAGGTTGGCATAGCAGACGACCCGATGTGCAGATGTCGGAAAGATGAAGAATCTGCTCTTCATCTTCTGTGTGAATGCAAAACACTTGCGGCCATTAGGGCTAAACACTTCAACTACTGGTTCATGCTGGTGGACGAATTGTCTAAGGTCTCAATCAAGAAGCTGGCACTCTTCATTAAAGAGTCTGGTCTTCTATGGGACTAAAGCTAGGGGTGCACAATAGATCAGTGATGGTCGTGGTGCATTGGACAATAGAAGCCCACCCTATCTCAAAATAAAAAATACCTTAGTCAACCAAAATCTAAGAATGTCCTGTGACGGCTGTGACAGCTACTTGTCTACTTTGCATGGAGGGAAACACGGGGTTGCAAGATCTAATTAGTAGTAGTAGTAGTAGTCCTTCGAGTCTGGGTTTAGACTCCTGGTGATCCTTATTTGGATTTACTAGGCATTTAAAATTAATACAGGAGTGGTTTGCCATTGCCTTCTCCCGTGCTTAGTGGACGTTTGTGCGTTCCCTGTTCCTGGTTCTCACTTCTGTCAATTTCCGCCATTCTTTCCTATCCTTTACAATGTGGGTAATGGCTTCCCAACTTAAATTGACGGTTTTCTTCACATCATCTATCCAGCGTGTTCGAGGTTTTCCTTGTTTCCTAGATCCTTCGACAAGTCCAATCATGATGTCGTGTTCCAATGATCCTTGATTTCTCATGACATGCCCAAAGTACTGAAGCTTCCTTTTAACTACCATGGCTTCCAGCGACCTTGTGGGTTTTATGTCTTCCAGGACCGACTTGTTTGTCCTTTTCTCTGTCCAAGAAATTCTCAGGAGTTTGCGCCACGTCCAGAGTTCGAATGCATCAATTCTTTTCCGGTCTCTTCTCAAAACAGTCCAACTCTCCGAACCATATGTAACGGTGGGGAACACCAACGTTTCAATTAGTTTGACTTTCAATGGCACACTAATATCCTTGTCTTTTATGATTTTGTCCAATTTAGTCACTGCTGTTCTTCCTATTGATATTCTTCTATTAATCTCTTTCCGACTGTAACCATCTTTCGTTATCAAGGATCCCAGAAAATTGTATTCGTTTTTTACTTCTATTTCAGTCCCGTCAATTTGAAATTTTCTTATCATTCCTGTGGTCATTATTTTGGTCTTGTTCAAATTGAGCATGAGTCCTGCCTTTTCACTTTCTTCTTTCAATTTCCTCAGCAGATCTTTCATTTCATCTTCATCCTCTGTGAGTATGGTCGTATCATCTGCGTATCTTAAATTTTTTATCATCCTTCCACCAATTCTGACTCCTTGACTTTCTTCAAATATGGCTCTTCTTATGATTTGCTCACTATACATATTGAAAAGGCATGGGGATCTAATTATAATCTAATCTAAGATCTAATTACAGTAGGCTAAACAATAACAATAACATGAAGAACTGGACAAATGATAGATTTATGCCATGCACCGGCCAAGCTCCGCCCACTGGCTGCTTTCCCTCGCTTCCGAGCCTTGTGCACACACCTTACTATTGTACCATGAAGGAAGCCATAATTGTACCCTTCACCATACATGCATAAAAATATACAAAATCATAGTGTTACAAAAATTACCCTTGCACCATGTCAAAAGTAGAGAAACTAAAATAAAATAGGCCTATTCTGAAAATGACCCTTGCACCAAAACGGTTATTTCTCATGTCGTCCCCTTGCACCATAACAGTTATTTCTCCCCCCTCTAAACTTAAATAGATGATTTCTCCCTTCACTGCTCAGCAAACGCTTTTGGTGTAGTGGTTAAGGCTACTGGTTACAGGGCTAGTAGTCAAGAGTTCGAATCCTGGTTGATCCAAAATTTACTGATAGGAATAGGTCCCAAATAGGTAGGTAGGGCGAGGAGACGGTGAGAGAAAGGAAGAGAGAGGAAAAGAAAGACAAAAAGGGAATAAAGGAAAAAATAAATTTTTCCCAGTTTCACTTTATGCATTACTAGTAACGGCAGCTAAGATGAGACATTCGAAACCCTAAACCCCTCCTTCCCAGGCGGGTGGGAGGAGCCTACTGTGCGGCATAAAACTATTTTTTCCCAAGAAATGAGGTCAGTGATAACAATGAGACAATGTTGCTTTTGTTTTGGATAGCAGAAACTAAGACCGACTTGGTCAGATTAATAACATAAAGAAACTTAATGGTTTATTCCTTTGAAACCGCCTGGTTATGTAATGAAAAACTCTACTAAAGCATCAGACAGTCGAACTACAAACAGAAGACTAGTGAAACGCAACGTAAGATCAGCTGTGTTACATATTCAAGTTCGTATTCAAAGCCTTAAAACTGAATAATTACCTCTTAAAAATTATAACTTCAGATATTCCGCCATATTTCTCGACTTTCACCTGTCAAGTCACATGAAGATTTCCAGCGTCGCCAACGTCCTGGGAAGAATTGTTTTCACTACACGTAAACACAAGCATAGGAAATCATGTCGACCAAAGACGTTCTATATATCTACCATGTCGACAGTATATAATAATGTAAACTATTGCATTTTAATTAGAACTATATAATAATTTGTTAAAAGTTCACATTACATGTTTACGTCCTGCATAGAAACTGGAGATTTTTTCTGGGATATTTTCTTTCAAAATTAGTGCAAGTATCCCACAAGACTGTAAGAGTTGGTCACACTCTGCAAGGCGAGGAAGGTGAGCTGCATCAGGCGCAACTGTTTCTGTGGGCGCAACATGGTCGTGGCAATAAGTTTCTGTTCTGTGGTCGTGGCCTGTTACAACACGTGAAATAACAGACGTCATGAATGTGAATAAAACAAAGTGAAGTGAAGTGAAGTGGAGAAGTGAGATAACATCGAATTGTAGGCCTACCTATGATTGTAGGAAAGATAAATCGAATCGATGCCTAAATTCGAAGCCAAACATGAGAGTACTAGAGCTTTACAGTGGTATAGGAGGAATGCATTTTGCCTTGAAAGGTAACATTATGTTTCTTTTATCCCCCCTCTCCTTATCCGGGTTCGATTCCCGGCCGGGTCAGGGATTTTTCAGTAGTGAAAGATCCCCTCCCCGGGGACAGGACTGGGTGTTTGTCAGTAGGTTAAGTCTTAGGTTAAGATAATGCACATTGTGCGCGATCCCTCAATTATTATTATTTTATCCCCCCTCTCCTTTTTTGGGAACCCGATGTTGGCTAAAGACAAATACAAGGTGCAGTTTAGGCTCCGCCCACTCGATATTCACATTTTGTTTCTCAGCGAACAGGGTGACCAAACTATCCTTGTATATTGTCGCCGACACTCCCGACCATACCAAATATTAAAAATGCGAGTGTGCCCCTTGTACCAAATATTAAAACTGCGAGAGTGGGGTATAAGTGCACTTTAACTAAGTTTTCGATTTTCATGAAAACCAATTTTTTTATCGATGTGAAAAACCACTCTAATCGTTCAGGAATTTTCACAGAATTTTTTGACACGTCACACACCTTTGTACTTGCCACGAAGGCTTCAAAAAACAGTAATTAAAGTAGTGATTTTCCCCATATAAAATCATAGTATTCTCTACCACGGCTATTTGATGATTAAACCCACATCTGACTTTGGAGCAGTACCAACCTGACAGCTAGTATCACACTGCATTTCCACAAGTTAGAATGGAAGCTTTCGTTTCGTATAATTTCCGGTTGGAAAAACAATAGGAACTTCCTCAATGACAAGTTATATTAAACTAAGAGCGCTGGGGTTACGCAAATTCGAACGGAAGCTTAATTTTATGTAATACATGGAGAGAAACCATGTTCGAGTATTTTATGTAATAACTCATATTTCCTTCGTGTTTTAATGAAGTAGAATAAGGAAACTTTTTCAAATATTAATTCGTGATCAATTAACATTAAAGTGTCCCCCCGCCTTGTGTTAGTCGGTAGCACGCTTGCCTTCCACCCGGCGGCCCGGGTTCGATTCAGCAGTGGAACATCTCTTTCCCGGGTTCGTGACTGGGTGCTTGTGTTGTATTTAGGTTTAAATGTGAGGTAGGGGACTGTTTGGGACTAGGCTCGTGAGAGGACCAATGTTAGGGATTGGACGATGATATACGTGAGATGGATAAATGCAGGATAGCTTAATAAGGTAGCTTCAAGTAAGTATGAAACAATGCACATGTGAGAAGTATAAGATTTCGGAGGACCATTTAGAGCAAGAAGGGACTATATCACGAGGTCACTTGGTACAGAGATCAAAGGAAACATATTGGTTAAACAATCTAGAATGTAATGAAATACTTAAACTTTATTAATACTTGTAACCACTCGAAGAAATAATAGTTGAACACTGAATATTAATTGAATAAACACTTGAAACAATGAATTGGAATTTGGCGCGAACCAGATTGCACCACTAGAAGTAATTTAGTAAATTTTGTAATTTACTAATGAATTATATCTCAATTTAATGGTAATAAAATTTGCAGTAGAATGTATGTATTTTAAGTTATTAACACTTGATTGTTCACGTTTTATAGCTTCTTGGTGAGTGATGACGTCACACGCTATTTAATTACTTGGAACTAATAAGTGAATCTAATGAACTTATAATACGGCGAATAAGTAAATTATGTATAAGTAATTTACTTGAAATTAATAAAACTTATAAGAAAGTTTTATTCCAATGATTTCTAGTGAAAATACAAAGAGCGCGAACTGGCTTTTGTTACTAGAACCGGAGCAGTGTCAGACCGTGACTTGATCGTGTAACTGCAGGCTTAATACTGATGAGGCTTCCTGACGCTCTTTAAGGCGTCTTTAAAGAGGGAATACCCGACACAAAGAACTCGTGATCAGGATATGATGAAATATACGCCTACTCAACTTAATGCTTGGCGCAAGAACACCTGGCGGATGATTTGAATTAAAACTATTTACTGCACATAATAAATATGCTGGAAAAAACACTTAGCTTGCGTGAACATACTCCGCGCCATTGACTATTAACGTCAATAAAAACATAACAGGAAGGCAAGCTATAATAGAGAGACACTTGTATGTACACAAACAAGCACTGACTCTAATTGGATGTATACATGTGATATGTATTGGAAAATTACTTCTTACATATATTGAAAGAATATGATATTGAATAAAAAGCACTGATTTCACTATTTACGTATAAGCACACGACACACAATATACATCAGAGGAGATACGTAGACATGTGAGTTCAAGTGAAGCTGAAGACGTCTTGAAGGTAGCCAAGTGTGACCCAAGACGAGCAGCGACACAAAGAAAAGCTTCAACAGATAAATAGGATTGAACATTGCTATCGGAGTATGCATTGGAATAAGGAAAAGATACATGATAATTATGAAAGAATGTAGGCAATTATCAAGAACATGGTGATAGAGAATTCCAATGAATGATAACGATAATTCATAAGTAACCATAGAATGTAGAAAATGGAAGTGTAGTAGAACTTCAAAGATAAGTATGACAATTATTATGATCAGTCATACAGTATGCTCAAAGCACATAAACCCATGTAGTAAGTAGTGGCTCGCCTAGTAATCTAATGTATGAGGATTAGGAGTCAGACATCATACGTCAAGATCAAAGACTATAAACCATGTAGTAGTTGTGGCTAGGATTGCGATCCTATGACCGAGGACTAATGTAGATAAGGGAAACCAAAACACCAATAATACAAGCACAAGGGAGAGATGGGACGTGTTGCTTATTGAATGTTGTTGGTATATAAGGAGTAATACATCTTCGTAGCAACAGGCCAGTGTTTCAAAGGAGAAACTAGCCTATGCAGCAAAAGGAAAATGCTATAAAGGAGTAAATGCACAACAGACAAGGAGCTGATCATCGACAAAGCATTTGATCCCCTTGAACTGAATGTCAACATGAAGAAATTCAAGCTAGCGTAGGTCAAAACTCTTGAACTGAAAACCAGAGAGAGGTCTTTCAAATAGCAAGATTGATAGAAAGAAAAATGCATGTAACACATCTCGCAAGAGTACGATTTGTTACAGAGATAGATGAGAAATGGACTTCAAGTGGAGAATCTTGAATATAAGATCATAGAAAGTGTCATATGCTACTCGTCTTGGGGTAGAGGACACACTTTGACTATGGGCCGCTTATATTCGCCACTGGAAGTGCGCACAGTAATCACTCGAACCAAGCCGTCTTCTCCCGGATGAGTAGCGGTGATCACGCCTAACTTCCATTGAAGAGGAGGAATGTTGTCTTCCTTCAAGATGACGACAGTACCAACTTGAATGTTGTCACTGGAACAGGTCCATTTCTGCCTTTGTTGTAGTGAGTGAAGATATTCGGATGACCAGCGTTTCCATATGTGTTGCAAATGATTTTGTAACAGCTGCCATTTTTCTAAGTACTTCTTATCTTCCGTAGGAGGATGTGAAGGTAGAGATATGAGAGGTTCTCCAATTAAGAAGTGACCAGGAGAAAGGTATGACAAGTCAGCTGGATCATCATTTAGACGAACAAGTGGTCTAGAATTCAAGCAAGCTTCGATTTGAGATAGAAGCGTAGAAAGCTGTTCATATGTGAGAATTTGAGCTCCCATAACTCGCCTGAGATGAAACTTCATAGATTTCACTGCTGCTTCATGCAGACCACCGAAATGGGGAGAATTTGGAGGAATGAACGACCAGCAATAATCGTGGTTTGCAGTGAAATTTTGAATTGTAGTTTGAAAATCTCTTGACTGCAATAGCAATCTGAGCTCCCTTAACTTGTTGTTTGCTCCAACAAAGTTAGTGCCATTGTCACTGAAGATTTCTTTACAGAGTCCTCGACGTGCTGTAAATCTTCGTAGGGCTGCTATGAAGGCATCTGATGTTAGATCAGAAACTAACTCAATGTGAATGGCCTTTGTTACCAAGCAGACAAAAATAGCGATGTAAGCCTTTACAGTAGTTTTACTGCGTGGAGCCCCATATCTTATGTTGAAGGGTCCAGCGTAATCGACTGCGGTGCGGAGAAAAGGTCTAGCAGGAGTTATTCTATAGCTAGGAAGATTTCCCATTAACTGTTGAGAACTTTCTGCTTTTAGCTTGTAACACGTGAGACATCTATGCAAAATAGATTTTACTACTCTGCGAATACTAGGTATCCAGTAGGCTTGTCGTAATGAAGCTGTAAGCAGCTGATGCGAAGCATGTAATAGCTTGCGATGCTCATATTCTACAATCAGAACTGTTAAATGATGTCGGGATGGCAATATAACCTGATGTCTTGCATCATGTGTAAGATCTGATTTCTCCAACCGTCCACCCACTCTTATAACGTTGTTCTGATCTAGGAATGGAACTAATGCATGGATAGAGCTTTTCACTGAAACTTGTTTGTTGTTGCTAAGATCTTTCAGCTCTTGAGAGAAAGCTTCTTTCTGAGCAATTTTAACACAAACTTGTAGAGCATTTTGTAATTCTTCTGCTGCGAGAGGTCCATGATATTTGTTTTCATGGCGGCAGGCAGAAATAAATCTATACATATAACAAGTAACTCTCTGCAAGCGCTTGAGATTAGAGAATCTTGTAATAAAACTATCTTCTACTACAGTAGCTGCCATGCAGATGGAAGTAAGTTGCTCTGAGGAATCTGGAGGGCTTAATTGTTTTGGCTGTTCCGGCCATAATGTTGTGTTATGAGCCAACCACTTAGGACCGTGCCACCACAAATCAATATCAGACAATTGTTCAGAATATACACCTCTTGAAACGAGATCAGCTGGGTTGTTGTCTGTAGAAACATGTCGCCAGGCTGCTGTTTCAGAAAGCTCTTGTATTTGCGACACACGGTTGGACACAAATGTTTTCCATGTTCGTGAATCTGATTTTATCCACGACAGAACAATAACTGAGTCTGACCATAGATAATTTTGTGAGGTTTGAATGTTAAGGTCATTCAACACCTTGTTGTACAGTTTAGATAACAGCAATGCTCCACAAAGTTCAAGACGTGGAATGGTTTGCCTTTTAAGAGGGGCAACCTTAGACTTGGAACATAGCAAGTTAATTGTAACTTCACCTTCAATGTTCACAGAACGGAGATATATGCATGCACCGTAGGCCTTTTCTGAAGAGTCACAGAAGCCATGGATCTGTATATCTTGAAGGGTACCATGTGTGAGAACAAATCGTGGAATACGCATCGTGTGTATTGTACCTAAAATGTCGCAGATCTCAATCCATTTCTCTGCTATGTGTGAAGCTACCTCCTCGTCCCAGTCAAGTTTTTCAATCCATAATGATTGCATGAAGATTTTGGCATTGATAACCATAGGACTGACAAGGCCTAAAGGATCAAAAATGGATGATATGACTGATAGGATAGTACGCTTGGTAAGTTTAACTCGAGTATGAGTTTGGAGAGAAGGATGGGATTGAATCTGGAAGTTATCAGTTGCAGGATGCCATAGTAAACCAAGGGCATGTGCATTTTCAATGTTGTCAAGAGACAGAGGCAACTGGGTCTCTCGATAAGATGATGGTACAGATTCCAGCAATGCTTCATGGTTGGAACACCACTTTCGCAAGGGAAATCCGCCACTGTCAAGCATGAGGATTAATTCTTCTTGAAGGCGTAGCGCTTCTTGAAGATTATTATGTCCTGCCAGGCAGTCATCTACATAGAAGGAAGTCCTGACTGCTTGTGAAGCGAGAGGGTATTTAGCTTCTTCTTCTATTGACAGCTGGTGCAGGGATCTTATGGCTAAAAATGAAGCTGATTTAGTACCATAAGTCACGGTAGTTAAGGCATAATCTTGTATGGGTTCATCTGTGCTGGAACGCCACACAATCCTTTGAAGATTTTGATCAATCTCGTTCATTTTAATGCGTCTGTACATTTTAGAGATGTCAGCTGAGAACGCATACTTATATGTTCGAAAACGAATTATAATTGATGATAGGTCATCTTGCACTGTAGGCCCTAATTTCAGAATGTCATTTAGGGACTTGCCTGAAGATGTTTTTGCAGAAGCGTCAAACACAACTCTAGTCTTGGTTGTAGTAGACGAGGGCTTGATTACTGCATGATGTGGTAAATAGAAGCATTTTTCACCTGGCTGTGGAAGTGAAACCTTCTTCATGTGTCCCAATTCTTCATATTCTTGCATGAATTTTTTGTAATCTTCCTGCAAGACAGAATTGGTTTGGAATTTTCGCTCCAGATGCTCTAAGCGTTTTACGGCTTGTGGTCTGGATTCGCCCAAGGAGTCCTGAGATCGATTCTTGGGTAATTTCACTACAAAAGCACCGTCCTCTGCACGAATAGTGTTTTGTACGAAGTGCTCTTCACATTCCCTTTCTTCTTTAGTAAACACTGGTTTAGGAAAGTCTTCTAGTTCCCAGAATCGTCTTAACTGTGTATCAACATTATCAACAGTCACAAATAAATTGTGTTGAGCGAATGTGACCTTCTTGGATTTAATTGCTTTCTTGGGAATAGTTCCACTAAGTATCCAACCTAGTTCCGTGTTACTAAGAATAGGGTTATTAGGAATGACTATTCTTTCATTAGTGAATAGTTGGTAAAACAAGCTAGCACCAATGAGGATTTGGACATCACCAGGGATGTAGAATTTAGGATCCGCTAATGTTATTTCACTAGGAATATTGAAATGTTTGGGATCTATACGGACTGAAGGAAGTTTGTTTGCAATGTGAGGGATTACTAGACAACTCATTTCAGCCTGGAAATTCTGGATTCTGGATCGCAGATTAACCTTAACACTGTGATTGCAAGAAGAGGTGCCATTAATACCTCGTATCTGAGTGTCGACATCTGTGGTTGGCAGCTGCAACTTCTTGGCTAAACCTTCAGTTATGAAGTTCAATTGGCTTCCTGAGTCCAGTAACGCTCTGCATAACACTAAATTTCCTTGTCTATCTTCAAGATGCACTGCTGCTGTTGCTAATAAAATCTCCCTTTGGTTGGAATTTTCTTTTATCGAACAATAACTAGCAGGTACATTATCTGTAGATTCAGACGGTTGATGTGGTTGTCGAGGAGCCTTTTTACTGTCTCGTGTGTTATTATGTAACAGTTTGCTGTGTGAAGCCTTTCCACAATTACAGAATGACTTGATTTTGCAATTGTCTCTTTTGTGACCGTTGGAGAAACAGTTTGCACATAAACCTTTGCTTTTCACAAAATCCCAACGTTGATCTACACTCAACTGTGAAAACTTGTCGCACTTATATAAATTGTGACTTTCCTTGCAACAAGGACATGTATCACCTTTGATGGCAACATAAGATTGACGAGTCGTTTTTACAGATTTCTTTTGTGTATGTCTTTCACTTTTTTCCTTGGATGGGCTTGGCACATTGTTAGAATTGGATAGCACTTCTAAAGAATGAGCCTTGGCTTCTAGGAAGTTCATCAACTCTTGAAGCGGTGTGAACCTTTGTGAGTCAATTTTGCTCTCCCATTCCTTGCGTGTAGTTTCACCAAGATGATCCAACATTAATTGAATGAACATGACTTCGTGTAATGGGATTTCAATGTTGAGAGCTTCGATGGCGTTAAGATTGCTTTGAAACTGATTTAATAAGTTTCGCAAGTCTGTAACATTTTCATCTTTCATTATTGGTAATGAAAGTAGATTTTTGATGTGAGCTGTGGCAATAACTCGAGTATTATCATATCTAGAGCACACCAAGTTCCATGCTATAGTAAAATTCTCATTCGTGACTGGAAGATTCTGAATGAGCGCGTGAGCCTGCCCCTTCAGAGAACTCAGCAAATAATGATATTTCTGGATGGAATCCAACGATTCATTGTTTACCACTAAGCTACTGAAAGTGTCGTGATAGTGTTTAAAGTTAGTCACATCCCCACTAAACACTGGAATTTGAATCCTTGGAAGTTGTATATTTCTATTGTTGCATTGTGAAGTAGAAGATTGACACCTGTGATGCGAATTACCACTGTGATTAGATTGATGACTGTGATGAGAGCCTACACTACGCACTGGTTGGTCGTGTAGAAATAACAATTCACTAAGCTTAGCCTTTAGCACCTTGTACTTGTTATTCATCTCTTCGTCATACTGTGCGTGCATGTCAAGTTCACTTTCAGCTTCGATAATAGCTTCAATTTGAGTTTGTACCACTTCATAATTTTGCCACACTTCGTTAAGAGTGTCATATTCAACTTTTAATCGAAATATATCAACTTCTTCAGTAATATTGTCACTGTACTTCTGAATGTACGTAAGTTTTCTTTTAAGAAAAGCACGTTTTTTCGTTAATTCCTTCAATTCACTTTCCATCTTGAATGCGAAATGTGGAAATTACTTGTTCTTGAAGATTTGAAATTCTACCACTGCTGCACGATAATGCATGTATTAACTGTTCACTGTCTTCTTGATGTTCACTGAGGACCGGAATCCCACGATGAGTCGAATCACTGCTGCATGATGCTGTCTTCGATGCGAAGTTCAGGGTTGCTGGAACTCACGAACTGACCGACGCGGAAGCACATATGAATGAGACGAACTCGAGAAACGGTATTTGCGAATACAAGTATGCAATAAATAAGATTGTACCAATATGATCCTGCCCGGTAAAGGACCAATGTTTGGGACTAGGCTCGTGAGAGGACCAATGTTAGGGATTGGACGATGATATACGTGAGATGGATAAATGCAGGATAGCTTAATAAGGTAGCTTCAAGTAAGTATGAAACAATGCACATGTGAGAAGTATAAGATTTCGGAGGACCATTTAGAGCAAGAAGGGACTATATCACGAGGTCACTTGGTACAGAGATCAAAGGAAACATATTGGTTAAACAATCTAGAATGTAATGAAATACTTAAACTTTATTAATACTTGTAACCACTCGAAGAAATAATAGTTGAACACTGAATATTAATTGAATAAACACTTGAAACAATGAATTGGAATTTGGCGCGAACCAGATTGCACCACTAGAAGTAATTTAGTAAATTTTGTAATTTACTAATGAATTATATCTCAATTTAATGGTAATAAAATTTGCAGTAGAATGTATGTATTTTAAGTTATTAACACTTGATTGTTCACGTTTTATAGCTTCTTGGTGAGTGATGACGTCACACGCTATTTAATTACTTGGAACTAATAAGTGAATCTAATGAACTTATAATACGGCGAATAAGTAAATTATGTATAAGTAATTTACTTGAAATTAATAAAACTTATAAGAAAGTTTTATTCCAATGATTTCTAGTGAAAATACAAAGAGCGCGAACTGGCTTTTGTTACTAGAACCGGAGCAGTGTCAGACCGTGACTTGATCGTGTAACTGCAGGCTTAATACTGATGAGGCTTCCTGACGCTCTTTAAGGCGTCTTTAAAGAGGGAATACCCGACACAAAGAACTCGTGATCAGGATATGATGAAATATACGCCTACTCAACTTAATGCTTGGCGCAAGAACACCTGGCGGATGATTTGAATTAAAACTATTTACTGCACATAATAAATATGCTGGAAAAAACACTTAGCTTGCGTGAACAGGGACTGACGCACCCCGGAAATAAATTCGCCGCAGATATCCCCTTAAAGGATCTCCAGGAGACGTTTGCGCGATCCGGTAGGGCTACTACTACCACTATTAAACTAAGACAAATTCGAATTGAAGCTTGATATTAGAAAAAGCATTGTTTAATTGCTGTTTTGCTTCATGTTTCATGAAGAGCTAACAGAGAAACATTTTAAATATTACTCAATTTCTTTCTTCACATTGTTGTTATTATTATTATTATTATTATTATTATTATTATTATTATTATTGTTGTTGTTTTCTAAAAATACTTGTCTTCAACATTGTCCTTTCATAAAAAAATAATAATCGTAATTTGGTATGAAACATTCTTCCATCCATTCATTTATCCATCCGTTCATCCATTAATTCATCCGTACATTCATTCATCCATTCAACCATAAATAAATATTTAAATTCATCCATCCATCCAGTTACTAGTTAATAAATTATTTGATTCATTCAACCAGCCATCCATACAGTAATTAAATCATACATCCTTTCATTAATTAACTTATCCATACATTAATTATTTCCTTCAATCATCCATCAGTACACTCGTCCATCCATTATTAAATCATTCATTCATCCATAAATATATCCAACAATCCATCTATCTATTCATCCATTCAATAAATAATTAATTATTTCATCCAACTATTCATCCATCTAACCCACCATCCATCCATAGACTGATGGATGGATGAATCTATGGGTGTATTGTTGAATTATTTAATGAAAAGGATGAGTGGGTGGATAAATGGATGCATGGATTTATTAATGGATAGCTGAATGTTTGGATCGATGGGTGGATGAAACAGTTAAATGAATTATTTATATAATAAATTAATTAATGGACGGATGAATGTTTGGTTATAGGGGTGGTTGGCTTGATTGATGGCTGAATGGCTGGTTGGATGGTTCATTCATTCATCCATCAAATCCGTATATTAATTAAATTTTGCATTAATCTATTCATCCATCCATTGATTAGTTCATTGATTAACCAATCCACCCATCCATTAATTGATCAATTAATTCATCCGTGAATCCACCCATCCAATCATCCTTTCGTTCATCCATCAATATATTTACTAAATAATTAATAACAGTCCATCCATTCATCCCCTAATTAATCCAACAAACCTTTCCACCCATCCATCCATCAATTCAGACATCAATAAATCTATCCATCCATCGAATTATCCATTCATCCATTAATTATTTTTCCAACCATCCAATTATTAACAATGAGATAATTAATTTTCATATTTAACTAAAATTATTAATCCATCCATTGTCTATGTAGATGTAGATGTAGATGTAGATATCTCGTCCTGTAGATCCTGTGTTGAGCGGGGCTCAAGGATATAGAACACGTCAGATCAAAAAATACATGCATGTTATAACAATAATATAGGTCTACAGAAACTGCAAGCTGCCAAATTTATCCAAGCTGGAAATATTCCTCCAAATTGTAGAAGGTGTGAGGTATTAAAAATTCCTTGACAGCTGTTTTGAAGGGTTTGATCTTTCTTTGAATACATAATAATTTAATGTTGTTTGGAAGCTTGTTATATATCTGTACTGCAGAATAATACGCACCCTTCTGAAAGAGTTTTAACGAGTTATTTGGTCTGTGTAGATCATTCATGTTTCTGGTAGTACGTCCATGTACACTAAAATTAGTATGAAATTTATCAATATTATTCACTACAAAACACATAACAGAGTATATATACTCCCCTGTAAGAGTGAGGACTCTTAATTTTTCAAACAGCGGTTTACAAGATTCCCTTTTTTTCTTTCCACATATTATTCTTATTGCCCGCTTTTGAAATCTAAATATTTTCTCCCTATGGGTAGAGTTGCCCCAGAAAATTATCCCGTACCTCATTACCGAGTGAAAATATGCAAAATATACCATAAGTAATGCATCCTGTTTTAATATATTATTCAAAATTCTTAAAGCAAAGCATGCTGAACTCAGTTTTGGACTTATCATTTCTATGTGTGTTTTCCAGTCAAGATTTTGGTCAATTTGCAGTCCTAAAAATTTTACATTGCTAATTTCTTGTATGATTTGTGTTCCATAATTAATTTCAAGATTTGAGATACATCTGTTTTTTGTCCTAAATTGTATAAAATGGGTCTTATTAATTCATCCACCCATCTGTTCAATCATCCATACATCCATCCAGTCATTCGTCCCTTAATTAAATAATATATTCCACCATTTAATTATCCATACATTAATTATTTCATTCATTCATCCACCCATCTATCCACTCATGCATCCATCAATAAATTCATTCATTCATCGATCCAACCAACCATTTATCAATCCATTCATTCATTAATTTATTTATTAATTAGCCCACCTACCCATTCATCCATCCATTATTAATTCATTCATCCATAAATATATCCATTCATTCATCCGAAATTATTTATTTCACCCACCTAACCCACCATCCATCAAATGCTTTATGGATATATAAATAAATGGATGGACGGTTGAATTAATTAACTAATTGGATGGATAAATGTATGCATTAATTGATTCATCAATGGATGGGAGGATGAATTAATTAATTATGTATCTAATTCATTAATTAATGGTTAGATGAAGGGTGGATCGCTTGGTGAATGAATTAGTTAAATAATGGATCGATGAATGACTTCTGTAATAAGTGGATGGATCAATTAATAATTAATGGATGGTTGGTTAGATAACTGGATTGATTGATGGACGAATGGATGGTAGGATGAATGAAAAATGAATGGCTGAATGAATTATTGGGTGGGCAGATAATAGTTTTCATTAATTTCATAATTATAATTGTTATAAATGACTATTAAACATATAAATAATATAACAGTAAAAATCTGGTTTGACATGTAATACATGTTTTCTATATATTAGTCGATCGTCCTGAACGCGAATTTCACAATAAATACATTCCGATTTAAAATTAATGTTAAGCAATTTTCTGAGTAATAATTAGTACGTTTACATGCAGGATTCAGATCGATCTGAGTCCGATCCCCGTGTTGAAATTGTCATGTAAACGCGGACTCAGTCCGGAATGAATTTTCGATCCGATCCTCTGCAAATGGAGGAACGGATCGGATTCAAGTCGTATTCAGTTCCATGTAAACGCTAGCGAACTGAATCCTGGTGCGCGCGCACACACTCGCATGGCATTCGTCATTTTGTTCTATCAGCTGATCGTCAATTTAATAAAAAAACACTCACTCACACTATAATATAAATATTATTGTTACTCTTTTATGTCATAATTTGTTTATGGTGATTAGAAATTATTGATAGAATACATACTTTTTTTTATATTTTTAATCACGGAATGAACACAGCAATTGTTTAAACAGGTTAGCCACAACAATAACCATACATAACCAAGTTAGCCAATAGTCCAACAAATCTCAATCCATACCTAGAACTTGCCATGTAAACAGGGAACGTATTGACTTGGGATCGGATTCAGATAGATTTCAATCCCGCATGTAAACGTGCTAAATATTAACAATATAAGAAATATAAATTATATGGCAATAAAAATGTTATTGTACATGATATACATGTTTTTGCATGTATTTCACCACTTCTGAACGCGTATATGACAATAATAATAATAAGTTCCTTCCGCACTTCGAGAAAATTATGATTTTCCATTAATATCACACATTTTTTGCAGAAAAAGTAGGAAATATTTAAATAAAAATTCATTACATAGAAGAAATTTTTTCCCGACCTAAGTTATATGTCTTATCTATAATTTGACCCTTATGAACACGAATATAATTATAATAATAACCAGTTCCTTCCGCACTTCTTGAAAATACCGATTTTCCATTAGTGTCACACATTTCTCGCAGGAAAAGAGGGAACTATTCAAAGAAAAATTCATTCTGTGTTGGATAAATTTTTTTCCAACTTGAAATACGTGTTTTATCTATAATTCGACCCTTCTGAACACGAATATAACAATAATAATAAGCAGTTTCTTCCGCACTTCGAGAAAATACCGATTTTCCATTAGTGTCACACATTTCTCGCAGAAAAAGAGGGAACTGTTCAAAGAAAAATTAATTCTGTGTAGGAAAAAATTTTTTTCCAACTTGAAATACGTGTGTTATCTATAATACGACCCTTCTGAACACGAAAATAACAACAATAATAAGCAGTTTCTTCCGCACTTCGAGAAAATACCGATTTTCCATTAGTGTCACACATTTCTCGCAGGAAAAGAGGGAACTATTCAAAGAAAAATTCATTCTGTGTTGGATAAATTTTTTTCCAACTTGAAATACGTGTTTTATCTATAATTCGACCCTTCTGAACACGAAAATAACAATAATAATAAGCAGTTTCTTCCGCACTTTGAGAAAATACCGATTTTCCATTAGTGTCACACATTTCTCGCAGGAAAAGAGGGAACTATTCAAAGAAAAATTCATTCTGTGTTGGATAAATTTTTTTCCAACTTGAAATACGTGTGTTATCTATAATACGACCCTTCTGAACACGAATATAACAATAATAATAACCAGTTCCTTCCGCCCTTCCAGAAAATACCAATTTTCCATTACCGTCATACATTTTACGCAAGAAAAGTAGGAATGTTTCAAACAAAAATTAATTACATGCAGGCAAAATTTTTTTCCCCACTTGATTTACATGTGTTATCTATAACTCGACCCTTCTCAACACGAATAGAACAATGATAATAACCAGTTCCTTCCGCACTTCAAGAGAATTCTGATTTTCCATCACACAGTTTACGCGTAAACTGTGTGTCACGAATAGAAATTCGGAATTTTCTCCTAGTGCGTATGGAACTGGTTATTATATTTGTTCTATTCGTGTTCAGAAGGGTCGTATTATAGATAAAACACGTATTTCAAGTTGGAAAAAAATTTATCCTACACAGAATTAATTTTTCTTTGAATAGTTCCCCTCTTTTTCTGCGCGAAATGTGTGACACTAATGGAAAATCGGTATTTTCTCGAAGTGCGGAAGAAACTGCTTATTATTATTGTTATATTCGTGTTCAGAAGGGTCGAATTATAGATAAAACACGTATTTCAAGTTGGAAAAAAATTTATCCAACACAGAATGAATTTTTCTTTGAATAGTTCCCTCTTTTCCTGCGAGAAATGTGTGACACTAATGGAAAATAGGTATTTTCTCGAAGTGCGGAAGAAACTGCTTATTATTAGTTTTATATTCGTGTTCAGAAGGGTCGTATTATAGATAACACACGTATTTCAAGTTGGAAAAAAATTTATCCTACACATAATTAATTTTTCTTTGAATAGTTCCCTCTTTTTCTGCGAGAAATGTGTGACACTAATGGAAAATCGGTATTTTCTCGAAGTGCGGAAGAAACTGCTTATTATTATTGTTATTTTCGTGTTCAGAAGGGTCGTATTATAGATAACACACATATTTCAAGTTGGAAAAACATTTATCCTACACAGAATTAATTTTTCTTTGAACAGTTCCCTCTTTTTCTGCGAGAAATGTGTGACACTAATGGAAAATCGGTATTTTCTCGAATGGCGGAAGGAACTGGTTATTATTATTGTGATTTTCGTTTCCAGATGGGTCCAGTTATAGATAACACATGTAAATAAAGTGGGGGAAAAATTTTGCCTCCATATAATTTATTTTTGTTTGAAACATTCCTACTTTTCTTGCGTAAAATGTGTGACGGTAATGGAAAATTGGTATTTTCTGGAAGGGCGGAAGGAACTGGTTATTATTATTGTTATATTCGTGTTCTGAAGGGTCTAATTATAAATAACTCATTTAATACAAGTCGGAAAAAAAAATTTCCTCCATGTAATGAATTTTTGTGTGAAACTTTCCTACTTTGTTTGCGTAAACTGTGTGACACTATTGTAAAATCGGCATTTTCTCGAAGTGCGGAAGAAACTGCTTATTATTATTGTTATATTCGTGTTCAGAAGGGAAGAATTATAGATAAAACACGTATTTCAAGTTGGAAAAAAATTTATCCTACACAGAATGAATTTTTCTTTGAACAGTTCCCTCTTTTCCTGCGAGAAATGTGTGACACTAATGGAAAATCGGTATTTTCTCGAAGTGCGGAAGAAACTGCTTATTATTATTGTTATGTTCGTGTTCAGAAGGGTCGAATTATAAATAACACATGTAACTCAAATCGGAAAAAAAATTTCTCCATATAATAAATATTTATTGATATCGTCCCCGCTTTTTCTGTGAGTAGAACACTGCACACATCCCTGGCGTCTGACTGTAATGGTTTTTCTTGTTCGCCTGCACCACAAATATTATTATTAGCTTTCGGACTTATAGGTTGCTGAAATGCAATTTTAGGTGCCTAAAGTAAGCTCTATATAATTATGAAATAGGATTTAAAAATTGCAAAAATGATCTATTAAAAATCGTGAATCCCATTGAAGTTGGTATTTTTCTTAAACATCCCAATTATAATACATTATTATATGAGTATATTTAAGAAGGACCACCGGCGTGGTCTCGTGGTTAGCGTCGCTGTCTACAGATCCGTCTGCCCTGGTTCGATCCACGGTACCTCCTCGGATTTTTCTGGAAAGGGGTGCACTCAGCCTCGTGACTGAAATTGAGCAGAGAGGAGTAGCGGCTCCGGTCATGGATACCACCATTAACGGCCGTGGGTGTCGGCATGCAGACCACATGCCTCTAATCCTGCCATGTGCCTATGGTAGATGACGCAGTGGACGAGTTCTAGACCTTGTCCCTTCAGGGATGTTAGCGCCACGGAGTTAGTTATATTTAAAAAGGCAAACTTCAACAAGTAATAGGCCTATGAACAATATTCATTTCTTCCATATCTTGTCCACAATTGGCTACACCATTGGGTAGAGAGGAGCTTTTCATGTGCAAATCGTTATTTTCAGACAACGGACAATCGTTCTTATTTGAGAATCTCCACCAAGTGTTCATAGTTATTTTTATTACAGGTTTATTGTAAACATCGCAGTTTGCTTGTAGTAATAGATAATTATTTTTTCCTTTCTTTTTTAAATAGCACATATTTTCTAAGGGCAATTTTATGGTCATGCCAGTTCAGAAAGAATTTATTTTTCGCTAAGGGTGTCCAAGTAGTACTTACTTCTTTAGTAACGAAATATGTGTGTTTAATACAGTTCTGAATAATCCAGCAGAATAAAATCATATCAATTAAAATGTGCATCTACAGCCATAGGACAGTCGCTCATTTATGACTACATCTTCTGTAGTGTTCCTACAAATGTAGAAACTCTGCCTTACTGACTGCACCACCCAGGAAATATATTTTCGTTTCGTGTGCGTCTTCAGCCATGGGACTGTCGCTCATTTACTATGTGATACGTTAATGTTGAAGATTACCGAATTATTTGTTATTTGAATTCTTCATACTTTTTCTGCGTAAACTGTGTGACATTGATGTAAAATCGCAATTTTCTCCTTAAAGGTCTCAAAATAATTAGGCCTTAGTGTATACGATGTTAAATTGCAGCCTGCATACTTATTTGTCCGGAAATATTATTCATAGCGTTGATATTAATGCGGGAGATGGAGAAAAGGCATTCAGGTGTTGTGTGTGTAAGAGGTCATTTACCGGATTTATTGCTTTTGTTTTGATTTGTCATTACGCTCGTATGAGTTTCACGGCATTCAGGTCTAGTCAGTGGCGGACGCAGACATTCTTTTTGGGTGGGGATTTGAATAGGTAGACGGAATACTAAAAAAAAAATAATCAACTTACATATACAATTAGTTTATAAAACTGGCCACTTAGAGTGCATATATAGCCTTTTTTTCATATTTCGGGGGGATGTAACCCTCCTATCCCCCCCTGCGTCCGCCACTGGGTCTAGTGACTGTTAATATACACATAAGTAAGGCAAATGTAATATGGCATTAATATATGTGTCCAAAAATAAAATACGTAGTTATAAAAATGTTGGAAATACAAGTTTCACTCATACTGAAGAGTGATCATTTTAGTATTCTGTATGTAACGAAGAGAATCCTATAGCAAACATGACATGTACTAGTACATCCACTAAATTCAACTCAACACAAGTAGTTTCAGAGATTTATTTGGAATGTTGGCAATGCTCGTATCAACGGGGACGTTACAGAATGCATCATGGCTGACAAAATGTATTTTACGGCTAAATTCATGCAGTTATATCTCTTTATTTTCATTTACGAAGCATTTATAAAGACATGTTGCATGTGAAAAAATTCTGTGAAAAATCCTGAACGATTTGAGTGGTTTTTCAGATCCATAAAAAATTTGGTTTTCATATAAATCGTAAACTTAGTTAAAGTGCACTTATACCGAGAGTGGCCCTTGTACCTAATATTAAAACTGCGAGAGTGACCCTTGTACCAAATATTAAAAATTCGAGAGTACCCACAGGTTTGCCTTGTACCCAACGGTTTGTCAGCCTGTTGATCATCGAAGAATTCGCTAGATCGTGGTATAAGAGAAAGTGCTTCTCTGGGAGTGGGTGATGGCGGGTTATGCCTCATGTGACGATGCACCTTATATTTGGTTTTTCCCGAAATTGCCACACCCTAGCTCCCCACTCTCTGAAAATAGCTGCCAATAGCCGTTTTGAGAAAATGGAAAAACAGGTCGCCACTTAAGCTCCTCCATAAGAGACATCTATGTGATAACGATGGAACTAAAATTATTTAATTTGTCCTTTCCTCTTTTCTTTACCTCTTTCGGGAACAACCAAATACAAGGTGCCAAATAAGGTCCTCCCATACTCACTATCAGGACCCACCCGGGAAGGAGGGGTTTAGGGCGGGGACTATTTTAAACAGTGGGAGACATCTAGTAGGTAATGGTGGAACTTGTAGCGGCGCAGAGACATCTGGTGGAAATACTAGAAACGGAAAAATTTATTTTTTATTTTCCCTTTTTTATCCCTTTTCTCCTCTTCTCCTGTTTTCCCTATTACCTCCCTTCTTTCCTACCTATTTGGGACCTATTCCTATCCTAATAATTTTCGCACCTACGGAGATTCGATCCCGGGACCGCTAGCGTTATAGTCTATCGCTTTAACCACTACGCCATCAGTGATCGTTGCAATAAAAATCGAGAATTCTTCTAGCCTATGTACTACAGAGACGTGTAATACATGATAAGTAGTAAGAAGGATATTGTTCTATATAACTGTGAAATGTAATTTGTATATTTGTTGAAATGGTACAAGGGGGATCTCGTATTTTGAATATTTGGTACAGGGGGCACTCTCGCATCGTGGGAATCGTATCTTCAATACGGGTAGTTTTGAGTGTCGAGTGAGTAAGGCGGGCACGATCGGGAGTGCGTTCGGGAACGGTCGGAAGATCCGAGCGGGTGCTCGCCGGCCGTCAGCTGTTGTCGCCATAGCAACGCAATTTGCGGAGCCTATTTGGCACCTTATATTTGGTTTTCGCCCCTCTTTCTACTATTCAATCTCTCTTCTCCTTTAGCCTACCTACCTATTCCGGTACCGGTACCTATCCTACAAATTTTCGACTTACTGGGATTCGAACACAGGACTGCTAGCATCATAGCCAGTTATCTTATCCATTATGCCATTGAATGATCATTGCGGTGTGAAACGAGAATTCATCTATTTAAGTTTGGATAGCCGTTTTGGCTCAAGGGATGTCTCGTATTGTAGTAATTAAAGCAAAGGTTATTTCATATGTTAATAATAATTATTAATTATAATAGTGCATATGGCGTGGTACAAGGGTTATTTTCTTATTGGAATGCCTCGATTGCAGTAATTACTGCATAAACTTTGGTACAAGGGGCTGAAGCCGGCCAATGCCATAGCAACGCTCGGCCCGGGTAAAACTGAGAAAAAATTATTTTTCCTTTATTTTCTTCTTCTCTTTCTTTTCCTCTCCCTCCCTCCCTCCCTTCCTTCCCCTTTTCCTCGCCTTACTGACCTATTTCCAAGGGACCTATTCTTAACAGTAAATTTTGGATCGACTGGTAAGTTTATACAAAGTTGTGACCACTAGCACTGTAACCAGCAGCCTTAACCATTACACCATGAGCGACTGCTGAGCAATGAAGGGAAAATTCATCTGTTAAAGTTTAGAGAGCATTACAGTAAATGAGAAATAGCCGTTTTGGTGCAAGGGACTTTTTTTTTTTTATAATTGTGTTTCCTTTGCATTAATTAAGTCATCTTGCAGATTGCCTACCATTCAAGTCCAAAACTCTTCGCTAGACAATGGGAAGTAAGTAGCGGCATGCGCATTGGCTCGGAAGCCATGGGAAGCAAGCTGGCAGGCGAGGGTGGGTGGAGCTTTGCCGGTGTGCAACCTAAATTTGTCTTTCACCCATATTTTTATTAATAAAAATCATGGAAAATGAAAGTATTTGCGCTACTCCCTCACACCACAATTCATTAACGGGACCTGGGATAGTGAAGCTCATTCTAAAGCTCCCTGTTGATCTTCAGTTGGTTCTGTTCCTACTATCTTTCAATAGTCACAGAACAGATTTTGCCATAATTGTTGTCATATTGAATTCATGAGACAAAATCCTCTGGCAAATGCCATACAATAGTCCAACAATGTTGCAGACATCTTCTATGGTCTGCTTGCATCTTACAAGATCACAGCCCAAACAGCAGTGACATTTTCAGGTGTATTGCCAGTTAAATGCTGTCCAGAACGATCATCTTCATCAACCAATGTTTGGCTATTTTTAAACTGCTTGAACCACTCGTAGATTTGAGTCTGGCCTGGAGCATCATCTTCAAATGCTTGCTTTAACATCTTGTGTGCTTCTGCAGAATTTTTCCCGAGTTTTGAAATAAAACATTATGCAGATGCGCTGCTCTCACATGTCCGTCACTGAGAAAATCACACTGTGAGCAACACAAAACAATATAAAAACACCCACAAATAATTAATGGGTTCACTCAGAATGAAACCATTTGGCACACTGACTCACAAGAGATGTATAAAGTGTCACGTACAGTGTTTTTCAAATAGCCAGCAATTTGCTTGAGAACGAATGATGTGCGCGGACTCGATAAGCGTAGCCAGTATGTGTGTGTTTCCCCCTCTGCCCTGCCCTTCTCTCCCACATACACTTCCATCTCCCTCAGTCGATAATCTGCCTATGCCACAAAAACATTATTTTACATGACATCTAACCATTCCTGTTCCTTAGAAATAAGGTATTAATACGTATGGTTATAACAACTGTAAACATGTTACTTTAATAATACTTTATATTGAGTACAGTACCTAGTTTAACAGTTTTACATCCTGTTGAGGTGCCTAAAATAAAACGATAAGTATCTGTTACTTCGGGTGTCCAGTATGCTGCCTTGGTGACAAGAAAACTGGAGTCAGCAAATGTATGAAACTTCTCACCTCATGCCACATGCCACACGCTATGGAAGTGGGATATTGAGATTTTTTAAATGAAAGTTTCTTCTTCTTCTTCTTCTTCTTCTTCTTCTTCTTCTTCTTCTTCTTCTTCTTCTTCTTCATCATCACAATCTTCTTCTTCTTCTTCTATGGAAACTTTTAAAATATACACATTAAAAATAATGTGTCTGGCCTGGCTTTGAAACACTTGTTTTATTGCTGTGATTTGCAGTGACATAGTATAGGCCTATTGAAATAGTCATTAGAACTTGTCCTACCGGTACGCTTGCTGATTGAAAACTGAAATAACACAGTCATAGAGAGCCTCTCCTCTCTCAGTTCCCTCCTAGAGAACCACAGCTTTAAGCTGTGTCACTGATAGAAAGAAAATATGCATGTGTTTATTTCTGTTTGTTCACCAGTGAAAGACTCGAGTCTTCAGACATGCTACAATAAGAGCTTTGTAATAATAAAGATTAATAGCGCACAAACGTACATAAAATAAGAGTTTCCACTTGTTTCGCTCAGTCTTTGCTGAAGTCCATCAGTGATCTTGTTCGATTATGACACACGCTGAAATTATACCGTTCACAGGCTCTGCCGCACAGTGTGCACATGCATTGCGGCGCTGGTTCATGAAAACTCAGTCTTGTACAAAGCTTGTGATGGAAGCCGTGTATCGGCAATCTGCATAAGGCACTTCGCAGGTCATTGTTAGGTCCCTTCCAGCTCTGGTCCATCATGGCATCTGTTGTATATAACTCTGTCCAAATGTCTGCTCTTTTTTGGTGTCTGCTTTGAAGTAGTTCCTGTTCTTGGGGAGTAGACGGTAGGTGCAGTCTGTTTCTCAAGTCCTCTACCAGGAAGCATTCTTTTGCTAGCTCATAGGCTAGTCTCGAGGGGGCCGACTTCGAGATTCCCAGGATTCTCTTTAGGTATCTTGCTTTTACGCTCTCCAGGGTCTTTAGGTCCGATACTGTCAGCTTGCTCCAGATAAGCTCTATTCCATATGTTATTACCGGCAATATCTTTGCATAGAATAATACCATGGCTGTCTGCAATGCTAATCTGGTCGGGTTCTTTATTTCGTATATGTGTTTGATGGCGGCGGTTGCTCTTTCTCTTGTGTGCATTCTGTAAGATGATCCTGTTGGTTGCAGTGTGATGCCGAGATATCTGAATGAATTTACAATCTTTAGTTCCTGCGTCCCGTAGTAGATCTTATCGTCTCTGGAGGTTCTACCGCCTCTCCTGAAAATCATTTGCACAGTCTTGTCTGTGTTGAGCGACAGTTGATTATTATCTACCCATTCTTGTAGCCTGTTTATGGTGTCCTGTAGAGCCTCCCTGTCTCGTGACCCCAAAACTATGTCATCAGCGTATTGGTACATAGATACGGAACTGCTGTCTATTATGTCTGGGATATCTGATGTGGCAATGTTAAATAATATCGGACTGATCGGGTCGCCTTGTAGGACGCCGTTGGTCTGTACTATGGTCGTTGAGGTAGTCACGCTGTCTTTAATCTCGATCAAGTTATATGTAAGCAGGTTTATGATGAAGGCCGTTATCGGGGATTCTTTTCCTGTTAGCTTCTCTAATTTTGACATTAGCATGCGTCTGTCCAGTGAATCAAAGGCTTTCGTGAAGTCGATGAAAATCACGTAGAATTTTCCGGTTGTATGTCTTCTAGGAGATGTCCTATTGCATGTAAAGTCCCTCTTCCCTTCCTGAACCCAAATTGGGTTTCAGGGATGAATTCTTCTACTAGCCCGTCAAGCCTTTTTGTCAGTACTTTGGAGAATACCTTGAATATATTATTTTCTAGGGTGACTCCTCTGTATGCGTTGAGGTCATCCTTTCCGCCTTTGCCCTTGTGTAGCAGTACAGTGGGTTTCTTTTTAAAGCAAGCCTGTAAAGCGCTTTACGAGTGATGCACGAGTGATTGACGACCGCTGCAGACAAAAAAGAACGGCAAAGTTGATCAGCTGACAGCTTGCTCAATGAGACCGGCAATGTTTACATCCCTCTCACATGGTTCAAACACGTGCAAATAACAGTTATGCCGGGATGGCAATAAATAATTATTGTACTATATGATGTACAGGTAAAATCACATGATACTAACTGTGCTGAAGAAGGCGTTCGTACTTGGGAATTTGAACAATGATGTTAAATCCATCAAGGAAATTTTCGATGATCACCTAGTCCGCCATGACAGTTTGCAGCGAAACCATGCAGCAGTCGTAAAGCGAGATTTGAGTTCGCTGCACGGGTAGGTAGAGTGGGGGTAAAGCGGAGCTGCAGCAAAATGTAAAAAGAAACGGTTTTGATGCATCACTCGTAAAGCGTTTTAGCTCCGCTTTAAAAAGAAACGCACTGGTACTATGTTTGATGTTCTGCACTGTTCTGGGATTGTACCGGTTTTAAGGCATTTGTTGAATAATTGTGTCCATAGATGGCTAAGTGGTTCTAAGGTTTCTTTTAAGTTTTCATTGAACACTCCATCAGGCCCTACGGCTTTTCTGTTTTTTGTTTCCTGTATGGCGTTTGACACCTCTTCTATGGTTATTGGATTGAGCCCTGTGGTTGAGGTCTCTCTAGGTTCATATTCCTTTTCTGTGTTGTTTTTGTTCAGGATAAGGTTGTAGTGTTGTTCCCAGGCTTCCATAGGGATACCTGCTGCACTGGTTTTGGCTCTTTTTCTGATCGCTATGAAGGGGTCTTTTGAAGCTTCTTCGGCTTCTTTCCGTGCTTCAGCCTCTATGTGGTTTGTTTTCTTCAGTTTGTTTAGGTAGTAAATGTAGTAAATAAACCTGGACATCCCCCTACCTTCGCTAATAGACCAGGTGGGGATGAAAACATAGATATAACTTTAGCAAGCGACTCAGCAGTGCAGCTCTTAAGGAATTGGAGGGTCACTGAAAACTTAACCACCAGTGATCATAACTTAATAATGTTTGACATTCAAAAAGTTTAGGTCTCGGCTAATGTGCAAATGTGCACAACAAGACCCTTCAACCTGGAGCAAGCAAGCTGGGACGTTTTGAGAAATTCATTTAGACTTCCTCCTCCTGTGCGACCAGGCGATGATGTAGATGAAGCTGCCATACGTATTACAAAGAACATAATTGAAGCGATGACGAAGGCGATACCCAAACACAAGCAATCAAGGGATAAATATTGACCTTGGTCCGATGCACTCACACGCTTACGCGCGCGGGTGCGGAAGGCAAGGAAGATATATAAAAAATCAATGATATTCGAGGACAGAAATCGGAAGCTGGAAAACTACCGAAATCTAAAGTTTCAGTATCATAACAAAATTAAAGAACTTAGAGTTAAAAGCTGGACCGGATATGTCGAAGATATATTAAAAACTGATCCGTGGGGGATGCCGTTTAAGATCATGTCGGAAAAAATCAGGACACCTCCCATGATTGCCACCTTAAATAAGGGAGATGGAACCATGACTGAGGATTGGGTAACCTCCATGCAACTACTGCTTGATCATTTGCTCCCAGATGATGATGGCTCAGGGGAAACCCAGCATCATATACAGCTCAGAGAGGAATTAACGAACATATATAGAACCGAAACTGTTGTCTTCCCCTTCTCGAAGGAGGAGGTGGAGGCGGCAATTCGGAAGATGAGAAAGAAGAAGGTTCCTGGTGAGGACAGTATTCAGGTAGAGATACTTCAGTA
The DNA here is from genome assembly GCA_964059195.1 of Ectobius pallidus. Taxonomy (NCBI): domain Eukaryota; kingdom Metazoa; phylum Arthropoda; class Insecta; order Blattodea; family Ectobiidae; genus Ectobius; species Ectobius pallidus. Next base: position 21,296,009 of record CAXKWD010000012.1, read on the forward strand.
TTTGGCAGACATTGTCTCCCCATGGCTAATGGATCTCTATAATGAATGCCTAGCTCAAGGTCGAGTACCCAGTTGTTGGAAGGTGGCCAAAGTCATAATCCTGTCCAAAGGGAAAGATAAGGACGAGAAAGAAGTAAAATCGTACAGACCAATCTGCCTTCTTAACAACTTGGGGAAAATCCAAGAGCGGCTTCTGAATAGCAGAATCCATGAACTTAGACTCATGAAGGGGGTTAATGAATGCCAGTATGGCTTCAGGAAAGGACGATCTACTGATGATGCCATCAATGAAGTAATGGAGAGAATTCGGACCTCAGAACGTAAATACGTAATGGCCATCTTTATAGACATTGCTGGTGCCTTTGATAACTTGTGGTGGCCCTATCTCTTCAAGCAATTGCGAAACCTCGAATGCCCCGCCCCACTTTACAGCTCTCTCAGGGATTACTGTGAAAATCGAAGAGTGTATATAGAAGGAACAAATGCCAAACTACAAAAAAGGATTACAAATGGCTGTCCTCAGGGCTCGGTCTTAGGACCGACGTTCTGGGACATTGGCATGGAACCTCTTCTGGACCTGTTGCGGGAGAGGGGGGACGTCTGCGTAAGACGTCCTTACGCAGACGTTCTTCTCATCCTAGCTCAGGGCGACAGTAGGAGGGAACTTGAAGAACAGGCAAACTCTGTACTGAGGGCTGTGGATGAGTGGTGCAGTGAAACAAAACTGCGTATTGCGGCAAATAAAACCACATACGTTGTTTTGAAAGGCAAATTGAAGAGGCGTCCCACCATAAGATTGAATGACAACGTAATCTCAAGATCGAAGTCGGCAAAGTACCTTGGAGTATACATGGATGAAAACTGCAGATTCAAACCCCATGTGGAGATGGTGCGTCTTAAGGGTGAGAAGATAATTATGAAACTCGCCAATATTGGAATGAGGAAGTTCAAAGTTAATCTGCAAACAATTAAGACGTACCATAGTGCTATCTTAGCCGCCATTGTTGGGTATGGCGCTGCAGTTTGGGCTCATAAAGCCAATGAAGTGTATGTTAAAAGAATGCTTAGGAGATCCCAAAGGAAAATTCTGATAAGGTTCACCGGTGCATTTAGAACAACTCCAACTCTCGCTCTGCTTGTGGCCACTGGTATATGGCCTCTCGACCTCCTTGTCAGGTGGAAGGGAGCCATGTACTGGAGGAAGAAGGAAAGAATGGATAAAATTGAGAGTATTGTGGGGTCTCCAAACTCTGGATAAAACCAGAATTAGGAGACACCTCATACACGAGTGGCAGGAGGAATGGACCGCGACAGAAGCGGGAGCTAGGACCAGAGAATACTTCCTGAACATCCAGGAGCGACTGCGACTGCGACATGTGACACCGAGCAAAGGTATGATATACTTCATCACGGGCCATGTTCTGTATGGAGTGTACCTGCACAAAATTAAGAGAAGACAGACAGATGAATGCGGAACTTGCGAGGGAGTCACAGAGTCAGCAGAGCACGTCTTGTTCGTGTGTACCGGTGCCTCTGAAGAAGTAAAAGAACTTAGAACAACTGTACAGGGTTTCCAGATTGCAGACTTGTTAGGCGAAAAGACAAATACTCTTTACTTGAGACTCTGACAGAAGTCTCTAAGGAGGCAGCAGAGACGTTCAGGGTTGACAGAGTGGACAGACTAAACAGACATAGACAAGACGAAGACGAAAATAATGAAACTCTTACTCCCCCCAGGAGATCCAGTCGCCTACAGAGTGCTCAGAACCCTGTGGAGATTAGGGAACCGGAAGCTCAACCACATGTGGAAGAGCAACCGGAACCCGAAGTCATAAACAGGAGGAGGGAACTCTGGGAATCCACAGCAAGATGAGAAGAGTGGGGGCGGCGTGAAGACTTCGGGAGAGGAAAGAGGAAGACTATAGACAGTATTTCCAAGTGAAAGTGTAGAATGTGAAATTATATTATAGTAGGAGTAGAAATTTTCATTTAACTAGAGTAGAAGCTGGAGCTCACCGATGAACAAACATTGAAATGTAAATTTAAATGAATACCAGTGAGCTTCAGCTGTAGTGTTAGTAAAATAGCTCTAGAAGCAGTAGTTTTATCTTTTATTTCATTTATATTGTAACTTAGTATAGTGTAGTTAAGTTCCGACTACTGGTCTCCAGTAGAAGGAAGAAGTAGAGTAGGTTTTTATTATTATTATTATTATCATTATTATTTTTCTTCTTTTTTTTCTTCTTTCTTAATAAAAGGACATATAGAAATAAAAAAATAGAATACTGTTCAAAGCATAGAAAATTTGTCCTTAATATATAATCATTGTAAAATGAATATTGTATAAAGGCAATTAATAAAAGCCATGCGAGTAAGTCCTGGCTTTTATTAAAGATGCCAGGATAAAATAAATAAAGGACAACTATTATTATATTAGTTTGATTAGGTTCTTGTATTCTTTCCTTTTTTGTACGTATATTTCTAGGTCCCTTTGTGTGTTCAATTGTTTCGGTGGTAAAGAGTTTCCTTCCTGGAGCGGAAACAGTCAGTGTCAAACCAAGGCTTTGCTGTCCTTGCTTTCTTCTTTATTTGCGCCTTTTGTATGCATGCTATGATTGAGTCTAATGCAGGTTGGAGGAGGCCTTCTTCTATTAGATTTGATGTGTTTTCTAGGGTCTTCATTTCGGTTTCTAGGGTGTATTCGTCCAGCTTCCTTGAGATATATTGTGTGGGACTCTTTTTTCGACCTGTGTTCATCCCAGATATCGTGAATCTTGTGTGTACCGGCAAATGTTTTTTCAGTGGTGCGACTGTTGCTCTCGGTAGGGTGTTTTGGGATCTGATATCTATGTTTTTCCCTTTGTAGAAGACGAGGTCTATTGTACTAGATCCGTTCGGTGCTATATATGTCTTATCCTCTTTTCTGTTTACTAGTGTGTACCCCTTGTCTTCTAGGACTTCAAGAACCAGTTCAGTTTTATGGTTTGGTTTGTCTAGCCGGCAGTTCAGATCTCCTCCAAGGATCACATTTTCCTCTTCTGTTGTCATAGACATAGCTTTTATGACTTGTTCAGCCGCATCCTCTGCTTTCTGGTTGGGGCTTATATACAGTCCCACAATGGTAAATTTGTCTGTTTTTAGGATCACCATGTTTTCTTCTTTATACTTTCCTTTGATTTTCCCTATAGCATCTGTGTATAAGCATGAGACGCCACCCTCTGGTCTTCCATGTTCTTTTGGTGTTGCCAGTGAATGTATGCTGTAGAAATTGGGCGTGCAAGTTTCTTCCAATAGGAAGGTTTCGGTTGCGATTATTACGTCGAATTGGTTCCAGAAATTGTCAGTCATCCTTTCTTTTAAGTTTTTGAATCCTTCCACATTCCATAATAGCATGTCCAAATTGGGTGCCTCGGTTCTTCTTGATTCTTGTGTCTGGTGTGTCGATTGTTTAGTTGTCGAGTCTAGTGGACCGTCGAAAATGAAATCGCCTGACCACCACTCCTCTCGGCCAGGAGGTTTCGCTGGTCGCTTTTTCTAGGCCTGACATTGGTATTCCTATGCGGAAGGCTTTTAGGTGTCCCCATGTTTGAAGCTCCTCGCACTCTACTACGTTTGTGATGTCTTTCTTTCTCAGATGTCGTTTGATTTGTTGTTCTGTGGTGCCTTGTTGAAGTTTTCCAATGTATAGCCATGCATATTGCTCTCCCGCTTGCAGTTCCCCTTCTTCTGGTTCTAGGGTGCCCACTGTTTTATGTGCGTCTCTCGTCTTTGGTGTTTTCCTAGCAGCCTCTACGTACGTTGCTCTTCCGCCTGTTTCCCTGCTTTCTCCATCCATATGGGGAGCTGGTGTTTCGTTCTCTATTGGCTTCTGGGTCGCCTCTTGTGATGTTCCAGCAATTGTAAGTTGGGGCGCAGGGGGCACGGGCCTCTTACGGCTTTCTTTGCTCTCTGTTGTCCTTTCTTTGCTCCCGAGGACTTTCTCCACTGTCTTTTCTATTGTGATAGTTATATCCTTGGCTAGGAAGTTTATTATGTTTTCTACATTTTCCGTCAAACGTTTTAGGTCTCCGTTTTGTTCTTCTGGTTTCTGAGTTTTTGGCTTTACAATTTCTGGCTTGCAAGTATCGCAGAGCCATGTGAGTCTGCATTTAGAGCATTTCATAATGTCGAATTCCCCTTGTGTGAGGCCTGCACATTCTTTGTGGTGCCAGGTGCCACATGGTCCTTTGCACTGTATTGCAGCGCAGTCTTCTTCGAATGTTTTGTTACATGTTCCGCAGATGTCCTCTTCTTTCTCTGTGGGGGTCTTTGGTCCTGTGTTGTTGGCAGACATGTTGTCGGTGTTTGTATTGGTAGGCTTGTTGTTTTCTCTATGTGTCTCTTGTCCGTGAACCTGTCGAGATAGTTTCTGTTATGATGAAGCTTCCGGCTTCTTTACTTCCGGGTTCTTCACTGCCGAGATCTGGCGGTATATTCTCGAACTTCCCCTCTCGTGATGGGGGTTATTTATTATTAAATTGCTTGGCTGTTTTCTTGAGCTAGGCTCTCCTGATTTTCGTAAATATGCTTACTGGTTTCTTTTTCTTCTACTGACCTTGTTTGCTCTCCTCCTCCTTTTAATTTTCTCGTTATCCTGTTTGATTCTTCTTAGCTACAATAGCTCGCGCCTATACTTCCTAAACCGGAACCGGAACTTGTAATAATATACAGTATCATTTGATAGTAGGTTAGGAACTAGTCAAGCTAAAAATACGATTTTTGCACTAGTGTGCAGAAATATGCCCTAACTGAGTCCCTGAAGTGAAATCATAATATTTCCATGTAGCGTAAGCTGTATTTCAAAGTCTGAATTCCCCGTGTGTGGAGTGCAGCCTCACAGCGGAAATGCAATTTGGCAACATTTCACAACTTTGATTGTACTACATATCTAAGCAGGAGAAGGGCAAATCACTTGCCATCTGCATCACAGGCTAATTATGAATTTTGGCAGCTCTTGGGTAGCACTTCGTATTTCATATAAAGTAAGGTCTAAAGTATCTTCCTGTTTCATAAATGAGCAGGGTTGGAAAAAAACACGTTTTTTTTAAAGAACAAAAGAAAAAAGGTTTTTTTTTGTTTAAAACATGTTTTTTGTTTGTTTAAAACGTTTTTTATGTGAACAACAATGTTTGTTGTTTTAAGCGTGTCTTTTTAAACGTTTTTTATGTTTACAACAATGTTGTTTGTTTAAAGAAAGTTTAAATTGTTCATTTTGTTTAAAACAACCATTTTAATGTATAGGGCCTATTATATACATATAACTTACAGTCCGTCGCTGTGGGTGAGTCGGTAGCGCGCCTGCCTTCCACTCCGGTGGCCCGGGTTCGATTCCCGGCCGGGTCGGGGATTTTTCAGTAGTGAAAAATCCCTTTCCCGGGTTCAGGACTGGGTGTTTGTCAGTAGGTTAAGATAATGCACATTGTGCGCGATTCCTTAATTAATAATAACTTACAGTGAGTCCCACGCAAGAGTTGGCCAATGACGCGGGTTTCTGCATCGCGGCTGGCACAGCTTCAACTCCCGAGCGATCGGGTGAAATATCTACGCAAATAATGCCGCGGTCGGTGTAATGATTCAGGTTCTCACATTTATAGTTAAAATTACAATGAAAATAACCCCGTACCTCATCACAAGAGATGTTGGAAATGTTCTCCTCTTGCATCCACACAATACTGGCACCTTTTTAGGAAATTTTCTTTCACACGCATAAGTTCAGCTTCCGAGACAGAGTTACTTTCTCTTGTGATAGGCCTATGTGATATTGTCTTTAAGTTCTTCTAACAGTACGTAAATATTATTTATGGGGAAACTTTAAAAATAAAGTGTATAGGTCAATTTCCCATACATAAGAAGAACTTAAAGACAATATCACAAAAGAAATTAACTCTATCTCGGAAGCTGAACTTATGTTCATGAAATAAATTTTCCTAAATGGTGCCAGTATTGTGTAGATGCAAGAGGAGAGCATTTCCAACATCTCTTGTGATGAGGTACGTGGTTATTTTCATTGTAATTTTAACTGTAAATGTGAGAACCTGAATCAATACACCGACCGCGGCATTATTTGCGTAGATATTTCACCTGATCGCTCGGGAGTTGGAGCTGTGCCAGCCGCGATGCAGAAACCCGCGTCATTGGCCAACTCTTCCGTGGGACTCACTCTATATATATATATATACAGGGTTGAAATGTTTAAAACATTTTAAACAATTTGGTTTAAACATTTTTTAGCATATGTTTAAACACTTTTTAATTGGGTGTTAAATTTAATTATGCAGACAATTTACATTTTGTCAAGCCAATGACACCCTGTGCTAAGATCCTACTACAGTGTTACCAAATTGGCACATTCAATTTTTAACATATCCTACTACAGTGTTGCCCAATTGACACATTCAATATTTAATATTAATAATCTCTTTCTTTAAAAAGGAAGACCACAAAATAGATGGTAGGATGCAGTCAGAAAAAATTCAAATCAATTACTCGAAATCAGAAACTGGAAGCTGGCGGCAGAGGATAGAGAAGTCTGGAGGAAAAGGATACAAAAGACACCACCTCACATGATTTTCTGGTATTCTGGCCCTAGTTTTTTTTTTCTGTTTACAACACTAACAGGGTGTCACTGACTTGACAAAATGTAAATTGCCTTCATAATTAAATGTAACACACAATTAAAAAATGATTTAAACATATGCTAAAAAAACATGTTTAAAACAGATTGTTTTAAACAAACTTAAAAGAACATAAGCACTTGTTTTAAACACTTGTTTTAAACGTTTTGTTTTAAACATTCCAACCCTGTAAATGAGCTTACTTATAGTGCTGTCCTGCTTATTATGTGCTTTGGGCATGTTCTTTAATGAGCATAATAACAAGGTTTTACTGTACTTGTAACTCATCCATGGTAACCTATGTTCCGAATATAACTTATGTGCAGATGAAATTCATATATATATACTGGTATGTGTCATTAGTGTCTTACATTTTTTTTTTTCAGAATGTGGCCTTGGAGAAGTTGTTGCAGCTGTAGATATTAATACAACAGCTAATGCTGTATACAGACATAATTTCCAAAATACAAAAGTTTTACAAAGGAACATCCAGTCTTTTACACCTGAAGAAGTGAACAATTTTAATATTGATATGATTCTCATGAGTCCTCCGTGTCAACCTTTCACCAGGTAGGATAATTTTTTTTTTAATTTCCATCACCAAATGCTTGTTGTGTTTGATTATACCCAGTGCTGTATTTGACAATTTTTTGTATATACAATACCTGCTCAGGATCAAGGTTTAAACGAGTTCAACACTGCAGTCTAGGATGTCCTGCTTATTATGTGCCTTGGGCATGTTCTTTAATGAGCATAATAAATATTGCTGTCTTCTGAGAGATTTCTGGTGTTGTTCATGTATGAATCACCATATTTCTGAGGGATGTTAATAGAATTCACTTTCTGTAGCATTCCTTCCTACTGACATTGGAGTAATCCAACCCCCTTATACTCGGTTTCTGGTACATCGCAGTTATCATAGAGTTAGCTACACGGACTTTCAATTTTAACAGCACAGATAACTTTCACGAGTTTCTGAAACCTAAATCGCCCAGTTATCAGTGCTTGTTACTAACAGCGTGATTTACCTCTGCCTTTCTTCTTCACAACGTTCACAGATGTCACTACTGTAGACTTTCCAGTTATTTCAGGGTGTCCAGCAGCCTTGAAAATCGGGAAAATCGGGTATTATGCTTGAATTTTCCATGTCGGGAAAAATCCTTGAATTATGCTTGAATTTTGTGAACCGTCGGGAAAAATCACATAGAAGCATAGGCGTAACGAGGGGGGGTTTTGGGGGTTTGAACCCTCCCATTGATTAAAAAGGGAAAATTGTACAGTGAGTCCCACGCAAGAGTTGGCCAATGACGCGGCTTTCTGCGTCGCGGCTGGCACAGCTCCAACTCCCGAGCGATCGGGTGAAATATCTATGCAAATAATGCAGCGGTCGTTGTAATGATTCAGGTTCTCACATTTACAGTTAAAATTACAGTGAAAATAACCACGTACCTCATCACAAGAGATGTTGGAAATGTTCTCCTCTTGCATACGCGCAACATTGGCACCTTTTTTAGAGAATTTACTTTCACGCGCGTAAGTTCAGCTTCCGAGATAGAATTAATTTCTCTTGTGATATTGTCTTTAAGTTCTTCTTATGTATGGGAAATTGACCTATACACTTTATTTTTCAAGTTTCCCCATAAATAATATTTACATACTGTTAGAAGAACTTAATGACAATATCACATAGGCCTATCAAAAGAGAAAGTAACTCTGTCTCGGAAGCTGAACTTATGCGCGTGAAAGAAAATTTCCTAAAAAGGTGCCAGTATTGTCTGGATGCAAGAGGAGAACATTTCCAACATCTTTTGTGATGAGGTACGTGGTTATTTTTATTGTAATTTTAACTGTACATATGAGAACCTGAATCATTACACCAACCGCGGCATTATTTGCGTAGATATTTCACCCGATCGATCGGGAGTTGGATCTGTGCCAGCCGCGACGCAGAAACCCGCGTCATTGGCCAACTCTTGCGTGGGACTCACTGTACTATTTATTTCATTATTGTGATATATCACCTTTTTTAAAACTCTGCTTATAAATTACTTAATATGAGTTTAAAGCGTGGGAAGCTTAAAACTCGTTATTGTGCATCTTAATTTTTAAAATTTTCCGGGGGGGAGGACCCCGGAACCCCCCTCTCCAGATGTTATAACCCCCCCCCCCATATGGTCGGCCTGGTTACGCCTATGCATAGAAGACAATATTTTTTTTAAGTTGATAGTTTTTACGAAAATTCTACCATTTTCAGAAATATTAGTCATTAATATATTTTTTAAGTTGATAGTTTTTACAAAAAGTTTACCATTTTCAGAAATATTAGTCATTAATATTCACTCATTGTGTCCTATGTTCATAAATGTTTTAATATTAGTAAATAAAGCTATTGTTTTAATTTTTGGAAATTCAAGCCTTGAATTCCTTGAATTATGCTTGAATTTCTTCGGCTTCCCTCACTGGACACCCTGTATTTTTTTAGTTTATTTTGCTTGCAAAGGTTTCTCACTAAACAAAACAGCTGACTGTTGGCTGGATCCTAGTTGTATAAACATATGTCGCTAACAATGCATTTTTGTTTTATCGAAAAGCAGGCAATTAACTCTTCTTGGTAACATTATTTATTTATATATTTACTCATTTTGTTTAGTCATTTTTTCAATTATTTCAGTTTGTGCAAAAAAAATTAACTTACCCGTAGTAATCTGCACTGTACTTTTAACGTAAGGGGGTCAATGGTGAACTTTCAATTAAAACAATTTCTTGGGCGAAACGATAATTATGCCGCGCACAGGTTTTCCTTCCACTGAATAATAATTTAAAGACCCTTGCACCAAACATAATATGTCACAACTATAAACAATAAAATAATATTTCATAACAGAAAAAGACCCTTGCACCAAAAGTCATATTTCACAATTAGGCTATAGGAGTGGGAGACTCGTGAGCGGCATAAAATACCTTTTTCCCATTTCTTGGTAATAAAAAGGAAATTTATTGTATTTCGCACACTCATGTAGGCCTACCAATAAACAGGTATTCAGTATGGTTGAGTTTAATGCAGTGTCAGTTCAATTCAATTAATTTTATTTCCATAAGACAGTTACACAACTGAAATAGACGAAGTCAATGGGGTAAAAATTACAATAATTACATAAAATAGTACAATCACATAAAAATTCTCGGTCGTCATAAGCCTTAAAAGGATGTTTCGGAGCTCTGAACACCTTAGGCCTAGCTATAGCCCTAAAAATCCAAATCTTCTTCATCGGAAGACCAAGAATCTGAACCTGATGAGGTTATGGATGACGAAGACGATGATGATGAAGATGTAAGCTCCATATCGGTACTTTATACCACACGGATCTCGCCAATCCTTGGACTTATCTTGGACACTGGGCACTGCACGAACGGAGAACAAAAAAACATGCTAAACTACTGAAAATTACTGAAAAATACTAATACTGCATGTGAACATATACTGCCACAGGTGACATTCATGTGAATCATAGCTAACAGCCAGGTAACCACGCGTGTTGGCACAGTTATCAGCTCGAACGCTGGTAACTGTAACGATAAATGTGGTTTCAGAAACCGCTTTTGCACATACCAGCGTGTTATACCACAGGTAACTTTGCGAAAGTAGATAAAAGTCGTTTCAGAAACCTGCCATTAATCTTCCTGGGAATGTATACATGTAAATAACATGCTGCCTGGAAGGTTAGCAGGGAGTTGTAGAATTTCCTTCACACTTTATCAGCATCTTCTAAAAATCTTGTTGGTATTTTGTCTACAGGTACCGTCTGGAAAGGATATATGAGGTTTGGATATACTAAAGAATTCAATATGAAATATTTTGGATTCGTTTGTAGAAGAGGAAATGACAGGAAATCCAATTTGGTTTTTAAGCCTTTTTTTTTTTTTTTTTTTTAAATTAATTTTAAGGATTAAATTTTATTTCATTGTGAATAGTCACCCCTAAGTACAGTAATGTTTCACCGGTGAAAATATATCAGGAATAGATATATATCCACCTATAACTTTTCCTTTAACAGTATTGATAGGCTATAGGCCTATGTCGACTTTGACATGTTAATCCCTGAATGGCCATTCTCATCAGTTCCAGTGCAGACGACATCTTTTCCAATAACACTTATTTTCTGTCCTTTATATGAAGCTATGTAATTCTGTATAAACAAAAGGTTTTTGATTCATATATCAAAACCAAAATGGTCCATCAGATACCGTTTTCATAGAAGACACACTTCTGATATTTATGTAAAAAGCAAATAGTGGAGTTTTGAGAAAATAGTGTATGGTAAACAAAACAGAATTTCAGATTTGTTATTTTCAGCCGAAAATATACAAGAAAAACATATTTTCATCTAAAGGACATTTTTCATGTTGTACAGTGACAAATTTGAAGTTTTTTCTGTCCTTTATATGAAACTACATGATTCTGTAAAACAAAAGGCTCCTGATTCATGTATCAAAACCAAAATGGTCCTTCACGTACCGTTTTCATAGGAGACACACTCCTCATATTTAGGTAAATAAATAAATAACCTTAATAATAATATTTAGGTAAAAAGCAAAAATGTGTATTTCTAAAAAATGGTGCGTGATAGGCCTAAACAACAAATAATTACAGATTCATTATTTTCAGCCAAAAATATACATGTCTGAAGGACATTTTTCTTGTTGTACAGTGTAATTACTCTGAGAATTGTTGTATCAGTAACTTATTGTTGTTGAGATGAACATGGTGGGTGGTATTTTGTAGCAGTAGGCTGGTTTGATGGAGAATGATGACTGATGATTGGTACTCACCAAATCGTTGCCTTCTGCGATGTCCTCTGCTATACCACTCCCGTACTTTTCTTCTTACATCACCTTCCACTTATAATTGCCTCAGCTAATGACTCTTATTCTCAGGGTACAGCGATAGCGGGATATTAGCACGGATAATTAAACAGCGTTTTATTACTCTTATGATCAATATTTATTAATGCACAGTATTAGCACACAGGTTATGAGTGTCTGATTTCAAGAAGCGATTGGTGTTTACTGCTGAATTAGGTGTATGTTCCAGATATAGCTGTCTTAAGAGTTCCTCTGAGGTAACTGGTTTCTGCCAGCTTGTTAATAAGTGAATGCACAAATTAATGAACAAATGAATGGGGCTCAACTAATAATGTTACGATATGCATAATGCAATACTTTATACAGCGTCTCAACACGGGATAACAATTAATATACTTTATCTCTCAAGGGACTTTAACTCTGGTTCACTAAATCACTTTGAAAACTATCCTGCACCGCACGCCCGAACTTTATAAAAATTTCTTAATCATGAATAAGCTGATACTGCAGTTGGCCCCATCCCGGTTCCAAGCAACCGTCGCCTCTAGAAGATGTTGTAGAACTCCCTTTTGCAATTCTCGTCACCCCACAAGAAGACTCATATCACAGTTACACAAAATATAGTTCCCAATTTTGATTGGCAGAAACCATGGTTAAAATCAATGTGCTCTTTACCCAAAATGGAATCTGATTGGCTAGAGAGTAGCATCTATCTCTTGTAATTCTAAAAACTATAATTCTCGGTACGGCATACCTCTCATTGTTAACTACATTCCAACTCGGGATAGGGTTTCCCTTCGTTCACAATAAAATCGCCTCTTATCTCCAATTCTACTGTGTTTCACTAAGTTTTCAGACAATGTCGTTTATTGGAAATACTCAGCCAGCAAACCCACTCGCTATTGTGCTAACTAATATACTTCTTGACTCCCGTTACTTTACTCTATTCTTCCATCTATTCATGAACCAAAGATCCTTCTTGAAGCAATATTCTAAAATCTTATATTTCCAAGTTACTCGCTTTTAATGCTATAAAGTTATTAATTTATATATGAATTATATTAATTATCGTCAGTAATAATTACATTAGTTATTTAAAATATGCTTCTTCTTCCCTTGATATTATTCTCAGCCATGGGCCTATTTTGCTCACTGTTTATAGTTTGGGTTCAGCTATTAAAAGGAAACCAAATTATCATGCTACAGTTTGTTAAGAACGTTTTTCCAGTACTGGTACGTGGTTTGTGGACAAATTATATAAAGCAGATGATAAAGAAGAGTCCTGCAGGACACCTCCTTTCAATTTTGTAGGGCTCGTTCTGGAGTGACAACATTCAATTACTGTGTAGTTCCCTTCTTGCAGTGTCCTGATCAATGCATCGAGTTTAGAGGGTACATTAGAATTCTCCAAGTGGATAACTTATGTCCTATGTTGTTGAATGATTTGTGGATGTCAAGGAAAACAACTGTGATGTTCACTTTATTATCCTTAGCATTTTTTTTTAAATACATTGTTTCATTGATGTATTTAATATAGTTCCTCGAGTATTTGTGAAACCCCCTTTGATGTTCTTGAAATGTTACAAATTCTCTTAATCTGCAGTCAAGGACTGTTCAGTAACCTCTTCTCAAGCCTGAACAAATTGTAATTGGTTGCCAGTTGGAAGTAAATTCTTCATTGCCACTTATAAATATGCCCCATTCGTGCCTTTTGAAAGCAAATACGAACAAATGATGTTTCGAACATCCTGGAGGCTATTACAGTATAACATCAGTGACCGTATCTTCCCTTACAACTCTTATTATTACATGATCAAGTCCTTGGGAGGTAATATTTTAGGAGAAAAATTCCTCTGACACTGGGATTTGGACCCAGGGCCTTTGGCTATTCGTGCCAATGCTCTGCCAGTCATAGGAGAGAGGTTCCATCTGGTGCTGTGAAGTGATCTCTGGCTTAGCATGGATAGCCAAAGATCCTGGGTTCAAATCCCAGTGTCAGAGGAATTTTTCACCTAAAATATTATCATGTAATTCCAACAGAGTCAATAATCCGTGGTTCATGAATGCGATGCATATATATCTATCTTGAATGTTACTGTACTATAACAGTGGAAGCCCGGTCACAAAAATCACTAATTAGTGTGCCTCACAGTACTGCATATGACATTACTTGTCTGTCAGTGAGGTAGACCATTAAGGACAATCAGTCATAGGAGGGAGGTTCCATCTAGGGCTATGAAGTGAACTCTGGCTTAGCTCAGTTGGTAGAGCATAGGCACAGATAGCCAAAAGTCCTGGGTTCAAATCCCAGTGTCAGAGGAATTTTTCTCCTAAAATATTACATAATTCCAACAGAGACAATAATCTGTGGTTCATGAATGCAAATTCATATATATAGTATATCTATCCTTGGAAGGTGTCTCCTGCAATTTTTTGGATAGAACAGAACAGATTTTTCTCTGATGTAATTATTTCTGATACATTAATGTCTAACTGAATCATGATTAGAGAAAAGATCTCCAATACTAAGGAATGGGATCTTACATTGTGGTCCATAATTACAAAGTAAATGATATATGGCTTTCTGCCTCTGGTTATAATATTGGTATTGTGTTAGTTCAGCTTGTGCATCTTGTGTATTTAAAGAATTTAATTAAATGCAGCTTGTCTAGTAAATTTTGTATGTTAAGAGTGGGAACAAAATAATTACTGCATGATGGGAACTGAAAAGTGATATATGAACTAAATAGTGTTGACAACATGGGAACTGAGAAGAAACCTTTTTTATTTTATTTACTATTATTATTATTAAAATATATATATATATTGTTAATGTGAACTATAACGAACCAAGAGCCAAAGATAAAAAAGTCTCACCATTTACATACAGTAGAAACACACGAAATCATATTTCACTTGGGTAGTTATACAGGGGAATGCTAATCTGCCTACACGTTCACAGGTCAAGTTATTTGTATACAGTTGGTTCTTGTAGGTAACAGTGGTCTAATGTCGAAAACAAGGAAGGCATTTGGACGTTACAAAAGTGTTGACAGATGTCATCGAAAACACACAAAAATGGACCCAAGTCGCACCATTTGCATACATTGGGTTCAATTGCTGTTTGACTCAGTACATCTCAAAAAATCTGAATCCAAAAAGACAGACCAAAATTCCTTGACGAACATCCTGGTAGACATGTGTGAAATGTAAAGTTGAAAAATTAGGATGCAAGCCAAGTCGTTTGCATGATGTTGTTGAATTGTACCCTAGTAGGTATCAGTGATCTAATGTCGAAAAGGTCACAAGGAACATGGACGTTCGAAATTCCTTGACCACCACCCCAGCACACATGTGTTAGAATGTTGAAAATTGGAAACGTTTGAGTAATCGGTGGTATCTAACACATGCGCACAAAAGAAACTCGACAAACTTAAAAAACACTTTGGTGTGACTAGGGTCCATTATTTCTTATTTTCAATGATGTCTGTCAACAAACGTCCAAACGGTCTGCCTTCCTTTCTTTCATCATTTGACCACTCTTACATACTCTTACAAGCTTAATGACTTGCCTTGCATCCTAATTTTTCTACATATACCTTTCATGCATGTCTGTCGGGGTGTTCATCAAGGATTTTTTTAGATATCCTCAGTCAAATAGCGATTGAACCAAATGTATGCAAATGGTGTGACTTGGGTCCATTTTTTTGTGTTTTCGACATTAGACCACTGTTACCAACTAGGGTACAGAGAACCAACTGTGTGCAAATAACTTGACTTGCCTCCCAATTTTTATACATTTACGTCCATTTGTTCATATCTCTTCACACGAATGGGTAGGCAGATTAGCATTTCCTTGTATTTAACTACTCAAGTGAAACATGATTTCATGTGTTTCTACCGTATGCAATTGGTGTGACTTGTTTTATCATTGCCTCTTTAGACTACAATGAGACTAAAACATATCTTTCAGCAGCCCCTTCTGTGGGCCTATAGATAAGTTTAGGTTATTTTTATACTAATTATGTTTTGTTGTATTTGAAGATGTCTACTGGGAAAATGAATAGCATCAGAACAGGCAGACTTCTCTTGTAACCTTTTCTTAGTACAATAAATAGGTCCTATCAATATTAACATCTCTTTTAGCTGAAAAAATTTAACTGAAACTACACTTCCTTTAGCAATAATATTTTTCTGAAAATTTCATAAAGCTAAATGAAAGTTACTTAATTGTACCTGTAAGTCAAATAATTATGCTTAAACTACATGATTTAATATGTTGCTATTTTTTTTTCAAGGGTTGGATTGAAAAAGGACATCACAGACAATAGAACATGTTCATTTCTGCATCTTCTACATATTTTTCCTCATCTTACTCCAAACTGGAAATATTTACTTCTAGAAAATGTGAAGGGTTTTGAGAATTCGGATGCTTGTCAGCAGCTACTGAAAATCCTTGAAGAAATTGGTTTTATCTACCAGCAGTTCATCCTAAGCCCGTCCATGTTTTCAGTGCCAAATACTCGACATCGTTATTACATCATTGCTAAAAGAAGACCGCTTAACTTCATCTTTCCAGTACATCCAGATGTTGTAAGTTTATTTTGATATTCTCTTCCGTGATATTTTTAGGCTATGCATATAACTTGACTTGCCTCCCAATTGTTATACATTTACGTCCTGTTGATCCTGCTTGATCAATTACCTTTCTGTCTGTCCATAAACAAAGAATCCTAGTGCTTAAACTATAAATACCACATGTCTCATTTTTGTTCAAATTATGTAGAGTGGTGGCCATACTCAGGGCCAGGGATTTATGGAGAAAAAATGGTCCCAAAAGTGTAAAATGAGCACAGTATCTAATTACCACTGTCATGTTGTTTTACAACAACTTTTTGTTGCTGAATATAGTTTTGTTGCTAACTTGGATATGTTAAGATATATATATCTCCACTAGCTTAAAAGGCCTGGGGTCCCCCAGGTTTTTTATTTTGGAATTGGAAATTATCTTATGAAGGACTTTTGATTTTTAAATTATAGGTCATTATATAGGTATTTAGAATTTGAAATAGGAAGAATGATTTATCACACTCAAACTATTCCCTCAGAAAACACTTGGTATAGCTTTTTGTGGCTCATAGAGGATGTAGAATTTTGCATCCTATCGCTTGTACGCAGCAAGCCTGGTAGGGGTCCAAATAAGAAGAAACATAAATTCCGGTAACATAAAATTGTATTGTCTTTGCAAAATATTTTATTTCTCACTCTCATGTTACCATAAAACCGTTTTGGGGATGAAATTAAACAGAAATGTAATATCACTTTCATACTTCTCTCTCCAAAAACCTGTGATATAATAATATACATAGCCTATTACCATACCTCGTATTGTTTTCTCTATGTCCAGGGTAGAGAAAGTTATGTGACTGCATTATTTTCGTGGATTTTATTCTTTAATATTTATTTATAACATGGATTATATTGATAGTTCTCTAATTTGTCAAGTCTCTTTTCATTTATTTCCAAAGCCTTATGTGAAGACTGCCAACAATACGGTTGTCAAGTGAACTGTGATTTGGATTTGATAATTCTGTGTAAAAAGGATTAAGTATTCTCAAAAACATTTAATTTTTGGCATTTAAAATCAAAATTTTTCAAAATCCTATCTTATTGAGCACCTACATTACGAAACAAAGGTAACTGTTAAAATTCCAAGTCTCTACCTGTTATAGTTTAGGCTCCACGTTGATTCTTTGTCAGTCAGTCAGTCAGTCAGGACAAAGCCTTTTATATATATATAGAGATGAATATTCCTAAGGATGAAGCGTTTTCATGTGTACTTTCATTGTGAAAACAATGGTTTATGCTTGCACAGTGATAATAATGAAATATGTACATCGCTGCAGTTTAGGGTATGACTGTTTATTAAAAACAAATGGCGTTTCATAATTCAAGGTACTGTTGAATGTAGTAACAGAAGTAAATTTAAAAATGTAACATTCCCAATCATATGAATTAAATTATTCTGTATTAAACAATTGAAAATAAATTTACAGTAGTAAATTTTTTCTTAATCTTATCACACTTTTCCAAGAATTCTATGTACCTTTGTTCAATGTTAATTATGACCCGGATTTATAGTACTGCTAAGTAATATTCATATTCATTTTAAAAAAATAAAAAAAAAAATAAAAAACATTGCCTCTAAAGCAATCTTTAAATTGACCGAGTGTTAATGGGTTGGTTACTGATAAGGATCGGTAATGTTTTATAAACTATGTCTTATATTGCAGGATCTCTTCTGTATTTTACAGTCAAATTCTTCACAAAAAACGTAAGGCAGTGACAGTGAATTAAAAAAAATAATTTATATTTCATTATACTGTAACTTAGTTACATTTTAAAAATATTATGAAAAGAAAAAGAAAAATTACGCATCAGAGATCGAATCTGTGACCTCTCATTCCACAATCTTACACACTGGCATTGAACCACCTAGAACATTGGCGAATTTGCCTGAATATTGTAGATGTGAGCCTTATTAGTTCTTCCTTTCCTACCATATTTAAGACATTAGAGTAATTAACTATGATGTCAATATTAATTTGTATTGGAAGTTAACACAGTGAAATTATATAACATAATAATTATATAAGAGTTGAATTTTACACAAAAACTTCACTTATGGTATAGTTTAGCTGTACTAGTTTTGACGCCTTCGCTACCATTATCAACAGCTATACGTCATAGGCTACTTCAGATGAAATATAGCTTTTTGACAGTGGTAGCGAAGGCGCCGAAACTAGTACAGATAGACTATACCAAAAGTGAAGTTTTTGTGTAAAATTCAACTCATATAATTATTAAACTATGATATGTTTTAAAATATTTATTATATTGAGTTCAATACCATTATTATTGAGAATTAATACATGGAGAAAGAGAAACATTAGATGTAAGAGCCCAGATCCACAATCAATGTATGCAGTCGGGTGGCTGTACACTTGCCACTCACTAGCATTCCTTACTCCCTAATGTGTGAGACGGCCTATGGTCCAAGCAAGTTTCAAGTGTTAAATTCGGACCTTGTCCTGGGTCTCAGCAAGACCTTGCCTGCATACAAGCAGCACTCTGTGCTGAGGCTTCCCTCCCCACTACCTTCACTTCCAAAGCTGTGGCTTGAGTTTTGGACCCAGGTACGAGTGTAATTCGTGCAGGAAATGCCAGTCTCTTGTAGCCATAGATTCCATCCACTCCCATGACATAGCAAACTTACATGGAGTCTTTTGAACACCTGGGCCTTGAAAAGGCCGCCTACATGACAAAGCTCTTTTCCCTGAATATAGACGACACATTCATAGTATGGCAGCATGGTGTCAAAAACTGCACAGAAACTGCCATTTCTGGTTATTCTCATCAGAAGATAACCTGACAGCACCCTAGCACACAGAGTTTAGTAGAAACCAATGCACATAGACCTCTACCTCAGTGCCTAAAGAAATCACCATCCAACATAGAAACTTGGGGACTCAGAACCCCCATCCATAGAGACAGAGGAATGTCCAATTCCACCAGTTCATCTGCAGAAATAAATAATCTGAAACTCACTTCCCACCAGAATTTCTACAGCCAGCCCAAATAGGTCATTCGTAGAGACATATAAAGTTTGCATTTGTGATAAAACAAATTTTTATGTGAATTTAGCACTTTATGTGCAAATAACGCAGATTTAGACAACATTGAGACAAAACACCATTTTTAAGTATGGTATTAGGGTACAAAAAATTCGAACTTAAGGCCTAGTATTACAAACATTTTCGTGACTTTGACTTTGCACATTATTCTTTAGTCCTGCTTACATTAAAACTTCGGTTTTGTGTGGGATAATGGAAAACCGCATCATAGAGCAAATTTCTGGCTCCATTTTCGTAGAAATATTGCACAAACGCATGAGTAAGCAGTGCACCTTATTCAAGTCCAAGTAATTCCATTAATTCCATTTGACACTGCATGAGGACTCTGTAGATGCACTACTGCTGGCCACACTGGCTCATAGCACTAACCTGCTAATTGAACCATTGAAGCTTATTTCATTTCCCAAACAAAAAAATTAATAGAATTAAAAGGAAAACAAAATAAAATAATCAATATCAATCTGGTGCTTTAAGATTTTTTGGTTATAGTAAAGAGTTTGGGAAAATAAGAATTGCCTATTCTCAGTAGCCTACCTGAAAACAGTTAAACATTCAGCACTAACTTTTCATATTTAAATTCAATTTAAATTGTTGACAAAAATTACATTTCATTAATATTGCAAGACATTGTAGGCCTGCCTGCTATTACAATTTACTGTGTATATTTACTGGAAGTATTGCAAGAACTGACTATATTGTTAATATCTAAGTGATTTAGTTCAGATTTCATGAGTGGTTAGAATTTATGAAAAAGTGTTTTTTCCCTGAAAAATTGTGTTAATTTTTGGGGTGTGACTAATACACTGAGCGTCGTGTACACCAGAAAATATACCGGTAGTAAGTGACCATGAATTACTCCATGGAAGCTTTCTGAAGTGCTCTCAACCACAAGGTACTTAGCTACAGAGGTGTAACGAGGGGGGGGGGGGTTTGAACCCCCCCCCCCCCCAATGATTAAAAAAAGGAAAATTGTACAATTTTTTAAAGTCTGCTTATAAATTACTTAATACGAGTATAAAGCATGGGAAGCGTAAAACTCGTTATTGTGCATCTTAATTTTTAAAATTTTCCGAGGGAGGACCCCCAAACCCCCCTCTCCCATACCCCCCAGACGTTATAACCCCCCCCCCCCCTATATGTTCGGCCTGGTTACGCCTATGCTTAGCTACTAGGGTGAGACCTGCATACAAAGGCAACTATTGCCAATCTCAGTTCCGGTGAGAAGTCATGAAAAGTTTTGATCGCAGGTTTGGCCCTTTAGCAGATTGGATTATTGGATTCATTGTATAAATGTAGAATCAGAGAGATTTCTTTCAAATTACACCAAACAGATGAAAGAACCAATTTAAAAGAGCAAAATAGGCTACAAAGGCAACGTTTTCTTTTGAGGGATAAATATGTGTTCAAGCCATGGGCATACGGTGTGTGAGGGTTCAGGAGGTTGAACCCCCCCCCCCCCCCCCGAAATATCTGATGAAATAACATCATGTTAGGAAATTAAAAAAATACTGGGTTGGTTGTAACATATTTTACAATTTTGTATAACTTACATCAAAGAATTATTTAAGATTTATCATATTTTATTAAAGATTTAAATTTCAAAACCACGTGGTGTTGGTAGTTCTTCTAATATAGTACTTCTAATAAATAAAACTCCTTTCGGAATCTCTCAGATGAATCAGTGGCCTGGTTATCCATGTGGTGCGATCGTTTGGATATCAGAATTTAATTGGATTTCAACTTAATTCCTGAAAAAAAAATTGAATATAGGCCTATATTTGAGCCGCTCGGGGGAACAAAATGGTAAATGCCAAATGGGGTGTGTACGGGCAACAGAGCTCTGGCAGACTGTAGCAAATATCCGTAGGGTGATTACACACTTCTTACGAAACGAAGACTTAACCTGGAAGACAGATTGCCCAATACGTTTTTAAAAATTTGATAGAGATGGCACATAACATTTTATTACCACAATTGACAATACATAATTCATAATCAAATTATGCAGAACCGGATCACTACGTCGAGATGAATGCTATTTAGAAGCACTATTAAGTTATGAACGTCACAGTTCTTTAAACAATAATTCCCTTAATTATTAAGGGTAAATAGTATCCTCGAGATGGCTAATTCAAGGTTAGTAACCACACGAACACTTTATAAATGATGAGTCTATATCTGAGTGATTCTCAGATCGTGTTGAATAATAATATAGACATACCTTTGTCTTGAGATATTATAATTACCAATCCTGAGTGTTAAAGCTTCTGGCTTGGAGATCCTTGCGACGTCAAAAACCAGATGAGAAGATTCATTGAACCACAAGACGTACGTTGGAAATATTGAGACTATTTTCAGTCATCAAAATATCAAGCATTTAAAGCTTAAACTTGTCTTGAAGAGTTGCCTTCTTGATTAATTGATAGTTGAAGCCATCAAACTTGGTCGATGGATAAATAGGCATTTGAAGCCTAGAACTCATGTCTTTATGAGTATTTAATGATAGACAATTCCAACAGAATTGTAGAACGTGGAAGAAGATTTAAGAGTAATGAAGAAGAATAGGCACTAAAGGCCTAGAAGAACTCATGCCTTGATGAGACAGAGTTGAAACTTGAATGATAATAAAGAATGAAGCCTTAATGGCTGTTAAAACAATGATAAAAACTTATTCAGTCTCTGATTGGACGAAATTACAATTAGCATGGTTAGAAAGTACAATAGGAATAAACAAATTAAATGATATTCAATTGTTTTATAAATAACACATAATAACAACCAAAGCCTAAAATTGAATTGAATGCATGACCTTCTAAGACATAATACATAACGGAACAGGGTGTGTTGAAAAAGAGAACAAATAAATTTCTCATTAACCTAGATATCTGAATAACTTTATTTTCAGCTCAATTTTGTACTCAATATGTTTGAACGTATAGAGATCAATACCTATCACCTACCATTCTGTTACACCAAACAAGCTGGAAAGTCAACAATTACTTGTTTCATGGAAGTGGCAGTTACCATTTTGTTCCCCCGAGCAGCTCATTTATTTATGAACCTAATCTGAAATGGATTTATGAAATGACTACTAATGCAATCAACTTGTCGATACAGATACACTGATTCATAGATTGGTACTTGTGTAACCTCACAACAAGTCTGGGTTAGAACTTATAAATCTGCTAGTTCACCCACTACTCATAGTTCACACCTTGGATCTCAATATTACCCAATTTCACTAAAGGTCTTAGTGATCAGAATTAAGAGTTTGTGTGGATTCTAGCCTATAGTGTGTTCAGGGTACGTTTTTAAAGTCGTTGATTAATTAAGTCGATGCCATCATACTTCCATCCCCTTGTTTGCAAAGTCACCGGTGAAGCATCATGCTGTTTTTAAACTTACGTGTATTTGTGTGATGAAAGTCATCGATTGCCATCAGACTCATCGAACCTTATGTACGATACTTCTTAGATGACAGACATGACAGAGCAGACAAATGCCACTAGCATTAATAAATGTGCCTTTCTGAGAATTTCTTTATTCATTCATAAAAAAATTGAATTTATTTCGTGCGAAAACTATGAACTGCTCTTCATCAGAGTATGAGTCATTTAGAAATGAAAGTGATGAGTTGATTATTTTTTTCAAGATGAGAAAAGAAAGAAAAAAATACTCTACATAAAAATCTATTAATTAATGTCGATTTCCAAATATCTCGACACTGACAGCACAGGTTATCCAAGTTGCCCATTGTGGTTAGGTACCGTAATGAAATATACAAAATGTATTTTTCATTTTAATATGCTCAAAACCTGATTTATAAGAATGGCAGCACTCAGTTATTAGTTCCCTCCCCATCATATGTTATAGTTTCCACTTCTTGCAAATCCATGATACAATGATTTATCATTATACAACTCTAATACTGCCGCCAAAATCTGTCAACCTGTTCTTAAGTCAACAGTAATCAGGAGTTCAACACAAAATCATCATGACATAATTGGAATTACTGGGACTTTTCCACCCGTGAATTTTTAGATGATTTCAAAATCATGCCCTATACACCTTACAGTATTCTGATAATTTGTCAAAAGAAAGTTTTTATTTATATTCTCTAGTTTGAACAAGAAATGGACAGAAACCTCAAGAAAAACAGTTTCAGAGACTGTGCTGCATATTAATGATAGTGTATTATTCATCACAATACAACTATTTAGTTATTTTAAAAAAGTATTAAGTTACAGTGTGCACAAGGACATAGATCTGAGACGACATGACGTTGAACCCCTTCCAAACAAAATTTCATCGTAAGCCCATGGTTCGAGCTGTCTTCTTTGTGGGCCTATTATAATATAGTAATAATGTTTAAAATAAACTCCCTTCGTATGAAAATAACATCCCTTTTTATAAAAAATAACACCACTTTTCCAGATAAAATAACCTCACCTTTTGCAGGTCCCTAGTCATTGGCCATGAAAATAACTATTTCCTCATCACAACACTTGTACTCAGTTCATTTTTGCTTCCTGATCAGTCAGACACTCCATCTATCTGTTCCACTTCCCGGTTTTCTTATTGGTCCCACACTCCACCTAACTAAATCACTGAAGTTACTGTAATACGGTTATTGATGAATTTTGTAAATTTTCATTTCCAGATGGAGAACTTACCAGTGACACTTCATGTAACAGATGACAGCAGGTCTATTTACGAAAGAATATCAGCTATAAATTTGAAGTATAAAAACTTGATAGATATTGAGAAGGAATTTTCAGAAAATTCTTGTTTCTCTATAAATACCATTTTGGAGAATGAGAAGCCAGGTTCTTACTTTGAAGAATATTTGTTACCAGATAAAGTGCTTAAAAGGCATGCCTGGCTGTTAGATATTGTGGGACCTACTTCACACCGTTCTTGCTGCTTCACAAAAGCCTATGGACACTATGTTGAAGGAACTGGTTCAGTGTTCTGTCCAGCATCACCAAAAGAAGTAGCTGAAGTGTATGATAAATCTGTGTCATATCCAGCAGGAAGTAGTGAGCAACTTAATTTATTAAAATCTCTTAAATTGCGTTATTTTACACCTAGAGAAGTTTCAAGACTCATGTGTTTCCCTGAAAAAGAATTTAGTTTCTCAGATGACATCAGACAGAAACAGAGATATCGGCTGCTCGGGAATAGTATTAATGTTCATGTCGTTTCATTGCTAATAATGCTGATGACCTCAGAAGATTCCACAGGAAGGCTGAGCGCTGTCACTTAAAAACAGGCAAGAATTTCATTTTTACTGTCATGTAGATATTACGATAATTTGAAAGTAGTACTAATTAGAAATATATGAAAATATTTATATATTATACAAGGTGGGGCAGAGAAACTTGCTTATTTACAAATTTAATTTTAAACAAAGTAATGCAGATATATATTTAATTCTTTAAACAGCATCAAATACAACATTTAAATGTTATGTTTCCCATCATCAGTTTCCCTAAGTTATTTACCCATGAAACAGAGTTTCCCTAAGTTGTTTACCCATGAAACAATCGACTGCCGGCCAGGAACACAACCATGGGGCCCAATATTGAAATGGGTATGAATGTATGTTGTTTGGCAATGATTGAGCAACTGTTAGAAAAGTATGCCTTGACAGCGAACGTGTGCTCCACCTTCATCCACTCCATGATGCTAACTAAACCAAGCGGAGCTACAACTTTATGCCCCACCCTCTTGAATGTGCCTACCCCCACCCTTCCAGGAGCAACCATTGCTTCAGGGCACCAATTTCAAATAAGCAAGTTGTTCTGCCCCACCCTGTATTTTGACTTAATCCTTTCACTGCTACAGTTGTATTTATGCATCATCATGCATCACTGGTAGTCATGCTATTGACACTTACATACGGTGCAACACTTTATGTGCCTATAGACGAAAGAAATTGTCCCTGAGAGCGATTCAAAGTGTGTGAGCGTTTAGTATCATCTGTTGCCTACATCCTGACACATTCATTTCCCCATTATCTGCCTTGAGCTGCCTTCTGTAGCTAAATATTTCAGGCGATGAATTGCACAATCTGTTAAAATGCATTCTATCACTACTGTGATGTGACGTTATGTGGGCTACCCCAGGGTTGCATAAACCAGTCCAAATTTCAAGAAATGCATGCTGTGCTCTTGTTTCAGGAGAAACTGACAAGTTGTTTGCAGTTGTTTGTCCATTTATGATTACAAAAGAAATTTTCAAATTATTCTGCACCACCAGTTTGCACAGTGAATAATATGTTAGCAGTGAAAGGGTTACAAATAACTATATGGGTGATTCTTCAAATACGGGAAAATTTGCGTTCCGGAGTGATATTTCCCGTCAAATTCAACTTTAAAAAAAAATTAAAATAAAAGTTTGTTTCTACTACTTCCATACTATAACTATCAGTTTGAAATGTCACTAACTTTAAATTCTGATATTCCAAAATCGAATTTAATTCAATGAAATGTCATCCACATGCCCTGTCCCAAACCTCGGTTTTGTATATTCTAATGCATTTTTCCACAAAACAAAATGTTATTTCCTTTTCAACTTTTTTCCTGTCAATGAGTATGAATGGGTGAAGAATATTAACCCCTAAAAAATAAAATGAAATAAAATTGTCACCCCACCTAATGAACATAAAGAATGTCCCAAGGGTTTTTGGTCATCCACATGGCTGAAAAGAATGGAATTTTTTCTGCACAAATGAGAAATTTGTAAAACTGGCAACAGTGTTAGAAAGCCAACAGGGCAGCTTGTGGTTGAATTGTAAGGTTGAATTTTGCTTGCTTACAAACAGTTTGGGATTAACAAAGGACTTTGTATCATTTTCAAGGAAAACGTTTTTATTCCCCGTCATTAACATGGCTTCTAGAAAGTAGGCAGAAAGTTAATATTAATTAATTTTGATTATGCACTATGATAAACCTTCCAATTCAAAGTACCTGGCTGAAGTTGAGCCTACAGAGGTTTAGAAATGGCTTGCTGAGACCACTTCAACTCCTTTTTTGTCATCCACATGCCTGATTTTTGTGTCATCTACATGTCTCATGAAGGGGTATGTGGATGACTCTCAAGTCATGTAGATGATAAATGTAGGATACTATTGTGTTTGCGGTGTCTGTGACCTGTACTTAAGATCTTAAAACTGATTAAATGAATTTCTGCTTGATTCCCCCCTCCCCCAAAACCATAAAAACACAGTCTCGTTAAAATTACATTAATTCCGGAGTATGCACACAAATTTGCAAATTTGATGCAAAATCAACTGTAGTATGTTGAGAAAATATGAAATCACATAAAGAAAAGCAGACTGTTGCCAAAGTTAGTCATTAAGGTGGCATTCTGCCATCCACATGTACACGGATGTCATCCACATGGCTTTAAAAAATAAAGAAATTAAAATAAATAAAAATATAAACATTTAAGCTCTGCTAGTGTCATATTATAATCAAGTAACCCCTGAAGTATTTTTGTGATTTTTTTTTGAGATTTTTTAAACAAAGTAAAAATTTGGATTTTACACACTCCAAATTTTCCCGTATTTGAAGAATCACCCATATAAACCATTCCAGTTTTTTAGTACTAAAGAAGAAAATAGTTCAAGAAAAGTTTCCCATTCTTCTTCCTTACCAGCAAATTTAGAAAGTTGAAACTAGGGAAGAGAGTGAGAATAAGATGGAAAGGTGAAGTCAGAATGAAAAATTCAATGCCATAGCCGGGATTTGAAGCAGGATCTTTGGCTCTCCATGCCGATACTCTAACCAACTGAGATACCATGGCAACGTGCCGGTACAACATTAAATTCTCCAACTGACTCACAATCCCAGAGTAAGAGTATTGGTTCAAAATCTGCAATCGTCTGGCTGGCTATTAAAGTCACTTTAACAGAGGATAAATATCCTAATCTCAGGGTTAATAATTTGGGCTTTTTCACTAACTTGTTTCATAGCGTAGATTCCTCTGCCAATCTCTTCAGCCTTGATGTGCAAATTACCACAAACTATGGTCAATCAGAGAGCATGATTGGATGTATCTCAGGGATGTGGCTATAATGGCTTAACTTTTACATACACCAATACGGAATAATTGTTCATAGATATTTGTTGATAACTTCTCTTTTATTAAATCTGAATGTTTCTAAATGTGACTTGACTTATTAAGCAGATATATTTGTGACGTAGCAAATATTCTTTCACATGAAATTGACAAATATTATACTTTAATTATGTGTGCCGATAATTTGAACCATGCTACAGGATAAAGGTGGTTAAAAGAAATACCTGGATTTTATATCTTCACTCTTCTATCACTAATTTAAATGTATACTGCTTCTTTCTTCAAGCACAATGTAAAAATACTTTAATTAAATGCAGTCTAGCAGCGTCTTTGTCACGATGTCTTGTTTGTACGTCTTGTCTCTCTAGCTCGGCTCGTCGTTGCTCTGAATGATTTTCAATTTGCAGTGCCTCGCGTCACCACATCTCCAAGTGCGGGAGTGACGATTTGATTTCTTATTGACTCAAGTAGCTCCATGGGGTCGACATTAGTCTTGAAACAATTTAAAAAGTAACGCTGTTCTCTCCATCAACAATCTTCACGGTAATATACCTGCAAATTTGTTACATCTGCTGACACAAGCGATCAGATTGACTCACTCCTTGCGACACACCTGCTTTTGGTCTATTTTGCAATATGCTTCACATAATTAATTCCCGATTATTATTATTATAATTCTTATACTTCCATTATTTCTCAATTAAAGTATATTAGACCGATAAAGTATATTAGACCGATTTCACATCATGTTGAATCTATGTACATTTACAATCTTATAATTTTCCGGAATGATCGTATCTGTCATGATTTCCTCAGAGGTATCTACTCCCTTAATCACTCCTGATACATATGGATTGTAAGAAGGAATAAAGGACTCAGTTCCTAGCTGCCCATCAAAGTCCGAATCTAGAAATTGATTGGCCCAATTTTCATGGGATGTATGTTCCCTAAATCTTTGTCCTTTTGTTTCACCGATACAAAGAATGGGCCTGAATCCGTGTATAGATATCTAGGAGGGGATTTTGTGGTCTTGTGTCCCTCCAAAACTGCTGGGGCTACTGACTGTTGTCTCACGTAAATTGCCAGTAGGGTTAGAAGTTGTTGAATGAGAAGCTGGTTGTGCAACAGATCGTTCGACTGCACCAACATCGTCGATGTCCATGGTGGGTAACGGTTCTGACACATAGGGAGTATTCACAGTATTCAAAGAAAGCGAAGACATGTCACTAGTCTTAAAATAAATATCTGAACACAAAACACCCCCCGCGGGGTGCACCCAAATAGGATAATAAACACAAACTCTTTCTGGTCCACACTCGTGCATTAAATAATGAAATAGTAGAAACTGCACACTAAAGTGTTTTGCAGATGACAGCGGTTTGTTCTTCTCCTTGCTTAGATACGCGGTCCAATCAGAGACGGAGGGAAGACCCTTCCTGATAGCGGCACTTCATTAGCTCGTACATGTGATTGGCGGTGAAGGAAATCGCTTCTCATTGAAAAATACTGTAGGTTCACTGTCACCCCATAGCACTGAAAAATCGAACTGTACAAAAACGATCCGGTCTCTTTCAGATCTCGACGGGAACTGACTCCAAACCTATGAACAAGTTCTTTGTCAATTCCTATGATTCTAGATTCTTTATATTCATATATTCAGAAAGTCTTCTGGCAGTATTGCCATCATTTTTTTATTACCCACTTAGTTTTGGCTTATCTGCAATAAGTCCTAATTCCTTCGAAGTTCTTTTTTGTATTTTGCACTAATCTTTTATAATGTTCCATAAAACTGATAGTACAGGTTTTTGTATATTTAAGAGTTTGTGGCAATATACTCAAGTAGATCTTGTAGTTTAACTTAGCACATTCTTCTGTTATTTCTACGGAAAATAACATTTATCTTTTGTGTTTAGGATTCTTTTATAAGAAGAATGAATGTCTGCATTCAACTGTTTAGCACCTTTTCTCATAATCAGATATTGATGTTTCATAAGATCCGCTTGTGAAAAGAAAGCAAGTGCATTATCGTCTTTATTCTATTTACAGCAGACGTGTTAGAAGTCTATTTCAATGCTTTTTCTGATTTTAGAAGCCTGGTTGGAGTTTCAGCATTTTTACAAGCAATTTAGCAGATTTGACATTTCCAAATACGCGATATTCCATTTCTTCTGCAAATGTTAATGTTTCAACACTGCCCATAGTTTGTTGCAAAGTATCGGTATTCCTACGTTTTGAAAACTAACTACCTTGTAACAATACTTGTAACGAGACAATAAATCAAGTGAGTATCTTCTTATCTCTTTTGGTTTTGTGATGTGGGACATATTAGGATCCTATAATAAATTACCGGTATAAGAACCGGAAATTCCAACCTTGCAAAAAGGGGTTTTGGCCAGCTTTTTAGAGCGATTGGGACCACCGTGCAGTGCTCCTCATAGGACTGCATGCATGGTCTTGTGGTTAGCGTCACCGGCTACAGATCCACAGGCTCGGGTTCAATTCCCGTTATGTCTTCAAATTTTTCTGAGGTAGGGAGGTCTAGAACGGGGTGCACTCAGCCTTGTGATACAAACTGAGGAGCTACTTGATTGAGAACTAGCAACTCTGTCTGAATAACAGCTGTGACTATGTGGAGAAGTAGTGTAAGGAGCAAGGTAATGAATGATGATAAAGTATTTGGAAAATAATGTTTTGTTATTTTAAAAAAAATTATTGGTAATTACTCTAAAAACATGCCTTGTACATCTGTCATTAGCAGGTGAGCCAAAACCTATATTCAACTGTTTTCTGAAAATTGCATTTAGCAGTGACAGTCATTGTATGCCTTACAAAGTTTTGAGATGTTGAATTGTGATGAGATGACAAGTAAAGTCTCTGAGATTTTGAATGGTTCTAGTGACACTCATGACTACAGCTGGGATTTTTATGTAGTATCAATTGGAAAATATGTAGTGAAATTTGAGGAAATACGTAGAAAAATATGTAAAATCTTCAAAATATGTAATACAGTGAGTCCATTTTATGAGAAAACCTCGCATCACTGCCACATTGCCGTGCTAGCATCGCATTGCATCGCAGTTGTACAAAGCATACAAGCGGTTAATTGCTTCAGTGTGTTGTAGTGAGACACTTGTCTATTGTTGTCGTGTGTTACATAAGACATTTATTTGGTGGAATGTTACTTATTGAAGAATAACCATAGAAGGCGCATTCGGAGATTTTCTCGTAAATATCCTGACTGTACCATCCCTATAAAATCGTGCCTTTCTAAGTCATCTTCAACAGTATCTCAAATAAATGGTGAGTAATAAGCCTCTACATGTAGGCCTGTTTTGATAATAAATTGGTTGAGTTATTCTATTTTCTATTGTTTCTAAAGTCTTGATTTTCCGGTAGTAACACAGTATAAGTATTAATACAGTAAAGAAACTGTGTGTTAAAAGTCCTATGACAACATGTTGACTGGACGACACTAGCGCTCCATGCGGAGATTGAGTAAAGCTACATTCTCATCATATGAAATGGCTTGGGAAAATACATAAACACATCGCAAAATATGTTATGTTAAAAGAGAAAAATACAGAATATTTTTATTTAATGCAAATCTAATTTTAAATTTAAGAAATAATAAAACAGATAATGTATTATATTCTAGTTAAGAAGAGGTAAACAATACCTAAATAGGCTACTGTTAAGGACTGTACCTAGGCCTAGTATTTTTCCTTTAAAATCATTGCCCTTTAATATAATTTATAATTCAAATTATGATAATAAATAGCCTACATATTAATTACGGTACGTAAATTATATTATAGGTCTGTCACGTTGTTCATCCTGCACGTCATTGTTGACAGTGTATTTTGATTCTTTGCCTTATATGGCAATATACGACTTCAATTTATTGTAGGTCTATGTAGCGTCAAGTACTGCAGGATGGACTTCATTAAACAAAACAAAAAATTCAGGAGCATTTGGAATTGAAGACACCGACGGTACAGCAGTTTTAATTAACGAGTTTTTATAGGAATTCATAAACTGTCTGTTTTCGGCGTGTGTCAAGCATAGACGGTAATTTTCACTCAAATATTTTACATATTTTGTTACTAGGTTTTCTTGTCGACCATTAATGACCTATTTTATACACCAGAAATCATTATAACAGAATAAAATATAAAAAAATCTGATGTGAAAGTCACATAACTTCCTCTGCCCCCCAAAAAAGTTTGCAGTATTCACATATCAAGACACAATTTTACCCTATTATTATCCTATAAATACCTCTTCTTTCAATGATGCGACTAAAAGCGCAGGCTAGCCTATATAACAAACTTTAAAAAAAGAACAAGTGACTGCAGACGTTTATTGAACTTTCCGCCGTAAAGAATAATTTCCGAAATTATCGAATATTTCCCTCAGATACTTCTTTACTCTATACCGGGCCAACAATACATCTTTCTCACTTCACATTCTTATATAGAATAAGAGGCCGTGGAAGAGCGTAATTCAGTTGTTTATCACGCAAGATAAACTTTCTACAAACAGTGGGTGAACAGTGGGTGGCCTGTAACTACCCTCAGAGAATTTTTTCGAAAAAAAGTTTCAAATAAAAGTTTTAGCTCTCAGTAAAAGGAACACATGTGCAAATTTTAAAGAAAATCGTTAGAGCCGTTTTCGAGAAAATCGCGAAAAACGAAAATTTCTTCATGTAAAGTCCCCTTAAAAATAAGAGAAATTTGTCGCCAATCTTCGAATCACATCTTCAGAAGGTACCTGACCCAAATACGAAATTTTGTTTTCATACGATTCACCGTTTCGGAGCTAGCCTGTTCACAAACTTCCACACAGACACACACACAGACATGTTTCCAAAAATAGTATTTTTGGATTCAGGGGGCCTTGAAACGTGTATATATGCTAAAAACTCAACTTCGAATTTTAGGGTCGAAAACAATACTTCCTCTACCTATAGTACCTATGGTACGGGCAGAGGAAGTAAATATTACATTAAAGTAACTTGAAACATAACCACACCAGAATCACGAGTAAGCCAGTAGACCTACAATAAATATTACTTATTTTCGTTCTTACCTTTCTGGATGTTTCAAGAAAGTGAAGAAATGCAATTCTGGATTTTGTCTTTTATTATTACTGAAATTTACAGCAGAATAATAAGGTCCTTTCGAATATAGCGTGTTCTAATAAATACAACACTCCTATTTATTTACATACTTCCTGGAGTAGTTTCTGTAGCCTTACTTTATGGCCGCTACGATTGCTAGTAAATGCGTGCGCATGCTCGGCTGGCAGAAAAACGGGCTGGGTTTCTGTACTGTATTAATACTTATACTGTGGTAGTAACGAAACATGGTCCCCGCCGGTGCAAGCACAACAGCGGGGAAAGTGTGAGCTGGGGCATCGCTGTTAAAAAGTTTCCGCATAATATGGCCTCCCTGTATAAAATATTAAATATTTCATTCCAATTTCTTAACATTATGCTCAAGAGACATTCATGCGTTAACATTACATTTTTGAGTACAGTGAACAATTATTATTTGATGAAAATTTACGGTAACCTAGAAACCACATTGTATTAATCTGATTTTGAAAATTAACTCTCTGACCTATCAAGTAAAATCATTTTAATATGAGTAAACACAAATGTAAATGCAAACTTTTTGCAGCACAGTGAACAATTAAATATTTTTCTAAGTTCTCTGGGGTGAATAATAGCCCTTTGTTAGATAGAATGTTCTTATAAGCGGAAAATGACCGCTGAACATTACATGATGTGACTGGGGAAAATCTTAGCAAAGGAATCTTTTCCGGGGAAATGTCCTCAGGACAATCTATAATGTCCCCTTTTAGAATTTTAAACACACTGTGAAATGTTGAATATCCAGGGTTTTTTCTCAAAACGGTTTTTAATTTATTCAATGCACTCTCACCATTCTACCCATGCACTACAATTAGGCCATTCTTATGATGTCCAGTTAAGTAGGAGTAAATGTTAACTGACGGTTTATTTTACGGTCAGAGTAAAGTTCCAGTAAACGCTTCTTTGTTCTTATCAGCATCTAGTTAAAGTTTACTCCCAGTTAACGCAATGAGACAAAAGTCATAGCAGTTGGTACGAGCGTTTCTCAGTTGTCTGCAGCAGTTTTCATCTGTTTTCATTGTTTGGTTTGATTTTGCAATGGATAATGAGGTTATGGCTTATATAAAAAAAATAGAGACACAGCAATTTCTTTCCAAGTGAAGAACAATTGTTCCTGAATATTATCGATGGAAAGTGTCATATAATTCAAAATAAATAAACACATAGTAATGTGTGGCCATAAGAGCAAAGCTCGAAAAGACGTATCAGAAAAAAACCTCTTGTGAAACACATAACTTCTTCTGAATTTAATTATAGTATACAGTATACAGTACGGGCAGTAGTGTGCATACAGTTGTCTTAGCCTAAAAAGGTTACATAATTTGCGAGGCAAGACCTAAAACATAATAAATTTGTGTATGAAATGTGTAACTAATAACTAGGGACCGGATTCTTAGGTTTTTACCTATTTTTTTCCTTACTTCCAAAATAAAAAGCGCTCATATACTTTTTCGAATCATGTCCATAGGATTCACCCACATTAATTCTATGGCACCTAAAAATACCTAAATGGGGTATAAAAACCTAAATACACCTAAACGGGATATAAAACCTAAAATATATAATTTAGGCTACTTTTTTTGTATATTTTGTTTGTCAGTTGAGAAATCGATATTTTGCGGAGAGACAATAGTTTTTGTCGGGTTGAAATTAATACCACCAGCGTTTCGTTCAATCCATTGTCGTCTAGGATAGACAGTATATAGAGAGGGAGTGTAAGAGTACCGGCGTATCCCTTTAAAAATATTCGTACGGACAACCATTGTTGCCGTGTATGAACAAGAATATAGATTTCTGTGTTTTAAATCCCTTGTTTGCCTTTATTACTGCCCTGTTATTCATTCTTAGTGGTCACACTGTGAGTTTTAAGAAGACGTGTTAATTATGCCAAAACAAATGAAATTGAGTTTATTACGGCAATGGATTGGCGACGACCTGAATTTCACTACAGATGGCAAAGTAATATATTGTCAAGCCTGCCAGAAACACGTAAGTATTATTTACCTTTCTAGAAAAGGGGGAAGTTTTCGTCCCTAGTTGATCTGTTGTGCGGTTAGCATGCATAACAACCGAAGGAATGGAAAATAATCAGTTTCACAATAACCACATCCAACCATAAAGTATTTTAATCACTAAATTAGAAGCATCGGATTCGAATCCTGAGAAGGGTAGTGTCTAGATACAGTATGAACTATTAACTAAGAGATAACAGGAAGAACTTCACAGTTGAGAATCTTGAAAGATATTTAGTGATATACTGTAACCAGGAAATGTGAGGCAATCTTATTTTCACTGCTTCTTTTGATTGTTTATGCTTTCTTTCTTCAATTGTATAATATTCTCCTAAAGCAAGTTTACACAAATTTAAGTCTTTAAATTTTAATACAAGTATTATGTATTGAATCCTATATTATTATTATTCTACCTGAAAACTATATTTTGGGCAAAAAACCTAAAAAAAACTATTTCACCTAATGGAAAACCTAAAACAGTGTTTTTAAAAACCTAAAAATCCGGTCCCTACTAATAACTACAGGATAAGTTTATATTACTAGATGTTTTCAAATGAAGTTATTAGCTCTTAGCATAACATTAAAATAAATTATAGATAGGCTTATATATTTTTTATATTACGCTTATTATACAGTTCCTGTTAAAATCTAAAAGAATGAAATCCTCCTCAGGTAAAGTGGTTGTAAAAATGAAAAGAAAGTTACCACGTTTCTAACCTCATCCCTGAAGGATGCAAAACCCAAATATAATCTGATGTACAGGTAGAGGAACTAAAACAGTAAAATAATTGATTGTCCAAACTTTCATAATAGTTTGATCTAGTTTTCAATATTTTTTTTATTTATTTTTATTTTTTATCTTTTTTACATATATTGGCATTGTTCTTCATCACCACTGACATTACGAAAGCAACTAAATAATTTCATCTCTCCATTTTAATTCAGTTCGCAAGAAGTATAACCTCAAAAAATCCTCCGGTTAGGAGTTTACTTGTACATTTTCCTACAGTAAAGATTACTGCCAGTTAAGAGATGTTTACCAACAGTTAACGCCTAACCAGACATTGTAAAATCGAACTGTCAGTAAAGTAACCATAAAAGAAGCCGTAAATATTTTACTGGAGGTGGTAAAAATGGGCCATAGTTTTTCAACTGCATCTTCCACAACACCAATGGAATCTTGAATTGGAAGTCCTGAAGTTACCAAACGTGTGATGCTCTCCGGGAGCCAGCTAAAGTTGCTCCTAATGTAGGAGACAGAACAAACCCCTTTGGAATCGCTGAAGGCATGCTGAGATTCACGAATGCACGCAGCATTTTCAGGGTCAAAAGATCCACAACAGTCTTTATGTCATCGACAGGCTTAAAAACTTAGTGCCCGATCGAATATGTTAACAGCAACCGTACTGTACAGACTTTGCTCGGCGTATGCCATAGCTACCATATGCTAGTTCACGTGATAGTAAATAAACCTTAATACAGATATAGGAAGACCACAAAATAACTTCTCATTATCTAAACTCACATTACAAGCATGCAAAACGATACTTTCTCCTGTTTGTGTCCCTCCCAAATGTTTCAATATATGTTTGCGTTTTAGAACAGTTTACTTTCGGCATGCCGAACACGTATTATAAATTTAAACACGCACAATGACAAGGTACACTGTTGACCAATTTGAGATGCACCGTACCACAAGTGCATTCACTTCTCAGTACTACTATCAATTGCTGTCTTATCAGCCTACGCAATCAACCCCCACCCCCTATTCTCAGGTTGTTGGTAACCGGAATCATCTCCCTCTGTGGGTTCGGGCACTAAGTTTTAAAGCCTGGTCATCAAAATGTTCACCATAAAAGTTCACTGCTTCAATCCATGTTCCCCACCTAGTTAACACTGGTTCTGGAGGCAGTGGTGTTCCTGGTAGTTGTTCTTTGTAGGAGTTCACTCGCTGTGGGGCTTTCAGAAACACTTTTTTTGTTGTTTTTGCCGAAATTAATATGTTGACTTCTGAAAATGTAACTCTTAAGGCGCAATTCCACTGAAGCAACACTGAACGACATGTGGCATGCTACATGTATCCTAGTGTTGCCTGATTGTAGGCGTGCGACAATGTGCCACAAAAATTCCAAATGCCGCATGCGGCATTTGTCTCCCCATGTCGTATTCGCTTTGTCGCCTATGCGTGTAGCATGGGACTAGGACGATTCAACTGAAGCAACTTCAGTCTGGTGCAACATGTCTTTACAAACAATCGCTGCAGCTGCTTATTTGGTAATAGCTTTGAATCGTAAAAAAAAGAGAACAAAGTCATGGTGGTGGAGAAGAGAACTATATGTTGATGGTCAAGAAACTCAGAATAATTTATACAACAAGTTGGTTGCTGATGATGAAGCTTTATTTCGAAATTTTACACGAATGAGTAAAGAAGATTTTGAGTATTTGCTTGAAAAAGTTTCACCTACTATAAAAAAATATGATACCAACTTTCGGGAAGCAATACCACCTCGTGTGAGGTTGTTAGTGACATTGAGATATTTGGCTACGGGTGATAGCTATCCATCACTTATGTACCTGTTTCGGATATCGGAGCCAAGCATTTCTCGAATTATTCCAGAGGTATGCAGAGCTTTGATCGACGTTCTACATGATTTTGTCAGGGTAAGTAAAAATATGAATATTTTAAACCATTTTTTAATTTTTTGCCATATTAATACATATACATACATATAAATACATATTGGTTTAGCGCATATGAATTGATGCTCAATGAGAATAAAACACAACAGTTACATTTCAGTTTAAGAGATATCATTAAATTAAGTAGGCCTACTCATGATCCTACTAGTGTCAAGTTTCTAAGAATCTTAATTGACTATAAATTAACATGGGAACAGCATGTAATATACATTAGTGACAGGTTATTTAGGGTCATTTATTTGCTGAAAATCTTAGGAATTGTGTTTCAGACAACTATCTGCGTTCATCTTACTTTGCATTCTTCCAAAGTATAATTCAATATGACTTAATGCTATAGGGTAAATGAAAACATATTAGTTATACATTGTTATTGCAAAAAGGGGCTATCTTAGTCATAATTGGTTCTTCTTATAGAGAACACTGCAAACCATTATTTTCTCCATATAAAATACTAACCGTAGTTAATCTGTATTCAGTTTTAGTGTATAAAAAAAACAAGTTACCGGAGCTACAATGTAGAAATAGTATTCACTTTCATAGTACCAGATCCAATACCCATATCTATATACAACACCATAGGCTATTAAAATGTCTGAATAGCTGTCAAATTATTGGGCAGAAACTATTTAATAAATTATCAATAATTTATCAAAATTTACCTGTAAATTTCTTTAAGATAAGAGCACATGACTGGTTAACCAGGAATCCATCAACGGGGACTTTTAGAATAATTGATTTTAGTTACTCCACTCTTGAGAATCGTATCAGAGAATTTGCATATTTAAACCCCCTTTTGTAACATAGATTAATTTTTTAATAGTAATATAACGTAACAATGTAATCCTAATATTGTCTTATTTCTATGTAACATTAATCAGACAGCTCTATAATCCTTATATATATTTTTTTCTATGTTATTGTGTCTTGAGAATGCACTAACTTGTTCTATTGACAGGTCATGCAATAATTGTAAAAATGTAAGATTATTACGGCGTTTTACTTAGCTTGCTGTCACTTTGCATAATTTAAGTTTAATAAATATTAATATTAATATAAATATTAATGAGTTCGTCTATTGGTAATTTGTATTGGTTTAATAATAAAATATTATTATTATTATTATTATTATTATTATTACACAAGATGTATATTAATCCAAGATTTCAAGTCTATTTGTCAGAGTTACGAAGTAGGAATTCAGAAATTACTGGAAAGGCCGAAATATTTTCTGAGTGCTTGAATGTTTCTTGAGATTGAGAAAACGTCGATGCAGATGCCTCAGAGGATGCAACAGTGTAACTATCATTGCTGTGAAGAGGTGTACTCGAGGGTGTACTGGTATGAATAGGCATATTTACGGTCCCAGAAGATAGAACAGTGCCACAACTAATACTTTCACAGTTGTAAAGAGGTGTACTGGCATGACTAGATCCATCGTAATTGCCCATAGCTGCTTCAAATAATGTATTATTTATTATGTGCTT
This sequence comes from Ectobius pallidus, assembly GCA_964059195.1. Taxonomy (NCBI): domain Eukaryota; kingdom Metazoa; phylum Arthropoda; class Insecta; order Blattodea; family Ectobiidae; genus Ectobius; species Ectobius pallidus. Next base: position 21,334,655 of record CAXKWD010000012.1, read on the forward strand.
AACCATTGTTCGTGCTCTAGAGCTTAAATTCCGCAGCTCATTAGCCACATGTTCTCCATATGTTGAGCAATCATCTCTTTGACACGCATTTTTTAAAATACTATATGCCTCCTCTTCACGATCCGAAGGAGATAAACCTTTCCTGGTCTTTTTAGGGGCAATATATTTTTCACGTTTCTCTTCACAGTTATTTCTGTCGCGTTTATTTCTCGTTTCATTTAGCTTTCCAGACTCATTGACTTCTGCTTGAGCACATTGAGTGTCTAGGCTGCCTTCTTGTTCTTCTTCCTGCAATTACAAAAATGGAAAAATTGTAATTTAAAATATTTCAGATGCCATACGTACGTTATATTAATTGTAGGGTTTTTTTTTTTCAGATGCCGTGCTCTGAAGACGAGTGGAGAAAGATAGCAAGAGATTTTGAAGTTTCTTGGAATTATCCGCATTGTGTTGGAGCTTGTGACGGAAAACACGTTGTCATCCAAAACCCAAAAAACAGTGGCAGTATGTTTTTCAACTACAAAGGGACTTTTAGCATTGTTTTGATGGCCATTGCTGGCGCAAATTATAATTTTATATACGCTAATGTTGGTTGCCAAGGCAGGATATCTGACGGAGGTGTTTTTCGAGAAACGTCATTTTATAAGAAGTTGGAAAAAGAAAAGCTAAAATTACCTCACCCAGAACCACTTCCTGGCAGCAATAAGTTATCGCCTTATGTAATCCTGACGGATGATGCGTTCCCTCTACAGGAACACATCATGAAACCCTTTAGTGGCCACCACGACAAAGGCACTTGTCAAAGGCTATACAATTATAGGCATTCACGCGCTCGAAGAGTAGTGGAAAATACTTTTGGGTTGCTAGCAAGTGTGTTTCGTGTATTTAGAAAACCACTAATGATTAATTTGGAAAACGCTGAAATTGTCACAAAAACATGCATTCATCTTCATAACTTTCTGAGAAGGAGTAACACATCACGATCACTATACTGTCCTCAAGGAACCTTAGATAACGAAACGCAAGATGGAAATCTTATTCCTGGATCATGGAGGGCAGTTGTCCAAGGCGATACCGGCCTGCAGGATTTGTCACATAGAGCACGAAGGTCAACTTTTGAAGCTAAAGAAGTGAGAAATGAATTTATGAGATATTTTCAATCAGATGAAGGACGTGTGCCTTGGCAGGACCATTATGCCTAACTTTCATGTGTAATGTTCAAATATATATTTAAATATACTAATAGCTTAGTAACATAATAGTGTAACATTTTCGAACACTTAACACAATATATTCTTATTTTATGAACACAATAAACATAAAACAAATTCAATTGTATTGTAATTAAAAAGTTGGCAACGTAGTCGACCCTTCATGAAAATATGAAATACAAACTGCTGTAAAATTGGTCATGGCAATCAATGTTTCATTTCCTGAATATCATTCGAAAATGTACCGCAGTAGGTACAATTCTAAACACAGTAAGTACTATTTCGAACAGTGGCATTTTGAGCAAACGAACTGCTTTCTTCAAAATATAATTTCATTTATTATCATTTACCAATAATATAAGCGTAATAATGAAGTGTCACATTTTGAATAGGCAGATGGCAGATTGGGGCATGTGGTCAGCATGCCGACTCCCACGGCAGTTATTGATTGCTTACTGAACCGGAGCCGCTACTTCTTTATAAATTTGCTCCTCGGTTGGTGTCACGAGGCTGAGTGCAGCCCGTTCCAGACCTTCCTCCCTCAGAAAAATCCTAGGAGGTACCGGGGATCGAACCCAGACTTGCGGGTCCGTAGTCAGCAACCACTAGACCACGCATAACATCCAACAGCAATAGTAAAAATATGGAACATCTCAAGAATGATTGCTGCATGGTATTCTCTATCTCACAAATTGCTGAGATGTCAATGCAGAGGATGTGTAATGTAAAACTTAACAATGATACCACTGTTAAAAGATGTATGAGTGCCTTCCTATTAGTTTTGATTACCGGAGATATTAATAATAAACATGCTAGGAAACGCAATAATGCTGCTTCAGCATGTTAGATAAACTTCGCTTCAAGTCCCTTGACCCCAGTATGAAACCATTTTATTTCCTATGTTGCTTCATAATCTACACTGACTGATATAGCAAATTCCAAATTATATTTAATTTCACATCCATTTCCTCAAATTTATTATTGGTTGCTGGTTTAACAATGGTTTGTAGAATAGAATAGATTTATTTGCCACAGACATTATACAATGTATTAGCAATAATTACAATAAACACACGTGAATATACAAGTACATATTTATCACCCAGGGCCGTAGCTAGGCGGTGGCGATATGTGCCCCCGCCAAGGGCGCAGGTACAAAGAAGGCGCAAAATTAACAATGAAAATCCCGCCTTTTTTATACTGGTGCAATTTATCAAGCAATAAAAATTCCACGTTAATGGAAGAAATCTTTCAGGCTATTAAAAATTACTGCACTTGAACTATCTGCAGTATGCCGATTGTCTACAAACAAAAAGCAGTCATGCAACGTTCTTTAATTAACACGTTTTTTATTGATAGAGTATAACATAAATCATGAACAGTATGGAATGATATAACAATAAAAATTAAAATGTACGTTATTATTGAGATGAAAGTGGTTCAACTCAATCCCTTTCCAGTTGACTGTCGTCCTCAGAGCTACTGCTGTCGGCAGGATTGATTACAAAGCGATCAACAATGGCATCGTATATACTATTACATGCTACATGCAAAAATGACTGACCAACTACATTAAGGTATAACAACAGAAAAAGCCGAATGCTCAGATCTCAATTACTTTTGTTATTACTATTTACTAATCGATCGAACCCGGGCCTACAGATCGATTTAACTGTTAATAAAACATAGCCTTCTTTGACACTGTAAAGGGTGTTTGAGATCAGGCTAGATTTAATTGTCCTTTTAACTCCTTAATGTTGTTAGGCAATGAATTAAATAGTTTAAGGTCAACGTATTCAAAACTTTTCTGGGTAGTGCTGTATTTACATTAAATGTATATAAATACATTTTATCAAATCTCGGTGAACCCATGTTGAATTTGTGGTGGACAAAATAGGGTCGGGGCAGGTTTCCTCGGGGTGCTCCTGTTTCCCCTGCAATACAGTGCTCATTCATCATGATACGACCATTGGTTGCAATAAAGGAATTATTATTTTTCGAGCATGGAGTTCTTATCTCCGATTGGAAAATAATAACTTATGGCCGAATGAGACAACTTAAAACATCATTCTCGCGGACACAGGTCAACAAAACAATCAGTATGGACACTATATAATTAAAAACAGGTTGGCCAACATTTGCAACCCAAAAGTGGATAAAAATCTTAGTTCGTTCAGAATAGTACCATGTTCGAAAATGCACCACCTTACCATATATAATTTGTATATACTTATTTAAAAACTCACCTCAAATTCCTCCTCATCACTGCCAGCAGTTGACAATGTTGATTTAGGCACATCGACGTCCACCAAAAAATTTAAAAGGTCATATGCAAACCATTTCCCTTTTTTGTTGGGAGATGAGCCACTCTTTTTTGATTGTAATCTTTTCCGCTCGCGATGAAATGCCGAACGCAAATTCTTAATTTTCTTTTTCACTTCAGCCTCACTACAACTGAATTTATTCGCTATCTGCTTAATTTTATCATTTTTTATTCTTGTATCTTTGTATTCACAACATTTAACGTTCCATAAAGCAGGAGAATTATGGTACTCGTCAATAAATGATATCGTTTTATTGTTGTTCCACTCCATGTCGCATGCTACAAGTCGCCCCGATCCGCTGGCTGTTGGATAGCGACGACACTGTTCGACATGAGGAATTTTGTCGACTTGGCGACATGGCGACAACAGTCAACTTGTAGCATGCGGCAAGGCGACTTGTCGTTTGTCGCTTCGTGTTGCTGCAATTGAAAGACTGTCTGTAGCATGCGTCATTGCCGCATGCTACATGTTGCCCAAATGTTGCCTCAGTGGAATTGCAGCTTTATACCCTCGGCAACATGTTGCAAACCATGAGCCAAGCACGTCAAATGGAGCATGTTGGGGTAAAATACCTTCAGAGAAGTTGCAGCTTTAAGCATGTATGGTGCTGCATCAAAATATAGCACTAACACTTTCTCTTCTTGAGTTCCGATAGGCCACAACACTTTTAGTCCATCATAAACAAATCTTGCAATAGTTGAATGATTTGTGCGGTCCAGCTCTTTGCAGTAGATTAAACACGGGTTAGAAGTGCTGTCAGTTTGCAACTTTCCTACCATGAGATTTGGTATGTTATGTCTCTTAGAATCAGTTGTTTCATCAACCGAAACCCATATGAAAGAATCTCCGATGTACTGTCTTATGCTGTCCATTACCTCATCGTAGCAAATATGTAGATAGTTTTTGCGTAGTTTTGAATGGTCAGGTATATGTTGCTAGCAGTGTTTTTCCAAGAAAGATCTGAATTCAGTTACTGGAATCTTGTACCATGGAATGTTAGCAGCAATCATTGCACTGCACAAATCCTTATAGAAAGGGTTACTTGAAGTTGAATTTTTCATCTGTGTTAAAAGCATTTGCTTTGTCAGTTGACGTAATTGTTTGTTTTTTCTGTGCAGTGCACTTCTTAAATGCTGTTGAAGCTGGGATTTCATAGAGCATCCTATGTATTTGTTGCAATCTTGACAAATCACTGTTTTGCCGTCAGTCGTAAAACACTCGTCAATTGCAGTCCATGATTTTAATTTTGAAGACAGCGAAGATGACACTGGTGCCATGTTCGCACTATAAAGAACTGAAGTAAACTGTTCACTTACCCACTTTGATTCTGAATGAAACTAAAAACAGTTTGGGATTTAGGGTTAACTGGAATTCCCAACAAAAGAACGAATTTAAAAATATTACTGGAATATCCAGACCACAGTTGCCTACCTCTTTGAAAAGAAAAATTAGACATTGTTTAAAGAGAGATGTAAAGTATATACAGTAGTACTGAGTGCAGAATTTCCAACAGTTTTATGGAATAATTCGCAAAACCATTAAGGCTAATAGGTTTCTTTTCATGTTGTGGTCATGCTCTTAAGTGGCTGTCAATCATCAGTCATCCCTTTCCTTACCTGGTATGGTCATTCCTTGCTTTTCAATACCCGTCAGTGATCTTAATCTTCCTACTGTGGCAAGTGACAATATCCACATGGCTTCAGTATAGAATTTATAGAGAAATTTACAGTGTAAAAACAAAAAAAAATATTGAAATATGTAATTTTATGTAGCATCACAAGAATATGTAATATACTTAAAAATATGTAAAATGAAATTCAGTTACAGTAACCCTAACATAGTGGTTTGTGTAGATATCTCTTTTCCCAGCATCTAAATAGCAAGGAACAAAATATCGTCGCTTAAGAAACGCGTAACTGACACTTTTGGTGAAAATGGCATTTTTATACTGTTGGCATCACTGAAATAGCGCGCTTATGATGAAATATCGGTCAAGATGAAATTTTGTCTCATGACCTTGCTAAAGAGGCATATACAATACCGCATATCTGAAGCAACATAGAAAATTCAGAAATACCGTGTAACTGAACCAGTATACAACACCGCGTATCTGATTTCATTGAAAACTTTATATAATACCGCCTATCTGTCGTATACGGCGCATGGTTCAACTTAGTTTACTAATGCAACACAAGGTGACATATAACCCTCGGATTTTTATTTGGGCTCACCCATTTCCATTTCTGCACCTGTGGATTAAACATTATTAGGCTGCTGTCAGTTTACTTTTACATCAAGATGAGCGAAGATATATTTCATAGTATGAGTTAAGATCTATTCTGACGATAGAAGGTACATTACATGGTAAGTGCTATTTAAGATGTTTTGTATGAATCGATTTTACACATTCTCTTGTAATTAACACGAAAAAGTTATTTAAAAAAAATTCTATCTTGTATTGAAACAGATTGCCTGAAATCGTGCCGAACACACAGGTACAGTCCTGTAGATGACGTGGATCTGCTTGAAGAAGTTGTAGATGGATTATTTACTGAAGAAGAAATAATTGCAGAATTAGGATTTATATTCAGTAATTTTAGAAATTGTACCAGGATAAAACGAAGTAAGTAGCCTATATGAGTACAATATTAGTTTTCGAATAACTGATGTCAGACATTTTTATTCAAAATAGTTTTCTCGAGAATCTTTTGGCTCAAAAAGTCATGAATATTAATGAACATTGGTATATTTTTTAAATGCTATATTTCAAAATAAAGTATTTCATTAGTAGAAGAAACTGCTGGGGATATCTTCACCGGTTGGTGCACCAGAAGAAAGCATAAATAAGACAATTTGTGTAAATGAAGGTGAGGAAGGGGAATCAAACATATCGATGTCTGAAGACAGTGTGTTTTGTAATTTATTTTAGTACGCCCTAATAACATGCCGACAATACCGGGACTTTAAAACAAGGACAGCTACCAGAAATTGTAATATGAGATATAACTTGTGATTCATATGAAAAAATATTAAAACCGGTATCTATAGTTCATACTTTTGTATTACAAGGCCTGTTTTAATTTAAAATTAGATCTATTATTATCCACGATTATGCTATTAGCATTTTTATATATTCATCGCAGATTAATCTCTATGTGTACCAGAGGGAAGCAAGGCAGAGACCCTACCTATGATTGAAGAAGATATTTTTGAAGGACCTTCTGTGAGTGGTTTGACTGATATAAAAGGAAAAATAATAATTTTAAAGCAATAATGACAAAAGAAAAGTTCACGTGTTTTGAATTAAATTTATTATTATTATTAATTTTTCTTTTGCACACACATCCACTATTCTTCCGACTATAACATGAGCATCATTTTTCAGGGACTTCTTCGGGAAATCATACAGAAAGTGAGGAACAGATGAAAGTGAATTTTTTGGGGACTAAATAAGACATTTGTTAGGGAATTTCTAGAAAACTTCCCGAAATTGTCATCGCATTACTTTAAGGAAATGTCTACTAACTCTATCTGGAGCCAGGAATAAATTCTATAAGCAAACTGTATCACCTATACAAAGAAAAAACTTAAAGAAATGAACAAGGGGACAATAAGTAGACACACACTTGATGATATTTTATCAGACATGAATATAGGACGAATATAGGCCCAAAAAGGACGACTGCGACTTATGTGTTGGATATCCAACTGGCAATGTAAATGAGTATGATTTTCAAAAAGGAAAGGATCGGGAGGGGAATACAAAAGATAAGGCAGCGGCCGAATCAGGCACATGTAGAAATTTTACGATGGACTCGCAGGCTGTAAAGGTAGCTCCCTTTTTGCAAGCCAGTGCAATATATTACAAAACTACATTGGCAGTACATAATATTACAGTGTATGAATTGGCTAATCATGGTGTAATCTGCTATGGGTTCGATGAAAGTGAAGCTGAGCAAGTAGCATCAACATTTTCCACTTGTGTGTTACTGACACATTGAAGAAAGTAATGTGCCCATCATTTTATATTCCAACGGTTGCACATATTAAAATAGGAACGCAGTATTGTCGAAAGCTTTGTTGAAATTCACAATGAAAACAAACATTACTGTTTTCCAGAAGTTTTTGGAAAATGGTCACATCCAAATGAAGTGTGATTCAGTGATCAGTGTCACAGAATGCAGGCCAAAATCTAAAGAAATATTCCTCCCTAGTCAATATCCAACTGTGACAAGAGAAGCAAGAAAAAAGTCATTTCCAAACAAGGCTACTTATCGTGATCAGTGATCACACATTCTTCATAGACTACAGTGTCAATAAGCTCTGCATTTAATTTTCCATTCATCCTGAACGGAAACCAAATGACCCTACGGTATTTTATTTAAGAACCTAAGGGTGTCATACATTATAATCTGGACTACACTGAAGATTTTCAGGAGTTGCCTAAGCGGCCTAAGGCCGGTATTCATAGTCGGCGACTTAAGAACTGACTTTATAAAGCTGAACTTATTTGATAAGTCGACTTATATGTTTTTCGTATTCATAGTCTTCTTTAAAGCCTTACTTTATTAAGTCTGACTTCATAAAGCTCTACTTATTCTACAAACTAAAGTCGAACTCAATAATATGAAAAATCACGCGTTCACTGCCATAACAATTGAATTAGCCAATCATGTTTAAGATTTTTTCAGATTCTATGTAAAACAAAGCCGTCTGAGTACGTATTTCGTTATCGTGATATAAAAATACAGACGGCTCTGTGCATTGTAAACAAAGAATTCAGTTCATCCAGTCATATTATGCACCATGTAAGTAAACTGATCAATAGTTTCTTGACTATATCCTTCGTATATACAGTGAAATCTCCGTACAACGATTACCGATATAACGATAATACTCTTTATAACGTTAAAATATTTTGGTCCCGGCATACTTTCCATTAAAATAATGTAAAATTCCCCTCGGTTTTACGATACTCTTAATAACGATAAACCTCCCCACTACGATTACATTTAGAATCCCCGTAAATACATTTTCCTCGGTACAACGATAAAAATAGATCGTGAAAGTCCAAATCATGAACTCCCCCGCCTCGTTTTAAGGGTGGAATCGCCTTCCTTGACCTTGATCGTGCTTCACCCTCGCTCAAGTGCACAATGGAGTAAACCAGTTGCCTGGTCGCCAGTCAGTGCCTGCACTGCACGGCAAGTTTGTTTGGTGGTGTTCGCGTATTGTTGTGCTTCTCTGCCAGCATGGCTTCTCGCAAACAAATTAGTATGCAGCAGAAATTAGCTGTAATTAAAGACATTGACGCAGGCATGAAACAAACTGCAACATCGAAAAAGTACGGGCTTTCGGAATCTACGGTGTCGACTTTCTTAAAGAAAAGGAATGAGATCGAGGAAAAACTCAATTCAAATGCCGTGGATCCTACTAGAAAACGAAAGAAAACGGCAACATTTATTGACTTGGATGCTGCAACCTTGGAATGCTTCAATGAAAAAAGAACTTTAAACATTCCAATAAATGGACCGTTGATTTGTAGTCAAGCTAAGAAGTTTGCTACCATGCTTGGTGTGGAGGACTTCAAGGCTAGTAATGGGTGGCTTGTCCGCTTTAGAGACCGCCATGGCATAACTTTAAAATTAATTCAATGGGAAGAGAAATCTGCACCAACAAATGACGCAAATCTCTGGTGCAGTAATGAAATGAAAAAAAATTACTGAGAAATATTTGCCGGAAGATATTTATAATGCTGACGAGACTGGGATGTTTTACCAGCTTCTTCCTGAAAAGACAATGTGTTTGCTCATAAGTTAGTGTAATAATTTAAGGGTGGAGTGAATACAGTACAGTATAGCAGTTCTTGTGTAAAAATTCTTTATTTCCTTAAATACTTAAAGCATTTCAATTATTGAAGTTGTTTCCTACATATACTACCAATATTTGAACATTTTTTGTAAATTCTCGATATAACAATATCTCTCTCTACAACAATATTTTTTTCTGGTCCCTGCGAAATCGTTGTATCGAGATTTCACTGTATTAGCTTGGAGATCGTTCAGAATTAATACCGGCACGCTTATGTATTTATTTCGATATTAATTATTGTTTTAGAGAGATTCAAAACAGCTTAGCAAGCTTCGGACCGATGTGAAATGCCAGCAGAGAGAAATGCTGATGAAAGATAGGCGATTGGTATTTCCAAAATTGTGTCTGCTTGTAACGAAATCTCTCTTTAAATTCATTGTCACTGTAGAATTTGAATGGATTCATCATGTTTCACAAATAACGCTTTGGGGCGTGGATTTCTTCTAATACTCGCCAAGATCCTCAAAATTACTATTCATGGTACTGGCCTAGACTGAAATAAGTCAGGGGGACCCTTGACTTGATAAAGTACGACATATTTCGACAAATAAGTCGTACTTTAGTGACTATGAATAACAATAAGCTCAACTTTGTCAAGTCTGACTTTATAAAGTAACTACGTCATAAGTCCGACTTGTTTGTGTCAGAAACTCAACTTAAGACGAGATTAAAGTTCGACTTTGATATAAATACGACTTATTGCGACTATGAATACCGGCTTAAGACTCTCAAGGAAGGAGAATTCTCCAGGCTCTACATGGAGAGGCTGAAGATCAAGAAGTCTAATTGGGATCACTTACAGCAACTAAAGAAATCATTTCCTCATGATTTCCATCTAATCTATGACAACATTCCTCATTTTTAAATCATAGCATAAAAATTGTTATTGTTTATTTATTTAATCTATTGCTCAGGCTATTGAACAATTTTCATTAGGCTTCTGGCTTTCCAGTATGTTATTATTTTGCTTGCTCAGATTTCCCGGGCTTGTAGTTGGGTTGTTTATTCCCGACGTTTCACCGAAGGCTTCGTTCGGCATCTTCAAGGGTAGGTCCTTCTCTCTCGCAGGGCTGTACAGCCGAGACCTGCGAGAGAGAAGGACCTACCCTTGAAGATGCCGAACGAAGCCTTCGGTGAAACGTCGGGAATAAACACCCAACTGGACCATGGCCTAGAAGCCCGGGAAATCTGAGCAATCATGATGTAGCCGGCCGTGAAAGCCCACACTGTTATATTATTATTATTTTGCCAGCAGTAGTATGATAAAATTCTTTATCTCCAAATTGTAACTTCAATACAAAAACTGTATCAGGAAACTGTATTTGTACCATGTATACTTGATTTATTTATATTAGAGCACGATTATTTCAATATAAAATATATAAAGAAAAATAATTTGGTCAACAATTATAGTACTATACTACACTCAAATAAAATACTTTTTCTTAAAAAATGCTTCTATTTTTTTTTTATTTTAACAATCTTCCTCTACATCAGAGGCTGCCCTATGACAAAGAATAGCATAACAATTAATAATTACAACAAAGAAGTATATAGTATACAATATAAATGTGTTATTGGGTTAACTCTAAAGAAGAAGAAGAAATAAGAAGTCTATTGTTTCGAATACAGATGGTATCTGAGTATTCGTACAGAAAACTTTAAAGCCTGTAAGGCAATTTCTTTATAGAGCGATGTTGGAATTCCCAGATCTTGAAGTAGAGTGACACACTTTAGAGGGATAGTGCCTCTTGCACCCACCATTATGCCTCGTACTTCAATGTCTTCTAAATTATATTTTTCCTTATAAAAGGGCACTGTTGGTTCATATATTTCCTGTTTCTCTAAGTGCACTTCATGAGGTTGGTCGATATGAGTCTCAAATCTTATAGTAGGATCCAAGATGTATCCTTTACTATCACCTGGTTTCATGGCGATAATGTCGATTCTCCTACAGCTGCCATTGGTGGCAAGACCGTGAACCTCTTCAAAGACATTAAAGCCATTACTTCGGAGGGCACTGGCAATAGTCGATCTTATGGTGTGGTGTCTAGTATTGCGCAGTGCTTCGCTAAACGGGCAAAAGCCAAGGACGTGAGGCAAAGTTTCAATCTCGTTGCATCTTCTGCAACGGTTTCCGTCCCGACTTCTACCCGGAACAGCACGCACTGCTGCTGAAATAAAAATATTTAATTCCGCGTAACTGACATTTTCGTAAAATAATTAAGAGTTCAATACCGCGTAACTAGCGCCACGGTGCCAAAATACTAAAATTCGACTCAATGTTGCCAACATATAATTAGAAATACGTTTTGTTTATTATCCTGAAAATCTAAACATTGTACAACGCCTAAAAGCAAAAATAAACAGTTTTTTGCTTCTCCTGTAAAATTTGTGTTTTGTTAGTTACGCTGTATTGTTTCTTAAGCGACGATATGTAATTACATAGAAATCTCAGCTTACTCATGACCTTGAAGTCTATGAATAAATGTGATGCCTTTCTGTTTATTTTTATTTAATTTTTCCTCTGTACAGCTTCTACTGACTAATTATTATGTCTGCTTGAGTAACTGAACCACAGTCATAGATCCTCTTGTAGTAAGAGGAATGGCTTTTTGTATCGTTCCAAATTTGGGAAATTATCAGCAAATCTGTAGTAGAAAATTATTTGTGGATTCAGGGAACCTCAAAACATGTGTTAAAAACTCAACTTCAAAATTCGGGGTGAAACACAATACTTCCTAACCTAAGTACCTATGGACCTGTGATAATATTAATAGTGACTTGAAAGGAATTTAAATTATTTTTAACATTACCAGAATGTTTTTATTATTATTACTATTATTATTACATTTTTTATTATTATTATTATTATTATTATTATCATTTATTAATATTTCCAGCAAATCATGTAAAAATTGTACTAGGAGATTTTAATGCGAAAGTAAGGAGGAAAGATATTTTGAAGCCCATTATCGGGAATAACAGTCTCCATTTGCAGAGCAGTGACAATGGGGTTACATTAGTGAATTTTGCCAATGTAAAAATTTAATCATAAAGAGTACAAAATTCCTACATCGTGATATTCATAAATACATTGGACTTTGCCAGATGGACTCATAAACAAATTGACCATGCTAATAGGTGCAAAGAGGCACTCTAATATAATTGTTGTTCAAACTTTTAAGGGTGTAGACTGTGATTTGGATCGTTATCTGGTAGTTGTGCTTGTTTGGGAGAAACTTTCATTAAGCAAAGGAACTAGGCAAAATTTTGATGTACAGAGATTCATCTGGAAAAGCTAGAAGAGGATCAATTTAAGAATGCTTACAAAATCGAGATTTCAAATGCGAGGGTAAGTCAATAAATATCTGCACACACTTTTTAAAATTTATTGCAACAACAATACAACACTTTCAATTAACTAATTTTTCAACATAGTCCCCTTTCTTCTCAATGCTCTTGATCCATCATTGCACAAGATTCGTGATGCCCTCAGAAAAAAAGTTTTTCGACTGAGTAGCATGCCACATATGCAGCACTTCTTCTGTTCTTGGTTTGTGGTAATTGACAAGTGGGTAAAAAGGGCGGAAATCTGGCAAGGCGAGATAGGGACTGTATACTCTAACACAGTGGAAGTAAACTTCGTCTTGTGATGACGTTTGTGGAGCAAGTGTACCCGAGTCCCTGGTGTGTGACGTCAGCAAGAGTGCACGGTAGTTAGGGGTGTTTAGAGTAGGCTAGAGCTAAGATGGCTAGTAGCTCGACTGATTTTTTATTTCTGATTACACATTTCTCCTCATCTTTTAAGCCCTGGATGGCAATTTCTATGTCTGCTACATATTATTCTAATTCTGTACAATAGCCTACACATGTTAAAAATCCTTTATTCAGGAATTCTGTTTCTTCTAAAGTTAGGGTGTAGCTTGGCAAATTGATGACATTGCTGGTACTTTGTGTTGGTCTTCTAAAGTTTGACAAATTGATGAGATTGCTGTTACTTTGTGTTGGTGCATCTGTAAGCTTAACCTCAAAGTTTTCTGGTTTTTGTTTTTGCATAACCACTCAAATTTCTTATCTAGATTCTGGTACTTTTGTTTCAACTGATAATTTAGATAGTTAAAAAAGTTTTCTTCCAAGTTTTGCCAAATTTGATTTCTTAAGGCTTTGGATAATTTGAAATGTAAAGTATAGGTTTTTAAATATAGGTCATTCAAAGTTTTGTAATGTTTGTTCATTTCCACTTCCATTACTCTTTTTTCCATGGCTTTCTGTTGTTTACTATTGTCATTCTGTTTTACATAGCCTATTTTCTCACAAAGTTGGGTACAACTTTATTATGAAGGCAGTGATTAAGAAATTTTATATCTGCAGAAATTTTTCGTTTTTGGTATCGTAATTTCAAAAATTGTTTGATATCTTTTTTCATAGCAGGGGTGAAACCGTTACAATCAGAAGTACTTCCTACCTCCTCTATATCCATCTTGATATTGATGTGTCGGATTATTTTATAATTCCCAAAGACTTGTTGGCCCAGTTTTATAGAAACTAATATTGGGAAGAACACAGTGAAGTCATAATATATATTATTAAGGCTATTTTATCACACTTAAACTTCACTATTAACTATTTACCTAGGACTACGTAGTTCTTCTTTTTGTTTAATGACGCTACTGCTTCTCTGGACCGAAAGCGCTTCTGCATCCCTCCATATCGTTGTACTGATGGCAGGGTGAGCAGCCCTGGCACCATAGGTAACGGATGGTATGTGGCGAAAAGTTCAAGAGAATAAGTGAAACGGGCTATAGTTTCAGTTTAGTTCGAGTAATGTAACGGAATAAAGCTCTGACGATAGGAACAGAGTGGTGAAATAGGAGATTATCCGTGACTGGAACGTGACGTGACGTGATTATCTCTGGCTGCCACCCTCCCTCCTCTTCTAAAGACCATATGAACGGTTTTGTCTCTATTGAGTTGTAGCTTGTTGTTTTTGGCCCAAGTTGTCAATCGATTCCAGCATTCTTGCACATCTTCTAGATTAGCGGATCCTATTGCCATGTCATCAGTGTAAGCGAAGAGTGAGAGTCTGTCTTCCATACCTTCCAGTATCCCCACCACGTCTGCTGTTGCCAGGTTGAAAAGCAGGGGACTTGCCGGGTCGCCTTGGAGGACACCTTTGGTCTGTGTGATTGGCGATGAGGTCTGTAGGCTGTCACTAATTGTTACAAAGTTGTGGTGCTTGATGTTGACTATGGTTTCTACCAAGTAGTTGCCTCCACCAAACATTTGCCGGAGCTTGTCTATAAGAGTCTGTCAGTCCAGGAAGTCAAGCGAAGAGTGAGAGTCTGTCTTCCATACCTTCCAGTATCCCCAACACGTCTGCTGTTGCCAGGTTGAAAAGCAGGGGACTTGCCGGGTCGCCTTGGAGGACACCGTTGGTCTGTGTGATTGGCGATGAGGTCTGTAGGCTGTCACTAATTGTTACAAAGTTGTGGTGCTTGATGTTGACAATGGTTTCTACCAAGTAGTTGCCTCCACCAAACATTTGCCGGAGCTTGTCTATAAGAGTCTGTCGGTCCAGGAAGTCAAACGCTTTCCTGTAGTCTATGAAGACGACGTGGTACTTCCTTCCATGATGTCTGAGCGTGTCTTGGATATCGTGTAGTAGACATCCTACGGCCTGCAGTGTTGACCTGCCCTTCATGAAACCGAACTGCTGTTCAGGGATGTTGCTGGCTGCTTTAGCGATTAGTCTGTCTTTTAAGATTTTGCTGAAGATCTTGAAGGCCGTATTTTCAAGTGCAATTCCTCTGTAGGAATCAGGCGAGTTCGGAGGGCCTTTGCCTTTGTACATAATCTTGGGAGTGGAAAATCTCCAGCTGGACGGGATTGTACATGTTTTCAGACACTTGTTAAACAGCGCAGTCAACACTTTCCCTAGATAAGGCCAGGCCTCTTTCAGATGCTTGTTTTGTATTCCGTCTGGTCCAGGGGCTTTATGAGATTTCAGTGTTTGAATTATGCTCTCTACCTCTTTCTCTGAGATGTGTTCAAAATAGTTTCTCTAAGACTAGTTCCGTCATTCAATATCTGTTGAAAGTGCCTTTCCCATGTTTCTAGTGTGATTGACTGTGAGAATTTTGGAGTTCTTGGTTTCAGTGCTTCAAAATGGTTTGTCGTGGCTCTCTCCACTAATTTCTTTCCTTCGCCTTCTACCCAGTTGGCTCTCTTCTCTTTTAAAAGTATTTTATAGTTCCTCCTCTGTGTATTATACATTTTTAGGTGTTCCTCTGCCTTGGTGGACCTCGCTTTATGGAGATACTCCAGAACTTGTTTCTGGTTCTCATAGCATATAGCATCAAACCATGGCTGTGATCTCTTTCTATGCCACGGTACTCTTGTCTGTGCATTTTTTATACAGTTTTCCAGATTCACTGCTGCGATTTCTATTTCCCCTCGTTCAATTTCTTCCATTATGTGTCCTGAGGATGATGCCAGTTCTTCCAGGGTCTCGGTATTTAGAGCACGTTTTACTGTTGTCTTCTCACTTTTCTTTCCTTGCAGTCTCTGTGTCTTTGTTCTGATCCTGGTGACCACAGGTAGGTGTTTCCTTAAGGGGGCTGCCCCATCGTTGGCAAGGGTTCTTATTTCCACGCCTTTCAAAGGTGGGCTGATAAACACCAGATCTATGGTACTTGTACCATTGTGACATATGTAAGTTGGTATCCGTGGGTTACTTAGAAGCAACAGGCCCTCTCCCTCTAGATACTCTAGGACTGTATGACTTTTGACATTTTCTTTATCGATACGACAGTTGAAGTCTCCGGCTACAATTGTGGCCGTGTGAGAGACTATATGGTTCATCACATCAGCCAGACTTTCAATAATGTCTTGTGCTGTGCACTCTGGTTGGAAATAAGCCCCTATAATATTCAGTCCGTTTGCCTTAATGACTAGTAGATTGGGCGAGCTGTAAGATACAACGTGTGGAGATAGATGAGGTTTCAGTAGACAGGATATGCCGCCACTTGGGCGTCCGCGTTCTCCTTGTATTGCCATAGAATGGTTATTGTAATACTCTTCTATGTTAATGTTCTGCGTTAGGAAAGTTTCTGTAAGTATCACTATGTCAGCCTTGAAAATTTCTGTCGTGCAGAGTCTCAAGATGTTGCTGAGGCCCTCTACATTCCAAAGCATCACAGTCAATTCATTGGAGGTCGACCCCTCCGTACTGCGCACCTGGGTTTCGGGTTAGAGGTTATATGTATATGGGTATGTGTGTGTATATGTGTCTGTGTTGTAAATATGCGTGATAACCCATGTTTGTTACAATATGAGGGACGAGAGGAAATCTGGTCGTCACCGAGGTGCATCGGGACATATGAGTTAGGGGCCGAAAGTGCACCCTGGAATGAAGTCCATAGGCCAGACAGTAAGGTGTGAATATTATAGTTTGATTTTGCATCTCTTCATATGAGTGTAGAGGAGACGTAAAGTTTCCACTGTCGGAGCATATAAGATGGTGTTGACATAGGAAATGGGATACCTTTCTGGAGGAGTGTATTTATAAATTGACCATTAACTTGTGCGTTCAGGGGGCACGCGAAAAAGATGTGATTGATATCGCCGATGGTCTTACATTTACAATATGGTGTTTCAGAGAATTTAATTTTATGTAAAAACAATGGAGTGGTTGTATGGTTTAACCTGATTCTAATGATTGAAGAAATAAACCAGCGTGGGAAAGTGAGGTTATGAAACCACTAATGAGAGGGAATAGTCTGTTGTAATCTGTAATAAGCAGTGTTCGAGGATAAACCGTATGACTCCCATGTCCTTTGCCAGTCCTGTCGTATATGTGTGATGATGTGTTGTTTGAATGAGACTGCTGGAAGAAATACCGAAGTAAACTGTCCTTGCCTGCTGGCTTCTTTGGCCAGGTGATCGACTGCCTTATTGCCGGGTATGCCTGAATGCCCAGGGATCCATTGCATAGTAACAGTAGGTCCAGTTTGTAACAGTTGGAACCACATCTGTTTAACATGGAGTATCCACCAATTAGTATGTGCTCGAGTTTGAGGGTCCCGAAGAGCCGATAGCATGCTCTGAGAATCCGAATAAATCACTATAGGTCGAGTTCTAGGCGTTTGTTTAATCCACATTAATGCCTGACGGATGGTGAATAATTCAGCCATGAAAACCATAGTATTACTGGGCAAACGATATTTTTTATCTATGTGAAGTGCAGGAACAGTATACGCTACTCCCACAGCCAGGGTTACAGAATTTTTGGATCCATCGGTAAATATGAAAAGAGTGGGGTGTTCGAATCAACGTTCGGTGCAGGTTAATAAGAAAGTTCTTTCCGTATCTGTGAGTTGTAAGTGAACTGGAAAAGAGAAATGTAGGACCCGATAGGAGCTGGTGTAACAAGGGATATCCTGAGTTCTAACTATATCCTGAAAATACGGTTGAAGTCTGTCAAAAGCCCAAAGAATAGCAGGTTTAGTTTGTCTTCTATTTATACATGACTGTTTGTAGAATCTGGACAAGAGGATGAGTTTGGGAATAACCGGAGAGGAAGTAAATGCATTCTGGTGTAAGAGGAAATTTGTAGCGAGGATTCTTCGTCGGGAAGAATATGGGTATTCAGCCATTTCCACTGGTAGTGCATGATTAGGGGACGAACTCATAGCACCCGCAACGCGTTTAAGGAGAGTAGTGTGTAGAGTATCCAATTTGTGTAAATCTGTGGAATAGGCGTGATCATAAAGAAACCCACCATATTCTATTTTACTACGGATGATGGCTTTATAAGCAATGTGGAGCAGCTGAACATTTGCTCCCCACCATGTAGTGGTTAATGCTTTGATGATGTTACTTCCCCTTTCAGACCTTTGAATAACTTCCCTGATATGTGCACGCCAGTTGAGCTTAGAGTCAAAAAATAAACCCAAAAATCTATGCTGTTGGACAACTCGAATGTAAACACCTGCATAGCTTAGCCTCGGAGGGCGATGTAATGTTAAACGGGTGAAAATCAGACGTACTGTTTTAGTGCCATTTACTGACAGACAGGCCTTTGTCATTACACCAGTGTTGAAGGTTATTCATTGCTTGTAGGTCTGGTGTAGATTCCTGCAAGGAGTGTGTCTGCTTGTATAGGAGAATGTCATCTGCATACTGAAGAATCCTACAATGTGGATTGATAGTGAATTCCAGTGTGTGGGTATAGATTAGGTATAACAGTGGACTTAAACTTGACCCCCAACGATGTTCGTCTCGATTGATGGTACCCGTAGGAGTTTTCAACATAAATCTCTCTGTTTGTAAACAATTTAAGAATCTGAATGACGTTATTTGGGAAGTGAAGATGTGAGAGTGTATCCAGAAGAATGGGTATTTGTACTGAGTCGTACGCTTTAGATAAATCAATAAAGACTGCATCCACCATAGTCCTTGTGGAAAAGGCTAACAACATATCGACAACTAGAACTGTTAAATTATCCAGTGTAGACCTTTCTTTCCGAAAACCTTCCTGATTGTTCCCTAAGAGACGCCTTTGTTTTAAAAACCACAATATTCTTTGCTGTAAAAGAGCCTCAAACAGTTTCCTGAAACAGGAGAGTAGTGTAATGGGGCGAATGTGGTCAGTGTCTCTGATGGATAGTGTTTTCTGGATGGGTAAAATAAGGCATTCAGACCATGATGATGGGATATCTGGATGTCGATAAATGTGATTGTACCATTTCAGAAGAAAGATATGCATACTGTGTGGGAGATGTTGCAACATGGGATATGAGAAACCGTCCAAACCGGGAGCTGTATTCTTCTTCCGTTTCAAAATAGCTGAATACTCTGGGAATTGGAAGTTTATGTCAAAAGGACTGGTTACAATGACTTGGTCCAGAGGGAAAGGGGAGTAAAAAAGTTCTACTGAGGGAGGTGCCAACTCAGAATGGAATTTTGTCAAAACTTCTAAAGGAGGGGGCCGATGCGGAGCGGAAGTATTGCCCTTTAACGATCTGATAGTCTTCCAAATAGAGGAATATGAAGTTTGAGTGTTGAGTGTGGAGCAGTAATTTTTTCATGCTGCTGACGATTCTTCTTGACTGATGACCCGCCGAGGTCGTTTCTCCACTGCCTGGGCAACGACCGACTGCTTGTCCTGTCCTCTGTATCCTTCCTCCGCAGGAGGAATATGACTGACTGTCAGGGGACATTGTCCATTCCAGGCCTTTGAGGGGCTCAAAGGGGGGAACTGATTAAGATTCGGTGTATAAGTCCATTGATCTCTGTACATTTTCAAGGTGTCATAGAAAGTAACATTATGGTCGGACATGATCCCATTTAAGCGGACTTGTTTGGTTCGCTCAGGACATGCCGGGTTATAAGCTTTATGTTTGCCTCTACAATTACAACATTTCAAGGAGGGACTAAGACATTTAGTTTCATTATGTTTCTCTACACATACCGGACGAGTTTTTCTCCTAAATTGGCTGCCCTGGTGTCCAAAACGCCAACAGTTTGAGCATTCGATATCTGGATTTGTCGACCTTTAATTCCATTTTATAGAGGTGTACATAGTTGGGAACAGTTTTCCCCCTGAAGGAAGCAATAACTGATTGCGTGGGCACATATTCAATATATTGTATCCCCCCGCTGCTGTTTACGATTGAAACGTCATAATTCAGCAACTTTCCCATAAGGTGACACCAAGTTAGGGCCAACCTCCGCGAGATTCATTTTAATATCTATTCCTCGAATAATACCCTTTACAAATATGGCTGTAGTGGTATATATGCTACCAGGTGATTGTCAGTGAGAATTTTATGGGTCAAGAATGAATTGGCGTCTGCCGCCGTCGAGAAAACGACTTTGATTCGACTGCTACCGATTCGGGAAATGATTTGTATGTGTGGAACCGCCGAGTCATGTAGTATTTTACCAATCGCTAATGGGTGAAAATTGCCCAAATTTCTAGATTTAGCTTCTACATAGATTTGAAAAGGACCAATGTCCTGAGATTCGTATAGAAATGATGGAACCTCCCTAATGGAGGGTGTAGTATCTTTAGCCCCGACCGGGGATTCAATCTCCATAGATAAATCTACAATTTTTTCCGCTTTTTCCTCATCTTGCACCTGAACTTGCTCAACTTGTGCGACAATGATGAGATCACTCCGATCCCTAATAAGGATGGAAAATGTAACGAACAAATGTGACAACTGTTCGAAATGTTATTTCTTCTTCTTCTTCTTCCTGTTGAGTGATGGCCTCGGCCACTGTTGTGCCATGTAGCCAATTTCATGAAATGTGAGTGTTGGGCCCATTGACCTGCATATATATATACCTGGACTTAGCACTAAATACAATCCCTTGTACTAAGAACTGAGGCCACTTTTTCGACTAGTCTCGCCCGGAAACTATGGCAAGAAACTATTTGTCTGCTCAATACGAAACATTAAATCGCCTTTCTTGTATGGAATTATCACATGTTTGGTTTGGAAATTGAAGATGTTGACGAATCATTGTAAGACAGTTCTTCTTGCATGCAATATAAGAATAATTAATATTAACGTATTAAAAGTATGTCATTATTATAATTAAGATTAATATTAATACGTATGTTTTTACCCGTGACTTCTGTCGTTTCCATACATGTAGGCCTAACCGACAAAATAGCATGTATTCAATACTACACTTATTACATTAAATTAGTATTACGTAGAAATCTTTAGAAATTGAAATATATTGTTCTACTTCAAAATCGTCATCATTCATTTTAAGTGTATTTTATTGTGATAATAACGTTTAATATCATATTTAGTAATTAATCCTTAATCCAGATGTTAGCAATTTTTAGGATAGGCCTATATCATAATTCAGGTAGGATGGCAATGCATGGAAAAATCGAAGAAGTAATAAAAAAGACACAACAATGGGCGGACTTAGTTTTGCATAAAAGGATGAGCTGAGGTAGGTAATGATTGAAACTGATTAACTTAGATTAGCACATGTGTTGCATGCACAATATTTTATTTTAAAAAGTTATGGCAACTACACTTGCATCATTTTAAAATTTCAGCTCAATGAAAGAAACAAGTTTCAGGTAATGACAACTGTTTTACAAGTATAAAACTGTACAAGGATGTTACCTAAGATTACAATAATACATTATATATTGTTAACAGTTGTATGGTTTTACATAGAACAAAGTAAACTAAAATAAGGACAAACATAAAGGAAACTAAGGATCTCTGGTTGTGGACTGTATATGGTTGATTCAGTTGAAATGGCACAACAAACATAGAAGAGAACACTAATTATATATTTTGAAGTAGTAGAAATATACAATAAATTAACAATATCTTTAAATAAGAATTTTACTTCGACTCATACACACTCTATTTTGAGTTAAAATTAAAGGTTAGAAAGTAGAGCATTAAGCTCAAACAAGATCAGCTGACTGTGCTGTCTCTAGAAAAAATGGAATTGACTGTTTGCCCATAAATTCCAAACCAATTTGTATATTCAGAAATTACAGTTTATATTGTAGCAAAATGGGACTGCCTTATTTGGTGGCAAAAGTATATTATATACTCGAATCTAAATAAGAAAAGAGAGCCTCGCAATAGATGCCAACGACTCTATAATTATATACTCTGAATTACGATAATGTAAAGTATATTACTCAACTTTGGAGGCGGCGTGAATGGTCTGATCTGGACCTCCAAATAATGAAGCTTGAGTTGCAAGTGTAGACGTTCTAGTGAGGCTGCTAACTTGTCTTCTGCGCTGCGTGGCGGTTGACTTCTTGCTTGAATGTGTTGGTTCCAGTATGCGTAGTTTAGCATACGTTGTGGTTTACGAAGTATTTAGCCATTTTGATGAAGCTGCCTGGTACATGTTGCTCTGCGACTCGGCGTCTTGAACTTGGGTGTACTGCGACTTGGCGTCGAAGCGTATCATACGGCGACTTATGCTTCAATGTAGCGTCTCGTAAGACAATTGTAGAAGAATGAGGCGTCTCGTAAGACGGTTATAGTTGGAATGACAAACGGTCAAACAGAAGACCTTTCACTCCCCTCCATTACAAAAGTGAGTGCTTTCAAAAATCATAGAGAAGCTCGTCTAGAAGTTTCTAGAGGCTTCTAAATGCAAGGCAGACGATCTAATTGAATAACGAATATCTGAAAAGCTAAAGAAAATTACTTTAGTATTTTATCATATGAAATCTTTCCTAAGAATTTAAAGAACGTTTATGTTATTTAATGAATTATAGAGATCGATATCTTGATATGAGCTACAATCGATATCTCCATGGGTGCTTAAAGTCAAGGTGGGCACTTCAAGACTATGGTTAATTTAAGATACCTTGAAAAGTGCTTTCATAAATTAGTCCGTTTGAGTTATGTTTATGGATTTATTCTAAAATCTAGAATTCATTTCTAAACATTAAAATACATTCAGAAATTTGTAGATTAAAATAAGTTCAGAAATTTTTCTAACTTTATGTATAAAGTTACATGCTGGGGGGCACCCCGAAACCAAAAAATTTTCTTGCAAGGGCAATAAGCATATCATACTGATGGGTCTTTTTAGTACTGAATTAGCTGTTTTTAGAGTAACTACTCTAACTGAACCATCAGGTCCAGGGTACACTTCAAGTATTCTGGCTAAGGGCCACACTAATGGTGGAGCATTGTCCACTTTCATTATAACTAAATCACCAACCTTTATATTAGGCTGCTCTGTCTGCCATTTCTGCCTCTGTTGCAGAGTGTTTAGATACTCTTTAGACCATCGGTCCCAAATATGTTGTGTCTGCTTTTCAATTAATTGGTAGCGTGACAGTCGGGAGTCAGGTGTAATTTTCAAAGAAGGGCTAGGAATGGAGTTTAAGGGAGCACCAATCAAAAAGTGTCCTGGAGATAACGCTGAGAGGTCATTGATGTCACTGCTCATAGGAGTCAACGGTCGACTATTTATGATTGCTTCTATCTTACACAATGTGGTGTAGCACTCCTCGTACGAATAGACTGTGTTGCGCATAGTCTTGTACAACAATGTCTTCATACTGCGATTACTTCTTTCGACCAACCCTGCCATGTGGCTAGCCCTGGGCGGTAAAAAATGAAAGTCCATACCCATGCTGGTAGTATATTGCAAAATTTCCTGCTGCACAATTTCTGACTTAAATATGTCATATAGTTGCTTCAATTCTGTTTCTGCTCCAACAAAATTTCGGCCATTATCTAGGTAAAGATGAGCTGGAAGTCCACGACGGGAGGTGAATCTTTGTAATGAGGCTATGAAAGCTTCAGAAGAGGCTGAGGTCACCAAATCAATATGTACTGCCTTGGTTGCTAGACAGACATACATACAAACGTAGGCTTTGTAGGTGGTTCTACTTCTACCTGACACGGGTTTTAAGGTTAGAGGTCCCACATAGTCCACAGCAGTGGCTTCAAAGGCTCTTCTTTTAGTCACTCTGTGCTCGGGCAGGTTACCCATGATTTGCTTTGAAGATAATGGGTGGTGCCTAAAACAAATCAAACATCCTTTGAGTGCTGATTTTACTGTCTGTACTCCTCTAATGGGCCAGTACCTTTGTCTGACAGTATATAGTAGCCCTTGGGGTCCTTCATGAAGGTTTTTAATATGTAGATCTCGAATGATCAAAGCGGTTAAGTGGTGCTTTGAGGGTAGCAATATCTGATGCTTGCTATCATAACTGAGGTCAGAGCGTTGTATTCTTCCTCCAACTCTCAGAAGGCCTGCGCTGTCTAAGAATGGATGCAGTGGCAATAAAGGGCTGCATCTATCAACATAGTTTTTTTGCTTTAAATGTGCAATTTCTTGGCCAAATGCTTCTTGCTGCAATTGGCGCAGTATAACATCATGAGAAGCTTGAAATTCTGTTAAGGTCAAAGGGCCTGTAAGCTTGTCATTCTTGTTAAGACAGTTATGTTTAAATCTTAAACAGTATGCTACTATTTTATTTAGCCTACTAAACGTTGAGTATTTGTTCAGTAAATTGTCTTGTGGTTGGGTTACCACTAAGGCTTTGGCTGAAGCTTTCAATTCTGATAACTCTTCTGTTGGTGTAGTGATATGAATTGTGGGCTCTTGAGCTTGGTCAAGTTTTAGAAATTCAGGTCCATTCAACCACAGATGATTGTTTTTCAATTTGTATGGGGTGGTAGGCCTGGTTATTACGTCAGCAGGGTTATGCTGAGTCGGCACATAACTCCAAATACAATCTTTTGTGAGTTGCTGTATCTTGGTAACTCTGTGAGCTACAAAATTGCTCCATTTATGGGGTTCTTGTGTCACCCATTGCAATGTTATCAAGCTGTCGGTCCAAAAATGTACATGGCTGATGTCTACAGTCAATGCTGATTTTATTTTGGCATAAAGCTGGGCGGCAAGCACTGCAGCGCATAGTTCTAATCTTGGTAGTGTGATTTCTTTAAGTGGTGCAACTTTGGATTTGCTGGTTAGTAGTTGTACGTGGTTGTATCTTTTCCTGCCAGTAGTTTTTACATAACATGCAGCTCCATAAGTTGTAGGACTAGCATCACAGAATATGTGCAGTTCAAGCTTAGAGTAATGAGAACTCAATACATTTCTGGGAATTCTGTAACTTTGTATTTCTGGTAACTGGTTGTTGAGATTTTCCCAAGCTTGTTGAATGTGTTCTGGGGCTTCTTCATCCCAACCAATGTTGCATAACCATATTTGTTGCATAATGCGTTTTGCAGGGGCTATAATAGGCGATATAAGTCCTTGAGGATCAAACAATGTACATATGGCTGATAGTATTTGTCTTTTAGTTTTTGCAGTTGGTAATTGTCTCACTGAATACTGAAGGGCGTCAATTTTAGGGTTCCACTGCAAACCTAATGTTTTAACTGTATCATCGTCTTCCAATTTAGTAATGCTTTCAGTCGATCTCTTGTTGCTGGGTATGGTTTGAAGTACAGAGTCTGAATTAGAACAAAATTTTGTCAGGTTAAAACCTCCCGTATGCAGAAGCTGGGTGAGTTCTTGGGCGACATCTATGGCTTCTTGCTCGGTACTAAATGTTGCTAAGAGATCATCGACATAAAATTGGTTAGAGAGAATTTTGGCTGCTCTAGGATATCTTTCCTTTTCATCGTCAGCCAGTTTGTTGAGCACTCTAGTAGCGGCATAAGCTGAGCATGCTTGACCATAAGTTACTGTGGCTAACTGAAATATCTTTACTGGTTCGTTTTTGTTATAACGCCAGAAGATTCTTTGATAGCTTCTTTGTTGTGGTTGTAAGAGTATCATTCTATACATCTTTTCGATGTCTGCATTAAGCACATAAGGATGGCATCTAAATCTTATTAATGTAGTATACAGATCAGGCTGTACACAGGGTCCAGTATACAATAAATCATTAAGAGATAGTCCAGAAGAAGTTTTGTAGGAGGCGTTAAACACTACCCTTAGCTTTGTAGTAGTAGAATCGTCTTTGATTACATGCTGATGAGGTATATAATATGCATGGGGACCGTCTTCATAATATCCTTGGTGGATTGGTTCCATGTGACCAAGTTCTTCATATTGAGACATGAAATCTGCGTATTGTAGGTGAATTTCTGGGTTCTTGAGGAGTCTAGATTCTGTGGAAAAGAAACGTTTCAAAGCGCCATCTCTAGAAGTGCCTAAAGAAGTTGTAGGTGCTTTAAAAGGTAATGTCACCATGTATCTGCCTGTATCAGTTCTTTGAATCGTCTCGGTGAACAGCTTTTCACATTCTTCATCCTCCTGCGATCGAGGGGGCGTGGCAGTTTCTTCTATCTCCCAAAACTTTTCCATTTGCTTGTGTATTTGCTCAGTGATGCTGATGTGACATTTAGCAATTTGTTGTCTAGGCTTTTGGCAATTAATTTGTCCAGCAAGGATCCATCCAAGTCTTGTCTCTCTTAGGGATGCTTTAAGATGATGTTGGTTGTACACTGTAATAGTTCTCCCAGTTATCAAATTCCAAAATATGTCAGCTCCTAAGAGAATGTCAATATGAGCTGGTATGTTGAATTCAGTATCAGCTAAGATAATGTCTTCAGGAATTTGTAGGGCTCTTACATCTATGGGCGCACTGGGAATATCATTGGCTATTTGCTCTATTACCAAACATTGCATATGGCGTTTATAACCTTGCCCGTAAGCATCTCTCAGTTGAAAATTACTTGTTTGCAATACGTTTGAAGTGTGTAGGTTCACACCTGTGACAGCTACTGATGTTTGTTTTGTAGGTAGTTGAAGTTTGTCAACAAGATCTTTTGTTATGAAAGTATGAGTTGCACCCGAGTCCAAAAGTGCTCTTGCTTTATGAAATTTGCCGTTTCTGGCTTTAACAAGAACTTGTGCTGTTGCTAGAAAAGTATGTATGTTACTGTTGGCTTGAGCATTATTAGCAAATGCAGTACCTGTAGTGTTAGGAGTGGAAGCTGTTGGCTGTTCTCTCCTTTCTGCTCGCTGCTTTGTGGGCGTTCTATAAGAGCTTTGTTGCTTATGGGACGAATGATAAGAGTTATGGGAGGTACCATTACTCACAGGTTGCCTTTCTTGATGCAACATGGTGTGATGTCTCTTGTGACAAGTAAAGCAATTAGTAGATTTACAATCACTCAGGCTGTGATTTCCCCTTAGGCAATTGCTGCACAGTCTGTTGCTGGATACAGTGTTCCATCTTTGTTGATTGTTCATGTTGGCAAATCTAGGACATCTAAACAACAGATGCTCTTCGTTACAGAGTAGGCAAGCATTGTTTGCATTAACCACAAATGAGCGGGAAGTGCTGGGCTTATTGTATACTTGCTTAAAGCTATTGGGTTTTAATTGGCAAGTAGTTTCCTTGGAAAGCGATTCTAGAGCTTGTCCTCTTTTTTGCAGGAATGTACAGAAGTCTGCAAAAGTATCTGGTTGATTAGAAGAGCTTTCTAAGTTCCATGCCTTTAGCGTAGTGGAATCTAATTTGGATAGCATGAGGTAAACCAGTATGTAGTCCCATCTCAGACTGTCTTGTGTTATAGATTCTATGGATCTAACCTGGCGTTTGAAGTGATCAAGCAAGTCCATCAGTGATTTTGAGGATTCTCTGGGAATTCTCTCATATTCCACAATGGATTGCAACAGATGCTGTAGAATAACTTTGTTGTTTTGGTATCTCTCGTTGAGAAGGTTCCAAGCTATTTCATAGTTTTCTGCTGTGAGAGACAGAGTGTCTATTAATTTAGCTGCTGGGCCTTTCACTGCTAGTCTCAGATAATGAAATTTCTGTACTGCACCTAGCGAAGTGCTAGCATGAACCAGTGAAATGAACATTTCTTTTAATGGCAGCCAGTCTTCATGTTTGCCATCAAAGTTAGGTAGGTCTATTTTAGGTAGATTTACTCTTGTGTGATCGGCTGAAGTTTGCTGAATCACATTTTGAGGCACTTGTTGTGTGTTGTTCAGCTGAACAAATTGTCTCTCAAACTGCCTGATATGTCTATAGGCTAGGCCTATAGCTGAATAGTATTTTACTTCGAATTCTTGCCTTTCTCTTTCCCAGTCGGGGTCACCTTGCAATGCTTCTAATTTGGATTGATATTCGTCGAATTCTTTATAAAGGGATTCTTCTTGAGCCAAACGACACTTGGCTTCGTCTACACTGTATTCACTTATACTAAGTTCTTCCACATATTGTTTGAATCTGGTGAGTCTTCCTTTTATCACAGCACGTTTCTGTTTATAGTTTTTTACTTGTGAAGCCTCGGTGGCAAGCACTTGAGATTGTTCCTTATCTGTCATGGTGCTAACAGGGTGGGCAGTGTGTGTGGATAACTGTCACTTACCTTACAATATGCTGAAATAGCTGTTGTAGTCCGACAGGCCAGACACAGCTTTGAGAGCGCAGGTACTCTCTTGATTTTACAGTAATTGTTATCTGTGAAATCACCAAGTTGTATTAGTATTGAATATACATAAACATTTACAAAGTACAATTTAATGTTATGCCATTCAAGAAAGGAAAGCATCAGGATGCAGAAAAGGTGGATAAGGTTCGCTGAGAGTCAGAAAATATGAATTCTGCTCGGCAAGAACCAGCAAATATGTAATCTGCTATGTTAAGGAACAGGAAATACATCCAGCCCTGTTGAAGGGCAGAAATAGATCCGGCCCTGATGAGGACCAAGAGAAACTTATGTAAGGTTTTACATAGAACAAAGTAAACTAAAATAAGGACAAACATAAAGGAAACTAAGGATCTCTGGTTGTGGACTGTATATGGTTGATTCAGTTGAAATGGCACAACAAACATAGAAGAGAACACTAATTATATATTTTGAAGTAGTAGAAATATACAATAAATTAACAATATCTTTAAATAAGAATTTTACTTCGACTCATACAAACTCTATTTTGAGTTAAAATTAAAGGTTAGAAAGTAGAGCATTAAGCTCAAACAAGATCAGCTGACTGTGCTGTCTCTAGAAAAAATGGAATTGGCTGTTTGCCCATAAATTCCAAACCAATTTGTATATTCAGAAATTACAGTTTATATTGTAGCAAAATGGGACTGCCTTATTTGGTGGCAAAAGTATATTATATACTCGAATCTAAATAAGAAAAGAGAGCCTCGCAATAGATGCCAACGACTCTATAATTATATACTCTGAATTACGATAATGTAAAGTATAATACTCAACTTTGGAGGCGGCGTGAATGGTCTGATCTGGACCTCCAAATAATGAAGCTTGAGTTGCAAGTGTAGACGTTCTAGTGAGGCTGCTAACTTGTCTTCTGCGCTGCGTGGCGGTTGACTTCTTGCTTGAATGTGTTGGTTCCAGTATGCGTAGTTTAGCATACGTTGTGGTTTACGAAGTATTTAGCCATTTTGATGAAGCTGCCTGGTACATGTTGCTCTGCGACTCGGCGTCTTGAACTTGGGTGTACTGCGTCTTGGCGTCGAAGCGTATCATACGGCGACTTATGCTTCAATGTAGCGTCTCGTAAGACAATTGTAGAAGAATGAGGCGTCTCGTAAGACGGTTATAGTTGGAATGACAAACGGTCAAACAGAAGACCTTTCACTCCCCTCCATTACAAAAGTGAGTGCTTTCAAAAATCATAGAGAAGCTTGTCTAGAAGTTTCTAGAGGCTTCTAAATGCAAGGCAGATGATCTAATTGAATAACGAATATCTGAAAAGCTAAAGAAAATTACTTTAGTATTTTATCATATGAAATCTTTCCTAAGAATTTAAAGAACGTTTATGTTATTTAATGAATTATAGAGATCGATATCTTGATATGAGCTACAATCGATATCTCCATGGGTGCTTAAAGTCAAGGTGGGCACTTCAAGACTATGGTTAATTTAAGATACCTTGAAAAGTGCTTTCATAAATTAGTCCGTTTGAGTTATGTTTATGGATTTATTCTAAAATCTAGAATTCATTTCTAAACATTAAAATACATTCAGAAATTTGTAGATTAAAATAAGTTCAGAAATTTTTCTAACTTTATGTATAAAGTTACAACAGTGTATATGTTACAATATGATACAGTTTAAAAAAACATAATTACACATATCAACACAGCGACACTAATAATATTTAAATCTTTTTCTGAAAATGTTGCTACAAACAAATAGGACACATAAACATACATTATGTACAAGTAGGCTACAAGGGATATCTACTACCTTGATAGGTTCATTGGCTAAACATGCTGAAACAGAATTAGTTTAGTCAATTTACTTCTTACGAAAGTGGCATTTCCTTTTGCAACTTTCAATGTATACTTCTTTCCGTAGGATTTTAACCTTATACCTAAGTACATCTTAATTATTGTTTTTGTTAATTGCATTTCATGTGTATCTTCACATCCAAAATCTTCCCTTGGGGGGTGAGAAGAAAACAATGGAGAATTTCTCATTTCAATAATGTTATTAATTACAGAACAAGTAATTAACTTATCAATGTTTTTAATTTTCATCATATTTTGATGAAAGATGTACTGCTGAAATGCCTTCTCAGTGTATTGTACAATCAAAAATACATCGTCGGATGGATCTATGAGTCCACCTCTGGAAACATATGAAAGAAATTTACGATATTGCAATACGGCAGGCAACTTAACATAATTATGGTCACTAAAGCGATGTGACTTTTGTTGATTAACCAACATTAGCTTACAATGCTTGCAGGTGATGCTTTCAACTAGTTTCCTTACTATATAACCACCTACGTAACATAGAATATTCTCTTGATAACAAGATAGAGAGATGGAATCCAGCGAATTTACCAACAACATTTCTTCCTGTTTCTCACTGCAATCACTTTCATTCTCATCTAGTCTTGAGATACTTTAAAGTTCTCGCTTTTCTGACCTAAAAGGGAGTATTGTTTCTGTGCTGGGGCTTTCTACGTTAACACAATTACCACTGCTAATCACAGTATTCCTAAATAATAATTTTCTCAGTGCCCACTTGAATTGCAGTGTGTTGGGATTGTTATTCCAGCCACCTCTTGAACGAATACAGGAAAAGTACAATTTAAGAAAGAGAAGTCACAGGTAAAACCATTCGTATTGATAAAAATAAATTATTTGGAGGAAATGTTCACTCTATCGCAATAAATTTTCAGGCATATATGCCTACTTGACATTTCTTGCTGAGCAGACAAATAGCTTCTTGCCAGATTTTCCAGGCGGAGCTAGTTGAAGCTAGAGAAATATGAAGTTTGGGCACTGAGTGTGGAGCAATAATTTTTCCAAGCAGCACGTTTTGCCGATTTGATAGTTTTAGCAGTTATTGTCGTTTGTCGTCTCAAGAGGAGATAATTAGCATTGTTAGGTTGTCGAGTATATTGACTGAAAGCATGTTGACGGAGAGCGACCGCTCGTGAGCAATTCGGGTTCCACCAAAATTTACTATAAGTTCGTCGGTGAGGGGAGAAAGATTGGCAAATGGGATGGTACAAATTGAGATAGTCGTTAATCGGTGTGACAATGCTGTCATACGCCCTCGAAGATTTTTCATCCACAGGAAGAGTTTGAAAATGGTATGAAAGAAAATCGTGGTAGTGATCCCAGTCTATAGCTTGGAATCGGCGTCGAAAAGGTCTTAACCGAGTACCCATCATGCAATACTGTTCAGATCGTTGGCTTAGGGGAGAGTAAGTAAGAAGAATGGGAAAGTGGTTGCTCCCTAAAGAGTCCGGATGTTTTTTCCACTCCACAGATGCTGCAAGCTGTGATGAAACAAACGTTAAATCCAGAACAGATTGGGTATGAGTAGATGGGTGTATCGCTGTATGAGTATCAGAGTTGAGACAAATAAAGGAACTAGCAGAAATCGCTCGATATAAATTAAGTCCTTGTTGCGTGGTGTTGGAGCTATACCAATGGGGATGATGGGAATTAAAATCCCCACCCACAATCGTTGGCCCCTTAAATTGAGACAGGAAAGTATTCCAATGCATTGTGCTAACCCGGACGTTGGGAGGTTTGTATATGGCAACAAGTACAACTTCCTGAATTTGAATCGCAGTAATATTGACATCATGTGGCGGTCTAAAATTAACTGTCTTGTAGTTGAGGGAAGAGTGCACTAACACTGCAGTGCCCCCACGTCCATCCGGTCTAACCGTTCGCAAGATATGATATTGTTTAAAGAAGAAGTAGGAATCAGGGGGAAGCCATGTCTCAGATGTGAGCATGACATTAATGATCAGGATATCAGCTAATCGATGTAGTTCAGGCAATTTACTTCGTATACTTCTGGCATTCCATTGTAAAATCTTCATATCGTGTGTGAGTGTATGTATTTGCGAACGAGGAGTATAGATATTATTAAAGAAAATGAGTTTCTACCAGGCGAGATACGTGTTTCATGAGATGATATTTGAGGGAAACGAACCCTTTGGCCCGTGTAAGTTTCCCTAATTCATAGAATAGGCTGTTGACTTTGGCCTTGAATGTATCCACATCCACCTCTAGATCCTCTGGTATGGGGACATCTGGAGGGGTCGGAACCTTTTTGTCCAGTTTTGATATGGGAGGCGTCTCCCTAAGTGTGGAGGACTCTCTTTCTTTCTCTCTATCTCTCTCTCTTTCTCTCTCTATCTTTCTATCTTTCTCTTTCTTTATCTATCTATCTATCTCTCTTTCTATCTCTCTTTCTCTCTAATTGATATTACCTGAAAATATTATGTATATACATTATCTCTATCTATCTCTATCTAGATAGAAATATTATGTGTATACATTATTGAAGATAGATGTTTATTTCAGAAAGTGATTCGCATGTGTTTGTTATGGGAACTGAATATTTGTCCTGTTAAAGTCACCACAAACTGGGGGCCTTGGTCCATAAAGGCTTCTATTATGATGATTTTACTTATGGCAAAGTGTGCTTTTGTAATTTTTACCACACGGAAATTTGTTTTGTTTCCTTAGCAACAAGATTGCGTGCGGGAATGTCAAGTTACGATCCACATCAACAATATTCGTAAGTACCACTAATTAGTTACGTCGTGCAAAAATGTATTTATGAAACCACAGAATATTTTTTGTGTTGGACATTACATATGTGGGGACCCGGGTTTGTGTCAGTGTCAAGATGGCTAGTTGGGTCGGCTGGCTTATAGTCATATGTGGAGAAGATGTATTGTCCCTAACTTTTGTAATCGAATAACTTCACACGCTGCACTGTTCACTTTATAAATAAACACTGTACGTACTTGGGGTAAGTATTCGTCTAAACACAGCTGAAAGGGAATAATTATTAGGCATCCTAGCACTTCTATTTTAGATATAAATAAATAAATCTTGATGTTCTAAACATTAAGTTTTATTACTCATTTCTTACGTTACATTTATTGTTGAACATATTGAAAAGTTGTTTCTACTAAATGCTATTGTTGCTAATAAATAAAGTTGCTTATATGCAATAAAAAAGTTGTAATTTAGTTACACAATTTCTTATTTATTAATAAAAATAAATGAAATCGTTTCTACTAAAATATTAATTAGTATGCAATTTATGTTTATTATTGCTAATGAACAAAATTGTCAATATAAAGTAATTACAAAAAAAAAGTAAGTTAATATTACAATATTTTTATTTATTAATAAAAATAAATAAAATTGTTTATCAAATAAGATTTAAGATGGAGATACAATTTTCTATTTAGTGTTTAAAGTAAATAAAAATTGTCTCTACAAAAAAAATCTACTGTCTATCAGCACTATCGCTGGTTAGTCAAAAGAAATACAAGTTTCTTATAGAAATCTTTAAATCCATCAACACTGTGGCTGGTTACACAAGAAATACAAGTTTCTTATTGAAATCTTTAAGTCCATCAGCACTGTGGCTGGTTACACAAGAAATACAAGTTTCTTATCGAAATCTTTAAGTCCATCAGCACTGTGGCTGGTTACACAAGAAATACAAGTTTCTTATTGAAATCTTTAAATCCATCAGCACTGTGGCTGGTTACACAAGAAATACAAGTTTCTTATTGAAATCTTTAAGTCCATCAGCACTGTGGCTGGTTACACAAGAAATACAAGTTTCTTATTGAAATCTTTATTTGAACTCATCAGCATTTTGACTTGCTGGCTTTAATGAAATGCAAATTTCTTATTAAAGAAATTATTTGAACTCGTCAGCATTTTGACTTGCTGGCTTTAATGAAATGCAAATTTCTTATTAAAGAAATTATTTGAACTCATCAGCATTTTGACTTGCTGGCTTTAATGAAATGCAAATTTCTTATTAAAGAAATTATTTGAACTCATGAGCATTTTGACTTGCTGGCTTTAATGAAATGCAAATTTCTTATTAAAGAAATTATTTGAACTCATCAGCATTTTGACTTGCTGGCTTTAATGAAATGCAAATTTCTTATTAAAGAAATTATTTTGTTTTACTTTACTAAGTAAAAAAAATCATTGCTGAAACTTAGGTTTGGAATTAGCTTCAAGTATGTAAAAAATTATTACTTACAGAAAATGAAGGACCTGTAGTCGAATTCCATGTCCATGATTGCACTTCAACAAGCTTGAAAAAACTGTGTCCCCGGCGTTGTAAAACGTCGTATATATCAACTTAGCATCCCTCGTGGGGACCGCACCCTGAGCGGATTGATACTACACGCCGATGTGAATAACTTCTCTGATAACAGAAATAGTTCTATCGCGCGTACTTTGAAATGGCCTATTTAGCCCGTAAACTGTTAGTTCCGATCAAAAGCGCTACAGTCAACTCCCTTAGGTGCTGGGGGCCTCTAGCGGCAATCTACCTGCACTTCAAGTAAACAAGGATTTTCTATCTTCGTCTACTCTCAGGATATTGCTTATTCAGCGCATCCCACGCTTGGATATTAGCGCGAAAGAATGCCACGTTTGCCATTTCAATTCGCTACAACTAATATCTCTCTAAAGGAAATGACTGTGCTTCTTATCAAGTACTAGTTTCACCTTACATCCGTACCATCAACAGGCACTGTACTTATGAAAGCAATGTTTAATTAAAATATATTTTAAATATTTTAATTCCCTAATTCTCTTCCCTCGGGACCCGACACATATAAAATTACATTATGTGCAAATGTCTTCAGTGCGCTAGACCATTAAAGGTAATCAGTCATGAGGAGAGAGATCATGTCCGGCGCTGAGAGTCGAACTCTGACTACCTCAGTTGGTAGGGCATCGGCATATGAAGCTAAAGGGTTCGAATCCCAGCTTCAGAGGCATTTTTCTCCTAAAATATTCTCATGTAAGTTCTACAGAAACAAAATTAGGTGGTTTCATTAATAAATAACTATAACTGCAATATGGCGTACTTACGAAATCCAGTTACAAACTTCTGAAGTTTTAAGTTTTCCATTGTCCCTGAGGGCTTGCTCTATCAATGTAGATATTGAGAAAGGAGGTTTCTTATGTTCTGAAGTTTCACCGACGGAGTCACATTTGCTCGTACTTTCCACATTGCAATTTCCCCGCTTCTCTGTAAAAGAAATTAATAATTTTAAAATACTGACAGTATGATTAGGAAGAAAATTTGTCCCGGACCATAAAAAATAGGGAACAAATTGACAAGTTTTTCAGATGCTTCCTCTCAATAGTGTTGGGTGTTTATGTCTAAACGGAAAGATCGACATCTAAGTGCTATCTTCGTCAGGGTATGGCAGGCATTCCACCTGGACCGTCTGGCCTAGAAATCGATTCTGTCTTTCTCGATGGAGGGGCTCGTCGAGATACCTGTTGATTCTTGCCAACTGGTAGACCAGAAGAAGGTGGTTTGAGTCGTTTTGTGGTCTCCCTGGCCTCAGTAACGTCGTCTTGACTGTTAACCAGTCGAGGTCTTCTCCACGACCGTATCCCTGGTCTGTTTGACTGGCTGTCTGTGAGCGACGACCTCCTGAGGAGTAGGATTGACTGTATCTGAAATTGGTCCAGCCCAGGCCTTGGTGGGGGCCAAAGATGGGAAGTGACTCGGGTGCGGGGTATATGTCCTTCAGTCTTTATACAGTTTTAGAGCGTCGAAAAAAGTCACATTATGTTCAGACATTATATCATTGAGGCGGATTTGTTTTGTCCTTTCAGGACATGCCTGATCGTAGGCCTTATGCTTCCCCCTACAATTGCAGCATTTGAGAGTGGGAGAACGACAGGTATTTTCCGTATGGTCCTCTACACATATTGTGCATCTGGTTTTACCCCGACACTGCCTACCCTGATGACCATACCTCCAACAGTTGGAGCATTGTGTGAGTCTATATTTAAATTTGTCTACCTTTAATTCTAATTTGAATAGGTGTACATAAGTAAGTACAGTTTTATCCCTGAATGACGCAATTACTGATTGAGTTGGGATATATGCAATTTCCTCCCCCTTCACCTGTTTTCGATTGATGCAACGTAAGTCTGCAACTCTCCCGTAAGGGGATATTAGGTTGGGACCAACGTCCGCCAAATCCATTTTTGTGTCAATACCTCTGATTATCCCTTTTACAAATTGGGCCGTGGGTGGGATATCGGCCATCAAATTATGGGCATGTAATATGGGATTATTAAAAAATGCATTTGCATCAGGGCCGGTCGAGAAAACTACTTTAATTCTGTTGCTTCCTATACGGTGAATCTGTTGAATGTGCGCAACTTCCGCTTCATGAAATAAATCAGAATGAAGTTTGTATTGTTGCGCGCTGTTTGTATTGGAATAAATATAGGCTGCCCCTACAGCTGTCGGGGTTTTAGAGCCATGCGTAAAGTAGATGTGAAGTGTGGCATTATTACAAGATTGAGTTAACTGATGAACATAGTTTTGAAATTTTCCCGCTAGGTTCACGTCCGTTTTGCTAAAAGTGATAGTGTCCGTCTGAATATCACATTGTAATTCAGGGTATTCTATACAGTAAATTGGCGGCCTAGGGAGTCGGAACATCAGTGGGTGTTTGTAGAATTGAGTAAAAAGTTGAAGAAATAGAGGGGTTTGTGTGAGAAGAGGTGGGCCCTCCCTCTGACATACATTATGTAGGTACCTAAGTTTATTAAGGAGTGCGGATTGAGTACTATGGAACAGTTTACTGATAATTTGAATGGTAGAAATTTGTTGTCTGAGAGGATATGGTTGTAATTTCAATTCACGGATGAGGCCCCGAGTGTTCGGCTTACCTGACACCCCCAAAATCTTTTTGGAAATTTGATAAATGGTTGATTGAATTTTACGTTGCCATAATTTAGAAGGTGGATTACAGACTACATTTCCGTATTCTAATTTCGAAAGAACCAGATTATTGTATAAAGTCATCATGTGTTGAGGGTGAAAGCCCCACGACGCACCCGAGATATAATCAAAAATAGGTTTAGTAGCAAGAAGAGATTGATGAAGATATTTTAAAATGGGGAGTACAATTAAGATTATGGGTGAAATTTAATCCCAAGAATTTTGTGGTGTGTACCACTGAGATCGGAGTGGAATAAATACATAGACTAGGTTGTTGTGCTAATTTTTGTGGATCAAAGAGGATAGTGTGACATTTGTGTGGGTTTAAGGTTAGACCAAGGGATGTTAAATGTTCTAGAATATGGAGATCCTGTTGTTCCGTCTCGTTATGGTATTTAAATCTGCATCTGTTCACCCTAGAAAATAGAGTGATGTCTTCTGCATATAATAGAACCTGGCTGTTAGTAAATATATTGTGGGAAAGATTACGAATGTAGAGGGTAAATAGAAGGGGACTCAATGAGGAGCCCTGAGGTAATCCTATGGAGGTAGTTCGAGTGTCTCGGTAGGAAAAATATGGTGGGAGGGAAATTTTTCTCCATAAATAATTGTGCGATTATAACAATAAGCTGCGATGGGATATGTATAGACTTAAGTGTTTGAAAAAGAATATGGAGGTTAACTGAATCATATGCGTGGCTAAAATCCCAAAAATGTGTGAGGAGAGCTTGATTTTGCGTCCAGGAATTGTAAATCTCTGTTGTCAGATGTAGTAATGCGTGGTGTGTACTGTATCTTCTGCGAAAACCATACTGATTCTGAGGCCATAGTCCATTTCTTTGTAGATAAAAGGAAAGACGATTAGTAATGATTTTTTCAAATATTTTTCTAAGTATGTTGCATAGCATTATTGGACGGTAATTTGCGGCTGCGGTGGCTAGGGCATGTGGTTTAAGAATTGGTACGACATAGAATTCAACCCATGATCACGGTATATTGGACTGAGCCAGTGCATGGTTGTATGCCTGCAAAAGGAGTGTGAATGCATTATCTGGTAGGTGTTGTATCATTTCATACGAAATGCGGTCCGGTCTGGGTGCTGTTGATCTGTGGTGGGATGTAATGATCTGCCGAAGTTCTCTCTCATTGATAGGGTGAAGAAGCGGATCTATGTGAGGGGTGAAGAGATGATTAGATATAGGGTCACAAGTCGGAGATTCGGGGTGTACCGAAACTGGCGTGAGATCGTTCAAGAATTGTTGTTGTAGTTCCACCTTGTGATATATTAGCTGCGATGGATGTTGTTTCTTGGCAGTAAAAAATCTTATCTTCTTCCAGGCCGCAGCGATGGTGGCTTGTCGAGATACTTCGTTGCAGTATTGTTGCCATGCTTGTCGCTGTGTACGATTAGTGACTTGTGTGGCTTGAGCCATAGCACGTTTAACCTGAATATATGTCATATGTGAAGGGGATTTACGGAAGGCAGTGTAGGCCAGACGACGACGAGCTACTGCTTCAGAACATTCGGCGGTCCACCACCGAGGTAGGAATTTTCTCTTGTGGGATTTTGGTAATAGAGGGGGATATGAGTGTCTAGATAATTATGAATAATATTTGCGATGTCATCTGTAGTAGTTATAGAATAGCATTGGCGTAAGTATGTATTTGTGGCCTGTGCTATGGAGGACGTGTAATGCTCCCAGTCGCGAATTTTTCGTGGTAACAGTAGAGGGGTGTTATGAGATGATTGACTATTGTGATTGATAGTAATGTGTATGGGGATGTGATCGTTGTTCATATTGTCCATAGCGAGAGTCCAAGAAGTATAGGGGAACATCTCGGCCGAGATAAATGACAGGTCCTGTGATGTGTTGCTCTGGTTCTAGTTTCCAAGACGGGTAGGTTGATCGGAATTTAAAAGAGAGAATCCACCAGAAGACAGGTGTGCTAAGAATGGATAGTTGTGTTCGTGTTCCTTCAATCTGATTAGGTGTGGCTGTATAGGGAGGTTAAAATCACCACAAATGAGTGTGGGGTACAGATGTATGTCCGGAAAAATGGAAGTCCAGTATGTCTGGGTAATATGATGGCGAGGTGTATTATAAATGGCGATTAAATGGATATTGGGAAGAGTTACATGTATGGCCTGAAATTCATTGGAGTAATTGGTATAGTATGTAATGTCGTTGATAGGTATGTGTGGTTGAATCAGCACACCTACTCCGCCTCCTTCGTGATCTCTGTCATTGCGTAACATTGTGTAGGGAGGAAACTTCAACTTATGGACTGGTTTAAGCCATGTTTCCAGAATTACTATGATTATTGGATTAGTGGTCAAAAAATGTTTTAAATCATGTATCTTATTGTGAATGCTGCGTGCATTCCATTGGAGGATGGTAAGAGATG
This sequence comes from Ectobius pallidus, assembly GCA_964059195.1. Lineage (NCBI taxonomy): Eukaryota > Metazoa > Arthropoda > Insecta > Blattodea > Ectobiidae > Ectobius > Ectobius pallidus. The sequence continues at coordinate 21,374,222 of CAXKWD010000012.1, forward strand.
GATGGTGATGCATGGATATATGTTCGGGGAGTGAGATGTTCTATGAGTTGAAGGTAGTTAATAACTGGTTGAAGTTGCTGTCTTCCTGGCATGTAGAAGTTGATCAAAACTTGAAACCCTTCTTGCATGTGGTCCAGAAATGCCGTCCGGTCCATGAGAAAGAACTGTGGAATCCCCTCTGTGGTGTCAGAAGGGTCTGTCCGTGGGGATGGGGGGAAGACGGTTTTCTCTGCTGTGGAGGGTGTGTGGGGGAGTTAGCAGCTATCGGAGACGGCGATTGATGTCGTAAGACTGGTCCTGAGGAAGGTGGCTGTTCACGCTGCCAGAGGGCTGACCAGCGTTGATGATTGGGGGTGGACATTTTCTTTTTTTGTTCATGAAGATCCGTGGTGGCTGTTGGTTTCCTCGTGACTTGAGGTGAGGGCAGGGCCTCGGGACTGTTGCTCGAGGGCGTTGTCCTTGGCATGGGTGCTGCCGTCCTTGGTCGGGAGTCAAACTGGGTAGTGCTGGAAATATAGAATTAGCCATTGCTATACTGGCATAGGACTTGCGCCCTTTAATGATTTTGACTGCTTCATAGCGAGTAATACGTAAACTTTCCACTTTGGCATTGATCGAATTTCCAGTTTGTAGGAGGGGCATACCTTGTTCCTAGCATCGTGTGCCATCCGACAATTGGTACATTTCACGACTGTGGCTGTACAATTAGCGGTCACGTGCTCCTCACTGCACTTCGGCACCTAGTGGCTTTGCGGCAGACTTTACTGCCGTGTCCAAATTTACCACAGTTTGTACATTGTCGCACACGTTCTGTATATTTGGCGACTGGACATTGATAATAGAAAAGGTTGATGTATCGGAGTAACAGTTGACTGCGAAAGATGAGTAAACAGGTGGTAGTAGGTTTGTATGTAACCTGTCCGCCGTCCGATATTACTTTTCTTTGAAAGCGATAAACATGGTGTAGGGTGGCACCATTATCAGGTTTAGCGTATAGAAGGATCTCTTCCTCAGTAATGTCTAGATCAATGTGACGGATTATTCCTTTCGAATGTATATATTGGAATGGAATGTATGACAGTGTGTCCATTTTGTTGTCAAAGGACGAAAGAAAGAATTCATTTGCCTCTTGGAAATGCTGTAATTTGATTTCCAATTTTTTGTAACCTGCCTTTTGAATGCTTAATATGTTTAGGTTTGCGTCGTGTGTGAACAATAGTCTCCCTAATTTCATAGGGTTCGTTGTGAAGATTGAATCAGTTTTGAATTCTATAAGTACTACATAAGGGACCGCATCCCGTGCAGTGTATGCAAATTTATGTTTCCGAGAAAGCGCCTGGCTAGGCATGGCCTCCTGCACTGGTGGGGGGTTAGACATTTGGTCAGAATTCGAAGAAATCGGAATAATGGAATGGGCTATGTTCTCCTGAACAGTTGACGTAGGAATCGGAATGTTATCCACTTGTGCTGGTACAGGTTCAGTAATTAGTTTAGGTTGACTCTGGGGAGAAGGGGGCGTGTCAGCCTCCATCTTGTTCTCCATGATGGTATGAGCACGAAGATCCAAACCTCAAAGTTAAATGCACTTTTCACACACGGTGTCACATATCTCCTTCCCCCCGCAGGGAAGGCAAAAAGCACTGAAACTACCCTGACACTTATCCGTTCACCGGAATATCTCCACTCGGATGATGACACAAACTCTGCTCTATACACTAGCACTCGGTATAACTATCACGTAATAAGAACTCAGCGAAGGCACTGCACTTCCAATCTGCACGACAGCTCGAACCGGAATGAACACTCACTGTTGAAAGACTACACCTGACTGAATGAACAGAAAGGAGTGACGGTCTGCACACAGCCTCGTACAGAGGGCAGCACAGAGCGGCAGGCAAGCAAACATAAACGACGCGGAGAACGAACTGAGGCGGATAATTCAAAATTTGCCTCAATCTCCTCCCTCGCCGGAAATGTTTGAAAACCTTATGGGCATCAAAACAATTTAGCACACAATACCAAAGGAAACCAGAATTTCACATCCGTGACCACCATAGATTAAATATAACGCACTATAATATGAATGTTAACCTGCTTAAACCTAAATGTCATAGAAAACACACACACATATATATATATATATATATATATATATATAATACCAGAACTATAAAACATCTCTATAAATGTCCAAAACATAAGGCGCTTAGATTAATGCGAAGAATGCCCCATCTCCCCTGAAGCATATAATTGAAGGTAGCACAGCCAAGGTCCATCTATGGCTGCAATAATATCATAGTTTTTCTAGAAGGACGAAGTTGATGAGGATGTAGAATAGCTCACTGTTCGAAGACTGCTGAATCATAATTAGAAGACGTGGTTCCGGCCACCATTTCTAGTGACAAATATCAAATTGGGGCTGCAGTCCCCATGAACAACGTACAATAATGCTCAAGGTACGGCATGCACATACCCAGAGTACAACAGGAGCACAAACCACATGAGATGCGAGGCGAGAAGAAGTCCAAGGCTCGCAATCCAGCAATATTGCAGGCGTAGCACATGAAACGGAGTGTTACTAAATTAGAGTTGAATTTGCACCAGGAGGAAGGAGAACTAGTACACTCCCCCCATGTATAAGGATCCCAATAAGGTTTTTGTTTGAAGTTGCCACTTGTCAAAAGGACGTCCGTAGTAAATGTACTTTTAATTCTGTCCATTGCATTAAGCAAATTGTCTTATAGTTTCTTGTTCAGTTTATATTGACAGCGCAACAATACATTTTAAGTCCATTAATGCAGTATATGCATTATTCCATTTATATCCTCAAGTGTAGAGAATGAAGTAAATATAAATATGTCGAATTTTCTTTCTTGATTTGATTGAACAAGTTTTGAACGTCTGTTACTTGTTGAAGAGTTTGCTTTTACTTGTTCGTAGAGTTTTATATATATATATATATATTAAAGGGGGCTCTATAGATGTGTCATAATTTGGGATTGTTTGAGGACCCCCATATTACTTGAATCAATTTCCAAGAGAAGTGAAGTGAACAAGGGATGCGGGAAAGTAAGGCGAGCACCCATTCTACGCTAAAACTATTAAGTAACGTTGTGAATAATAAGGTAGCTGAACAATAAATAACATTAAATACTTAAACCAACATGATACCAGAAACTTTACTATTAGTATTAGTTTTTTTTACTAATTCAAATAAAGTAAATAATGCTACCTTGGTTTAGCAGTAATCGGCCGTAACACAACTTATATGTTCTGAATTATACTGTGTTACAATCTAGGTCAATATGAGAAGGTAGTTTCAAACACTGTGGCATAATTATGGAATGACGTGTAAGGAACTTTAGGGCCATGCAATGTAAAAGCAACATGATTTCCATAACAATTCATTTTAATGAACAAGCTTGAATAATAACTGTACAATTAATATAGTATTTACATATAAATTATTTTTAAAGTTTATAGTGCCATGACTGATTAATTAAAGTTACTGTGCCATTTCAATTTAATGTGGCTATTGCATTATGAAACGAGAAGGAAAAGAAGACAGGAAAGAATTAGCAGATACTCACGCATACATACGCGGTACGAGGACTACATGAGCACAAATGGTCTCTATCGGCAATTGCAAGTAACAGATCCCAAGGTATAATATAATATCCACTATACAAATATATCTGATTACTCACAATTTCGGTAGGACGTCTGTCGCATGCTGCCCGCGTAGCCAGATTCATCCATAACACCCACACAAAGATGATCCATCCAGAAGAAGAAATGGAAGCCCGTAGAGTCCGGTATAGAGAATGAGAAACCTAGTATTCTTACGCCGTTATGAAAGCTCGGCTCTCCCCACTACCATTACAGTGGCGCCGCCTAACCAGATTGACTAGTGACGTCACAGTCGCCATTTTTATTTCAAACCTTAACAAATTTACCTCTTTTAGCTCGTCTATTTGTTTACACAAAAATGATGCGCCAGTATTTCTTCTGTTTTGAAAATTCAACACAATACAGCTCCCCCTGCCGAAACTAGCACCGCAAGCGAAAGTTCACATAAATTTTGGTACTAAAAAGGTGTCCATAGTATCTGTATTCACCATAAATAATGTGTGAACACGAACCCAATGTCAATGTGCATGTATGTGATATCTGCAGTAAAATGTCCAAATTATACTCGCAGAACACAAGGTAATGGAGCCTTTATAGTGCTGATAATCAGTCCAAAACTATTGGGTCCCATAAGTGTAAAAATAAGATTCATGCATACAATACATTCATCTTCAGGTTGATGTGACGATCAATGTAGGAAATCCAACTATACCAGACCCAACATATAGTAAGGTCAAAACAAGGAGGGATGCTAGCTGTCCCAATGTAGAGTGGAGTTCCTCTTGAGTGGTGCTCAAGAGATAATGTCCATATAGTTTCTTTCACACTAAGCTTAGCTGATGATCTTGACAATTCTTGTGCCACAGGGTATTAGTACTGAAAATGTAAACAAACTGCGAGCAGATTTTTGTTCAAGAGAAATAAATCTTATAAATATATGTATTCTTTTAACCAAATTTTCTTTGAATTACTAAAATTATCCTGCTTTTAATCTTTATAGTTAGGTTTGAAATAAAGAAAAATAGCTTAACGTATTTTAAATTTTACAATATAACTCTTAAATAATTTTAATAATTTTATCTTAATTTACTTGATATATACCTAAATTTTCTATTGGCACTTAATTCTCTCAAATTTTTTTCTAATTCAGAGTATTTTGAACATATTATGGCACTTTATTTTACTCTATATTGAATTACGATTGGCTCTTAAATTTCTTAAGATTACATATTATGGAATTAAACTATTTCAGAACTCTTATTAGACATATCATTATATTTATATATTACCATATAAATATTTGTTTTTTTTGTTTTTTGAAACTTCTCCCAAATATGAAAGAAGGAAATGCAGAATTACCTACGACTGGCAGAACAAAATTGAGAAGTTTTGGAAATTCTTTTCCAATACTAGAACAATTGCCAGAAGAAAAAATAGAATTAATATTACAATTACTTTGAAAAGATGAATTTGTAACTATAAACCAATTTATATATAATAAACTATAATAACAATACATTAGTACTTGAATTTACTTATGACAACAATTCCATGTTGGTGAATTCTTTAACAATAATGTAACCTTTTCATGAACAATATGAACTACAATTTAGATCAAGTTAATACAGTAAACCAGACCTCAAAGCAAGTGGTTCAAAATAAACCTTTCTGGCTTCCACACTGGAAACCAGACACCCATCCCATTACTCCTATCACCCGCACTAATCATGAGCAACCTGCTTCTTTGGCTTTGTCCAATTCTTCTAGTCAACCTTCCCAAGATTTCATCACTATCAACAAAGAACATTTTATGGCAGCTTTTAACGATCTCCAACAAAGTATCCTGTCCCTTTCTACCCAAGATAAATCAACCCTAGAAGCATTACTCCATACTATGAAAGCATCCTTCTCCATATCTAAGTAAACTATGTCCCATAATCCTTCGCTCACCATTCTTCAATGGAATGCCCGCAGTGTAAGGAACAAATCACAAGAACTTAAAAACTTTCTCACAAACACACCTACAGACATAATCATTATATTAGAAACATGGCTCAAACCTGCACACAAATTTAAACTACACCCATACAACATCATTAGATATGACCGGACACGAGATGGGGGTGGTCTCATGATCCTTCTGAAACCAAATTTGTCCGTAACTTCAACTAATAAAGTCTCCAACTACACTGAAACATTTCAAGCTATTCAAATTACTCTCACACACATAGACATCATTGCAGTATACAACACAAACACCAATCACATCACCTCTACCTTCTGGAAAAACAATTTTGCTATCTCCCCTACTCGCAATACAATTGTTTGCGGGGACTTCAATCTTTCTCTTACACCCCAACAAATCAGGTCACATTCACACAATATGCTATTCTTACACTCACTACACACCTCAGATTTAATTCTATTAAATACAGACCAACCTACTCGTCTTGGCAATAGACATCAAAACAACACCTCTCCTGACCTCACTTTCATCTCCACTCACCTATATCCACATACCACTTGGCTCCCAGCACATGACACAATGAACAGTGATCATCTCCCGCTTCTCATAGGCATAAACAAAAATTTCACAGCAACAGCTGATACTCCCATAATTATTCAACCACGTATTCACAATTGGACTCATTACACAGAAACCATCACTCATTCAACAGCTCTCCTTATTAACCAGTCTACATCATATCATTCTTTTGAAGACATTCATCATCTCATCACCTCGTATCTTCATAATCACCTCTCACCTCATATTATTAAACACCCTAACCGAAGACTAAAACCTCCTTGGTGGACTTCTGACTGCTCTCATTCCATTGCCAAAAGGCGACTAGCCCTATCCAACTTTCGACGCACCCCGACACAACAAAACTTTTTTACTCTAAAACAAGAAACAGCTAGAACAACTCGCACTTTACGACACACACGACGTCAAGCCTGGAAAACATACTGTGACAACATTACTAGGGCATCTTCGACTTCTGATGCATGGAAAAAAATTAAGTTTTTCACTAACAAGAGGCCCCGACAAACTTATCATATTCATTTCAATATTGACCTTCAACAACAATTTCTACACAATATAGCACCTGATACTGTTCTACCTCAACCTTACCAAATACCAACTACACATTCCCTTTCTACACACCCTCTAGATCCTTTGATAGCTCCCATCTCAGATTCTGAATTCAATTCTATTCTCCAACGACATAAACGTTCAACGGCACCAGGACCTGACAAAATCACTTATGACATGATCAATCATCTTCCCCCTATTACAAAGACAATACTACTACAAACATACAACAACATTCTTAATACTCAAACTATTCCTGTTTCTTGGCTCCATTTCCATGTCCTTCCCATACTCAAACCTAACAAACCTGAAACGCAAGTCTCCAGCTACCGCCCTATTATACTAAGCAACACCTTTCGAAAAATTTTTGAACAAATACTTACTAGACGACTTATATTTCATCTAGAACGTTACGGACTTTGGCCTCGACATCAATATGGATACAGACCAGGACAAGGAACTAACCACGCACTCCTTCATCTCACCACTGAAATTTATAACTCCTGGGCACAGCGAAAAGCCCTTTTAGCCCATTTTTTTGACATTAGCAATGCATATGACTCTGTGCATATACCCATCATGTTAGACTTTTTAAGCAAATTATATATTCCACCCCCATTCATTTTACTCATTGAACAACTACTTAAAGACAGACAACTCACCTTACAACCTTCTTTCTCTTTCCAGTCCACTCGATCTACCTCCTCCGGCCTCCCTCAAGGCTCTGCTCTGAGTCCTATCCTGTTTATTATTTACACAAGACATCTTACACAAGCACCTTTCATCAAAAGTCAATTATTGCTATATGCTGACGACATGATACTTTACTCCAGAATTGATCGCACAATATTCAAAACTGACTGTACGACGGAACAAACTGATCTAAATACACTCAATAATTACATTTTACACCTTGGTCTTACCATAAATGCCTCCAAAAGTCATACCATTCTTTTTCATACTACCAAAATGACTCATCAACCAAAATTATACATTAATAACAGCCCAATACCAATAACAGATACAGTTAAGTATTTAGGAATTCATCTCACACATAATTTAAAATGGAACATACATTATCGTCACCTTCACAATCATATAACCACAGCCAGCCAAATTTTTAAATACATAGCTGGGAACAAGTGGGGTTTTCATCCTTCTCATATGATCTCTTTATATCACAATTTGATACAATCAAAAATCGATTATGGCAATGTTATAGTTTATAATCCCACAAAATCTTGGCAACAAAAAATCACTTCGCAAATTTACTCAATAGCTAAACGCATTCTTGGTATAACTGGCAACCCCAGTACTGTGAAAGTTTTACAAGAAATTTGTTTCCATCCTTCGTCTCTCAGACAACTAATAGCAACTCATAAAATTACAGGAAAACTCTTTTCTAGCACCCAGTCACCTCTTTACAATAAAATTCTCTGTTTGTATTACAAATATTGCCGCAATAATCTTCAAGCTTTACCCTACATTCCACCATTTATTCCTATCTTCCATCAATACTACACACATCAACACAAACAAACCTTTCCAAGACCACCTGCATACTGTATAGACTACTCGTTACATGCACACACAATTCATTCTGATATGACATCATTTCACAAGCATGATCCTCATCCTTCATCCACTTTACATACGTATATTGATCAATATAAAGTAACACATAACATTCACTCAGTAGAACTTTTCTTCACAGATGGTTCAAAAATCTCTGGTGGAGTAGGTGCAGCCTATTACCATTCTAACACACACACTGACAAATTTTTTTCATTACACCCACATTTTTCCAATTACACTGCAGAACTAGTTGCCATTAGACAAGCGCTTGCCTCCATCCATACACACAATACACACATTATCATTTGTACAGACTCACAAAGTGCTATTCAGCAAATAGTTAAGTATAACCCCCGCCCTACTCTAGGGTGGTGGGAAACAAATTGTAAATACTTCATAAACAAACAAACAGAACACAACAATCACATTACACTCCTTTGGATACCAGCACACCGTAACATTAAGGGTAATGAAAGGGCAGATAAACTTGCCAAAATGTCTGCACAATCACACACACATCACACTTTTCTAGTTCCCATTCAAGATATAACCAAACAACATATACAAGACCTTCGACAACGACACATATCCAACACACACATACGTCCATGGTTCTATAAGGCTGCAATACCCAGAACACATGTTTCTTTAATTTCTAAAATAAAACTAAATGTAGCTGTTACGCCCAAATACCTACACAAAATAAGAAAATTAGAAACCCCCCTGTGTGATTGCGGGGAAATAGGAGACCTTAATCACATATTTTTTGGATGTAGTTTATTCAAACAACAAATAGACCAACTTTATTATCATATTCATAAATACAAAGGTACAGGACCATGGACTATTACATCACTTATACATGACGATGAAATACACATGAGCCATATATTACATAAACACCTTACTAACTGCAAGATGAAAGTTTAAACAAACAATAGTACCAACCTCCCACATATACTTTCCCTTTCTACAATAAACTTCTTATGACGCTGATACTCCAAGACTGTGAGAGGGGCGTCGTAAAATAACCTGGAAGAAGAAGAAGAAGAAGAACTACAATTAAAAGAGTGAAACACATCCGATCGGAAAATATATATTTTCTAATTCAACCAATTAGGTTATAATATTTTACAAGGGTAATAATTTATTTCCTTTTCAATATCATACATGTATAGATATATATATCTTTACACTATATTCAATCGTAATATATATCTTCTTTTATTAATTTTGAAATCAATACCATTTGATAATTTAATAAAGTACAATATTTAATTAATATAAATTCAAAACAATGAGTAGTGGCATAGAGTAGAAGTAGTGAACAGGGTAATAGATAAGAGCAGTGAATAGGGGTATAGAGTAGAAGTAGTGAACAGGGGTATGCATACACTACTATATCTCAATTTCAAAATATCAAAATTTTAATCTATAAACTTACTATATTAATCGATTCTTTAATTTCTTTCACTTCTCTTTCCAAATGATGAATATCTTGAAATGCTTGAGTAATTTGACTAGAGGGGCAAGGGAAAAATTTTCTTAAAAAATTATCAACTTTTAACTTTAATTTCCAGCAATAGTAGCCAAGGTATAATTAAGAGAAAAATCATGAAAAATGAGTAAATTTTTCTTTTACTAGAAAACATCAGAATGAAGTAATATATCCAAATTAATTATCTGCAAAAAAATTTAACTTGGAGACATCTGCACTGGGGTCTTAAAGATCTTGAAGTAAATATGTAACTGGGGAACATTGTTCTTTAATAATAAATGGGTCAGAATATCTCTCACATAATTTAGCAGACACTTTATCTATGGCTTTGCTCTGAGGATGGCTCATTAAGTAAACTTGGTTCCCAACTCTAAATTTTGGCGGTCTATGACGAGCATCATATTTCCTTTTATCCCGAAGATGGGTCTGAAACAGATTATTCTTTGCTCTTCTCCACCTATCCTTAATGTCATCCGGAGACGTAATATCAGGCAGAATATCTTGTAATGACCATGAGTTTGAAAGAGGGCATGAGGGCATATATCCCATAAGTAGACTGAATGGAGTAGTAGAGTGAGCTGAGTGACGAGAAAGATTAAATGCTAACTGTAACCAATGTAACTGAGTGTCCCATTTAGCATGATTAGTAGAATGGAATGCAATTAAGGCAGATATCAAATTTCTATGTATGCGTTCTGATTGATTGGGATTCGGGTAAAATGGGACAGTGTATAAATGCTGAATTCCAGAAGTGAAACAAACATTCTTGGAAGCTTTGGATGTGCTTTGCGATGCATTATCTGATATGAGAAATTTTGGATATGTAAAAGAGGCAAATATGTTACGCAAAACCTTTATAGTACTCTGTGAAGTAGCTTCACGAACGGGATATAACCATACAAATTTAGTGAATGCATCAGTTACTACAGGTATCGCAATTGATTTAGACGAATGAAAAATTGTAATGGAAGCATGAGAGCGAGTTACGTACTTACCGACAGCTGCAGTTGAGTTGAGCCAGAAGTCACCGATAAAGCGATGGCGATGTTTGTTTTGGTACACTGCTGTCAGCTATCTAAATGTTTACGTTCACCACGAGGAAGCGGTACAGTCACTATAATATAACACATAATTTTAATTGAAATAACTAAATAAGTTAAGTACGGTATTGCTTACGTCTAATCTTCTTCCATTTCTTCAACACCAGACATGACATCGTCTTCCATTGGTTCAACCTGATATTCCACATATTCATCATCATCATGATTGTCATCATCATCACTGCTTTCCATGCTTTCAAACTCAATCGTATTTCGTAGTTTCGTCAGCACTCTCCTTATTGTTGGTGTAGCCTTTTCTTCCGTATAGAAATTATATATGGTGCGACCAATTACACACTTGTCGAAGTCATCAATGTCTCTTATCCTTTTTGGAACATTGTGTTTTTTCCTCAGGTGTGCCGAACGACGTTTCTTCCTCTTCTTGTGTTTTCCTGTCACGTAAAATTCGATAAACAGAAGTGTTAAAAACTTTGGTGGCTGCAGCAACTCTTTCCTGGACTTTTTAAATTTGTTTAATATACTGAGGTGTACACCAACAATAAGGAGAGTGCTGACGAAACTACGAAATACGATTGAGTTTGAAGGCATGGAAAGCAGTGATGATGATGATAATCATGATGATGATGAATATGTGGAATATCAGGTTGAACCAACGGAAGACGATGTCATGTCGGGTGTTGAAGAAATGGAAGAAGATTAGACGTAAGCAATACCGTACTTAACTTATTTAGTTATTTCAATTAAAATTATGTGTTATATTATAGTGACTGTACCGCTTCCTCGTGGTGAACGTAAACATTTAGATAGCTGACAGCAGTGTACCAAAACAAACATCGCCATCGCTTTATCGGTGACTTCTGACTCAACTCAACTGCAGCTGTCGGTAAGTACGTAACTCGCTCTCATACTTCCATTACAATTTTTCATTCGTCTAAATCAATTGCGATACCTGTAGTAACTGATGCATTCACTAAATTTGTATGGTTATATCCCGTTCGTGAAGCTACTTCACAGAGTACTATAAAGGTTTTGCGTAACATATTTGCCTCTTTTACTTCCTCCTTCATATAGTCATGAACATTAGCAATGACCTCCCGAGTTTGACTGTGTAATGTTTTCCCTTTTAACTACGAAATTATTGGAGCCATAATGAGAATAATAACAAATCTATAATAATAGCACGTAAATATTAACGTTCATAATTTTAATTGAAATAACTAAATAAGTTAAGTACGGTATTGCTTACGTCTAATCTTCTTCCATTTCTTCAACACCAGACATGACATCGTCTTCCGTTGGTTCAACCTGATATTCCACATATTCATCATCATCACTGCTTTCCATGCCTTCAAACTCAATCGTATTTCATAGTTTCGTCAGCACTCTCCTTATTGTTGGTGTAGCCTTTTCTTCCGTAAAGAAATTGTATATGGTGCGACCAATTACACACTTGTCGAAGTCATCAATGTCTCTTATCCTTTTTGGAACATTGTGTTTTTTCCTCAGGTGTGCCGAACGACGTTTCTTCCTCTTCTTGTGTTTTCCTGTCACGTAAAATTCGATAAACAAAAGTGTTAGAAACTTTGGTGGCTGCAGCAACTCTTTCCTGGACTTTTTAAATTTGTTTAAAATACTCAGGTGTAAACCGGTCCTTTTCTTTTACTTCCTCCTTCATATAGTCATAAACATTAGCAATGACCTCCCGAGTTTGACTGTGTAATGTTTTCCCTTTTCACTACGAAATTATTGGAGGCATAATGAGAATAGCAAAACTATAATAATAGCACGTAAATATTAACGTTCATGTAAATAACGTATACTGTAAATATTGACTTTATAAAACTGTATACACTAACACATAACGAACAGTGAAAGAAACATAACTTCAAAAAGAATTTACAAATAATGTTTTTGTACAACGGACTGTACTGTGCCCTGTGAATAGCAGGAAGGAATTAGCGTCACGTGCGTGCGTGGGCAGAGGGGATTCACAGGTCTCAAGGACTCAGAAGGCTCGCGCACTAGATTCTCACTCAAGGTTATTCGTCTAAAATCATTGCGGGACCTGTACCAGAATATAAGTGTTACCAGAATCAGTGCGAGGAAGTTTGCCTACAAAATCAATAAATATCTTTTCCATCGGTCTGGTAGCAATATTAGAAGATAATTCCCCCAAATTTTAACTGAAGGTGGTTTGCTGAGGGCGCAAATTTTACATGCTTTAATCCTTGCCTTAATATCTTGAAACATCCTAGACCAAATAAACTTTTCTCGAATTTTGGCAATAGTTTTATAAATTCCTAAATGACCTCCTATAGGCATATTATGGTAATAATGGAAAACTGTATCTATAAATGTTTCAGGCAAAACAATTTTAGTTTCATTAGATCTTCATGGTACACAACATAGCAGATTCTTGCGAAGAACATAAGGGTGTACTACTTCTCCACTTTCGATCCTCTGCTTAGTGGCAGAAATAGTAGGGTCTGAATTCTGAGCAGCAGCTAAACCCTAATATGCCCATGGCAAGAATGCCGGCAGTAATTTGTTCAAAACTTTCTTGGTCACCCATATTATTAGAATATAAATTTGGAAAATCTGAATTGACTTGTTCACAATTTGTGTTTTCTAAGTTATTCTCAAGATTTGAATTTGAATTACCTTCTGAATCATACATTAGGGAAAGAGCATCTGATATTACAGTAAGAGTCCCTTTAATATGGGAAACAGTGAATGAAAATGCTGAAATTCTCAAAGCCCATCGAACAATACGCCCTGTTTTTCTTGGACGAGCCAAAACCCATGACAGTGCTTGGTTATCAGTTTCCAAATCAAAAGGGACATGTTCTAAGTACAACTTAAACGTTTCTACTCTAAAAGGACAGCAAGCGCTTCCAGTTCATAAGCAGAATAATGGATTTCATGTTTAGTAAGGGTCCTGGAAGCATAGGCAGCCGGCTTACGCCCTTCCGGATACTCTTGCAAAAGCACAGCCGCTACAGAAGAGCTACAAGCGTTGGTTTGTAATATAAATTTCTTTGAGAAATCGGCTGCTACAAACACAGGGGGGTTAGAAATAAGCCGTTTGAGCTCATCAAAGGCATTCTGTTGATCAGGTCCCCAAATAAACTTTTGATCTTTACGTCTGAGCATATTTAGTGGAAAAGCAATCTGAGAAAAATGCGGAATGAATTTTGAAAAATAGTTTACCATTCCTAGAAAACGTGTAATACCTTTAATGTCTTTAGGTGGTGGAAAATCTCTAATGGCCGAAGTTCTATCCGGATCTATTCTTAAACCTTGAGGAGAGAGAATATGTCCAAGAAATTTAAGTTGATTAGAAGCTACTTTAACTTTACTCATTTTTACTGTCAAACTTTCTTTTCTGAGTCTAGATAATACTTCCTGAATATGTTGGAGGTGCTCTTCATAGGTATTTGAATAAATGACCACATCATCTAATAAATTGAAAACAAACTGAAATTTTATGTCCGAAAAAACTTTATCCAGAAAACGGGTTAATACTTGAGCTCCTATGGAGATTCCAAAAGGAATTATTTTATGTTCAAATAAATTCCAATCTGTGGAAAATGCTGTATATTTATCAGAGTCAGGAGAAAGAGGTATTTGATGGTAGGCACTATTTAAATACGGGGAATACGGTAAAAAAATATACTTAGCCTACAGCGGTTCGGTGATGTAGGGTACTTATCTGGGCGCCACAGTATAATACATATACTGAATATTTCTGTCGTTGTTTGTCGAACTCGCCTCCGGTCAGTCAGTCGATCGTCGAGCACTCCCCTCTAGCTTCAGGGTAGGAAGCGAAGAACACCTTAATATTATTACTTGAATAATAAAGCAGTTTCTTTGAACACTGAAGGAATTTTCAGTTTATTAAATACGTTGGAAATACAAGTATAATCGTTGACAATAATTACAAAATTTGATGTTAAACAATTAATATTGTTAAATGTTCTCGGTAGATCGTTGCTGGTGATACAATTTGCTGCCGTATATGATTTTAGCTAATCGCGATTGAAAGTAAGAATTCTTCTAAGCCGATTAATTCCCCAGCGAAAATTTTATAAGTCCAGTTAATATTGTGATATGTTCCGGTGGACACAATGCCACGGAATCTAAATGAATTTAATTACTGTGGGCACGAGGCCACAAAGATAAGTAGAGTTGACTTGACTGCTATAGGCACACGGCCTCGACGTAGAGTGATTTAATACGGTGGACACAAGTCCCCGAAGTAGAGTGTAATACGGTGGACACAAGTCCCCGAAACAGAATGAATTTACATCGCCACCGTAGGCATAAGGAAAACTTTCTCGGACAAACATTTATCCCTACTCTTCTTAATTATTATTCGTGAATCCCGGCACGTGGTACTATAGATCAATTCTTATTGGCGATTCTCCCGACCAATAATAATATGATAGCCTCCCACGGAAATCAATTGGATTTCCCTTATTATCAAAACCCACAACTTAGCGTCTCGGATTTCCAAGAAGGTTTAAGTGGAAAAACCCGGACAGCGTGTTGTATCAGTAGCAAAATCAGAAGCTTGGCCTGAACCTAATAGCCGACTTCTTAAAATAACTTAAGTGTATCACTACCCTTTGTTTAGATCTTGGGAGATTGCCGACGCACGGTACCTGGGTACCTGCATTGCCTTGTCCCACACCCGTTAAGTATGCTAGGGAAATTCCCAGCTTCTCTGTCTATTCAATTCTCACCACTGCAATCTCATTTTAATAGACATTTAAAATGATGTTGTTAAACTTTTTACCTTTGCCTTCTTTCTAGTTAATAATATTTATAATGAATGTTCCGTCTTTTCACGGTCATTTTAAGACCAAACACGGGCTATGAGATTTTATGATTTTAGTTTGAATAAATTTGGGCAATTAAGCTGTCATTTATTATACCTAGTCATATCATAAGTTCTGTCAATAGAATCCGGACCTCCTTATCTCACGCACAGGAAGTAAGAGGGGTATGAATATAAGGGTTGTTTACACTCGCATCCTGTACTCAATATTGTAACCTGGAATATGCAGTCAGCACTCATACTTGAGATGGAGTGGAGAGCAAAAGAAAATCGTGTTGCAATAATAGCATTACACAAGTGCAATAACGACACAAGCACCATTTTCAAGTTATTGAAACCACTTGGAATCACACTCAGATTTGTGTACCGAACCATACAGAGATTCGTACAGCTTGGCACAGTTGATGACCATATAAGGTCTGGGTGTCCTCGCACAATTTGAACCCTGGAGGCGGTAAAGAAGATAAGGGCTCGAATTCAAAGAAATCCAGTCAGAAAGCAAAAGATAATAGCCCAACAGACAGGAATTTCATAAGTGAGTGTTTCAAGGATATTAAATCAAGACCTCAGATTGGAAGCTTACCGCCGAACTACCGGACACTATCTGGATGCTCGTCTGAAGAAAATTAGAGCCCAAAGATCAAAAGTGCTTCTTCAGCGGTACGCAAAAGGTGAACATAAAAAAATTCTGTTTACAGATGAAAAAATATTCACCATAGAGGAGAAACTGAATAACCAAAATGACCATGTGTATGCTCACAGCAGTAAGGAGGCCCATGAAGTTGCTCCCTGTGTCCAACGGGCCCATCATCCAGCCTCAACAATGGTTTGGCTAGGAGTGGCCTATTCTGGTACCACAGAGGTCCATTTCTGCAGAAAAGGTGTGAAAACCAGTGCCAAAGTGTACAAGGAAGATGTTTTGGAACAGATTGTGAAGCCACTTATCAGACTTTGTTCAATAATGAGCACTGGATATTCCAGCAGGACTCTGCACCAGCGCACAGGGCCAGCATCTCACAAGAGCGACTTAAAGCCAACATTTCAGAGTTTACTGCCCACAGTGAATGGCAGTCCTCCAGCCCAGACCTCAACCCTCTGGATTACAAACTGTGGGACATTTTGGAGACTAAGGTCAACTCTTCCTGCCATAGAAATTGGGAGAGCCTGAAGAAAGCCATCATGCGTGCAGTGGCCACTTTGGACATAAATGTTATACGTACCTCAATAGATGACTGGCCACGACGTTTGAAGGCCTGTGTCAAGGCCAAAGGTGGTCATTTTGAATAAGTGTATGTGCATTTTGTTTGTGAAAGTGTGGTGTTTAATTTAAGACCAAATAATTATATATTGTGAAATTTTTATGTTCTACAGCGGTCTCTAAAGTTGTGACAGAACTTATGATATGACTGGGTATTTAATTTGGTTATCTTATTTATTTCTTTTTGCCGAAGTATCTGAACTGCAATATATGCCCCAGTCTATTAAGACAGGAATCATCATAGCCTATGATTGACTTACTGGCTGAATATACTGCATCTCTCCACAAAATATTATACCTTATTTTCCTCCAGTGTTGCAACTATCTTAAACAAATACATAACTAATTTAATTCCTATCTTGACACGAGACTTCACCTTAAATCCTGTCCCACATGTACAAGTTTTGTGACCCTATCACATTCATGCCTTCATACATCTTGCGGTTTTCTGTAGTGTTACGTTGTTTGTACGTATTACTTGGTTTATTGCACGACCAAGACATTACAACAAAATTTTACGTAAACACCATAAATTTACCGATATACCCTCGTGAGACCATGAAAATTAAGCTCAAGCAGTTCTCACTGAAATTTTATAAAATATATTGAATGCAAAAAAAAAAAAAAACACTTCTTCATAATGAGACTTTGACAAGGTCGATCAAGCAGTTGTCACTACACCTACACTATATTATAAAGAATGCGAAGAAACACTCTTTTACCATGAGACTTTGACAAGGTCGATCAAGCAGTTCTCACTACACTTGCACTATATTATAAAGAATGCAAAGAAACACTCTTTTACCATGAGACTTTGACAAGGTCGATCAAGCAGTTCTCACTACACTTGCACTACAATATACTGCAATGCAATACACACACGCATATTTTACTCTCAGTCACACACATTCCTATAATCCTAAACCTATGTGGGACTGATAACCTATCATGCCAATAGCTATTTTGCCGCGTAAAATATACATTACAGGTTATAGGCCTACATTATTCCAGCTCAGTACAATGCCTTTCGGTTATTCCTTGCTTTCCTCTAATTTGTTCATATTTACAATACATTTGTTGATAAATGACGTCACACAAAATCACTGATCATCTGAATACATTTCACGGATTTATATCCTTTATTGGTTCTGCCCAAAAATTTTCTGCTTCTATGAATAATTTAAGATAACTAGAGTCAAAGGTTAAACGTAGTTTTCCATGTGCTTTCACTACATCACAAATCGGATTTATTTGCTTACCGGCTTCTTCCATCATTGAAATTGGTACTGGACTGTTCTTATAGCGACGCTCAGGAATTTCTTGTTTTAATTTAAATTTGTGTTGGTAACCCCGAAATAGGCCTGGAGTTGAACTGAACACTGATTTGTTCTTATAAAGCATGTTATATAAAGTCGACTTTTGACCATCTGACAACACATCAATTTCTTCTACTTTCTCTCTGAGAATTAATTCGATATCAACACTTTCCTCTTCATTTCTTCCATTCTGACTAATGTTAGTAAAATTCGCGTGTACCGTTTCACATTCATTTTCATCTACATAATTATTAGAACCCTTAATGCACAAATGATCATATTCTTCGTCCTCTCCAACAATATCAGATTCCATTCCCCGTAACTCTGCGACACTTTCGTCACAATCAGCCTCATTATCACCTTCATATATAAATACGGCCGGTTTATTTCCCATAGGCCTATATTCCTCACTACTATTTCCCTCTTGCACTCCAACTGATTCCACCACGAAGGGCTCACGTAATAATACATCTTCATTTTGGCACTTCAACTCCTTAGTAATTATATTTTCATTAGATAAAAACGGTACACGTAACTTTTCTTTCTCATCTAATTCCATTTCTACCCAATTTTCTTCGAAATTTATTCTCATTAGTTGATCTGTCATAGAATCACAACCCAGAATTAATTTATGTGCTAAATGTTTTATTGTCAGAAAGTAGACTTCTAACTTCTTTCCCTCAATTTCCACCGGCAACATACACTGATGCTCAATTTTATGGGATTTTGCACCAATTGCAGTTTGTGCGTATAGGCCATGTACTTTCAATTCCTGAACGCGCACTCTTGCTGCTTTCAACGTTTCATATAATTTTTCGTTTATTAGAGAAAAACTACAGCCAGTATCCACCAACATATCGACTTCAAATTGGTCTATTTTTACCCTTATTAATGGCGGATATGTGGGTGTTATACCCTCTCTATTTGCATATCCTACTACGCACCCCTTCTCTAGTGTTTTATTTTAATTATTAGGTCTTTTTAATCCTTGTAATCCCTCGGTCTGTGTGACGTCATTTCGACCTCCAAATGCGTCTCCTAATAGTTTAAAGGCCTGTCTTGCGCTACATGCCTTTCGTCATTTCTGTGACGAATGCCTTCCTGAATATCATTGTGGTTTCCCGTCCTATGTGCCTGATTCCTTTCACCTTCTATGTTAATGCCCCCCTGGTTTTCTGGAATTCGCTCTCCTATTTCGTTCTGCATCCTGCCATGAAATCGAACATTATTTACTTGTCTGTCCTGAGGCCTATTTTCTTGATTATTTCCCCTCCAGTTTTGGTTCCCATTATGTCTATATGAGTTATTATTAGGGGGTCCTCTGTTCGATTCCGCATTTCTGTTGGCATGTCCTTGGTTCCATCTACCTCTGTCATTATTTGGACCTCCTCTCGTATCTTTATTCATTTGCATATTATCCGGTCCATTTTGTCTCCTATTATCGCTACGCTCTTCTCTGTTAGTTCCTACTTCGAAACTAGATAATAACTCCGAAGCCTTGCTATAAGTTTGGGGACATGATACTATAAGCAGGTTACATATTTCCGGCTGAAAATGTCTCGTCACAAGCTGAATGGCCTCGCGTTCTGGCATTCCGGGGTCTAGTAGCTTGATTAGGCCTATAACTCTTAGGAAATGGTCCGATAGAGAGACGTTGCCCCTAGGTGAATATCTCCCATTATAGACCTCATTTCTAGCTAAAGCTCTCTTCGCCTCACCCCAATATCTTGCTAAGAATAACTGCTTAAAATCCTCATAGTTGCACTCCGGGTGTACTGTAAGTTCAAACCACTCTTTTGTTTTTCCTTTTAAGGCTCTACCGAGGATCAGCATTTTGTACTGAGATGGAATAGACCGTAAAGTAAAATATTCTTCAACGGATTTCAAGAAACTCTGAGGGCTCGTATTGCTTTCATTGAAACTGGGAAGTGATACCTCATTTCCTATTAAGTTACATATATTAATCCTATTATCGCTAACTACCGGCATGCTGGTGGCTACCGTCTCGTGTACTGTATTACAGGACTCATTTGCAACACTAGGAGGCCTATATGTATTTCCTATTCCATTACATATACTCTCACTACAATTTACAGCATAGTTATTTGCTATAGGCGTACGATTTTCGACCTCTTTAGCTACCGTGCTTACTTCTTTAGAGATTTCCCCTATTTTAACCGCTAATATATTTTCTAAATGCACTACCTTGTCATTTACTTCTGAGATTTTATCTCCTAACCCTACTTCCACTTTTACCACCTGAGCCTCCATATTCTTTTTCAAGCCAGACTCCGATTTCTGTATTTCCTTCTCCAAAATTTTCCTTTCATTGAATAATTTTTCTTCATATTGCTTGCCCTGAATTTCTATTTTCCTATCTACCGACGCCATATTAGCCTCTAATTCAGACCTAATTTCCCCTTGACTTTCACTAATTTCTTGCCTCATTGCTTTTTCACTTTCTTTAAGTTCCCTACAGAATTCTCCCCTGATTTCGTTGCATAAGTTAGATTGGACCACTTTTGTATTATTTAGTTCCTTCTCAAGCCTATTTATATTCTGTCTATTTTCTTGGCTCGATTGTTCTATCCTATCTCCCAGTTTCTCTATCTTTTCCCCAGAATTTTTCTCTAGTTCCTATATACTTTCCCTAGTTTCATTACTCGATTTTTCTAGTCCTTTCATACTTTCATTTGATTCCCTCATCATAGCTATCAAATATGCAATAGAACTCGGGTCTATGGTTTGATTCATTTCCCTAGGCCTATGTTCAGTTACACTCTCACTCTCAGTTAGCTGAATATTTGTTGCATTATTTTCCTTGCCTATTATCAACTCCCTGCTCCAACACCCCGCCACCTGTCGCGACACTGTTCTCATTGTTAATCTCCATTCTACAATTATTTATTTCCTCACCATTAAGCAAGTCGTGCCCCTCTCCACCTTCCATATTAATTATATTCCTAGTAACTTTTTTTCCGTTTCTAAGCCACATACATAAATTATAAGGGTACTGATACACTCTTACGATCTACCTTACCTTTGGTTAAGAAGTTCAACATACCATGCATAACATGTATAATTATACCCTTACACAATAAATATTCGATATGCCTGAGTTATTTTAATTTGAAAAAGATTTTATTTTACTTGAATTTATTCTTGAATTTTCTTAGTGAGTTTCAGTTTAATTTTACTATGATTTTAAATTGCAAACTTTTCAAACAAATATTATTTGATGTCAGGCTTACTAATTTATTTAATTAATATTTACTGTTTCTTAAATTACTGATAATACAATTGTTTACTTTACTGAAACTCTATGTATATTTAAGTTCTTATCTGTTGGTGACTTTTGATGTTTTCTGCGACGGTCTCCGGAACTGATGTACCACGATCTTGAATTCCAGCGGTGCCTTTACGGGTGACGTTCTAGAAATTCTGCGGTGTCTTCCTTCCGTTTTGGGATGATTTTTGAAGTTGGTGATCCTTGATGTCCAGCTTCACTCGTGCCTCACGTTGGGAAATAGCCATGTACGGCGGTTCGGTGTTGAAGGATGGGTATCTGGGCGCCACAGTATAATGTCTTTGTTTGTCGAACTCGCCTCCGGCCAGTCAGTCGATCGTCGAGCACTCCCCTCTAGCTTCAGGGTAGGAAGCGAAGAACACCTTAATATTATTACTTGAATAATAAAGCAGTTTCTTTGAACACTGAAGGAATTTTCAGTTTATTCAATACGTTGGAAATACAAGTACAATCGTTGACAATAATTACAAAATTTGATGTTAAACAATTAATATTGTTAAATGTTCTCGGTAGATCGTTGCTGGTGATACAATTTGCTGCCGTATATGATTTTAGCTAATCGCGATTGAAAGTAAGAATTCTTCTAAGCCGATTAATTCCCCAGCGAAAATTTTATAAGTCCAGTTAATATTGTGATATGTTCCGGTGGACACAATGCCACGGAATCTAAATGAATTTAATTACTGTGGGCACGAGGCCACAAAGATAAGTAGAGTTGACTTGACTGCTATAGGCACACGGCCTCGACGTAGATTTTTTTTTGTGTGCCCACCCTTACCCCCGGAGTGCCAAGCAATTAAGCCTAAACCTCCGGTCAGACCAAATTTTGGTAACCATATGTGATGTGTGTATACCTATTGTGCCCTTATGTACATCCGTAGGGGATGTGATTTAATACGGTGGACACAAGTCCCCGAAGTAGAGTGTAATACGGTGGACACAAGTCCCCGAAACAGAATGAATTTACATCGCCACCGTAGGCATAAGGAAAACTTTCTCGGACAAACATTTATCCCTACTCTTCTTAATTATTATTCGTGAATCCCGGCACGTGGTACTATAGATCAATTCTTATTGGCGATTCTCCCGACCAATAATAATATGATAGCCTCCCACGGAAATCAATTGGATTTCCCTTATTATCAAAACCCACAACTTAGCGTCTCGGATTTCTAAGAAGGTTTAAGTGGAAAAACCCGGACAGCGTGTTGTATCAGTAGCAAAATCAGAAGCTTGGCCTGAACCTAATAGCCGACTTCTTAAAATAACTTAAGTGTATCACTACCCTTTGTTTAGATCTTGGGAGATTGCCGACGCACGGTACCTGGGTACCTGCATTGCCTTGTCCCACACCCGTTAAGTATGCTAGGGAAATTCCCAGCTTCTCTGTCTATTCAATTCTCACCACTGCAATCTCATTTTAATAGACATTTAAAATGATGTTGTTAAACTTTTTACCTTTGCCTTCTTTCTAGTTAATAATATTTATAATGAATGTTCCGTCTTTTCACGGTCATTTTAAGACCAAACACGGGCTATGAGATTTTATGATTTTAGTTTGAATAAATTTGGGCAATTAATCTGTCATTTATTATATTTAATTTGGTTATCTTATTTATTTCTTTTTGCCGAAGTATCTGAACTGCAATAAGCCTTTATAGGTTTCCAAAAGGCATTTGACACAGTAGAACACGTACCATTACTAACAGCCATGAGGAAGCAGGGAATAGAGGAAAAATACATCAGGATCCTTGCCAAACTATATCAACAAACCACCGCTAGAATTCAGATGGATAGAACAGGAAGAGAGTTTCAATTACAGAGAGGAGTAAGGCAAGGGGATACAATTTCTCCCAAGCTTTTCATCTGTATGCTAGAAGAGATCTTTAGAAACGTCAAAGTGAACTATGGAATCAGTATTGATGGCGAGAAGATATCTAACTTACGTTTAGCTGACGATATAGTTCTCATGGCAAATACAGCAAAACAACTGCAAGACTACATAACAGAAGTGAATGAGCTAAGTAACAAAGTGGGACTACAAATGAATGCAAAAAAGACAAAATTAATGACGAACAATGAAAAGCAAGACATCACCATAAATCAACAGAAACCATTAGAATACGTTCAAGAGATAATCTATCTGGGGCAAACAATCTCCTTTCAGAAAAGCATGACCAATGAAATTACAAGGAGAATATCCATAGCATGGTCAATTTTCTGGGCACTCAAATTCATATTACTAGATAAATCCTTCAATCTAAGCATCAAACGGCACATTATGAACACATGCATATTACCCGCACTGACATATGGCTCACAAACTTGGAGCGCAACTAAAAAAGACAGGAAATCAATTCAAACATGCCAAAGAAAGATGGTAAGGAAAATCCTTGGAATAACGTGGAAAGATGGAGTCAGGAACGATGCAATAAGAAGAACACAAATAAAAGACGCAGGTAACGCCAGTAGATACCTAAAATGGAGATGGGCCGGACACATCATGAGACAAAATCCCAATCGATGGACGCACAGAATAACGACATGGGACCCAAGGACGGGATGGCGAAAAGTGGGACGACAGAGGACGCGATGGGCGGACGAACTCAGGACAACTTTCAGCAACAACTGGACCACTACAGCTAAGGACAGAGGAAAATGGCAACTACTAATCGAGACGGCAATCCAGAGCAACAACACAGGACGACGACAGCACAACTAGCAGGACATAAGGAACCAGTGCGCCACGGAAAAATGTGGGACTAAAATCGCAGAACAGAGTAAAATAATTGGACCTTAAGTGATAGACTATATACAGAAACATGCGATAGTATACAGGCATAAGTACCAACAGGAGGATCCCTCCCGGAATGGCTGACCGGGATCGCTAAAACCAAGCCACCTCTCAGGAGAGAGGCCCGTGCCCCACGGGGACCCTATGGGCTAACACTAACACTAACTATTTAAATCCAACGTAGTGAAAAACGAGCTTTGGAAAACCAATGAAAACATGAGTGGAACTGATTCTATATGCAATCTACTATTTAACACCCTGTAGTCTACCACAGGTCTGTACTGATCATTACCTTCGGCACCAAAAATATCGGACTGGAATAATTTGAAGTGGAATGCTGAATAATGTATTGTTCCAATAAAGAAGCAATATGTTCTCTTAATATAGTCAGACGTGGAGGAGCGAGTCTATACTTAGGTAATTTGACTGGAGTATAGTCCTTTAATTCAATCTTATAAGTTAATAAATCAGTAAGGCCCAATTTGTCAGTAAGTACATCCGGGAATTGCCCAAATAATTGTTGAATGTCATTCTGTCTTTCTGGAGGCAAGTGATCTAAATTGAGTTCTTCTGAAAAAGTTTGGTCTAAAAAAATCATTATTTATGAAAGAACAGTACAGAATATAATTTGTTGTAACCATCTGCTTTGATTTGAGCTGTATTTGTATATTCGGTTTAAATTTGAGATAAATTTGATTTTGTTGTAGATCCAGCATTAAACCAGTTTTACTAAAAAAAAATCGGCACCCAATATAAGTGGGGAAACTAAATTTCTAATTAAGTTACCAAAAAATTAAATTTCCACGAAAAATTAGCAATCCTGATTTTAAGTTTAGTTTGACCCAAAACTGATAATGGTTGACTACCTGCAGTTTTCAATTGTAATGAAGTGGGTCTAATTGAGCAGACAAATCGGCAAAACATTGCTCGCTGTAAGGGTTGTGTACCACATTGTAATGGGTGTTATGGGAATTGAACACATTGAAGACGTTTTGTGGAAAGAACCTGTGAGAGACGCCATATTACCTTTGTTCTTCCTGTAGTAAGATGCTGCGTTGCCAGATCTCTTCCAGGCTGCTTGGTTCCTGAAACGGCCTTGTGGGATGTCGTAGGATTTTATATGGTAGAGCAATTTAGAATCTTTCCTTCAGGGGATTAATTAGTCAGCAGATTTTTTAATAATGGTTACAATAGTGATCTGTTACAATAGTATACAGTGAACTCTGGATAACTCGGACCTCAATATGCCGGACTTCGGATAACTCGGACAGATTCTTGGCGAAAAAAAAAAATAAAAAAAAAAAAAAATAAAAAAAATAATAATAATAATAATAATAATAATAATAATAATAAAGCTTTTTATTGGATTTCCAGTTATCACGCGAAAGCAAAGGATCATGAGAGATGTTGCAACGTGGCACTTCTGTAATTCCACACTTGTCCAAGGTCACGCGGGCCCGTGCCGGCAAGATGTGCTGAAATAGCCGACAGTAGCGCGGCGACCTACAGTCTTGTAAGAACTCGCACAGAGGTGTATCACACAATGGCTTTGAAACGAAAGTGTGTTTCTCTAAGTGTTGCGGAAAAATTGAAACTTATTCAGAAGTTAGAGTCTGGTGTGTCCGCGGCAAATTTGTGTGCTGAATATGGTGTTGCGAAGCAAACTGTTTCAGACATAAAAAAAAATAAGGACAAGTTGAAAGCATTTGCTTTGCAGTGTGATGTAGAGGAAACCGTGGCCAGTAGAAAACGACTGAAGTTGCCTGGTG
Organism: Ectobius pallidus; assembly: GCA_964059195.1. Classification (NCBI taxonomy): domain Eukaryota; kingdom Metazoa; phylum Arthropoda; class Insecta; order Blattodea; family Ectobiidae; genus Ectobius; species Ectobius pallidus. Next base: position 21,400,364 of record CAXKWD010000012.1, read on the forward strand.
ACGTAAATCTAGAAGCAGCTGTACATAAATGGTACATTCAGCAACGATCCAGCGGTATTGCGGTGCGTGGTGTGGAGCTTCAATCTGCAGCAGAGAGACTTGCTAAACACATGGGCGTTGAATGTAACGCAAGTGATGGCTGGTTGCATGGTTTTCGAAAGCGGCATGGCATCGTGAATAGGAGAATGTTTGGCGAAGCGTTAAGCGCTGATAAAAATAGCGTTGAGCCATTTAAAAATCAGCTCGACGCATTAATCAAGGAAGAAGGACTCAGCCGTGCGCAACTGTACAATGCTGATGAAACCGGGCTGTTTTGGCGTTCATTGCCGGAAAATACGCAAGCATACAAGCATGAGGGCACTGTACCCGGACAAAAACTCAGCAAAGAAAGGCTTTCAGCCTTGTTGTGCGCAAATGCTGATGGGAGCCATCGTCTGAAGTCTGTTGTGGTCGGAAAATCCCGCCGGCCTCGTGTGCTTAAAAATATCCTTGAAAATTTGCCAGTGCACTACACAAACTCGAAGAATGCGTGGTTCACTCAAGAAATTACAAACGAATGGTTTCATAAGAACTTCATCCCTGAAGTGAGAAAATTCCAAATGGAGGTTTTGAAGATTTCAGTTGAGAAAATGTGCAGCAGTGATGGAAAAATCAAATGCCTTGCCTTACCTCCCAATACCACTTCTCTTATACAACCAATGGACCAGGGAGTTATTCTGGCATGTAAGAGATTGTACAGAAGGAAGTTTCTTGATGAAGTAATGGTGGTATTGGAGGAACCTCAAGATAAAGACGAAGACATGCGAGGGCAGAGAACTTTGCAGCGAATTCGCAGCTACAATATCAAGTCAGCAATATTCAACTGGGCTGCTGCTTGGAGTGAACTAAAGACCTCAACACTTGTAAATTGTTGGAATAAACTTCTTCTGAACACAGAAGTAGAGCTAGACTTGGAAGGCTGTGAGATCAGTGATTATCAAGACACTTTGCTAGCAGGTGGAGAAACTGGGCCCTCTAAAGAGGATATTGCTGAGTGGTTGGAAGGAGAAGAAGGTGATCCTGGTTACCATATGCAGACAGAGGAAGAGATTGTGCAAGATGTTTTGTCTCCTACTGCATCAGTGCAGGACATGGATGAAGAAGATTTACAACCCCTATCAAAATCAAAGCTGGAGAGTGCTCGAGATGCTTTAGATACTCTCATTGGGCTAATAGATTCGAGCTCAGACCCAGATCTGCAGCCATTCTACGGTCACTTCAGGACTGCAAGACAGTTGATTATTAAAAAACAACAGAAGAATTGTACGCAGAAGAGCATTTTAAGTTTCTTTCGGCCTAAATCTCCTCAGGAAAATATCCTCACAGAGCCACATCAATCATCACCGTGTCCAAATAACGTACCAGTTTGTATTTCGGACTCTGACTAGAAATTTCAATAGAGTACTAAAGTTTTATTCTTTTTTGTTGAAACTGTAAATGTTAATATAGTGTTCTGTCTCATACATTGTGTTATTTCAGCTTGAACACGAAATTTCATTACTTAGACACCATTTCCTCATTTCCCCTCCATAAGCCGGACATTTCATAACTCGGACAGGCCCCCGCCCACTTTAGTCCGGTTTATCCAGAGTTCACTGTATTACAATGAAGCTTGGGTGGAGAGAGAAGTCGTATTAATATTCAGGGCCTTGCATTTACGTGCCTATTCTAATCTAGAGCACACTAGAAATTTACCAACCTGTTGCTAATTAATTGTTACTAACCATGATGTACGTGGGCGATCCTGGACTTCTTGTAGGTTTTATATTAATTGGCGCCATGCGCTTAGAAATACTGTCGGCCAGCATGGTCCGAATAGTGACCATCGATGAGTAGCCGCACCGAAGATCAGGTGCGAGGAGCTGGTAAGCGTTGTAAGACTTGTAAGACGTGTAAGAGGTGTAAGCCGTGTAAGCCTGTAAGACCTGTACCTAGCACGCGCTATGCCTTAAATACACATTGCAACTTCTCCCCCACTCCAGCCGATACAGTACTGTGCACTGCTAATGCAACACCCCTCTACTGTCGTCAGTGAAGCTATCTCTACTGTGATTGGCTCTCAATGACGTCAGTCTACTATGGGTAGTGCAGTACATGATTATTGCAGCGGCGGAGAATTAATGATTCATTGGGTTTACCCCATGGAGTTCGTTTGGCGTGGAGTTCTTATCGATGGATAGAATCTCCCGCGAAATAGACAAAGAAAATGTTTATTAAATTAATAACTTTTGTAATATCTGTTGGATTAAAATATGGTTAACATATGGTTAAAATATGGTTAACATATTTTAATTCCTTATTATTTTCCGCATCTTTTAATATATGGTTATGCTGTAGTTCTCCTTCATTACTGTGACTTTTATATAATTTATGTATTTTACTTATTTCTTGTGCATTTATTTGCTTATTGCTGTGATATCTTCGTTAGTTGTCTAAGTGACGTTAACGTCTGCTACATCGCTCATAAGAAAAAGAGCACTTCCTGAATCTATAAGTCCATAAGTGTGAGAAGTATCAACAACAATGTCAACATATGGAAGTTCAATACTACTATGCCACTAAGTTAAATCTGCATGGCGATAGGGGAAGTGTTTTACCGCTAGTGTCGCTCAGCTACCTCTATACGGAAGGGATGTAGGGGAAGCAGTGGGTGGCGAATATCTAAACACGTGCGAAAGATTGCCAGATTATTGCCAGATTATTCATTTGGGCAATGATGTCGAAGGTGTCAGGTCATTTAAAAACACAGCAATTCTCAGCGCCCCTCTTCCAGCCAAATAACCCAACACAGTGGACAGGAAGTGGCAGCGTGGCGGCAGGGGGGTGTTCCTTCAACAGATCATTTCTACGCATTTTTCCCAGTAGGGACATGGTTGCCAGATTATTCATTTCGAGAACGACTGCCGAAGGTGTCAGGTCATTTAAAAGCACAGTAATTCTCAGCACCCCTCTTGTAGCCAAATGACTTAAATCAGTGAATAGGAAGTGGCAACGTCAAAGGAGGGAGATCAAGACGGAAGGCACATTCCTAACATATTTTCTGCATGCAGAGATAACTTGGTGGCGTAGTAGGCATAGCACACAATGTAGGTGAAATATCTGGTTTATCCAAATCTGATAAAGAATTATATTGAATTTGAGAAGGTGGTGCTGACCTATTAACTCTAGATGCCTTTTGAAAACAATTTTGTTCGATGTGGCCTATTCTGTAACAATATGTACATGTAGGTCGCCTATGTGAATTAGAGTATTTGCATTATTAGGGTTCTGTACTGATCTACTATTGAAATTTACTGTAGACATAGGTCTAGAATTTGAATTTCGATGAGTAAGTCTATCTTGTTTTCTATAACAATTTCTTTCAAGTTGACCAATCCTAGAACAAAAGTTACATCGAATAACTGGAGTGGCTTGTAATTCTGAATTCTGTTGATAGTCTGGATTTAAAGTTTGAGTTAGGTTAGAATGAGCCATCAAAATATCATTAAGCCCCATAACCACTTGTTCTAACTGTTGAAAGGTAACCGGTGGATAAATCCCCAAGAAAAGAGACCTAACTTCAGAGTGTCTAGAACTTAAACAATAGTACGAACTATATATTCTTCAGAATGTGAAAGTTGTAATAATTCAGCATGTAATTTAATATTATACATGATTTCAGATAATGATTCATCTATTCGTTGAGTACGGTAAAAATATTGCTGTTCCAAAACTCCCAATAATCGTTGCGGAATGCAAGACTGAAGTATGAGAAATGGTAAGCTGTGTTTGTATTGCTTGCGCAAGATATTGAGTTAAAAGTCCACAAGTATGAGGACTTAAAGCCTCCCATAGGCTAACTTGAGGAATATTCAATGAGGCATTATTTATTTGTATATCATGTAATAAACGCAAAAATGTCATTATTTCTTCCGGTGTGTTGACTGAAAATTTTCCTTTTGTTTGTATCAATGTTATTATAGGATTAGGTAATTTAGCGAAGACAAAAAGAACTGACGGTGCTTGTACACTTAAATTAGTTGAAATAGAGGGAGTACTAACATTCACTGCCATATCGACCACAGAAGGTAATGTAACTGGCTGTTCTTGATTAGAAACTGCAATCAACTCCATAGATTTTTGTTTGAGTTTAAGTAAAGAAATTTTGAATTCTTCTAGGTTAAGTAAAGACTGTTGAAAACTTTCTAAAAATTTAGAATCTGTGTAGGTACGAATATAATCCCTACTTCTATTAATATAATGGTTCCTATTGTTAGGAGACCTGGGACGATTCTCTGCTTCGGCATTGGCAAACCTGCCATTGTTGTCATTTCTTATGTATCAATTATTCACTACACCACCACGAAATTGTGGACGAAAATATCCCTGATTTAAGTGGCTCCTATAATACCATGAGGGAGTTCTGCCAAGATTATTCTGGAAATTCCTGCCTCGCGAATAATTACCATATGAGTTTCTGCCTCGTCCGTAGGATCTCTGGTACTGCTGATTATTAGTGTAAGGCCTATATCGGGAGTAGTTACTATTATTAGCGTTCCAATTTCCTCCGTTTCTCCAGAATGGATTTCGCGTACCTCTCTGATATTCATAATTTTGCCAATAGGGCTCCGGGCTTCGTCGCTGTAGATTTTCCGGATTGGAATTTTCCTTCCTTTTGTCCTGCATTTGATTATTATTTTCCAGTGTCCCGACCTCACTTTCAAAATTCTCTGGTCCAGTATGCACATAATTTATGGTCCTTTTCTGATTATTTGCATCTGGCACCTGAGGATTTTGTCCTACTCTTACTGGTTGACTGGGGACCTCCTGCAAGGATTTCAATAAGCGTAACATATCGCTTGTATTTTGTGGAGATGCTACTATCAAGCTATTTTTTTTATCGAGGTTGGAAAATGAAGACAGAGGGCTTGAATGAAACTTTGCTCATCAATGTTCGGAATCCGGAGTTGTTTCTGATCGCATAATGAAATAAAATATTCTAAGTAATTCATTCCACAACTACGGTCATATTTACCATAAAAAACTCTGCTTTTAATTTTTTCCTATTCCATCTTGGACCAGTACTGTTGTAAAAAGGCCTCCTCGAAGCTTTGCATATCTAAGTTTTGAGTATCATTCATAACATGAAACCATCTGAGTGCTGACTTCTGTAGGGATTGAGAAATTAAAACCATTTTGAGGTTTTCCGGCACATTTCGTAATCGAAAATAGGTCTTTAAATCACTTAAATACCTCACAGGATTTGTCTTTTGTGAGTCTTCGAAAGTGGGTAATGGTAAATCATTATTACTAAGTGTGTAGTTAATGACACTGTTTGCTGAATTTATATCATGCATTGAATTATTTCCACTAGTTGAAGGTAAGTTTAATCCGTTATTGGATCTTAATAATGGATTGGAAAATTCCTGCGGAGTAGGAAGGTGAAAATTATTCATTGGGAGAGAGGTGGTAGAGTTGATAACCGGGGTGGTTACAGGTAGGTTTTCCCTATTTTCAATGGCCACTTCATAACCTCGTACCTGCTGCCTCAATCGGTCTATTTCCGATTGCATATTCACAGTCACACGCTGAATTTCACTTACCTGCCCTCGGACAGAATCAACTTGTCCGGATAATACACTTTCTGAATTTGCAATTTGAGTTGTGACCCTAGAATCTAATTCCTTTAATTTATTTTCAACTTCAGTTCTTTGTTTTTCTACCGTTTCTTTCAATTTATTTCCTTGTTCAGTTAATTGAGTGTTCAATCTTGTAATTTGTGTGCTAAATTCTGTTTTCAGCTGTTCTGATTGAGTAGTTAACTGTGTTTTCATTTGTTCAGATTGTGTGCTCATTTGTGTTTTTATTTGTTCAGATTGTTCTGATTGTGTGTTTAATTGTGTTCTTATGTCAGATAATTGAGCAGTCACTTGAGCCATTCTTGCTCCTACCTGTGTTAAAATAGTGTTACTCAATAAATTCATGTCGGTATTGATACTCTGATTAGTAGGCTACTAGTGGGGATCACTTCACTTTCACATGCTATTACATTTGGTAATTCAGGCAAAATATCATTAGTCACATTCCTATTGTCTTCCATAATTTTATTTTGTTCAATTAGTGGCTCAGCACAAGGAATCTCTTTTGAAACCGAGGCTTCAGTTTTCTCAGTGTCCATTTTATTTACTATTTTTGTTATTACGTAACTTCATAAAATTTTACTGCTGACACTTAAATGGAGAATCCTGAATTTTCTACATGAAAAGATTTTCTAAACAATACCTTTCTGTCCCTTCGGTGGTAGGGGGTATCCCGCTGTGGGTCATGGATCTTCCTTCCTTCCTTCAGTCCGTCCGTCAGCTGTTGGTCTCGTTCTACTCCAAGAATGCCTGCCTAATTTTTCTCTAACACACGTCATTTATGATTTTTATTCTGTCCATCGGTATAAATGTCTAAATAAGTTTTTCGGTATACAATTTCAATGTCCAACTTAAAAAAAAAAGAATTGAAGTGTTGTTTCCTTAAATTCTTTATTGTCTTTAAATTGTCGCTGAAACGTTCGTAAAATTTTACCTTTAATTCGAAAAATTCAGCCCTAGTTGGGACGTCATATGCGGCAGTCCTAGTTGCGGTTTTAATTACAACGAAACCGCTACCCAGCAATTCGGTTTGTACTACATACAAATTCACCGGTCCACAGGGCGCCAACCTGTTAATAAACAGATAGATTTTTATAGCGGACCAGTTCCAAATCGCCAGAGGTGATGAATGTGCCTGGCTAGTCAGCTGGTAGATACGATCGTCTTATCTCCGTGGTTAATTCGAATGCTTAAAAGTACGAGAAACAACACAAAATAGTTCTTTTAATTTAATATTTAATGTTCTCTTATTCAATATTTAATGTTCTCTTATTATTTGATTTAGCTAGGAGGCTTTCAACGTGTGTTGCACAGAGGATCACTACTTTATATATATATATATATATATATATATATTTCGCAGACTGTATTATTTTATTGGTATGGGAGAAACTTCCTTTATTCGCTGAATATGTCTTTGCTATACTTTTACTTTAATTCAAAGTCACTCTCTATACTTTTTATATCTTACGACGCGCTTCAATAAAATTAACTTCCAACTTTCAACTTATTTCTTATTTCACGTGTATATAATCTCACTTGTAAAGCACGGATATTTTAATACTTTCTATTAACTCGAATTTCTGTGCTATAAAAGATTTTTAATTCACAATCACTTTAAAATACTTCTCCCTATTGACGCGTTTCAAATAAACTATACTTCGGACTTGCAATTGTTTCTTATAATCTCACTTATATTGCGCGGCTACTGAATATGTCCTCTTCCTTCGAAGTTCGGCGGTGCAAGACATCTTGATTCGCTTCCCTAGTTTCCTATCTCCCCTCTCATTATGATTTTCTCCCATACTTTTCTGTAATTCTATTGGCTAATTATATTTCCTATATGTCCTTTTTGATCACACATGTGTCCTTATTGGTCCACTTAAATTTGTTCCTGACGCTTCCTTTTCAGCATTCTACAGTTAAAAGATGCTGTGTTTCCCCTAATACTATCTGTCAAAAGTGATATTTATGTCTAGAGACAGTGAGCCGGGAAAAGAGTGCCACCCATTTCCTGTTTAATATCAATCACTTTATAAGTCGTATAATATAAGTCTTGTTTTCCTTTAATGGTTGTAAAAATGTTGGTTTTATTCTTAGGAGTGTTTTGATATAAGTTTTCCTTATGTCGGACAATTATTACTGTGTATAAATAGATTTTGATATCAAATGGTACTTTAATTAAATAGTGTAATGTACTGCAATATGTCATCTTTTAGGTCTTACCCTTCACTTCGCAGCTTTGCATATCTGCAAAGGGAAGTTTGAATTTAGTTTTCTCTGCTGTCGGCCGTGCTTTGACCTTGGTGATCGCTTTGCACATCTGCCAAGACGTGTATGAAACCGGGAAGAAAGATTTCTCCACCAGTCTGCGCTAGTTTTGTCATAACATGACTTCCCATGTTACTTTGTGGTGCTTCATTAGTTTGGCGCGTGACGCCCTCACAGTAAGGTGGATATTTGTTGTTCCGAGTGCAAATATGTAATATATGAAATTATATTCGTGTTCTTAGTGTTTTTGTGTGTGAATCTGCATAATTACTACATAGTTCTGGTAATAAACAAGTAAGTAACACGTATATTAATTTGCTTTGCATATCTGCAATATTGCGAGATTATTGCTATTTACCCACTAACAGAATATACAATACTAAATGTGAGTGTTTCTATTTCCATTTTAGGTTTTTGTACTGCTGTTGGTAAAAATTTCCTGTGATGGAACCCATAACATATATGGATGGAGGAATACGTAAAACAATGACATTTGATGAATTTTTTGCCATGGAATGTCCATCTGACAGCGAAGATGGCTTGGATTTTGACGATTTTTCGGATGAAGATCCTACTGTAAATCCTAAAGACTTGGAATCTTCTGAAAGTGATAGTGAGTCTGAGACTGGGGTGCAAAATGCAACGAACTCGCATTCGAATGAAAGTGATTCACCTAATATTGAAGGTCATCAACCCACATCATCAAACAAAAGAACAAGTAGGCCTACCGGTACAGGAAAACATAATGTTTTGTGGAAAAAACAAAGTGCTCCTTTTTGTGATGGCTTATTCCCATTTGCAGGACACAATGAATTACCACGGTCAATTTTAGAGTTATGTACACCATACCAATTCTTCAAGTATTTTTTTACTGAAGAAATTGTGAACAAAATTGTTGATGAAACAAATCTATACAGTACCCAGCAGAATCCTAACAAACCAATTGATTGTACAGTTTATGATATTTATAAATTCATTGGTATATGTATTTTGAGCACTTTGGCCCCACCAGCCAGTGCCCGTGACCTCTGGAACGATGTTTTTGGCATAGATTTAGTGAAAGAGACTATGTCTCAGAGGCGCTTTGAAAAACTGCACAGTAGCTTGCATTTCAATGATAATGCAAAAAGACCTGATTCCCAAAGCCAAAATCATGACAAACTGTATAAAATAAGGCCCATACTTGATTATTTGAATCAAAGATCTCTGTCAGTCCCCATGAGCGAACGTCTGTCGATTGATGAACAAATGTGTGCAACCAAGGCAAGACATCACATGAAAATGTACTTGAAGGATAAACCCCACAAATGGGGTTACAAACTTTTTGTACTCTGTGGAAATATGGGGTTTGCTCACAAATTTGAGATATACAGTGGCCAAGAAAACGATCCGAAATTTAGACTTGATGGTGAACCAGATATTGGAGCCAGTGGTAATGTTGTGATTCGCCTTTCAAGGGAAATACCTAGAGATCAAAACTACAAACTATATTTTGACAGATACTATAGTTCTCTGAATTTGGCTGTATATCTGTTCCAACAAGGCATTCAGTGTGTAGGGACAATTCAGAGAAACAGAATACCAAATTGTAAATTTCGAAATGAAAATGAACTGAAAAAGGAACCACGAGGCTATTCAGAGGAATACATCGCAAACGTTGAGTCTGTGGATGTTAGCACTGTGTTGTATAAAGATAACAGCAATGTATCTTTTATATCTAATGATTTATATATAGCGTAGAGCTTTATCACTGGTACTCACTACTAAATTGCGGTATTTTGTTACCTGTTGGAGCGCTTTCAACCGCATGGAGCGGCCATCTTCAGCAACTGACTTCCGTGGTGTTGTTGTTGTACCATACGGTTGAAAGCGCTCCAACAGGTAACAAAATACCGCAATTTAGTAGTGAGTACCAGTGATAAATCATTAAGATTATCGCTACAGAATGGACAAAACTCAAGAATTTTATATCTACTTTTGTTGGCGAAATGCCAAAATCCGAATCAAGAGGTTTGACAGGAAGAAAAAGGAGCACATAATGGTACCGTGTCCAGCAGTAGTATCTGTGTACAATTCCCATATGGGGAATGTGGACTTACTAGACAGCAATATAGGAAGACACCACATCAAAATAAGATTCAAACGATGGTATCTTCGCATTTTTTTCCATCTACTTGACACAGTTGTGATAAATGCTTGGATACTGTACCGAAGGATGCTGGTTGAAACACATGCAACAGATCCACCGATGACACAAAAGAAATTTAGGACTGTTTTAGCTCAAACACTCTGTCAGGTTGGTCCAGAATCAAAAAAGCGTGGAAGACCAAGTACCTCCGACCCAGTAGAGACCAAAAGACTCAAACACAAAGGATCTTCGCTGCCTCCAAAGGATGTGAGGTTAGATCCCTTCAATCACTGGCCAATTTGGAATGAGAAGAGAACAACCTGTAAACATCCTAATTGCAAAGGATACACATATGTGTCATGTGAAAAGTGCAAAGTGAACTTGTGCTTGAATAAAGACAAAAACTGTTTTCGTTCATTCCATAACTGACCGGAACAATAAGAACAAAGCATTGGACTAATCAAGCATTTTATTTATTAATATTTTAGGTCATTTCTGATTTTTTTTCATTTATTATTACAAGCCTTCTATTTGTTGACATTTATATTTCAGTAGAAGTAAATTTGACCATATACACGCATTTTTGCAGATATGCAAAGTCTAAAAAAAAATTATTTTGACTTCAATAAATTGTAAATGGAATTTTTTAACTATTTTTCCTGTATTCCTTGACCAATCCTGCACACAGAAATAATTAATGCTGATCACTTTTTAAAAGTGCGGAATGAAGGGTTGTCCTCTGTCTGAAGGTGTAATTTGTTTCATTATGTAATATGTCGTTTTGGCGTAATAAGTCCTGAATGGTCACTGGTGTAATGTGTGTTGCTTGCATTTAGGATTCGTAAGGTGGTGGGTGGTTTGAATACCAGTCGTGGAACTGTTGCAGAAGCTAATATAGGTCATATAACGACCCACTGAAGCACTTCTTTATATTAATTATGCTTTTTTTTTAAACCTCTCAATAGCATGAACATAAGGATAAGTTAAACTGGTATCCAGATTAATATGTTATAAGAACTATGCAGATTTAACTAGAAAGGCAAACTAAAGTTCCTTTCTTTGTTTTTAAACTTTAGCATCTGCCAAGGACAAGGTCAAACTATCAAACTGCTAATTGTGAGAATAGCAACAATAAAGGTTTTCTTAGGTAACCCTATGCATACTAGAAATCGAAAAATATGTATAGCTAGTCACCCTATATGATATAAGATTCTAAATGGAAAATTATGACATACACTATGACTTGCAAAGATAAATCCGCCAGTAACATAGCTTTAGGGCAATGGTTAGGCGAAAGGCCACCCAAATTTCTACAGGTCAGGAATAGTTACAAAATGAACCACCTGCCACCCAAATTCACAAGGACCCATATTCAGTGAAGAATAAAACACTGAATGGTTCATTCAAGAAAATACCTAGGTTTTCAAATTTAAACACCCATTAAGCTAATTTCAAGAGTAGCAAAATTTTAAGACATAACCTAATTAATTAATTGCAAAATCAGGGAATGACATAAGAAATCCGAATTACACATTACACATTACACATTAGATTTTGAATTAATGGAAATGAATTCAAAATCTAAACTGGCGACTGAAGATGACGTCAGAATAATCACCATTTCTTCCAATTAGCTATGGGAGAACAATTTCCTTGCTTAAATAATGGTACATCCATCTCCTACCTAATAACGGATAATTACCAATCCTCAGGTACTAAATATCGTAATTTACATATCCTATGCATGTGCATTATGATGGGTCTCAGTCTGAGAAAATCTAGCCTCGTAACGTTTCTGGTATCAAATGGTATTGCCGATAATAACTCATAACTAACTCAGCCAGAAGGGCTATACACAAAATTCAGCAACATAGAATACTATTTAGCGTAGAACAAACACTCACCCACATATCACCGCATTCCAAGGCACACACCCTTCACCTTGAAAAACTACAGCTCTCTGACTGAACAGAAAAAAGTGATGGTCTGCACACAGCCTCGTCCAGAGGGCAGCACCGAGCGGCAGGCAAGCAAACATAAACGACGCGGAGAACGAACTGAGGCGGATAATTCAAAATTCGCCTCAGAACTGTTGCAGCTTTGTTATAAGCTTCCCCAAACAGCTTACCAACTTCATGAATTGTTACCACCTTACCTGGATTTTCATGCAGCCAAACTCAAACTGCTTGTTCATAATAGTTAGACAATGGATACATGAAGGCCACGTCTAATGGCTGTAGTCTGTGTGTGATTTATGAGGTGGGATTAACAATAAAGTTACATAGTTGGCTTTTGCTATTTCAATCAACTGAATATTTTTTTTACATGGGTGGCATGGCCATCAAGTATCAAAAGCAGGTAATCTGTTTCAGACGGTTTGGTATGTGCCAAAAAATAACCACTCAATAAAAATATCAGTTTGCATCCAGCCTGACTTGTGAGGAAGAACCACAGAATTAGGAGGCAGGCCAGCCTCAAACATTGGGTTATTTCTCACTCTGAGGAAAATCAGGAGTGGTGGGACATAGTGTCCTGCAGCACTAAAGCAAATTGTTTCTGTAACAGGTGTTCCTCTTTCAGCTGACGACAGGCTTCCAACTTGCTTCTTACCTTTCTGTGATATCACTTTGGTGGGCTTATTGGGGACTGTTAAAATTCCAGTTTCGTCGACATTATAGATTCGACTTACATTGAACATTTGGTCACTGTAAGTTACACTTTTTCTAAATGTTCAAAGAATTTATTTACATTTGGCGCATTAAAGGCAGAGGCTCTAGTAGCTGATGTCTTTTCAGGCAACCAAAGTAAAAGTTCTGGGTTTCTCTTCAGGAATAAGGCCACCCAATCTCTTCCTGCTGTTTAGTCTTCCTTATTAAATGAATTTGGAATTTTGTTTGTTTCTGAAAATTGAAATGCTAGTGTCTGGAAGTCAGAAATGCTCGGGCCAAACAATCTATCGTCTACAGCGAGAATATGTTTCACTAAAAGTTTCTCTTGTTCAGGAGTGAACACAGTTCTGAACCTTCCCAACTTTTTCCTAGAAAGCAACTTCCGGGTCTTCGCCTTTCTTACTTCTCCTGAAGAGAGAAGCAAAGGGCACTGCGTGTTGTTTTGCTGCTGCATTTATTGACATTCCCTCCTCTCTTATAGTCTTTAGTGCAGCTAACATGCGATACTCCTCCCAGCTGTGCTGGTTCGACTTTCTCTCATATCTGCAGACCATCTTTTAAGCTAAAACAAGGAATAACAAGAAGAAATGTAATAGCTTATAGCCTGTTTGTATTTGACCTATTTTAGAACTTCTATAGTAGGTATTTGTAATACTCTACCACTTTCTTAAAAAATAAGGGCAATGTGAAATACCATTTCACTTTTCCCCTGATAGAAAATTTAATTTGGCCCCACAAACAATCAATATAATATACCAAAGCCAAACAGAAAATGACAAGTAAAAGTTATCATTTTTTAACATGAGATCATAGGCAATAATGTCTTTAGTCTAATTTATCAAACTTGAAATTCATATCAAATATATGTAGATTACTACAACTTCCAATATATACTTACAGACTTACAATGTTCTTACAGAAAACATGTTTTCTAATGCTACTTTTTCTTCTTCTTCTTGGTTTATTTAGTGATGCCTCTCTACACTCAAAGGAGGTAGTCGCAGCATCTTGGAGTATTAAGGAAGGTGTGAGAAAAAAGTGTTAGAATGGAGTGGGTAGTGGGTGTGTTCAGCGTTTCATTTGCAATTTAATGTATGTCTATGTATCAATCCCGAGATAGCAAAAGTGACTTACACAGGATAGAGGGGTGTCCTTATAGTAGATTGTATCCGTTGCCATTGTTCTACCTCCTGTCCTGAACACCATTGTTACTGTTTTGGTTTCGTTTATCTTGAGACCTGCCTCGGCTGCCCACTTTGAGAGGTCGTTGAAAGCTTGCAGTAGTTAGCTTTGTGATTTAGATATTATTGCCAAGTTGTCTGCATATGCGTATACTTGTACACTCTCTCTTCTTATGGCCTTGATGGTGCCATGGTTGCTAGATTGATGAGCAGTGGGCTTTTTGGATCTCCTTGCAGGATGCCAGTCGTTTGTTCTATGGGCTTTGATGTGGTCAAATTGTCGTTCACTTGTATGTAGTTCAAGGACAGTTCAGACGTTTGTTCTATGGGCTTTGATGTGGTCAAATTGTTGTTCACTTGTATGTAGTTCAAGGACAGAATTTGCTTTATTAGGGTTGTAATATAGAGCTTTGCCCCTATGATATCCTCCAAATTTCGCATCGTTTTCTGGCGGTCTAGCAGATCAGGTGCCTTGGTGAAGTCCACAAAGATACAGATTATTCTTCCTTTCTAATGTTGAAGTGCCTCTTGTAAATTGTTTAGGAGACACTATGCAGCTTGGAGAGTTGACCATCCTTGTCTAAAACCAAACTGTTCTGCTGGTATTGTGTTGCCCACCATCTCTTAGTCTCCTGGTAAGGATTTTAGTGAGTACTTTGAAGGCCGTGCACTCTAAGGCTATTCCTGTGTAAGCATTCATATTACTTATGTCCCCTTTTCCCGTGTACATTACTTTCAGCGTAGAGGTTCTCCATCTTTCTGGTATGGTTCCTGAGGAAGTGCATTTATTGAAAAGTTCTGTCCATGCCTCTGTGAGAATATCTAGTGATGCTTTCAGATGTTCACTATAGATATTATCGGGTCCTGTTGTTTTTTGTTGTTTGGATGGCTTCCATTACCTCTTGCATGGTGAGTCCTTGAGTGATGTTTGGGGGTTCTTGCCATAGGGTGCTGGGCCTTGTATCTGCCGATGAGAGGAGACTACGGAAGTGTTCTTCCCACTTCTGGGTATGTCTCTGGGGAAATGTGGTGCTCTGGGTCTTAGGGCTTTGAAGGGGGCTTGTTCTGCTTCTGCTATGAGCTTGGTTTCTTCCTGTGCTATATAATGTTCCCTGGCTTCTTTGAGTGTAGTTTTGTACATTCTGTGGATGCGTGAGTATTCCTGTAGATGTACTGGGAAGCCTGACTCTTTTGCTCTGTGAAGTGTGGCTATTGTTTCCTTTCGGGCTTTGTAGCATCTTTCGTTGAACCAGGGTTGGACTTTCCTTGTTCCCGGTCGGTCTGATAGCAGATTTAATTGTTTCTTCTATGGGTTCTAGTCCGGCGTCTACGTCTCCGTCTTCTTTGACAATGCATTTCTTCACTAATTTTACTCTCTGGTCTTCAGTCTTCATTTTATCTGGTGTGAGTTGCCTTGGGTACTTTATGCTGTTACTTGGGGCATGATGTGTAGCAGCAGTTTTGAAGAGTCAGGCGATGATGGAATCGTGTTAGGGCAAGACAGCGCTGGGCAACGGTGTGCGAGCAGTCAGGTGACCACCATGGTGGTTTAAGGTGTCTAGTAGGGCAGGTTGGTTGTTTACTGGGGCAGTGTTCTCGTATATAGGAATGAATAATGTGTTGTACGTCCAGAACGGTATATGGCACATCCTCTGGCATGACTGTCTCCAATAATTACAAGCTTCGGTAGTTTTTTCCTTTTACGCGTGGAGATGCCTAGGCCTGTACAGCCATTTGTGTGAGTTACTGTGGAAGTGCATTGTTCTTCTTCAACTTCCTCGATAGCTGCAAATCTATTCGAGCCATATAGTATTCTGGTAGATGTTGTTTGATAAGAAAATGTTTTGTTTGCTGATATGACTTCTATGGGCACGAGCAGTGATCACCTTTGTACTATTGCTGAGCTCAGCAGTGAGATCAAGGAATGTGTGCCTCTTGATCATGAGATACTGTGGCATAGTGGATGGACTGGTGTGGATTGGCTTTCAGCAATGGTGTCATGGTTGTTCTGTGAGGGCTTGACCATGGGAGTGGAGGGAAGCTTATCATGCTTCCAATGCGGAAGCCAGAAAGGAGTGTTGTCCAAAGGAAGGGGCTTTTTGGTGTGAGTTGATGTTTGTTCTGGAAACTTTCTTTTGGAGGGTTGAGAAGTCCGGGATACTGGAAGAATTGTATCTGATGGTGGAAGATAACCGGGTGGACCCAGAGCTTGATTAATGAGTGTGATGGTGGGAAAAGATTGCTGAGAGTGCGGTGGAGCCACCGCTGAGGCATAAGATTTGCGGCCACGCAGTATCTGGATAGCCTTGTACCACGAGACACAAAGTTGGTTGGATTTAATAAACATTTCATATACTGTATGGATGGTGGTATAGAATTTGAGTTGTGCTTGGAGTGTGGAGTGACTGTTAGAAAATATGTGGATATTGCTGTAATTTTTGTGATTGGCATCTTTTAGTGTGGTATACAATGCTGTATTCTCTGCTGTGTAGATGGACATTTGTGGAAAGAGTTTCTAGTTTCTCCCATAATGTTCAGTCCAGTTGTAGTATGCAGCGCCAACATTGTCTTCAGTTTTGGACCCATCTGTAAAATATAGTACTGGTGTTATGTCAGACTGCTGGTTCCCCGCATATTCCTCCCAACTGTCTACAGGTTGTAGATCCAGTTTACTAAAGGTGTGAAGATCAATGTTGAGGTTTGTTGGTGTCAGTTTTCTATCCATGAGATACATAGACTGGACCAGTGTTTTGTATATATATGATGGTAGTTATGAAAATAGGACGCATACGATGCCAGATTTGGCAGTGTGTGCTGAGCTATAGTTCCTGTGGAAGATTGTATTTCATGAAGCTGTTTGAGTTTTGTAATCTCTTGCTGGTAGATGAGAAAAGTTTAGAAAGGAATTTGAGAGCTTTTTGTGTTCGCCGGTAATCGAAATCAAAGAAAGAAAACTCTTCCTGTAGGCAAATCTACGCTGGTTTGCCATTAATGCGGAAAATGATCGTGTAAATGTGGTATAATGTAGATTGATATCATTTAATGGCCTTCTTTGAGATTCCAGTGAACGCAAGTGATGCATATTCAATCCGAGAAAGGATGAGAGGTTGGATGAGTTGATAAAGTCTCAATGGGTCTGCTCCCTAATATTTGCCTGCTAGTGCTTTGAAAAGCTTAGTAATCTTTAAGCAAGTATCCAGTTTTGCTTGGAAATGGCGATTGTAAGAAAGATGAAAGTCCAATAGGCATCCCAAGACGCAAACCTATCTTACTGCCTGCAATCTGCCGATGTCCAGCTGTATATGTAGGAATGTTCCGGGTATTCCCAACTGAAATATCATAAATCTTGTTTTCCGAGGGTTAATTTGAATGCCTAAACTTTGCAGAATGCCGATGCAGTTATTGCTTGCTTGTTGAAAATCTTCCAGATCAGAACTGTTTCTTTGCTGGGACAGAGATTGATAGAGACATATATCATCAGCATATTGGATGATACGTAGTGGAGTATGGAAAGAGGAGAGAATGTCTTGGATGTATAGAGCATAAAGTAACGGACTCAAGGACAAACCTTGAGGAAGGCCTTATGTTGTGATACGACGTTCGAGATTATTGAAGGTTGGAGAGAGTGAGATATTACGGGATTGAATGAGATTGAATATGATTTGTAGCAATGCCAATGGAAGTTGATAAGTAGCAAGTCGGTTCATTAGCAGATTGATGTTTACTGAATCATATTCATGTGATGCATCAAGAAATAGCACTGCTATTTTACGTTTTTGGCTCACTGCAATATGGACATCCGTGGTGAGGAGATAGATGTTATATTCTGAGTTATAATGTTTTCGAAAGCCAAACTGTATCTTCGGCCAGAGGGAGTTCCTTTCCAGGTAGAAACAAAGCCTGTCCGTGATATTTTTTTCAAATGTTTTTGTGAGAGTAGGGAGAAGAGTGATGGGTCTTTAATCAGTGACCGCATGCCCTGATGTTCCTGGTTTTTGGAAGGACATACGCCCGATTCCAGGAAGACAGGATGTTTCCAGAAAGGAGAATCTGGGTGAAAGCATGAGATAAAGCAGTGATGAAAGTGGAAGGGGTGACTTTGAGAAGGGTATAAGTGAGATCTGGCCCCGGACTAGACGGACGAGTTTTTGATTTCCATGTGTGCAAGATTTCTTCGGGGACTACCTCTTGAAGCAGAGTATGATGTCGATCAGTCTGTAGATCAGAGAAGAGTACTGGTGATTCCAGAACTGAAGGGGGTGCCACCATGGTGAGAAATGATAGTTGCAGCTCCAAATTTCCTGCCACAGGAGTCAGATTCCTGAATTGGTGCTTTTTTGTAAACCAAGCTATTTGGTGCCACATTTGAGTAGGGGATGTTGCTTGGATGATTGCAGTACAGTATTTCTTCCAACCAACACGTTTCTTTTTGTTCAGGAGTCGTTTGGTGTATGCTTCCTGCTTTTGTACTCCTTGAAATTATGTGGCGTGGATGCCGATCTGTATGTAGCCAATGCTCGTCATCTGTTGATAATTGCGAGAGCACACTGTTTGTCCCACCAAGGGGGATGCGTAGGTTTGAGCTTGGGTACAATAGTATGTGGATGGTATGTAGTAAGGTAGTTGTGCAACCAGTCTTCTAATTGAGAGTAGGTCGGGTGCGTATTGGCTGGATGGACTAAGATGTTCTCCTAATAGTCTGCCAACTGGACCGGGTCCAGTTTGCCTGTTCGTCGTGTGACATGCAAGGATTTCCATAAGGATCGTGAAGTGGAGAGTTGAAGGTGCATAGGGAAATGATCACTGTTGCAGGTGTCGTTCAGTCTATAGAGCTGGATGACATGAAGTAGGGACTGGGACATTATAATGAGATCTGGCGTGGTGTTACTTTGGTTAATATAAACCAACCTAGTCGGAATGTGAGTGTTGAAAATATGCCATTGCTTTGACTTACAAAAGTCAATTAGCGGATAATTGATGTTTTACCATTGTGCTGCACGATGGACATTAGGAATATTAAAATCCCACATACCAGGGTATGATGACCTGGGATCTCTGGGATAATCATGTTCCATTCCGCCATAGATATTGTGGCCGGGACAGAATTGTAAATAGCATACAACGAAATATCATGAAACAGTATGTGGATTACCTCCAGATGTGGAAAATGTTTGATACTGGCTTCATATTGATGAATTTTAAGTTGATGTTGAATAAAAACAACCACCCCACCTCTTTCCTCGTTCCTGTCCTGTCTAATAATTTTGTATCCTGGCAAGATGAATTGTCTATCTACGTCCACCTGAGTTTCTGTTATTATTAGGTTGTGATAAACTGTTATCCGTAGCAGCTGGAGTAATTCATTTTTCTTATTGGAGATACTGCGCGCATTCCAATAGAGTATATACATGTGTTTCTGTGATGCCATAAGGTCACAGGAAATCTAAGTACTGGATATTGTGGTTATAGGGTTTCTGTCCTCACTGATCTGGGATCTGCCGAAAATAGGCAGTTATCGAATGAGATCCTTGATCTGTATCTTGATTCTTTCCAGGTCGCCTCGAAGGCTCTCAAGCCCCTCACTTAAGACTTTATTTATTGCCATCAAACCCATAAACTTTGGCGTTGGCGGGTTATGCATTTGTGATTGCCTTTTGGCTTTGGGATAAGCTGAAGTGGTGTAGGCCTCAGCACATCACTGGCCGGAGGTATGTCCTCTTCCTGTGCTGTAACCTTCTTCGCAAAGATCGAAGAAGTTGGTTCGACCACTCTCCCATGAGGATGTATCAGGATTTTTTTTTGTTTGACATAGCTTTCTCGGGTCATCTCGTGACCCTTGCGTTTAGGGGATGGCACCTGGAGTACACTGGTAGAGGGGCTGACCTGTTGGCTCTGCCCCTGTGAGGCGTGAAAAGGAGCCTGGAATATACTGCAAGCGTCCAGTGGTGGAAAATTGGTGAGAGAGTTGAAATTTGCCATGGTTAGTTTTTGTGCCATCTGCGCATAAGGCGTAGGTCCCAACACAATTTGCTTCGCTTCATACCTAGAGATAGGTAAGGCCTGCAATTTGCTGCCCCAATTTATATGCCGGACATTGCAGCGTGTCTGTAGTCTTGTGAGATGTCTTGCAGTTGATACAACTCAGTGTGGAAGTCTGGCAGGAAGCAGTATCACGTTCTTGTGCACATTGCATTCATCTTTTTCCCCCTTGACAATATTTCTCCCTGTGATTCAGCCTGCCACATTTCTGGCAGACGACGATACGTTCTTTGTATGTTTCCACCTTACATTGTTGGTGGTGTAACATGATCAAACGTGGGATTACTTGACTCCGAAAAGTCAGCTTCACCGTTTGTGTTGGCACATATGTTGTCTTCCCTTGTCATCGCTTATCCTCCTATTAAATCTGTAAACATTATGTATTTTATAGCCCTCTGTGATGTAAGTGTCGTGTCTAATTTCTTCGGTGGAAATACTTGTATCAACCCCTTTGATAATGCCAGAGGTGAAAAGGTTATAGGCGGGGATAAATGACTTAGTTCCATGTATTTTATCAAAATCCGAAGTGAAAAAAGTATTAGCCGCTAGAAAAGTTTTGAAATATACATCAATCTGTCCATTATTGACTTTGTTAATATATAGTACCTCGTAGTTGGCATAGAATAACAATTTCCCTACCTTCATGGAATGCATACGCCCTATGTTCTGAGATTCTTGTTTTGTAGTTACAAAATACGGCCTCGTGTCAGCATGTTGGTGCTTATAAGATTCCCGTGATCGGGATTGGACTTTAAGTAATGCTTCATCTGTTTCCAATGGAATTGCAGATGTTTCCACCAAATTCTGAAGAACTGTGTCCATATCGACAGACGTTACAGGCACATCTGGTTGTGACGGTTGTCCATTTTGAATTTCCGGTTGATCACCTGGTATTGCCTCCATTTTGTACAGATCTGCCCCTCCCGGGGAGGAAATATGTCCTCTTATCACTGGCGATAGAAATAGGAAAAGTCTACTTACAGTTTCAAGATGGAAAATATTTGCTATAGCACAGACCTAGTCACTAACACTCTGGATACTACAAACTCAATGCACTTCAGTAAAAATCACTTCTGGACAGTACCATAGTTTGGAGTCGACTGAATTCTGTTTTTGCATCTTCACAATACAACATTCCTTGGCCATTTGCATTTCCAGTGTAGCCAAATATTCAGAGGAATATATCATGCAGTGTTGGTAGAACTGAGTGTAGCCAAATTCAAATTGTTTAAATTAAAAATTTCACTTTGTCCTGCCATTTCACTTTGTCCTGCCATTTCACTTTGACCTGCCATTTCACTTTGCCCCGAATTTCCCTACATAATATTAACATTATTTTATTATTTGAAACACTAATGCAATGGGAATTCATGTATCATTTGAATAATTATAAATTCATTTTAAAATCCAGTTTACCCAGAACTCAATGTTAAGCTACGCCACTGATTTATATCAAATGCAAAGTAGCCTATGTTAACAAAGGCTTTATAAGATCATATTGCCAAGATTCCATCGACAGATCATGATGTTAGAACCAGAGGGATCAATGAACATTTTCTTATTAAATGATAAGAGCTGTTTATTTAACCTGTCATTCATGTTTTGTTCGTAATTTTAATATTATCTGAGTATTGTGTAGGTCAATTTTGTTCTTTCTGTGTTATCCTATATATAGTTGTAAACTTTAAATCTGATAAATTCAAATAATATCCTCTGATAAATTTGTAAAATGTCAAATAGATCACTCTGATTCTAACCTCATGAGACGTCACTGAAATTTACAGGTTCTTAACATTTTTATGATTCTTTTATGTTTACGTAAGAATTTTTAGGACTGGTTTAGTCAATAATATTTTGAATTTCTTTATATTTTTATGTGTGTTTTCTTATTGGTAAATGAACTAAAAATTTTGACTATTTAGTATTTATGTAGTGTCATTTTATTAGACTATGCTTGTGGTATAAAGGTAGGCCTACATGAAAAACACTAAAATATCTTTGTATCTTTATGGCAGTGAAATAGTTTGGAGATCATTGTTAAGATAGTTGAATATGCAGTAATAGATATAAGTTACATTCCTGTGTATATTTATTCATCACAGCAAGAAATTGTGGTAGAGAAATGTATAGATGTTTTAAGGTAAATTTTGGGCTTTATTATTTTGTACCAGTACATCATATTCTATATGTCACATTGTAAGATGTAATTTCATTAATGATGGTGTTAGGTAAATTCTACATAATAACACATAATGATAGATGATAGTTCTAAAATATTGTAAGATGTACAGTATATCCAAATCTTTGAATTAAGGCACTTTGTTTAGCACTAGATTCTTATGGAAGGTTCTCATAATGCAGACAGCATTTTCCATTTGGATTGCATTGCTGATTCTTTTTCAAAGGAATACAGTTGATTGAGAATCACCATTGCCACTAATTTCTTTTCTTTGTGCGAGATCAGCATCTTAACCTCAGCATACCAAGACCTCATGGTCTCAATCACAAAAGCAATAAACTCAATCCTATGTAATAGATCTAGCTGTGTTTCTTTCTTTTGATGTTTACTATGGGAAATGCTGTTGAGCCTGTAACTTTTGACGTGCTTGATAAATGGGATGAAACAAAGGTATCTACACAAGTGGCATCCCATAGTAGAGATCTTCCTCATGACCATGGAGATAAGGTCAGGCAATCTGGTCATTTCCCATCACCATGGCTTAAGGCTAGTTTATACAACGACTCTAGGTTTCGTATCCACTTCCATGAAAGTGATCTTGTGAGACTAATTACATCCATTTTCTTCAAAACTAATTCCTATGCAACTGCACATTTCATCTTATTTCTGACTTTCAAGTAGTTGAAATCCCACATAGACGTCTGAAACACGTGTGAATCCAGGCACTTCACAATTTCCTCACACCCCCACTTCATTTTACAAAATGAGTACAAGCTAAATAAGAGTATAACCTCAAAATTACTATATTAGTTTCATGAAAAGTTGGAATCAGCTGAAACTGTGTAGTGTCATAACTCATTGTCGCCAGTACATCTTGTGCTTGCGCATTCAAGCAAAAAACAGTTGCGAAACTTAGTTACCATACCTAATTTAGTCGTATAAACTAGCCTTTACACCACCAGGCTCCAGAATTGAAGGAGTGCTGTCTGGAGAATGTAATTGATCATAAAGTATGTTTTAAATCTGTTTCAAACATGCATATATTATTACAAAAATCGCATCATATTAATGTACAGTGAAACCTCTCTTAACAGACTCCCCTTCATAGTGGACACCCCTCCTTTACGGACGATTTTTCTGGTCCCTAGGTCACTATAATGAAACTTCATAATAATTAACCCCTCTAAGACGGACACCCTATGTTACGGACACAAAAAATCCACTTAGAAAGCCTCTTCAAACCTCTCTTAACGGACACTTGACGAGAAAATCATATATCTACAGTATACTGTATTGTACTGAACTTCTTTTCTTCTTCTGTTGACTTAGTTTTGATGCTAAACCTAAGTGTACAAAACAAACAACATTAAAGATTTTTTTCGCATGTTAATAGTGCGCTCGACTACTACACACAGAACTACAGTTGTGTAGGCCTATTCCATTGTAAAAAGTGTGGTTTTAATTTTGATGGTAGGCCTAAAGTGGACTACAGTATAGTGTTTGGGATTTTCGCAATATGTAGGCCTACAGCATAACACATTGGTGTAATGGATTAGTGTAAACTAGAGAGATTTTCATCTACTGTATAACACTTTCATGTAAGTACTGTAGATTATTTAACTCTAGAATTTTTTAACCTCTCTGGAGCGAACACCCCTCTATAGCGGACGATTTTTACGGTCCCGTACGTGTCCCGTTATAGAGAGGTTTCACTGTAATAATAATCTCACCTGTATGAACATTTTTGTATCTTTGTATTAATCTCATTAGAATTATTCCTCCTCTGACTATCCTGTTGCATTTATGTGATCATGCTTTCAGAAACTGAAAGAGAAACAAATGAATAAAGTGCTCTATTTTCAAAGATATACTGGGATATTATGAAACGCCATGTTGTGTGAAATTTCTATTCCCAGTGAACATTGTGATGAGTTCTTGGGTTGAGAGTCTCATTGTTTGTATAATTTACAGCAATAAAAAAGTGTTAATAATAATATTAATTTTTTATTTAGCTTACCTTAGGCTACCTAATTTTATAGAATTTCTCAGTGCAACATTCCAAGATTTTACTATTCTAAAGACAAAGATTATTTAATTACATGCAGTCCAATTTATTGATTTTTTTTTATTTTTATTGTTGTATGCAACAAAATATAAATAATAGAGAGAGATGCTATTTCTTGGGATTTGGTATGGAAATGCAGTATGGTTTCCCTTTCTTTTCATATTTCACATTCTCGTATTTCATTCATTGTATCCTCAAAAATATAGCCTAACACAACTTTGTATTGGTAGGCCTACTTCATTATCTCCTTAAGAGAAATTATAAATATCCTATTTTCTTTCTTGCTTATCCTGTAATAAAAATTCAGTACTAAACATTTCCCGAAAGCCAAGATATGTCAAGACAGGTTCTGTTGAACATACAGGGTGCGGCAAAACATCCTCCCTATTTTAAAGTTCGAATAAAAAAACACATGGATCAAAATGAAGAAGCTGTATTAACATGAATGATTCTACACAGTGGGAAGTTTCATGTTTTGAACAATGAGTCACTCAAGTGGTGTCCTTCACTATCAATGCATTGTTGAATGCGACTTTGGAAATTCTCCATTGTTCTAACCAACATTTCTTGAGGAATAAGACCAATCTCTTCCAGTATTGCATTTCTTAGGGCTGGCAAAGTCCTCGGCCGATGTTTAAACACCTCACCCTTAAGATATCCTCACAGAAAATAATCGCAGGGTGTAAGGTCTGGCGATCGTGCTGGCCAGGAAATTTCGCAATGTAAAGAAATTAAGCGCCCGGGAAACATCTGTCTCAGCACTTGGAGAGAAATCCGAGCTGTGTGAGCGGTGGCTCCATGCTGCTGAAACCATACCTGTTCAGTCAGCAGTGCATTGAGCCTTGGTAAAAAAAAGTGTTGATCATGTGAGTGTATCTTTCAGAGATTACTGTCACAGTAGCACCATCCTCTTAAAAAAAAAGTAAGGACCAATTATCCCGACTCTTCCAACTGCGCACCATACAGTAACATGGTCGCTATGCAGAGGTTTTTCATGAAGTTCACGAGGGTTCTGTCCACTCCAATAACGGAAATTTTGCTTATTAACACATCCAGATAAGTGAAAATGTGCTTCATTACTAAAAAGAATCACAGCATCTTCTGGTACAGTTTCAAGGATGTTTGCACATGATCTTACACGATTTTCATAATCACGTTGACACAACTGATATGGTGAATCTTGCTATAAGAGCACGAAGACAGGATTAAGGTCTATTTACACTTCGCAGTGAGGTGAACTAATGTATTATGCTGAAAACCCTAAACTCCCACTGTGTAGATATCATTAATATTAATACAGTTTCTTTATTTTGATCCATCTGTTTTTTATTTGAAATTTAAAATAGGGAGGATGTTTTGCCGCACCCTTTATAATTAACGGACTTATGGTACTTTTCCGACCATGGCTTTTATGCAAGTTATGTTTTCATTAGATTTGTCTCTACAAGTTCGTATTTAAATCTTGAAGTTTGTGAATTCAAAGGTATTTACTTTTGCATAAGTGCAACACTCCAATGCTTATAAATTTACGGCATGTAAAATAATTCCTGCAGAACATTTTGGTAAGGGTTATAACTTCTAAGTATCAGTATATGTCCTCATTAATTAAAAAGAAAGTCTATGTACTATCCAGAAGAAATACTATGAGAAGCAAATCTGTCCTTCAGCAGATGAGAAAGGTAGCTGAATGTGGATATTCTCTATCTACGAGTACCATTCTCGATAGTGGGTAGAATTCCATACATGCCAGTGACTGCAAGAATTGTGTCTACAGGAAATGCCCCTGTGTCCTCAATACAAAACTATTGCAGTTCAATGATCAACACACTGCATGTGTGGAATTGCACATGACACAAGAGGAAGTTTGGTATTGGCAAGTGTATATTTTTAATTTTCGGATGAAATAGATTCATGTCTAGAAAAAGTGCACAACCTCTGCTCGACGTACATGCAAATTCCAGTCATCCTTTCAACTGCTGCAAATGGTCATTCTGAATTTTTTGGTTTGACGAGAAAACTGATGATAGAGATCTGGTATGAGAAGAACTGGTAAGTGAAATAAATTTATTTATTATTAACGAGCCTAACAATCCACCCACATATTTAGGATGTTCTGGCCAAAATGGTATCAACATAGATGTAACATTAGCTAATTTTTCAGGAGCCAAATTAATAAGTGGGTGAAAAGTATGGTTAAGGGTTAGCGGAAAATGACCATAATGTCACTTTTGAAATCGGCAGAAAGATGGAGCACTATCGAATACGGTGACTAGGCAAAGTAGTATATAATTATGACATTAGAAATGCAGATTGAGAATTATTCCATAATACCTTCCAACCTCCGCAGATGACCTCATTAAATGATTGTGTTGAGACTCTAGCTAAAGAGGTTACAAAAGCCAATAGGTAAACACAGTAGCATTATCCCTGAAGAGCTCAATAGTTAAAATCAGTGACACACCATGTAAGGATCACTTCCAGAGATTAAGAAGGGAAACAAGAAAAGGTAGGAGAATCTATCAGGAATGCCATGATCCAGAAGCAAGAAGATTACTCCTACAGTTATATAGGGAGAAGAAACAGAAATTTCAAGATGAACTCCAACAACTGAAAATAAGTAGTTCGTTCACGTTTCTGCAAATCACTGAGGAATTCCTTTCAAAATTTCTTCTGGCAAAATTAGACCTCCCACCACATTTTCGACACCTTGCAAGGTTGATAGTTCTTTCACTACAAGTTGGAAGGAATCTACTGAAGTCCTCAGTGTTTTGCTTCCAGATGGCTGTACTCAGAATGAAAATCCTGGACATACTTTTCTAAGGAGTGAACTTAATAAACCTTACCACACTGACAATACGTTTGTGCCGATAACTCCAGAGCAATTAGAGATGACCATCAATTCGCTGAAAAGACAAAAAGCACCAGGTTCTGATGGAATTGAAAATTCTTCACCACATTTTTGTCAACAGATTTCATCTTCTGTCGCTGAACTGTTGAGCAAATGCTTGCTGCATGGGAATTAGTGAGGTAATTATTCTCCATAAAGGGGAGCCTGCAGACATATCTGTCTGCTCAATGTCCTTGTCAAGGTGTTTTAAAAAGTACTTTCCCTTTGGTTACAAAGACATAGAAAGCAAATGGGTGTACATCCTCAACAGTATGGCTTTAGAATGGGGGGAATCTACTGCCTATTGATCGAGCAATTAGGTTGATAGAATCTGCAAGGGAGAAATATGTTGTAGGAGTTTTCATAAATATCTCAGGGGCATTTGACAACCTTCGATGGCCGCTTTGTTTGGACACCTGAGG
Source organism: Ectobius pallidus (assembly GCA_964059195.1). Classification (NCBI taxonomy): domain Eukaryota; kingdom Metazoa; phylum Arthropoda; class Insecta; order Blattodea; family Ectobiidae; genus Ectobius; species Ectobius pallidus. The sequence continues at coordinate 21,427,862 of CAXKWD010000012.1, forward strand.
GATCTTAAATGGCCGGCAAAATTATACCACACCTTCAAGGACTACTGCCAAGAAAGAAGATTCACCATGATTGAGTGCCAGGGAAACAGAACCATGAAAAAACTCAGCAAAGGTTGCCCACAAGGATCTGTTTATGGCCCTATTTTCTGGGATGTGGAAATGGAACCTGGACTCTTGACTGGAAAATCTAGTGACATACTTGGACTGATAGCTTTAGCAGATGACTTACTTTTGTCATTTGAGGCAGACTCAAGATGAGAATTGTAAAGTAGAACAAATAGGACTCTAGAAATACTAAGTAATTGGTGTACAGAAGTAAAACTAAAACTGCCACCAGCAAAGACAACTTATCTTTTGCTTAAAGGGAAACTTTTACATAACCCAACGGCCAAGATAAATGGAGAAAGCATAAGGAGAAGCAATATGGTGAGTTACATAGGGATTGACCTGGACAAAAGTTTATTTTTATGCCCCATATTGAACAAGTAGGTACAAATTTACCAAATAGTCATACATTTGAATTGAAGGTCACCAGGGAGGCAAGTTTGTACTGTGTCCTTGTTTATGCAATTAAGCCAAATGCATCTTGACATCACTGTAGAGACGACATTTTGTAACCTTATGAAGTCTAAGCATGTCCAAGTCTTTTCATTTTACACTAGCCATTACAGCATGACAATACTGGGATCTTCACAAATCAAAAACAATCAGCTAAACTGAGGGCAAAACATGTTTTATCGCTTAAAATACAAAGTTGGGAATGCCATCCCCTCGAACACCCCCTGCACCCTATCCTGTGAGCTGGGAACAGTACCATTACTTCTAATACAACACAATACAGTTGAATTAGAAACAAAACCCTTAAAAATAAATTCTGAATGATGTACAATACTTGGAAATAAAGCCGCAAAAAGGAAAATGTGATAACGTAAACTAAAACATTGATCACAATAAACAGAATTTCTTTAATATATAACATACGAGACTTCATAAAAATGATAACAATACCCAATTGATAACATCTGCAATTACATTAAGTGGCATTCACTGTACAAACAAATTTTGCAAGCAAAAAAACCTATGGGTGGGAATATATTATCTCATCTGCCAATCATCTGCATTGATAACTGTCCTTGTACAACACAGCATGGAGTTCATGTGATTGTGGTGAGGTACAACATTACCACACAGAGGCGGATCCAGAGAGACATTTTGGGGGGGGGGAAGGAACCAAAGTAGAGAGGGAAGTTTTTACTCATAAAAATTAATTATATATTCCCAGTACACATTTGAAATCAAAATGAACATTTCAGCATTTTATTGCAAATGTATTTCAAAATAATGAATGTCGTTGCTTTAATTTAAGTATTTGGGTTATGTTGACTTTACAAAATTTATTAGAAGGCTGACCGTTTGAATAATCTGCGCTTAATGTCACAAATTTTGGGGGAGGAAATTTTCCCCTTTTCCTCCCCCATGGATCTGCCCCTGTTACTACAACTGACGCAGTTTTGTTTTGATGAGTGATTCTTTAACCTAGTGTATCCAGTATCTGCTCAACATTCTATTTAATAAAAAATGACTTTCTTGGTGGGTGTAATATACACATTATCGACTCTCAGAGAACTTTCATTTATACAGAATTCGTATAGTGCGAGCTGCTCTTGGAGATTGATTGCAAAGGCCTGTCCACCTGTGAGTCGACTCTCTGAATGCCACTCTTCACTATCTCTCACAAGGGAATCATACAGTAGTCATGTTGAAACCTACCCTCAAATTCTGCACATTGATAGGTCTTCATTATAGATGGACACATGCAAAAAATTTGCTGCTCATATGAACTGTAAGTGGGTGAAAATGTGTTTATGTTCTATAAGTTAACATTAGTGGCCACTTGTAGAGCTTGCATGCTGGGTTCACATGATAGTGGGGTCGGGGTGTACGATATAGGGAAAAAACTGCCTTTTTAGTCGTGGAATGTGTTTCACTAAATAACTTTTAAATAATCATCTGTTCTTATCATTTCTGCATTTTAAAACTATATAATCTGTATAGACATTGGGGGTTGCTTATGATTGTTAGTATGTGTAGGTGTTATAAAAGTGTGGTCACTCAATTTGCATGATATTTGAAGATACTTCCCATGCACGCTGAATCACAATACCAGTACCAATCAATTTATTCTTAATGTTGACATTTATTGTCCGATGAAAGTCTTTAAGTGCTAAGAATTCGGACTATCAAACTACATAATAATTGTACTCATCATTATAGGGCAGAGTAAAAAAATGAACTAATGTAAACAGCACACGAGATTCACTAAGCTAATCCTACAAATTTAAGCTGGTCCTAATTACTTCACGACAACTACCGGAATACAAACATATGTATCAGAGGAGGATATTATTCATTATCATAATATTATTCCCTCCTGTAAAGATAAGGAAAGGGAAAAATACACATAGGAGTGTATCTGATGCGTGATTTGGAAGCACTGTGACAGCTGATGCCAAGTGTGCGCTAGATAGGGAAGGCTGCTGTCTTCTCCTGCCGACAGCTGTAAGAGACTACTAATTATTTCAACTTCATGAGATTTGCAATTAATTTTTACCCACTAAAAGTTTATATGAGCAGCTAATTTTTGACATGTGCCTATGTGCAATGAAGACCTACTGATGTGCAAAATTCAAGGGTAGGTTTCGATATGACAATCCGTACGGTTCCCTTGTCAGACAGTGCTCTCAGATGCGTGTCCACTTACTGAAATGCAAGTCTTGAAAGTTTCTCGCACTCTCAGCTCTCATGTGGACACTAGCCTTAAGTAACATTGAATGATCTAGGTCAGGCCTGTCCAACCCGCGGCCCTCGGGCTGCATGCGGCCCGCTCTCACAGTTTTATGACCCGAGGACAAATAACAAAGAAATTAGAAGATATAGTTGGAAAATGCAGCTACTTTTCACTATGCTTGGATGACAGTGTCGACCAGACTGACACCAGTCAACTCTTGATTTTCATACGAATGATCAACTATGAATTTTCAACACAAGAAGAAATTCTTCAGTTATGTTCTTTACGTGGATAACCAAGGTTGAATATATATTTATAGCAGTAAATGAAACTGTGGAAAGGACTGGTAGGATTAATTAGGAAAGCTGGGGTAAGTTTCCTCATGTTCCATTGCATAATTCACCAAGAGGCGTTGTGTGGGAAGTCAGTGAAACAAAGCGATGCAATGAATACAGTGGTTACAGTTTCCAACAAGATACGTGGTGGCACTAAGACACAACTTCACTGCAGATTCCGGGAATTTTTGGATGAGAGATCTATCACTCCACGCAAATGTACACTGGCTGAGTGCAGGTAGTGAAAATCTTGTTCGACGGGTTGAAGATCCAGACTTTCTAAGGCAGCTTGCTTTCATGACTGACCTGACACAATACTTGAATGAGTTGAACCAGAGACTTCAGAGGGTTAGAGGTCATGTTAATGGTTTTAAAATCTCTGAAATCAACCTTATCAAGAAATGATTTAACACACTTTCCAAGTTGTCAAGAGCTGTCAGAAGAAATTGAAGAAGGTAATTTTTCTAAGTTTTGTGAAAGTAATGAAGTTATTATTCAAGAATTCAATGAAAGATTTTCTGACTTTGAAAATATTAAAGGTAAACTGCTGCTTTTTAATGACCCTTTGAATATGGATATTGAGAATCAGCCATCCATGTATCAACTGGAGCTCTGCGATCTTCAGGCTGATCCTTTTCTTCAAACCAGGTCTGAGAGAGGGCTCAACTTTTTCAGAGGGCAGGTTTCCTCAGCTTAGAGATTTTGGTTTGCAGCTTTCCTCAATGTTTGGAAGCACTTTATGTGAGAGTGCTATCTCCAACACGAAATTCATAAAAAATAAATATAGGAACTGTCTCACTGATGATTCCTTGTTACACCTACTAAGACTGGCAGTTACTAACATAGAAGTGGACATCCATACTTTAGTGAAGCAGTCTAAAAATCCTCAGTGCTCACATTAAGTTCTAATTTCAGCCTACTGGTAATGAATCCTATTTCAATAATTTGGGTCTGCTGTACTTTACTGTTATATTTATGTGAGTGAAACTTTTAGTGTTTGGCCCTCAGCATCAATTGTCGAAATATTTTGGCCCGCAGTACTTATGAAGTTGGACAGGCCTGATCTAGGTATTAACAAGGAGCCATATGAAACAAGTCAAGGTAAAGTGATCCCTATACAGGCCATGGAGGCCCAGAGGGTTCCAGGAGGTTGAGGCTCCCAGATTTTGGTAAGGTTGGTAAGGTTGTCAGCCTTATGCACCGGCTGCCTTTACCCCCAGGATTGCTCCCGGTACTCATTTCAGTTAGAGGCTGAGTCGACCCCAGGGCCATAGTGCCACCTGAAGGATTAGGCCAATTGAAAAATCTCAACTACCTCATCGGGAATCGAACCTGCAACCTTCCGGTTTGTAGCACAGCGCCCCAACCACTACGCTACAGCGTATCCCTATGAAACAAGTACCCATTTTAAAAGACATTGGGGGAGTAAATTATCCTGGTAAATAACTGCCATATAACATTGCTAACGGCCAACAGTAATTTAGATATTACAGTAGAAGTGTAAGATTAAAGAACAAAATGCTTCATGTTTTTAAAAGCAATCTTGATAGAAAAATCTTATATTAGGATTGTATTAATTTATTTTCAGTGGGTGTTGTTCATCGCTATCAGTCATGGTACAATTGATTTAAATATTTCAGAACTAGAGTATATTGCTGATCATTTGAAGAAAGCAGAATGTAGAACTCTTGTCGCAGCACTTCATGACCCCAACTTTGATATTGTAAATAATATTGATGCTGCAGGTAAGATGCAAAAGTATTTTATTTCATTTAATCATTTTTCACTGTTATAACAGATTAGAGATAATTCTGAGTACTAGTATACACTAAGTTATTTATAAAAGAGGTCTAACATTTTGTAGGAAGTGAATCCATTTTATCAGTGTCAGACTGGCTAGGTCTGCAATTACTCAGGGTCCACGAGTGGCAGGATTTTTTTATTGAATACATTTTATTATAACTCCAAAACTCTAATTTTTATTTAATAGGAGTAAAATAATGGTATATAATATAAGATGTCTGAAAATCCTAATCTTAATGTTTCAACTTGGCATTAATACAAGGTGCATCCATAAAGTTTCCTTGAGGCTGTTTACAGAAACAAAACACAATTTCAAGGAAATATTTATTGCAACAGACAGTCAGTATTCAGCTATTTTTCAACATATTCGCCAATGGAATTGAAACATTTGTCTTATGGTGGCACCAACTTTTGAATACCTGCGCCATAGAAGTGTGCCACCTGGGATTTGAACCACCGTGTGACAATCACCTTCGCCTCTGTGTCGTTCTTTGTCATTTCATGAAGTAGGAAAAGATGGAAATCATTGGGAGTGAGGTCCAGGCTTTAGGGTGAATGTTTAAACACCTCCCAGCCAAACTTCTGCAGGACACTTGCTAGGAGGTGTTTAAACATCCACCCTACAGCCCAGACTTTGCTCCTAGTGATTTCCATCTTTTCCTGCACCTCAGGAAATGACAAAGATTGACAGAGAGGTGAAGGTGGTTGTCACACGGTGGTTGTCACACGGTGGTTCAAATTCCAGGCTGCATACTTCTACGACACAGGCACTAAAAAAAGTTGGTGCCATGCTATGGTAAGTCAAATGTTTGAATTCCGGTGGCGAATATGTTGAAAAATAGCTGAATAAATATTTCTTTAAAATTTTGTTTTGTTTCTGTAAACGACCCCAGGGAAACTTACTTTATGGATGCTCCTCATACATATCAAAGTAGACTAGCAAATAATTTACTATACTGTTATGCAAATGGATTATAGTAGAACCCCCATGGAGTTACCTGCAGTTGCTAAGGGAGTGCGTGGCAGTTGAGCCTTTGAGTAAATGTGTTTTCCCCTGTTTGTCTCTAGCCTGTCTAGGCAGAATTGTTAAGATATAGTAACTGATTAATTTTGCTCCTTCTGAAAGATTGTTGAATCTGAATCATGCGTGGTTGTACTGGGATTGTTTTAATATAATTCATTGTCAAAATGAGTTAACATTGTAAACCTAGAGGCTTTAAAATGAAAACTCAAGGAGGAACGGGAGGTTAATTTAAAGAAGACAAATAAGGTTCTTGGTACATACTTACTACTTGTGCAAAGCTTGAAAATTCATTCTCAAGATGATTGTGACTTATCAGGTAAGTCTATAATCAATTTATAATGCTAGTGTAGAACACAAAACCCAATCACCAACATGTAACTTAATACATGTGACTTAAGGGAACAAGTTAGTGGCGTCAGATATAAAATTAATCAATATTTAAAGGCCAGGAAGCAAAGTAAGAAATTTATAAAACAAAACAATTAGCGTGACGGCTTTAGTGATGGCTTTAGTTGACTGGTTTGACCAATGCAAATATTCTTCGTATTGTCTATATTAATTATCAGCAGTCATTATCTTATAGTTGGTACAACTGTCTCTTTTTTCACTTGCAGATCACAGAAAAAATAACTAATATAGTTTTGGATGTCCAGTGCCGAACATACAGTTGACAATGCCCAAACATTACCAAGCTGGAAACCAAACTAATGTCAATAAGTTACCTCATGTCCTACTTACCGAGTGATAGCACAAATAAGAGCCCATGAATACAGTTCTCAGAGCTCCATCACAGTTTGCAAAGTTAAAAGAGACTGGTTGTATGTCACTGTAAACAAACTAAATAATTGAATTGAATTAACCCTTAGAGTGGAACATCCATCTCACAGACGGATGTGGTATTTATTGTATTTTGCTACCAGAGCGCAGGTTATGCTCAGTCTCATTTAAGTATTAGAATTCTATGTAATTACATTGCCTGTTCGCTCACGTGATTATCACAGTAACAACAAATGATTTGGTAGGAGTTCTGCCGCTCGACAGACAGATATTCCTCATAGCGTAAGTAAAAATCACTTGTCCTCTATACGGATATTCCTTCTGACGCACGGTTTCTGTACATCTACCTGTGAAATTAGTTCTCATATGGAACAAATATGGCAGCTTTTCTTCATGGAAGACATTATAGATGAAATTGTCAGGAGAATTAACTGTAAACTAGATTATTTTCATGAGAACATAGAAAATAAAGATGAACCTTCACACAAGAAAACCAACAAGGATGAGATCTACGCTCTTTGAAATCTTCAAGGGAATCTTTTAAATCATTTTGTACATGAAATTATAATTATATTCTTTTGTTGTTTCACTGTGTGTTCAAATGTTTTGTGATTCTAAAATTTATTTTCATTGAGATATTTTTAAAAAGTAATTAACATCCTTTTAAAGTATGACATTCCTACCCAATTTGTTAAATTATTGATGATTTATGAAAAATAAAAGTTATTTGTAATTTTTGCTCACCATCATGGTATATTTCGGTAGCCTATAAGTCTGGGAAACATACACATGAAACAAATTAGTTTTAACTAGAAATTATAGCCATGGCTACATTTTCTATAAATACTTTTTAACTCTAAACTGTCTCTAATTCTGTAAATAAATGTATGATAGGGTACATTTTAGAAAGAATATTAAGTGAAATTTAGCAAAAAACTGTATATCCGTCTCATAGATGGATATTCCTCATAAAGGGGGTATTAGGTGATGTTCCTATCTAAGGGTTAAGCTTTAATAACATCAAATTCTGAACCTTGTTTTGTAAAGAGATACCATTATTGCATACATAAATTCATTATCTAGTTGTGATATTGCAATATTTTCTGCTCTTATGAAAGTTGAGCAACTGTGTAAGTATTAAGCTGTAATTATTTTATCAAAGCCTAATTATGAATTTGAGTTATGAATATTAAAGGTTTTAGTTAAGAAAAAGCTACAAGAAATAATAGTGAATGAAATAATGGATTGCTGGTATTTTTCAGAACGTAAAGTGCCTGATGTTTCATGTCTCAAACTACTTTTGCACTGGAACTCTCAAGTAAATGAAGGAAAAGGTGAAACACATGTTATGGTCACACATAGACTCAGACAAATGGGACGTGAAGATCTTGCTGACTGGGTTTCGAGAACGGTTTTTCATCAATTGGGTCAGGACCTAAATAGGTCATTACTAAGTGATCCATTTAAAAAGCTGGCAGAAACAAATGAAACTGAAGAAAGGTACTCTGTTCCTATTACGAATGTAATCACAGGTTTTTCTTGCTGATATAATTAAAGTAAAAACATAGACGAGTGATATTTAATTTAACAAGATATTGCTATTTTATGAATAAAATGCATATTAATATAACTTGGCTTATAAACTACCGTACTCTACTTCATGTTTAGATTTATATGATTAACAGTTCATACAAGTTTAATTACATCGATTCATGTTTCAGTTTCTATTATATTGATTCGGCAGGGCTATTGCAATATAGATAGGGTAACCAAATTGCCATTTTATGCTTTGGCTCGTAAGTAGCATTGCATAGGCCTGTTGTGGAAAATATTTTTTTTATTCTATAGAACACCAGAAAATTAGTTCTGTCATTCAAATTATGGTTTGGAAAATTGCCAAATTGATCATTTGATGTAAAAGCTAAAATATGATCTTGTAAAATTATGATCTTTGTTTTGTTTACTCAGAAAAAGAAGGATATGTTAAAGCAGTGGTTCTCAAACTTTTTCAGTCCTTTTTTAAACTTCAATGTTGGTAACAATACAGTTTTAGATTCATATTAATTTAAATGATATAAAAATGTGATAACTGATTAATGTACTTAATGTACTTGAAGTTCCGTGTTCTAGGCTTTGTACTGTATTGTATCGTATTGTGAGGGGCACGGGCCTCACTGCACTGCTTTCCTGCTCCTTGCTATTTACTGCCCTCATCCTGTGTTGTTTCGGATTGCTGTCTTGACTAGAAGTTGCCATTTTCCTCTGTCTTTAGCTGTGGTGGTCCATCTGTTGCCAAAAGTTGCCCTTAGTTCATCTGACCGTTGTGTTCTCTGTCTTCCTACTTTCTGTCTTCCCGTCCTTGGTTCCCATGAAGTTATTCTGTGAGTCCAGCGAGCAGGGTCTTGTACTATCCCCTTCTAATAAACATGTGCTTAACATATAGGCCTATCTGGCAGGTTGCATATTTATTCAAAAATTAGATTTGAAATATGTACTAAGACGTTCCTATAAATGCAATATGGAAGATCGCCCTCCATTTTTTGGGGGGGAGTTCTATAGTAAACTACTATAGTCAAACCTCTGTATAATGAAGATCGATATAATGGTAAACCTGCATTTAGGATTATTTTTCTAAGGAACTGGCAAATTTCCTATCTTAATAATCTTAAATATCACTTACTACAACGATGAAACTATTTTAGAAACACCCTTTTACAAAAATATTTTGAGGTTCAATTATTACTACAAACAAAACACGCACTGTTAATAATAAGGCCATATGTAAAAAAATAATTAATTTTGGGTTTTTTGCTGTTTTTTAATGGTCTCTATGAGATTTATTTGGTGTAAGATGTCCATACCTGTACTTCTGTTAATTTCTGTCAGAGAAATCACTTATGTCCTTATAAAATCCTACCCTTTTACTTCAGAATACAAGACTTTAACACGGTCTCCTGTAAAATTTAGTTTTTCTTAGTTGTGGCTGTATTATTCTCAGTGTCCGAAAAAGCTTGGCTTTGTGGATGGTAGCTGGTATCAGATTATCTTACTCAGCCACCAATATTGCTTTTCAGGGGCTTCATTGCCTTCACATTTCTTAGGTATTTCAGGAGAGAAAAATTCAGTGGGGGGGGGGGTGGAAAATAGGGATATTGAGGATAAAATCATCCCTTACATGTGCAGAAACGTATAGTGTGTTTCATGTATGAGTTGGCCAATCATGCAGGTTTCTGCATCGTGGCAGCCACAGCTCTAACTCCAGAGCAATGAGGTGAAATTTCTATGGAAACAAAGTTGCTAACGGTGTAATGATTCAGGTTTTCACAAGTACAGTTAAAATTACTGATACTGGAAATGTCCTCCTCTTGCATCTACACAACACTGGAACCTTTTTAGGATTTTTTTTTCACGCTTATAAGTTCAGCTTCTGAGATACCATTTCTCTTGTCTTTAAGTTCTTCTAATGTATGGGGATTTGACCTATACACTATATTTTTCAAGTTCCCCCATAAATAATAGTCACATACTGTTAGAAGAATTTAAAGACAATATCACAAGATAAATTAACTCTATCATGGAAGGTAAACTTATGAGCGTGACAGAAAATTTCCTAAAAAGGTGCCAGTGCTGTCTTTATCCATGTGTTGTCTGTACCACCAGAATTATGAGTAATACAATGTTTTCCAAAAACTTTCCTTACTAAAAATGTGAAATGGTTCAGAATGAAAATTGCTTTGCCTTTTCTGCTTAATGGATTTTCAAGCCAATAAATTAAAATGTTTTAAACTATCATAAGTTCTGGCTAATCCGTATTGAGCTTAGAGAAGCCTTGGGTTAATTAAGAAAACCTGAACAATTATGAGAGACAAACTCCTAGGCCTACAGAATAAGTTCCTTCACGTTTTTACACCTAAGTACAATCAGTGTTTTTCACCACTTTATTAGATTGTGTTACTGTAGAGCAATGCCAGGGTTTTAACTGTTTAGGCAATAAAATATTGTTAAAATACTTATCCTGTTTCCCATGAATGAGTCTTTGGTTCTTAAAATTGCAGAGAAACCTACATTGTTCCTGTAATTTCCCATACCACTGTGTTAACCTGAGCAACACTGTTCTATAACTGTTTATCAATAATTAAAAGAATTGCTGATTGGTGCTCAACATGACCAACAGTCTCACTCTAAAGTAAACAAATAAGCTTTTGCACGACGTAACTAATTAGTAGTACTTACGAATATTGTTGCCGTGGATCGTAACTTGACATTCCTGCACGCAATCTGGTTGCTATGAAAACAAAAGAAATCTCAGTGCGGTAAAAATTACAAAAAGCACAAGTGCCGTTAGTAAAAACATCATAATACAAGACTTTATGGAAGACCGGAACCAAGGCCCCCAGTTTGTGGCGATTTTAACAGGACAAATATTCGGTCCCCATAACAACCAACACATGAGAATCACTTTTTGAAATATAACATCCATCTTCAATAGTATATATACATATTTTCAGCTAATATCTCAATTAATATAAATAAATTTATATAAATATTCATCGTGCAAAAAATAGCATGCAATATTCATGCCGTAAGTGCATAATGGATCTCGGAAATTGAAAAAACTCGGCGCAAGCGCCTCGTTTTTTTCAAACTCTTTCCTTGATCCGTATGCACCGCTTATGGCACTTGTATCGCAATATACTATAGTCTCACTCCAGTACATTATTCATATCTACTTAAGAGGTGAGACAGACATACCTGTTTGCTTTAGATAAGATAAGATAAGATAAGATAAGATTTATTGCTGTTCTGCATAATGTCAAGACATTTCAGAACATTGTCAAAATTGTGTTTTTACAAACATACATATGAACTTTCAGAGCTGAAACACAATAACAGAAGTTTATCATACCATGCAAACATTCACACACTTAATGGGTGAATTGTAGTTAATTACAAATATTATTGCCTTATAAATAATAGGGTCATTTCTAAATTGGACAATACCTATCCATCACTCTATCTGATACATTTCTGTGCCAACTATAACTGAATGCACTGTGGTGTAAGTTTTTCAATTTGTTCAGAACATAGTCTGAGGATTTTATGAATTACATAAAACACAGAAAAATTCATTGTTTGTTGTTTCAGTTTCAGTTTCAGTTTATTATTAGCTGTAGATTCCTTAAGAATTTCAGCTTCGTCATTAAATTACAATATACTACAGTAAAAAACAATTACAATATAATATAATAAAAATGTTAGATCAATAGTGCTGGTAGCTATAGGTAGTATTTCAGCTTCATCATTAACTAATAATATAAGAAGAATACATTTTATTGAACAAAATGAGCTGCTTGCTTCAAGCAAGTTGCCATAGACACAGCATACCAATCAATCACTTTTGACAATAGTTCAAATGATGGTAAAAAATGGGTAACATATAAACAATAGTTTAAATAAAACATCTAAACAATTTTACTATATATTCTTATATATGTGGTGGTGCAATATGCCCACTGAGTCAGCAATGATGTTTTCTGCCATCTGATTTAAGGATGATAAGTCCAGTCCCAGCTTCCTAAGTACATCAGCAACCGATCGGTATACAGTACCTCTTGCTCCAAATAAAAGTCCATGGACAGTAAAATGCCGATCACCAAAATTCCTCCTATATTTATCTTTAAAGAAAGGAATACAGCTTTCATATATATCCTTTTTTTCACGGTCTACGTTGTTTGCTTGGTCGGCAGCATTATTTTCATACCTTATTGTGGGGTCAAGGATGTAAGCTTCATGTGATCCTTTCTTAAAAGCCACGATGTCGGCAAAGCGATTGGATCCTGTCCCATCAATAGCATGGACTTCCTCAAAGCATTCGTATCCATGTTTTGTTAGCATGGTGGTAAGTGCATGCTTCAACTTGTGGTGCCTCTGGGTAATCAGGAGAGAATTGAAGGGACAAGATCCGAGCAAAACAATTACAATATAATACAATAAAAAACATTAGATCAATAGTGCTGGTAGCTATAAGTCAGGTAGCTACATGACAATTCAGTATACAAAATTAGTCAGATTAACCTTACATTTATCATTAATTCTATTATCATTTTTTTGCAGTTATATGACAATTCTATCTGTTGTAGCAACTTATCGTTATTAATTATTTCTACAATTCTTCAATATCATACAAGCATTTATTAATAAGAAATTTTTTAAGTTGACGTTTGAAAGTTGTGCTAGATAGTGATTTTAATGTTGTTGGTAATTTGTTGTACAGTTTAACTCCTATCACACTGACATCTTTATTTGATATTTGATATTTGATATTTGTTGTTAACTATTGTTTCCCAGCTATAATTCAGCTTACTCTGATGCAGCTGCCATTTAACAAAGATTCTTCAGGTCTCTTCATGGTTTGCTTTTCATGACATTTATTATAAATTTAAATGCATTTTTCATTTTTCCACTTAATACATTTTATTAAGCTTAAAGATTAACTTTCTTAATTTTATTTTTTAAAGGTTCAGTGAACTTTCAACTACCACTATAGAGGAGGAAGAAGGTGATGAATGGACGCCAGTTGATACAATTTTATATATTATGTTAATTTTCTGTATGTCAATTATTGTATTGTTGCTGGCAAAAATGGGTTGGATTTATTGTAAAAAGAAAAGAAGAGTTCAAAGGTAAATATAAAAATTAAACACAACTTCATATGTTAGTTTATATATCATAACTCTTAAAACTTGAGTTATTTTCAGAACCAAGTCTGATCCTTTCTATTTGTACATTTAATGTTAGTTTTTGGTAATAGGTAGTATCAGATTTTTAAAAAATACACAAGTGAACTGCACCATCCTGGAATTCTGGAACAGGGTCTAAATTGAATGTGCCACTATTAACAGACACTTAAGAAATTTACAATATTTGCTTACTTTTCATTTAATATTCAACCAGTCTCAAGTTGATGGATTTGAATTTTTCAGTTTCTTCAGAATGTTATCTCTAATTCAAAGATTTAGAATTTTATACAGATAAATCATAATGTGAGTCGATTATTTCCAAAACTCAACATGTCCATGATAATCAAAGTCAAGAAAAATGGAAAAAACTATTAACGACATTAATACTGTAATAAAAATTATGAAAAAAATAGGCTAATTAGAAGTAAGTGCTGTAAGCTCATCTAGTAGTAGTATTCCTTGGGTCGCGGACGACTCCTGGAGATCCTGACGGATTTACATAGCAAGAAGAGTGTCTTTCCAGTTATGCGTTAAGCCTCGTTCGATTTTCCACTGCGCTCCTGGTTACAGCTCTCCAATGATTCCTGTTTTGTGTTGCCTTAATCAAATTTTCCAATTCCACAGTCTCCTGGATTCTTTGTATCCATCTTGTGTGTTGCCTCCCTGGCCTTCTTGTTCCCTCCATGAGTCCTAGCATCAGTGCCTTCTCCATTGACTCTTCTTTCCTCATTATGTGACCAAAATATGACAGTTTTAATTTTGTAACCATCGTCTCCAAAGATTGTTGGGGTCTTATTTCTTCTAGTACTGACGTGTTCTTCTCTCTACCCATGAGATTTTTAACAGTCTTCTCCAGGACCACAGTTCGAAACTGTCCAGCTTTCTTCTATCCTGTCTGTTCAAGGTCCAGCTTTCACATTCGTATAAAACCACAGGAAACACCATTGTCTGGATTAGTCTGATCTTCATCTTCTTGCTTATGTCTGATTGTTTGAGAATTTTCTTTAGTTGCTCTTCCTAAGTTAATTCGTCTTCTTATTTCTTCCTTGCAAGAAGCATCGTTAGTTATAAGTACCCCTAGAAAGTTGAAACTATCCACTGAAGTCAGCTGCTCACTGTCTATATTTACAACAATCTTGTCGCCCAATGCCATCACCTTGGTCTTTTTAAGATTAAGCAGCAGCCCTACTTTCTCACTTTCGTCCTTAACTCTCTTTATTATCTGAGCTAGGTCCTTCTTATTTTCGGCCAGAAGTGTTGTATCATCTGCATACCTCAGATTATTTATTCTCCTGCCTCCTATCTTAATGCCTACTTCTAGATTGTTCAACCCCGCGGCATAAACATGAGCTCCACATGGGCTATGATGTAAATGCCAGCCCACATCATAATTGATCCTCCACTGAAGGGCACACTTGATGACAAAACAGCTGGTGCTTGCCGCTCTCCTTGTCTTCTCCATACACATTCTCATCCATCTGATGAATTCAGGGCAAATCAGGACTCGTCCAAAATCAAGACAGACTCCCAGTCTTGCTTGATCTAGTTGTGTGTTGAAGGGCAAAGTGCAGATTCACTACTCAAAGCTGTACAGGCAGTTTCAGTACCCTGGAAGGCCATCTTGATACCAAACCATGTTCCTGGAGTCTTCTGCTTATGGTCCTATTAGGCCTAGACACCACTACATTTTGAGTTCTGCTTGGCGATGAGCAACACGATAATTCCAGGGCACACACAGTGGAAAAGGTTTCCATTGTTATCAATGTTATGATTTGGCTAGCGCACAGTCCCAACCTAATTCGCATTGAACATGTTCGGGACATTCTACTGAGGGAGATTCATCAAAGAAGAGCTGTTCCTGAAACCATAAATGAACTTTAAGCAGCTTTAGAAGAAGAATGGAAAAATATCCCCTAAGAAGGATTGCAAGCATAATTTGAGGCATGTCACATACAGGGGCAACACACACTACTGTAGTCACAAAACTCAAAAACCATTTGAACATTTAGAAAAAATAATATTGAGATGAGTTACATACACTACTTCCCTTATTTTAATTACTAACCTGAATCCAGGTTTCGATAAGCCTCCTCATAATTTTCAACAGACAGTTGAACTGTTGAAAATGATGAGGAGGCTCATCGAAACCTGGGTTCAGGTTAGTAATTAAAATAAGGGAAGTAGTGTATATAACTCATATCAATACTATTTTTTCATAGTAATAATTTATCTGTATAAACTTTCTAAAAATTTCTAGATTTGAACACTTGTTTGCTGTAAATGAAAAAAATGACATTTGTGTATCATTGTTATGTATTTTTAATAAAGACAACAGTTTTTCCTGTTGATGTAATGCTTTATTGAAAACGTAAGGTTATTTTCAATTTAAAACGTTTTCCATTCAATTAAGACAGACCTATGACATAAACTTCAAGTGCCTGCTTTTTTGTCCCTGAGTGCGTTTATGTTTGTATTATTCCTCTCTCTCTAGCATTACATCCCTTGTGGGATTAGGCCACCATCCAACTGCTGTATCATCTACCACAAGCAGATGATTGAGGCATGATCAGCATGCAGAATTCCATGGCCTAATGACGTCTTTAATGCTTCTCTTTTTATTAAATTGCTCCTCAGTTGGTGTCATGGGGCTGAGTTCATTCCATTCTAGATCTCCCTACCTCAAAAAAATTTGTGATGTACCAAGGATCAAACACAGACCTACGGTCTGAAGTCAACAAGGCTAACCACTAAACCCGCACATGGTCATATTTTTTAATAACAATGTTTCAAAATATATCCTAAGTTAAAATATTACCTCTCTCCTAGGGCACCAGTACTGAAGGTAAAGAAACTACACAGACGAGAACCTATTTATGAAAGAATTGTAGAATCAGATATGTCATCTGGGAGTTCATCTTCTATAACAGAATTTGATGTGACAGCAATTTCACTTATGGGTGTCAAGAAACCAACTGCACAGAAGTAATGGATGACGTAAATACTGGCTGTGATAGTATGAAGAAGAAGTGATTTGAATAAATAATAATAATAAAAAAAGGAGTTTACTGGTAAACTGGTGTATGTAAACTGGTTTACATTTTGTAGATAGCAATTGTCTTAATATTTGGACAAGTTTGTTAAATGTAAGTTTGAAAATCAAGATTAAAAGAATAGAATAAGGCTTATGGTGTTTGGTGTTGCATTCACATTATCACAAAAACTTGTTATAAGTACTCGGTAGAAGTGAAACAAGAAATATAACATTTTAAACTTCTCTTCCTCCCTTCCTTCCTTCCTCCATTCTCTCTCTCTCCCTCCCTCCCATAAATCCTGTACCTCTCTCATATTTATCTTTCATTGATTATATCCAGTGAAGGAAGTGAGAAAAATCCAGAGGCGGTATGCTATCCCAAAATTTTTCCCTAACATACCTCAATTAAAAAACCACATTCCCTCCTTCACAAAATAATAATGTGATATGCAGGATAAGTGTTTCTTAATTAACTTCCTTCATGAGTAACCAACCCTGCCTTATAGGTGATTGCCAAATAGGACCACAACACAAGACTAGAACATGATGTACTGTCGATTGACAGACCTTTATTTATTTCACATCACGGGAACCATCAATAACAGCAGTGGGTGTCGGCATGCTGACCACAAGCCCCCAATCCTGCCATCTATGGTAGATGAGCAGCGGTTGGGTGGTAGGCCAGGGATGTAGAGTCATTGAGTTTAGTTTATTTATTTCAATAAAGATATTTTAAAAGTATTTAAGGCCAATATAAAAGTCACAACATTTTGTTACCGAGAAATATTCTTAAAACATAGAATCTAGTGGTGCAGTCATTAAGATGGCAACGAAGATCATCACAAGTTATAGTGACAATGGCTACCGATGAAAGGGTACGAGTTGGTGAATAATCATGAAATGTAATTATTATATTACAACTCAAAGGAACATGAACAATTTGTATTAAATAGCCATTGATTTTCAGTGACGGTATGCTATTTCACCATTGAAACCAGTGTCGGTATGCCATTGAAACTTTAAAACCAGTAACGGTATTCCATACCGGCGCATACCGCCTCACTTCTCTCACTGATTATATCCCTTGCATTGAAGAGAGAGATAGAGAGAGAGATAGAGAGAGAGACAGAGATAGAGGGAGGGAGGGAGGGAAAGAGAGAAGGAAAGAGATAGACAGAGAGAGATAGAAATGAAGTGTAAGAAATGACTAACAGATGAACACACACATAACTTCACAAAGACTACTGTAGATAGAGAAACTTTGACAAAGGGGTTGTATGCATGTCAAGTTTGACAGAAATTAAGAATAAGAAGTCAATTACAATATGAACAGAAATTTATATTTTTTTCTAAATGAAGACTTTAGCTGTAGTTTCATTTTTTGGACTAAGTTTTTAGTAAACTTAAATCTATGTGGTTAATAGTCTATAACTAACTTCATTTTTTTTAAATATCCATAGTTGCCTTTATGTGCATGCTCTTTTGTGTGGGATTTGGCGGTGCACATTTAATCACATGCAAAAACATATGCATAGACAGAGAAGGACAAACAAAGGAAATCAGTTAGTTGGTCACTCAGTCAATCCAGTGTGATCTTGTTGTTTATAAATGCACAATCTTTCATGAGTGCTTCTTTGTTGACATCCTTCACCATATATTTTTGGTGGATCTCAAGATATTGGCTACTGAAGTGGGACAAAACATGGTTGAAGGAATTAATCGCTCACTTTATCTATTTGTACAAATCATTCCATGCTTATGGAAAATGAAGTCATGAATACAAAAATAAATTTTAAAAAGACATTTTTTCGTTCTCTTACAATGTCTATATGCACTTCATGACATTTGAGGATAAATATAAGCATCCAAAATATCTAGCTTGCTATTCAAATGACTGAAAAATGAACATTAATTGCCTTAAAATCAAAATGCTTAGTAGATTGTTAACTAGAAAAATTTTCTAACAATGACGAACGGTTTCTCTATTATAACTATAACTATATATAACCAGTGTTTTTTTCTAAAAGAAATTTAAGGGGTACTCTCGCTAGTGACTTGATGGAACATTGCCATACTTACCCACATATTTAGAATGAAAGTGGAATCACACATAATATGCATAAGATTATATGACTTTAAGTCCTTTGAGGTGGACTCAGTTCATACAAATCAATTCTGCCTGTAAGCTGCAATTTAACCTATGGTACGCTTGCATGGTTTCTTGCACCGTTCTCAAACACATATCGGTAAGGGAACATAACTTATAGTCCTTTATATTCAGAGTCAGTTCATACAACACATAAGGGTATATGGTATTATTGCTGGTCATCTGACATTATTATTATTATTATTATTATTATTATTATTATTATTATTATTATTATTATTATTATTATTATTATTATTATTATTATTATTATTATTACTATTATTATTATTATTATTATTATTATTATTATTATTATTATTATTATTATTATGTATATACGTGGAGTCATTTTCACATGGACATATATATATAATTTAACACATGAGAAATAACTGCAGAATAGCCTTGACACATGCAGCAATATTAATTCAAATAAATGCAATTTGAATCCAAGAAAAAAGGGATACAATCATGCAACAAATGCTTGAGCATGTGCTAATATTGAATCAGTGATATTGGCAAAGTAAACTATGGTTATCATTGCAGCGGCGCTGTAGCGCTCACTTGTTTTCTCAATCACAGAACTATCAGATCCCACCCCTCGGAAATCATGGTATAGATAACAAGCATAACACTAAAAATAGCTACTTTTATGCAAATGATGCGAGTAATCACTTTTGTTATTGTATTTGGCACAATTTTTTTCAAATTAAAATTGTGGAAATTAATTCTTTTCATCTATATCAAACTGTAAAAATCTTTAAGGGATATGCGTACCCCTATATATAACTATAAACGTATGATTTTAACACATAAAACTCAAGCCCTGTTTATTAAAGGCCCTGTTAACTTAAACTCAAGTGACTCTCAGAATAAAGATTTTGTTTAGTAAAATATAGCAGTAAAAACTCCATGTTTCTACAATGCTTTGTTCTCGCAAATTCAAAGAATAAATGACGCTGCTTCCAATGGAGTAACATCACAGAGCCATAGCTGCCTGCCATTCACATAAAATTTTATATGGCCAAGCAACTTGTGTCTCTTTATTGTATGCTTGAGTTTGCATGCCAATCTGTCAGAAATTCCTAGATGTTGTGCTATTGGATGCTCAAACACCATAAATGTAGATTTAAGAATAGGTAATTATATCCACTGTGAGCAATCACTATTTCATTATTATTATACTAAAACAGTGGAAAGAAAAAGGACCTATGATGATTAATTTAGGTAATTATAAATTTCTAAAAATCTCTTTTCAGTGTAGATACTTCCCTCTTTTCTTTATCCTTCAGGTAACCTAAAGAGTGACTTGCCCACAACTGGTTCTCGAAATATTGACGTGTAGCCCAAGTTTTGATAGGATGGTTCAACAGTACCATTGACGACACCCATAGCTATAAGGCATAATAATAATTCAATTAATTAATTAATATGTAAGCCAATATTGTAACAGTTGTATATCGGTACAACTCCTAGAAGAACTAAATAAATTCTATTTTATTCACTTGGCACTGATTTAAAGATATAAAGTCAATCGATTCTCATAAAATATATAAAAATATGTAAATTTAGCCAGGTAGAAATAAGTGAAAGAGATATTCCAATCTTGCAGTCAACAATTTGAAAGTGTATTTTATAATTTTAAAAGTATTTTCTTATCTCTAATACCACAGAAATATGAAACAATTAAAAAAAAAATACATATAATTTCTGAGACATTAGACTCATAGCACTTTGGGGGAAATTCTGCAGTTGAAGAGGCAATGTGAACAGAGGAATTACACAGTATGGCAAATAATGTAAATTAGCAAATGAGCTTGGCCATACACTGTGCAATTAAAATTTGGCGACACACATACAACAGGCATTATGTAGCAATGCCTAGGGAGATTCGGACTATTTGATATAAATAGATTTGCTTCAGAAGGATATTTCATGCTCAGTTCTCATACCCCTATAAATTAAATCCATCAAACGAAGGAACATTTCAGTCGTGACATCAAAATAACACAGGCATCACAATTTGTTTTCAGCATTATTTTTCATACCACATAGCCATAAACGTAAAATAAGCAGGCTAATTTATTATTATGGGGTATCTTAAAGCTGAAAAGGCAATGAATAAGCCATAATGTAAGAAATTGAAATAATATATTATTTAATCTAAATGCTTTCTATTCATCTCTTAGGACAATAAAAGCTCAGGATACAGCTCTTGAAGAATGAAGATCCTGAATTGTTACTTGCTTGCAATCCTTATGTAATGTGTGTGTGGAAATCTGAATTGAATTGAAATAATTTTTTGTTCTTGTGGATGAAAGCTGTTGTTTCTAAAATGTATAACAGCCATTTCACGGAAAGTGAGCCTGAAATGTCCAGACCATAACAACCTTTTAATGTTAATTTAAAATATAATATGTCATTATTGAAAAATTATGAAATTAATTTTCAGTACTAGTCTACTAAAGAACTAATTCTCAAAATTAATTTCATAATTTGAGAATTAGTTCTTCAGTAGACTAGTACTGAAAATTAATTTAATAATTTTTCAGTGATGACGTATATTTTAAATTAGTATTAAAAGGTTGTTACGGTCTGGACACTTCAGGCTCACTTTCCGTGGGATGGTTGATAAGCATGTAGAGGAAGAATTTTAAATTCACTAAATATTGGCTTGATGTATGCTTGCAATGGCACTTGTTTCATAATTCTTACTATTTTTTATTGTAGTTTGAACACTTATATGCATTTTGACGATATTCCCCAAAATGGTATAGCATGGATGTAGCCAAAGTATGCTATTTGTAATCTTTCTGGAGTGTAGGTGTTAGCAAGAACTGTCATAGCATAGTCTATACGGGTCATTCTTCCGATTGTGGGGAATTTCGTGTCCCAACCTTGCCAGTCTCGTAAATTAGAAGTATCCTCCCTTTTTACTATTTAATCTTAAGTATTCATCATTTATCTAGTTAAAATATAAAGAAGTATATTTTTATTCTGATATATTGTGGTATTTAATAGCTTGAAATGTTGACAGGAACTACAAATTACCCATGAAATCAATGTCCCAACTCGAAATACTGCATGCACGAAAGCTAAGAAATTGACCGAGAAGTCTTAAAAAAAAATTGTAAATACAGGAACTGCAGAAGGTATGCTTACTCTCATTGATGATATTACGATAATTATTTTATTCTTATTTACTTATAGGTATTTACTATGCTATTTACTTTTACTTTTACTTACGTGCTTAACTGTGTGTCCCTGCATTAGCGCCAGTCAACACCGTAACGCACGTAGAAATTAAATTTTTGCCAACTATGCTATAGCGACATTACCTACAGCCATGAGTTAATTGGGAAGAACGATTGCAACAATGTGGCAACCACAAAAATATTCCTTGTGTGATTGTAAGAAGCATAAGAGCAAAAAACCAGATTTTTCAGGAAAGTACCTTAATTGTGTGTCAACACCGTAACATTGAAAAAAGTGTGATTCTGTGATATTTATAAATATTTTTAGTCTAGCAAAGAATTTTTGGCTATATTTGAAGATAGAGCATGTGATGAATCATCGGTTTTTTTTTCAGTCTTAACTTCAAAAACTGATGAACAAAAGAAAAATGTCCACCTCCGTAACGGTCAACTCTGTCACAAAGAAATTCGTTATGGTGTTGAACACTGTTACGGTGGTGACTTTATTGGCTTGCATACAGGTGTTATGTTTAATTTAATTTTAATTTAGCTTATTAATTGTATTTACCTCATTATGTGAATACATTATCGAAAACATGTCCACATCTTGAAATGAATGTCCAGACCATAACGCAAGTGTCCACACCGTAACGCAGTGTCTACCCCGTAACAATAAGTAAAATGGCAATAGTTAGCACTAATTTTTAAATGCTTTTTCCTAATGAGGAGGCATTTATACACTTTATTCTTAATATGCATAGGATATGAAAATAAATATTTTACATTAAAAAGTCTGACCGTAGTAACAAAATTTAGCATTTAAAATCTCGATTCTATATTCTGAACTAAAAGTTTTAATTTTTTTTTCCATTACAGTAAATATTTGAGATAAAATTGATTCAAGGTGAATCGCAATCCAATGACCTACAGAAACAATAAATAAAAATGCTTTAATATTTTAAATTGTTAATATTAGGACCGGAAAACGCTGCGTTACGGAGTTGACTGATATTTGCACCTACTGATATTAAAAAAATGATTATCTAAGTTAGTGATTAACATTGAGCTCGGCCAATTCACTGGGAATAGGTTAACATCATAATAAACGAGATGACATCAATAAAACACAGTTTTGTGACAACTGTAATTCCAGCTTAACAGTGGATGAAAATCCCCACAATCGTGAGAATGATCCATATGTGATAGCTTCTCAGCGGATGACAAATGTGAGATACCCATGATAATCAGAATCAATCCATGTACCTAGAAACTTGATTTTGCTGGTCTCCTTTATTTCTGTGTTATAAGTTCTGAATTTATGTTTCACCTATTTGAGCAATTTGATTGAAATTAATGAAAATTGTTTTATCTAAGCTGAGGAAAAGCTTATTACTGTTCAATCAACTTTTAAATGTGTGTGTGGCATCCGCAATTCATTTTTTATTGTTATCCTTAAAAAGGAGAGTGGTGTCATCTGTGAAAAGAATGGTGCTTAGTTGTGGAACTTGTGATGGGAAGTCGAATGTCTATGTCGACTACATCAAATTCAATTCAATTCAATTTTTTTTTTCACCGTAGGGATACATGATCCACGACTTCGTTATAACATTACAAAATTACATTAGAAGGTTTTAAAATACATTTAAAGATTAATTAAACACATTTTACAAAACATGTCTAACAAGAAGAATACAAAGAGTTAAAAGAATGTTGAACCTATATCAGCTGTTTCTATTGGGAGAGGCAGGATGACATAAAATCATTCATATCAAAAAACATATGTTTTGTGAGCATTAATTTTATTTCTTCTTGAATATACTGGTGTTTAAATTTAGTAGAGGTGGTGGTGACTTATTATACATACGGATGCCCATGTGAGAGGTGCAGAGTAAGCTTTTGATGATTCTATGACAATTGGTATGAAGATCATTGGATGTCCTTGTATGATGACTAGACTTCGGACTTTTAGGTCGCTAAAAATGCTGTTTTAGGTACCTAAAATAGGCTCTAAAAATTGCAAAATAGGTTCTAAAAATCGTAAAATAGTCTTATAAAATCGTTAAGTTGCCAATTTTCTGAAATATCTTAATCGCAATGCAGAATATTATGTTTATTGAAGTCATCATTAATCAATATTCATGATAAAACACAGATATTGGTCTGTGGTACACAGAATTATATAGACCTATTACTAGGGCCTGTATTACTATCACAACAGTAAAAACGTAATCCCTGCGCCCAGAAGCTACACACGCTAGCATATTCAACCCCTTGTATCCCTCAGTGATTCAGAGAACTACTTTGTTTGTTTGTTTGTTTTGTTTTTTTTTGTTGTTTTTTTTTTTGTTTGTTTTGTTACCGGATTTGGGAGTCGGGAGAAAAACACTAGCCTACATTTTCTTGGAAATTCCAAGGAATTTTTCTACTGAAGACGAAACATTCCTTACTATTTAACCACGTCATAAATGTATCATGTACTGCAGATTCCGAGCTAAAAAATTAGTACGAACTGAAAATAACTGCTAGAATTTATAATAAAAAATAACTTATTTTGAACTTTGAGAAAAAACAAGCAAAAAGGCAATATTAAGCTCTAACGTAAAAATAGGCTGTTTTAGGTCCTATAAAAGTAACAGCTTTAGGCATAGTCACTTATGAAACATCTACTCTTATACAATTCAACGGCCCTCATTAGCGTGTTTGCTCCCTCACTTCGTGAGACATCGGGTATACTCGGCGATGTTCGTCTCTCGCAGTCTAAACTTTCACGAAGAGTACAAAATTAGGAAAACCGTTTTTTTATTATATAAGGCCTAAGTGAAATGAACACAATGAACAAATATTCTAATTTTATTGTTACTTACAATTTTCATAGCTCTGAACCCACAAACATTTTTAATAAACTGCCAGTGTAAATTTCTTACAAATCCTGGAGTCATTTAATAATGGCGGGCGAAGCCGCGGGCACCAGCTATAATAATACATTGATCGTTTTACCCTGGAAGTATCGCGGACAATAAAAATCCAAACAAACCACTACTTTCCTTGAAAAATTATATAATTTCTGAAAATTACACTGAATTTATCAAATAAAATTCACATCATATTCATCTTCAGTACAAGCAATATTGTTTTTAATATTGTTTTTTGAATTTTGAAAACTTAGATGCTTTTGAGGAAGATCCCCAGAAGGGGATTTCAAAGCAGATTAAGAACTCTATACAACTGAAGTAAATTATTCTAAGTGAATGTAAGGAGCACACATTACTCAGTACACGAATTGCAAAGCAGAGTTTATTGAGTCTCTCACCGAGGTCAGAAATAGATTTTTTTCTTGTAAGGGCAGTGCCGTTATAATTTTAGATAATAGTTTTGTGCTAGTGCTAGGTCTACAAAGAGTCCTAATACTTGTTCATTGTTGTCTTTGCCTCGGAGGACGCTTTCAATTAATGAAAATAGGGCATTTTTATAGATCTGCCTTTACGAAGCCAATTGAGAGTTTATAAGTGTGTTATGTTTCTCTAGGAAAGGGATGAGTCTATTTGTCATTACTTTTTCTAGGATTTTGGTAAATGTAGATAGTATGAATATTGGTCTGTAACTTTTAATATTTGATATTTCTCCTTTCTTGTGGATTGGGATAATTTTAGGTTTTTTTAGACAGCTTGTAAAATGGGTAGATATTGTTTGCACATTTTTTGTTTATGATACAAGGATTCCATCACTACCGCAGGAGAATTTGTTGCTAAGATTATGTATTATTTTAAGTATTTCGAGATTATTAACTGGATGCAGAAAGGGTGTTAGTAAATATTATGATTTAGTGAAGAAGTGTTTTTAGGGTTGAGTTTAATAGTTCGTTTGCTGCCTGCTCATTGTGCGCATTCATAATACTGAACCGGAAGTTTTATTCTCTGACAAACACAGAGATTATATTAGCTCTTCCGTTTTATGTGGTAGGAAATTAGGGTATGTGAGTGTTATTTTTATTGGAAGAAAATTATCTAAATTCATCGAAAAAATTACAAAAATATTACCTTTGATTCAGTGTTTTATTGCAAGTGTAAATAATTTTTTATCATTATGTGATAAGAAAAAATCATTAGTAACTAAAAATTAATTTGTTTACAGGTAACGGACGTTGTTTTATAGGTTACATTCCTTCGATCAACATGGTAAGTAAAATTTACTTGATTCGTTCGTACTTATTGTATTACGTATTTATTTTCTTATTAAAGATTAAATTTTCACATTTGTGTGAGCCACTCTTGAAGCTAGTGTTGATGTAGATATGGTAAAAGTCAACATTTTTTATAATGATCGCAGTAAGTCTTTCTATTTATAATAAGGAAGTTTTACAATTAGGCCTAAATGTTATCACAGTGAGGTATTGAAAGAATTTGACAGGATACGACGACTGTCTGCATCCCCGATTGTACACGTTGATAGACTGTTAGCTCTCTCTTCCCTCCTATTTTCCTTTTGGGGCGAAAATATTTCGGCTTTACCCTAGCTATGAACCTGCTCAATGCTGGCATTGCAGCTCACAGTAAAATCCCAGGGGAAAAAATAGCTTTAGGTCGCGCACTAGGTTCCTCCCACCTACTCTCGGTAAAATTCCATAGGCACGGACCTGTTTTATTAGAACCGAGATTCTCTTCATAAAACACTTGCAGGCCTATCGCACGAATTTTGTTATAGATAGGTGTGTGGAGAGGAGATGTCTTGGCAAATGATTTGGTCCGACCCACCTGCCCTAAATGATACACTTTCTTTTATATCACGATCTAGCGATAACTTCCTTGATCTCCGCCATTTTTCTGTCCTTGTCGTCATGATTGGACGTTGGAGATGCGACGTCATATCGCTATATGATATTTTGTGGGTGAACAGTCTGACAAACCTACAAAGGTACAGGGTAGAGCAGCGAAATTGGCGGTGAAATATCACTTTCCTTAGTATATCACAATGTTCACTAGGCATTTCCAGTTTTATATCAGTCATTAAAAGTGTGACGGTAAATAACTGAGAAATCGATGAAATAAAGACGCACTATTTTGTGTACTTACTCCATTAGAATTAAATGGAATCGTACCCTTGCACCGCCAATATTAGCGGTCACTGCCTCCCTAATAATACGTGAGGTGGAGATTCTATCATCATTACTAATGATAGGTAAATTCTAGGTCCGTGACAGGTTTTGTTAGGTTAGGAACGTTTATGTTAGTTTAGGAGCACCGCAAATAATTCTTGGTCGCGCTAATTAGTATATTGCTCCTAAACTAACATAAACGTTCCTAACCTAACAAAACCTGTCACTGATCTAGATTTTATTGGAGGCTCTACGACGTATTATTAGGGAGGCAGTGACTGCGGCCTCCATTGAATTCTAATGGAGTAAGTACACAAAATAGTGCGTCTTTATTTCGTCGATTTCTCAGTTATTTACCGTCGGTTCACACTTTTAATGACTGATATACAACTGGAAATGCCTAGTGAGCATTGTAATATACTAAGGAAAGTGATATTTTCACCGCCAATTTTGCTGCTCTACCCTATAGAAGCCACTAGCTAGTATATTGCTCCTTAACTAACATAAACGTTCCTAACCTAACAAAACAGCGGAGCTTGGCTGGTGCGGGGCATAAAATCGTCTGCTGTCACTATATACAAGAAGAACAGTTGGTCACACTGCCTCGCTTATAAACAAAAAACATCACACAGTCCGTGGAAATGTGAATATCGCGTGAACGGGTCCGTGCCATTGGGATTATGCGCAACTCTCTAATGGGACCCGCCTGGGAAGGAGGGGTTTAGGGTTTCGAATGTCTCCTCTTAGATGGCGTTGCTAGTAATGCACAAGGTGAAACTGGGGGAAAAATATATATTGCGACCCACCCGAGTCCCCCACCACTACTACTCTAACGGGACCGCGTGGAAAGTAGGGGTTTTGGGTGGGGAGAAAAATAATTTATTTCGGCAAGATTACAGTTTGCGACCCACCCGGCTCCCCTTTCCATCAGCCTGGTCGCCTTCTCCGCCAGCCTGCCTGCGTGCTCGCTTCCCCTCCGCCTACCGCGCACATAAGCCCGCAGCTTGCTCTAATAATTGCAATTACCATTATAAAAAAACAAAATAAAATTTCACGAATTATAGAAAATGTCGAACAATTAAAAAAATACCCTTGTACCAAACATCATATTTCACGATCTTTAAACACCGATTTGATAATATAAAAAATCGAAATTTACATAATATTTCCCAATTTTTAACATGGCTTAATCGATGCAGAAAAATTCCCTTGCACCAACAGTACTCTTTTCGTAACAAACAAAACATTTCAAAATTTGAAAAAGCGATTCTTGCGTTAACACTCGCGAATGCATGAAGTCACCCTTAGTACCTATATATACATGAAATCTTTCTTCACTGCTCAACTGTCATTCGCGGCGTAGTGGGTTCAGACTCCTAGCTATAACGCTAGAGGTTCCGATAGATAGGTAGGGTGAAGAGGTGGTGAGAGGAAGGGAGGAAAGAGACGGGAAAGAAAGATAAGAAGAGAATAAAGGAGAAATAAATTTTTCTCCCCACCCAAAACCCCTACTTTCCACGCGGGTCCCGTTAGAGTAGTAGTGGTGGGGGACTCGGGTGGGTCGCAATATATTTTTTTCCCTTTATTTCTCCTTTATTCTCTTCTTCTCTTTCTTTCCCGTCTCTTTCCTCTCTTCCTCTCACCTCCTCTTCACCCTACCTATCTATCGGAACCCCTAGCGTTATAGCTAGGAGTCTTAACCCACTACGCCACGAATGACAGTTGAGCAGTGAAGAAAGATTTCATATATTTAAGGTACTAAGGGTGACTTCATGCATTCACGAGTGTTAACGCAAGAATCGCTTTTTCAAATTTTGAAATGTTTTGTTTGTTACGAAAAGAGTACTGTTGGTGCAAGGGAATTTTTCTGCATCAGTTAAGCCATGTTTTATATCATAACACGGCGTTTTTAAAAATTGGGAAACATTATGTAAATTTTTATAGGCCTATTATCAAATCGGTGTTTAAAGATCGTGAAATATGATGTTTGGTACAAGGGTATTTTTTTAATTGTTCGACATTTTCTATAATTCGTGAAATTTTATTTAGTTTTTTATAATGGTAATTGCAATTATTAGAGCAAGCTGCGGGCTTATGCGCGCGGGATGATGCGCGGTAGGCGGAGGGGAAGCGAGCACGCAGGCAGGCTGGCGGAGAAGGCGACCAGGCCGATGGAAAGGGGAGCCGGGTGGGTCGCAAAGTATAATCTTGCCGAAACGGGGAAAAATTTATGGCACAGTCGCGATGTAGGGAAGGGGCCATCTCGCGATGTGTGCAGGTTTCCACGGACGGGTGATTTTTTTGTTTCTCAGCAAGACAGGTTGACGAACATGACATTGCTTATCATATATCATTAGTGAGAGGTTTTGTTAGGTTATGAACATTGATGTTAATTCAGTAGGGCATTCTGAATTCTCCGGAAATTCTAGTTAGTGGCAGTTAGGTTAGAAACGGTGTTACTAATTAGTGACAGGTCCTGTTAGATTATGAATGGTGATATTAATTTAGTAGGGCATTCCAAATTCTGCAGAAGTTATAGTTTAGTTGCAGTTAGGTTAAGAACGGTCGTATTAGTATTAGTGACACGTTCTGTTAGGTTATGAACAGTGAAATTAATTTAGTAGGGCATTCTGAATTCTCCCATTTTGTAAATGTGCCATATTGTACCTCCCGCGAGGTTCGTTATATTGCTGAACCTGTTTCCCAGAATTAAATGTGTTCAGCTGGTGTGACGTTACACCTCTAACGTCCAATCATGAGTATCTTCATCATTCGGAGATAAAAATATGGTGGAATTGACGCTACTTTTCGCTAGATCGTGTTATGAAAGAAAGTGTAACGTTTAGGGCTGGTGGGTCAGACCAAATCATTTGTCGAACCAACATCTTCTCTCCAGAGAACTATGTAACAACTATATAACAAAATGTGTTAAGTGTTTTATGAGGAGAAAGTTTGTTTTCAAAGTGGGCCCTCCTACAACGCGATTTTACCAAATTTATTTTTCCTTTATTGCCTTTTTGCCTTCCTTTTCCTCTGTCTTCTTCCCTTTCTCTCACCTTCTCCTCGCCCTACCTACCTATTTGGGACCTATTCCTAACAGTAAATTTTGGTTCGACTGGGATTAAAACTGGACCACTAGCACAGTAACCAGTAGCCATAACCACTACACCACGAGTGTTTGTTGAGCGGTGAATTGAGAATTCATCTAGGCCTATTTAAGTTTAGAGAGCATGAGAAATGGGTCTGGTAGACGTCTCTGCTTTCTTCCACGCGAGGTGTTCACGCCTGGTATGCAAGCCCTGGCTTAGGCACCAACGCTCCCATTGGCTGCCAACGACCTTGCTTGTGATTGGTCCTAACCACACGTTGCTGCTGACATTTTATTCAGCGCGCTTTTTGAATCACCAGCCAAGCTCCGCCGTTTTGTTAGGTTAGGGATGCTTATTTTAGTTTAGGAACAATATACTGAATAGTGCTTTTCGAAGCACCAGCCAAGCTCTGCCGTTTTGGTAGGTTAGGAACGTTTATGTTAGTTTAGAAGCAATATACTGAATAGCGCTTTTCAAAGCATCAGCCAAGCTTCGCAGTTTTGTTAGGTTAGGTTAGGAACGTTTATATTAGTTTAGGAACAATATACTGAATAACGCGAGGTTTATTATGTATCACATTAAATCTCTTCTGCGACGAAACCCTAAACCCTAACACTGGAGCATGTACGAATACCAACGATGTTGCTTGGTGACAATAAAATTTTATTATTCATTTATTTATTATGATGGCGTCCGCTAAGGCGAGGTGGTGTAATGACTGATGTTGGCAGCCCTACTTTCACACCATGTGACCCATCGACTCCATCTACCGCCTCCGCTGAACACTCACACAAGCAGACGACATATCAACATACGGTATGCAGTATTTTAGTGCGCTATTTTAGGTTAGTTTTCCATGAACTTTAAAGGAAAGTGTGCTCATAAATGGATTCTGCGAGTTTGGAAGAATAAAATAACACGAATTTTGGTCAATATTAGCGTTGGAAAAAAAAAATTACCAAAGAAAGCAGAGTGGTCGACCATCCCCTGAGAAATAACCATTTTGTTGCAAGGGTCATTTTCAGAATATTTTATTGTAGTTTGTGTACTTTTGTTACTGTGCAAGGGTCATTTTTGTAACACTGTGATTTTATATGTTTGTTATTGTGCAAGGGTCATTTTTGTAACACTGTGATTTTATATATATAGGCCTATTTATGTGTATATGATGAAGGGTACAATCATGGCTTCCTTCAAGGAAGCTGTGGTACAATAGTGAGGTGTGCTTGGAAGCGAGGGGAAGCAGCCGGCGGGCTGAGCTTGGTTGGTGCACGACCTAAATCTATCTTTCAAATCCCAATATAAGGAAACCCACTGTTAAATCAACTTTACCTTTATAAAATACCTAAAGCCGATGTCCCACGATCCATATAATTTACCTAAAGCCAATGTTCCACGATCCAATTTGTTGGTTCAAAAGTTTGTATTAAATAGCATTTCTATAAAATTATTCTTGCTGTGCACACGAGAATGCGTTTTGGTCCAATATACAGCGCCAGCTATTCTCTGGAAACAATAATTCAGCTTCCGAGACAGAGTTACTTTCTCGTGTGATAGGCCTATGTGATATTGTCTTTAAGTTCTTCTAACAGTATGTAAATATTATTTATGGGAAAACTTGAAAAATAAAGTGTATAGGTCAATTTCCCATACATAATGAACCCCCCTACGGGAATTGTGGAAGGAAGTGCAAGGTTCCAGCCCAAGGAAAGCTAACCTAATTTGAATAATGGACCCGCCCAGAGGATAATTGGGTTTCCCGGGGAGAACAAGTTAAAAAACTGAGTCCAACATCCAGTTTTAGTTCCTCTTTGATATAATTTTGGGATCTGATAGCTTTTTTGTTCTTTTCTAATTTTCCCTTAACATTAGAAAGTATGATACATTAAAAGTTACAATAAAATCCGCAGATTAGATTCAGGTACAAGTTAATCACATTAATTAAATTTATATGAGTAAATAAATATTCACACTTTTATGTCAATACAATTCATTAGAGTAAATAAGATTTGATTTGTAATTAAATAAGAATTCAGTTGCTTCGCCTGAAGGGCGTGACATGAAATGGTTAAAAATAAAGTATTATATATATAAGTTTTATTTTACATAGATCAAAACATGTTTAAAACCCTGAAAAGGAACATTTCATTAGTGAGAGGTAACAGCCGAAATACAATGTTTGGAGTACCTCTTCGCCCCAAAACATAGGTTCTTCCAAAGGCCAATAAGAGGTAGGCAAAGTAAATAAATTAATTCTTTAAAAACAGTATAAGGCTAATCAGAAATGAATAAGTAAAACTTTAAGTTAAAGTATTAAAACGCGGCAAGAATGTTTGGGACGATGCCTCGCCAATGCGCGCAAAAGGGACCCAAGAAACAGACGCTACATAACAGCTTGGCGGGAAATACTATAAAGAACTTATTACAGAGAAAATCTACATAAAGCCAAAAAGAAAGAAAGAAAGAAAGAATTACTAAAACTACCTACAAGACAGACTGAAAGAAAAGAAAAGACAAGGAAATAACTAATACTCAAAAAAGGAAGAATAAAGCACAGCGGGAAAAGCGTCCCCCACGCTATATGTATTTTTCCATTTTGGAAGGAAACTACGTTAGCCTAGGTGTCACAAACATTTGTGCCAGCGTTGAATCAAACAACAAAGAGATAACTGCATTAATTAAGGCATTCGCGAACAAAGGGACAAAACTAGACTGATTTGTCTGACAAGGCCATAAGCCGAGTACTAACCTCTGTTGACAGCCATATTGGAAGAGGCAAGTTGCCGGAAGTCACGTGATCACAAAGCCCGGGAACGGCACTTTACTAAACAACCGCCAGATAGCGCCAAAGTAATAACAGTTGAAGCTAAGGAAACTGCCACCTATTGCCGCGAGTCGGCGCCACCACGGCGTAAACAAACAAAATGGCGTACTGTTAGTAAAAACAATTGAGACGGCGATAATTGCCGGCTCAAATCACCCCCCTCTTTTCTTAAAACTTCCAGTTTTAAGCAGAGAGAACTACCTTTTCGTTGCCTGCTTTCAGAGAATTTACAAAATTAAAGTTTATATACTTTCTGGTGGGAGAACTTGTGATCTGACATGCTAGAGGGTGATTTAGACTGTTGACTGAGAATCTTCTTTATAGTTGCAGAAGCTTATTAGCGTTGTCACTAACACTTTGCAAGGCTACCCTGTTTTATCATTACCATCAAAATTTTGCACTTGTCTTGTCCGGGGAGTCACTTTAGGGAGATGTTCCACCAGAGGGTGCGCCTTGTTGGATGCCTCGTCAACACAATGGCGTCTGGTCCTGATTGGAAAACGGAGGCATTTCCAACACCACGGGAGGAACTAGCACTTTGGCTCAACACTCTGGCTACTTCATGCGGGGGTCTAAAGGAAAGAGCCATACCTTGTACTGCCCGGTATTGCGTCTGGTCCAACCGGGCTCACAAGGAACCTTTCACTACCCTCATATCGAAACATGCCTCAATATTTTTACTGGGTCATCTAGATGCTGTAAGAAGTCCACGCTCCAAAAATTAGCTGCTGGTTTTAACTGCAAGTACCCTAAATCGAACCTGGAAAATGTCGGGTCGAAGCAGTGCAGTGGGAGAAGTTGGACAACCCTTACCTGAAGTTCGAAGTTCCGGATGCACGGAGACGATCGACCGTCCCTGTTATTGTCTAGCCGGGTCGAAAACAAAACAGAAGTTACTATTGTTGATGCAGTGATCAAAACACAAGTTCATGCACAGCAAATAATTCAGTCACCGATAAGCGATGGCGATGTTTGTTTAGGTACAGAGCTGTCAGCTATCTAAATGTTTACGAGTACCACGAGGAAGTGGTACAGTCACTATAATATAACACATAATTTTAATTGAAATAACTAAATAAGTACGGTATTGCTTACATCTAATCTTCTTCAATTTCTTCAACACCAGACATGACATCGTCTTCCGTTGGTTCAACCTGATATTCCGCATATTCATCATCATCATCATCATCACTGCTTTCCATACCATTGTCTTCTATTATAATCCTTTCAATTCTTTCCTCCACGATGCAGTCTTTCTCTCATTATTCCTGTTCAATTTCTTCAACGCGCCTACATACATTTTCCCATTCTGCTTGGCCGAGTACTTGAAATCTTTGCCTACACAATGCTTCTACGTCATTTGCTTTAAATGTTGTATTCCTGCTTGTAACCCATCTACTCTTATACAATTCAACGGCCCTAAATAGCGTGCTTGCTCGCTCGCCCGCTTCGTGAGACATCGGGTATACTCGGCGATGTTCGTCTCTCGCAGTGTAAACTTTCATGACGACTACACAATTAGGAAAACCGTTTCTTTATTATATAAGGCCTAAGTGAAATTAACACAATGAACAAATATTCTAATTTTATTTTTACTTGCAATTTTCATATCTCTGAACCACAAACATTTTTAATAATCTACCAGTGTAAATTTCTTAAAAATCCTGGAGTCAATGAATAATGGCGGGCGAAGCCGGGGGCACCAATATTGATGGTTTAACTCTTGAAATATCGCTGATAATAATAATCCAAACAAACCATTCCTTCCCTTGAAACATTATATAATTTCTGAAAATTACACTGAATTGATAAAATAAATTTCACATCATATTCATGTCAATAAGCAGTTGAGAAACAATACGTATTATGTGTCCACAGGTTCCTTTGGAACTGCATAATCGATTCTGGTATAGTTTTCCCAGGGGCGCTTTCTAATCGTAGAATGTACTCTGAAGCCGGAATTTTAGCTGTTTCATTAATATTATTAATGGCTTAGTTTACGAATGATTCGCGTGCAAGTGTTAATAAATACAATGCTTTAATAATGATTATACTCTTAATTTTTAATTTTCAAATGAATTATCGTGGGCGAAGCCATGGGCACCTCCTAGTTATTTTCTACCAATATTTGGTCAATTACGTAGGTTTTGTGTGCTGGCTTATTCGCTAGGATTAGATCATATATTTTATTAATGTCCGAAGGTTTGAGGAACTGCCTTCAAACTCAATCGTATTTCGTACTTTCGTCATCAGTCTCCTTATTGTTGGTGGAGCCTTTTCATCTCTATAGAAATTGTATATGGTGCGACGAATTACTCATTTGTCGAAGTCATCAATGTCTGTTATCCTTTTTGGAACATTGTTTTTCCCTAGGTGTCCCGAACGACCTTCCTTCCTCTTCTTGTGTTTTCCTGTCACGTAAAATTCGATAAACAGGGGAGTTAGAAACTTTGGTGGCTGCAGCAACTCTTTCATGGACTTTTTAAAATTTGTTTAAAATACTCGAGTGTAACACATAACGAACAGTGAAAGAAACAGAACTTCAAAAAGAATTTACAAACAATATTTTTGGACAACGGACTGTACTGTACCCTGTAAATAGCAGGAAGGAATTAGCGTCACGTGCGTGCGTGGGCAGAGGGGATTCACAGGTCTCAAGGACTCACTCTCGCCAGTCAGGGTTGTCCAGTCCCGTCTCTAGATTACCATGTTATATTCCCTATCTTCACCAAGATATTTGCAAAGCATTTTAAGGTACTTTCAGTTGAAACCAGCAGCTAATTTTTGGAGCGTGGACTTCTTACAGCATCTAGATGACCCAGTAAAAATATTGAGGCATGTTTCGATATGAGGGTAGTGAAAGGTTCCTTGTCAGTAGGATGCACTTACACTAGACCGTCCCATGTAGCCACACTTAGAGCGAGAACACAGTGCTGATATGGTGAAACTTAGGCGGCAGCAAGGCGAGACATCTCTGGATGTTGTTTTCACGTGAGAAGCCTGCGCTCAACCATGTTCACAGTAGTGTGCAATTTATAGGGTAGACTTTTCTCTGCTGTCGCTCACCATCCCGCCATCTTGAAGAGCATGCCAGCGTGGATCCCAACCAGATTTACACATACATATAACTGAAACATGAATTAGAAAGCGGCAACACCAAATTCCAAAAATTTTACTATACTGGGGGGGGGGGAACATATTGAAGTTACAAATTACACAATTTTTTTTTACAAAATACAGAAGTATTTACTTAACTCTGAAATAAACTAGCTATCTGTGCTCAAATTAAGTTTCAATTTAGATAATACAATTAACTTTCACTTTAATGACTCAATCAGTACCAGATAAACTTTACCTTAAACAAGATCTGCTTTTATTAAATGCTAGCTGTTTTTCTTTTAAACATAAGTGACAAAAACACTTCTTTTAAATTTTACTCACTTACTGAAACAACCTTCCAGTGGACCCAAGGAGACCGGAAACAGAAACTCAATCATAAAATATCAAACATGAACTCTGGGTACAACCTAACCTTAAACTGAGTGAAGTTTTTCATTTAAACTTCAACACCAATATAAACTTGTTACTGTTTACTATCTCTGACTGTACCTATGCTATTAGCCTATAATACATACTTCAAATTGCCCCTATCAACATAACCTCAAATAACATTATTTCAATCTCTTTTGTTTACTTCTGTCAACATAACCTCTATTCACATACACTCTACAACGCAGTATTTCGGTGGCTATAGTACAATCTGCTCAAGTCGCTCCCACTGAAAAGAAATGAACACTTCCCTTTGGCTACACCTACCCATAGTACATCCAACTAGGATGCACCAGCAAACGCCACACTTAGCCAGAACTTTACAGAGGCCGGCAACAGCATACCCCGCTGAGCTCCTCACCTTTTCCCCAGGCTAACGGGACTGAAAACCCCACCAAGAAAAGAGGACACAATTCTATCACAGAGACAACAATGACAAACAATTACTGAGCCTAACTACACGATGCTGCACATACACACACAGACCTTAACCTCACTTTGTTGACAAAACCTTACTAGCAGAAATCAAGTCCTAGGATCAGCCTACACACTGACTGTTAACATGGCCTACCTACCCCTTCTCATATCCTACCATGGGCTTTCTATATACAAGATGACTGCCTAGATTAACACTCCTCAGACAGGTGCCACTAAACTATATACAAAATTATATACACTACTAATTACAAATATATTAGTTCCATATTTACAAACAGATCGACCAGACTTTAGTCGTTGGAGATGCTGATCGTGGCTCTACTTGATATTATGCACGCCTGTGACGTCCGGAGGTGCGCATGATATCAGGGTCACTGAACAAACGATCATCAGCTCTACCACCAGACGGTCTCCTGAAATCTGAACACCCACTCCTCACATGTACACAAAACAACCACACAAAACACTGGCACCTGCCACTGAAGCTAATTAGTAACATGGGTTTGAATTTAGCTGCACACTTCTCATAGGGCCTATTAAATTAGCAAGAAAACATGTATTATCATCCTAACCATGAAAAAATTTATCTCTATTCAAAATATATTGAGTTTCTGGTCCACACTCACCCATACTACAGAGATCCACTGGAACAGCAGTCACATTCTCAAGTGATCTTCTCAGAACTGGCACAGACTTTAAACAGGAGCTCGCTCAGCATTGGTACTGGATAAATTTCTAAGTGGCGACACCAACCAAAGCTCTCCCTCAATTTCATTTTTAGGCAACCCTTGTACTCCATCATGTCAACATGAAACATAAGTTACAATTTGTTAAAAAAAAATTTTACCCAGGCTATTTCATTACAATATGACAGTTTCCTTTTTTTTTTATAAAGACACAATGTCCTGAAAAAGAAAAATTTAAATTAAATTTGCTGTAAGAAAAATTTATTAATTACATTTTTTTTTTAAACAGAGAGAAACAAAAACTGATGCTGCTCAGAAACAAAGGACAGGAGTTTTATAAATAAACAAAGACTTAAGCTAAGGGCTCAATATAAATGAAAGAAAATTGTGGATCAATAACCACAGCGATGGCTACCACACATTGAACCCCCCTACGGGAATTGTGGAAGGAAGTGCAAGGTTCCAGCCCA
The DNA here is from genome assembly GCA_964059195.1 of Ectobius pallidus. Classification (NCBI taxonomy): domain Eukaryota; kingdom Metazoa; phylum Arthropoda; class Insecta; order Blattodea; family Ectobiidae; genus Ectobius; species Ectobius pallidus. The sequence continues at coordinate 21,465,851 of CAXKWD010000012.1, forward strand.
AGGAAAGCTAACCTAATTTGAATAATGGACCCGCCCAGAGGATAATTGGGTTTCCCGGGGAGAACAAGTTAAAAAACTGAGTCCAACATCCAGTTTTAGTTCCTCTTTGATATAATTTTGGGATCTGATAGCTTTTTTGTTCTTTTCTAATTTTCCCTTAACATTAGAAAGTATGATACATTAAAAGTTACAATAAAATCCGCAGATTAGATTCAGGTACAAGTTAATCACATTAATTAAATTTATATGAGTAAATAAATATTCACACTTTTATTTCAATACAATTCATTAGAGTAAATAAGATTTGATTTGTAATTAAATAAGAATTCAGTTGCTTCGCCTGAAGGGCGTGACATGAAATGGTTAAAAATAAAGTATTATATATATAAGTTTTATTTTACATAGATCAAAACATGTTTAAAACCCTGAAAAGGAACATTTCATTAGTGAGAGGTAACAGCCGAAATACAATGTTTGGAGTACCTCTTCGCCCCAAAACATAGGTTCTTCCAAAGGCCAATAAGAGGTAGGCAAAGTAAATAAATTAATTCTTTAAAAACAGTATAAGGCTAATCAGAAATGAATAAGTAAAACTTTAAGTTAAAGTATTAAAACGCGGCAAGAATGTTTGGGACGATGCCTCGCCAATGCGCGCAAAAGGGACCCAAGAACAGACGCTACATAACAGCTTGGCGGGAAATACTATAAAGAACTTATTACAGAGAAAATCTACATAAAGCCAAAAAGAAAGAAAGAAAGAAAGAATTACTAAAACTACCTACAAGACAGACTGAAAGAAAAGAAAAGACAAGGAAATAACTAATACTCAAAAAAGGAAGAATAAAGCACAGCGGGAAAAGCGTCCCCCACGCTATATGTATTTTTCCATTTTGGAAGGAAACTACGTTAGCCTAGGTGTCACAAACATTTGTGCCAGCGTTGAATCAAACAACAAAGAGATAACTGCATTAATTAAGGCATTCGCGAACAAAGGGACAAAACTAGACTGATTTGTCTGACAAGGCCATAAGCCGAGTACTAACCTCTGTTGACAGCCATATTGGAAGAGGCAAGTTGCCGGAAGTCACGTGATCACAAAGCCCGGGAACGGCACTTTACTAAACAACCGCCAGATAGCGCCAAAGTAATAACAGTTGAAGCTAAGGAAACTGCCACCTATTGCCGCGAGTCGGCGCCACCACGGCGTAAACAAACAAAATGGCGTACTGTTAGTAAAAACAATTGAGACGGCGATAATTGCCGGCTCAATAAGAAGAACTTAACGACAATATCACAAAAGAAATTAACTCTATCTCGGAAGCTGAACTTATGCGCGTGAAAGAAAATTTCCTAAAAAGGTGCCAGTATTGTGTGGATGCAAGAGGAGAACATTTCCAACATCTCTTGTGATGAGGTACGGGGGTTATTTTCATTGTAATTTTAACTGTAAATGTGAGAACCTGAATCATTACACCGACCGCGGCATTATTTGCATAGATATTTCACCCGATCGCTCGGGAGTTGGAGCTGTGCCAGCCGCGATGCAGAAACCCGCGTTATTGGCCATCTCTTGCGTGGGACTCACTGTAGATTTAGCTTGCGCCCCAGAAAAGCTCGGTCCACTCTCGCCCACCGGCTCGCTTGCCCTGCCTTCCATGGCTTCTGAGCCAATGCGCACACCGCTGCGTAGAGGTCATGTTGTACAGCATAGAGTTTTAGACTTGAATGGTATGCCATCCACAACATTACTTAATTAATGCAGAAAAAGACCCTTGCACCAAAATGGCTCTTTTCAAAGCCAACATAGTATTTCATGATTATAATAAATGACCCTTGCACCAAAACGGCTATTTGTTATGTATTAAAGCTCTCTAAACTTAAATAGATGAATGCTTCCTTCACTGCTCAGGAATCACTCATGCCATAGTGGTTAATACTGCTAGCTATGCTACTAGTAGTCCTGCGTTCATATATATATATACTGGTTGATCCAAAATTTATGGTTAGGAATAGGCCCCAAATAGGTAGGTAGGGTGAAAAAAAGGTCGGGGAAAGGGAGGAAGAGGGTAAAAAAGGTAGAGAAGAACAGAATAAAGGAGAAATAAATAATTTAATATTTCCCCAGTTTTCACCTTTTCAACAATGGATGGCATTGCTATTAGCGAGACATCTAGTAGTCAATACTCGTTCCCAGGTGGGTCCCATTAGTGAGTTGGTGGGAGGAGCCTTGTGCGCGACCTAAAACTATTTTTTCCCATAAATTGTTCTCCCCTCAGAGGAGGAGTTGTCTCCACAAATAATTTCATCCAAACTGCCCACCCCAAATGGTATACCACAATCTAGCGAGAAGTAGTGAAATCTCCGCTGTATTAACTTCCTTAAATGGTAAAGATTTTCAGGGGATAAGTTAGCGAAGCACTTAACTTTTCGTGATAATTTTATTTTAAAAGCATGGAAAACAGCCAAATTTGATGTTACCGATATATTATTCTTTAAGACCTATAGATTCCATTTATAAGCACCTTATAGGCTATTTGTACGAAGGTTCTAAATGTAGGCTAAGTAAAATCATGAAGAAGTAAACACAAAATTAACCTAAAATGGCGCTGAGAACTGCTGTCAAAACACGAATCTTCTTGCGCTGGCCAATGTTCTTTTGTTATTCATTCGTCACATGGTGATAATCCAATACTGGAAACCTAACGGTAAAAACCTGGTCTCAGTGGCTCAGTTACTATTGAGGTTGAGGTATCTAGGGCCTATCGTATAAAAAACTTCATATCTGTTGAAACTTGAGATGGAGGTTTAACATACGTAACTTCACTTAATTCAAGCACTAACCTGAACATGTTTCGAGCAAACTTCATGACTCATCATCAGCTATACTCCATCTGTCTGTTGTATATTGGCAGCAATTCCTGGTGGTTGTTTAATGAACTTCTTGATGAGATCCATCCCCGCGGGTATTTCGAAATTCATGAGTTGGTCCTGATTTTTGTAAATATAAATCTTTTCCCAAATTGTGAGCTGTTTGTGTCCTTGGACACATTTTAGAAGTTCCGGTTCCACATTTATTTCATGGTCTTTCTCCCATACATGTGCAGCTATCGCCGATTTATCAGTTTGTCCATACTTTACATGTCTCAAGTGTTCTTTAGACCTAATCTCCAAATTTCTTTATCTGTCCTGGATTTCCCAGTGCCCCTGGGCCCCCTTCTTGCTTTCCACCAAACCCCCTTCACCAAGAACTCCGAGAACGGTAACTTCGTATCAGCCCTGTATCCCTTTCCTGTTTTTCTTTTTTAGGGGCTTCGCCCCCAGGCTGAACCCCCTTCCATCAGACCCCCTTCACATTGGGAGCTTCGAGTGCGGTACTTATTGTAAACAGTAACGGGGGTACCTCACCGTATAACCAGGTGGAGAGCATGTGTATATAGAACTATTGGTAGCACTGGATAAGCCTTTGTTAGAATGGACAATGTGATGCAAGGTCATGTGTATATAGAACTATTGGTAGCACTGGATAAGCCTTTGTTAGAATGTGATGCAAGGTCATCATGCTAACACCCAGGGCCATTAATGTGATGCAAGGTCATTGGCCAGCCAATGGGTGTGTTGGTGTTCAACCTTTTGGTCGCGTAACCACTCTGAACACCTCACGTGGTATTCTAGTAGAGTCCTATACTAAACCTGATATTTTTTGACGTCAGAGCTGTGACGTCACACCACCAGAGCAGCTAGAATTCTGATTAAACAGGTTGACCAACACGACAAACCTCATGGGATACATTTGTGGCACATTTTTCACACGTGAGAATCCAGTACCGGTGTGTCCTCCTAAACTAATATCACTGTTCATAACCTAAACTATCCTAACCTAACTGCCAATAAAGTATGATCTGGTACTGATATTCATCCTGCTTCGCTTAAAAAAAAAAAAAAAAAATCTCTATCACCTGCACAGATGTGCATATCGCATGAAACCGGGCTTGTGTCCCTCATTTCATGTATTAAAGTTCTCTAAACTTAAATAGATGAATTTTCACTTCACAGCTGTGTAATCACTCGTGGCGTAGTGGTTAAAGCTGCTAGCTATGATGCCAGTGGTCCCATGTTCAAATACTGGTCGGTGCAAAAAATTTACCATTAGGTATAGGTCCCAAATAGGTAAATAGGGTGAAGAAGTTACAGGAAGGGGAGGAAGAAGAAGAAGACACAGTCTTGCTACTTGATGCAGTGCAATCTTTTTTAAAGCGAAGCTAAAGCACTTTACCATTGCTGCATCAAAAGTGTTCTTTTTGCTTTTTGCTGCAGTGCAATGCTTTACATCCGCTTCACAGACAGTGCAGTGATCTCAAATCTTGCTTTACGAGTGCTTCAAGGTTTTGCTGCATAAACTGTCGTGGCGGAGTATGTGTGATTGAAAATTTACTTGGTGGTATTAACATCAGTGTTCAAATTCCAGAGCATGAATGCCTTCTGCAGCACCATTTGATGTTACCTGTAAAACATATCGTACAATAATTATTATTTCCATAACTGTTATTTGCATGTCTTAACCATGCTGGAGGGCAGTACAAAGTGCCAATATTTCATTGAGCAAGTTCTCTGCTGATCAACTTTGCCATTCTTGTTTGGCTGCAGCGTCTGTAAAGCGCATTGATGGCATTGCTATTAGTTCTTCAAATGGAGGCTGCTTGATGTCTCACTGTCCCACCGTCCCACCTTAAACCCCTTCTTCCCAGGCAGGTCACATTAGTGAGTTGAGAGAGGGGCTAGTGCATGACCTGAAACTATTGTAACAAGGGCTCGTCGGGGTTCAAAATCACAACACCGAGTTTATAATTGAAGGATGGAGGATTCTTTATTTCCAGCAACAATTGTCAATACAGCCAGAAAACTCCAGACTATTCGCCAGTTCACTGTCCTGTTCAGTGCTCACTCTCACTGTGCTCAGTCCTAATTACAGCACTGTTCCGTTCGCACACACTGTGCGGACTCCCAGTCGAGATGATTCCACGTCGCGCCGGTCAACTCCACAGTCCTCGCTGCCGCTGTACGATCCACCCGTCGCGCAGAGTTCCCCGGGACGGCACTGCCTCAGCCCAGATCAACTCACCAGCTCTTCCGTTCACCCTTCCCTCCGGTCACTAGTTCCCCGTTGACTAGCTCTTCCGCTCTCGGGTCCCTCCGGTCACTGGCTCCTCAGCTTCCCAAGACACACTCACTTGAGGCCGCGCTGATCAGTCCTCTCCGTCCAGCTCACCCTCTGACGCTGACGCTCGCCGCTACTCACGGACTGCCTCTCTGACTGTTCCCTCGTTGACCCTCTGACTCTTCACGGACTGTCTCTCCTCTGATGTACTGACTCTTCACACTGAACTCGCTCGGCTAGGCTGCTCGCACTCCTTATATAGCCTTAACGAAAGTTCCAGAGCCCCGCCCGCGCATGGTCTAGAATGTCCGCGTGGGGCGCCGTCACAGACCTTAGCGCGTGGCTCCACCTCTGGCCCCTCCCACGAGCGCGCACCGTCACTCACCGCGCCGTGCCAGGGAGTAGGCCACACCCGTCGGCACGCGGCTCCAATAGCCGTGCTGCTGTCACGCCCACTGGCGCTCGTCTGCCGCCCATCCACTAGGGGAGCGCGATCTCTCTAGACTCCGTCGTTCTAGTTCTTTCTGGCTTACTCCTCCTTCTATCAGTTTCTAGGCTTTTCTGGCTTTGTCACATTGCCCTCTCCTTAAGGGCCTTCGTCCCGAAGTGCCCCATGATATGCCGCCAGACGGTCCAGGTGAACTACCAGCATCTTCCCTCTTGGCTGTCCCTGGATGCGGTAGACTTCTGGCCACTTGATGAACTACTCCATGGCTTGCAACTGGTGCCAATTTCCGTCATCAGTAATGGAGCATGGGCCTGCCACGTTGTATTGCCTCATGGCCCCACGGCTGCGAGTTCTAGGCCCTCTGCTGGCATCTCCGGCGACGCATTCTTGACGCCACCTCTCAACGTCACTGCATTGGTCCAACCAGTAGAACCTTCTCCGGAGTTCGTCGAGGATCCGGTTCACTCCCAAGCGGTCACCTGTTGCTCTTGCGTGGACTTCCTCCTTGACCTCCTTGACACCGGCTCACGGAAGGACTAGGTGCTCCGCAGTCGCCTACCCATCCTCAGACTCCCAGCTTCCTTTCAGGACCCCGTCCCTGACCACTAGGGCGTCCTGCTGGTTCCCACAGCCCTCGTAGATGGCGCTGCGACTGGCTACCTCCTCCCACGTTGGTCCCTTCCCCGACATGACGTCCCTCGGTGTCTGTCCCCCGTCCACGTCGTCCCGCGGTGCCTCTCCTACATCCACGTCGTCCCGCGGTGCCCGTCCTACATCCACGTCGTCCCGCGATGTCTCTCCTACGTCCACGTTGTCACGCGGTGTCTGTCCCTCGTCCACGTCGTCACGCGGTGGTTTACTCAGGGCGTGATCTTCCCCTTCGGTAGCTGGTGGTACGGTGATGGCCATGTCCTCTTCCTGCCCTTTTTCTTCCACCTTGGCCTGTCTCTCTGGTTCACTTTTCACGGCCACCAGTTCGCTGCCCGGTTCATTCGATCTTTCCTTGGCCGGTGTCAGTTCCTGCTTGAGTTCTTCCTTAGGACTTAACTGCAGGTTCTTCATTTCATTTATAATTTCTCTTATTTCGGTGTTCTGCCGGTCCATTTTTTCGATCAGTCGGTCGTTCTGCTGCCTCAACTCGGTGCTCCTCTGGTCCATTTTTTCGTTCAGTCGATCTTCCATGGCGTGAAGTAACGACTTTAGCATGTCCTCCATCTTGCGTTCCTTCAATTATATCCCACTTCTGACACCAGTGTAACAAGGGCTCGTCGGGGTTCAAATTCAGAACACCGAGTTTATAATTGAAGGATGGAGGATTCTTTATTTCCAGCAACAATTGTCAATACAGCCAGAAAACTCCAGACTATTCGCCAGTTCACTGTCCTGTTCAGTGCTCACTCTCACTGTGCTCAGTCCTAATTACAGCACTGTTCCGTTCGCACACACTGTGCGGACTCCCAGTCGAGATGATTCCACGTCGCGCCGGTCAACTCCACAGTCCTCGCTGCCGCTGTACGATCCACCCGTCGCGCAGAGTTCCCCGGGACGGCACTGCCTCAGCCCAGATCAGCTCACCAGCTCTTCCGTTCACCCTTCCCTCCGGTCACTAGTTCCCCGTTGACTAGCTCTTCCGCTCTCGGGTCCCTCCGGTCACTGGCTCCTCAGCTTCCCAAGACACACTCACTTGAGGCCGCGCTGATCAGTCCTCTCCGTCCAGCTCACTCTCTGACGCTGACGCTCGCCGCTACTCACGGACTGCCTCTCTGACTGTTCCCTCGTTGACCCTCTGACTCTTCACGGACTGTCTCTCCTCTGATGTACTGACTCTTCACACTGAACTCGCTCGGCTCGGCTGCTCGCACTCCGTATATAGCCTTAACGAAAGTTCCAGAGCCGAATATTCCAGAGCCCCGCCCGCGCATGGTCTAGAATGTCCGCGCGGGGCGCCGTCATAGCCCTTAGCGCGTGGCTCCATCTCTGGCCCCTCCCACGAGCGCGCACCGTCACTCACCGTGCTGTGCCAGGGAGTAGGCCGCACCCGTCGGCGTGCGGCTCCAATAGCCGTGCTGCTGTCACGCCCACTGGTGCTCGTCTGCCGCCCATCCACTAGGGGAGCGCGATCTCTCTAGACTCCGTCGTTCTAGTTCTTTCTGGCTTACTCCTCCTTCTATCAGTTTCTAGGCTTTTCTGGCTTTGTCACACTATTTTCTTCCTCTTTTGCTTAGTTTGCAACAGATTTTTACTGTTTCATACTTGTATTACTGTAGTATTCTACACGATACCCAGACTATAGTGGGATGCAGCAATGTGAGAGACATTGTGCTATATTGAAAGACTACCCTGAGGAGTTACCAGTACTGGATTGAGAAGTAGCACCTCCGGTTATGGAAACCATCATTAATGGCCCTGGGTGTTAGCATGCTGACCACATCCCCCCCCCCCAAGTCCTGTTATTTGCCTGTGGTGGATGAGATATTGGTTGGATAATAGGCTTCGTCCCTCGAGGGGTGTAGGGCCATGATGTTTAGTTTAAGTTGTGACATAATCTAGGCTTGTGGCAGGTTAGGTTTGGTTAGGTTAGGTTAGTTAAGATTAGTTTAGCGATAGGGAGCTTTAGCAGAAACACCATAACCATCAACATCGTCAGATTGACTACACTATTTTACAGTGACATTGATTCTGTGCACACTGTTCCCCCTGTCATTACCACCTGCCGCAACCGGTACACATTACGCCATTTTTATGTTATATAAGAGCTCAGGCTAAAGATAGTTTGAAGTCTCCACTCTTGTCCACTTTCCAGTGCCCTTGCTATGGTGATGGCCCCCTTCCCCTACTTTCCCTAGCCTTCAACCTTTACCCTGGCTATCAAGCTGCTCAATGCCGGCAATGCAGCTAACTGTTGTACCCTTGTACCAAATCACATGTGCTAATTACCAGTGATGGGAAAATTACAAAAAAGTAGTAATTGGGCTGAATTACAATTACTTGAGAAACATTTTACTTAATTGCAATTACAAATTACTTTTTGAAAAAGTAATCAATAAAATTACAATTACAAATTATTACTTTACAAAATGGCAGTACCTAAAAATTTCTTCATTTTGGGAGGGGGGCACAAAGAAGTAATCAGTAAAATTACAATTACTTTACAAAATGGCAGTACCTAAAAATTCCTTCTTTTTTTGGGGGGGGGGGCACAAGGGCAGAAACTATTTGGCCATTCAGCTGCTTGGGACGTTACGAAGTCTAAAATTATTAATGAACAAACAACCAAACAAACAAAACACGTCAGTACCAATATTTCCATACACATTGAGTAACTATTGTTAATATTACCTCTAACCTGGATATTAGTTGTGAAAACTGTAATGACGATGTTAGCCTATAGCAATTGAGAATGAGAAGCAAGTTTCAAAATATACTTAATTAAGAAATGTTCTTACTGAAAACATTTAACTGAAAAGTTTTAAATGGGAAGAAATAGATATTTATTTATTTTCCCATGGCTTACAATATTATGCATAATCTTTAAACATCAAATAATGAAGATATACATAGTTATTCTAATGCCATTTTTAAAATGTCTGATGTTATTGCATACCGAACCCTGTTCTGCCTACGCATGGTACTTTCCGTGCGTTCCTTTTTAAACCGAATCTGTAAATCGATTCAGCTTCACTGCAGCAAACAAGGGTTTAAAAAAAAAGGCCACGACAGTTCATGTAGCAAAACCCATTAAGTAACATTTACAATAGTGAAACCCCTGCAACACGCGGCTTGATATTGCTGTATCACAATAGATTAGATTTGATTAAAATTTGAAAAAGACGAATACCGGGATCCAGAATCCTACTATCAGAATTATATGTGAATGTCATCTTGTTGCAAATCACTGGTCGTCATACAGCATACATGAATTTTCAATCCAGAAGCAGTATTTTCAGCAGAGCCTCTAATGCTCGGTAATTAACTTTGAAGTTTAGGTTAGATGGAACACATAACCTTCTTTTCAAAGAAAGGGATATAAATAAATTCTATAGGCTGAGAACAGCAATTTTAATTTCTTTAACACGTCTTGAAATAAATGGAAACCACACAGACATCTAATTAGGCCTAAATGTAGTATCGCTCCCCGTAAATTGCTCTGGCTGTGGTCACCATTGGAGAGAGAAAAAAAACACACACACACAAAATACTTTCATAAAAGTAATAGTAAAAGTTATAAGTATAGTTTTTTCCTCCTAGATTGGAATTTTGGACCACTGTGCACTGTGCTTCGGTAGGCTCGGAAGCATAATTGCAAAGTTCGAAAAAAATGATAAACTTTGAAAGGCTTAATCTCGGAAACTATTGGGTCTACAGAGACAGTTCTAGTATCATATTGTAGCAAATTTAGTCTACTTTAAAAACGTCCTAAGAAAGTTTTTTCAGAAACTAGTCCTTTAGGGTTATAATAGCCAAAATTTGAAAAGAAAACCACGATTTCTTCGCGGTTTTTTCGATTTTTGACAAAGTTGCGTTCGGCGCTCGAGGTCACAAACTTGGATTATTCATTAGGCCAACATCATAAACAAGTCTGGAAAAAAAAAAAAAAAAAAAAAACCAGAACTACCAGATTTGACGCATACTACCCCATACTTTCAGGCGACATAGTTACTGGACTATGTAGGAGTATTCTAAATATAAGTAAAATTGCCAAGAAATTCACACAGAATTAACCTAAAATGGTGCTATACATATTCATGAGAATCGTCTGCTCATCTAAGGGAGGAAAGAGAGTCGTCGGGTCACGTAATGGCAGTAAAAATGGTGACAACACTAATATCATTGTTCCCAACCTAGCGCTACATGTCACTAATACTAATATCAATATTCCTAACCTAACTACCACCTAACCAGTCTTCATGTAACTAACTTTAATATCACTATTCTTAACCTAACTGTCAGCTATTCCACGGAAAGTGAGCCTGAAGCATCCAGACCATAACAGACTTTAATATTAATTTAAACATATATGTCATCACTGGAAAATTATGAAATTAATTACAGTATTTTATGGACTATAAGACGCTTCGGACCATAAGACGCACCTTGATTTTAGGATAGAAATTTAATGCGATTCTAAACGACAAATTTTAAAGGGAACAATATACTTCATTGCATAAACAAATTATAACATTGTACAATAGAATCACTTCTAACTTCAAACCTGCGTTGTACAAAAATCTCTTCTGTACAGGTGCCATCGCGTAAATTTTAACTACCGAACTGATTTCTCATGAAAGACTGAAAATACTTTTACACCCTCTAACCCTCAATTCACCATATGGTAAGTGTAATGGGACAAGGCTGTTTAGAGGTCATTGCCTTCATTTAAACCACCCAACGGAGACAACTCCTTTCGTATAAAAGAACTCAACATTCCTTCCTTTTTGCATTGTATACCTGGCTTCCAGCTACCCTCATCTTACGATTGTGACAAGTGCACCGATGTACAGTCTGTGCCAAAATTTGTAACTATCTTATCGTTTATAACACCTTGTTTATAACTATGGTATTCTGGCAATATTTCCCATATTTAAATTTTGTTATTTCCTTTGTACCATTAGACGCATCCGACTTTCAAGGCTCTGTTTTCAAGGTAAAAAAGTGCATCTTATGGTCCGTAAAATATGGTACATCATTTTTCAATGATGACATATAGGCCTATGTTTAAATTAATATTAAAAAGTTGTTACAGTCTGGACACTTTAGGCTCACTTTCCATGGAATGGCTGATGTATGTGTAGCACTAATATCACTATTCCTATTTGGGGAAAATGGGCCACATATTGGCCTACCACATTGCCAGCAACGATCTGGTAGCATTCGCACATGAATAAAGCAGTTGCCCAGCCTGTATGTAAAGGACTAATGAGACTTAAAGTTTGTAGGTACCCATTGGGAGTGATGATATGTAAGCTAGGGCCTGCATAACCATTTGGAACACTTGATGTAGAAACCCCAGTACGAGTTATAGTAAACCCTCTTAGGATGTAAGCGACGGTCCGTGAAACATGTTCCTCCTAATGGTAAAAGTTAAGTGTAATGATTTAAAAATTTCAAATCATTGAATGAATAAGATTATTTAATTTCATTGTGTAGTGACATGTATTTCTATAGATACCGGTTATGTCGAGAAGATATGGCTGGTGTATCTTGTTTGTAGTAGACCAAACTATGTATTTTCCCTAATTTAAACTTTTTCTGGTTTTCAGCCACGTGAAATCAAAGAAATCAAGGACTTTCTTCTGAAGGCGAGAAGAAAAGATGCCAAATGTAAGTAGTGCAAATTAATATACTCACCAGAACATTGGGAGTGACAGAAGTCTTGAAAATTTTTTCCTACTAGGCCTATGTGGGCTTGAGACAGAGACCATATCTGGAGAAATTGCACACTAGAGGCAAAGGCCAGATCTGTGAGGTCATCTTAGAGAGCTCTCTCTAGGTGTGGGAACATAATGAGGCATGATACTTCTCAACTTGAGTGTCTCTTATGGCTGTTACTCAGTTGGCTAAGATTGTAATAACAAAGTGTCCTGGATTCATATGAGGCACGTCCATAAAGTAACTTCCCCAAAGGCCATTAACGGAAACAAAACACAATTTATTGGAAACATTTATTGTAACATATACAGGATGTGTTGAGCTATTTTTCAACATATTCACCACCAGAATTCAGACATTTGTCATGGCATGGGATCAACTTTGTATCCCTATGTCATAGTTCAGTCTGCCAACTGGAATTGGAACCACTGATTTTTGAGAGGTCAAGGTTCAAATCTCAGTAGAATTGGTTGATTTGACATGGAATGACCCTGTTTGACAACCACCTCCACCTCTCTGTCTTTCTAAAAATGCTGATGCTGACCTGACAGGAATCTCTTGAGGTGTAAGAACAGATGGAAGTCACTGGGAGTGAGGTCCAGGCTATAGGGTGGATGATCAAAAATGTCCCAGCGTCTGCTGTCTGAAAGTAACAGTTTGTTCATGGAAAAGCTCCTCTCTACCGCCACTGAAACATGACGTAAAAAATGCCGAAAATGACCTAAAAATTGCCAGAAAATGACCTATCTCTTGAAAATGATAAAAATGCAAGAACAAATTGCCCTTATTCATCGATTATTTCATGATACGCATTTATATATATATATATATATATATATATATATTCAAGGTATCTTTAAACCTTCATATAAAAAAATGCAAAATCATCACTGATTACAAATCATTCTGAGACAACATTCATTGATACATCCTATTGAATGATCAGATAGCCATGTTAAATTGTGATTGAATTGACACATTCATCTTTGTCCTTCAAGTTCAATTTAATATTCTTGTTCATTTTAAAATACCGATACCTGTATGCTAATGTTATCGAAAGGCCAAAACATTGTAAAAGAAGGTGAGATATTCTGGCCAGAATCTCGTCAGGTTACATGACTTCATTGTGTAGCAAATTTTGTTATAGGCCGACAGATTCAACATTAGTATAGTAGTTAAACACCGTATGAAGCCAATTTCTTGAATTAAAATAAATCTGGGAAGGCTTGGAAAGGCTTGCTGTAAGTGAATGTCCTGTTCACCAGCATTGTGAGTCTGTTTTGTTATTCAGTTTTAGATTTAGAAACGTATGGAGGCATTAGTCACAGGTTTAACCTTTTCACTGCTACTCATATGTATAAAAGCATCACATTAAAAGAGTTTTGAACGCAGAGATATATAATTGGGCAATTAGCATTTTCAGGGGCTATACTTAAGGCTTGTGTCCACATGAGAGCTGAGAGTGCGAGAAACTCTCGAGAGTACTCTAAGATGGTGTGTCCACTTGAGAGCGCTAGTCCAATCCTGAGAGTAGCTAAGAGCAAAACTCCCGACATTACTCTCAGAACCGTGTCCACTTGAAACAAAATCGCGCGAGTTTTTGTCTCGCATTTACAAACAAGATGGACGCACAACAATGTATTATTCGTTGTTAATATTAACACATATTAATGTAAGCATTTTATGAGGGCTTGCTGAATGCTTTTAAGTGAGTACATTCATTTAATTATGAAGCGTTTAGAAGAATTTGACAATCTAATATTGTCAGAATATCATCAGAACATCATGAAGTATTGGTGAATTTGATAGGCCCACAAATTAACTAAAAAGACATTGAAATGTGATATGAGATTATTGTTAAATATAAACTAATTGTGACTTTGTGCTTTTCCGGAATCAAGCATGTGATTTTTAATTTATAGCATGTCAATTATTCGAGTGGAGTGATCCTATCAAACTGTGAATCTAAACTCCGTGCATCTACATGAACGGATAGGTCTACTATTTATCCTCTGCGTCCACAAAGACCAAGAGCCAAAAAAGTGTTCCTTGTTGATTAGTCCTTTAGCACTAGAGCAAAAGCATTTTGTGCGTCGCTGTTACATGTCTACTTTTATACGCAATAGACTCATGTACGTCATCTTGGTCCCCTCAAAAGAATACAAAGACAACCACCAAGACTGATACGCTATAGGCGCCGTGTTTCTAAACTCCGATTTGCAGAATATTTGGAATCGTTTGTAGTCTACACTAATATTGTGTTCGTTTATTTTATTACTTAACGATTGCAACTTAGGCCTATGACGGTCACTGCTGTTCCGGAATTTTGTCCCGCAGGAGATCCCTAATCTACAGACATGAGGGTTACTGCACCCGTTACAGCCTTCTTCGCCTCAGAATCGATGATCGCCGTAGTGAACCGTGGAGATTATCAGTGTTTCATTATGTTTCATAAATGAATGTAATGTAAAAATTTTATTATTGTTCAGTAATTCCCTTATGAACTTATTACGGTACATTATTTCATGATGAACATATGAACATTAAACGATACCGTATTATAATCTATTATCATTGAGTATTATTGGATTTAGATTTCGTTTTTAGAAAATATAAATAAATATTGAAGGCAAATTAAATAATTTTATCATATGGCTTGTTGGGCATAATAGGCCTATACACATTATCCATTCTCAGAGAACTCTCAGCTATACAAAACAGATTGGTATAGTGCGAGCTGCTCTCGGAAATTGATTGCAAAGGCGTGTCCACCTGCGAGTTGACTCTCTGAATGCCACTCTCAGCTACCTCTCAGACAGTGCTCTCAGACAGGGCCGTCGCGTGGTTTGATGGCGCCCGGGGCAAGATTTCCTCAGGTGCCCCCCCCCCCAAACTCAATCCCACGTGCACCCACCCGACATTCCACCTATCTGTAGGATTCAAGGATTTAAGGCCCACAGTAGAGTTCATTATTAGGGTATTATTATTAACAGTATAGGCTACAAGCAAATCCAGCTGCTCAATTTTGAGCAAATATTTATTTTTGGATAACTTAGCAACTATAAAGTTATTGGTGTCAAATATTTATTTGTTCAATAAATACATACAACGTAATATTCAAAATTCAGTTATATCTAACTCTAAAAAATACGTTATGTACATTTAACTTATTTTTTTTTCAAATTTTGTTTTATTTTTGCCGTTGCCACGGCGCCCCCCTGGTCGCGGCGCCCGGGGCAATCGCGACGGCCCTGCTCTCAGATGCGTGTCCACATACCGAAATGGAACTCTCAAGAGTTTCTCGCACTCTCAGCTCTCATGTGGACACGAGCCTTAAAGAGCACATAGATCATTTCACTAGGTGATTGCTTGTTACACTGTTAATGTATAAATTCAACTCTGAAAGGGTTAAGCTTGTCTTTTAGTAATCAGCTTCTGTTTTTACAGCTGTGAAAATAAAGAAGAATTCAGAGAATGTGAAATTCAAGGTTCGATGCTCGAGGTTTTTGTACACATTGGTAATCACAGATAAGGAGAAGGCAGAAAAGCTGAAACAGTCTCTACCACCTGGTGAGTATTTTAAAATAAATACTAGATTGGTTAGGCCTATATTTAGGTAACATTATACCTCACATTAAGGATGAATTACTGTAGGTACTAGAATCTAATTAGCACCCCAATTTGAACTTAAAATGATAAAAAAAGAGTTGGTTTCCAAATGCCATGTGCATCATTAGGATATTTTATTTGTTATTTTATGTTAATATTTTATTTTACACAACAATGGATTTGTTAATGCCGGTTAATAAAGGTCTGTGTGACGGTTTAGGGAGGAGAGTCTGGGACAATAGATATCTTCACATAGAACCCTGTCGCTTGATGTTGAGTTTGAGTGTCAAAATAATACATTAACATGGTTTAAGCTAGGAAAAAAATATCTTTAGTAAAAAAGTGGAAATGGATTAATTAAAAAGCTTTAGCAGAATGCTAAAATACAAATTTATTGCTAAAAGCTAATTTTAACTGCATTTTTTCAAAATAACAAAAATAAAATGGTACAAATAACAAACTGAACTATAAACAAATTATTAATTTTTTTTTTTCAAAACACTTTTAACACTTTTCTCTGTTTCAAATTGGCCCACTTCTCAATAGCTTTGCTGAAATTATTTGCATTTTTGCAAAAGTGGCTACAATTTTCTTTCGCATTTCACGAAAAATGCGATCGTAGCTTAAACCCTGTCCATTAACCTCCACCCGCATTTGTGCATAGGCCAACAATAAATATAACAGTGTCTGGAATTACAGTCATGCATTGTAACGTAAGTGAGCAAAGTTAGGGGGCTGTCACACTGGATTGATCGAGGGACAGAGTCCGACCGACAGATATAACGAACCTATAGGCAGCAGTGGTATCAGTCACATAGCATCGATCGCCAGCGATCAACAACGAGGGTGAGAGATCATCTGGTTTGTGAAATCAAACCTGTCCGTTTTTCAATCGCCAGTCGATGGCAAACTTCGTACCCACCTGAAGTTCAGAATTGATGCTGGAAGATTTATCTTATACAATAATGTCGTTTTAAACTTATATTTGAATGAAATATAATTACACGAATCATTTAAGGCATTTAAAACGATATCTTCTTATGTCGTTGAATTTTAAAAACACAAAAATAGATCGAGTTGTAAGCACCTAGCGGTGGGCGATCGAACTACAACAAACAACAAACCTCTTCGCTCGGCCGACTGATGGAAGCTTGAAGTAAACAGATGTAGCCTGATATAGTAGGCATAATATTAAACCTTACATCCCAACACATGTAGTATGATAATGTGCAGGAAATAGGCATTCGTATTCCTAATAAGGTAATATACTTTACCTCTAATATACAGTGATGAGTAGACCTAGTATAATCATATAGGTACATAACCTATAATATTTTCGTTGATCGATGACGCTCGATGCAGTGTGACAAGGAACAGAAATTTAGTCGAGAGCGCAAGATGGCAGTCGGCTGGTCTTGATCGATCGAAGCTCAGTGTGACAGGTCGCTTAGAGCTGAACTACAGAATGGATTTGCATTCAAATCTAATGCACACCCCAATTTTGAATTCCATAAATGGACCAAAAATGTGCACATTAGATTTGTTTAAATACAGTACTTTGCATTCAAGTTCACCGTGGCAAACATCCAGGTATTACCAATTTTCTATCTTGCTTAGTTCTTAATTTTTTCATTGCTTAGATTTAATTAGAAGAACAAACGTATCCTTTGATATCAAATTATCTTTCTTATTATTTTTCTCCTGTATTCTCATGAAGGAGTGCTGTAACATATTTCATTTTGATTTTAATAGTTGACTTGCAATTAAAGAAACTAGTCCAGAAGCTAGGTAATAATCTGGAAAGAGCAAAGAAGCCTTTCAACGTTAACATAAACTCACATTATTGAATATGCACTCTACAACAAAATTAATATGCACTTGTGTTTCTGTTTTTTGACTTGTATGCCGAAATTGGTCAGTTTCTTTTACTCTCAGGTTTTAAAATATAAATTGAGCGAATTTTTTCGATTTTAATAGAAATTATTTAGTAGGTATGTATAAGTATGACCCATTTACATAAAACTTCACATAACGAGGAGTGTCTGTTCAAAATACGTTAAGTCCACCTCCGATCGTAATGTTGTTTTTTTGTGGATTTGCATTCTCTGAGGTGTTCTGCATGATACTACATAACATTTTTGTTTCAAATCGCAACCTTTCCCTGTTAAAATTGAGCCTGAAATATGGGGTTCGATGCAAAACACGTTCAGTCCAGAACTTGGTTCGGTGCAAATTATGTTGAGTCCGCATTTTAAACGTAATCATGTGCGAAACAGGTGGTGCGTTGAACTTTATGATATCTATTGTTGCAGGTGTTTTTCTAATGAAAGCGACTTTCACCAGATGCCAAAACAGATGTCATTAGCGGTCAATGATAAAAGAAGAGGAGCATGGATTTACCATGATTTCTGCTTAAAAAAGCAGAAATTGTTTAAATTTTGACATTTTAGCACTTCGGCAATACAAATGGGACCGATATGGATGTTTTACTTCGGCAATAGTTCACTTTGTATTAGTGCGATCAGATGTGATTGTAATTAAAATGATTATTATTATTATATAGTGTTGGGTCAAAACACGTTAAATCCGTTTTTTCGAAACCTTAATTATCAATAAAAGATGTAAATGAAATGAAAACCCAAAACATTTAACTATGTATTAATTACTGATTCTGATCATAAAAAAAAATTTGCAAATTCGTTTGATAGTTTGGCCACAAACAGTTTTTCATCATTCTTGAAAAATCATTATTTGTGGACTAAACGCGTTTTGAATCGACGCTCCTCAAACGCAAAACTCACTCAGTGCCGCTTGAGAAATGTCTTGACGGTGGTGGACATTATCCCAGAAAGACAACAGGTGCTAATGCTAATCACTGCAGAAATATCCATTGCTAGAGCAAAACAAGATATATTTGCGGTAGGTGTGAGGTTCCAGTCTGCCTAGAATGTTTTGAAATTTTTCATGCCAAATGGGGCAACAAAAGCAAAGACAGTTCTTTAAAGATCTGCTACTTATTAAAATTGTTCAACCTTTTCTGTGTACAGCAAGAAGTATCAATTTTTTGTCAGTGTTTTATATTTTTCTTTTTATCATGAGGCAATTGTTTGTACACATACGTGTCTACTAAAATTTAAAAATGTTCTTATTTTTCTATATGCTGTAGGAAATAGTTTTTAGCCAATTATAAAAAATGTTATGTTTGCAGTTTAAGTAAATATGTAAAATAATTTATAAATACCTTAATGCATAATTCCCCAAATGAGAACATCAAATTTTTAATGTATAGTGTACAAATTTTAAAAAATGAAATAATCCTTGGTAATCCTGTATGTTTAAATGGTATTATCCCATACGACAATATTTTTAGGAATCACTAAAAATTCATGCATGAGAGGGCTAGATACATAGTTTCTGAAAAATTGTTTCTTATAATTAAAACTATTTAACACTGTAGACAGCGTTTTTCCATGTGTACCGGGTTACCTTAAAGGACTTAAATTTTACAAAGCAGTAATGAAAGTTTTCTTTTTTTCTTTTCAGGTCTGCAAGTGAAAGAAGTGAAGTGAATTGTATTATTTGATAAATAAAATGTAAGTTATAATTAGTTTATATCAATTGATCCTTTGATCCCTCCTTATGGATAAGACACTACCAACAGTTCTACCATGGCAGTTGGAAAAAGGTGGGACCTTTTTGTAATAGAATGACCCTGCCCAGGAAATGGGAGTGTCAAGACAGGAACCTATTCTGATAGAGAAATTTAAATACTACCCATGCCCAATTTCTTGAGCGCTCGGCTCCCTAGTCCTCATTCCGTAGGTTTCGTTCAATATCGTAGGTAGAGCTGACAACATTGAAACACGAAGTACGCGTAAGCTTTCACTCTGTCTCAGGGTCCTTATTTATTTATTGACATTATCTTTTCTAACGCATGGAAAAAATACAATTTTGCGATTGCTGGTTTCACACACACGTCATTCTACATCCAACACTACTCCCCACCTCTTTAAGAATTCCGTATGTGCTAATTTCTGACACTCCCGTGAACTCTGATGTCAATTTCATTTGAGCCAACTTTTCACAAAAGTATTAAATATGTTTAAAATTAAGCCTATAGTTTTCTCCACTTTTAGATGCCTTAAGCCGATGTCCCACGATCAAATTTTTGGTCCAAATGTCTACAAACCGTCAGATTGGATCATGTGACATGGCCGACTACCGTTGCACACAATTTCATCCTATATTTTCCATAAAATTATTTTGCATGCAACGGAATAGAAACGTTTCTATTTTTCCATCCAAAAATATGAAATCAACCAATGAGCGTCATTCTATCCCCGGGTGACATGCATGACGTAGAAACATGGCTTCTTCCTCCGTACAGCTGTTTCTCGCCGCTGCCAGCGCTCGCTCGACCAGCGAACATAACCAAAAAGATAAAATGTTATAACGTTAAAGTCAAGAAGATTAACGGATGCTAAGACTTTGAATTTAACAATATTAACAATAATTATTATTACAACCGGCATAAAAGCTGAGATGCTCTGGAAATTATGACAAAGATTCCGTAAAAAATGCTACTTGTGTCATGTGCGTACATTTCGACCGCCATGTCGATTGTAGTAGTCATCGATTTTCGTTTCGGGAGAACAGCTGGCGCTGGATATTGGACCAAAACGCACTCTCGTGTGCACAGCCAGAAATAATTGTATAGAAATGCTACTTGATACAAAATTTTCAACCAACAAATTAGATCGTGGGTCATCGGCTTTACTTCTCTTACGTTTTACAACACGAAATGGTGAAGCATGTTCTGCTAAGACACTTCCTTCCCAACGTCAAAAAAGATGAAAATAGATCTTTATCGGCAAGGCCTTCCACGTAATGATGCGTGGACGCTGTTCCGCTAAGAGTGTTGCCGGTCTGGAAAGATGTCGACATTCCAACAGGAACGGCTTCCACTCGATTGGCCACCACAACCACTTTTGCAAACCCCTCCAGGGATTTAAATTCTCCTGGACTGATGAAATAAGGAAGGGCGTCCAACGATATATAGGTGAGCGGGGTTACTATTTCGGTTGCCACTGCTAGGTTATCGACCTTATACTCGAATTCTTTGTACGGGTGGCCGTACGTGCTTAATCTCGTATGTTTACTGAAGTTTAACGTTGTGGATTCGTTGTTGGCGGATGAAAAGAACGCGAGTTCGGTGGTAGATCTACCGCCGCCGCCGCCGCTCCCCGCACCGCCACCAGCACCGTTTCCAAAAGGAGACCCAGGAAAATCAGGCACGAGATCGCTAACAATATCCATACCGACTTCACTATTACTTCCTGCCGGTTTTGAAGTCTTCGCAGACGATCCTGTCGCGTTATGAAATGCTGCATGGTCATGCGCCGGAGGCGCGCAGCAACGCGACAAGCGGGCGCGCGGGCGTCCACGCGCGCGTGTCAAGGTGATCCAGACAGCCTCGTAGACCACGTCCCATAGGGATTGGTGCCTTTCTAATATAAATAGGAGGTCTAGCTTAACCGAAATCTAGTATGCCACACATACCCGGACACAACTATCTTGGTCCAGGGAGCGATTTAAGCGATCCAAACGTACTACCGGTAGACGAAGACGATCGGATCGCCAGAGTGCACGATTTTCTGTACCAGTACGCACGAGACGACGCAGAAGTAAGGAACGCCGATTTCACGGCCATCGGACAGTTCAAGGACCTATGGTTGTCTTACGGTAATCCGCACGCAGCAGCAGGGGCTTTGGGTCTGAGCTTGAAGTACATCGCAGAAAGCGTTTTCGGCGTACGGTATCCCAGATATGATATGTCAAAACGACCCGGTCTTTCAAAGAACTGGGGTGCAATAAAGAAGATCAACCAAGCCAAAGCAGGAAAGACGAGGAAATCGGAAGAAGGCGGCGGCGGCAACGACGTTAGCCCACCGAAGAAAAAATCCAGAGGCGAAGACGACACTCCCGTAAATCAAGGGGAAACACCACCTTTTGATTTCGACGAATCGTATTTCGACGAGTTTCTGGCAAATATTCCAGAAGTCGATCAGCGCGAAGCAGGACCACCTTCTACTACAGGACCTCAGGTGGAAAGACCGCCGACAACGGATGGAAGAGGAGGCGGATCTGGCCCACGAAGCGCTCCAACAGGATCGTCTGCGAAGACTTCAAAACCGGCAGGAAGTAATAGTGAAGTCGGTATGGATATTGTTAGCGATCTCGTGCCTGATTTTCCTGGGTCTCCTTTTGGAAACGGTGCTGGTGGCAGTGCGGGGAGCGGCGGCGGCGGCGGCGGTAGATCTACCACCGAACTCGCGTTCTTTTCATCCGCCAACAACGAATCCACAACGTTAAACTTCAGTAAACATACGAGATTAAGCACGTACGGCCACCCGTACAAAGAATTCGAGTATAAGGTCGATAACCTAGCAGTGGCAACCGAAATAGTAACCCCGCTCACCTATATATCGTTGGACGCCCTTCCTTATTTCATCAGTCCAGGAGAATTTAAATCCCTGGAGGGGTTTGCAAAAGTGGTTGTGGTGGCCAATCGAGTGGAAGCCGTTCCTGTTGGAATGTCGACATCTTTCCAGACCGGCAACACTCTTAGCGGAACAGCGTCCACGCATCATTACGTGGAAGGCCTTGCCGATAAAGATCTATTTTCATCTTTTTTGACGTTGGGAAGGAAGCTTACCTACGACACCACGGGAAGCTCTTTCAAAGTCAACGGGAGCGGCGACGCAGAACTGGATCATATCAACGAACTCGTGTATTCCAATTTGAACGGCAATAACGTCGTCGGCCACAAGAGCAACGTGCATTACACGAGCGTGTTGTGGACGAAGAAAAAAGACAAAACAGACCCTGGACAATACATCGATTACCAAGACACTGGCCGTCCCAACATCAATGCCGGAACCGTTAAATTTTCCATGGAGGCAGCAAACCAACCAATAAGAATCTGCCTAACCACCTGTGATGGTACTCCTCACCACATTCACCACTGGAGTGATATACCACCTCTTGCCCCTCTAAACAGCAGTGCACCCAGCAGGGAAGTTCTCTGCTTTGGACTACAGTACAGTTCACTGAAATGAAAGAATAGTTAATTTCATCTTTAACTTATTATTACAAATAATTAACATCACATGGATTTACGTAATACCTAGGTACAGTTTGAGGCAAATTAAATTAAAGAATGCAGTATTCTGCAAAAAAATAAAAAGTATAAACAGAATTTGTATTGATGTTTCTCGGGCTTCCAACCAGGTGAGCTGGACGTTTTGTTCCAAGCTTTCGGCAGCTATTTCCACTGCCATCTTCTGGGAGAAGTGAGCTGAAAAAACTGTTGCTTATATAGGAAAAGACTGGATATACTAGAACGGGTGGTGAGCCAATAGGAAAATTAGAAATTGGATTCATTGAATGGAGAGTTCTGATTGGTCGGGAAGGAAAATAGAATTTAATAATGTTGTTGGATGTGGAATCAATCCTTATCAGGACCAATTTGGGGAGATAGAGTTGCTAATATTGGCTTCCGGACCTGGCTAAGTTGTTGACCGCCATCCCAATTGAAGTTTTGGCTTTGGATTCTCAAGGCCTCTGCAACAATGCGGCCTCCATAGAATCTCTGCCTCCCTAGGATTCTGGTCTGATCGAATTGGATTTTGTGGCCAGTGTCGACACAGTGCTAGGCTATGTGGACTTGTCAGGGTAATACAGCCTGATGCATCTGTGATGTTCGTTGCAGCTTTCCTCTATGGTGCCCGTCTGTCCAACTTACCCAGTTGGAAACCCGAGAAACATTAATACATTCTCAACACTGGGAAAGCTTCAAGTCACACATAAACAGGATTATAATAGGTATATTCTTATTATTTGTTCAGTATAAAGGTTAGTGTTGCAACCTGTCCCAAATTTGGCGGGACATCCCGCATTTTAAGAACATTTTCAGCGTCCCGAATTATGCCTAAGAGGGACGCATTATATATATTTTTATTATTTTGCTAGCCTTTTGTTTCCTAATGTTAGTGTTACTGTTACATAGCCTATTCAGTTTTGGCTTTGTAACGAAAATATACCATCTTCCTCTTATTAATAAATTATTCCATGTACAAATTTAGGTATGAAGATCGGTGATATGCATATATTCGATAAGTGTCCCTCCTTAGCCTTGCCAAAAGGTGGCAACCCTAATAAAGGTATACTACTACTACTCTCTGGCATTACGGTCCTTCTAGGACCAGAGCCTGCCGCACTATTGATTTCCATTCTTGTCTGTCTTGTGTTTTCCTCCTCCAGCATCTTATTCCCAGCTCCTGGATGTCTTCTTCCACGTCTTCCAACCATTTCTTTCTGGGTTTACCGACACGCCTTTTGCCACCTGGCTTCCCAATATATATTCTTTTTAGCAGTGATGTATTTTCACTCCTTTCTACATGACCTGCCCACCTAAGTCTGGCACTCTTGATTTCGCCTATGATTTGTGGTTTTCCATATCTCTCGTACAATTCTCTGTTATTTCTGACTCTCCAGATACCTCCTTCCAGTTTCGGACCATAAATGCGTCTTAAAATTTTCCTCTCCCAGGCAGCAATTTTCCTTTCATCACCCCTAAGCAAACACCAAGTTACTGCAGAATACATCACCACAGGTCTTATTATGGACCTGTATATTTTGACTTTAGCATTGCTGGACAAATCTTTAGATTTCATCAGCTTATGAAGGGACCAGTAGCAATTATTGCCCTCTTTAATTCTTCTCTGTATTTCTTCCGATGTTTTATTATCTTCGGTGACCAAGGAGCCCAGATATTTAAACTTATCCACTCTTTCAAATCTGTGTTGTCCTATTTGGATAATATCGGTAGAGATCCATTTATCTTTGTCTCTAGTGCAGATCCTATATTTAGTTTTCTCTTCGTTAACTTTTAATCCAACAATTCTTCCTTCGGTTGATAGTTGGAGGAAGCAGTTTTTCAGTTCTTGTACCGATCTACTAACAATCACAATATCATCTGCATAGGCTAAAATTTGAACCATTCTATTGTAGATAGTCCCACCTGGGTTAATGTCAATGCCTCTAATCACTTTCTCCAGTACAATATTAAATAATATTGTTGAGAGTGAGTCTCCTTGTTTGACCCCTTTATTAATATCAAATTCTTCTGTGGTCTCGCCTTGGATGTTAACTTTCCCTTTGTTGTCTGTTAGGGTCATCTGTACTAATCTGACCAATTTCCTAGGTACATACAGTTCAATGAGGGTTTCTATTAGAGCCTTCCTATCAATGCTATCGTATGCCTGTTTAAAATCGATAAATAGCAGGTGTAGGTCAATGTTAAATTCATAGCACTTTTCCATAATTGTTTTTAGCATGAATATATGACCATCAGTAGATTTTCCTTTTCTGAATCCTCCTTGGTATTCACCTACCGTATTTTCCATTATTTTTGTCATTCTATCAGCGACTGTTCTAGATAAAATTTTATACACTACTTCCAGTAGTGCTATTCCTCTGTAGTTCTCACATATGGTCTTATCTCCCTTCTTGTGGATAGGTTGGAAGATAATATTTCCCCAGTCTCTTGGCATTCTTTCTTCCGTCCATACCCTTTGGATAAGTTTAACTATCTTGAGTTCCAATGCCTTTCCTCCATTCTTTAATAATTCAGCCGTGATGCCGGTCTCCCCTGATGCTTTATTGTTTTTTTAGAGCCTTAATGATACTGACTATTTTGCTCTCTTTGGGTATAAACTGTTGTTCCCCTGCATACTGAGGTATTGTAATTATCTCATCTCTCCCCTCCGTGTCTGCTAGTAATTCTCTAAAATACTCTCTCCATCTGCTTTTTATTTCTTCTTTACCCCCTAGCAGATTCCCATTTTTGTCTCTGCATAGGTCTGTCCTCGGTTGGTAACCTCTCTTAAAGCTCTTGACTCTTCCATAAAATTTTCTTGTTTCATTTCCATCCCATTCGTCAAGTTCTGTTATCATACTTCTCATATATTCCCGCTTGGCACTTCTACATGTTATTTTTGCTTCTTGTCTTTTCCTTCTAAAGTTTTCTCTACTGGCTCTAGTTTTCTTCTGTAACCAGATTATTCTTGCATTGTTCCTTTCTTTAATCTTGTTTTCACATAGTTCATTATACCAGTCTTTAGTTTTGCTATTTTCTTTCTTCCCAAGTACTTTGTGTGCAGATTCTATTATCGCTCTTCTAATATCATTCCATTGATCTTCTATACCTTCTTCTTCCTCTCTTGCTTCTCTTTGTTCTGACCATCTCCCCTCCATTTCTTTGACATAGAGATTAGCCGTTTCTTTTATTTTCAATTTATTATTCTGAAATTGAATTTTCTTATTCCCTTTAGTGAATCTTTCTTTCCTTATCTTTTGTTTATAATGGATAAGTACCATTATATGGTCTGAGTCGCAGTCCGCACCTCTCCTACTCTTCACATCTCTGATATCTGTTGCATGTCTTTTTTCGATCAGTACATGATCTATCTGATTCCTTGTTAATCCATCAGGTGAGATCCAGGTTTGTTTATGTATCTCTTTCCTCTGTAACATAGTGCTTTTAATGACAAGATTTTTCTCTTTAGCAAACTCTATTAGTCTAGTGCCATTATCGTTACTCTTTCCGTGCAAACTGTGTTTCCCCGTTATTTTCTGGTTCTCAATTTCTCGTCCAACCTTGGCATTCAGATCTCCTAACAAGATTTTGACATCATTCCCAGCTATTCTATTGTATACTGTGTCCAATGTATCATAAAATATATCTTTTATTTCTGCTTCCTTGTCCTCGGTTGGGGCGTGGGCATATAGTGGTATTAAAAAAGTGTCCTTTCAGTCTTATCCAACTGATTCTTTCATTAAAACTGTCAAAGTTTAAAATACAGCTTTTAAGCTCATTATTTACAATAAAACCTGTGCCCAACATATTCTGTTGTCCTCCCTTATAAAGTACAGTAAAATTGCCGAATGTCAACATTCCTTCCCCTTTCCATCTCATTTCTTGTATAGCAAGTATCCCAATTTTATATTGGTTCATTATCTCTTTCAAGTTCCTCAAAACTCCACTTTCCATCATGGTTCTCACATTCCAGGTAGCTATCTTTAATTCATGTCCATTGTAGTGCTTGGGTTGTTTACCAGTAATCCGTCCGGCTATCTCTAGTTTGGCTTTCTGAACGTTAAAATTTTTTTACAGTGTAGGGTTGTTGGCCCTACGCCCAACCCCCAACCTGGAGGACCAGGTAATTTGATTTTGGGGTTTCCTTTCCCTAGGTCAGTTGCTTCCACCACAGCTTAAGAGCCTGACCTGCCCTTGATGACTTGATTGAAGCCGCCCACTCTGGGTCAGACGCTTCAACTGCAACCATTGCCTCATTCGCCGAACTTTTCAGGGTTCATGTTGGGCCTTCTCGGCTACCGTAGCGGTCCCGGGAACTAGTTCCCACCGTACATCACCCCAACATGCATTCCCCTACTCGTCGTTGCAATAATAACTAGGCTTTAAAGTATCTACATAGTGTAGGTCGCCATTGGGTGTTGTGTTCTCGAAGGAAGAGAAACCCCCGTTGGTTTGCCTTGACTTCTGAATCAGTTGAAGAATTTAGTGTCATATCGGGAGTTTGTCATGGTAGCTCAGTTGGCAAGAGCATCAGCGCGTTAAGCTGAAGATCCGTGGTTCAAATCCCGGCTATGGCAAAAAATTTTTCAGGCTGATTCTTACTTGTATTAATTCCCTAGACATGGGTTTAATGTCTATTTCCATCATTTCCACTTAATTAATAGTATTTAAATAATAATAATAACTAGGCTTTAAAGTATCTACATAGTGTAGGTCGCCATTGGGTGTTGTGTTCTCGAAGGAAGAGAAACCCCCGTTGGTTTGCCTTGACTTCTGAATCAGTTGAAGAATTTAGTGTCATATCGGGAGTTTGTCATGGTAGCTCAGTTGGCAAGAGCATCAGCGCGTTAAGCTGAAGATCCGTGGTTCAAATCCCGGCTATGGCAAAAAATTTTTCAGGCTGATTCTTACTTGTATTAATTCCCTAGACATGGGTTTAATGTCTATTTCCATCATTTCCACTTAATTAATAGTATTTAAATAATAATAATAACTAGGCTTTAAAGTATCTACAAAGTGTAGGTCGCCATTGGGTGTTGTGTTCTCGAAGGAAGAGAAACCCCCGTTGGTTTGCCTTGACTTCTGAATCAGTTGAAGAATTTAGTGTCATATCGGGAGTTTGTCATGGTAGCTCAGTTGGCAAGAGCATCAGCGCGTTAAGCTGAAGATCCGTGGTTCAAATCCCGGCTATGGCAAAAAATTTTTCAGGCTGATTCTTACTTGTATTAATTCCCTAGACATGGGTTTAATGTCTATTTCCATCATTTCCACTTAATTAATAGTATTTAAATAATAATAATAACTAGGCTTTAAAGTATCTACATAGTGTAGGTCGCCATTGGGTGTTGTGTTCTCGAAGGAAGAGAAACCCCCGTTGGTTTGCCTTGACTTCTGAATCAGTTGAAGAATTTAGTGTCATATCGGGAGTTTGTCATGGTAGCTCAGTTGGCAAGAGCATCAGCGCGTTAAGCTGAAGATCCGTGGTTCAAATCCCGGCTATGGCAAAAAATTTTTCAGGCTGATTCTTACTTGTATTAATTCCCTAGACATGGGTTTAATGTCTATTTCCATCATTTCCACTTAATTAATAGTATTTAAATAATAATAATAACTAGGCTTTAAAGTATCTACATAGTGTAGGTCGCCATTGGGTGTTGTGTTCTCGAAGGAAGAGAAACCCCCGTTGGTTTGCCTTGACTTCTGAATCAGTTGAAGAATTTAGTGTCATATCGGGAGTTTGTCATGGTAGCTCAGTTGGCAAGAGCATCAGCGCGTTAAGCTGAAGATCCGTGGTTCAAATCCCGGCTATGGCAAAAAATTTTTCAGGCTGATTCTTACTTGTATTAATTCCTAGACATGGGTTTAATGTCTATTTCCATCATTTCCACTTAATTAATGGCTGCTGTACTAGTTTAGATATACAGCATGCGTGGAGAACAGTTCTAAACTGAATTCCAGATGATATTTGTAGCTTGTAATCCCATTCAGAATAGAACAGGGAAGATCAGCTTGAAGTGGTGATCCGTTTCTAAGCTGAATATGTAGAATAATATGATAGAGCTCAATTTGTCCTGCAGAGCTAACAAGTATGTCTGATGCAGAGAAATCCAGGCTCCGGGAGGAAGCAGGTGAAGAATGACTGAATAGTACGAAGACTGGTAGAAGAGTGAAATTGGCAAAATGGCTAAGAAAGACAAAGCTGCCAGACAAGTGACTTGTGGAAGATGACGCCAACATGACTTGCTGGCAGAGATAAATAAATTTGAAAACAAAATCATTGAGTACAAAACATATAGGAAAGATTCAATTCTTTGCCTTTTACAAACTTTGACTGCTTGGGCAGTATGATCAGGCAAAGTAAGCTTGGCTTGGCCAAAATTAAATTAATGAAACACTGATCAAAAATAAAAGGTTATTTTCCTACCAAAGTTATGCCCCGTGTAATCATACTGCCCCTGAAAGAAAGGAAAAAAAAAAAAAAGAAACCCAAATTTGTTTCTTGAATCTGCATAAATGTAGTTCATATAGTCCAGGATGAGTTCTTATAAGTGAGTTGTAGCTAATGTAGGCAAATACATGGATTAGTCTGTTGAAGGACAAGAATCTTGAGAATAATTCTTCTGTTGTGGCAGAAGTTATCAAAGCAATAGCTTTTACTTTCCTTTCTTCAGGCACGTGTTTATCTAGATAGAGAGGAGGCTGAGTAGGCCACTGGTCAAGTGAATTTCAATCATGGAGGGCCAGACCAGTATAATTTGTTAGAAGATAATACTGCCTGAGAACTTCCTTGTGAAACAACTTTGGCTGGGTTTTCTGTCAATTTTACATATTTCCAGTTATCAATTAAAGAAAATTGAATTCTTACTACACGATACAAAACAAATGTGTTCCAAGTACAAGCAGGTTTGGATAACCAGGCTGACACAATTTGGGAATCAGTCCAAAACACTGTATTGTTTATTGTTACCTGTAGAATTTTAAAAAGTTTATCTTTCAGTTTGACAGCTAGCACTGCTCCACGAGTTCCAGTCTGGGAGTAGAAATAAATTTCTTTAAGTGGAGTAAATGAGACAGGAATCTATTACTCCGTTATGTTCCCTGACAAGATAAGTTGAGCGTCCATAAGTTTCTCTGGGTGCGTTGCAGGAAATGTGAAGGTTGGGAGTAGACCACACAATCTTTGGGGCAAAGAAATTAAATGCAATTCACGCAAGCTGCTTTCGAATGCCTACCAATCAGCAGGTACTTCTTCATCCCATTTGACCCTTATCAGCCATAACCATTGCATATATCTTTTGACTTGAACAATGATGAGTGTATTCATGAGTATTTCATCAAAAGGGAAGTTTGCTGATGTAAGTGAACTAGTCTGTCAAAACTTTCCAGTGGTTTCATCTTTGAATAAATCTGAAACTTCGGTGGCTCTGCCACACTCATTTATGGAAGACAAAAATTATCTTATAGGAGGCTAGTAATGTCACTGACTGTAGATTTAACTTCTTCGAGAGCAGAGAAAGATTACAAGTACTCATCGATATAGAAATTAATCATTATGGCAGATGCTGCTGCTGGTGTAGTTGTGCCTTGCTCAGCAAGCTAACAAAGAGTACGTAATGCTAAATAACAGCAGGGTTTTAACCTTGAATTAATGCTTTTAAGCAATAATCTTGCTGGTCAGGAAAAATTAAGAGTTATCTGTAGAACTTTTCAGTATCGGACTGTTGCGGCAATCTTGTGAACTCTGAATTTCCTAACTACAGAATTGAATTTGTTGTATAGCAGGGTGTCATTCAGTATAGTGATGTGATTAACAGGACAAATACAACTCGTATTTTTTCTTTGGATACTTCATCTTTCCATACAGGGTGATGGCTGAGGTAAGCAATCTCTCTGTTGTGACTGTTGATCAGTTAAACACTTCCATGTGATCCATGACCTTGGACTCTTGCATGCTTTCTTGGTAGGCCTACTGCTTTTTCATAGGTGCATCTTTCTGAAATCTAGATTCGTTTCCTGTGAATTTTTCAGTTTGAAGAAATCAGCAGGGCGAGGCATCATTCTACAAATTGTCCATCAGAATCTCTAGTTCTGGTCTGAGAATATTTATACTCTTGGGACGTAAACGATTTGTCTAAAGGAAAGTATTCCTCTAATTCTCAGAATCTTTGAATGATATTGTGCAGATACTCTTTACAAATGTGTTCATTACAAATTGCATTGAGCTTGTTCATTTCTTAAAGAAGTGTTAATTCTCCCAGTAAGTATCCAAGATGGGTATTTTGAGCCTATTGGCATATTTTCTTTTGGCCTTCTGTCAATTCAACATTTAGTTTAAATTTTGTTTCGACCTTTCCGTGGTCTTATGTAAAGATCAGTACTTTGATTTTTACCCCAGTTTCAGTAAAACGATTCAGACAAGTATGTCAATTGTTCCAATTTCTTATATTTTCATATCGAGGTCGTATTTACTTCTTGGGAACGCACAGTATTACTAGCCGCGTACCTAGTGTGTTGATGAATCACACGATCAGTAATTAATCTATTTTTGTATTACAAACATGATGGTGTCAGAAAATTTCTTATCGTCTTATAATAATATTGTAGGTTCACCTGTCGCGTTCTCACTGGTTGGTAATCTGACTTTATAAGAAGACTAGAAACATTCATAATGATCCACCATTGCAGTAGCCTACAATTAATTCAACTGTTTATTGCCTAAGCGAGGGATGTTTTTAACATTAATCATAACCACATTAATAACTTACTGTTCAAATGCAATGGCTTAATACTTAATCCAAAGTTCCTGTCACTGTAGCAGTTTATGATTCAAATTAATGCATAGCATTATTATTCTTAATGATGCCTTATCACTGAAGTAGCCTATAATTCGATCTCAAATTTCAACATTGATCAAGAATATACTAAGAATATCAGTCAAGATCTGTGACTGTAGTAGCTTATAATTCATTCATAGAGTAACGTTAATGGTTGGTAATCTGGACTTAAAAGTTATTATTGGCTTTAGTAGAAGACTAGAAACATTCATAATGATCCACCATTGTAGTAGTCTACAATTAGTCAAGATTTTAATCTGGGGGTGCTAAACATTATGAAATACATGATAATAATTTAAAACATTTACTATAAGCTGGGTGGAACTATTTCTTTAGTTTTCTTTACGACTTTACAATGAAGTTTTATCCTATTGCAAACATTATTAATTAACTTTATTATTATTATTGGGTCATTCTTCCGATTGTGGGGAATTTCGTGTCCCCACCTTGCCCGTCTTGTAAATTAGAAATTTCCTCCCTATTGTGACAAAGCCAGAAAAGCCTAGAAACTGATAGAAGGAGGAGTAAGCCAGAAAGAACTAGAACGACGCAGTCTAGAGAGATCGCGCTCCCCTAGTGGATGGGCGGCAGACGAGCGCCAGTGGGCGTGACAGCAGCACGGCTATTGGAGCCGCGCGCCGACGGGTGCGGCCTACTCCCTGGCACGGCGCGGTGAGTGACGGTGCGCGCTCGTGGGAGGGGCCAGAGTTGGAGCCACGCGCTAAGGGCTGTGACGGCGCCCCGCGCGGACATTCTACACCATGCGCGGGCGGGGCTCTGGAACTTTCGTTAAGGCTATATAAGGAGTGCGAGCAGCCGAGCCGAGCGAGTCAGTGTGAAGAGTCAGTACATCAGAGGAGAAACAGTCCGTGAAGAGTCAGAGGGTCAACGAGGGAACAGTCAGGCAGTCCGTGAGTAGCGGCGAGCGTCAGCGTCAGAGGGTGAGCTGGACGGAGAGGACTGATCAGCGCGGCCTCAAGTGAGTGTGTCTTGGGAAGCTGAGGAGCCATTGACCGGAGGGACCCGAGAGCGGAAGAGCTAGTCAACGGGGAACTAGTGACCGGAGGGAAGGGTGAACGGAAGAGCTGGTGAGCTGATCTGGGCTGAGGCAGTGCCGTCCCGGGGAACTCTGCGCGACGGGTGGATCGTACAGCGGCAGCGAGGACTGTGGAGTTGACCGGCGCGACGTGGGGTGATCTGGATTGGACTGGAACAGTGCTGTAATTAGGACTGAGCACAGTGAGAGTGAGTACTGAACAGGACAGTGAACTGGCGAATAGTCTGGAGTTTTCTGGCTGTATTGTCAATTGTTGTAGGAAATAAAGAAACCTCCATCCTTCAATTATAAACTCGGTGTTCTGATTTTGAACCCCGACGAGCCCTTGTTACACTGGTGTCAGAAGTGGGATATAATTGAAGGAACGCAAGATGGAGGACATGCTAAAGTCGTTACTTCACGCCATGGAAGACCGACTGAACGAAAAAATGGACCAGCAGAACACCGAGTTAAGGCAGCAGAACGACCGACTAATCGAAAAAATGGACCGGCAGAACACCGAAATAAGAGAAATTATAAATGAAATGAAGGACCTGCAGTTAAGTCCTAAGGAAGAACTCAAGCAGGAACTGACACCGGCCAAGGAAAGATCGAATGAACCGGGCAGCGAACTGGTGGCCGTGAAAAGTGAACCAGAGAGACAGGCCAAGGTGGAAGAAAAAGAAGGGCAGGAAGAGGACATGTCCATCACCGTACCACCAGCTAGCGAAGGGGAAGATCACGCCCTGAATGAACAACAGCGGGACGACGTGAACGAGGGACAGATACCGCGGGACGACGTGGACGTAGAAGAAACACCGCGGGACTACGTGGACGAAGGACAGACACCGCGGGACGACGT
This sequence comes from Ectobius pallidus, assembly GCA_964059195.1. Classification (NCBI taxonomy): domain Eukaryota; kingdom Metazoa; phylum Arthropoda; class Insecta; order Blattodea; family Ectobiidae; genus Ectobius; species Ectobius pallidus. Next base: position 21,499,323 of record CAXKWD010000012.1, read on the forward strand.
GGACGTAGGACAAGCACCGAGGGACGTCATGTCGAGCACAGGACCCACATGGGAGGAGGTAGCCAGTTGCAGCGCCATCTACGAAGGCTATGGGAACCAGCAGGGCGCCCTAGTGGTCAGAGACGGGGCCCTGAAAGGAAGCTGGGAGCATGAAGATGGGAAGGCGACTGCGGAGCACCACCTAGTCCTTCCGAAAGCCGAAAGCCTGGAAAGCCTGGAGGAAGTCCACGCAAGAGCAACAGGTGACCGCTTGGGAGTGAACCGGATCCTCGACGAACTCCGGAGAAGGTTCTACTGGTTGGACCAATGCAGTGACGCTGAGAGGTGGCGTCAAGAATGCGTCGCCGGAGATGCCAACAGAGGGCCTAGAACTCGCAGCCGTGGGGCCATGAGGCAATACAACGTGGCAGGCCCATGCTCCATTACTGATGACGGAAATTGGCACCAGTTGCAAGCCATGGAGTAGTTCATCAAGTGGCCAGAAGTCTACCGCATCCAGGGACACCCAAGAGGGAAGATGCTGGTAGTTCACCTGGACCGTCTGGCGGCATATCATGGGGCACTTCGGGACGAAGGCCCTTAAGGAGGGGGCAATGTGACAAAGCCAGAAAAGCCTAGAAACTGATAGAAGGAGGAGTAAGCCAGAAAGAACTAGAACGACGCAGTCTAGAGAGATCGCGCTCCCCTAGTGGATGGGCGGCAGACGAGCGCCAGTGGGCGTGTCAGCAGCACGGCTATTGGAGCCGCGCGCCGACGGGTGCGGCCTACTCCCTGGCACGGCGCGGTGAGTGACGGTGCGCGCTCGTGGGAGGGGCCAGAGTTGGAGCCACGCGCTAAGGGCTGTGACGGCGCCCCGCGCGGACATTCTACACCATGCGCGGGCGGGGCTCTGGAACTTTCGTTAAGGCTATATAAGGAGTGCGAGCAGCCGAGCCGAGCGAGTCAGTGTGAAGAGTCAGTACATCAGAGGAGAAACAGTCCGTGAAGAGTCAGAGGGTCAACGAGGGAACAGTCAGGCAGTCCGTGAGTAGCGGCGAGCGTCAGCGTCAGAGGGTGAGCTGGACGGAGAGGACTGATCAGCGCGGCCTCAAGTGAGTGTGTCTTGGGAAGCTGAGGAGCTATTGACCGGAGGGACCCGAGAGCGGAAGAGCTAGTCAACGGGGAACTAGTGACCGGAGGGAAGGGTGAACGGAAGAGCTGGTGAGCTGATCTGGGCTGAGGCAGTGCCGTCCCGGGGAACTCTGCGCGACGGGTGGATCGTACAGCGGCAGCGAGGACTGTGGAGTTGACCGGCGCGACGTGGGATGATCTGGATTGGACTGGAACAGTGCTGTAATTAGGACTGAGCACAGTGAGAGTGAACACTGAACAGGACAGTGAACTGGCGAATAGTCTGGAGTTTTCTGGCTGTATTGTCAATTGTTGTAGGAAATAAAGAAACCTCCATCCTTCAATTATAAACTCGGTGTTCTGATTTTGAACCCCGACGAGCCCTTGTTACACTGGTGTCAGAAGTGGGATATAATTGAAGGAACGCAAGATGGAGGACATGCTAAAGTCGTTACTTCACGCCATGGAAGACCGACTGAACGAAAAAATGGACCAGCAGAACACCGAGTTAAGGCAGCAGAACGACCGACTGATCGAAAAAATGGACCGGCAGAACACCGAAATAAGAGAAATTATAAATGAAATGAAGAACCTGCAGTTAAGTCCTAAGGAAGAACTCAAGCAGAAACTGACACCGGCCAAGGAAAGATCGAATGAACCGGGCAGCGAACTGGTGGCCGTGAAAAGTGAACCAGAGAGACAGGCCAAGGTGGAAGAAAAAGAAGGGCAGGAAGAGGACATGTCCATCACCGTACCACCAGCTAGCGAAGGGGAAGATCACGCCCTGAATGAACAACAGCGGGACGACGTGAACGAGGGACAGATACCGCGGGACGACGTGGACGTAGAAGAAACACCGCGGGACTACGTGGACGAAGGACAGACACCGCGGGACGACGTGGACGTAGGACAAGCACCGAGGGACGTCATGTCGAGCACAGGACCCACATGGGAGGAGGTAGCCAGTTGCAGCGCCATCTACGAAGGCTATGGGAACCAGCAGGGCGCCCTAGTGGTCAGAGACGGGGCCCTGAAAGGAAGCTGGGAGCATGAAGATGGGAAGGCGACTGCGGAGCACCACCTAGTCCTTCCGAAAGCCGAAAGCCTGGAAAGCCTGGAGGAAGTCCACGCAAGAGCAACAGGTGACCGCTTGGGAGTGAACCGGATCCTCGACGAACTCCGGAGAAGGTTCTACTGGTTGGACCAATGCAGTGACGCTGAGAGGTGGCGTCAAGAATGCGTCGCCGGAGATGCCAACAGAGGGCCTAGAACTCGCAGCCGTGGGGCCATGAGGCAATACAACGTGGCAGGCCCATGCTCCATTACTGATGACGGAAATTGGCACCAGTTGCAAGCCATGGAGTAGTTCATCAAGTGGCCAGAAGTCTACCGCATCCAGGGACACCCAAGAGGGAAGATGCTGGTAGTTCACCTGGACCGTCTGGCGGCATATCATGGGGCACTTCGGGACGAAGGCCCTTAAGGAGGGGGCAATGTGACAAAGCCAGAAAAGCCTAGAAACTGATAGAAGGAGGAGTAAGCCAGAAAGAACTAGAACGACGCAGTCTAGAGAGATCGCGCTCCCCTAGTGGATGGGCGGCAGACGAGCGCCAGTGGACGTGACAGCAGCACGGCTATTGGAGCCGCGCGCCGACGGGTGCGGCCTACTCCCTGGCACGGCGCGGTGAGTGACGGTGCGCGCTCGTGGGAGGGGCCAGAGGTGGAGCCACGCGCTAAGGGCTGTGACGGCGCCCCGAGCGGACTTTCTAGACCATGCGCGGGCGGGGCTCTGGAACTTTCGTTAAGGCTATATAAGGAGTGCGAGCAGCCGAGCCGAGCGAGTCAGTGTGAAGAGTCAGTACATCAGAGGAGAGAGTCCGTGAAGAGTCAGAGGGTCAACGAGGGAACAGTCAGATAGGCAGTCCGTGAGTAGCGGCGAGCGTCAGCGTCAGAGGGTGAGCTGGACGGTGAGTACTGATCAGCGCGGCCTCAAGTGAGTGTGTCTTGGGAAGCTGAGGAGCCAGTGACCGGATGGACCCGAGAGCGGAAGAGCTAGTCAACGGGGAACTAGTGACCGGAGGGAAGGGTGAACGGAAGAGCTGGTGAGCTGATCTGGGCTGAGGCAGTGCCGTCCCGGGGAACTCTGCGCGACGGGTGGATCGTACAGCGGCAGCGAGGACTGTGGAGTTGACCGGCGCGACGTGGGATGATCTGGATTGGACTGGAACAGTGCTGTAATTATAACTGAGCACAGTGAGAGTGAGCACTGAACAGGACAGTGAACTGGCGAATAGTCTGGAGTTTTCTGACCGTATTGTCAATTGTTGTAGGAAATAAAGAAACCTCCATCCTTCAATTATAAACTCGGTGTTCTGATTTTGAACCCCGACGAGCCCTTGTTACTCTTATGTAATCATCATTTATCTTGTTAAAGTATAAAGAAGTATATTTTTATTCTGATATATTGTGGTATTTAATGGCTTGAGATGTTAACAGGAACTACAAATTACACATGAAATCAATCTCCCAACTCAGAATACTGCATGTACGAAAGCTAAGAAATTGACCGAGAAGTCTTCTAAAAAAATTGTAAATACAGGAACTGCTTACTCTCATTGATGATATTACGATAATTATCTTATTCTTATTTATACTGTGTTATTTATTTAAGTGCTTAACTGAGTGTACCTGCATTACGCCAGTCAACACCGTAACGCACGTAGAAATTAAATTTTCGCCAACTATGCTATAGCGGCATTACCTACGACCATGAGTTAATTGGGAAGAACGATTGCAACAATTTGGTAAACACAAAATTATTCCTTGTGTGGTTGTAGGAAGCATTAGAGCAAAAAAATAGATTTCAGGAAAGTACCTTAATTATATGTCAACACCGTAATGTAGAAAAAAGTGTGATTCTGTGATATTTATACAAATTTTAGTCTAGGAAAGAATTTTTGGCTGTATTTGAAGATAATGCATGTGATGAATCATCTTTTTTTCAGTCTTAACTTCGAAAACTGATGAACAAAAAAAAAATGTCCACCTCCGTAACGGTCAACTCCGTCACGAAGAATTTCGTTACGGTGTTGAACACTGTTATGGTTATTTGCTTGCATACTGGTATTATGTTTAATTTAATTATAATTTAGCTTATTAATTGTATTTACCTCATTATGTGAATACATTATCGAAAACATGTCCACACTATAACGCAAGTGTCCACACCGTAACGCATTATCCACCCCATAACAATAAGTAAAATGGCAATAGTTAGCTCTAATTATTAAATGCTTTTTCTTAATGATGCATTTATGCACTCTATTCTTGATATGCATAGGATATGAAAATAAATATTTTACATTAAAAAGCATGACCATAGTAACAAAATTTAGCATTAAAAATCTCGATTCTATATTCTGAACTAAAAGTTTTAATTTTTTTTGTCCATTATAGTAAATATTTGAGATAAAATCGATTCAAGGTGAATCGCAAGCCAATGACCTATAGCAACAATAAATAAAAAAATCCTTTAATATTTTAAATTATTAATATTAGGACCGGAAAACGCTGCGTTACGGAGTTGACTGATATTTGCACCTACTGATATTAAAAAAAAAAAATATATCTATGTTAGTGATTAACATTGAGCTCGGCCAATTCACTGGGAATAGGTTAACATCTTAATAAACGAGATGACATCAATAAAACACATTTTTGTGACAATTGTAATTCCAGCTTAACAGTGGATGAAAATCCCCACAATCGTGAGAATGACCCTATTATCATCATCATTGAGTTCTGCGTGTTTTTAAAGCGATCGTATGAAGCGACTCAGTGGTGCCAACTTTTAAAAAGCACTGGGTGGGCTCAACAGATTTTAAAATTTCCATACTCCCGCCCCTTATTTGGTTTGTGAAATGGACAGGCCTAATAGTATTGATATGACTACGGTTAAATATAAAACTGCACAAGAAACTTTCGTTGTTTGTAATAAATAATAATCACATTTTATAATTCAACCACCAGGAAAGTGTTGTGTGGACTAGTTAACATAAATTCTGTATGTTTTGAGAGAATGTAATTTTTCCTTAAAATGAAGAAAACTGAACGTCACTATCACCCGTGAGAAGAACGGGTTCTTTTGCTTGGATTGATTTTTTATATTCTTCTAAAACACAACATTGTAGTATTGGTTACAGTGAAATCTATAACTTAACAAGTGTGAAACAAAAGATTGTAATTGGAAATCACAAAGAGGTCAGCGCCATTCGTCATGGTGTTCGATTCATTTACGAATAAAAGCAACAGCTATTGTATCGAGCCTTTATCGATCGATTTACGTAATTTTGTTTCGATTAACCCATGGAAATGGCGGGCAGTATGTGTTCTAGTGTGTGATTCTGTGTTCTATTAATGTTTCATGTGACATATTCAGTAGTGACAGTTTGTAACGGTTTGTGATTATTGTGTCTTCATATTTTACTCGATGTGATTGGTTCACTGGACTACCTTCATATCGTGGTGATTAAGCCTTGACAACGCCGGCCTAGTTCGTTATCGTAAGTAATACATTCTGATCTAGTTTTGTGATAGTGCAAATATGTTTATAGGTAGGTTAGGTAGACCAGCTGTCTTTATGTTGACAAGTTTTCTTGTAATAAATAAGTATACGGGGACTCACGGTGAAGGAGACTGGTTTCTAGTTAGAGGTGTACATATTCTGATTTTAGCTTGCTTGCCCATTTGAAATTCTGCAACCAGCCACAGCTTTTAACTTGCTTGACTAGAAAGCAAGCCAGATTGCAACGATGATGAGAAATACTGTCGCTATGAGTCACAAGCTCTTCATACCTTGGTGGGTTTCACAAGACCTGAGGAAACTACAAGGCCTGGCGGAAAGAATATTGAACTGGGTATATCAGTGCACTGGTAAGTCGTGCAGTTACGTAGTTGAGGAACTTCAGATGTGTTTAGAGAATTTTACCCTGAAGGAAGCCGAGGAGAAACTAAAATGTGGAGAGTTTGAATTATCAATGAACAAAGGTAACTTAATACTCCGGCATGGGAAAGATTTTCAAACATTTTCGAGAAAACATCATAAAATCATTAATAACAATAACAAAAATCCCTTTAGGCAAGCCTACAGGCTGAGGTAGATTTCGAAGTGCTTTTTTAAAAATTTACTGTCGTTGCGTAGTTGACGTATAGCAGGCTAAATTACCTGCCGTGCCTACCCGCAAACTCATAGTATAGTATAGTATAGTATAGTATAGTATAGTATAGTATAGCCATGGCCCTCTTTATTTAGTAACATCTTTATTATATTATCCGATGTTCGGTGAGCCGAAGCGCTTTTATTGGCTCTCGAGGACATAAGTTAACCTTCTGTATTACAGAATGCCTATGGTTACTGTTATGACTCGTAACAATATGCCTCGTAACAAGGCATGTTTATAATGCCTGAGCAAAATCTATAAAAGTTAAAATAGATTATAGAAGTTTATGGCAACATTAAGTGGTATCTGTTATTAAAGAGAAATCAGATCATAAAGAAAGTTTGGATATGAATGCTAATATGACGGTCTTTTTGAATGAAAATACTGTACTAAAATATTTTTAATTCGTTGGGAGGACTATTGTACTTTTTGATGCTGTCGTTACAGAATTATTTTGTGTTATATTTTGCCAAGCTGCCACAAAACCTGAACTGCATGGAACTAGGCAGAAAAAATTTCTCTAATTCCGATAATTGTTAATAACTGTTTTTTATAAGTTTTTGTGAAAATATGTACTTATTAATTGCATACTTAAGTAATTTTTCTCTCTTCATACTTGATTAAAGTAGAAATTTAAGGTTTATGTAGGCTTTAATGTTTTCCCATTTCGATATACCAAAGCGTCCTAAAAATTCTTTAGTCTTTTCAAAGTGTAACAAAATATTTCGGCGGTGGCTGTGAAAACTGTGCTGAAAGTTGTAAAAATTTAATGGGCTGAGGAACGATTTCAAAAGACCGTGAGTGAATTGGAACAATGGGAGATTGTACTATGTATATCAACTATAGCTTGATTTTCATTGTACAGCGATTCAACAAAGGAACAGGATTTTTAGCAATAGCAATAAATAATTATGATAATGGAAAATTATTGGGTGGGCTTGAGCCCCACGGGCCCATATAAGTTGGCGCCACTGTGAAGCGCAGTAGAAAACGAGAGTTTAGAAAACGGAACTGACAGAATGATGGAATAATTTAATACTGCGCATGTAGTTACAGAACTAAACATAATAAATTGTTTCGACTTCCGTGATAACTTGAAATTATTGGTATTAACAGAAGATTTTATCGTATTCTGCCATTCAGCCATTTCATAATTACGGGTGGGACATTCTAGCAAATTTTAAAAACTATTTTTGTATATTACATATCATAAATAATAAACTAGAATTGGTTCTTCACATTCTATAAAATTTACAATGCCTTCTCCACACTACATGCAAAGCATTATTTAAAATTTATTATAAATATTATAAATTTGCTTTCAAAATCTGTTACGGGTGGGACATAATTTGGACACTGATTTTAATGATGCAAAACAAAAGTTCATTTGGTGTTCTGCTATTACTGTTAGGGTCTTAATGTTGTTATTAATGGAAGTATGAGGGATTAAATACAAATTATAAACTGTCTCCAGATTGTGAGAACATTTATTTAACTCATATATAATAATTAAAAAAAGTATCACCGTTACGGATGGGACAAAAAGTCACTTGCTACTTAGTTATTTTATATAGCAATTAACCACACATATTTTTTTAAGTCAATCTTATACCAAATTGTACCTTAAGATGTATATTTTCTCAAATGAAAATGGACATAGCTGATTACTCTTCACTACTTGGTATTAAAGAGTGTTAAAACATGCTAAAAATGGCAAAAAAGTAACTCAACGCAATAAATAAGTAAATCAACAGATTTTACACATGAAACCACTTCAGATACACCTAAGTCCTTAATATTCAGAGAATTTGAGGTTTTAAACTTATTTTTGACCACCCAATTACAATAATTTTATAAATTCTCTCTTTGAGGGAAAATTCCCATACTTTATGAAATGGCTGCATTATGAATCCTGCAGCAAACTTTGTGCAATGCATTTAAAATCGTTATCAAATTTCTGTTACGTACTGTGAAAACGAATTAATCCATTCAAAAATGTCAAATATTGCATGTAATTATTTTTTTTAACAAGCTTGCATTCTTGTCCATAATTGAACTTCAGTGAAAACGAGACATTTGTTTAAAGAAGAATCAATCTAATCTAGGGGACTGTGGGGGAGTTTTAGCCCCTCTGCGTCACTGATTAATCTTATATTCCCGACTTCAACGTTTATTGGTTAAGCGAAGGACCCTACAAACATTAATCATAACCAGTCACAGTAATAACTTAGGTTAGTGTTCAAATGCACTTTCTTAATACTTAATCTAAAGTTCCTGTCACTGTAACAGCTTATGACTCAAATTGTTGCATAGCATTTTTCTAATGACTGAAGTAACCTATAATTGAATCTCAAATTTCAACATAATTATTGATCAAGAAAATACTGAGAACATTAGTCATGATCCACCACTGTTATTGGCTTATAATTAGATTTCACACATTGAGAATATGTTTGACAAGTTACCTAGGTGGGGGGTTTCTGGGGTTTTTCCTCACCTGTGAGTTAAATGTCGGGTAACTTTAGGCCCTTGTGGTCCCCGGACATCATCTGGCCGTCATTATCATCTTCATCCAATCCTCGCCTTGATTGGAGTGAGTGTGTATGTGTGAATGGTGTGTCTCGTCTTATGTGTTCGTGTTGTCTCGGAGGTGGCCCCGGCATTGGGTTGATCACTCATCCGGGGAGGCCCTCCATATCCTTGTCTGGTCAAAAAAGTATGTATGTGATCCAAAGATAATCTCTCTCCCGACAGGTCGCGGCCCTGTAAGGCCCGGGCGGCTGGGATAGCTTAAATCCTAAAAGGGAGAGGTAAAACTAAGATAAAGAAGAAAGAAAGAAAGAAATTGTTGCCAACCAAGAGATACTTAGGTCTAATTCCGCTACAGTACGAAATTATCAAAAGTATTTCGGTTACTATTCTAAGCACCAGCGAACGGAAATTGTTTTCGTTTTAAAATAATTTAAGAATCAAAATAACATAAAAGTCATACGATGTTCAAACGTTATATAGAACTTAATTACGTGCTTGCTTCTTAAATTCTACATAAAGGTCTTGCATTGTATATAACTCTTACCGACGAAGCATGGTTTTAATTGCATGTAAATATAGTGAAATAAAACAGTCTATTTATGTGGTTGCATAGTTATAATTTGTTAAGCGGTTATGATTATGAATATCCGAGTCCGACGGTAAACATCTTATTTCCGCTGTGAAGCAAATACCTGTTAAGCTGGTTCCAAACCAAGGCTGTGTACTTTAGTAGCTTATTTATGAATTTTATAATAAAGAGAAATTATGCTAGCACGTCAAGATTCAGTGCAATTGCAGTTATTGCATTGGTATTAATACAATGTTTATCGCGACTGCTTTATAATAATGTAGAAACACTAGAATATTTTGATAGGCTGCTAGACAGTAGCCTATTGCAGAATTTGGTGATTTTCACCAACTTCAAGACGCTGTGATACAACTTCTCGAGTAAGGGAGTCAGACAATTAAAATTAATCTGGACGTAAAGAGTTCCTTAATAAGCATTTAAATCTCGTCTTCCAAAAAATAAAACTTAATATCGAAATATTACTGACGCAGACTCCGATCTCCGTACATGGATTGATGAATCGGAATGGTGTTTCTCTGTGCTGGAAATCTTTATAGTAATTGTATAGGCTTACACTTAATTGTAGATTGACATTTGTCTGTTGTCAGCCTATTCAAATGAAATGTCCAAGTCGTTTCAACCCATACGGAGATCGGAACTGTTCAAAAGTTTAACTGAGTAATCCTAACCAGCGCCATGCGTACGCAGTTGCACAGTGCAGGGGTTAGAAGGCGGTCAGCATGCTTCAGAGTAAAGTGGCTGAAACATAGCGTTGATAAAGAGTATAAAATATGCATAAGCGTTGAAATGTGCGGAGACCTCTAGGGATTGAGTGAGAGTACGCTATGTTAGGGTCAAAGAGCGGAAGGAACCTGGAATTTATTGTTGCATGCTGAGAACAGAAATTGTAATGCGAGGAAAGAGACCAGTATGTACAGCATTGTGCAATTGCGGGTCAAACCCAACTTCTGTGGTAAGTAATTAAATTAACATATAAATAAAAATATTTATGAAGGAATTAGTAATAATATTACGCCGTAGCGTAGTTGTTGATGCGCTGCGCTACAAACCGGAAGGTCGCGGGTTCGATCCCCGATGAGGTCGTTGAAGTTTTTTCAACTGGCCTAATCCTTCTGGTGGCATTATGTCCCTGGGGTCGACTCAGCCTCTAACAGAAATGAGTACCAGGAGCAATCGGTCGACAGGTCGGTCGGTCGGTTGACAACCTTACCACCTTCATGTTCCGAATGTCTAAAATCTGGGAACCTCAACCTTCTGGAACCCTCTGGGCCTCCATGGCCTGTATAGGGAACAAAGATTACGTGACAAAGATGTCGTGAGTATATAGTGTATCGGCTGGTTAACTGGCAGTAGTTAAGACAAACAGAACAAAGATAATATTGAAACTACTCTATGCCTAGCCTGCTCATTAAGAAGTCAGATCGCATAAGGTTACTATATATATACACACGCACACACACACTATTCGTAATGGGGCATGCAGTTAATGTTCAATAAATAGTTATTGAAATTAAAAAAGAAACACACACACGCACACACACACTATATAAACTAACAATCTAAAGTCTGGCCGTTCTAAGAAGAAACCTCAAGTAAACAAAAACCAGTACATCTGTCTCACTCTAGCACATTACTCGTATGACCTATGAGAGAGACAGACATACTGGTTTTTGTTTACTTCAAGTTTGCTTCTTAGCTCGTCTCGGATTTATAGTAGAAATTTATTGTCAATATTTATGCAGCACGCAAGCAAGTCTTTTTTTAATGAACGTCTAAATAATAATAATTAATAAAAATAATAATTAATAAAAAAAACACACACAGACACTATATAAACTAACAATCTAAAGTCTGGCCGTTCTAAGAAGAAACCTCAAGTAAACAAAAACCAGTTCATCTGTCTCACTCTAGCACATTACTCACATGACTTAAGAGTGAGACAGACATACCAGTTTTTGTTTACCTTAGCTCGTCTTGGGTATAACTAATAATCCATGTTTAATACTCACAGGCAGGGGCTGTGATAATCCCCTAAATCAAAAGTTGATGACCTAAAAGGTCTGAAAAATTACCTATAAAATGACCTTACATTTATAAAAATATGACATGAAACATTGAAAAAATAACGTAATATTTCTAAATACATTAAAAAAGGGGATATGCAGCAGTATAATCATAAATAATAATAATAATAATAATAATAATAATAATAATAATAATAATAATAATAATAGTAATAAAGGACAAGATTTAAGTATTTTATATTAATACTTTAATATCATGATTTCTATTATTGTTATGTTTACAATGTAAATGACTGCCTCATAGCTAAGGAATTATAAAATAAAATATTGTTGAGGTGCTGGTATTAAGTCTATTTTATTTTATTGATCGAGCTCAACGGATATAACATGTATTTTAATATGTTTTATGCGGTTTGTTCTGTATACGGTTTATTTTACATATAGCCTAATATCAAAGCGAAGGTTTCGCGTAATTCCATTGTAAATAATACTGTAATAACTGTATTATCAGTTGGAGTACGAATACAATGTAACTATTACGCAGTTTCTAAATTAGATATTGATATGGAAGGGGTTATTGGCGTATCTTTAACTTTGGGGGGAACAAATTTCATTATCATTGGGTTATACAATCAACCAGCAGTATCGAAATATGCAAACAGAAACTTTTTTAATGATCTGACAGAAATAGTTGTGCAAATACAAACAGACGTTCCAGGGGCGGATATTATCGTTCTCGGTGATTTTAACGCCAGGATTAGTAGAGAAAATGTTTCTCTTGTAGGAGGTGGGAATGAGGAGGAAGACTTACGCGGTGGTCAAAGAAATAGTAAAGATCGAACCGTTAATGCAGAGGGAAGGCAGCTACTCGCTTTTTGTGATGCTTTTTCATTAGAAATCTTGAACGGAAAATATGGTCATGATCTAGAAGGTGAACTCACTTATATGTGTGAAAATGGTGGAAGTGTGATTGATTTTATTTTGGTAAGTCAAGGTTTAATAGAGAAAATAAGGGATTTTTGGGTTGGGGACCGCTTGGAATCGCATCACTGTCCTATAGTATTGGATCTAGATGTAGGAAAAGAATTTGACATACATATTGACGAGAGGGAAGGACGGTTGGGGGGGAAAGTGGTATGTAGATTTGGGTGGCGGCCGGATAAAGCGGAAACGTTTCTTAACGTTTTAAGAGACGAGCTAAGGGGGAAAAACATCAAAACGGTGGAACTTCTGACGGAAGCAATAATTAAAGCTGCTGCAGGGATGAAGTGCTGAACAAACAAGAAGAATAGGAGATCGGTAGGGTGGTATGACCAAGAATGTAGAACCGCAAAGAAACGAGCATTAGTAGCCTTGAAACAGTTTAGATGGGACAATACTGAAGATCGAAGGATAGTATATACTCATGCTAGAAAGGAATATAAAGTGATTTTAAGGGAGAAAAGAAGTAATTGGCAAGACAAAATGGTTAAAGAAATTCGGGAGGTCGCTTCGAGGGGAGATAACGCTATGGTTTGGCGACTGGTTAAAGATATAAAGGGTAATCGTCAGACAATTAGTGAAATATCTTCGGAAAAATGGCTTCAACATTTTATAGGAGTTTTCGGTGGTGGGAAATGGGGGGCGGGAAAAACAATTGAGATTCAAAGGCGGGAGTGGCTGGAAGTACCAATGTTGGATGGAGATATTACTAGACAGGAGGTCATAAGGGCAATTAAAGGGTTGAAAAGTGGAAAGGCTCCGGGTTCTGATGGGTTACCGCCTGAAGTATTTAAAGCCGCTGCAAGTGTTAATGAGTTTGGTTTGGTGATGCTCCAGATTTTCAAGAAAACGTTTCGTGGTGGGAATTATCCTCAGTGTTGGGGCAAGGGAATAATTCAGCCAATTTATAAGGGGAATGGACCAAAAACAATTCCGGACAATTATAGGGGAGTCACTCTGTTACCTATTATGGAGAAAATATATTGCAGAATACTGTATAGCAGACTTAAGGACTGGTCAACGGAATTTAGAAAACTTTCAAAATTTCAATTTGGCTTTAGAGAAGGACATAGTACCATAGATGGAGTATTTATTCTGGACACATTACGTGGGAGACAAATATCATTAAAACGTGGAAAACTGCATTGTGCTTTTGTAGATCTGAAGAAGGCGTTTGACTCAATTAATCGTGAGGCGTTATGGCATAAATTGTGGGTGAAAGGGATGTCGCGGAAGATGATTGTAGCATTGCAGGCGATTTATAAAAATGTGGAATTTTGTGTAAAGTACGACATTACAAGGGTATCGGAGAGTTTTGTCAGTGAGATGGGGGTGAGGCAGGGTTGTATTTTGTCTCCTTTATTATTTAATATGTTATAGACGATATTGTTGATGTAATGGGACAGATACATATGGAAGCACCTAAGGTGGGGAATGTACATGTTCCTGTGCTTTTATACGCGGATGACATGGTGTTATGTTCAACGACGATTCACGGACTACAACTGGGACTAGACAGGCTTCAAACTTATTGCGAGGAATGGTCACTTACTGTTAATACAAAAAAGACTAAGACTATGACCTTTAAGAACGGATCAGTTTATAGCAGGGAAGAGACATGGACGTATGCGGGACAACCTTTGGATAACGTGAAGAACTTCTTGTATTTAGGATTGACGCTTACTATGAACGGACGATGGGCAAAGCACATTGAGGTGACGAAACATAAAGCTGGACTGAAATCAGCTGAAACTCTTCGGATACGTAGCAAAATTCCAGACATGCCAATAGGTGTTATGGAAACTCTGTACGGGGCAATAGTGAGATCGACGATGACTTATGGGGCTGAGATATGGGGTTGGGAAGAAACAGGGAATCTAGATCAGGTCAGGACGCGTTTTTTTGAAAGGGATTTTGGGGGTAGGGAGGGGTACTGCAAATTGTGGCATTATGAGAGAGTTTGGAGCGCATAGTGAGACTATAGCATTGTGAGACTATAGAGTGTAAAATTAGGGCGGTGAAATATTGGTTACAACTTATGCTGGGGGATCAGTCTCTAATTAGAGCAATATGTTATCAAGAACAGCTAAGAATAGGAGGAAATACGTGGGCTTCCAAATTAAGAAAGGGATTAGAAACAATTGGGATGGGATACGTTTGGATGGATGGGCAGGGAAATAGGAGAAGTGTGTGGAGGAAGGTTAAGAACCGTTTGAAGGATATTGATAGACAACAGACAAATGCACAATGTCAGACTATGGTTTCACTTGAATTACAATCGCGGTTAAAATTGGAGTGGGGGAAAGAGCAATACATAGGAAAAGGATCTAAAGTCAGTAAACTAGGCCTCGCTTGGATTAGACTAGGTGCGTGGAGAATGATTAAGATCACAGATGAAAACGGAATGAGAGTTTGTCCATTATGTAAGGGGGAAGAATCATGGTTTCATATTTTGGCGAATTGTGAAGGTTTGGAAAATTGGAGGGAAAAATACTTACCATTATCTTTTATGGAATCAAATAGGGAGCAACGGAAATGTTTGGAGTTACTAACGGGAAAAAACGTTGAGGAAGGCATTGGGAAGTATTTAATGAAAGCGAGACAGCTCAGGTTTGAAAAAGCGACAAATTGGAGAGCGGGTGTGGAGGGTGAGGAATAGATTTACTTTGTTTGTGTATTTATATTATTTGTTCTTTTTTTGTGTGTGTGTGTGTGTGCGTTTTTGCGTAAGCATGTACGGTCCATGTGGACCCGTGCGATTGTTTGCATTGGAATTTGTAAAAACTTAATTATTGTAATAAACACTTACTTACTTACTTACTTACTTACTTACTTACTTACTTACTTACTTATATGCCAGTACTATAGGAAACAGGAAGCAATAATGAACTGTACAATTTAATTTTTAATAATTAATCTCTCCAAATGTGAAATATATGCTGTAGGTTTCTATAAGACAAGGGAGGTGCTGAATTAATGATTAGACTAGCTCGAAAGATTTATTGCATCCAGCATTTTGTACGTTAACGATTAACCGTAAACTTCCTTCAAATCAGCACTCTACACTACCGCTACTGTGGCTACTATTTCCAATTCTTTAATCTAGTCTAGTAAAGAGAATAAATAATAGAACATTGAATATATTTTTATTAGTACGTTTACTTGCAGAATTCAGATCGATCTGAGTCCCTTCCCGTAACTGAGATTGCCATGTAAACGCGGACTCAGTCCGGAATGAATTTTCAATCCGATCCTCTGCAAATGGAGGAACGGATCGGATTTAAGTCGTATTCAATTCCATGTAAACGCTAGCGAACTCAATCCTGGTGCGCGCGCATACACTCGCATGGCGTTCGTCATTTGTTCTATCAGCTGATAGTCAATTAAAAAAAAAAAAAAATCACAATGTAATATTAATATTGTTATGTTACTCTTTTATGCCCTGATTTGTTTATGGTGACTAGAAATGATTGATTATGGTGACTAGAAATTATTAATAGAACCCACACTTTTTAATATTTTTATTCATGGAATAAACACGGCAAATGTTTACATAGGTTAGCCTCACAAATAACCATAGGCCTACATAACCAAGTTAGCTAATAGTACAGAACATCTTAATACAGTTCTAGAACTTTCCATGTAGGCCTAAACAGGGAAAGTATTGAGTTGGGATCGGATTCAGATAGATTTTAATCCCGCTTGTAAACTTGGTAAATATATAGAGATTTTATTACAGTGCTTGGAATGAAAGCTAATGATTGCAAAATTTTTTTGCATGCTTTATACACCGGCATGGACTTGTGGTTAGCGTCGCTGACTACAGATCCGTCGGCACGGGTTCGATCCCCGGTATCTCTTCGGGTATTTCTGGAAGGGGGTGGACTCAGCCTCGTGATTCAAATTGAGGAGCTACTTGGAAACCACCATCAATGACCGTGGGTGTCAGCATGCTGACCATATGCCCCCAGTCCTGCCATCTGCGTATGGTAGATGACGCAGCGGTCGGATGGTAGGCCTAGTACCTTCAGTTTAATGAAGTTTAATTTAGACTGCCTGTGTACAGCACATAGCTTAACCGAACTTAAATAAAATGACCCTGTGTTGTTTCAAACAATCTTAAGGGTGTCCAGTACTGCATTACCAGGCATACTTAAAACAAGTATTTGTTCCCTTATTCATAATCATAACACAGACCCCTGTGTGACAGCGGTGACCTTAAGTAGGCCTATGTGTTGTAGTGAATGATTAGATTAATAAAATGTTCAAGTTTTCAGGTATTGATATAGTTTATCGATAGAGACACATTTAGGTTTGACGTTTGAGGGACGTCTCTTGTTTGTATAGGATGACCAACTTATTATCACCGATGGGAGATAAGTCTTGTCTGCAGAATGCACGGCTAGTCGTGAGGGTGACATTGTGCCGACTGAAGTGGTGAAGTAATTTTATTAGTTACCTAGTTTCATGAATTACCTAGTAAAGTGTTTCATAAGTTAAGTAAACTGACTTGTTTCTTTGCAGCTATAGTTATATATACACGGACGTGTTTCAGAAGTTAGCACCGATTCTTGTTACTCAGTAACTCACTTATTGGCAGTTTGGTTTGAATGTCTGCTTCGTATTGTACCCTGGACCCTGTTTCATAGAACTTTTACACTCATATTATAAGCAAATACATAATAATATTAGTTATTATTATTAGTCTTCTATTTCATAAGAATATTTTCTAATAATATTAGTTATGAGTTCATGACTCTAAATTATTCGTAAATATTGCTAATATTACTTGTAAACTGTTTCATAGACTACAGAACTAATACAATTTAATATTAGGTGTTTTTCTATAAGTGTTTTTGAACCAATAACTTATTCTTAAACCCATGCAATTCAGATTTCGTGATCTTAAATTTGTGGAAAATGAATCACATTGATTTCTTTCTTTCTTTCTTTCTTTCTTTTTCGTAGTTTTTACCTCTCCCTTTTAGGATTTAAGCGACCCAAGCCGCCCGGGCCTTACAGGGCCGCGACCTGTCGGGAGAGGGATTACCTTTGGATCACATACATACTTTTTTGACCAGACAAAGACATGGAGGGCCTCCCCGGATGAGTGATCAGCCCAATGCCGGGGCCACCTCCGAGACAACACGAACACATGGGACGATACACACCATTCACACACACACTCACTCAGAACAAGGCGAGGATGAGGATGAAGATGATAATGACGGCCAGATGATATCCGGGGACCACAAGGGCCTAAAGTTACCTGACATTTGTCTCATAGGTGAGGGAAAACCCCGGAAAAAACCTCACCTAGGTAACTTGTCCCGACCAGGAATCGAACCCGGGCCCGCTGCGTGAGAGGATTCACATTGATTTAATTATCAATTTAGAAAAGGCTTACATACGCTATCAAAGGAATTTTTGTCATAACAAGTTTTTAGTACTTAAGCCAACTGTTAGCTTGAATAAGTGTCTGACAGATTTATTTATTTCTTAAAGCTAGTTATTATTTGTTACATTTATGAAGATATGTAGGCCGTTCAGCTTTGAAATAGTATTAACAAAAAGACTAGAAGGGAAAAAACACAAACAACAATCCAGACATAACTTCCAAATTAATCAGCTGACTAATGAACTAATATTATAATTATAATAGTATAATGGTAATGGTGTGCTGAGTGACGGTGGTGTGAGAGCTCCGCAATAAACAGCGCTAAAATGCAGTAAGTGAGTACATAAGAATATAAAATTCAGCACAGATGAACAGAAAAATATTTTGAATGATCTGAGATATAAATTATTACGGGGCTATTAATGTATAATTAAAAATCAGTGCAAGTAAGCTGGTCATCGCCCTGTAGTACCGGTACCTGAGAAACAAGAGACAATCGACTACGTGTGCATCAACATTCATAGCTGCCAACACCGTGTAACTAAACACCAGCGGAGTCCAAACCCAAGGTTACAAGATCAGCTGATACGTGGCGCGCGCGACAGACACAGATATCCTCTGTTATCTTACCTGGTTTATATCTACTACTATAAAAATGGACTCCTGCACTGTCTGCCATGTAAAATATTCAGGGAGAGGAGACAAAGGAGACAAAGTAATGTGCAGATTATGTGGTTGTTCTGCACATACGAAATGCCTGAATTTTAGTAAAGAGCAATTAGAAGATGCAAAGAATTTAAACAATCTAATGATTTGTGAAAAATGTAAACCGGAATCTGGGAAAACAGGTGAAAATGGAAAGGAAAATTCGAATGAAACTGACATGCTTGATTTATTAAGAGAAATAAAAAAAGAAATTGAGGCAATTAAGAAATCACAGCAGACTTTGGAAACAGACCTAGGCAAATCAATCGATTCTTGTCACGAAAAACTTGATGAAAATTTCAAGACCCAAGCAGAATATGGTAGAAGATTGGACGAAACTTTAAAAATAATTGAAGAAATGAGACTTGAGAATCTGAAATTACAGAAAGAAAATAGAGAATTAAAAGATCGAATAGAAGACCTGGAGCAGTATTCAAGAATCAACATGGTGGAAATTCATGGAATCCCAATGCAACCAGGAGAAAACGAGGTACAACTAGTGAAAACTGTTGGCAAAGCACTGGACGTGAACCTTGAAGATACTGACATCGACGCCTGTCATAGAATAACGTCAAGATCAGCCTCACAGTTACCTAGTGCTATAGTGGTCAAGTTTTGCAGAAGATTCCACAAAGAAGAAATTTTACGGAAGAGACGGGTGAAAAGAAATCTGTCTACACTTGATCTAGGCTTCACTTTCAACTCTCCTGTATATGTCAACGAAAGCCTCTGCCCCACTAGAAGACGTCTCCTAGCGAAATGCCGTGAAGTGCAACGAATTTCCAATGTAAAATTCTTGTGGACACGTAATGGGAGAATCTTCATGAGAAAAGGGGAAGCAACACCTATCCAGGCTATTGCATCAGAAGAAGACCTACAAAAATTCGAAAATTCTATTTAAGTTTGACTCCCATTATCTATAGACCGTGAGTAATCCAAGGACACTTAGTATTTACTACCAAAATGTAAGAGGTCTAAGAACAAAGTCTAGAATATTGTACAATAATATTCTCTCCTCTAATCTAGATATTATAAGTTTATCAGAGACCTGGTTAACAAATAGTATCTTTGATTCTGAATTGTTTGATAGCAGATATGTAGTTTTTCGCAAAGATAGAGACTCACGAACACCAGGGGGAGGTGTTCTATTAGCAATTATAGCTTCATTAAGACCAGAGCAGATTTTCTCTTTAGACTCTAATAATGAATCAATATGGGTGAAGGTCTATTACAATAGTGTCAAGTATATTATAGGTACAGTTTATTTTCCTCCAAATTCCAGCCTGAACTCTTACGTTGAATATTATGAGAAAATTGAGGAAAATATAGTTTTATTTGGTTGTAATACTGTTATACTTGGTGATTTCAATTTACCTGAGATTTGTGATGCTTCATACGATTTTAGTACAGGTAGTAATAAGGTAAAGGAACTGTATAAATTACTAACTCTCTTAGGTTTACAGTCAGTGAACAATATAACAAATATCAATGGAAGAACGCTAGATTTAGTATTAACAAATATGAGTTTAAATATTACAGAAGACGATCATAATTTAGTGTCTAAAGACACATATCACCCACCTTTAAGTTTACTCCTTAGAACAACCCGGAGAAACAAAAGTAATACAGAATCAATAAATAGATACAATTATTATAGAGCTGATTTTAATAGGTTATATTTACTCTTAAGAGATTGCGCATGGGATGATTTAAATAACTACCATGATATAAACCAAGTTGTTACTATGTTTTACAATAAGCTATATTCAGTTATAGATCAATGTGTTCCTAAAACAAGAGGTTATAAACAGAAGTATCCCATTTGGTTCACAAAACAAATTATAAACAATATCAAACTTAAGGAAAAGTACAGAAAGAAGAAAGATGATTCAGAGTACTATCTGTTTCTATATAAGGCTTGTAGGGCCCGAATTAAAAATGATATTGAATTAGCTTACAGGTCTTACCTACAGAATATAGAGGAGAATATATCGCAAAATACCAACCAATTTTGGAATTTTATAAAAAGTAAAAGAAAACAACTCAAATCTAATGTAGAGATGGTATTTAATGGCCAATCTTTAAAAACAAATGTTGAAATTGCAAATGGATATGCAGACTATTTTAGATCAATATATTCACAAACCAAATCTACATACAATTCAATGTTTAATGCGAACAATAGCGAATTGGACTGTCTTGATTTGAAAAATATAACTATTACAGAAGTGAAACAGACCATAAAACAGTTAAAATCAACAAAATCTTCTGGGCCAGACAAAATACCCACCTATATTTTTAAAGGCTGTGGAGAAGCATTGGCATATCCACTAACCCTGATATACAATAAAATACTTGAAATGAGTATTTTTCCAGATGCGTGGAAATTTACCAAAGTTACACCTATTTATAAATCAGGAAATTCAAAATTAGTCCAAAACTATAGACCCATTGCAATTCTATCAACACCAGCCAAAATATTTGAAAGCATTTTACATAAACATGTTTTCAATCATGTTAAACTATCAATTTCATCAAAACAACACGGTTTTATGCCTAAGAGATCAACAATTACCAATCTATGTAACTTCACAGAATTCATATCATCTGAATTAGATAAGTACAAACAAGTTGATACTATATATACTGATTTTCAGAAAGCTTTTGATAAAGTAGATCATGACCTCCTATTAAAAAAATTAATTTTTTATGGACTTTCCCCGAAATTACTTAAACTGTTCAGTTCATATTTAAACAGTAGAACCCAAATAGTCAATTATAAAGGCCATTTTTCATATAAATTTACTGTCAATTCAGGTGTACCTCAAGGATCAAACCTGGGTCCTCTATTATTTTTATTATTTGTAAACGATTTGCCTGATATAATTCTGTATTCAAATGTGGTAATGTTTGCTGATGATGTCAAATTATATAAATCTATAAATTCAGCAGAAGACTGTTACAATCTTCAAACTGACATTAATTCAGTATCAAAGTGGAGTAAAGATAACAAATTACCACTTAATATTAAAAAATGTGATAAAATGTCATTTGTGGTTAGCGTCGCTGACTACAGATCCGTCGGCCCGGGTTCGATTCCCGGTACCTCCTCGGATTTTTCTGAGGTAGGGAGGTCTGGTAGGGGTGCACTCAGCCTCGTGATTCCAAATTGAGGAGCTACTTGATAGAGAAGTAGCGGCTCCGGTCCAGTAAACCACCATTAACGACCGTGGGTGTCGGCATGCTGACCACATGCCCCCAATCCTGCCATCTGCCTACGGGAGATGATGCAGCGGTCGGGTGGTAGGCCAAGTCCCTCCAGGGATGTAGCGCCACGGAGTTTAGTTTAGATAAAATGTCATTTGCAAGACGCAAAGAAACCATTAGATTTGACTATAGCATTGACGACATTCTATTACTTCAAGTAAGAAGTAAAAAAGATCTAGGTATTGTTTTTACTTCTGATCTAAGATTTAATGAACATATAGAATTAACAGTTAGGAAAGCTTTGGGAATCCTTGGTTTCATAATAAGAAATTCATACATGCTAAGCCAGGAAACATTAATTCGACTATATTATTCTCTCGTTAGACAAAATTTGGAATATGGATCAATCATTTGGGATCCGTTTACTGTAAAGAACAAAAAAATGATCGAAAAAGTACAAAACAAGTTCCTCAAGTTTTTAATGTTTAAAGTTTGTGGCTTTTATCCATTGTATATGAATTATGATAAACTCCTGGAAAATTTTGAATTCCAAGCTTTGTCACATAGAAGAGCATGTCAGTCATTAAGTTTTTTGTATAAAATAATTAATTCCCATATTGATGATACAAACCTTATAGAAAAAATTTATATATATGTACCCAGTAAAAATAGTAGATTAAGAAAACTATTTTTTACTCCCAGAGTAAACACAGACTTACACAAAAATTCACCAATAAACAGAACTTTGAATAGGTACAATCAAATCCACCCACTTAATATAGATATATTTGGAATGAATCTTAAACAATTTAATTTTGCTGCAAGCCAATTGTTAAAACTTGTCCAAAATGGTAATTCATAGGAATCTGTGTGTGAATAGTAACATCGTTGTCAACTAACATATTTTTCACTGTTTTATTATACTAGTTTTACTCTTATTTCCTTTTTTCTTTTTTCTTTTCTTTTTCTCTACATCCTTCATGCTTGCTTTCTCCTTATCTATCTTATTCCCTTTACTCTCTTCTACTCTCTTTACTTCTTACCTTACATTGTCATTATCCTAACTTTTCTACTTTTTACTATATCTACTTCATATTTGTGTTATTGTAAGTACACAATGTATTGTTATTATAGTCATGAACATTGTAATTGGGTGTATACCTGTAATGTTCATTCTTGATTAAATAAATAAATAAATTATTAGTAAATAGGTTTTATGACTAGTGTTCATATATCTACGAAACAAGAGTTTGTTAACTAATCTCTATATATATAAGAGGCTTTGTCCTGACTGACTGAATGACTGACTGACTGAATGACTAACTGACTGACAGACAGAGAATCAACGTATAGCCTAAACTATAACAAGTACAGACTTGGAATTTTGACAGTACCTTCGTTTCATAATGTAGGTGCTCACTAAGAAAGGATTTTGAAAAATTTTGATTTTAAATGCCAAAAATTGCATGTTTTTGAGAATACTTAATCCCTTTTTACACAGAATTATCAAAACAAAATCACAGAACATAGACTATTGTTGCCAGTCGTATCAGATGGGTTTGGAATTAAATAAATTGGAAGTTTGACAAATTAGAGAAGGTATCAATATAATTCATGTTATCTATATTAATAAAAGGAATTGTCCGTCTGTCCACGATGCCCAGCGAAATCTACTGAACGCAGAGATATGAAATTTTAAACATAGGTGGGCTGAAGGGTCGGAAAATGCAAAGCTTTCTTTCGTGAGTTATGAGTGAAAAACGGAAAAAAACGTGCATTTTTTGAGTTTTCGAAGCATCAGTTTTCAGTTATGCATTTCAATGTCAAATCAATTACAGTTGGCTTTGGCTATTTTTGTCATACCTTGGAAACAAAACTTTCGCGATCGCTTGAATGTTGTAAGCCCTAAATATGGTCAAACATTGTTTTATTTGAAAGAAACTCACTATACAGGGGTTTTCTGGGCCAAGGAACTCGAATCTGAGGTCGCTTTTACCAGGCGATGCTATCTAATCGTGGCATTATCGTGGGCCATCGCTTGATTTTGTAAGTCCATCCTGGACGATTCATTTGTTTAGAATATCAAGGCACACAGACATATGAAATTTTGAACCTACGCGGAAGAGGGAGAATCAATATAGGCCTAAATATGGTCAAACATTGTTCGATTTCGACGAAACTCACTATGCAGCGGTATTCTGGGCCAAGGAACTGGAATCTGAGGTCGCTTTTACCAGGCGACGCTATATAATCGTGGTATGTAGTCCACGCGATTTAAGTGTTAATAAATATAACGATTTAACTATTATGCTCTTAATTTTTAATTTTTGAAGTAATTATCGCGGGCGAAGCCGCGGGCACATGCTAGTAAATAATATTATGAGAACTACTATTATTAACTGATATTATTAGCAAGTTCTATGAAACAGCGCCCGGAATAGAAGGGGGCTATTGCGGCGCCATCATTACAGATCTTGGAGGAGTGCAGGGACTAACCACCATTTAGTTCACTAGGGTCTTCGCGCGATCCTTTTATGTCAACTCCTGGAATAGGGTTGGATTTCAGACCACAGGGCGCCTCGCGTCGGGGCGTTGAATGTGTTAACGACCAGGTCAAGGAAATCGTTCTGTGGCCGTTATACAACACCATTATTGTGTGCTTTTCCCTCCAGCTATTAACTTTTTTTTTCCATGTCAAAAATACAGTGTTTTATTTTTCTTCTTCCAGAGCTGCAAGCAGTGGAGTGTTTCCTGACATAGTATACAAAAAATAAGATTTCTCGTGTCTTCGCACACTCGCAGAGTGAAACAGGGGATATTATGTATTCGTACAATGCGGGGGGGGGGGGGACTAAGATTCTATCATCAAGTTACCTTCTTCTTATAACATCCAAATAATTAATCTTTTTTAAATGTCCTTTATTTTGGCCTTACAGGCTTGGCGATTATGTGAGTGCTTTCAGCCTATTATTACGACGAATATCACAACTACCAATGAGGACCGATTTTCACCGAATGTTTTGGGCCGTTATTTTGCTGGGAAAATAATCATATGCAAACTTATATCATAAAGGATTATCTGCAGATTCCAGTTTAAGATCATAACACCGAAGACTTCCACACAGTCCATGCTGTTAAATAGGAATTGTGAATGATAATTTTTATAATGAAATATGTACTGTATGCTATCAATACCAGCCTATGGGAGATTTTTCTATAATTTTTAATTTGCACGGGAGAGCATGTTTTTTTACTAGTTCTAGATTATTCGGGGTTTATATTGTAAATTATGTTTCTATCTCTTTCTGAAGTTCGATATTATTTCTTTGTTTAATTTACAGTTCGATTTCCTAATACGTGAATAAATTCTCGTAGACTATCAAGTATGTACAGTTTAGAGTATTTAAGTTAATACTTAAAAAAAGAGTGTTTACAAATGCTAGCGCTATCTGGATCGCAACCTATTTCAATTAAAATCGCTACTTGATAAATCCACATTTAGAGGCATATAATAACTTAAAACTCTTTTATTTGGTACAGTCAATTACACATAATATCTTACTACTTTAATATAGCAGTGGTTAAACTCAAGAAAACTATATCAATATCTGAGAACTTTAACATTTTATCAATCTAATCATTCATTACAACACATACTTAGGGTCACTAAAGTAGATCTGAAAATTCTGCACATAGCATTTATTTACGTGTTTTTTTGTATAAAGTGTAACTTAAGGGTAGTTATAGTATACAGATAAAATTGTAATTCAATTTTTAAAATATTAACAAATTACATATGGCGCAAATTATCATTTTATAAAATCTGTATAAAAGACTATTCAGCTAGTAAGTTTGTAATTGCTATACTTCTAACCTAATCTATTAAGTGGAGTGTTCCAGTTAAGTTAATATTTCAAATGTAACACCAGTCATAACCATAAAAAGTTCACAATTTTGAGACTTTTATTGTAAATCTAGTGCAAAAATAGGAGTAAATTAAGCAGTGAGACAAGGGTGCCCTTTTTCACCGGCTCTCTTTAATTTATATATTGACGATATAATAAGAAAATGGAAACATATTTTATCACAAAATTTTAAGGTTGATAAATAGAAATTTTAAGGTTTATATATAGAAATTTATATACACTCCTTTTTGCAGTTGACCAGGCAGTGATTGCAACAGACGAGGACGGCTTAAAAAGCCGTTTTTCAATTATAAAAAGTTGCTGCTCAATATAACCTACAAATATCGCCAAATAAAATTAAAATAATGGAATTCCATGGGAAGTTGCCAATAAGAACCAAAACAGTAGTGGACAATTTTTACATAGAACAAGTAATGGCTTTTAATTATTTAGGAGTTTCTTTAGGTAATGACAGGACAAAAGATGTTAACAGAAAACTAAACCTGTTTCAAAATATTTGCGGTACGATTAGAAGAAAGTTAGCGAAGAAAACCCGCAGAGAAACTCTTCTTAAATTTTATAAACTTTTAGCTATGCCTGTTCTCCTGTATGGCTCGGAATGCTGGACTCTTACTATAAACATATTAAGAAGATTGGAAGTAGCAGAAATGAAATTTCTACCGATTGTGGCAGGATATACTCTTGTAGATAAGAAAATAAATGAGGATATCCGCAAAGAATTACAAATTATCAGTGCAGTAGATAAAACAGAAGAATATAGAAGGGAATAATTTGAACATTTCAATATAATGAATGAAGAAAGGCTGCCTCGTATGATTTTCAATTATAACCCTCAAGTCGGGGACGACCAGTAAAAAGATGGAGCCAGCAACTATAATGAGCGTGAACAGTTCACAAATGGTCTAATCCATGGAAGCAGATGATGATATTGTAAAATATATCTTATACCTAAAACTTGTTTATAGAAAAGCTGTTATTTAAGATTTACTGTGTAACATAAAAACGCTCAGTTTTAAGACAATGTATAGGCGAGACCAGTGTACTTAGGGCCGCTTTTTCAATAACTTGGATCACTCATACAATTTGAAAGGAATTTGTACAAGAAACCACTGGCTTAAGGTATATTCTTTGCTTATAACTTATAAGTCAATTTTTTATTCTATTGACAGACTTATATTAGGCATTTTTAAGGTATTTTTAAGAACCCTGCAAATGGCCCTAAGTATAATTTATACACTCTCGTACCTTCGGCCAAATAGGTTTGTACCTAGGGTCATACTTCAAATCGCATTAAAAGATTTTCATTCATGAGAACTTTAGGCTAAAAAGGGACTCAATAAAGTAGGCATTTCCAGAACACTGTAAACAAAAAATAAAATTACTTCCTCACTATTGTATGTTACACGACCAAATTTCATGCCAGATAACCTTGTCGGGCTAATCCTCCAATTGTAGTCGGTTTTGGAAGCTTCATAACAATGTCTTCCTTCGAATGTCATAAATTAATCTTTATTATACTGTAACGGAGTTATCATTTTCACCGTTGTGGCGCTGCCTCTGCGTATGTGCGAGTCATTATTTATAAAATAATAATAATACTAAAATGAATAACAATAACCAAATCTGGTAAATGGATAAAATAAAGCACCAGATGTAATTAATAGGCCATATTTAAAATACTATGAAGTTTTAGACTGGGGTTTCTTAAGAAAGTCTGATCGGCATTTGTGAAGGAATAAGTGGGATAATTTGAATAATAACAGAACGAATTTACAACAAATTCTTTTGTTTTTGCCAAAACATTTGAAGGCGTACAAATACGCAGTCACTTGTCTTCAGTTCCCAACAGTATATTCGGTTCTATCGATTGATGCAAATTCACTATTTAAAAATCCCTCTAGGCAGGCCTTCGACTCTGTGGAACACCCAAGTATATTCCAGGCACTGACTAAACATGGAGTGGAACATAAGTACATAAGACTAATAGCTAAATTATACGAGGACTCACATGCTACAGTGATGACAGAAAGAAAAGGGGAACCTTTCAAACTAAACAGAGGTGTAAGACAAGGTGACCCAATATCCCCTAAACTCTTCACCAGCGTGTTAGAAGAAATATTTCGTAAGATAAAATGGGGAAGCAAATTTGGAATTGTAATGAATGGCTACAGACTCACCAACTTACGATTCGCTGATGATATAGTCTTATTTGCCAGAACGGCAGAAAGCCTTCAAGAAATGTTACAGGAGCTCAGTGACCGCAGTAGAATGTCCGGACTACACATGAACATGGAGAAGACACAAGTCATGACAAACAGACAACCAACACTCATCATGATTAACGGATCAGATCTAAAATATGTGTCAGAGTACATTTACTTGGGGCAAGTTGTATCATTCCAAAACCATATGGGGAAAGAAATAAAGAGGAGAATCTCCTCAGCATGGAGAGCTTTCTGGGGACTGAAATTCATCCTGATGGACAGATCATTAAACAAAAAACTAAAATTAGCGGCACTAGAATCCTGCATCTTCCCTTCACTTCTGTATGGATGCCAGACATGGAGTTTGACATCAGCTCAGAAGAATAGCATAAAAACTTGCCAACGGAAGATGGAACGGAGGATAATGGGGATATCCCTCAGAGACAGAATTTCAACAGAAAGACTGAGAAAGATGTCAGGACTAACCGACGTGGCCCAGCGCGCATGCAGCCTGAAGTGGAAGTGGGGTGGTCATGTAGCGAGATTTCCAGGTACCAGATGGGGAAACATCTCTACTGTATGGGACCCTAGGATCGGCAAAAGGGAGAGAGGAAGACCAAGAACGAGGTGGGTAGATTTCTTCAGAAGGCGTGCCGGGGTACACTGGTCCAGCGTAGCAAAGAACAGAGATGTCTGGAGGAGCCTACACACCGAGTTGCTGGAAGAAGTTTAGTGAAAGTGAAGTGTTTACAAAGCTCATATGGACCAGCTCACCATATGAGATTCTAACCGAGCTACCCCCTCATCAGAGGGAGGCCCTAGCCCTGAATGGGACACATGTGGCTCATTCATTCATTCTAGGCAGGCCTACAGGCTGAGGTAGATTTCGAAGTGCTTTTGGTTTAATTTATTGTCGCTGCGCAGCACTCTTCTTCTTTAGCCTTGGCATGACAAGACCGCAATAATAACTTTTTCAGACATTCAAATATCGCCTTATATGACAGCTATCGAGAAACTAGTTATTGATTTACAAAGTACTCATCGAGAGCATTTCAACGATGTCTCACAAGACATGGTTTCAACATTTCGAATTTCCATCCCCCACCCCCACCCCCACCCCCACTCGTACCCTCAAAACCCCCGAATCGTTGGTGTCACTGTGAACTCCATAGGGAGTACTCTAATTTATTCAAACAAAGTTTCCCTCTTTACTTCATACTGGCTGAGATATAAATTTTTCAAAATTTCAACCCCCTCCCCCCCCCCGTGGGCCAATTTTGTTCATTAACGAACTTGTCCGAACTATTGGGCCTAAAAATAACATAATAAAATTCGATTCAAATATCTTCAAAATTACGGCCGCTAGCGTGTAAAGATATATAAATATCACAAAAAAATATTTTTGAACAGGCGGTGGTTTCGTACTTAGGGAGGCATGAAACGCAAAGATATGAAAGAATTTTTCAAAAATCATGACATGGTATCGAAATCTACGTAAAAAGCATGTGACCGATAGTCGGTCGGTAACGGTCAACCGAATTTGTCCATATCGATAGGGTTTTTCCTATGGACTTTATAATTGGATATATACTGAGTTTCATGAAAATATTCTAGTTCTAAAATATTCTAGGCCTATTCTAGTTATCGTGCATACGGACGGACGGACAGACAATTTTATCGTTTACCAAGAAAGTAGAAAGTACCGTTCTGGTACTTAGTAAAATCGTTACACTATAATTTCACCGATAAAAAGAACAGCGTTATACTAAAATTCAAATTGGACATTTAAAAGAAAATGGTAATTTTGTGTTATTTTTAGGATTATCAAACTGTATGCCATTTAATTGTCTTGCCCTACTTATCTTCTTCGTCTTCTTTTTTCTTAGTATAACCTCTTCCGTTGTAGGGACATTTAGGCCTATGCGACCCAAGCCGCCCGGGCTTTACAGGAACGCGACTTGTCGAAAGAGGGAGTACTTTTGGATTACAGACATACATTTTGACCAGACAAGGACATGGAGGCCACGGTCATCTCCGAGATAACACGAACACGTAGGACGTGACACACCATTCACACACACACACACGCACGCACACACACACACACACTTACACTCACACTCACTCTCTCTCTCTCTCTCTGAACAAAACTTATAACTTATCAACATGTAGACTTATGCTATTCCATATGCTGTAGCCATAGAACGACGTCTGTTTTATTTTGTTTTCAATCATTCAGCAGGCAGGTGCTGTTTATGATGCGTGGGGTGCAGGTATATCCCATATTGTCAGTAAGTTCTAATATTATTTTTCTTTGACTTTCAATATATTCTTACGATACCTATATATCTTCCAAATGTCTTTCAAATTGAATTATTGTATTTACTTGCCAGCAAGTGTTATCTTGACAGCTGGTGTCCCCTTCTATTCCATTTCTTTGTTGATATGCCACTAAATTTTCTTCTTTCGTCCGTGGTCTTAGTCTTCGTTCCGTGGATTATATAATCTCTTATCCCTTCTCCTCCTCCCGTCAATCTTAGTCTTCTTACGTGTGTGTGTTCATTATATTGTTCAGCTCTCCTATATTCAGTTACTGTGTTTATGTTTTCCTCTTTTCTCCTCTATGTGGTCTTCTTCCTTCATATCGCCTCTCACGATGTTCTTGTTAAGAACAAAAATAAAGGAAGCTACATGGATATAAATGCATTCATGAACCACAGATTATTATCTCTGTTGGACATTACATGAGAATGAGAAAAATTCCTGTGACACTGGGATTTGAACCCAGGACCTTTGGCTATCCGTGCCATTGCTCTACCAACTGAACTAAGCCAGAGTTCACTTCACAGCGTCAGATGGAACCTATCTCCTATGACTCTTTGCCCTTAATGGAGTCATAGGAGAGAGGTTCCATCTGGCGCCGTGAAGTGAGCTCTGGCTGAGCTCAGTTGGTAGACCACTGGTGATCCTTGACTTTAAAACTTGTTGGCTTTTATTTGTGTCTATTGGTTTCTTGTTAATATAATCACTAAAATATTACATTTGATTGTTCATGGGTGACTGCTTCGTCCTTTGGTGGACACTGTTCGAATCCTCAGTCTCTGGTAAAATCACCTCACACTTTCAAATTACTTTTCTGAATGCAACATAAAATTACTCAGTTTGTGTAACGTCAGTTATAAAGGACAAAGGTACTCGTTTAAGTATTGATTCGTCATTCAGATATCCATCAACCCCAGTGTTACACAGTGTGAGGAACGAAAATTAAATCTATGTAGAGTGTAGACTATAAATACACATATTAATATTATACACTGAAATTGAGACCTAGAACTAAAAAAATAAATTACAAAATTCATGACCTCTCACGCAGTGGGTCCAGGTTCGAATCCTAGTCGGGACAAGCTACCTAGGTGAGGTTTTTCCGGGATTTTTTAGGCCCTTGTGGTCCCCGGATATCATCTGGGCGTCATTATCATCTTCATCCCATCCTCGCCTTGTTCGGAGTGAATGTGTGTGTGAATGGTGTTTCTCGTCCTATGGTTCGTGTTGCCTCGGAGGTGGCCCCGAGAATGGGCTGATCACTCATCCGGGGAGGCCCTCCATGTCCTTGTCTGGTCAAAAAAGTATGTATGTGATCCATAGATAATTCCTCTCCCGACAGGTTGCGGCCCTGTAAGGCCCGGGCGGCGTGGGTAGCTTAAATGTCCCTAAAAGGGAGAGGTAAAACTAAGGTGAAGAGAGAGAGAGACAAAATTCAAGATAAAAGCGACATACAGTATTATATACAGTATTAAGTTACCTGGGCTGGATGACGAGATTAATTGCTTCTAATTAGTGGCGAAATGCTTGAGTAACTTCGACTTAAAAATCTGTAGGCTCTGAATACCCTTGATCTGGTGGTAGAGAGTTATATATATATATATATATATATATATTTTATGTGTGTGTGCCACCAACGGTATATTACTGAATGCAGATTTTATTTATGTGAACGAAATGTAATTGGATAAAATGTTCTTTCCTGACTGTAATTATTCAGGAATTACTTGCATCTCGGTGGATAGCGTGTGTTTCCTCCCTTCTGCTTCCAAATCCCACTAGCTTGTTCACGTCTGCCTACGCTTTTTCCACATCCTTCGCTCATTAGCTCATTAACATTTCCACTGTTAGTAGTATTGACGTTGCCATCGTCTGTGTTTGCATCCAGAGCTAGCTCCTTCTCTCTGACGTCTGCTGCTTGTCAGCTGTCTACATCCAATAGACGTATCCTAATATTGTTCTTAATTCAACACCTCGTTAGAGAACATCTTCCTCCTTCTTTCTTATCTTCTTTCTCTCTCTCCTTCACCTCGCTTGCTCTCTTTCTTCTCTTCCTTTCACTGCTGCTCTGTGCAGTTAATTTTTCATCCCTGCAGGGATTCCCTATCCGAGTTCCTGCTCTTGTTAAGAACAAAAATAAAGGAAGCTACGTTGTCAACGCCAAAGGCTAAGAAAGAAAAGACGAGTTCCAATCCTCAAAAGATTTTTCCACCTAAGGCTTTTTCTCTACGAATCACAAGTCTTGCTGTCTGCACAAGAAATATCTGCGGAAACTTTATTTTTGTTTAAGGCGATTTCTGGGCTTATAATTCTTCTTGCACCTACTTCTAACACCACGAGTTAGTTAGCTCGATGGTGTGTATTGTCTTGTCTTCCCACTAATGCTGGAGGACATGATGAGAATACTGGGAAATAGCAAAGAATGGCAAAGTATTAAACTTAATATACACTGTATGTACAGCATACGTAAATATCATATAAACAAAAATAGAAATGACCAATGTTGCTGATATGCATAATCCAAGACGCAGTGAAATGTTACACCCGGAGACAATTTTAATAAGGAAACTTCCTACAAAAAGAAATGTTCAAAAGTAGTGAATATTTTACACAGCTACAGTTTTCTATATTTCACACAGTGAAGGTGATACTAAAATTATTTTTTCTGCAAACGTTAAAAGAGACTGAACTTATACTCCTTTAAAAATATTACACAAGTCACGCTAATCTGTCAGCATTGAGGCACATAATCTTATTTCACAAAATATTTTGTTTGTGACAATAAAGTCCAATTAATATAATTATTTCGTTTTCGGACTGTTCTTGAAATACCTTGCACCTTTTGAAAAAATGCCTAACCTTATGCTGTATTAAAGACGGCGATTTTCCTTATGTAATCTAATTATTTTTTTCTTCTATTATGCCTCCTTTTCCTTCCCTCCTTCCCTCTTCCTCCTATCTTCTTTCTTCTCTCTCGCTCTCTCACTCCCTCTCTAGTTCACTCTCTTTTTCTTACACAAATCGCTCCCGGCGCCATGTAGATTTTTTGAATAACCTTTCGTTCCCCAATTCTGCATACATTGTCTTTTTCAGTCTCCCTAAGCTCTAGTTCCACCCATATCATTTATTCTTTTCTTGCATGACTTTTCTCATTCATTCGCTTTCTTTTCCCTTCCTTTCTTTACATCAGCCCTCCCTATAATTTTCTATTTTTTTTTTTCAATCCTTCGAACTCCCTTTATACCCTACAATAGGCCTATACTTTTTGCATTACCTCATTTTCCTGAGATTTGACAATATATTATTTGAGTAATTTCTGTCGCCTTTTTCACTTTGTCTATCCGTACTGTAGGAGTGTATCACATAATATAGCCTATATATTTTTATCACCGGCAACATTATGCTGTCTAGCAACGTATTACACGCACGGAATCAAATGCTTGTAAAAACTGTCAACTGTCAACTGTCAACTGTCTGTAAACATAAGCTCTTGTGCCTGAGTAAAACACTTTGTTAGTGATATGTGAAGTTTGCCGTTTATGTCTGTAATATGTTCTCTCTCTCTCTCTCTCTCTCTCTCTCTCTCTCTCTCTCTCTCTCTCTCTTTCCCGTTTGCTTAACTACGAGGTTAGTTAATGTTAGTAAAGCTATTGTAGCGGTGGCGGTTTTTTACACAAACCTAACTTTTTTTTCTACGATAGTGCAAAAAGTTGCAATTTGGCCAAATTTTTAGCACCAAGTAAGTTTTAAACACTAGCATATTGACTTACTTATCTCTTTACGCACTGTTGTTCATTTTGCGCACAGAAAAATAAATACAATTGGCTATTGTAGGCTCAGACAGCCTTCGTTACCTTTGAAATATTTATTTACTGGTCTTGTGGTTAGTGTCACTGAACATAAATCCCCGGTACCTCCTCGGATTTTTCTGAGGTAGGGAGGTCTGGAACGGGGTGCACTCAACCTTGTGATTCAAGTTGAGGATCTGTTTGATAGAGAAGTAGTGGCTCCGGTCATGAAAACCACCATTAACGGCCATGGGTATCGGCATGCTGTAGATGATCCAGCGGTCGGGTGGTAGCCCTTGTCCCTTCAGGGATGTAGCGCCACGGAGAGTACATTTAGTGCTATCGTGTACGATGCACGTTCCTAAACTAAGTTTTAGAACTCGTATAACAAGAACCGCTTCATCTCTCTTCTGAGTCCAGGCTTATCTTAAACCTTATAAGCTAATTACCAAACACAAATCATAGAAGAAATTAGCAAAATAAAATTCTTAGGATTACAAATTGATCAAAATCTTGACTGGAAGATACACATTGAAATGATAAGTCCAAAACTGAGTTCAGCGTGTTTCGCTTTAAGAATTTTGAATGATGTATTACAACAAGATGCATTTCTCATGGTATATTTCGCATACTTTCACTCTATAATGAGGTACAGAATCATATTCTGGGGAAAGTCTTTCCATAGGGGAAAATATTTAGATTACCAAAACGTGCAATAAGAATGGAAAGAGAATCTTGTAAACCGCTAGGCCTATTTGATAAATTAAAAGTCCTCACTCTCACAGGGGAGTATATATACTCGTTAATGTGCTATATGGTAGATTAAATTGATAAATTTCAAACTTTTCAAACTAATTACGGTGTACATGGACGTACAACTAGCAACATGAATGATTTACATATACCAACTAATGCATTCAAACTCTTTCAGAAGGGTGCTTATTTTTCTGCAGTACAGATTTACAACAAGCTTCCAAGAAACATTAAATTATTGTGTAGTAAAAGCAAATGCAAATCTTTCAAAAGATCTGTCAAGGAATTTTTAATAATTCAAAGTTTCTACAATATGAATGAATATTTCCAGCTTCTTCAATAAGCTTGCAGTTTTGTAAATTGTTGTTATAACATGGCGTGTTCTATATCCTTGAGCCTCGCTAAACATAGGATCTACAGGACGAGATATCTACATCTATATCTACGTCTACACACACTAATATTTTCTTCAGATTGTCTATGATATTTACTATAAGAATAAATTATACTCTCAAATTCAACAAAAAAAGTTTGCCATGTTAGTGAGTCATATATTCCGTCGTCATTTGGTTACAAAGTGGTTGGATTTGAGGGCAAGGGATGCAGAGTAACAGGTGCGCGAGTGCAAATAACGAGCCTTCTCTTCAACATATTTCAGAGGCGATGGTTATGACGTATACAAACCTCCAGAGATTGCATCGTAAATCCTGAAAACGTGTCCAAGCCGGAACTAGATGTAGCTTCCGCTGTTGAGCTGTAATGTAGAAGTAACATTTTTTTAGACTGAACACTCTTCTCAAACAGGTGAACAGCGTGTAAAATAAAAAAAAGTATGATCTTCATGGTTACTCGGTTTGTGTGGGGTAGTTGTAACTAGACGTTCATCTAGTGTGAACTAAGATTTTCCTCACATATTATTTTTGTTCTCTTCAATCCTTAGTTTGTTTACATTCATTATAAGCCTATTCGCGTTTCTTCCTATCCTGATTCTTAATATACCGTCCTTACAGTTATAAATGTATTTTCCTGGTAGTATTACGGTAATATTTTTAAAAGAAAAGTCTGGGGATAATTTCTAACTTGGCTAGATTGGTTAATTTTTTTTACACACGAAAAACGGCCAGATTGCATGTAATATTATTGTCCAAAAGTTGTAAAATCCATATATAGGCACCTTTTGTTTCTAAGAACATTTTAAATATAGGTAAAATCGGTAAGAAGTTAACAAAAACTAACCTAAAATGGCGCTCGGAAAGAAAGTGCACACAGCAGAATCGGCCTCTAGAGAAAGCGCAGGTGCTTGCAGGGAAAAATATAGGTCTCTGTATTGCATTGGTAACGTACCCGCCTATAGATCCTAAGGCCACGGGTTCAAACCCAGATGCCAGTGAATTTTTAGGACTTAAAATCCCTTAGAACAAAATCCTCTGGGATCCCTTATCTTAGATATGCGAAAAAAAAAGTCCAAGCCTAAATGAGAGTCCCTGGACCAAATTCCGCTGCTCTTTCATATCCAATAGTTTTAGTATCCTCTAACTAGTAGTCGAGGAGATGCACTTACCATCTGACACTCTCTTCTAGGATTATAAGCGTAACTAAATTAGTTTTCTATATTGTAATCTCCACCAGGATGCCTGATGCTCCATACGCGGAATGAAAATGTTTAGAGATTCAACCGGAATGAAAATGCTTAGAGATTCAATTCGGAAGAAAAATTCGTGATAAATTTTAAGATTAACTTTATTGTTTTAATTATATAGTGTCTGCGTATACTTATGTTTGAAATAAATACATGTACTTGATTATATATACTAATGGACATTAAGAATTGTTCAGAACATTTAGAAACCCTTCATTGGTATTCAGAGAAGCTGTGAGCTGTACTAATATACATATTACTGAAAACATTACGATATTTATTGATAAATAAAACAAGGAAAAATAAAATAAAATATTTCGACAGCAGTCGATTATGCTGGACCCTTCAACATAAGATATGGGGCTCCACGCAGTAAAACCACTGTAAAAGCTTACATCGCCATATTTGTTTGCTTGGTAACAAAGGCCATCCACATTGAATTAGTTTCTGATCTAACATCAGATGCCTTCATAGCAGCCCTAAGAAGATTTACAGCACGTCGTGGACTCTGTAAAGAAATCTTCAGTGATAATGGCACTAACTTTGTGGGCGCAAACAACAAGTTAAGGGATCTCAGATTGTTATTGCAGTCAAGAGAATTTCAAACTACAATTCAAAATTTCACTGCAAACAACGATTATAGCTGGTCGTTCATTCCTCCAAATTCGCCCCATTTTGGTGGTTTACATGAAGCAGTAGTGAAATCTATGAAGTTTCATCTCAGAAGAGTTATGGGAGCTCAAATTCTCACATATGAACAGCTTTCTACGCTTCTATCTCAAATCGAAGCGTGCTTGAATTCTAGACCACTTGTTCGTCTAAATGATGATCCAGCTGATTTGTCATACCTTTCTCCTGGTCACTTCTTAATTGGAGAACCTCTCACATCTCTACCTTCACATCCTCCTACAGAAGATAAGAAGTATGTAGAAAAATGGCAGCTGTTACAAAATCATTTGCAACACATATGGAAACGCTGGTCATCCGAATATCTTCACTCACTACAACAGAGGCAGAAATGGACCTGCAACAGTGACAACATTCAAGTTGGTACTGTCGTCATCTTGAAGGAAGACAACATTCCTCCTCTTCAATGGAAGTTAGGCTTGATCACCGCTACTCATCCGGGAGAAGACGGCTTAGTTCGAGTGATTACTGTGCGCACTTCCAGTGGTGAATATAAGCGACCCATAGTGAAAGTGTGTCCTCTTCCCCAAGACGAGTAATGATAGCACTTACTATGATCTTATATTCAATTTCTCCCAGTGAATTACACTCATTTTCTAATATATTGCTACGCCAAATCGTATTCTTGCAATATGTGTAACATGTCAGTGCTTTTCTATTCAATATCATATTCTTGTAATATATGTAAGAAGTCATATTTTCTAACACATATCACAGGTTTACATCCAATTAGAATCAGTGATGGTTTTGTGTTTATCTAGGGCTTCTTTAGCTTGCATTTCCTGATTTCTCTTTATTAAAGCAACTGCTTTAACGCGGGCTGTATGTTAACGCAAGCTAAGGGTTTCTTTTCCAGCATATTTATTATGTGCAGTGAATAGTTTTAATTCAAATCATCCGCTATGTCTTCTTGCGCCAAGTCATCTTTGAGTAGGCGTATATTACATCATATCCTGATCACGAGTTCTTTGTGACGGGTATTCCCCCTGTAAGGACGCTTCGAAGAGCGTCAGTAAGCCAAGTTAGTATTAAGTCTGCAGTTACACGAACAAGTCGCGTTCTGACACTGCTCTGATTTCCTAGTAACAAAGGCCTCTTCGCGCCCTTTGTAATTATACTAGAAATCGTAGGAATAAAACTTCAGTACAAGTTTTATTCAATCCAAGTAAATTATTCAACATAATTTACGCATTTTAAATATTCAAAGTGCATTAGATTCGAGTATAAGTTCTACGGAAGTGTAGTGTGGTGACGTCATTGCTCATCCGAGAGGCTGCCTTACGTAAACTATCAAGATCTAATAATTGTGAATAAATTCATTTAACAGTAAATTTTATTACCTTTAATTACACATACAATTCATTGGTAATACTTAAAATTTACGAAATTACTTCCTATGGTGTAACATTTTACGCGCCATTTTCTAGTGAATTGTTTCAACGTGTTTCTTTAATCTAACATCAGTGTTCATATATTATTTCTTCAGTTTTACAAGTGTTAATAAAGTGAAAGTTTTTCATAACATGTTAGATTGTTAAACCAATATAATTCCTTGGATCTCTGTATCCAGTGTCCTCGTGATATAGTCCACTCTTGCTCTAATTGGTCCTCCTACTACCAGAGAATTCTTCCATGTGTTACACATACATTGTTTCACTTCTTTCCTAATTTTCCCTATCTCGGACCGGATATATTTTCCGTCCAAACCCGAACATTTGTTCCTCTCGAACCTGATACCCAACATTGCTCCTCACGGACCGGATATATTTCGGTCCAGTCCCTATCATTTTAGTTTAGCAGACAACTCAGAAATATTGGGAAACTATCAACGAAACCACGGCGACAACTTAAAGGGAGATTATAAATGATACAAAATTGTAAAATAAGGTGGAATACAAATGAAAGTAGAGAAAAGAATATTGCTGATTAACTCGGATGACATGCATAAAAAATTAGCATTACCTTTTGCTTTGCCTGTAGGAAAAGGTAAAGCAAAAGCATTTCCTCCATTTCGTATTCATAAAGACGATCCTGCTAAGGAAGTAAATGCTAACTTACCTTTTCGATAATAATCGATATGGAGCTTTTCGAAAATTTCGGTTAATATTCGGGTCTTCTCATGGAGCGGATATTTTAAAGTCGCTAATATTGTTATCAGCTGCTTATTTTCAATATCATTTATTTCCAAAGCTACCTTTGACCACTGGCAACAATACACTGTTGTCATGACAACTGTACATGGAGTGTGATTTGGATTTGATAATTCTGTGTAAAAAGGTATTAAATGTCCTCAAAAACTTTTGATTTTTGACATTAAAAATAAAAAAAATTTCAAAATCCTTTCTTAGTGTGCACTTACATTATGAAACGAAGGTACTGTCAAAATTCCAATTCTCTACCTACTTTAGTTTAGGCTTTACGTTGATTCTTTGTCAGTCAGTCAGTCAGCCATTCAGCCAGTAAGTAAGTAAGTAAGTCAGTCAGTCAGTCAGTCAGTCAGTCAGTCAGTCAGTCAGTCAGTCAGTCAGTCAGGACAAAGCCTCTTATACATATACTAGTTTAAAAGGCCCGGCGTCGCCCGGGTTTTTATTTTGAAATTGGAAATTGACTTATGAAGGACTTTCGTTTTTTAAATTCTAGGTCCTTAGAATTTGAAATAGGAAGAACGACTTATCACACTCAAACTATTCCCTCAGAAAACGCTTGATATACCTTTTTATGGCTCATAGAGGATGTAGAATTTCGCATCCCATCGCTTATATAGTAAGTTA
Organism: Ectobius pallidus; assembly: GCA_964059195.1. Lineage (NCBI taxonomy): Eukaryota > Metazoa > Arthropoda > Insecta > Blattodea > Ectobiidae > Ectobius > Ectobius pallidus. The sequence continues at coordinate 21,539,178 of CAXKWD010000012.1, forward strand.
CACAGCAAGCCTGGTAGGGATTCAAATAAGAAGAAACAGAAATTTCGGTAACATTAAATTGTATTGTCTTTGCGGAATATTTATTTCTCACTCTCATGTTACCATAAACCCGTTTTGGGGATGAAATTAAACAGAAATGCAATATAACTTTCATACTTCTCTCCCCAAAACATATTACCACACCTCGTATTGTTTTCTCTATGTCCAGGGTAGAGAAAGTTATGTGACTGCATTATTTTCGTGGATTTCATTCTTTAATATTTATTTATAACATGGATTATATTGATAGCTTCTCTAATTTGTTAAATTCCCCTTTTCAATCCCATCTGAGACCACTGGCAACAATATGTTGTCATGTGAACTGTGATTTGATTTGATAATTCTGTGTAAAAGGGATTAAGCATTCTCAAAAACATTTGATTTTTGGCATTTAAAATCAAAATTTTGCAAAATCCTTTCTTAGTGTGCATTTACATTATGAAACGAAGGTACTGTCAAAATTCCAAGTCTCTACCTATTATAGTTTAGGCTCTACGTTGATTCTCTGTCAGTCAGTCAGTCAGGACAAAGCCTTATATAAATAGAGATAGAGGAGACTGAATGCAGGAGTAATAATACTGCTTCCTTTCATAAAGGACATTGAAGCAAATGCAGTCCGCTCCGCTTCTAGATTTCCTACTCTTCTGAATTTTTTGATATTCTCAGCTATAGGCCCTACTGTAAACAGAGGGATGCGGTCCTTTTTTCCCCCGAATCTTCTCCCGTACAATGAAATATTTTGGTCAGTTCCTTGTGAGAATCTGCTTTCTTTACCTTATTGCGCTAGAATTTTTAATTTAATAGGTAAGAAAATAAAAAATGGAGTAGAAAAATTAATTCAACTTAAAAATGAACCACTTAAAAATTCCCATAATTAATAAACTAATTATTCTCCTCATATAAAAATGTTCCGGTAAGGGAAACCACCATTAATGCTCGTGGGTGTCGGCATGCTGACCACATGCCCCCAATCCTGTGATCTGTCTATGGTAGATGACGCAGCGGTCGGGTGGTAGGCCTAGTCCCTTCAGGGATGTATCGCAATGGAGTTTTACATAAAAATGTTCCGGTAAGGGAAACCACCATTAATGCTCGTGGGTGTCGGCATGCTGACCACATGCCCCCAATCCTGTGATCTGTCTATGGTAGATGACGCAGCGGTCGGGTGGTAGGCCTAGTCCCTTCAGGGATGTATCGCAATGGAGTTTTACATAAAAATGTTCCTCACCCATAAACGAAAAAAATTTAAATCAAAGTCACCACATAAAAATTAATAAAATAATTTAAGTCTACAAGGTACAGTTAAACCCGTAGGAAAAAAATTAAAAATATATTTATACATCCTTAAGAAACTATTTTCAAAATTAGGCTATATCCCCCGAATAAAAGAGGAAGCCTCACCTTAATTTTATGCAGTAAATCTAGTGTTTGTTTTCCTCCATAATTTTCAACTAACCAATACATAATACGATTCACACAATAATTTAAAATGGTCGATAGTAGATAAGAGAAATTCCCGAACCAAAGCCGATATCACAAGACTAGTCAATTTACTTTATATGTTGTCAATTTTTATGGAAAACAAATTAACCTCTGAAAATGTTAGATTCAACATGCTGGGTTTGCATGTCAAGTCAATTAGAACGCAAAATTGCAATATACATGTAAATATCAACTTGTTAAACAGTGTTAAATTTAAATCTGTGGGGAACTAGCTTTACACGAGCTGTAGGCCTATAAAGGTAAAATTAACAAATGTTTCTCTATTAATCAAAACTGTGTTTTTAGACAAAGCTTGCTTTTTTCGTTATAACATATTTTTCATAATAAACCGTCCATAAAGATAAGATGTATTATGGTAGCAAACTTATTAATAACAGAGAAAGATCCTTGTAGTTTTAATTATTGCTCTACTATATATTCCACTCAATGGAATAAGTTTATAATCAAAAGCTCCATGTCACTTTGAAGCAACAGTATTCTGTGTTTTAACATAGGCCTGTCTGTGCTGTGAATATTCAGACAATATATTTTATGAGAGCCTGACTGAGCAGTTTTGTGCATCACGTATAAGGAGATTTATGAGTAAAGTGTATTTCAATCTGTTCTACTCAGTTCATAATAGAATAAGGCCAATTTTGAAACGATGGTATCCATCTGGTCTCGTGTTTTATTTTATTACAAAATCTGGCATGAAATATGTATTTGCCTCCCTCGTAGCAGTTCATTTCCTGATTGAAATTATATCACTCTTTATACAATGGCAATATATTTGCCACACAACCATTCGGAAATGTACAGTATCATTTATCAGAGAACACCTCTAAATCATTTGTCATATTATTGTGATAGAATGGTTTATTAATCATTATAACCCTGTCCGATATGGGAATAATAAATACACTAGCATATTCATTAATTTCATCAAGATTAATTATTCATGCAACTGCCGTTTCATTAACAGGAAGGAAGCGTGCAATATTCATTCAGGCTAGTCACATAGATAACACCGTTCTGCATGGTAGAGTAATAAGATATTTTCAGAATACGTAAGAGTATAAAAAAATAAAATTATTTCTATTGACCACTAAGGCATTAATGCAAAGGAATTTGAAATAGTATAAAGTTATAAATATCGTTAAAAATAAACCTTCAGCATTAAATTAGTTCCAAAACAGAAAATCCAATCTGTCTATATATATAATGTTATAACGTATATATATATATATATATATAAGTTAATATACATACATACATACATACATACATACATTGATTGTTGCAAGTTTATTTGGACGCAGTTAAGGGTGGAAGTATCTGATAATTTGTTGCATTGTCTGTTCACTGTGTCCATTTTAATAGTCTGTATTAAGTTTGGTCTTCCTAATAGTGGCTTGTAGACTAGGGCAAGATTTATCTAGTGATGAGTGATTACCACTACCTCCACGTGCCGAATGTCTAAAAATCTGAGAGCCTCAACCTCCTGGAACCCTCTGAGCCTCCATGGCCTGTATAGGGATCACTTTACTTTACTTTACATACATATATAGCCTACACACACATATCACCTAAAAGGCCTACACAGCCCCCGAAAGACCAAGGGCACAATTATTTAAAGACAATTTAACTTGAAAGACTAGCTTAACCTATCACCATCAAGAATATCAATAATAAGGAACTTGACTTGAAATGGGAGAATTAAACTCTGATACTATCATCCATTTCAAATACCTAGATATAATTAAAAACTCAGTTAAACAGTATAATGTTGGATACTTTCTGATATGAAGAATTGTCTTAAATCAATTCCAAACTCAGAAAAATATATACTTGAAATTAGAGAAGCAGTCTACTTAAATAATTCAGAATCTCAAAACTGCAAGCAAACAATCCACTGAAATCCAGTTGAATAGCTTTAGATATTTCATCTAAACAAATTTCGAAAATAAAAAAGTTAAGTTCAACAACTGGAAAGCAGCTAACTGGAAAAATCAGATAAGTAATAAGGGAAATGTCAAAATGTCAACCAGCAAAAATGTCAGAGAACCGTAATCTTTCTAATACAAAAACGGGGATAGTTTCCCACTTTACTGGATTAGTTAATATTTTTTTTATACCTGGTAATAACAAGAAGTTTGTTCGAGAAGTATGGATATGAAAGAGACTTTTAAATTAACAGCCTGAGCAATCACACTCACAACCCCCACAGTCACCGCCTCCATCGCCACAGCAATCACCGCCTCCATCACCACAGCAATCACCGCCTCCGTCACCACAGCAATCACCGCCTCCATCGCCACAGCAATCACCGTCTCTATCGCCACAGCAATCTCCACCATCATCTCCACAGCAATCACCACTACCACCATTGCCTCCATCACCACAGCAATCACCGTCTCCATCGCCACAGCAATCTCCACCATTATCTCCACAGCAATCACCACTACCACCATCGCCTCCATCGCCACAGCAATCACCACCCCCATCACCACAGCAATCTCCACCATCATCTCCACAGCAGTCATCACCCCCACAACAACCTCCGCCTCCGTCTCCACCTCCGCCATTATCACTTTCCCTACAACATCCTTCACATGTACAACAACCTCCACCGGGGCAACACTCATTTGTACCGGTACTGGAGCAGGCACAACACGTGGAAGATCCTGTTTCTTCACTTTTAATATAGGTTTCATTTTCCTCTATATGATTGTTAAAACACACGGAAAAATCCCAATAACAACAACAATTACAACAAACACAGGGTTTTAATTTGCCTGTTAAATATAATATAAAGAAACACAAGCAAGATAATATAAACACGCCCACCACTATTGCTATTATGCTTTCCACTGGAAAGTCTGTTGTAGATTCAGTTACTTCGGACGTCACAGCAGGTGCCATTGCTTTATCTGTAGTTTAGCCTGAAGATCCACAAGCAATGCTAGAAGCATAACATTGGCCCCCTTCTTCGGGCCCCGCTCACCATGTTTTGAGCTCCATAGTGTAGTTATATCCTCTTGCCTGAGAAAGTCATATGGCACACAGATTCTTCAGATGTGATAATTCCCAGTTTTTGGTCATCCTATAGCGTGTACGAATATATAGGCCTAAGTATACGCGTGTGTATGTTGAGAGATAACAAAATTATATTAAATTGAAAGTCTGATGAACTGGCGTGTATTCTACAATCCTTCTACAATTACTCTCGTTTTAAGGAGTATTACTTACCACCTCCACTCTTATTTTATCAGAAGTTACCGTAGAAAATATGTCATATGATATTACATCAGTAATTTTTATTATCAGAGTACTTCATTAAACAGATGATAATGATTTAAATTACGTCAGATACTTTGAAATGAAGACAGCTTATCTACAACGTCAATGTAATGTTTGTTTGCGTGGAACAGGGAAAGACAGAAGGTTGCTCTGTGACGTCACTGCTTTCTGCTCTGACCTCTGCGAGGAGTATGTGAAATGGCGGCATCAGTGAACAGGGGGGGAAGAGAGGGGCATTATTATTGCGGGCAGCGGGAATTTAGGGGGTTAGAACTTAGGTAATACGTGTTTCCGAGTTAATGAAACATCAATCGATTTTCTTGATAGTCTATCGGTTAATTACAGCACAGTAGTTTAACATATTATAAATAATTCTATTTTTCTATTCTGTGAGAACAATTGCCTTTCCACAAAATCTATGTTCTTTGACAAAAATAGACTATACTATCATTTGAATTAACATAATTCACTACAATAAAAAAAAAATAAAAAAATGAACTGAATTAATCACCATACAAGCTCGTCTGCACCTTAGATTATATAAGATTACAGTAACAATTTTCTGACTTTCCTGTCTCTTTTTTCTTTAACAAGTTTATCAAGTTTGGGACGTAATGTTTGAGCAATATTTAATCGAAGCCTACATTTAGGTTGTGATTTGACAATGTACTTCTTGATTTGAGCTTTGCACATTTCATTAGTGAAAAAAATTGTTCGGCTACAAATGTCGAGCCAAAATTACATAATATTCGTGCGGCAAGTATCGGGAATCTGGTTTCAGAGAAATTTCTGTAAAAGTTACCCAAGACCACTTTACGTTCGTATTTGTCCTTTAACAGATCGTCGCATTGTAAGTTTAGCAGTTCCAACTGATACCGGCAAGGAACGTCTTTGACATTAACTGAATATGGGGTAGCAAAAAGTTTAAACATTGGAGAAAGGTTTTCCACATCCTGAAACCTCGATTCGAACTGAAGAAGAATGTTTTGCAGAACTAACACATGTTCTGCAGAGAGAACACTATCGGGATCGCGTACTTGCATTAACTTTGAAAAATGCTCCGTATTTCCAACCAGAAGTTGTTCTACCCACAGAGCTAGAGCTAGCTCTAGCGTACTCTAAACACCCTTACTACCGTGCGCTCTTGCTGACGTCACACACAAGGGATCTGCATGCACTTGCTCCACAAACGTCATCACAAGACGTAGTTGACTTCCCCTGGCGTAGAACATAAGGTAATTAAGTGAAGCAATGCATTTTGGAATCATCAGCAGTGATTTTCACTTCATATTTTTACTGTGAAATTCTTGAATATAAAAATCTTGTGTGATATATTTACATGATTTTCTCTAAAATAAGCACGGGCAATACAATTTCCTGACTTAAACATAATGATGGCCGTCTTACAAGGAATCCGTACTCACTTGTTTGAGCCTCATCCAAATATATAATGCCCGATTTTGTGGAAACGATGGCTGCTTTATAATTACCTACCAGAGAATTTTTACGAACCATTGTTTAAATACCTAAAAGTTTTAGCTCTTAGCGTAAACATCTGGGAAACAATATTTAGAGAAAAAGTTAGAGCTGTTTTGAAAGAATCGCGAAAAATTAAATTTTCTTCGTGCCACCCACGGCAAATTTTCTTCTAGCTGGTTATGATTTTTCGTCCCAGAGCTGTGCTGTTCACAGACATAGACTATCTGACTGACTGACACAAACATACACACACACGCACGCAAGCTCGCGTTTCTGAAAAATGGTATTTTTAGATTCCAGGGACCTCAGAACGAGTATTTATGCTGATATTCGATATCGAATTCTAGAGTCCAATACTAGCCTATATTTTATCAACCTACAATTCCGGTACCTATGGTACGGATAGAGATAGTAAAATGGGTTCTTACTAAATTTACCCATTTACTGGACCGTCGAATCTTCCGACGAGCCCGTGGACTTTATCAGTGCCGTATTTAAGCCTAGGCAGACTAGGCAGCTGCCTAGGGCAGCAGATTTGAAGGGGCGGCATTTAAGCTGTTGCTGTTTTTTAAAAATATATTAAACATTTTATTCATAACTCTTCAAAATAGTAAACCAATGTAACGCACAACGAAATAGAAATGAATAACATTGACAACAATACGCACCTGTTTATTTATCTACTTATTTATGTTATTATTCTTATTTATATTATTATTCTTATTACTATTATTATTATCCTACTAATTCAGTTACAATAATGCTTATTGTAGGTTAATTTGTGGTACATTCATGTGGAAATAAGGGGCGAAAATATTTTTATCTGCCTAGGGGCGCTTAAGTAGCTAAATACGCCCCTGGACTTTATTGTTGCATACCTGGAAGAAGTCCCAACATTAAATTAGTGTTGCGCACCTCCGCCATATTTGTACGTGATGGGGAGGAACACCACATTCACATCACGAGTAGGGTCGAAACAGTTCTCGATATTGACCATCTGGATGTAACAGATTTCTTCTGGGAGGCCTTAGGGCCCTAACGGATCCGGAAGATTTTTTCAGCGATGTATTCCGGCTTTGCATTCCTGCGTATTGAGAACTGGTGGTTCAAGATTGCACGGGTCCACCTTGACAACACGGCAAATCCTACCACTAGGAACACGAGGTCGACCGAATATAGGACACCCCCGGCCGACTGCAGTCGACAACGTGGTAGGAGGATAGATACCGTGCTGGGTTGCATCGCACTGTATTAATAATAATTCCTTTATTGCAACCAATGGTCATAGTATGATGAATGGAGCTCTGGTGGAATGATATATGGCAGGGTCGATTCCACGCTCAAAAGCAAACGTCAGAGGCGTGCGGTGGAGAGGTGGATGCTACTGAAGGAACCCGGTTACCGGAATGGCACAGGGAGACTAACCGGTACAATCTCCAGGTATTCAATGAAAGAGGTAACGTGATCTATCAGTATCAACGCAATCCTGATTCCGACCGATTTATAAGGCTATTTTACAAAGACAGAAAGAATAGACTGATTCTTAAGCTCGATGCGTTTTTGCAGCACCACAGTCGGGATGACCTGGAATTTTGTAATAATTGCCAACAGTACCCGGTACTGTGTAGGCCTAGTTCTCTCCGATAAACCCCGTTGCAGACACCCATTAGTAGCTCATGCAGACTTTGAATCATGCGTGACGTCAGAACGGATGCATGTCCCACTGTTGGGTTGCTATCGAGAAGGGTCTGGTTGTGCAATTAAAAACTCTTAATCAAGTTCTTAATCAAGTAATCAAGAAGAAGAGTGCTACGCAGCGACAGTAAATTAAACCAAAAGCACTTCGAAATCTACCTCAGCCTGTAGGCTTGCCTAAAGGGATTTTTGTTATTGTTATTAATGATTTTATGATGTTTTCTCGAAAATTTTTGAAAATTTTTCCCATGACCAGTACCTTTGTTCATTGATAATTCAAACTCTCCACATTTTAGTTTCTCCTCGGCTTCCTTCAGGGTAATAAAATTCTCTAAACACATCTGAAGTTCCTCAACTAAGTAACTGCACGACTTACCAGAGCACTGATATGCCCAGTTTCATATTCTTTCCGCCAGGCCTTGCAGTTTCCTTAGGCCCCGTGAAACCCACCAGGTTTAGAAGAGCTTGTGCCTCATAGCGACAGTATTGCTTATCATCGTAGTAATCTGGCTTGCTCACTTGTCAAGCAAGTTAAAAGCTGTGGGTGGTTGCAGAATTTCAAAGGGGCAAGCAAGCTAAAATCAGAATATGTACATCTCTATGGCTCGCATGGCTCGTACCACGAAGTATGCTGGAAATTTTCAGAAAAATTCCGTCCCGGTTCATTTCCATAACTTCCGCTTTTACGATTCCCACTTGCTATTAAGGGCTTTGGTATCCAGATTCAGTTCAGCACAAATCTGAAAATATCCGCGAAAATTAAAACAAAAATCCGTTTTGCTGCTGACCGTAAAGTCAGATTAAAATTCCTGGATACATTTAATTTTATATCCTCGAGTTTAGACTCGTTATGCAACAGTGACGTGTTTTAAATACACCACACATGATTGTAATTCCAAGGCACCGTTGTTTCCTTACCATTGCTTGGTTCGACTCGGCGGACAAATTGAACATGCCTTTACCTGAGGAGGAAACGAGTTCGTTCAACCTTTTGATGAACAAGCAGCAAGACAAGGGACATGCTTTTCGAAGAACCGCGGAATGACGAAATTCGAGGAATATCATAATTTCTACTTGCGTTTAGACGTTTTGCTGCCGGCTGATATGTTCGGATCCCGTTTATTTTCATGGAACTCCTTAATTTACATGGTATAATGCGATCCGTGCTAATCTATCTATCTATATTAATAAAAATGAATTACCAAATGGTTGTTGCCGCATCACTTGAGAACGGCTCGACCGATTTGGCTGATTTCTTTTTTGTTGTGTTCGTAATTGTCAGGACAAGGTTTGTATGAAAGAAAATCTTTGGAAAATCCACGGGAAAAGTCGGAAATGTGAAATGAGGCAAAGTTAGAGAGATCTGCTGTCAATTGTTTACATAAAAAAATTTAAAAAATTGAAGTGTGACAAAAGAAGTGTGACATATTCACAGTTTGAGAGTTCCGCTGTCACATGTTTTCATAAAAAAAAAAAAAAAAAAAATGTGAGTCTTGCAACCAAGCCAGATCAAAAGTGTGTATGTATGTTCCCTATACAAATATACATTTCTTGACCAATTTGCACGAAATTTTGCACACATACTCACTTAAGCCCGGGAAGTAACGCGGTGAACACTAAAATTCAAACAAACCATGCCTTCCTTTGAAAATTTATATAATTTCTGAAAATATTATACTGAAAATGAAATGCAATTCAGTCATCATGACAACAGTGTATTGTTTACAATGTTCACATATGGCTTTGGGAAATAGATAAATACAGGGTTTAACAAATTCTGATGCTATCGATTTAATTAATATATTTGTGAAAAAAATTCTTGAAGAATGAACTCCATGAAAATAAAGCACAATGCGAAGCAGTCACACGACTTTCTCTACCCTCGACATGAAAAATATCATTTTCTCATTTCACTTTTTGATGTAGAATAAGCGGTCGTATTGCAGGGACAGCTTAAATATGTGCCGGTGAGTATGTTATATCAGAAGTCGGTAAAAAATCCTATCCACTGATACGCCACTCACAGATGTAGGATGTTTATCATAGGCCCTAAACATCTACAAGAAGACACAATAGGGTGGAACATTTACAGTCCTATGCCCGCAGTATATTATGTCCCAGGTTTGGGGGGAGGGGAAGCATGAAAGTGATATTGATTTTTTAAATTTTTTTTTATTTCAGCTTCGAAACGGTTGTGTGGTAACATGAGAGTGAGAAACAAAAATTTCGATAAAGACAATACAATCTTATGTAATCGGAATATATGTTTCTTCTTATTTCAACCCCTCTCAGGCATGGCGTGTAGAAGCAACGGAATGCAACATTCGACATCTTCTGTGAGCCGTAAAAAGCTATATCTAGCGTTTTCTGAGGGAATAGTTTGAGTGTGATAAATCGTTCTTCCTCATTTCAAGTTCTATGTAGGCCTCATATTATACAAGGCCCTAGAGTTTGAAAATCGAAAGTCCTTCATAAGTTAATTTCAAATTACAAATTAAAACTCGTGCGACGCCGGGCCTTTTAAGCTAGTATTGAATATTTTCGAATACAATATGACTCCGACCTCTATCAATTGATACATACAAACCTCAGAGGGAGAGTGTCTCAGTGTGTGACGCGGTATGCGATAAGCGAAGGTCGACTGGATCAACACATTCTTTATCTCGATATTAATGTATTGTGTGCGAAGTGCATGGCCGGTAGACTCCCAGTAGACCATATAGCAACTCTCGATTCCCTGCCAGAGGGATGGATGATGAACTGGGACGAAAACTCAGATACCTATCTGTTGGCCCTTGTGGACCTGCATTATCCCGTGTCCTTATGAATTTCCACTTTGGCCACACAGGCACGAGGATAGATTGTGTACGACCTTCCTTCCTAGCTTGGTTCACAACCAGACCCTTCGTTACTACGTACAACAACGTGTTCACAATGTTTGTATTCGTTTTATCTTTAACATTCGTTTCCACGATCACGTCTCAAAATATTTCAAACAACTGTCTTGGCTTCGATTGCAAAATAGACGTTTAGTCCACTCCCTGTGCTTATTATTCCAAATTCTTAAGTTTTCCACACCTCTTTACTTGGCTTCCCGATTTACGTTTCTGTCCTCCTACCATAATCGTGGTACACGTTCGCAGCATAGTTCTCTGTTATCAATTCCCAGTCATCATACAACCTCATACTCTCATTCATTCAACATAGCCACAGTCCGTTCTTGGAATTCCTTGTCACAAGATATCAGGGGTAGTCGGAGCTTAAACTCTTTCAAAACTGCGCTCACTAAACAATTATTGCCCACTGAGCAGAACTAGCTCTTTGTAGTCCCTCCATCTCATTGTACATAGCATTACATAATCATCTTATAACTGCCTACAACTTTATTTCACAAACTTAGTTTCATTATAACTTAATTTGACATTTTCCTTGCTTTGCTTGTAATATATAATTTTTAACTTTTAGTTTTGATGAAACCTGTGCTTTTTATGAAACTTATACTCTTTAATTAATTAATTAATTATTATGATTAGCCTTAACCTTGTATTAGTATTAGTCACTTATCCATTACTTTGTTTTTTAATGTAAATCTACATTGTATATATTTTTAACCTGGTTGAACTAGAAAGAGGCTGCGGTATTCCGGGAAGAAGGCTTTTATCTGACACGGGGTATGGACTTTTGCGTCCCAAAACCACTAAACTAGGACTTTTGCGTCCATAGATCCTCAGGTCCAATGACCCGTTTGCGTCCCGGGTCTCTCTAGAGCAATGACCAAAATGCGTCCCATGGAATAAAGGTAAAATTAATAATTGGTACCATGCAGTTCTTTTAGCATTGCCCAGGGTGCACCGCGAGGAGGCGAACTGCTACACACGCCAAAAATTTTAATCCTTGCATTATTGTCAATATTAAATAAAACTGAAGCGGAGAATGAAGTTACTCTTTGTCTTTTGGCTACCAGTTGACTTTCTTGTGGTTGGTAGGAACTTAAATGATACTGTTCGCACATATTCCAGTCTGCTGAGTGCTTCAGTTCTATATTCAACCACTTTTTCTACCAAGAAGGCCTCTTTTTCATTTTTCTTGGTATTGACAACGGTTGTTGAGCGTGTATGAATATATCGCACCCCTGGTGGAAGACTGCCATAAGTAAAAAAAATTGAATTTTTAGATAACTAGTAGACTACTTATAAGTGCTTGTCATCATCTCCATGTCCTGGAAAAGTGGCACAACCCAAATCGCAACGATAAGGATTCTACAGCATATAATTCAGTATTCTTCTCACTAGCATCTCATGTTTCAAATAGCAGAAAACTGCCACATCTATGTTTATTTATCATACGCAAGTCCGTAAAACCGATATTATGGCAGTGTTATTGTCCGGAAGTGGCAGCAATTTTGTGTTAAAGTAATATTTACTATTTTTCATATTGAATCAAAATCTTTAAATGCTCCTCCTGAAAAAAATGTTATTTTTGACTTGTGGCAGTCTTCCACCAGGGGTGCGATATGTTTCTGCTTGTATATTCTTCAAGGCTTCGATTAACTGGAATAGGTGTGGGTGCGAGTGATAAAACATTCTATTCAATTTTGAATGGAATGACTTACAGCTGTTATTGATGTATCGATCTTGTTCAAGACGGGATGAACGAGGGTTGTTTACGTCAAATTGCACCGGACGCACGAGGGTTGTTTACGTCAAATTGCACCGGACACACGAGGGTTGTTTTGATGAAGCGACCACTCACTTTGGGACGCAAAAGGGTGCGACCCTCTGACACTTACAAGCTGTTCAACAACGCCTTGTACGGTAAAACTTTGGAAAACACGTTCAAGTATAAAACGTTCCGTATCTACCAAGAACAAGAAAGACCCTTGGGTCGTAGAAATTCATTTCTCGCGGACGTGAAAAATTTAATAGAAATTGATATTTATTATTTATGCAATGTGGAAAATACAAACATAATCTTAAACAAGCTCAAACATAGTCTTGGTTTCACCCTACTCGATTTTGCCAAATTGGAAGTATATAAATTCTACAGGGAGGTGAAAAACGTCTTTCAGGACCAAGCGACTCTGCTGTATCACGACACCGGTAGTTTTATATTTCATGTTAAACACTGCCAAATTCACCCTCTACGAACCATGATGCTGTCACCCGTTCTGTCTAACTGTCTAGACCAGTGTTTTTCAACCTTTTTCATGACACGACCCCCCCTAGTATCAAAAAATATTTCGCGACCCCCAACCCCTTTTTCCATGTATGTTAAAAATATGTAATACTTACAACAATTTTAGGCGTTTGCGTTATTTGCGCCATCTGTTGGTAACACTAGGAACTAGTGCTGGTTCCGGATGTTAGCAACAGATGGCGCTGGTAGTCCACGAAAGATCCACAAGTTTCGAGACGTTCCTTTACGCTTCGAGATAATTCTCGCTAGAATGCGCTGGCCTATAAATACGGCGGTCAACCGCGGCCATGGCAGTTTGATGCAAGACAACGAAGGAAGTCGAATCAGAAGCAATCCCGATAAGTGAAAACGATTCAGAAGTGTAAATTCGGTGTTATGTGGACTGTAAGGTGCCTTGGAGTTGGAGTAATTATAGACTGATTTGTGAGCGTAAGTCACGCGTGGTCGTGTCTGCTGTTTAGTTGTTTGAAGAGCGCGAACCACTTGTTTTACGGTACGTATTTATTTGAGTTGTTATAATTGAAAATGGATAAATTCCTGAAAAGATCATCAGAACCATCAACGTCTAGCGGGAGTAGTGGAATAAAGAAAAAACGTCTTTATGACGACAATTATTTAAAATTTGGGTTTACTGTGATTGACAGTAAACCGCAGTGCGTAATTTGCTTTGAAATTTTGTCAAGAGAAAGCATGAGGCCATCGAAGTTGGTACGCCACCTAAACACAAAACATCCTAATGAAAAAAATAAACCCGTGGAATTTTTTGAGCGAAAATTAAAAGCTCTTGAACATCAAAAAACTGCTATAGGACAAATGTCCAACCTAAATGAGAAAGCGTTGCTCGCTAGTTATCGAGTAGCTTTTCGTGTGGCTAAAGCAGGGAAATCTCACAGTATTGCCGAAAATTTGATTTTACCAGCGGCTTTAGATATAGCAGAGATTATGTTTGGCAAGCAAGAGGTCGAAAAGCTCAAAAGTATACCTATCTCTGACAATACCATTCAACGCAGGATAAGCAATATGGCGTCTGATGTTCGTGATCAAGTCATAGAAAAAATAAAGAAAAGTTCTTTTGTATCCTTGCAATTTGATGAATCAACGGATATTGCGGGTTGTGCGCAATTTGTAGCTTTTGTGCGTTTTGAATCCAATGAAATAATAATGGAAGAAATACTATTTTGCAAGGCACTTCCCAAAAATACTACAGGTCAATGCTTGCATGACATGTTCCTTGAAGCTACGCAAGATATGAATATCGATTGGGCACAAAAATGCATTGCTATTTGTAGTGACGGAGCAAAAGCCATGACTGGTGCGAAGAGTGGATTTATTGCTAGACTGAAAGAACAGATGCCAAACGCTTGTTGGATGCATTGCTTTCTCCATCGCCAAGCTCTTGCAGCCAAATCCTTACCGCAAGAATACAGTCAAGTTCTTAATATTATTATTAACATTGTAAATTCTATTAAAGGAAAAACGTTGCAGACTCGATTGTTTCGAATCATTTGTGAAGATATGGGGACACTACACCGCAATTTGCTTTACCATACAGAGGTTAGGTGGTTATCAAAAGGCAAAGTACTGACCAGAGTTATGGAACTTCGCGCTGAACTATTGGTATATTTACAGCAAGCCAAGTCACATTACTCTGAATTCATTTCTGACCCGGAATTCCTTTTAAAATTGGCTTTTCTTTCTGACTTATTTGAACATTTAAATAACTTGAATAAAAGTCTTCAAGGGCGTGATGAAAATGTCATTACAGCAAAAGACAAACTCCATGGCTTTATAAAAAAAAATTGAATTGTGGTCATCATCTATAAATCAAAACAACTTTGATTCATTTTCGTCCACACAGTCTTTCATTGAAGAAGTCGGAAGCGAGATCAACATCAACTCATATATATCTGGTATGAAAATGGTGTTACATAATTTGAAGAAAGAATTGAGTCATTACTTCTCACTGCAAGAGATATCTGATAACACTGGGCAAAGATGGATCTTAAATCCGTTTTTAAATGCAGCTATAAACGAGGCAAATTTAGCAACTAAGCTCAAAGAGAATCTGCTGGAACTATCTGCCGATGGGATGTTACACTTGGAATTCAAGTCTGAAAATTTGGATACGTTTTGGTTAAAAAGAAGAACAGAATACCCGGAATTAACAACCGAGGCTTTGAAGTGTTTGATTCCATTTTCTACCTCGTACTTGTGCGAGTTGGCATTTTCCTCAATGGCGCGAATAAAATGTAAACTAAGAAATCGCTTAAATTTGGAAAACGATTTAATACTTAATGTGGCAAACACGGATCCACGATGGGAGAAATTAATGGAACAAGCTCAAGCGCAACCTTCACATTAAAATGAACGATTACTCGAAGGTTTTATTTCTTGTTAATGAGTTTGTGTAAATAACATAAAGAGTATCATTTTGCGTTAACAATACATACTGCTATTTAAGATAATCAAGCACAGATGTAATCATTTTCTATTTAAACACATTTTTAATATATTTTTTTTCGCAATAACATGTTTTAAACTAGCATTTTTCTGACTTGTATGATTGATTATATGGAAATTTTGTTAAATATAATAATTTTAACTCTTGTCGACTTTTTATTTAAGTCTCACAAATTATATGTTGTATAAAAAAAACTGAAGTTTTCTCGACCTCTCGCGACCCCCCTACAGAGGCTCCGCGACCCCCAGGTTGAAAAACACTGGTCTAGACTATGAAAAGGTACCTCCTGAGTCCTGACTACCCCATACAAACTGTAGGGACACATAAGGTGCCTGGTCTGTGGTCGGGTGAGGTAAATCATAGTTCGATTTTAGAATTTGTGACAGGAGAATTCCAGAAAGTCAATTTTCTTTAATTTTTACCCTTAAAAACTCGAAAAGGGCGAACGCACTTTAAAGTCTCTGCTCAGTTTTCATGACAACAATATTGTTGCAGTGTTCACATAGGGCTTTGGAAGATGCAATACACTGGGCTTTGACAAATCATTAGACATGTTAGCTATAGAAATATTTTTCGTAAACCCAGCGAGGTGGCCGAGATGGTAAAGTATTGGACTCGCATTCGAGATATCCCAGGCTCAAATTCCGTTGTCGACCAGTTTTAAATGTTTTTTTTTACTGGTTTTTCCAGTCGTAAAGACAAATGCCGAATTGGATACTTACATAACATAAATCTTTCTCGCTATTTTATCCTATATCATATCTATTTAAATTAATATTAGTTGAAATTTAATCCATAAAATACACTATTAATGTTTACCCACTTCCAGATGAGCTAGACACCTGAGATTTGGCAGACTTATACTTTGTAAACGGTGGCAAAATTCCAAAAAGTTCAAATTTTTATTCTTTTACCGCGAACAAATCCCAAAGTCTTCCCAAACTATTTTAAGTTTATTATGGCTAAACGATAACATGCTATAAGCCAGTCTAAATACACGTACTCTATCTCCGATACGATATCAGTTCAACAAAAGAAATCCTCTCCCGGAAACCTCAGTGGGGGTTTGGGAGCAGAGCCCCCAACGAGCGAAGAGAATTTTAAATATACAAATGAATGGGCAGAGTATGAAATTTACATAATGGAGATTATGGGTACTAGATGTAGGAAAGCGAAGGAAAGAGACTCCCATAAACATCCTTGCGAAAGTAAGAAAGTTTGATGTAATAACGCAAGTGGGCTGTAAAGAAGGACAAAGACGCAGGTAAGGTTAGAATACCGGATTACCGACACAGAGTGAAGGAATTCAGGTTTTCACCATACGTAAACAAGAAATAGATGAAAAACACCAGCCTATCGTAGAACGTTTTACCTTACACATAGGCCTATCGAGAACAACAGAAAGTACAAACCCAGTACATCTAAATTTCTGAATTAAGAGATATTTCTATACCTGCAGCCAGTTAATGGTCCCTCCGCGTATTTTGTCTCGGGTATATCTGTATATGCATTTTTATACGTTGTAAGATGGAATTGCCGATATTAACGATTTTAAAACTTTAGTTTTATGGGGCATGTTATGACTGCATTTTATTAATACTGGTGATCATGAGAAATACATTTCATGTAAGAAGTTAATTTTAACCTTCGATAATGTAATTGTACAAGGGTTAAATCATGCATATGTAGGCCTATGAATGGAATTATCCATCTGTCCCTGGACGAAATTTGTCTTTAGATTGTCCCCAGATGCGTCAATATTCCTCGATAACCTTAAATTTAAAAAAATAATATTCTAATAATTTCGAAACCTAATGACCACGGAATATTATTGAACTAAGTATGTGGTTATTAAACGTCGAAATGATGTTCTGCAATATTAGGAGAATAGCAGATAAAGCATTCTAACAAGTGAAAAAATTCAAATATCTGGGGAAAATAATTACTTATACAAATAATATTAAGGCAGATGTTAGGCAAAGTGTCGACTAAGTGTTGCTTGTTTTTATGCAATTCAGAAACTTTTATCTTCTCGTTTTTTGTCCAGATATCTAAAAATAAAAGTTTATAAGACAATTATCGTGCCGGCTGTATTATAAGGATGTGAGACATGATCCCTTACTCTTTGGGAAGACATCTGAGAGTGTTTGAGAAAAAAGGTGCTTAGGAAAATATTTGGGCCTAAGAGAGATGAAAACGGGGACTGGAGAAAACTGCATAATAACGAGCTTCATAACCTGTACTCGTCACTGGATATAGTAAGGATAATTAAATCACGGAGGATGAAATGGGCTGGTCATATTGCGCGCATGAGAGAGGGAAGACATATCTCAAAAATATTGACTGGGAGACCCAAAGGGAAGAGACCACCTGGAAGACCTAGAAGTAGGTGGAAGGACTATATTAGAATAGATTTAAGGACAGTAGGATTTACGAGGAATGGTTGGATGGAGTTAGCTCAGAATAGGGTTGAATAGCAGGCTCATGTACGTGCGGCATTGAACCTCCGGGTTCCATAAAATCTACTCTTATACAATTCAACGGCCCTCAATAGCGTGCTCACTCGCTCCCTCACTTCGTGAGACATCGGCGATGTTCGTCTCGCAGTGTAAACTTTCACGAAGAGTACAAAATTAAGAAAACAGTTTCTTTATTATATAAGGCCTAAGTGAAATGAACACAATGAACAAATATTCTAATTTTATTTTTACTTACAATTTTCACAGCTCTGAACCACAAACATTTTTAATAAACTGCCAGTGTAAATTTCTTAAAAATCCTGGAGTCAATTAATAATGGCGGGCGAAGCCGCGGGCACCAGCTATAATATATTGATGGTTTAACCCTGGAAGTATCGCGGACAATAAAAATCCAAACAAACCACTCCTTCCCTTGAAGAATTATGTAATTTCTGAAAATTACACCGAATTTATCAAATCAAATTCACATCGTATTAATCTGTCAACAAACAGTTGAGAAACGATACGTATTATCAGTGTTCACAGGTATCTTTGAAACTGCATAAAACGTACGATATTATTAATTTCTGAAACCTACGTACTGGTAGGAACGAATTTTATTCTAATTGAGCAAGCTGACTTTTGTAAATGTATTGTCAGTGCCTTCAGGATTCGAGCTGTAAGTTTAGTATTTAAGCATCATTTTAACCGTGGTAAAGCCATGGGCTATTTTCTAGTAGATAACATTCCTTTGATTTGCTTAGGAATAATTGTCTATTGCCATTGAGTAAGTAAGTAACACAAATAAAACACAATGAAACAATGTTGTCACAATATTTAAAAGTAACAACTTTATGAAGCTGGTAAGTTCAGTTTCTTCTTCGATGGATCCCAGATGTGTCAACTGTTCGCTCAAGATGCATTTTGGCACCTAGATGTACCTACTTCAGTTCTAGTTGAGGAATTAGTTGTCCTCTTGCAGTCACCTGCCAGTGCATGCAAACTGTAATAGCCTGTTTCCTCATTTCATTTTGCATGTTATTTTGCCACATTGAAAATCTATCTTCTCTCACAAAAATAGAACTAGGCTACAGCTGCGATTTAAAAAAAATGTACTTTAACGTGTGTGCAATAAAATTACTAATAAGATTTTCGGTATAAACCTTAGTTCTTATTTAAATAAAAATTTAATAACTTGCAATCATAGGTAACACAGACAAGTTATTATTAAGTGCCAGTATGGTACTTTATGAGATTGTGTGGGGGACGAAAAAATGTCTGTCCGTCTGTCTGTCTGTCTGTCCGTCTGTCTGTCTGTCCGTCTGTCCGTCCGTGCGTCTGTACGCACCATAACTCAAATACGCTTTTTCGGATTTTCATGAAACTAGGAAAAACACATTTATAATGTCCATGGGAAGAACCCTATTGATATTGAACCAAATCGGTTCACCGGTACCGGAGTAATGCCCAAATTAGTGCCTATTTTTTTTTTTATAGATTATGGCGCTTTTCTAATAGAAAGGCGCCATAACTCAAGTACGCTATATCGGATTTCCATGAAACTTGGTATACGAATTTATGACATCCATGAAAAGTTCCCTATTGAATTTGAACCTAATCTGTTTTCCGGTACCGGAGTAAAACCCAATTTAGTGTCTATTTTAAAGGCGCAATAACTCAAATGCGCTATTTGGACTTTTATGAAACTTCGTATACACATTTATAATGTCCGTGGGAAGACGTCTCTTGATATTCGACCAAATCGGTTGGCCAGTACCGGAATAATGCCCAATTTAGTGCCTTTAATGTTAATATATGAGAAGTCGCGATAACTCCAATATGCTTTATTGAATTTTCCTGAAACTTTGTATACCCATTTATAATGTACATGGGAAGACGTCTACTTATATTGGACAAAATCGGTAGACCGGTACCGGAGTAAAACCCAATTTAGTGTCTATTTTAAAGACGCGGTAACTCAAATACGCTTTACCGGATTTTATGAAACTTGGTATACACATTTATAATGTCCATAGGAAGACGTCTATTGATATGGGATAAAATCGGTTGACCTGTTTCGGAGTAATGCCCAAATTAGTGTCTATTTTATGGTAATATACGTATTCGAAAGAATTTATAAAAAAATGCGGATCAGTTATCTTGACAACATAGCCTATTGTTTTACTGTGATCTTATAAGGCTTTGAAAATTAAAATACAGTTAGCTATGACCAAAAACACTATTGCTTTACATGCGCTTATCCAACTAAACCGTTAAACTGACCCAGGTGGCTGAGATGGTAACGTCTTGGCTTCACATTCTGAAGTCCATGGTTCAAATCCCGAAACCGGCCAATTTGACTTTCATTGTATTTTTATGTGAGTGTGCGTTTGTCAAGATATCACAAACCTGTACAGTTCAGCTGACACTGGAAGATTTTAATCTGATTAAAAAAAAACTAGACCTTTGTTCTTCCGTAAACCCTGCTTAATGAATAAATCTGGAGCTTAACTTGGAAATCAATTAAAGAAAACATATTCTGCATTTCATAATTGCAGTCATAACTGATTAAACAAAAACATACTGGAACTTTGTTACATCAGTTTACCTGATTTTATTTGTCACTAAATTTTGTGAATGTTGACATATATTAAGAATTTCAAGTTGCAATACATTTAGATTTGACAAATAACACTATTCTTTCACATATGCTTATCAAACTAAACAGTTAAGCTGACTGAGTTGGCCGAGTGGTAACGTCTTGAACTTGTATTTTGGAGGTCCCTGGGTCAAATCCCGGTGCCGGCCGATTTTACATTTTTTTTTATGTTTTATTTTTATGTGAGTGCGCGATTGTCAAGATATCATTAGTCTGTGGTTCTGCTGACGCTAGTCGATTTTAATCTGATTAAAGAAAAAAAACTTATTTTCTGCATATCATTATTGCAATTATAATTGATTTAACAAAAGGATTTATTAAATAATTCCTAATTAAATGTGCTTAAACTTTTGGATGTTGTTGCGAATAATTAACTCTTAATGAAATGGTCATTAAGTATGGGATATTTCTGTCAAACCACTTAGGTCATGAAGATACGTAGAGAAAACATTGGAAATTTATTTTTCGTTCATACATAGAATTTATTTTTCATTCTCATCCCAGGAATCTGAATATTGATATTCTGCCAGAGAATTGTTCAAAACATACCGAACCAACTGTTATTTCCAGATTCAAGCCGGTCAATAGCACTTAGTAATTTTTTCCCACATAGAGAAATACATTTTTAAAAATAAGTTATGTACATGTTGCCAAGATATTACTAAATTCTTGTACGCCATCAAAGAATTTTGTTGCTAAGAGATCGTTCTTCATTTTCGGCGTGGATCAAAATTAGTAGTGATTTGAGAAACATTTCTGTTTCTCAAAAGCATATAAAATGGAATCTCCGAAGACTTCAACTTCCGAAACCACACTCGCTAGGCTTAGAATTCAGGTATTTATAGCCTGTGGTTTTTGTCCTGGTTTCTTTTATAACTTCGGCATGAGTACTGTATTCTTGTGTGGGTTTGCACCTGTGTTGATGGGGGTATTTAAATAATTTTATTTGTAATCTGGGAAGCGTATTTCTTGCGTGAAACACCCAAATTAGAAGATAAAGCGTATAATTTTAATAAAAAATATTGCTTCATTTAATATTAAAGAGCCCATTATATCCATGTAGGAGATAATGGTTTAAGAACTTCTGACTTTTATAGCCTATAACGTTATTTCAAACCGTATTGTGGAATGTTGTCTAATGGAATTAGTGCTTATGTAATTTTAGCACAACGTTTTTTATGAAGTTATAGGCCTAGCAGCGCGTCTCATGTTGTACTGTAGATACGTTTAAATCAAGGTACGTAGATATACTATTAGGTAGCGCCATTCGCAAAGTACGAAAATCGGTTTCTGCGCATGACGTCATCCGGGAAGCAATGGCAGCATTAAGGACGATTTAGAATGTGTTTTTCAACAAATAGAACATCTTCCTTTGCCCCATTCACATGCGCGGCTTAAATATTACTAATATTAGAAATGTTTATACTTATGTATGTGCGTACATAAATTGTTTTCAGGCTAGTACTGTTATCAAGGCCAGTTTTATTATACCACAAGCCCGGTCCAGAATGTGCGCTCCTCTGTGATCACTTTTATGACAGATATCACAAAAAAATATCTGAATGCAACAACATAACTTTTAAGTTATTCGATTAGCGAGTATAGCAAATATTAATTAGGCCTATTGATATTTTGCACATTTGTGCCGATTTTTTTCTATTTATTTATTTCATTGAGAACATAAGATGCATAAACCTAACTACAATGAAGGCTTTTAAGAAAAGTACAAAAAATTAAGTACAATATACATCTAGATAATCTCAAAATAATTTAAAAAACTCGTCTTCAAATTACTAAATTCATATGAAAAGTATCAAATCATAATAATTAGCCCTAAGGCTATTATTATATACTGTCATTTTACTCAATTGTGAACATTTTAAATAAGTGTTTTTTTGTTTTTGCTTGAAATATATTTTGATTCCCGGTCCTTCTTGTAGATAGGCATAGGCCTACATAAAAATTTATTATACTAAGGAGAAAACTATCTACTTTTTTACCACTATCTATTTATTTTTTAATTATGCATCCTTAATTTGGTGTGAAAATGTTTGGATGAATTATAATAATGTATCTTAAAATTCTCTGAATATGCCTATAATAATCTTTAGGCCTAAAGAAATACCAAAATAGGAATATAATAAAGACTTTCCATATTAAATTCTTTTCATAAAGTTTCATAGGAAAAGTAAGTTGGATATAGGCCATCATTATTTTCTTTAAAATATAACAATTTTAATAATCTATCTTGATTTTGTTAACTTAATAACTTTGACGTAGCAAGCTGCTTGTATTTCCAAAACTGAAAAAAAAAAACTTTGATGTCTTTTTTTTCAAATTTATATTGTTACCAGCACATGTTTGTAGGCCTACCTGGTCTTAAAATGTGTAAATAAAGTAAAATATATTTACTAGGCTTATATATATTACGCAATTTAACATTTTTCCAACTAAGGAGGTGGCTCTATAATCAAGGTAAATAATTAAGTAGGAGTTTTTTCTTAATTCTGTACCTATCTAATCAATTTATATTTTCGGGCATAAACACAATATTATATAAAATGTTGTGCCTCTCCCTATGTTCCTATCCTAGACACTAATATTGTCT
Organism: Ectobius pallidus; assembly: GCA_964059195.1. Lineage (NCBI taxonomy): Eukaryota > Metazoa > Arthropoda > Insecta > Blattodea > Ectobiidae > Ectobius > Ectobius pallidus. The sequence goes on from CAXKWD010000012.1 coordinate 21,562,556, forward strand.
AGGTCTTAAAACATTAATACATTACAATAATGAATATATATACATATATTTTATATATATATACATATACATATATACATATTTTATATATACATATTTTATATATATATATAAAAGCGTAAGCCTACCTTTTAATTATGAATGGGAGTAAAGTTGCACAGTTAGGCATTCTCTCTTAGGCTTGCTGAATTCCGTAATGCAAATAAATAATTAATTATGCTATTTTAGACCTATTATCACGTACAGCACTGGTACCTTTTGTCTTCAAAACTCATGTACATAGGCTATATATTAGCCTGTTATTTATAAACAACGAAGCTTAAAACAAACAGTCACCATTTAAAATATAAAGCTATGGTAGAATTCTAGGCATAAGTTTGCCATTGTTAGTCTATGTATACAAGCATTTTGCCATGTATTTATTTATTTATTTATTTTAAGGTACAATCCCTGAGCATATGATAATAACAACAATATACACGTCTTACGCAATGATAAAAACACTAGGTTATTTTTTCCAATTAAATGTTACGATCCAGATATGGATAACATGTTCCTAACCTACAAACATTTAGCTCAGCTGACACACAATTATATATTCTGAAGATTCTCGCATTAACACAAATCGATCAACAAACAAACACAAAACAAACAGATTTTAACTAAACCAAAAAATACTAGACTTAACTGTTTTCTTCTAAAATATTCAAATAATGGCACTGAAAGCACGCGAAAATCACTTTTCTCTTAAAATAACAACATAACTCCCGCTGAATCTGCTTCCCAGATGACGTGGTGCGCAGACTGGAAGAAAATCACACGCGTTTGCGCACGGCTTTTGAGCACCCCCTGCGTTTAAATTAACAAGTCATTTATTGATAGTCTACAGCAGAGGTACACAGAGTTCCTCGTATAACCCGCCGGCCGCGGAAGAGTTTGATCAGGTCCTTAGCGTAGAGAAAATGTTGATACGAGCGAACAAAGATAACATCAACCTGCATACATAAATGTACTAGACCTGGTCCGGGATCGAACTCTCAATCTTGCGCACAGAAAGCCAGCACGATACTGACTGTACCAAAGCCGACTCAGTTATTTGTAAACTGATGCAATCCAGAAGGAATAAGTCCAACAAAGGAAGCCTTGTTCGGTTTATAACATCCTTCCAAACAAATATATTGAAAATCAGAGTCTGAGCACAAAGATATCTGCGTTTGAGACTATGAGAATGTTTGGAGAATCCATGTTATTACATCTGTTTCTTGGAGTATTGTAAATATAAATAAAATCGCTAAGAAGTTAACACAAAATTAACCTAAAATGGCGCAATGAAATAATGTGTGTTCACAGAATCGACTGCTCAGGGGGAGGGAATCGTTGGGTCACGTGGTGCAGGCAAGGGCTGAAACTTGATGGCGGTCTATATGGTGATCAGCAAATAATTAGCTTTAATGAAATTAGATTAGACCATGTACCGTATTTTTATTGAATATCCAAAATTGGATTAAACTCTATTTCGCCCGAAGGTATATTAGGGTTAGAGATAATGAAAAAATGAGTTAACAATAGTTATTTATGAAACAAGTGGCGAAAACGAGATTGTCTATGTTCGCGAAACGAGCCCGTAAGAGCGTGTGTTGCAATCCTACGAGCAAACTAAAACCATTTTACCACATGTGTAACATACAATATGTTTTAGACAGACGTTAATATTTGTGAAATACAAATTTTATTGCGTGCCGTGCAGCGATATTGGGAACTTCCAGCCGTCCTGCCACCTAGTATGCACTTGTGCAGCAAGGCTTTGATTTTCTGGTGCATGGCTCCCAACATATTATGGGATGGAATGGACAACGCTTTTCAGCGACCAAGGATTACCAAAATATGTTTTCTTATCGAGGCTAGTGTTCACGGAATGACAGTGATGAAATTAACTGCTTTACTAGAAATTCTTATAAGATAGAAGAATAATTTCTTTAACATTAAATGTTGTTAATTGTTTTTATTTGTGTTATTTTTTATGCATAAGTAACTTAATCGATTTAGAACTTATTTTTGAAGCACTATGCCATAACAAGGTAAGTAAAAAAATTTGAAACTTTGTTCACGACTTATATTAAAGTCACATATCACAGATTTATTGTTAGCACATTATTTGCTAATATTGACAAATATGATACCATATTACTCAATTATAAATATTATATAGGCCCTTTTACAGACTTTCAAGAATCCTAAGAAGAGGTGAATAGCTATTTATGTATCGAGTATGCAAAGCATGGCTTTAGCCAAAAACATGGGATGTAGATTTTTACAGCTTATTCCTTTGGTAGAATAATAAAAAACTTTCAACAAATATATATTCATCGTCCTAGTTTCTTCTGCTTAAGCTACTTGTCTCTTTCCGATCTCCCTGGGGCGGGTCTTTTGAATATATTAGGTAATTCTCCCCTTTGTGTCTAGGTCCTCAATAACTTGCACGAAACTGTGTTCTTCGAGCTACGAGTTCTGCCCAACCATGTCTACATGATTATTAGGTGTTAGGCTATATAGAAGTTGAATTTCATCACTAAATGTGTCCTTCATTCCCTTCTCATTCATCTCGTTATTGTCTGAAAATTTTTCTCTGTAGGTCTACCTTGTTCTCGAATATTCTGAGTGTTTTTTTTTTTAATTGTCGAAAACAGAATCTAGTTTCGCATCTACAGAGCACTACTCATAATATGATTGTTTTACATAACCCAAATTTCAGATCCGTATAGAGCCAGAGAGGATATATGAGCTCTGGATGGAGCTGCTTTGGATGGAACGACGAAGGATAGATCGAGAAAGGAAAGAGCGGCTCAAGGTAGACCAGCAGAGCAGATAGCAGCTCATGGTAGAGCAGCGGAGGAGATAGACGCCCATGATAAAGCAGCGGGGAGATAGTAGCTCATGATAGAGCAGCGGAGGAGATAACAGCTCATGATAGAGAAGCGGAGGAGATAGCAGCTTATGATAGAGCAGCGGAGGAGATAGCAGGTAATGATAGAGCAGCAGAGGAGATAGCAGCTCATGGTAGAGCAGCAGGAAATAGCAGCTTATGATAGAGCAGCGGAAGAGGTAGCAGATCATGATAGATCAGCGGAGGATGTAGCAGCTTATGGTAGAGCAGGGGAGGAGATAGCAGCTCATGATAAAACAGCGGAGGAGATAGCAGCTCATGATAGAGCAGCGGAGGAGATAGCAGCTCATGATAGAACAGCGGAGGAGATAGCAGCTCATGATGGAACTGCAGAGGAGATAGCAGCTCATGACATAGCAGCGGAGGAGATAGCAGCTCATGGTAGAGCAGCGGAGGTAGCAGTTCATGATAGAGCAGCGGTGGAGATAGCAGCTCATGGTAGAGCAGCGGAGGAGTTAGCAGCTCATGGTAGAGCAGCAGGAAATAGCAGCTTATGATAGAGCAGCGGAAGAGGTAGCAGATCATGATAGATCAGCGGAGGATGTAGCAGCTTATGGTAGAGCAGGGGAGGAGATAGCAGCTCATGATAAAACAGCGGAGGAGATAGCAGCTCATGATAGAGCAGCGGAGGAGATAGCAGCTCATGATAGAACAGCGGAGGAGATAGCAGCTCATGATGGAACTGCAGAGGAGATACAAGCTCATGACATAGCAGCGGAGGAGATAGCAGCTCATGGTAGAGCAGCGGAGGTAGCAGTTCATGATAGAGCAGCGGTGGAGATAGCAGCTCTTGATGCAGCAGCGGAGGAGATAGCAGCTCATGATAGAGCAACGGAGGATATAGCAGCTCAGAGCAGAGGAGGAGGTAGCAGCTCATGATAGAGCAGCGGAAGAGATAGCAGCTCATGATAGAGCAGCGGAGGTGATAAAAGCTAATTCTACAGCAGCGGAGGAGATAGCAGCTCATGATAGAGCAGCGGAGGAGATAGCAGCTCATAATAGAGCAGCGGAAGAGATAGCAGCTCATAATAGAGCAGCGGAGGAGATAGGAGCTCATATTAGAGCAGCGGAAGAGATAGCAGCTCATGATAGAGCAGCGGAGGTGATAACAGCACATTCTACAGCAGCGGAGGAGAGAGCAGCTCATGATAGAGAAGCCGAGGAGATAGCAGCCCATGATAGAGCAGCGGAGGAGGTAGCAGCTCATGATAGATAAGCGGAGGATGTAGTAACTCATGGTAGAGCAGCGGATGAGATAGCAGCTCATGATAAAGCAGCGGAGGAGATAGCAGCTCATGATAGAGCAGCGGAGGAGATAAAAGCTAATGATAGAGCAGCGGAGGAGATAGCAGCTCATGATAGAGCAGCGGAGGATTTAGCATCACAGAGCAGCGGATGAGGTAGCAGCTCTTGATAGACCAGCGGAGGAGATGCAGCTCATGATAGAGCAGCGGAAGAGATAGGAGCTCATGATAGAGCAGCGGAAGAGATAGCAGCTCATGAAAGAGCAGCGGAGGTGATAACAGCTCATTGTACAGCAGCGGAGGAGATAGCAGCTCATGATAAAGCAGCGGAGGAGATAGCAGCTCATAATAGAGCAGCGGAGGAGATAGCAGCTCATCGTAGAGCAGCGGAGGTGATAGTAGCTCATCCTACATCAGCGGAGGAGATAGCAGCTCATGATAGAGCAGCGGAGGAGATAGCAGCTCATGATAGAGCGGCGGAGGAGATAGCATCTCATAATAGAGCAGCGGAGGAGATAGCACCCCATGGTAGACCAGCGGTGGTGATAACAGCTCATCCTACAGCAGCGGAGGAGATAGCACCTCATGATAGAGCAGCGGAGGTGATAAGAACTCATTTTAGAGCAGTGGAGGAGATAGCAGCTCAAGTTAGAGCAGCGGAGGAGATAGCAGCTCATAATAGAGCAGAAGAGGAGATAGCAGCTCATAATAGAGCAGAGGAGGATATAGCAGCTCATGATAGAGAAGCGGAGGAGATAGCAGCTCATGATAGAGCAGCGGATGAGATAGCAGCTCATGAAAGAGCAACTGAGGTGATAACAGCTCATTTTACAGCAGCGGAGGAGATAGCAGCTCTTGATAGAGCAGCGGAGGAGACAGCAGCTCATAATAGAGCAGCGGAGGAGATAGCAGCTCATGGTAGAGCAGCGGAGGTGATAACAGCTCATCCTACAGCAGCGGAGGAGATAGCAGCTCATGATAGAGCAGCGGAGGAGAGAGCAGCTCATGATAGAGAAGCCGAGGAGATAGTAGCCCATGATAGAGCAGCGGAGGAGGTAGCAGCTCATGATAGATAAGCGGAGGATGTAGTAGCTCATGGTAGAGCAGCGGAGGAGATAGCAGCTCATGATAAAGTATCGGAGGAGATAGCAGCTCATGATAGAGCAGCGGAGGAGATAAAAGCTAATGATAGAGCAGCGGAGGAGATAGCAGCTCATGATAGAGCATCTGAGGATTAAGCATCTCAGAGCAGCGGATGAGGTAGCAGCTCTTGATAGACCAGCGGAGGAGATGCAGCTCATGATAGAGCAGCTGAAGAGATAGCTCATGATAGAGCAGCGGAAGAGATAGCAGCTCATGAAAGAGCAGCGGAGGTGATAACAGCTCATTGTACAGCAGCGGAGGTGATAGCAGCTCATGATAGAGCAGCGGAGGAGATAGCAGCTCATGATAGAGCAGCGGAGGAGATAGCAGCTCATAATAGAGCAGAGGAGGAGATAGCAGCTCATCGTAGAGCAGCGGAGGTGATAGTAGATCATCCTACATCAGCGGAGGAGATAGTAGCTCATGATAGAGCAGCGGAGGAGATAGCAGCTCATGATAGAGCAGCGGAGGAGATAGCAGCTCATAATAGAGCAGCGGAGGAGATAGCAGCCCATGGTAGACCAGCGGAGGTGATAACAGCTCATCCTATAGCAGCGGAGGAGATAGCACCTCGTGTTAGAGCAGCGGAGGAGATAGCAGCTCATGAAAGAGCAGCGGAGGTGATAAGAACTCATTTTACAGCAGTGGAGGAGATAGCAGCTCATGGTAAAGCAGCGGAGGAGATAGCAGCTCATAATAGAGCAGCGGAGGAGATAGCAGCTCATGATAGAGCAGCGGAAGAGATAGCAGCTCATGAAAGAGCAACGGAGGTGATAACAGCTCATTTTACAGCAGCGGAGGAGATAGCAGCTCTTGATAGAGCAGCGGAGGAGATAGCAGCTCATAATAGAGCAGCGGAGGAGATAGCAGCTCATGGTAGAGCAGCGGAGGTGATAACAGCTCATCCTACAGCAGCGGAGGAGATAGCAGCTCATGATAGAGCAGCGGAGGAGAGAGCAGCTCATGATAGAGAAGCCGAGGAGATAGCAGCCCATGATAGAGCAGCGGAGGAGATAAAAGCTAATGATAGAGCAGCGAAGGAGATAGCAGCTCATGATAGAGCATCTGAGGATTTAGCATCTCAGAGCAGCGGATGAGGTAGCAGCTCTTGATAGACCAGCGGAGGAGATGCAGCTCATGATAGAGCAGCGGAAGAGATAGGAGCTCATGATAGAGCAGCGGAGGTGATAACAGCACATTGTACAGCAGCGGAGGAGATAGCAGCTCATGATAGAGTAGCGGAGGAGATAGCAGCTCATGATAGAGCAGCGGAGGAGATAGCAGCTCATAACAGAGCAGCGGAGGAGATAGCAGCTCATCCTAGAGCAGCGGAGGTAATAGTACCTCATCCTACATCATCGGAGGAGATAGCAGCTCATGATAGAGCAGCGGAGGAGATAGCAGCTCATAATTGAGCAGAGGAGGAGATAGCAGCTCCTGATAGAGCAGCGAAGGATTTACCATCTCATAGCAGCGGAGGAGGTAGAGGCTCATGATAGACCAGCGGAATAGATGCAGCTGATGATAGAGCAGCGGAAGAGATAGCAGCTGATAATAGAGAAGCGGAGGAGATAGCAGCTCATGGTAGAGCAGCGGAGGTGATAACAGCTCATCCTACAGCAGCGGAGGAGATAGCAGCTCATGATAGAGCAGCGGAGTAGATAGCAGCTCATGAAAGAGCAGCGGAGGTGATAACAACTCATTTTACAGGAGTGGAGTAGATATGAGCTCATGATAGAGCAGCGGAGGAGATAGCAGCTGATAATAGAGCCGCGGAGGAGATAGCAGCTCATGGTAGAGCAGCGGAGGTGATAACAGCTCATCCTACAGCAGCGGAGGAGATAGCAGCTCATGATAGAGCAGCGGAGGAGATAGCAGCTCATGAAAGAGCAGCGGAGGTGATAACAACTCATTTTACAGGAGTGGAGGAGATAGCAGCTCATGACAGAGCAGCGAAGGAGATAGCAGCTCATAATAGAGCAGCGGAGGAGATAGCAGCTCATGGTAGAGCAGCGGAGGTGATAACAGCTCATCTTACAGCAGCGGAGGAGATAGCAGCTCACGATAGAGCAGCGGAGGAGATAGCAGCTCATAATAGAGCAGCGGAGGATATAGCAGCTCATGATAGAGCAGCGGAGGAGATAGCAGCTCATGATAGAGCAGCGGAAGAAATAGCAGATCATGAAAGAGCAACGGAGGTGATAACAGCTCATTTTACAGCAGCGGAGGAGATAGCAGCTCATAATAGAGCAGCGGAGGAGATAACAGCTCATGATAGAGATGCTGATGAGATAGCAGCTAATGAGACAGCAGCGGAGGAGATAGCAGCTCATGATAGAGGAGCGGAGGAGTTAGCAGCTCATGGTAGAGCAGCAGGAAATAGCAGCTCATGATAGAGCAGCGGAAGAGGTAGCAGCTCATGATAGATTAGCGGAGGATGTAGCAGCTTATGGTAGAGCAGCGGAGGGGATAGCAGCTCATGATAAAACAGCGGAGGAGATAGCAGCTCATGATAGAGCAGCGGAGGAGATAGCAGCTCATGACATAGCAGCGGAGGAGATAGCAGCTCATGATAGAGCAACGGAGGATTTAGCAGCTCAGAGCAGAGGAGGAGGTAGCAGCTCATGATAGAGCAGCGGAAGAGATAGCAGCTCATGATAGAGCAGCGGAGGTGATGGAAGCTCATTGTACAGCAGCGGAGGAGATAGCAGCTCATGATAGAGCAGCGGAGGAGATAGCAGCTCATAATAGAGCAGCGGAGGAGATAGCAGCTCGTAATAGAGCAGCGGAGGAGGTAGCAGCTCATGATAGATAAGCGGAGGATGTAGTAGCTCAAGGTAGAGCAGCGGAGGAGATAGCAGCTCATGATAAAGCAGCGGAGGAGATAGCAGCTCATGATAGAGCAGCGGAGGAGATAAAAGCTAATGATAGAGCAGCGGAGGAGATAGCAGCTCATGATAGAGCAGCGGAGGATTTAGCATCACAGAGCAGCGGATGAGGTAGCAGCTCTTGATAGACCAGCGGAGGAGATGCAGCTCATGATAGAGCAGCGGAAGAGATAGGAGCTCATGATAGAGCAGCGGAAGAGATAGCAGCTCATGAAAGAGCAGCGGAGGTGATAATAGCTCATTGTACAGCAGCGGAGGAGATAGCAGCTCATGATAAAGCAGCGGAGGAGATAGCAGCTCATAATAGAGCAGCGGAGGAGATAGCAGCTCATCGTAGAGCAGCGGAGGTGATAGTAGCTCATCCTACATCAGCGGAGGAGATAGCAGCTCATGATAGAGCAGCGGAGGAGATAGCAGCTCATGATAGAGCAGCGGAGGAGATAGCAGCTCATAATAGAGCAGCGGAGGAGATAGCAGCCCATGGTAGACCAGCGGTGGTGATAACAGCTCATCCTACAGCAGCGGAGGAGATAGCACCTCATGATAGAGCAGCGGAGGTGATAAGAACTCATTTTAGAGCAGTGGAGGAGATAGCAGCTCATGATAGAGCAGCGGAGGAGATAGCAGCTCATAATAGAGCAGCGGAGGAGATAGCAGCTCATAATAGAGCAGAGGAGGATATAGCAGCTCATGATAGAGAAGCGGAGGAGATAGCAGCTCATGATAGAGCAGCGGATGAGATAGCAGCTCATGAAAGAGCAACGGAGGTGATAACAGCTCATTTTACAGCAGCGGAGGAGATAGCAGCTCTTGATAGAGCAGCGGAGGAGATAGCAGCTCATAATAGAGCAGCGGAGGAGATAGCAGCTCATGGTAGAGCAGCGGAGGTGATAACAGCTCATCCTACAGCAGCGGAGGAGATAGCAGCTCATGATAGAGCAGCGGAGGAGAGAGCAGCTCATGATAGAGAAGCCGAGGAGATAGCAGCCCATGATAGAGCAGCGGAGGAGGTAGCAGCTCATGATAGATAAGCGGAGGATGTAGTAGCTCATGGTAGAGCAGCGGAGGAGATAGCAGCTCATGATAAAGTATCGGAGGAGATAGCAGCTCATGATAGAGCAGCGGAGGAGATAAAAGCTAATGATAGAGCAGCGGAGAGATAGCAGCTCATGATAGAGCATCTGAGGATTTAGCATCTCAGAGCAGCGGATGAGGTAGCAGCTCTTGATAGACCAGCGGAGGAGATGCAGCTCATGATAGAGCAGCTGAAGAGATAGCTCATGATAGAGCAGCGGAAGAGATAGCAGCTCATGAAAGAGCAGCGGAGGTGATAACAGCTCATTGTACAGCAGCGGAGGAGATAGCAGCTCATGATAGAGCAGCGGAGGAGATAGCAGCTCATTATAGAGCAGCGGAGGAGATAGCAGCTCATCGTAGAGCAGCGGAGGTGATAGTAGCTCATCCTACATCAGCGGAGGAGATAGCAGCTCATGATAGAGCAGCGGAGGAGATAGCAGCTCATGATAGAGCAGCGGAGGAGATAGCAGCTCATAATAGAGCAGAGGAGGAGATAGCAGCCCATGGTAGACCAGCGGAGGTGATAACAGCTCATCCTACAGCAGCGGAGGAGATAGCACCTCATGATAGAGCAGCGGAGGAGTTAGCAGCTCATGAAAGAGCAGCGGAGGTGATAAGAACTCATTTTACAGCAGTGGAGGAGATAGCAGCTCATGACAGAGCAGCGAAGGAGATAGCAGCTCATAATAGAGCAGCGGAGGAGATAGCAGCTCATGGTAGAGCAGCGGAGGTGATAACAGCTCATCCTACAGCAGCGGAGGAGATAGCAGCTCACGATAGAGCAGCGGAGGAGATAGCAGCTCATAATAGAGCAGCGGAGGATATAGCAGCTCATGATAGAGCAGCGGAGGAGATAGCAGCTCATGATAGAGCAGCGGAAGAAATAGCAGATCATGAAAGAGCAACGGAGGTGATAACAGCTCATTTTACAGCAGCGGAGGAGATAGCAGCTCATAATAGAGCAGCGGAGGAGATAACAGCTCATGATAGAGATGCGGATGAGATAGCAGCTAATGAGACAGCAGCGGAGGAGATAGCAGCTCATGATAGAGGAGCGGAGGAGTTAGCAGCTCATGGTAGAGCAGCAGGAAATAGCAGCTCATGATAGAGCAGCGGAAGAGGTAGCAGCTCATGATAGATTAGCGGAGGATGTAGCAGCTTATGGTAGAGCAGCGGAGGGGATAGCAGCTCATGATAAAACAGCGGAGGAGATAGCAGCTCATGATAGAGCAGCGGAGGAGATAGCAGCTCATGACATAGCAGCGGAGGAGATAGCAGCTCATGATAGAGCAACGGAGGATTTAGCAGCTCAGAGCAGAGGAGGAGGTAGCAGCTCATGATAGAGCAGCGGAAGAGATAGCAGCTCATGATAGAGCAGCGGAGGTGATGGAAGCTCATTCTACAGCAGCGGAGGAGATAGCAGCTCATGATAGAGCAGCGGAGGAGATAGCAGCTCATAATAGAGCAGCGGAGGAGATAGCAGCTCGTAATAGAGCAGCGGAGGAGGTAGCAGCTCATGATAGATAAGCGGAGGATGTAGTAGCTCATGGTAGAGCAGCGGAGGAGATAGCAGCTCATGATAAAGCAGCGGAGGAGATAGCAGCTCATGATAGAGCAGCGGAGGAGATAAAAGCTAATGATAGAGCAGCGGAGGAGATAGCAGCTCATGATAGAGGAGCGGAGGATTTAGCATCACAGAGCAGCGGATGAGGTAGCAGCTCTTGATAGACCAGCGGAGGAGATGCAGCTCATGATAGAGCAGCGGAAGAGATAGGAGCTCATGATAGAGCAGCGGAAGAGATAGCAGCTCATGAAAGAGCAGCGGAGGTGATAACAGCTCATTGTACAGCAGCGGAGGAGATAGCAGCTCATGATAAAGCAGCGGAGGAGATAGCAGCTCATAATAGAGCAGCGGTGGAGATAGCAGCTCATCGTAGAGCAGCGGAGGTGATAGTAGCTCATCCTACATTGCGGAGGAGATAGCAGCTCATGATAGAGCAGCGGAGGAGATAGCAGCTCATGATAGAGCAGCGGAGGAGATAGCAGCTCATAATAGAGCAGCGGAGGAGATAGCAGCCCATGGTAGACCTGCGGTGGTGATAACAGCTCATCCTACAGCAGCGGAGGAGATAGCACCTCATGATAGAGCAGCGGAGGTGATAAGAACTCATTTTAGAGCAGTGGAGGAGATAGCAGCTCATGATAGAGCAGCGGAGGAGATAGCAGCTCATAATAGAGCAGCGGAGGAGATAGCAGCTCATAATAGAGCAAAGGAGGATATAGCAGCTCATGATAGAGAAGCGGAGGAGATAGCAGCTCATGATAGAGCAGCGGATGAGATAGCAGCTCATGAAAGAGCAACGGAGGTGATAACAGCTCATTTTACAGCAGCGGAGGAGATAGCAGCTCTTGATAGAGCAGCGGAGGAGATAGCAGCTCATAATAGAGCAGCGGAGGAGATAGCAGCTCATGGTAGAGCAGCGGAGGTGATAACAGCTCATTCTACAGCAGCGGAGGAGATAGCACCTCATGATAGAGCAGCGGAGGAGAGAGCAGCTCATGATAGAGAAGCCGAGGAGATAGCAGCCCATGATAGAGCAGCGGAGGAGGTAGCAGCTCATGATAGATAAGCGGAGGATGTAGTAGCTCATGGTAGAGCAGCGGAGGAGATAGCAGCTCATGATAAAGTATCGGAGGAGATAGCAGCTCATGATAGAGCAGCGGAGGAGATAGCAGCTCATGATAGAGCAGCGGAGGAGATAGCAGCTCATTATAGAGCAGCGGAGGAGATAGCAGCTCATCGTAGAGCAGCGGAGGTGATAGTAGCTCATCCTACATCAGCGGAGGAGATAGCAGCTCATGATAGAGCAGCGGAGGAGATAGCAGCTCATGATAGAGCAGCGGAGGAGATAGCAGCTCATAATAGAGCAGAGGAGGAGATAGCAGCCCATGGTAGACCAGCGGAGGTGATAACAGCTCATCCTACAGCAGCGGAGGAGATAGCACCTCATGATAGAGCAGCGGAGGAGTTAGCAGCTCATGAAAGAGCAGCGGAGGTGATAAGAACTCATTTTACAGCAGTGGAGGAGATAGCAGCTCATGATAGAGCAGCGGAGGAGATAGCAGCTCATAATAGAGCAGCGGAGGAGATATCAGCTCATGAAAGAGCAGCGGAAGAGATGGCAGCTCATGAAAGAGCAACGGAGGTGATAACAGCTCATTTTACAGCAGCGGAGGAGATAGCAGCTCTTGATAGAGCAGCGGAGGAGATAGCAGCTCATAATAGAGCAGCGGAGGAGATAGCAGCTTATGGTAGAGCAGCGGAGGTGATAACAGCTCATCCTACAGCAGCGGAGGAGATAGCAGCTCATGATAGAGCAGCGGAGGAGAGAGCAGCTCATGATAGAGAAGCCGAGGAGATAGCAGCCCATGATAGAGCAGCGGAGGAGATAAAAGCTAATGATAGAGCAGCGAAGGAGATAGCAGCTCATGATAGAGCATCTGAGGATTTAGCATCTCAGAGCAGCGGATGAGGTAGCAGCTCTTGATAGACCAGCGGAGGAGATGCAGCTCATGATAGAGCAGCGGAAGAGATAGGAGCTCATGATAGAGCAGCGGAAGAGATAGCAGCTCATGAAAGATCAGCGGAGGTGATAACAGCTCATTGTACAGCAGCGGAGGAGATATCAGCTCATGATAGAGTAGCGGAGGAGATAGCAGCTCATGATAGAGCAGCGGAGGAGATAGCAGCTCATAATAGAGCAACGGAGGAGATAGCAGCTCATCGTAGAGCAGCGGAGGTAATAGTAGCTCATCCTACATCATCGGAGGAGATAGCAGCTCATGATAGAGCAGCGGAGGAGATAGCAGCTCATAATTGAGCAGAGGAGGAGATAGCAGCTCATGATAGAGCAGCGAAGGATTTACCATCTCAGAACAGCGGAGGAGGTAGCAGCTCATGATAGACCAGCGGAATAGATGCAGCTCATGATAGAGCAGCGGAAGAGATAGCAGCTCATGATAGAGCAGCGGAAGAGATAGCAGCTCATGAAAGAGCAGCGGAGTTGATAACAACTCATTTTACAGCAGTGGAGGAGATAGCAGCTCATGATAGAGCAGCGGAGGAGATAGCAGCTCATAATAGAGAAGCGGAGGAGATAGCAGCTCATGGTAGAGCAGCGGAGGTGATAACAGCTCATCCTACAGCAGCGGAGGAGATAGCAGCTCATGATAGAGCAGCGGAGTAGATAGCAGCTCATGAAAGAGCAGCGGAGGTGATAACAACTCATTTTACAGGAGTGGAGTAGATATGAGCTCATGATAGAGCAGCGGAGGAGATAGCAGCTGATAATAGAGCAGCGGAGGAGATAGCAGCTCATGGTAGAGCAGCGGAGGTGATAACAGCTCATCCTACAGCAGCGGAGGAGATAGCAGCTCATGATAGAGCAGCGGAGGAGATAGCAGTTCATGAAAGAGCAGCGGAGGTGATAACAACTCATTTTACAGGAGTGGAGGAGGTAGCAGCTCATGACAGAGCAGCGTGGAGATAGCAGCTCATAATAGAGCAGCGGAGGAGATAGCAGCTCATGATAGAGGAGCGGAAGAGATAGGAGCTCATGATAGAGCAGCGGAAGAGATAGCAGCTCATGAAAGAGCAGCGGAGGTGATAACAGCTCATTGTACAGCAGCGGAGGAGATAGCAGCTCATGATAAAGCAGCGGAGGAGATAGCAGCTCATAATAGAGCAGCGGAGGAGATAGCAGCTCATCGTAGAGCAGCGGAGGTGATAGTAGCTCATCCTACATCAGCGGAGGCGATAGCAGCTCATGATAGAGCAGCGGAGGAGATAGCAGCTCATGATAGAGCAGCGGAGGAGATAGCAGCTCATAATAGAGCAGCGGAGGAGATAGCAGCCCATGGTAGACCAGCGGTGGTGATAACAGCTCATCCTACAGCAGCGGAGGAGATAGCACCTCATGATAGAGCAGCGGAGGTGATAAGAACTCATTTTAGAGCAGTGGAGGAGATAGCAGCTCATGATAGAGCAGCGGAGGAGATAGCAGCTCATAATAGAGCAGCGGAGGAGATAGCAGCTCATAATAGAGCAGAGGAGGATATAGCAGCTCATGATAGAGAAGCGGAGGAGATAGCAGCTCATGATAGAGCAGCGGATGAGATAGCAGCTCATGAATGAGCAACGGAGGTGATAACAGCTCATTTTACAGCAGCGGAGGAGATAGCAGCTCTTGATAGAGCAGCGGAGGAGATAGCAGCTCATAATAGAGCAGCGGAGGAGATAGCAGCTCATGGTAGAGCAGCGGAGGTGATAACAGCTCATCCTACAGCAGCGGCGGAGATAGCAGCTCATGATAGAGCAGCGGAGGATAGAGCAGCTCATGATAGAGAAGCCGAGGAGATAGCAGCCCATGATAGAGCAGCGGAGGAGGTAGCAGCTCATGATAGATAAGCGGAGGATGTAGTGGCTCATGGTAGAGCAGCGGAGGAGATAGCAGCTCATGATAAAGTATCGGAGGAGATAGCAGCTCATGATAAGTAGTATGGTTTTGTCAGTGACGTCACGGAGGAGCGGAGGAGCAGCTGACCACTGTCCACTCGGGAGGAGCAGCTGTCCACTCGGAGGAGCGGAGGAGCAGCTGACCACTGACCACTGACCACTGACTACTGACCACTGCCCTTTGGTCACCTGGGTGCTAGCGCCCTTATTGATCATAGCTCTATTAACAATCTGGGTGCTAGTGCCCTTTGCGCCACCTGTGTAGAACAACGGCCTAAGTGTTTAACTATTGGTAATATTGGTAATATTGGTAATATTGGTAATTATTTGTGATATTATAATATTTGTGGGCTTGGTAAATATTTGCGAGTTTGTAATATTTGCATGTCTCGCTATCGTAGCGGGGGGTCCAGATGCTGTCTGCAGCCTCGCGTGGCAGCCGCTCGTACGAGAATAACCCAGCTTAGCGCAGCGGTGGTCCTGCTTACACGCAATCGTCTTACATATGCATGTGTCGATGTTGCCGCACATGTCTAATTATTTGTGATATAATATTATATTAGTAGTATAGGAACCTTTATACAGCGGCGACGCCGGACGACGCCTCTTCCAGACGCCTAGTTAGGCCCTTTGATCCGGAACGTCATGGTAGTCGATTCGAATAATGTAATTACGCCTTTATACACTAAGCTATTCCCGATTCATCCTGACGCATAGTTAGGCCGCTTGATCCGATCTAGTTAGGCCCTTTGATCCGGAACGTCATGGGAGTCGATTCGAGCAATGTAGTTGTGACCTTATACACTATGCTATTCCCGATTCATCTCGACACCTGTTATTAGGCCCTTTGGACCGAGGAGACGTTATGGACGTCATGGTAGTCATTTCGAACAATGTAGTTACGCCTTTTAGCACTATGTTATCCATATTCATCCCGACACCTGTTATTAGACCCTTTGGACCAAGGAGACGTTAGGGACGTCATGGTAGTCATTTCGAACAATGTAGTTACGCCATTTAGCACTATGTTATCCATATTCATCCCAAAGACTGTAATTAGGCACTTTGGACCAAGGAGGCGTTATGGACGTTAGGGTAGTCGATTCGAACAATGTAGTTACGCCTTTTCGCACTATGTTATCCATATTCATCCCAAAGACTGTAATTAGGCCCTTTGGACCAAGGAGGCGTTTTCGGACGTCACGGTAGTCGTTTCGAACAATGTAGTTACGCCCTTTCGCACTATGTTATCCATATTCATCCCGACACCTGTTATTAGGCCCTTTGGATAGTTCAGAGTATGGGATACTATTGCTTCTTCTAAATGATACTTAGTTTTTATTTTTTATATTATTATTATTATTATTATTGTAAAGTTATTATTAATTACATCATTATTAGTGAATAACAGAGTTTAATGACAGCTGCATACGTAATTTAAGATTATTTAATACTATATTTAGCACTGTTTTCAAACTAAAATTAAGAAAAGTAGAATAGGCATACATATGGACCTACGCAAAGCGTAGTGTAAAAGGTGGACCTATGCAAAGCGTTTATAATGTGAAAGTGTACGTGTGGCCTCATCAATTCATATATAAGGAATGATACGTGCGAAGCTCAACAACAGTATGTCTTCTCAAGAACTAGTACGTCAACTATGGGAGGAGATCCCGGACTCCGCGTTTGCAGAGATTATAATCCCAGACATGGAACCTGCGGTCATGGAAAGCTCATATACCATCAACGTTTACGATATTGGCGGTACTAAACTACGTACACAACAACATACAGTAACATTTATCACAGTCTATAGTGTTAATCAACAACACGAAGCAAAGGTTCAACTGTATCCATGTGGAAGACCGGAAGTATACTTTCTTGAAGATGCAAGACACGACGATCAATTCCATTATGAAACATGTAGCGGCGAAGAACATATAACAGCATGTAAAAATGCAGAGTTAACATCGACTGTAGAAGTCTGGGGGAGGAACTGCTCACGCGACTGCAAAGTCTTTATCAAGCAATGTCAGAAGGTATGTACATATTTTTTTATTGAAGTCACAGATTTTTATTATAGAGGTCTATCATAATTTTATTTTTATTATTATTTATTTTATTTTATTATTTTCCTTAAAGTTTTTTTTTTCTCAGAATTTTTATGTTATGATAAATCAGAGCTTTATTCACTGATGTATGCAAATTCTTCGAAGTCGTTACCAATCATCCTCTCACATCAACATTTATCATATGATTTTGGTTTTACTATGTTTCAGTCTTTGAGGTTCTCCTCAGTTTTCAGAGTTTTATTCACTGATGTATGAAAATTTTTCGAAGTCGGTACTATCACATCTACATTTGTCACACGATTCTTGTTTTCCTTTGTTTCAGATCACTGAGAAGATGTTGTGGAAATTTAAACAAGAAGTGTTATGTAGAGACGATGACGAAGAATATGAAGCGTAAGATTTTTTTAAAAAGTATTATGTATACAAAGTAAGAAATAAATGTGTGATATAAAGGAAACCGGCGTATAAATCATTTCAAACCGAGCTCTTCCATTTTATGAATGAAAAAGTTCGGGTCATAACCTTAACCAAAACCCTTACTCCCATAATTCCAACACATGTCATAGACCACAAGCATGCTCTATCTATTTTTTACAGGAAGCCGTTCGCCCTTGGAAGGATTGTGTAAATAACAAACAGACAATTTTATGAATGAATTTATTTCAACTCATGATTACAAAACTCTTTAAAATTATACCGTGCTTGCATCCAGAGTCTAAGCACCATTACATTCTGTAGGGCACAGTTCATATTAGAGTCATTATGAAAAAGACATTTGGTTTCACAGTCTCTTAATTTGTCCAGCTTCGGTACACCAAGTTCGTCCATGTTTATAACGGACCTCTGCAGTAGTTTTTCAAAAAATCTCGCCTTTTCTAGTCCCTTAGAATAAAGTCTGTCTTCACACTGTAATACACTATCAAGAACAGGTTTCAACTCGTCGTAAGGTAAGTATTCACTCTGCCACGGTATCCCATGCAGATACGATTCCGTATACCACTGGGATTTTACATCTGGATATACGTCTTTAGGCGGTCGCAGCACGAAATGTCCCATTCCGCCATCTTGTGATAATACAGCCACCTCTTTAGCCACGAATTCCTTGCAAGTTGACTGATAGCCCTGAACATCCAATATGATGAATTTCTCACACGACATTGGTGATGATGTTGGTCAGAGCAGTATACTCTACACAATGAGCGTGCAGGATTAAACAGTAGACCTTTGTGTTTGCAGGAATGTTGTTTGCTGCAGAAATTTCAACTCTGGTAGTACAGGTCCCCGATTTAAGATCTTCGTTCTGCTTGCTGCAATCGATCACAAAGACTGGTGTGTGTTTTATGAAATCGCTCCTTTTAAGCAGCGGACAATATTTGCAGATGTTATATTTCACCATGCAGGAGGTCAGTATCGGCGCGAATGTATTTTTAAAAGTTTACAGGAATAACAGTTTTTTATCATTGGGTTTGGTCCATCGAAATAACAATCAACGTAATGATTCTCACACCTCAAACACTGCTTTATAATTTCAAGCTCTTTTACATTTTCTGGAAGTCTATCATAAACCCTATAAATAGTCCCAGCCGCGCATTCGGATAGAAACTCAGGATGCAACAATGCCAATTCTTCATCTGTGTGACTGATCAAGTGCATATTATGAAAGAACTTTATGATCGACCTCCACATCATATGCTCCATGACTAAAGGAGTGATGAAACCCACCCTTTTCTTTATAGGTATAGTTGATATTATCCAGACGAACTCTATCGGTGAAACAAGACACTACACATCTTGTGGGATTGGGTTCGAGGTTTAGTTGAGCATTGCAGTTTATACGGTGGATGGCACAACCTTTGCATTATTTTGAAGAAATAATATCTGAACCGCGAGACTGGAGAGTGAGCGAGATGGAAAGAGGATCACTCCGACAGCACATCTGTTTCCTTAGCACAAAAAAACTTTTCATATTGTACAAATTTAATTTATCTCTTCCCGCACATGTAAGCATACTACTTAGTAATGGTAACGTTTTTCTTCTTCAACATATATCATAACCATTTCTAGGATATTACAGATTCACAGATCCACTTATACTTTGATACTCCGTGATTTAATTACCATTATTATATCCGGTGACGAGTACAGGTTATGAAGCTCGTAAGCAATTTCGCGTTTGCTCATTGTATCACGCCGCTTTCTCTTAACTCTGTTATAATCTCCAATATTTCGTTGTTATGCGAGTGATTCCACGCCTCAGATGATGCCACCAACAAACGAAGTCTATGAACCAACTCATTCGGGTCATCCCAATACTTATAGTCTATTTTGTGATTTGCATGTAAGTCTTTCCACATGCCTGTACGGTGCGACGAAGCCTCATCGGTCAGGTCATCCCAATACTTATAGTCTATTTTGTGATTTGCATGTAAGTCTTTCCACATGCCTGTACGGTGCGACGAAGCCTCATCGGATGCATCTGAATATCGATCCTCCTCCTCTTCCGGAAATGAGTCTGAACATTGTTCATCCTCCTCTTCCTCTTCCTCCTCCTCCTCCTCCTCCTCCTCTTCATCTTCTTCTTCTTTACCCTCCTTTTCCGGAAATAATTTTTTAATGATGTAATGATATTTTTGAGTATTGACTCTACGTACGTTTTCGCTCTCGTCATAATTTTCTTTGTGAGCGCTAGTCTTCTCCAAAATCTCCTTATACGTGGTTAAGTCATGACGGCTGTATAAATCTTTATTTGGTTTACTTTTCGTTAGTAGTTCAAGTAGTCCAGGACGAGCGATATACCCCTCGTTACCAATATAAATGTTGTCGTTTTTAATGGTGACGGGAGATTTACCAATGGTGAATACCTGCCTATCAGGATTCCATTTTATTCCATAAACGTCATTAATATTTCTCGGTTTAAGCTCAACGAGTTTCTGGATGTAAGGTGCAGACACTCGCCCGTATAATTTTTCTAGCATATATTTATAATGCTTCGGAGGAATTTGATCAGAGGGCTGATATGATCCATATTCCATTTCAGGATCCCGTGATAGATGCTGATTTTTGTCTTTATTCAAGTTCACGATTTCTTCCAAGGGGCAGGTTATCGGATTTACAATATTGCTAATCTCATGTTTCGACTGAAGCTCGGGTTTTCTTAATGTTAAATATTTTTTTCTTATAGAATTGTCATATATCACATTGTCTGACGTTATATGTTTATCTTGTACTCGTGGGAAGAGTTTATGTACACTTATCAAATGCTTCTTCAGACCTGTAGTATTATGATCTTTCATTTTTATTTCAACTTTCTTATGCTTTGACTTTCTGCAAAGTTTGCATATACCATAAGGTTGCTCACATCCATCAAATAACTCGAAAAAATCATCATATTTACTGTTTGACAGTTTCGATTGGGCGCATACATCATCATTACTTTGATCAGAAATGTTCTCGTCACTCATTTCGTAACCTCGCCTTCGCAGCATCAAAGACGAGAAGCAACTAACTATATTTGACATACATCAATTATTTATAAAGTTAAGGTAAAACTTGTGGTCTCGGTCTCGGTCTCGGTCTCGGTCTCGGTCTCGGTCTCGGTCTCGGTCTCGGTCTCGGTCTCGGTCTCGGTCTCGGTCTCGGTCTCGGTCTCGGTCTCGGTCTCGGTCTCGGTCTCGGCCTCGCTCTCGGCCTCGGTCTCGGTCTCGGTCTCGGTCTCGGTCTCGGTCTCGGTCTCGGTCTCGGTCTCGGTCTCGGTCTAGGTCTCGGTCTCGGTCTTATGTATTTACCATACATCATCTCTTTATTGCTAAAACTCGTGGGGTCTAACAAAAAAGATAATTTTTAATCACATCTTACACATAATACATGTTTCGTCAGAACTCTCTGACAGCTGGTAGGTCTAGGTCTCGTTCTCGCAAGACATCATCCTTTTGGAAGAACTTCTTATACGATTTTTGCGATGTTATAATCACACGCAAAGGAGCGCATTAATAGTTTTCTTCGTGATGACACGGGTGGTATGTGGGTGGGTTGGTCACTAACATTCACTTTTAGTGATCTTGGTCACTAACATTCATTCATTGTCATCCTCCCGCATCCTACCTTGTGTTGCGGGGTCTGCTCCTGTATTGCGGGGTTGCATCAGTATCCCACCTTAGGAGTCAATGGCTGTATTGCGGGGTTGCGTCAGTATCCCACCTTAGGAGTCAATGATAAAACGGGCCAAGGAACTTAAACTTTTCATCAGTGTAGAAATAATTTTAAAATATCCTGCTAACCTAACCTAACCTAACATGACCTAAACTAGCCTATCCTAACCTAACCAAAGCTGTGATATAATATATCTTCCACTATAAGTTGGGTTATGAATAATTGGTGATGGATACAATAAAAAGAAGAGATATAAACCAATGTACAGGTTTTTATGTTCCATATATACATGTCCTAGTCAGATAGAATATTCATAGTGATGACTTATGAAATTTTAGAGTCTGCAAACCTGAGCCGTCTGTTTTATATAGTTTCTCGTTATAATATGTCTCACATCATTCCAATTCCTTAAGCAGACATGTCTATAATGGCTATATTGTTGTTCTTGTTCTGGTTCTTGTGGTTAGTTTTACCCAGTTCAGACTGATATTGACCAGCCCCAGACTGATATTGACCAGCCCCAGACTGATATTGACCAGCCCCAGACCGATATTGACCAACACCAGACAGATTTTTCACTAACATTCATTATCGTCATCCTTTAAGTGATTTTCCATAGTTCATATGGAAAATGAGGATGACAATGAATGTTAGTGAAAAATCTTTCTGGTGTTGGTCAATATCAGTCTGGGGCTGGTCAATATCAGTCTGGGGCTGGTCAATATCAGTCTGAACTGGGTAAAACTAACCACAAGAACCAGAACAAGAACAACAATATAGCCATTATAGACATGTCTGCTTAAGGAATTGGAATGATGTGAGACATATTATAACGAGAAACTAAATAAAACAGACGGCTCAGGTTTGCAGACTCTAAAATTTCATAAGTCATCACTATGAATATTCTATCTGACTAGGACATGTATATATGGAACATAAAAACCTGTACATTGGTTTATATCTCTTCTTTTTATTGTATCCATCACCAATTATTCATAACCCAACTTATAGTGGAAGATATATTATATCACAGCTTTGGTTAGGTTAGGATAGGCTAGTTTAGGTCATGTTAGGTTAGGTTAGGTTAGCAGGATATTTTAAAATTATTTCTACATTGATGAAAAGTTTAAGTTCCTTGGCCCGTTTTATCATTGACTCCTAAGGTGGGATACTGACGCAACCCCGCAATACAGCCATTGACTCCTAAGGTGGGATACTGATGCAACCCCGCAATACAGGAGCAGACCCCGCAACACAAGGTAGGATGCGGGAGGATGACAATGAATGAATGTTAGTGACCAAGATCACTAAAAGTGAATGTTAGTGACCAACCCACCCACATACCACCCGTGTCATCACGAAGAAAACTATTAATGCGCTCCTTTGCGTGTGATTATAACATCGCAAAAATCGTATAAGAAGTTCTTCCAAAAGGATGATGTCTTGCGAGAACGAGACCTAGACCTACCAGCTGTCAGAGAGTTCTGACGAAACATGTATTATGTGTAAGATGTGATTAAAAATTATCTTTTTTGTTAGACCCCACGAGTTTTAGCAATAAAGAGATGATGTATGGTAAATACATAAGACCGAGACCGAGACCTAGACCGAGACCGAGACCGAGACCGAGACCGAGACCGAGACCGAGACCGAGACCGAGGCCGAGAGCGAGGCCGAGACCGAGACCGAGACCGAGACCGAGACCACAAGTTTTACCTTAACTTTATAAATAATTGATGTATGTCAAATATAGTTAGTTGCTTCTCGTCTTTGATGCTGCGAAGGCGAGGTTACGAAATGAGTGACGAGAACATTTCTGATCAAAGTAATGATGATGTATGCGCCCAATCGAAACTGTCAAACAGTAAATATGATGATTTTTTCGAGTTATTTGATGGATGTGAGCAACCTTATGGTATATGCAAACTTTGCAGAAAGTCAAAGCATAAGAAAGTTGAAATAAAAATGAAAGATCATAATACTACAGGTCTGAAGAAGCATTTGATAAGTGTACATAAACTCTTCCCACGAGTACAAGATAAACATATAACGTCAGACAATGTGATATATGACAATTCTATAAGAA
The DNA here is from genome assembly GCA_964059195.1 of Ectobius pallidus. Classification (NCBI taxonomy): domain Eukaryota; kingdom Metazoa; phylum Arthropoda; class Insecta; order Blattodea; family Ectobiidae; genus Ectobius; species Ectobius pallidus. The sequence goes on from CAXKWD010000012.1 coordinate 21,585,674, forward strand.
AAAAATATTTAACATTAAGAAAACCCGAGCTTCAGTCGAAACATGAGATTAGCAATATTGTAAATCCGATAACCTGCCCCTTGGAAGAAATCGTGAACTTGAATAAAGACAAAAATCAGCATCTATCACGGGATCCTGAAATGGAATATGGATCATATCAGCCCTCTGATCAAATTCCTCCGAAGCATTATAAATATATGCTAGAAAAATTATACGGGCGAGTGTCTGCACCTTACATCCAGAAACTCGTTGAGCTTAAACCGAGAAATATTAATGACGTTTATGGAATAAAATGGAATCCTGATAGGCAGGTATTCACCATTGGTAAATCTCCCGTCACCATTAAAAACGACAACATTTATATTGGTAACGAGGGGTATATCGCTCGTCCTGGACTACTTGAACTACTAACGAAAAGTAAACCAAATAAAGATTTATACAGCCGTCATGACTTAACCACGTATAAGGAGATTTTGGAGAAGACTAGCGCTCACAAAGAAAATTATGACGAGAGCGAAAACGTACGTAGAGTCAATACTCAAAAATATCATTACATCATTAAAAAATTATTTCCGGAAAAGGAGGGTAAAGAAGAAGAAGATGAAGAGGAGGAGGAGGAGGAGGAGGAAGAGGAAGAGGAGGATGAACAATGTTCAGACTCATTTCCGGAAGAGGAGGAGGATCGATATTCAGATGCATCCGATGAGGCTTCGTCGCACCGTACAGGCATGTGGAAAGACTTACATGCAAATCACAAAATAGACTATAAGTATTGGGATGACCTGACCGATGAGGCTTCGTCGCACCGTACAGGCATGTGGAAAGACTTACATGCAAATCACAAAATAGACTATAAGTATTGGGATGACCCGAATGAGTTGGTTCATAGACTTCGTTTGTTGGTGGCATCATCTGAGGCGTGGAATCACTCGCATAACAACGAAATATTGGAGATTATAACAGAGTTAAGAGAAAGCGGCGTGATACAATGAGCAAACGCGAAATTGCTTACGAGCTTCATAACCTGTACTCGTCACCGGATATAATAATGGTAATTAAATCACGGAGGATGAAATGGATATTTACTAACACATCAACAATAAAGTATCACGATATGGCCTCAAAGTATAAGTGGATCTGTGAATCTGTAATATCCTAGAAATGGTTATGATATATGTTGAAGAAGAAAAACGTTACCATTACTAAGTAGTATGCTTACATGTGCGGGAAGAGATAAATTAAATTTGTACAATATGAAAAGTTTTTTTGTGCTAAGGAAACAGATGTGCTGTCGGAGTGATCCTCTTTCCATCTCGCTCACTCTCCAGTCTCGCGGTTCAGATATTATTTCTTCAAAATAATGCAAAGGTTGTGCCATCCACCGTATAAACTGCAATGCTCAACTAAACCTCGAACCCAATCCCACAAGATGTGTAGTGTCTTGTTTCACCGATAGAGTTCGTCTGGATAATATCAACTATACCTATAAAGAAAAGGGTGGGTTTCATCACTCCTTTAGTCATGGAGCATATGATGTGGAGGTCGATCATAAAGTTCTTTCATAATATGCACTTGATCAGTCACACAGATGAAGAATTGGCATTGTTGCATCCTGAGTTTCTATCCGAATGCGCGGCTGGGACTATTTATAGGGTTTATGATAGACTTCCAGAAAATGTAAAAGAGCTTGAAATTATAAAGCAGTGTTTGAGGTGTGAGAATCATTACGTTGATTGTTATTTCGATGGACCAAACCCAATGATAAAAAACTGTTATTCCTGTAAACTTTTAAAAATACATTCGCGCCGATACTGACCTCCTGCATGGTGAAATATAACATCTGCAAATATTGTCCGCTGCTTAAAAGGAGCGATTTCATAAAACACACACCAGTCTTTGTGATCGATTGCAGCAAGCAGAACGAAGATCTTAAATCGGGGACCTGTACTACCAGAGTTGAAATTTCTGCAGCAAACAACATTCCTGCAAACACAAAGGTCTACTGTTTAATCCTGCACGCTCATTGTGTAGAGTATACTGCTCTGACCAACATCATCACCAATGTCGTGTGAGAAATTCATCATATTGGATGTTCAGGGCTATCAGTCAACTTGCAAGGAATTCGTGGCTAAAGAGGTGGCTGTATTATCACAAGATGGCGGAATGGGACATTTCGTGCTGCGACCGCCTAAAGACGTATATCCAGATGTAAAATCCCAGTGGTATACGGAATCGTATCTGCATGGGATACCGTGGCAGAGTGGATACTTACCTTACGACGAGTTGAAACCTGTTCTTGATAGTGTATTACAGTGTGAAGACAGACTTTATTCTAAGGGACTAGAAAAGGCGAGATTTTTTGAAAAACTACTGCAGAGGTCCGTTATAAACATGGACGAACTTGGTGTACCGAAGCTGGACAAATTAAGAGACTGTGAAACCAAATGTCTTTTTCATAATGACTCTAATATGAACTGTGCCCTACAGAATGTAATGGTGCTTAGACTCTGGATGCAAGCACGGTATAATTTTAAAGAGTTTTGTAATCATGAGTTGAAATAAATTCATTCATAAAATTGTCTGTTTGTTATTTACACAATCCTTCCAAGGGCGAACGGCTTCCTGTAAAAAATAGATAGAGCATGCTTGTGGTCTATGACATGTGTTGGAATTATGGGAGTAAGGGTTTTGGTTAAGGTTATGACCCGAACTTTTTCATTCATAAAATGGAAGAGCTCGGTTTGAAATGATTTATACGCCGGTTTCCTTTATATCACACATTTATTTCTTACTTTGTATACATAATACTTTTTAAAAAAATCTTACGCTTCATATTCTTCGTCATCGTCTCTACATAACACTTCTTGTTTAAATTTCCACAACATCTTCTCAGTGATCTGAAACAAAGGAAAACAAGAATCGTGTGACAAATGTAGATGTGATAGTACCGACTTCGAAAAATTTTCATACATCAGTGAATAAAACTCTGAAAACTGAGGAGAACCTCAAAGACTGAAACATAGTAAAACCAAAATCATATGATAAATGTTGATGTGAGAGGATGATTGGTAACGACTTCGAAGAATTTGCATACATCAGTGAATAAAGCTCTGATTTATCATAACATAAAAATTCTGAGAAAAAAAAAACTTTAAGGAAAATAATAAAATAAAATAAATAATAATAAAAATAAAATTATGATAGACCTCTATAATAAAAATCTGTGACTTCAATAAAAAAATATGTACATACCTTCTGACATTGCTTGATAAAGACTTTGCAGTCGCGTGAGCAGTTCCTCCCCCAGACTTCTACAGTCGATGTTAACTCTGCATTTTTACATGCTGTTATATGTTCTTCGCCGCTACATGTTTCATAATGGAATTGATCGTCGTGTCTTGCATCTTCAAGAAAGTATACTTCCGGTCTTCCACATGGATACAGTTGAACCTTTGCTTCGTGTTGTTGATTAACACTATAGACTGTGATAAATGTTACTGTATGTTGTTGTGTACGTAGTTTAGTACCGCCAATATCGTAAACGTTGATGGTATATGAGCTTTCCATGACCGCAGGTTCCATGTCTGGGATTATAATCTCTGCAAACGCGGAGTCCGGGATCTCCTCCCATAGTTGACGTACTAGTTCTTGAGAAGACATACTGTTGTTGAGCTTCGCACGTATCATTCCTTATATATGAATTGATGAGGCCACACGTACACTTTCACATTATAAACGCTTTGCATAGGTCCACCTTTTACACTACGCTTTGCGTAGGTCCATATGTATGCCTATTCTACTTTTCTTAATTTTAGTTTGAAAACAGTGCTAAATATAGTATTAAATAATCTTAAATTACGTATGCAGCTGTCATTAAACTCTGTTATTCACTAATAATGATGTAATTAATAATAACTTTACAATAATAATAATAATAATAATATAAAAAATAAAAACTAAGTATCATTTAGAAGAAGCAATAGTATCCCATACTCTGAACTATCCAAAGGGCCTAATAACAGGTGTCGGGATGAATATGGATAACATAGTGCGAAAGGGCGTAACTACATTGTTCGAAACGACTACCGTGACGTCCGAAAACGCCTCCTTGGTCCAAAGGGCCTAATTACAGTCTTTGGGATGAATATGGATAACATAGTGCGAAAAGGCGTAACTACATTGTTCGAATCGACTACCCTAACGTCCATAACGCCTCCTTGGTCCAAAGTGCCTAATTACAGTCTTTGGGATGAATATGGATAACATAGTGCTAAATGGCGTAACTACATTGTTCGAAATGACTACCATGACGTCCCTAACGTCTCCTTGGTCCAAAGGGTCTAATAACAGGTGTCGGGATGAATATGGATAACATAGTGCTAAAAGGCGTAACTACATTGTTCGAAATGACTACCATGACGTCCATAACGTCTCCTCGGTCCAAAGGGCCTAATAACAGGTGTCGAGATGAATCGGGAATAGCATAGTGTATAAGGTCACAACTACATTGCTCGAATCGACTCCCATGACGTTCCGGATCAAAGGGCCTAACTAGATCGGATCAAGCGGCCTAACTATGCGTCAGGATGAATCGGGAATAGCTTAGTGTATAAAGGCGTAATTACATTATTCGAATCGACTACCATGACGTTCCGGATCAAAGGGCCTAACTAGGCGTCTGGAAGAGGCGTCGTCCGGCGTCGCCGCTGTATAAAGGTTCCTATACTACTAATATAATATTATATCACAAATAATTAGACATGTGCGGCAACATCGACACATGCATATGTAAGACGATTGCGTGTAAGCAGGACCACCGCTGCGCTAAGCTGGGTTATTCTCGTACGAGCGGCTGCCACGCGAGGCTGCAGACAGCATCTGGACCCCCCGCTACGATAGCGAGACATGCAAATATTACAAACTCGCAAATATTTACCAAGCCCACAAATATTATAATATCACAAATAATTACCAATATTACCAATATTACCAATATTACCAATAGTTAAACACTTAGGCCGTTGTTCTACACAGGTGGCGCAAAGGGCACTAGCACCCAGATTGTTAATAGAGCTATGATCAATAAGGGCGCTAGCACCCAGGTGACCAAAGGGCAGTGGTCAGTAGTCAGTGGTCAGTGGTCAGTGGTCAGCTGCTCCTCCGCTCCTCCGAGTGGACAGCTGCTCCTCCCGAGTGGACAGTGGTCAGCTGCTCCTCCGCTCCTCCGTGACGTCACTGACAAAACCATACTACTATGATAGAGCAGCGGAGGAGATAAAAGCTAATGATAGAGCAGCGGAGAGATAGCAGCTCATGATAGAGCATCTGAGGATTTAGCATCTCAGAGCAGCAAATGAGGTAGCAGCTCTTGATAGACCAGCGGAGGAGATGCAGCTCATGATAGAGCAGCTGAAGAGATAGCTCATGATAGAGCAGCGGAAGAGATAGCAGCTCATGAAAGAGCAGCGGAGGTGATAACAGCTCATTGTACAGCAGCGGAGGAGATAGCAGCTCATGATAGAGCAGCGGAGGAGATAGCAGCTCATGATAGAGCAGCGGAGGAGATAGCAGCTCATTATAGAGCAGCGGAGGAGATAGCAGCTCATCGTAGAGCAGCGGAGGTGATAGTAGCTCATCCTACATCAGCGGAGGAGATAGCAGCTCATGATAGAGCAGCGGAGGAGATAGCAGCTCATGATAGAGCAGCGGAGGAGATAGCAGCTCATAATAGAGCAGCGGAGGAGATAGCAGCCCATGGTAGACCAGCGGAGGTGATAACAGCTCATCCTACAGCAGCGGAGGAGATAGCACCTCATGATAGAGCAGCGGAGGGGATAGCAGCTCATGAAAGAGCAGCGGAGGTGATAAGAACTCATTTTACAGCAGTGGAGGAGATAGCAGCTCATGATAGAGCAGCGGAGTAGATAGCAGCTCATAATAGAGCAGCGGAGGAGATAGCAGCTCATGAAAGAGCAGCGGAAGAGATAGCAGCTCATGAAAGAGCAACGGAGGTGATAACAGCTCATTTTACAGCAGCGGAGGAGATAGCAGCTCTTGATAGAGCAGCGGAGGAGATAGCAGCTCATAATAGAGCAGCGGAGGAGATAGCAGCTTATGGTAGAGCAGCGGAGGTGATAACAGCTCATCCTACAGCAGCGGAGGAGATAGCAGCTCATGATAGAGCAGCGGAGGAGAGAGCAGCTCATGATAGAGAAGCCGAGGAGATAGCAGCCCATGATAGAGCAGCGGAGGAGATAAAAGCTAATGATAGAGCAGCGAACGAGATAGCAGCTCATGATAGAGCATCTGAGGATTTAGCATCTCAGAGCAGCGGATGAGGTAGCAGCTCTTGATAGACCAGCGGAGGAGATGCAGCTCATGATAGAGCAGCGGAAGAGATAGGATCTCATGATAGAGCAGCGGAAGAGATAGCAGCTCATGAAAGAGCAGCGGAAGTGATAACAGCTCATTGTACAGCAGCGGAGGAGATAGCAGCTCATGATAGAGTAGCGGCGGAGATAGCAGCTCATGATAGAGCAGCGGAGGAGATAGCAGCTCATAATAGAGCAACGGAGGAGATAGCAGCTCATCGTAGAGCAGCGGAGGTAATAGTAGCTCATCCTACATCATCGGAGGAGATAGCAGCTCATGATAGAGCAGCGGAGGAGATAGCAGCTCATAATTGAGCAGAGGAGGAGATAGCAGCTCATGATAGAGCAGCGAAATAGATGCAGCTCATGATAGAGCAGCGGAAGAGATAGCAGCTCATGATAGAGCAGCGGAAGAGATAGGAGCTCATGATAGACCAGCGGAATAGATGCAGCTCATGATAGAGCAGCGGAAGAGATAGCAGCTCATGATAGAGCAGCGGAAGAGATAGGAGCTCATGATAGAGCAGCGGAAGAGATAGCAGCTCATGAAAGAGCAGCGGAGTTGATAACAACTCATTTTACAGCAGTGGAGGAGATAGCAGCTCATGATAGAGCAGCGGAGGAGATAGCAGCTCATAATAGAGAAGCGGAGGAGATAGCAGCTCATGGTAGAGCAGCGGAGGTGATAACAGCTCATCCTACAGCAGCGGAGGAGATAGCAGCTCATGATAGAGCAGCGGAGTAGATAGCAGCTCATGAAAGAGCAGCGGAGGTGATAACAACTCATTCTACAGGAGTGGAGTAGATATGAGCTCATGATAGAGCAGCGGAGGAGATAGCAGCTGATAATAGAGCAGCGGAGGAGATAGCAGCTCATGGTAGAGCAGCGGAGGTGATAACAGCTCATCCTACAGCAGCGGAGGAGATAGCAGCTCATGATAGAGCAGCGGAGGAGATAGCAGCTCATGAAAGAGCAGCGGAGGTGATAACAACTCATTTTACAGGAGTGGAGGAGGTAGCAGCTCATGACAGAGCAGCGGAGGAGATAGCAGCTCATAATAGAGCAGCGGAGGAGATAGCAGCTCATGATAGAGCAGCGGAAGAGATAGGAGCTCGTGATAGAGCAGCGGAAGAGATAGCAGCTCATGAAAGAGCAGCGGAGGTGATAACAGCTCATTGTACAGCAGCGGAGGAGATAGCAGCTCATGATAAAGCAGCGGAGGAGATAGCAGCTCATAATAGAGCAGCGGAGGAGATAGCAGCTCATCGTAGAGCAGCGGAGGTGATAGTAGCTCATCCTACATCAGCGGAGGAGATAGCAGCTCATGATAGAGCAGCGGAGGAGATAGCAGCTCATGATAGAGCAGCGGAGGAGATAGCAGCTCATAATAGAGCAGCGGAGGAGATAGCAGCCCATGGTAGACCAGCGGTGGTGATAACAGCTCATCCTACAGCAGCGGAGGAGATAGCACCTCATGATAGAGCAGCGGAGGTGATAAGAACTCATTTTAGAGCAGTGGAGGAGATAGCAGCTCATGATAGAGCAGCGGAGGAGATAGCAGCTCATAATAGAGCAGCGGAGGAGATAGCAGCTCATAATAGAGCAGAGGAGGATATAGCAGCTCATGATAGAGAAGCGGAGGAGATAGCAGCTCATGATAGAGCAGCGGATGAGATAGCAGCTCATGAAAGAGCAACGGAGGTGATAACAGCTCATTTTACAGCAGCGGAGGAGATAGCAGCTCATGATAGAGCAGCGGAGTAGATAGCAGCTCATGAAAGAGCAGCGGAGGTGATAACAACTCATTTTACAGGAGTGGAGTAGATATGAGCTCATGATAGAGCAGCGGAGGATATAGCGGCTGATAATAGAGCAGCGGAGGAGATTGCAGCTCATGGTAGAGCAGCGGAGGTGATAACAGCTCATCCTACAGCAGCGGAGGAGATAGCAGCTCATGATAGAGCAGCGGAGGAGATAGCAGCTCATGAAAGAGCAGCGGAGGTGATAACAACTCATTTTACAGGAGTGGAGGAGATAGCAGCTCATGACAGCAGCGGAGGAGATAGCAGCTCATAATAGAGCAGCGGAGGAGATAGCAGCTCATGGTAGAGCAGCGGAGGTGATAACAGCTCATCCTACTGCAGCGGAGGAGATAGCAGCTCACGATAGAGCAGCGGAGGAGATAGCAGCTCATAATAGAGCAGCGGAGGATATAGCAGCTCATGATAGAGCAGCGGAGGAGATAGCAGCTCATGATAGAGCAGCGGAAGAAATAGCAGCTCATGAAAGAGCAACGGAGGTGATAACAGCTCATTTTACAGCAGCGGAGGAGATAGCAGCTCATGATAGAGCAGCGGAGGAGATAACAGCTCATGATAGAGAAGCGGAGGAGACAGCAGCTTATGGTAGAGCAGCGCAGGAGATATCAGCTCATGATAGAGCAGCAGAGGAGATAGCAGATCATGATAGAGCAGCGGAGGAGATAGCAGCTCATGATAGAGATGCGGATGAGATAGCAGCTAATGAGACAGCAGCGGAGGAGATAGCAGCTCATGATAGAGGAGCGGAGGAGTTAGCAGCTCATGGTAGAGCAGCAGGAAATAGCAGCTCATGATAGATTAGCGGAGGATGTAGCAGCTTATGGTAGAGCAGCGGAGGGGATAGCAGCTCATGATAAAACAGCGGAGGAGATAGCAGCTCATGATAGAGCAGCGGAGGAGATAGCAGCTCATGACATAGCAGCGGAGGAGATAGCAGCTCATGATAGAGCAACGGAGGATTTAGCAGCTCAGAGCAGAGGAGGAGGTAGCAGCTCATGATAGAGCAGCGGAAGAGATAGCAGCTCATGATAGAGCAGCGGAGGTGATGGAAGCTCATTCTACAGCAGCGGAGGAGATAGCAGCTCATGATAGAGCAGCGGAGGAGATAGCAGCTCATAATAGAGCAGCGGAGGAGATAGCAGCTCGTAATAGAGCAGCGGAGGAGATAGCAGCTCATGGTAGAGCAGCGGAAGAGATAGCTGCTAATGATAGAGCAGTGGAGGTGATAACAGCTCATTCTACAGCAGCGGAGGAGAGAGCAGCTCATGATAGAGCGGCCGAGGAGATAGCAGCCCATGATAGAGCAGCGGAGGAGCTAGCAGCTCATGATAGATGAGCGGAGGAGATAGCAGCTCATGATAGAGCAGCGGAGGAGTTAGCAGCTCATGATAAAGCAGCGGAGGAGATAGCAGCTCATGATAGAGCAGCGGAGGAGATAGCAGCTCATGATAGAGCAGCGGAGGAGATAGCAGTTAATGATAGAGCAGCGGAGGAGATAGAAGCTCATGATAGAGCAGCGGAGGATTTAGCATCTCAGAGCAGCGGATGAGGTAGCTGCTCTTGATAGACCAGCGGAGGAGATGCAGCTCATGATAGAGCAGCGGAAGAGATAGCAGCTCATGATAGAGCAGCGAAAGAGATAGCAGCTCATGAACGAGCAGCGGAGGTGATAATAACTCATTTTACAGCAGTGAAGGAGATAGCAGCTCATGATAGAGCAGCGGAGGAGATAGCAGCTCATGATAGAGCAGCGGAGGAGATAGCAGCTGATGATAGAGCAGCGGAGGTGATAACAGCTCATCCTACAGCAGCGGAGGAGATAGCAGCTCATGATAGAGCAGCGGAGGAGATAGCAGCTCATGAAAGAGCAGCGGAGGTGATAACAACTCATTTTACTGCAGTGGAATAGATAGCAGCTCATGATAGAGCAGCGGAGGAGATAGCAGCTAATAATAGAGCAGCGGAGGAGATAGCAGCTCATGGTAGAGCAGCGGAGGTGATAACAGCTCATCCTACAGCAGCGGAGGAGATAGCAGCTCATGATAGAGCAGCGGAGGAGATAGCAGCTCATGAAAGAGCAGCGGAGGTGATAACAACTCATTTTACAGCAGTGGAGGAGATAGCAGCTCATGATAGAGCAGCGGAGGAGATAGCAACTCATGATAGAGCAGCGGAGGTGATAACAGCTCATCCTACAGCAGCGGAGGAGATAGCAGCTCATGATAGAGCAGCGGAGGAGATAGTAGCTCATGGTAGAGCAGCGGAAGAGATGGGAACTCATGGTAGAGCAGCGGAGAAGGTAGTAGCCCATGATAGAGCAGCGGGGAAAATTACAGCGGAGGAGATAGCAGCTCATGATAGAGCAGCGAAGGTGAAACCAGCTCAGGATAGAGCAGGATGGAGTGGTTATAAGAATTTAAGAAAAATGATATTGAGACAAATCTTCAGTTTTCATATACGGTTCCAACATCCAAACAGTTTGTAAATTTTTGTAGAGTTTCTATCAACATTGTACACCTTAAAATAAAGAAGTAGGTTGATGAATGTGGAAGTTCTTTTATTTTAGTGTAATGAGTTAGCATCGTTGTTAAACAGCTTTGTAGTTGACACCTAAATTAAGGCAAGAGTCAAAATTTTCAACCATAATATTACTCTATATAAGCTTAATTTTTTATCGTTTGGAAGATGCTCTGCCTTTGCAATCTACTTCCAGAACAGAATCATTGATCAAAACGTCGGATAGAATAACTCTGTAAATGTATATAATGCTGATCAGCAATCCTAGGAATGTTTGTAGGATAAAAAATCAAATATGTATTTACATAGAAATCCTTGAACTGCTGATCAGCGTTTACAGCAATGTCGTATCAATATTAAATCATTCTGCCAGTTTTGATTTCTGTCTATATCCTAGAATAGTAATATTCATGAAATAATTTCGTATTACTATATACGCAAACTTATTGGAGTGATTATAACAAGGTACAAAACAGTGCTATCAGAACATAAATTCGTTAGCTCAGTCTTTAGGTAACCACTGAGTATAACCTAGAATGTATAGTTATTTGACTGTCATCTTAGCATCTTCGCCATTTTAATATTCCCTCTCTACATTCCGAGTATTCAGAAATTAAGTCACCCCTTTTATTGCTACTAATTTGTATACGGTTCGTGGCCTACTGTGCCCTATGGAACATCACGTAAGAGGCAGTTATATATAAACTTACAAAGTATAAAATAGTGGTGTTAAACGGGCATGCACTACCATGTGTGATGAGAATAATGTTATTAATTAAGATGCATTTACAACGCTAGTTAGGTGATGTAATGCTTTGGATTGAAAATTAATAGACTCGGCACTCGATATCCCGGCAGTTCGGATTACTCGGCAGCCAAGATGGGAAAAATAAAATCAAGTAAACTGATGTAAGCATATGCCAGAATGGTTTTCTTTAATCAGTGATGATTGCATTTATAATATGCATAAAATAAGTTATTTTTGTAATCGATTTCCGAATTAACCTCCACACCGATTTATTAAGCAGGGCTTACGGAAAAACAAAGGTCTGAAGATTGATAAGCATTTGTGAAGGAATGTATGGAGAGTGTTATTTGTCAAACTTACCTGTATTGCAACTTCCAAAGCCATATATGAACACTGTAAAACAATATGCTGCCATGAGAACTGATTTGCATTTGATAAATTCTTTCTAATATATTACCATAAAACAGTCACTAAATTGGGCACTACTCCGGTACAGGTTAACCTCTATGGTCCCATGTCAATAGGCTTCTTCCCATGGACGTTTTAAATGTGTATACCAAGTTTCATGAAAAACCGATAAAGCGTATTTGAGTTATTGCGCGTGCAGACACACGGACGGACGGACAGACAGATAAACAAACAGAGGGACAGACATTTTCCCGATCTGGAGGTTAATTCTGAAATCGATTACAACAATGATCACTGAATAAACAAATGCATTCTGGCACTTGGTTACATCAGTTTGCCTGATATTATTATTATTATTATTATTATTATTATTATTATTATTATTATTATTATTATTATTATTTCAGCAGTGTTTATACTCCTTTTAGCTACGAGGCAATATAATGAGTTCGAGATTTGTGTCTATACAGTAGGGTAGGCCATGGAACAATTGCTTTTCAATTGTTTCTATTGTTGGTGTATTTTATGGAGTAAATTTCAACTGATATTAATTTAAATGGATATTGTAAAGGATGAAATGATGAGGATGATTTATGGTATGTAAATGTCCAATTCTGCATTTGCCTTTACGACTGGGGAAACCATGAAAAAACCCATGTCAAATTGGTCTGCCACGGGATTTGAACCTGGGATCTCCCAAGTCCAAGACATTACCATCTCGGACACCTCGCTCTGTTGTTGGTTGTTGAACTCTTAACTTTTCTGGGTAAAATACTTATAAAATAGTATATTGCGATACTAGTTCCGTAAGCGCGGTGCTTACGGATCGAGGAAAGAGTTTTTTTCAATTTCCGAGATCCGTTTGCGGTTACGGAACGAGTATTGCACGCTATTTTTTGCACGATGGTTATTTATATCAATTTATTTATATTAATTGAGATATTAGCTGAAAATATTATGTATATACACTATTGAAGATGGATGTTATATTTCAGAAAGTGATTCGCATGTGTTGGTTGTTATGGGGACCGAATATTTGTCCTGTTAAAGTCGCCACAAACTGGGGGGCCTTGGTTCCGGTTTTTGATAAAGGCTTGTATTATGATGGATTTACTTACGGCACGTGTGCTTTTTGTCATTCAAAGCGTGTGGGAATGTCAACTTACGACCCACGGCAACAATATTCGTAAGTACCACTATTAGTGGCCATTTCCAAAATGTCAGAAAGGAGGACACACTTCTTCGGTAATCTAGCATAGTATAAAACTTCGGGAATGGACGGCTGGGCAGCAGATATTACATGGTATAATCCTGACTAAATTCAGACTTAGTAACTGCATTTATATAAAATAAATGATTATACACTGCCAAAAGGGGTCTTCATCTCTATTTATATTTTTGTCCTTTCTTTGCCATCCGCAGGAGGTTTTTGTTGGTCAGGAATTATACTCTTCCGAGAAAAAATTTATTAATACGCTTTACCGATCCATCGGAGTCTCGGAAAGGGGGACAAATCAACGCCCGGCATAAAGCCGCGCCGGATGGAGGACTGCTTAGCAAAAAGCCTTATAGTCCGGCCAAAATCCGGACGTCTGGCCACTAATTAGTGGTTTAGTTACGTCGTGCAAAAACGTATAAACAATGTCAATAAATCTATCAGTAACTTTGTAAAGCAAACATAAAAAAATCTCACTTAAAATATCCATGTTTCAAATTTTAATATCGATCAGAGGGCTTGGATTTCAATTAAATGAAATATTAATAATATATCAAAGACAAATTGAGATATTGAAATGGAACTTTAAACTCTTATTTCGATTTACATTTTAAATACTCCCGTATATGGACATTTGCAATTTAGCTTGTCTAAAACTCTTTTCATGTATTTTTAGCATGCAATTTTGGGCAAAATGACAGTTGAAAAAAGAATCATCGATCTCATCAGGAATCGAACAGTTCTGTTTTAAGTTTTACAAGACACAAAATTCTCCTTTAAATTCTTCAATTTTTTTCATCGTGTACGAGAATGGTAGACTTTAATTTGAATTGCCTGCCACTGGGAACACACCTTGGTCACAATGATCTAATATCTTCATAAAATTCTCACTCACTAAAATTCTTTTCTTATACTGGCCAAGAAGTAAATAACAGCTTAAAACTTGTTAAAAAATATTTCGACAAGTAGATGATCACACGTCGCCTTATCCATAGCCAGCCAGCCAACCAGAATCTTCATTCTTTGTAGGTTTATACAGGCAGAGATCAAGCTTTCGCTTTTGACTCCTGTACATGAAAATTGGCAACAGTGATTTTTGTCAGTTTCTTTGAGAGGTGTTTCAATGAGTACAAAATGCATCTATGGATAATCCTTATCCATAGCACATGAGATACCACAGTGAGTCCCAGGCAAGAGTTGGCCAATGACGCGGGTTTCTGCGGCGCGGCTGGCACAGCTCCAACTCCCGAGCGATCGGGTGAAATGTCTACGCTAATAATGCCGCGGTCGGTGTAATGATTCAGATTCTCACATTTACAGTTATAATTACAATGAAAATAACCACGTACCTCATCACAAGAGATGTTGGAAATGTTCTCCTCTCGCATCCACACAATACTGGCACTTTTTAAGGAAATTTTCTTTCACGCGCATTAGTTCAGCTTCCGAGACAGAGTTACTTCCTCTTGTGATAGGCCTGTGTGATATTGTCTTTAAGTTCTTCGAACAGTATGTAAATATTATTTATGGGGAAACTTCAAAAATAAAGTGTATAGGTCAATTTGCCATACATAAGAAGAACTTAAAGACAATATCACAAAAGAAATTAACTTTATCTCGGAAGCTGAGCTTATGTGCTTGAAAGAAAATTTCCTAAAAAGGTGCCAGTATTGTGTGGATGCAAGAGGAGAACTTTTCCAACATCTCTTGTGATGAGGTACGTGGTTATTTTCATTGTAATTTTAACTGTAAATATGAAAACTTGAATCACTACACCGACCGCGGCATTATTTGCGTAGATATTTCACCCGATCGCTCGGGAGTTGGAGCTGTGCCAGCCGCGCCGCAGAAACCCGCGTCATTGGCCAACTCTTGCGTGGGACTCACTGTAGTAACTCTGTCATCTAGTACTAATCATTCAAACTTATTGAAGCGTTTGCCTTCTGTGTTAAATGCAAAAATGTTACAAGTAACCGGCAATAGCACCATTACGTGATACAGAAAACTAATTATGGAAAATTCATTAGACAAAAAACAACATAGTCCAGGCTCCCCGGATACTTTATACCCGTTGGAATAAGCGTAGGATGTGATCCGTGAGGAAGAAGAAAAAACAAATTAACTCTCGTAGAAGATAACGCCGAAGTTCAAAATAGTGTTACACATTTTGTATCAATCCACGGTTGAACCACCCAATAATTTTATAAGCAAGAGATGTCGTCTTCTTACACTTTATTTTATGATACCCTTCTATAAACGTAAAGCAAGATGTATTTGCTGAGTTTTTGTCTCATAAATAGCAGGAATATTATTTCCACTCTGTTGAACTAGCCTAAATGGAGAACTATATTATCGAGAAGGCAGTGAAACAGATGAGAACATCGGCCAGCGCGAGTCTCTTTCCAGGTTGCGTTGCGTTTACATCGGTTTGTATCCAGTGGAGTGAGTTCGGGAGTGATTCAATGTTTGTGTACCGTTTTTCGTGTGTCTTGTGATTTTATAAACTCTTTACTGGATTAATCGAATGTCTGCTAATCGAGGTAAGTGTTGTTACTGTATATAATTCGTAACATACACATTAACTACCAGAATCTTGTGTGCCAATACACAAGGTCAAACAGTTCGTCCATTACAGGTTAAGCTGTGTAGCTTAGATTGACAAGGCATTATCATCCCTCTTGCTTCTTACCGCTCAATTCACGCCGATATTACATTGGAAGTGACAATCATTTAGTTAGTTATAAAATAAAAGAGGTACAAGACTAATTAATAGAAGGTTCATGTAGTGGATATAAGCTTATACAGTTTGCGAATTGAGGATGAGGGGGAAATTCTCCGCCTGGTGAAACTGTTTCCAGGCACTTGACTTTTCCCTGCCAGTGATCTCATTACCACAGATTCAGGTTTAGTAGCCACAAATAAATATGCTGTGAGCACAGGGGCGGATCCAGACTTTATTGAAGAGGAGGCCCATGGGCGTCCGCAGAAATTTGTCAAGGGGGGCAACGAACAAATTAGTGCCAGTCTGCCACCAATCACTTTCCTGCTACTGCTACTACTACAACCACTTTATTATTAATGTCATCGTCATCGTCATCGTCATCGTCGTCGTCGTCGTCATCATCATCATCATCATCATCATCATAATCATAATTCTGTGGCTTGGTTCTAAAAGGGCCAATATCATAAAACTTGATTTTGAGATAAATGACATTTCTTGCTGAGAACTTCCGACATTGGCCTCTACACATTCCTAGGCTGAAACAATTCGAAAAATTCAGCAGAATTTTTGGAGATGATGCAATGGGGATCAGTCAAATTAAAGACTGGTTCAACCGGTTTAAAAATAACCGTGTGTCCGTAGGCAGTGACCAGCGTTCCGGGAGACTATCAAAGAACCCAAAGGACAAACCACCAACAAGGAGTATTACCAAAAAGTCCTCCGACGTCTTCGCGATGCAGTTCGACACAAGAGACCGGAGCTGTGGGCCAAATAAATCGGTGGCTCCATTACGACGACGCTCCAGCTCATTCGTCACAGCCGATCCAAGGTTTTTTGAAGTGAAACTTTTTTAGGCGCGCTAGGAGTAAATCGAGAGCTAACCTAAAGTTGCGTTACGAACAAATTCATCACGAAAGTAGTGGGGCTGTGATGGACTGCACAGAAAACAGTCAGCTCAATGATTAGGCTTATCCAAAATTTAAAAAATCCAAAAATCCAAAAATGAAAATAAAAAACCAAAACTAAAAAATAAAAATAAAAAATCCAAAATTAAAAAGTAAAAAAAAAAAAAACGGGAGCGCGGGAAAGGTATCAGGCATTGAGTGGGACGCTATTACTGCTTCGAGCTAGAGGCGTGGTGAGCCCTACACTATTATAAAAAACAAAAATTTAAAAAATAAAAAAATCCAAAATATAAACATCTAAAAATTCAAAATTTAAAAAATTCAAAATTTTAAAATTATAAAACGAAAATCCAAAATTTCAAAAACCTAAAAATCCAAAATTAAAAATTGAAAATGTAAAATAAAAAATAAACAAATTCAAAGATCCAAAATTTAAAAATATCCATCATTAAAAAATAAAAAAAATAAAAATTTAAAACATCAAAAATAAAAAAAATAAAAATTCAAATTTAAAAAATTTAAAAATCTATAGTTTAAAAAATAAAATATCCAAAATTTAAAAATCGAAAATTTGAAAAATATTAACATCCAACATTTTAAAATTCAAAATTTAAAATAAGAAATAAACATAAAATATATAAATTTAAAAAATCCAAATTTAAATAGTAAAAAATTTAAAAATCCAAAGATCCAAAATTTAAAAAATAAAAAATCTAAAATAAAAAGTCCAAAAACCCAAAATAAAAAGTCCAACAATCCAAAATTAAAAAAATTAAAAAATTAAAAAAATCCAAGTTTCACTTCTGTCGCGTGGCGTTCCACGCACCCGATTTTTTTTTTCACCAAGCACGACATTCCACAAGTGCTCCATGCTACTCACTCTCCTGACATGGCTCTTTGTGATTTGTGCTCTTCCCAAGAGTGAATACACGCTAAAGGGGTCCGTTTTGAGAGCCGTGAGACATATAGAGCGCGAAAAGAAGCCTTCCAGAATTGATTAAAACGATGGAAAAACTGCTGGGCTAAATGTGTTGAGGCACAAGGGGCTTACTCTGTAGGAGATCAGGTACTGTGACCTCTCACATAAAGGACACTTTTAGCGGCCCAAGGTCGAATACTTTTTCATCAGACCTCGTATAATTCTATATGCTTGTACAATTACATTCGTATTAGTAGGGGAACCCAGGATGCTAAATGGGGATTTACTCGAGCGTCGTGGGGACCTATTGGATTTTGAAGGTTAGATGATAGAAAGAATAAAAGGTTATATGATGTTTCCCCTTACAGGTTTTAAAAAATGTAAAAAAAAAAAAAAAAACAAACAAACACATGGAAATACTTGAGCGTGTCAGATATTAATAGTTTAAGTGCCCCACGTGTCTCTGATAACGAAGGTATGTTAATCTGCCGGTTTGCATGGTGGGAGTGGCCATACGGAAGGGTAGAAAATGGAAAACAAAAATATTTATCCGAGCACGTCAGATATTCAGAGGGGATGTTAAGTAAGCACTAAAAAAGCTCCCATTCAAAAGACTGACGATTCGGAAGTGACTCAAGCTCGTAGCAGAATTTTGGAAATGCAAAAAAAAAAAAAAAAAAAAATCGCTGTATTGAAATGTTCGAGCGTGTCAGATTATTATACAGACGGTTCAGCTTGATGTCCTAGTCGTGTTAGCCCAAAATCTGACGATGATTTGGAGGGATTTTCTTCATCTGACGGTTTGAAAAAAAATTGTTCTTGTATTTCGTTTCATGTATTTTTTTAATAACCAAATGTGACAAATGAAATGCACGAAAAATAATATATATATTCAGAATTATAATATATTCAGAAATACATATTCAAATAAAATAAAAATGTAAAAAAATAATTTGTTTTCAATCTTCATCTTCATCCGTGGAATTATCGTCGTACTGCAAATCTACTGGTTAGGTTAGACAGGCGCAGAGTGGGGAATACATGCTTTACCCCAGCTGCACGCACTAAACTTTATTGACGATTTTTGCTACTTCGGCATGTAGAAATCGGCAGATTACATGTTTTCCGTTATTATTGCATTATTTCCTTCAAAATAAAAAAAAAAACAATTCGACCGCGCTCGAGAATGTCAAGGTGACTTTTTCTTTTTTGCAAGTTTGTAACCCTCCCACTCCCTTATGTCACGCTCAAATCGTCAGAATTTTGAAATGCACACTTTTTTCAGCATGTAATTAACTCACCTTACCTTAATCTGACGCGCTCGAGTACTTCTGACGATCGATTTTTTTTACTATTCTGATCGGCTGCCCTAGACGCACGATCGTATATATAGGGCTTATATATGGTGGAGGTACTCAAAAGGATGCAATGTATCCCCCTTATGTTAATCTGCCGCGCTCGAGTAAATCCCAAAATCCCCCTCTTGGGCTCCCCTACTATAGGGGACACAATTAAGTTCCGGCTAGTCAGGAATCGAATCCTGAACCACTGCATGGGAGCAGTCACCGACCATAGCCTTACTTATATTGTACTCTTATACTAGAGTATAGTGAAGTTATAATAATAATAATAATAATAATAATAATAATAATAATAATAATAATAATAATAATAATAAGGGTTCGGATGTTTATGACATGTCATGTTTTTATCCTGATCTCCATTCTCGCCATAAACACATATTAAACATGAATTGCACATTTGTTAAGACCGTTTTTATTTTGCATATAAAGTCATATTTTGGTTATTTTTGTGGCCCTGATCATATTTTGATTATATTTGTAATTTAACGTCATATTTCAGTTATAAATTCGGTAAAAGAGCACAATTATCCAGTATGAGCACTAAATTGTCGACTTATTTTTTTTCCGAAATAGATTCACGAATATCTTGGTTTAATTTTGGACAATAACAAGTAATAGCATGATTACCTCTTCCTCCTTGTTGTTAACAACTTCCAATAAACATGTTTTTACAAGATTTTCAGTTCACATGTGCAGTGGTATCTGGAAACATTAACAGATTATAAGTTCTTTACAAGTAAAACCGTAAATCACCTGAAAAACTGTTAAAAAGTAGTTATCTGATTAAATTAATGTGATTTAATAATTTAGTGTCATTAAACGTTTTAAATTTGAACGTTTAATTTTTAGAAAATAGGCCTACGCTCTTTCATTAAGTCATATTTATGATTTTTTGGGTCATATTTAGTAACTTTTAAGGACATATTTGCTGTCATATTTTCCACTATTTTAGGTCATAAACATCCGAACCATAATAATAATAATAATAAAATCAGGTAAACTGATATAACAAAGTGCCAGAACACTTTTGTTTAATCAGTTACAATTGCAATTATGATATAAAAAAATAAGTTTTTAAAAATTTGATTTCCCAAATTAAGCTCCACATTGATTCATTAGCAAGGTGTACGCAAGAACAAAGTATATATATTTTCTTAATCAGATTAAAATCGTCCAGCATCAGCAGAACTATTATTGTGATAAGAATAAGAATCTTTATTGTCATAAACATATAAATACATGCATAGACAGTCGTCATGGTTATATCCTACACAATATCCTTTATAACATTGCAAGTATTCAACATAATATATATCCAATTGTTAATTAAAACACCTACAACATATTAACTGTTGATTTAAATCACATAAATTACAAATAAAATTCCCAGTTAATGCTAAAAAAATCATTAACGTTATACAAACATTCTTTAATCAATATACGCTTGATTTTACATTTAAAATTGGTGTGTGACAAAGATTTGATTTTGGTAGGTACTGAATTGTACAACTTAGTTGATACAAAATACCAGTTTTTTTTGTGAACTACTAAATTGGTATTGTTGTATCCTTATAGAGTTTTTATTTCTAGTGTCATGTAAGTGAATATCTGCATTGGTTTGAAAATGTTCAAAATGACCATGGACAAAACAGAGTAAATGTAATAGATAAAGGATATATAAAGTTAATACACCTAAATCAGCAAATAATGGTTTACAAGTGAGTCGATGTGGAGCTTTGCAGAGTATTCTAATTGCCCTTTTTTGTAAAATAAATATTTTTTTACAATAGCTACTTGAACCCCAAAGGGTAATACCATAAGACAATACACTTTGTATTTGAGAAAAATAAACAGTGAGCAGTATATTTTTGTCAACTGTACCACTTAGTCTTCTTAACACATAAAGTCCCTTTGCCATTTTCTTAATAATAAAATCAATATGGAAATTCCATGATAAGTTTGAATCCAAACAAATTCCTAGAAATTTTAGAGTATTATTATGGTTTATTGGATTTGAGTTACTTCTGCTATAACTAAAAGATATATCACAAATTTTATTTGTATTGAGGGACAAATTATTAGCAGCACACCAGTCTTGTAATAAAATTATACTAGAGTCTAACTTGTCTAGTATTCCTTCTTTAGTTTTACAGCTTACTTTAAGACCTAAATCGTCTGCAAACAGTAATCCATTTGTTCCTGCGCTATCAATATTTACAGGTAAGTCATTGATATATATATATATATGTTAAAGAGTACAGGTCCAAGAATAGACCCTTGAGGAACCCCATACTCAACTAACCTACCTTTAGAATAAGTTCCGTTCTTAAAATCAAATTGTATTCTTTTTGACAAATAGGAAATTAAAAGTTTAATTGAATTTTTATCAAATCCATAATAAAGAAGTTTTTTACTTAATGTACTATGATTGACAGTGTCGATAAGATAAGTTCACTTGTAAGTTTCAGGTCTTTTGATATGTCAAAAGCCTGAAACTTACAAGTGAACTTATTTCTAAGTCATTGACTACATCATCAACAAGCTTGATAACAGCATTAATCGTACTCCTATGAGGTCTATAGCCATATTGTTTATCTGTAAATATGCTTGATTTCTCAAAATGGTTTGATATTTGGCCATGAAGTAACGTTTCAAAGACTTTAGAGATAACAGGTACTATAGATATCGGTCTATAGTGTTTTCTAACTTTCTATCACCTTTTTTGTACACTGGGACGACTTTGATATTTTTTAGCTTATTAGGAAAAACACAGATCCTAAAAGGGAGAGGTAAAACTACGAGAAAGAAAGAAAAGAAAGGAAAAACACAGCCATTTATTAAGCATTCGTTAAAAATATAAGTTAATACTTCACTAATGAAAAAAGCAGAGATCTTCATAATGAAGGAGCTGATGCCATATATGTCTAAACATTTACTATTATTTAATTGATTAATTTTAGTAAACATGTTTTCCACACTGACTTTTTGAAATACAAAACTTGCTTCTGGTCTAGGATACTTATTAATATAAAGAGTGCAATCATGATTGCTGATAGGAATACTACTACTGACTTTATTTACATGGTCTATGAAAAAATTGTTAAACTTATCAGGTATTATTTCACTAGGCAAGACTTCTGCTTTACAGTTATTATTTATAAGTTTATTGGTGATCTGCCATATCGTTTTACTTTTATTTTTTGAGTTTTTAACTAGTCCATTAAAATACTGTATTTTTGCATTTTTAATTGCTTGCTTGTAATTTTTTTTTTTCAAAACTTTGTATCTATCTCTTAATTGATTGTTATTGAAAATCTTACTTAAGCCGTATATCTTGTCGCATTGTTCTTTAAGTTTATGTAGTTCATTATTATACCATTTATTATCAGATTTAGTTTCTTTATTTCTTGAAGTAATTAGTGGAAAGGCACCATTGATCGCCCACATAAACAAGTCATGAAAAGCTTTAAATTTATCATCTATATTTTTTGGACTATATACCTCTAACCAATTCATTTCTCTTAACATACTGATAAACATTTTAACATTGTCATCATTGACTAATCTTAGTAACTGTTTTGGTGCACTGACATAATAATCATGATTTATACCTGAATTCACATTGAAACTTAATAGAATACTATTATGATCTGATAATAAAGTGTGTATCACTATTTTTGACCATTTAGTTTTGTGTATGTACGTTACTATATTGACAATGCATGTACCAACATTTGTTAAGCCTGGCCTAGTAATTTCTAAGGTAGTAATCTTAAGTCCAAAACAATCAAATAAGTTAATTAAGTCTCTCTCAAAATTATTGGCATAATTTAGTTGAACATTAAAATCAGCAGATATTACTATATTAAAATTAGGTTTAAATATTAAACAAAAAATATTATAGAGACAATTCAAAAAGTTGTTAAAAAAGACAGGATCATCATTGTAAGGTCTATAGATGGATAGCACAATTATTTTCTCCTTGATTAACTCTACTGCAGCTACCTCACACACCATTTCAATAGATAGTTCTCTAATATACCCTATTTCTTTATAATCAATTTCATTTTTAATAAAAATCGCTGCACCTCCATGTAATTTATTAGGTCTGGCATAGAATGAAGCAATTATGTAATCAGGTACATATCTTGACAATCGCATACTCACATCAAAATTTAAAAGAAAAACCATGTCAAAATATAGGATTTGAACCAGGGACCTATAGAATGCGAGTCCAAGACGCCATCTCGGATACCTCGTCAGTTTAACGGGCTAGTTTGATAAGCATAAGTGAAGGAATAGTGTTAGCCTATTTGGCATAGCTAACTGTATTGCAATTTCCAAAGCCGTATATGAACAGTGTACAACAATATGTTGTCATGATAACTGATTTCCATATGATAAATTCTTTCTAATATATTACCATAAAACAGGCACTAAATTGGGCACTACTCCGGTACCAGTCAACCGATAAGGTTCAATATCAATAGGCTTTTTCCCATGAACGTTATAAATGCGTATACGAAGTCTCATGAAAATTTAATAAATCGTATTTGAGTTATCGCGCGTACAGACACACGGACAGACATTTTCCCGTCCCCAAACACAATCTCATAAAGTACCATACTGGCAATTAATAATTTTAGTAAGTAATAGAACATTCCAATTATGCGTAGACTACGAGTAGTTTTTAGTGTTTTGCCTGCTCAACATAGGTCTGTCTATAGGTCAATAGGTCGCTCACCTGGGATACGCAGATCTGGATTCTCCCCTCTGTACCCCCTCGGATTTTTTCTAAAGCAGGAAGGTCTGGAAGGATGCTTTGAACCTCCTGATATCAACTAAGGCTCCTAATCGACAATCTTCCTTCGGAGTTGAGTTTTATATGGTTTACATATGTTTATTATCAATAAGTGATTTATATATACAGTATGAGCCCCTTGAAGCCCAAGTGGTGTAACTCACATTACTGCTGTTCTGAGATATTGAAGGTTTTGTCTGTCACCAAGTACATGGCTTTATGGACGGCATAAAATTGTGCTCCTACCTACAGGGCTGCTAAGCAAGTTATGACTTACACCATTTGGTGCTATTAATAGAAGAACACTTTCTGAATAGGATCCTGACCATAACTAAAAAAAATCCAAAACTGGAGTTACACCACTTGGGCTTTAAGGGGCTCATATATATGTATATATATTATTCTAGTATATAAGATACATTAATTTTTATTTATTTCTTTTATTTAAACAAATACATATACATATTTATACACGTAAAATAAAGCAGAACAAATATAAATGCATATACCATATTACGAGTAAATGATTTACTTGTTTTTTTAACCAGTAAATGATGCACTTATATAGCGAATTTTATAACCTTCTTCTTTCTTCTTTCTCGGAGTTTTACCTCTCCCTTTATAGGATTTACGCGACCCAAGCCGCCCGGGCGTATTTTATAACCAATAAGTGATATACATATATCCTTAATTCACTAAGAAACTTTATATATATATACATATAGCCTATACATATTCAATTAAAGAAAATGACATGGAAAAAATTGTAATAATTAATATTTCAAAACTTTCAAACTTCAATCACAGATATTTTTAAACCGCATATTGTTAGTATTAAATATATTTCTGTTGCCCATTTTGTGCAATTGATTGTATAGACGGAGCACATTATAAAGAGAAATATTATTATGAGAGTCAGTGTTTGCTTTTGGAATAAAAAGAAATTATACAGTTAATAAGAGCTATAATGCGGAACATAAAGTAATTAGGCCTATATAAAAACAAGTTCGTCTGTGTGATAATTCTGGGATATTGAAAACATAGTAACATAGTTGAATATGATTCACTTTATTTATTGGTAGCAGGATTCTTCTAATTTTGGTCTGACAACGGTTCTATATAGACTAAATAATGTACTTATACTCCGTGGCGCGACATCCCGAAGGCACAAGGCCTACCACCCGACCGCTGCGTCATCTACCTATAGGCAGATGGCAGTATTGGGGGCATGTGGTCAGCATGCCGACACCCACGGCCGTACGGCCGTTAATTAATGGTGGTTTCCATGACCGGAGCCGCTACTTCTCTATCAAGTAGCTCCTCAATTTGAATCACGAGGCTGAGTGCATCCCTGCATCCCTACCAGACCTCCCTACCTAAGAAAAATCCGAGGAGGTATCGGGGATCGAACCCGGGCTGACGGATCTGTAGTCAGCGACGCTAACCACAAGACCACGCCGACGGTCATAATGCACTTATACTACTATATTTAGAGTCCCTGATAATTAATACAAGATTTTTAAGAGTTTTACAAATAATATTATTAATGTTATTCGAGAAAGTTAAATTACTTTTGATCTACCTAAATAATTCATTGTGGAAATGTTGTTCAACTTAAAACAACTGATACAATATTGTCATGCAATATTATTTTCAAATCAAGAGAAAGTAATTATTTTGCATTATTGTATAGTTAAGGAAAATGAGAGATTCAACGCAAGCAACTTCTGTCTTCAAGTTAATGCGATGGGCTAACAAGGCTTGGTGAAACGTAAACAGGATAAAACAACGCGTCTTAACCATAATGAAGTTTGATGGAACTGGCCACAAATCTTAATAAAGTGATTATGTTAAAAACTAACAAAAACGAATGTACAACTATCTCTAAAACGAATGCAAATGTGCTGAGAAGTAATCCCATACCAAAAAAGTAGTAAACAGACTGCAGATGAAGTAGAGACATCGGAACATAAATGTCTTCTTCATCTATTTGACGCAAGGAACTGTGTTTAATAAATGGTCTGACTAATCTGTATTCCACTATTTTCGAAGAAATGCCTGCTTCAAGTAATCTGGACATAAAGTTCTTGAATTTGTTTTCAAGCAGTTCATGATCCCTCAAAAATAACCCTTTATGAAAATAAGCTATAGGAGCACTGAACTTGTAATATTGCAATGAAGGACATGATGTTTGCACAAAATGTTCATAATTCCTTTCTGATGTCAGAAAAGTTCCTTTCTCTGAGAACATTGCAAAGATAATTGCCTCATGTGGAGATAAAAACAGAAATGAACGATTCGCTAATTCGGGGCCGTAAGTGTTGGTAAAATACTCATATTCTGGAAAATTGTGAAAACTCAAATTGTAGTTTTCAAGTTCTTCAAACGTATCAATCTGATGCTTAGAGCCAGGATGGACCAAGAATGTTGTGAAGAAAGCTTGAAAAACAGTGTTGATACTCAACGAATATAACAAAAAGCAAAAGAAGAAAATGCGAAGGGAAATTTTACTAGGGATAGTACTTACGCCTATTCCCAAGATCACACCCCAAGAATGCAAAGCCCAAAAAATGTTGTCTTCGAATTTTTCATGCATTTTAAGTAACAGATAAGAGTATATATATTTAAAGACAAGTGATATCGCAAGTATTGTGATGAAAAATACGATCCATGTGTAAAGAGAGAATACCCTTGACAAGCTGTCCCATCTCGGATAATTATCTGCTAAAGGCACAAAGAAAGTATAGTATTCTGTGTAGAAGTACTTGGCCAGGAAAAAGTCACTCATGTCCCGATAGACTCCGTTTTCCTTCAGAACTATCCCCATGCCAGTTCTATCTTGTAACTTGCACTCTGCGCTTGCCATCCCCATATAATTTTCTAGATTCTTCTCCAATTTTGCCACTGCAGGCATATCGTCGGAATATACTCCAATGCGGTCTTCGAACGTGACCTCACAACAACTTAAATCTGGTTCAGGATTTGGAAAAGTCAGGTGCTTTGAGAATCCTACATTACTGCCATTCTTGAAGCATGTATTCAGGAGACGAATTTCTCTTAATTGTCCACACATGCCTGATGGAGGTGTGTACGGATGCCAGGTATATATCTTTACATCTTCCACATCTCTATACAGATATATAATACTTGTAGGATCAGGGGGCGTAATTATATGAAAGCGGACTGTAAAAGTCCCTAATACCTACACGAGATTGTAAATTTAATTGTGCTTAACACTTTCCGTGCCAACCACAATTAATAAGATCTCTGGCGGAGGACCACCTCCATAATGGAGGAAATGAAATGAATAAGCTTTATAGCATACATCACTCAATGAAACCTTGAATATAAGACATAACATTTAATCATAAGCTAAGCACACGAACAAATACACTTTCACTTGGTTGACAAAGTTGAAAACGAAGATAGTAGGTCTTCAGCTAACAGTCTTCTTGATGTAGCATTTATATATCCATACAATGGTTGACAATCTTCAGGTATGTATAGTTTATGTTTGATGTAATATGTGAGTCATCTTAACGCATGAGATTGAATGAAAGTTTGTAAATAATGGAGTTGAAGATTCAGTCTTGAAATCACATAAAATCACATTTGTGAATAAATATATATATGTGTCCGTGAAGTGTGACACTTGTAGAAGTAGATTTCAATATGAGAAACTGAATATTAAGTCTGATGTATAAGCTATTTAACGATAGCTAAATCTCAACAATAAGATCGATGTTTAATGCGTAGATGAATGGAGAATTGAAGCCACTTCTAGTAATACTATTGATAACTTACTTGAAGTGAAGTATATGTCCTCGTATAAATTGAAATTAGCAGAATCTTTACCTGCTGTAAGGATGAGCATATATGTCGTGATGTCCCAGCTATTTAGCAATTAGCAAAACACCACAAGAACGCCATTTTGCCAGGCATAAGTTGAATGAAAGACAAGCACATTTCTTGATGCACTAGAAGTATTGCTTACTTGAAGCATATGATGAAGAAATGTAGAATCTGTAGGATATGTTATCCTTACAAATAGAATGAATGAAAGTTGATGTTCAAATTTTTTCTCAATAATCTGAAGCACCAGAGAAACACATGAATCCTTTCATGTATAAGTAAAATGGAATTGTTGAAGTGAAGAAGAAGGAAGTCAAGTCAATGAGCAATATGAAACGCATATAAACTGCTCAAGAAGTGTATCCTGAAGACTGGATACAAAAAATAACAATCAAATATGAATAATAAAGACAGTGAATAGGAATAATAGCTTACAAGCTAGAAAATGAATGTTATTTAAATAGTAATATGAATCAAGTTGACTACAGAAACAGGAACTGACAAAAGAAAGATATCCAAAGCCAACATGATAAGCTAAATCTAATGTTGAAAGTAAATGAACATAGGATGTAATGCAATGACTTAAAATGTAAACTTAACAATAAAAACTAGAGAAAAAATAATAAATAGAATATACTGCTGTTAAGTTGGCAGCAAAAAATAATTAACTTGTACATAATTTAAATCTATGATTGAACAATACTTTTTGGGTAATTATCATTTCCAATTACTTGTCTTATAGAACGTAAAACTATTTGTTTTGATGAATAACCAAGGTTGATTATTACATATTGGCCTGTCATATTATTATAACCAAGTTGATCAAGAATTTGAAAAACGAAGTCTAACTGTTCGTAAAGTTTTCTTTTTTGCTACTTCCATTGTATTTTATAAATATTAAATAAGTTTTGTAGTAATTGGGTCTGAAAGACATTTTCACTCCTGAAGTAGGTGTTAGTATAATTGGCCACTGATTTTCCAAATGTAAAGTTTTAATAAATCTATCAATATTTCTGTCATTATTAATCCAAGTCTTGAAGTATCCTTCCAATTGAGGAGTCGCATAGAATTTAACATGACGTACCTCCTGATCTTTTATCCCCTCACAATTTTCTGGTACTGTCACATTTATAGGTACAGCTATTATTTTATCATTTGTATCATCATATGGATCGTACATTTCATTTTTGCACTTTACCATAGGACCAAATATAAAAATAGTTTCTTTTTCTTCTAGAAGGCTCTTAGTTACTTCAGCTGCACAGTCAACCAGTAAATAATCATCTTCTTGCGATATGATTATTCCCAATCCCATCTCTGTGATAAGAAGGTAAAAAAGAACCTGCAAGAATAATAAAATTGGTGAATTAGTGTAGTTTGTTCCATTATATAGTTTAACATGATGATCCCATTACAGACAACATAGGAACACATTTTTCAGGATAAGAAATCTATAGCCATAGACTCCTTCGTCGCTACAACTGATCATATTACTTGTAAATTATCGTCATAAATAACCTCTCTGTTGCGTTGCACTTAATAGATGATCGGAATATTAGGAGCTATTTTCTGAACTGCTTGTCCAATAAACTTGAAATTTTGCACATTTAATTAGAATGTTATCGAGAATGAAGATCGAGAATAAAAAATTATGCATTGCCTTGGATCTGTATAAATGTTATGGATCCCTTACACTTAAGGACTGGAGTCTACTTTAGTTTAATGATTTTTAAAAAATGACAGTTTTAAAACGTAATTTTACCTGTATAAATAAGTTGTTCTTCATATTGCTCGCACTTCCTGCCTAACTCGCAGCCTTGCTTCAAACACAATAATTCATACATAGAAATATTCTCCAATAATGTAACATGTTAGTGAATTATCTTTGTTTATTCTGTAATTTAGCATGACGGAATTTATTACAGAAAAGTTACCAGCACAATTGCAAAGTATACTACTTTCTAGCAAATTGTCGTCATACGTACATCAATACATTATTATAGGTAATTGCTAGTTGGGTTAAACTTAAACAGCCTCTATTATTTGTTAGGTTATTTGGAATGGTAAACATTAGCATAGTTTGTTTATTATGTAGTTTAGCATGCCTGGGCCTATTACATACAACAGGCCAACACATTTGCAAATTATCAACACAGTCTAATAGTTTATCAAACATTGTCGTCATACATACAGCTATATTCCATATTGATTACGTTATTATAATTTATTGCTTTATGACTTTCAGATCTTTTAATCGCAGACAATATTACGATGTGGCGTAAAGAATGAATTAGATATAAACAAAACCCAGCTGATTACTGCTTGTCCTATAACGTAGGATAACAATTGATGTATAGGCCCTAGTCACTCCATCTCTCAGTGAAGATGAGACGATCAAAATTCCCCGCTATTACGTTTTGAAATGTCTAAGTTATTTTTTAAATACTTTCGTAGAAAGTAAGGTTGAGATTGAAAATATGAGGGATAATCATAAAGGTTTTTATATTGTGTTTGCGTCCAGGAATTCTTTATGTATAATTATATAGTACGTATAATTGTATAACTTTGCCGGTATCTTAAATTCCTTTCCCAGCAATAAAGCCTGAAGTTTATATGCAACTTGACTTGGGTTTTTCATGGTATCCCCACTCATAAAGGCCTATGCCGAATTCGATGTTTTCATGCCATGAACAATGCTCACCATTTCATCCTGTATCATATCCATTTAAATTAATATCAGTTGAAATTTACTCCATAAAAATACACAAATAATAAAAACAATTGACAGTCAATTGTTCCATGGCCTACCCTACTGTATAGACACAGATCCCCAACTCCTGATATGGTCTCGCAGCTAAAAGAGTATAAATGGAGCAGAAAGATAAGTAAATCATAGAGAACACACATTTAAGGGCTGATTTAGCAGGATTCTACTTTATTTTAAGAATAAAAAAAATATGCCATTTATAAAATTTCAGTTTACCTGTGGAAATAAGTTTTTCTTCATTCTTATCGTTCTATCTGTCCGCACTTCGCCTACAAGACTTGTTGATCTATATTCTATACAGTGAAACACAACGTCTGTGTATTGGTGAATTAGCATAGCTTGTTCCATTATGAAGTTTATCATTCTGGGCCTATTACAGACAACATATGAACACCTTTTCAGGATAAGTAGTAGTTATGTAAACATAGGCTGTCATGATCGCAGGAACAGTAAATATTACTTGTAAATTGTCGTCATATTCCAACTTGATTACAAGTAAGTCTACTTATCTGTTGCGTTAGACTTAAAAGGACTATTTCTTTAATGCTCATCACGAGCTTTTTTAGTACCTATTGCAATCGATACCATGTCATGACTAGAGACAGGCAAAATATGAAATTTCATATTCTAAAATATGGCTCCTAGCGCTCTGAAAACTCGGATCTTTACGAATCACGAAGTTTAGATGGCAATGCAAGCAAGAAAAAAGTTCATATTTCATAATATTTTGGTAAAATCTTCATATTTCGTGAAAATCTTCATAAAGCTTCATATTTTGTATGATTTGCAAATTTTTCCTTCGTTAATACTTCTATGACAAATAAATCGAGTTTTCCACATTATTGAAATGTTTTGAAAAGTTTTCCAGGAATCGCATCTCAAATCCCTATACGGCAAACTCCAGAAAGCTAAGAAATTTGGCAACACTTTCTAAGTGTTAAGAGGTACCCAACACAATTCCACTCTAATAATAGCCTACTTCCACTATGAACGGAAATGGGATTTCTACGTATTGTTTGGAAGTAGTCACATTCCTTGCATTCCAAAAGATAACTCGACAGCAAGGGCGGGGGTAGGGAATGTTTACAGTTATAGGAACCAGCTCACTAGCAGGGAGGAGGGAATATTCATTTATGTGTTGTTTGCGATTCGTGGTGATTTGGATCGTGTGCCTAAATCTGGAATGTGCAATTGGTGACAGAGTTAAACTGTTTTAAAACAGATGGAACGATTGTTATGTGCACATTTTGTAACAAAAGTGTTAAGTATGGAATATAGTCCTTTTTATTACCTGTGTAATATTATCTAAAGACAAATTTGTACTAACATTCAAATTATGTTTACGCTACATTTGATATCTTGGGAAAGAACAAATATAAGATGCATCTTCGCATGAGACATATCCCGGCCAGTCCTCCCCCAGTGAAGCAATTCATTTTATGCAGTGATCTAGCGAATTCTTCGAGGATGAATAGGCTGACAAACCGTTGGGTACAAGGCACATATTCTCGCATTTAATATTTGGTACAAGGGGCGCTCTAGAATTTTTAATATTTGGTACAAGGGGTGCTCTAGAATTTTTAATATTCGGTAGCAGTTTTAATATTTTGTTGCAAGGGGCACTCTCGCATTTCTAATATTTGGTACTGTCGGGAGTGTCGGCGACAATATACAAGGATAGTTTGTCACCTGCTTCCCTGAGAAACAAAATGTGAATATTGAGTGATCGAGTGGGCGGAGCTTAAAGTGCACTTAATATTTGGCTTTCGCCGTTATCTTTATTCTGAACAAATGGGTGACTGAATTACATAATAATTTTGTTATTAATTTATTTTTTAATATTGGTATCTGCAAACACAAAGTTTCAGCTGAAACAACACACAAATAGCATTATACTTAAAAAAAATGAAAATTAAAAAGACACACACACAGTTCAGACGTTTCTTACCGACAGAAGATGCACTTTTTGCCAGAAAACATTGAAAAACTGCTTTTATCTTATTGTAATAAATATTAGTTGATGTGATGTGAAAAATTTAGGTGAATAGAATATTGTGAATATTTGTCGTATTAATTACCAGTTAAGTAGTGTTTTTATTTTGCCCTTTCATTGTGAATATGGTAGATATTCCTTTGTGTGTTGTCTTAAATCAAATAACAAATATTCAGATGATAAAATTGGTGATTTATTGCATTTCATAATATTTTTAATTTTTTTTTTCATAATTTCATATTTAGCATAAATAAATTTCATATTTTGGCAAAATGTTCTTCATATTGTGCCTGTCTCTAGTCATGACTTTCGAAAAATTCTTTCATAACTTTACGTTTCATGCCTCCCTAAGTACGAAACCACTGCCTGTTCCAAAAAAAACAAATAATAATAATAATAAAAATGAAAAAAGAAAAAAGAAAAAAGAATCGTGATATTTATATATTTATATATATATTTATATATTTATATATATATATATATTTATATATATCTATATTTATATATATCTATATTTATATATATCTATATTTATATATATCTATATTTATATATATCTATATTTATATATCTATATTTATATATATCTTTACACGCTAGCGGCCGTAATTTTTAAGATATTGGAACCAAATTTTATTATGTTATTTCTAAGCCCAATAGTTCGGACAAGTTCGTTAATGAGAAAAATTGGCCCAAGGAGGTGGTCGGGGGAGAGGGTTGAAATATTAAAACATTTATATCTCGGCCGCTATGAAGTATAGAGTGAAACTTTGTTTGAATAAGTTAGAGTACTCCCTATGGAGTTCACAGTGACACCAACGATTCGGGAGTTTTGGGGGTACGAGTGGGAGTGGGGGGATGGAAATTCAAAATTTTTGAAACCACGTCTTGTGGGGTACGGTATCGTTGAAAAGCTCTTGATGAGTACTCTACAAATCAATAACTAGTTTCTCGATAGTTCTCATATACGTCGAGACTTGAATATTTGATAAAGAGCTCTTTCTTCTTTTTTGCAGTTATTATTACGGGTTTGTCATGCCAAGGCTAAAGAAGAAGAGTGCTGCGCAGCGACAGTAAATTAAACCAAAAGCACTTCGAAATCTACCTCAGCCTGTAGGCTTGCCTAAAGGGATTTTTGTTTCTTATTCTTCCTGGTTGTAGAACTAAATTGCATGTCTTATTAGATAATCATTCTTTATTCTATTACACAAACTTCTTAATTTTTCTATAACTGACCTAAATGCCAAAAGACCGTTTTAGCATGTTCATATTGCTTATGTTATATCTATCTTTACTTCACTCGATATGACCATTTAACTGTGTTTATTAAACTAAAAAAAAAATTATTAAATCTCTACGAATGAATATAAAACCACTTATGAACCAAACGTCGGTTACTACAAAGGTACAAGCAACTGAATAATCATAGGTCTCTGTCTATTGTGCTATGGTATGGTAAGGTGCATCTTTATTCTTATATACATACTAAATACTGTACATTTCCATTAGAACAAATCCAACGCATAAGCCTATACGGCCGTTCGGGCTTTTACTATGCACAAGACAAAGAAATGTGACACTAATAATACAATACAATATAATAACATAAGTTATAATATAATAATGCTATACACAGATGTTGATAGCAAAATAGCAATAATAACGGAAGAGATATGACAATAATAACACAGACCAACAGCCATTTTGGTGCCTTAGAATTTATACCTATTCTTGGGTATATTTAGGTCGCTGATGCCAAATGTGCCATTAGTTTTGCTCTATCAGCTTTAGTTTTTGAGATATGGTATTACCATTATGAAAATTATCCCATTTTACGTTCGATATAAATAAAAACAGTGCCCCTTTGTAGCTTCTAAATCATGCGAAGAGAAAAGCAACACACTAACATTACATTAACATTACAATTACAGCATAACATATGGGGTCTTTCAAAAAATTGATATCACATACTGTACGGTCGTTTATGACTTATGAGGTGTCAATTTGAGGGCTAAAAAATAATTCACCTTTTACTTTTTCTGTACTTAGTACAGTTTTCGTCCAACGTGTCCAAAGTACGGTCAAGAACCTTCACTAGCAATATTTTCAAGCATGATTTTGTTCCGCTAGACCAGCGTTTCTCAACCTTTTTGAACCCGAGGACCTCTAAAATGTCTAAAAAATTTTACGGACCCCTAATTTTACATCCCATTTTTAAAAGAAGGCCTATATTCTTAATATGTGGGGTATTAATTATTGGTCATTATAACGAAATATGTGAAAAAAATTTACTTGTTTATTTTCCGCCTTATGATATTTTTTAATTATGTCTGCGCCATCTTCGCGGACCACAGGTTGAGAAACGCGGCGCTAGACTAATGCCGATTGTCGACCTTCTCTACTCTGAGCTGTCGGACATGAATTTCCTCGGAGAATTTTGCGTCACTATGTACTTATACTACAATATTTAAGAGTTCCTGATAATAAATCCGATACTTTTAAGAGTTTTACAAATAATATTATTAACATGATTCAAGAAAATTAAATTGCTGTTGACCTAACTTACTTATTCATTGTGGAAATTTTGTTCAACTTAATACAACCGATACAATATTGTCATACAATATTATTTTGAAATCTAGAGAAAGTCATTATTTTGCATTCTTGTATGAGAGATTTAACGCAAACAATTTCTGTCTTCAAGTTAATGCGATGGGCTAACCAGGCTTGGTGAAAAGTAAACAGGATAAAACAACGCGTCTTAACCATAATGAAGTTTTGTGGAACTAGCCAAAAATCTTAATAGAGTAATTATGTTATAAACCGAAAACAAATAATATACAACTATCTCTATAACGAATACAAACGTGCTCAGAAGCAATCCCATACAAAATAAATAGTAAACAGACTGTAGATGAAGTAGAGACATCGGAACATAAATGTCTTCTTCATCTATTTGACGCAAGGAACTGTGTTTAATAAATGGTCTCACTAATCTGTATTCCACTATTTTCGAAGTAATGCCTGCTTCAAGTAATCTGGACATAAAGTTCTTGAATTTGTTTTCAAGCAGTTCATGATCCCTCAAAAATAACCCTTTATGAAAATAAGCTGTAGGAGCACTGAACTTGTAATATTGCAATGAAGGACATGATATTTGCACAAAATGTTCATAATTCCTTTCTGATGTCAGAAAAGTTCCTTTCTCTGAGAACATTGCAAAGATAATTGCCTCATGTGGAGATAAAAACAGAAATGAACGATTCGCTAATTCGGGGCCGTAAGTGTTGGTAAAATACTCATATTCTGGAAAATTGTGAAAACTCAAATTGTAGTTTTTAAGTTCTTCAAACGTATCAATCTGATGCTTAGAGCCAGGATGGACCAAGAATGTTGTGAAGAAAGCTTGAAAAACAGTGTTGATACTCAACGAATATAACAAAAAGCAAAAGAAGAAAATGCGAAGGGAAATCTTACTAGGGATAGTACTTACGCCTATTCCCAAGATCACACCCCAAGAATGCAAAGCCCAAAAAATGTTGTCTTCGAATTTTTCATGCATTTTAAGTAACAGATAACAGTATATATATTTAAAGACAAGTGATATCGCAAGTATTGTGATGAAAAATACGATCCATGTGTAAAGAGAGAATACCCTTGACAAGCTGTCCCATCTCGGATAATTATCTGCTAAAGGCACAAAGAAAGTATAGTATTCTGTGTAGAAGTACTTGGCCAGGAAAAAGTCACTCATGTCCCGATAGACTCCGTTTTCCTTCAGAACTATCCCCATGCCAGTTCTATCTTGTAACTTGCACTCTGCGCTTGCCATCCCCATATAATTTTCTAGATTCTTCTCCAATTTTGCCACTGCAGGCATATCGTCGGAATATACTCCAATGCGGTCTTCGAACGTGACCTCACAACAACTTAAATCTGGTTCAGGATTTGGAAAAGTCAGGTGCTTTGAGAATCCTACATTACTGCCATTCTTAAAGCATGTATTCAGGAGACGAATTTCTCTTAATTGTCCACACATGCCTGATGGAGGTGTGTACGGATGCCAGGTATATATCTTTACATCTTCCACATCTCTATACAGATATATAATACTTTTTGGATAATTATCATTTCCAATTACTTGTCTTATAGAACGTAAAACTATTTGTTTTGATGAATAACCAAGGTTAATTATTACATATTGGCCTGTCATATTATTATAACCAAGTTGATCAAGAATTTGAAAAACGAAGTCTAACTGTTCGTAAAGTTTTCTATGGCTACTTCCATTGTATTTTATAAATATTAAATAAGTTTTGTAGTAATTGGGTCTGAAAGACATTTTCACTCCTGAAGTAGGTGTTAGTATAATTGGCCACTGATTTTCCAAATGTAAAGTTTTAATAAATCTATCAATATTTCTGTCGTTATTAATCCAAGTCTTGAAGTATCCTTCCAATTGAGGAGTCGCATAGAATTTCACATGACGTACTTCCTGATCTTTTATCCCCTCACATATTTCTGGTACTGTCACATTTATATGTACAGCTATTATTTTATCATTTGTATCATCATATGGATCGTACATTTCATTTTTGCTCTTTACCATAGGACCAAATATAAAAATAGTTTCTTTTTCTTCTAGAAGGCTCTTAGTTACTTCCGCTGCACAGTCAACCAGTAAATAATCATCTTCTTGCGATATGATTATTCCCAATCCCATCTCTGTGATAAGAAGGTATAAAAGAACCTGCAAGAATAATAAAGTTGGTGAATTAGTGTAATTTGTTCCATTATATAGTTTAGCATGATGATCCCATTACAGACAACATACGAACACATTTTTCAGGATAAGAAATCTATAGCCATAGACTCCTTCGTCGCTACAACTGATCATATTACTTGTAAATTATCGTAATAAATAACCTCTCTGTTGCGTTGCACTTAATGGATGATCGGAATATTAGGAACTATTTTCTGAACTGCTTGTCCAATAAACTTGAAATTTTGCACATTTAATTAGAATGTTATCGAGAATGAAGATCGAGAATAAAAAATTATGCATTGCCTTGGACCTGTATAAATGTTATGGATCCCTTACACTTAAGGACTGGAGTCTACTTTAGTTTAATGATTTTTAAAAAATGACAGTTTTAAAACGTAATTTTACCTGTATAAATAAGTTGTTCTTCATATTGCTCGCACTTCCTGCCTAACTCGCAGCCTTGCTTCAAACACAATAATTAATACATAGAAATATTCTCCAATAATGTAACATGTTAGTGAATTATCTTTGTTTATTCTGTAATTTAGCATGACGGAATTTATTACAGAAAAGTTACCAGCACAATTGCAAAGTACACTTCTTTCTAGCAAATTGTCGTCATACGTACATCAATACATTATTATAGGTAATTGCTAGTTGGGTTAAACTTAAACAGCTTCTATTATTTGTTAGGTTATTTGGAATGGTAAACATTAGCATAGTTTGTTTATTATGTAGTTTAGCATGCCTGGGCCTATTACATACAACAGGCCAACACATTTGCAAATTATCAACACAGTCTAATAGTTTATCAAACATTGTCGTCATACATACAGCTATATTCCATATTGATTACGTTATTATAATTAATTGCTTTATGACTTTCAGATCTTTTAATCGCAGACAATATTACGATGTGGCTTAAACAATGAATTAGATTTTTTCAAAACCCAGCTGATTACTGCTTGTCCTATAACGTAGGATAACAATTGATGTATAGTCACTCCATCTCTCAGTGAAGATGAGACGATCAAAATTCCCCGCTATTACGTTTTGAAATGTCTAAGTTATTTTTTAAATACTTTCGTAGAAAGTAAGGTTGAGATTGAAAATGTGAGGGATAATCATAAAGGTTTTTATATTGTGTTTGCGTCCAGGAATACTTTATGTATAATTATATAGTACGTATAATTGTATAACTTGTGCCGGTATCTTAAATTCCTTTCCCAGCAATAAAGCCTGAAGTTTATATGCAACTTGACTTGGGTTTTTCATGGTATCCCCACTCATAAAGGCCTATGCCGAATTCGGTGTTTTCATGCCATGAACAATGCTCACCATTTCATCCTGTATCATATCCATTTAAATTAATATCAGTTGAAATTTACTCCATAAAAATACACAAATAATAAAAACAATTGACAGTCAATAGTTCCATGGCCTACCCTACTGTATAGACACAGAACCCCAACTCCTGATATGGTCTCGCAGCTAAAAGAGTATAAATGGAGCAGAAAGATAAATAAATCATAGAGAACACACATTTTAGGGCTGATTTAGCAGGATTCTACTTTATTTTAACAATAAAAAAATATGCCATTTATAAAATTTCAGTTTACCTGTGGAAATAAGTTTTTCTTCATTCTTATCGTTCTATCTGTCCGCACTTCGCCTACAAGACTTGTTGATCTATATTCTATACAGTGAAACACAACGTCTGTGTATTGGTGAATTAGCATAGCTTGTTCCATTATGAAGTTTATCATTCTGGGCCTATTACAGACAACATATGAACACCTTTTCAGGATAAGTAGTAGTTATGTAAACATAGGCTGTCATGATCGCAGGAACAGTAAATATTACTTGTAAATTGTCGTCATATTCCAACTTGATTACAAGTAAGTCTACTTATCTGTTGCGTTAGACTTAAAAGGACTATTTCTTTAATGCTCATCACGAGCTTTTTTAGTACCTATTGCAATCGATACCATGTCATGACTTTCGAAAAATTCTTTCATAACTTTACGTTTCATGCGTCCCTAAGTACGAAACCACTGCCTGTTAAAAAAAAAAAAAAATAATAATAATAAAAAATGAAAAAAGGAAAAAAGAAAAAAGAATTGTGATATTTATATATTTATATATCTATATTTATATATTTATATATATCTATACTTATATATATCTATATTTATATATATCTTTACACGCTAGCGGCCGTAATTTTTAAGATATTTGAACCAAATTTTATTATGTTATTTCTAAGCCCAATAGTTCGGACAAGTTCGTTAATGAGAAAAATTGGCC
Source organism: Ectobius pallidus (assembly GCA_964059195.1). Taxonomy (NCBI): domain Eukaryota; kingdom Metazoa; phylum Arthropoda; class Insecta; order Blattodea; family Ectobiidae; genus Ectobius; species Ectobius pallidus. The sequence goes on from CAXKWD010000012.1 coordinate 21,625,150, forward strand.
CAAGGAGGTGGTCGGGGGAGAGGGTTGAAATATTGAAACATTTATATCTCGGCCGCTATGAAGTATAGAGTGAAACTTTGTTTGAATAAGTTAGAGTACTCCCTATGGAGTTCACAGTGACACCAACGATTCGGGAGTTTTGGGGGTACGAGTGGGAGTGGGGGGATGGAAATTCGAAATTTTTGAAACCACGTCTTGTGGGGTACGGTATCGTTGAAAAGCTCTTGATGAGTACTCTACAAATCAATAACTAGTTTCTCGATAGTTCTCATATATGTCGAGACTTGAATGTTTGAAAAAGAGCTCTTTCTTCTTTTTTGCAGTTATTATTACGGGTTTGTCATGCCAAGGCTAAAGAAGAAGAGTGCTGCGCAGCGACAGTAAATTAAACCAAAAGCACTTCGAAATCTACCTCAGCCTGTAGGCTTGCCTAAAGGGATTTTTGTTTCTTATTCTTCCTGGTTCTAGAACTAAATTGCATTCTTTATTAGATAATCATTCTTTATTCTATTACACAAACTTCTTAATTTTTCTATAACTGACCTAAATGCCAAAAGACCGTTTTAGCATGTTCATATTGCTTATGTTATATTTATCTTTACTTCACTCTATATGACCATTTAACTGTGTTTATTAAACTAAAAAAAATTATTGAATCTCTACGAATGAATATAAAACCACTTATGAACCAAAAGTCGGTTACTACAAAGGTACAAGCAACTGAATAATCATAGGTCTCTGTCTATCTATGTTATTCAAAAAGTATATATTGTGCTATGGTATGGTAAGGTGCATCTTTATTCTTATATACATACTAAATACTGTACATTTCCATTAGAACAAATCCAACGCATAAGCCTATACGGCCGTTCGTGCTTTTACTATGCACGAGACAAAGAAATGTGACACTAATAATACAATACAATATAATAAGATAAGTTATAACATAATAATGCTATACACAGATGTTGATAGAAAAATAGCAATAATAACGGAAGAGATATGACAATAATAACACAGACCAACAGCCATTTTGGTGCCTTAGAATTTATACCTATTCTTGGGTATATTTAGGTCGCTGATGCCAAATGTGCCATTAGTTTTGCTCTATCAGCTTTAGTTTTTGAGATATGGTATTACCATTATGAAAATTATCCCATTTTACGTTCGATATAAATAAAAACAGTGCTCCTTTGTAGCTTCTAAATCATGTGAAGAGAAAAGCAACACACTAACATTACATTAACATTACAATTACAACATAACATATGGGGTCTTTCAAAAAATTGATATTACACATACTGTACGGTCGTTTATGACTTATGAGGTGTCAATTTGAGGGCTAAAAAATAATTCACCTTTTAGTTTTTCTGTACTTAGTACAGTTTTCGTCCAACGTGTCCAAAGTACGGTCAAGAACCTTCACTAGCAATATTTTCAAGCAAGATTTTGTTCCGCTAGACCAGCGTTTCTCAACCTTTTTGAACCAGAGGACCTCTAAAATGTCTAAAAAATTTTACGGACCCCTAATTTTACATCCCATTTTTAAAAGAAGGCCTATATTCTTAATATGTGGGGTATTAATTATAGGTCATTATAACGAAATATGTGAAAAAATTTACTTGTTTATTTTCCGCTTTATGATATTTTTAAATTATGTCTGCGCCATCTTCGCGGACCACCACAGGTTGAGAAACGCTGCGCTAGACTAATGCCGATTGTCGACCTTCTCTACTCTGAGCTGTCGGACATGAATTTCCTCGGAGAATTTTGCGTCACTATGTACTTATACTACAATATTTAAGAGTTCCTGATAATAAATCCGATATTTTTAAGAGTTTTACAAATAATATTATTAACATGATTCAAGAAAGTTAAATTGCTGTTGACCTAACTTACTTATTCATTGTGGAAATTTTGTTCAACTTAATACAACCGATACAATATTGTCATACGATATTATTTTGAAATCTAGAGAAAGTCATTATTTTGCATTCTTGTATGAGAGATTTAACGCAAACAATTTCTGTCTTCAAGTTAATGCGATGGGCTAACCAGGCTTGGTGAGAAGTAAACAGGATAAAACAACGCGTCTTAACCATAATGAAGTTTTGTGGAACTAGCCAAAAATCTTAATAGAGTAATTATGTTCAAAACCGAAAACAAATAATATACAACTATCTCTATAACGAATACAAACGTGCTCAGAAGCAATCCCATACAAAATAAATAGTAAACAGACTGTAGATGAAGTAGAGACATCGGAACATAAATGTCTTCTTCATCTATTTGACTCAAGGAACTGTGTTTAATAAATGGTCTCACTAATCTGTATTCCACTATTTTCGAAGAAATGCCTGCTTCAAGTGATCTGGCCATAAAGTTCTTGAATTTGTTGTCAAGCAGTTCATGATCCCTCAAAAATAACCCTTTATGATGATAAGTTATAGGAGCACTGAACTTGTAATATTGTAATGAAGGACATGATGTTTGCACAAAATGTTCATAATTCGTTTCTGATGTCAGAAACGTTCCTTTCTCTGAGAACAATGCAAAGATAATTGCCTCATGTAGAGAAAAAAACAGAAATGAACGATTCGCTAATTCGGGGCCGTAAGCATTAGTAAAATACTCATATTGTGTAAAAGACTGAAAACTCAAGTTGTAGCCTTCAAGTTCTTCAAATGTGTCAATCTGATGCTTAGAGCCAGGATGGACCAAGAATGTTGTGAAGAAAGCTTGAAAAACAGTGTTGATATTCAACGAATATAACACAAAACAAGAGAAGAAAATGCGAAGGGCAGCTTTACTAGGAATTGTACTTACGCCTATTCCCAAGATCACACCCCAAGAATGCAAAGCCCAATAAATGTTGTTGTCTTCGAATTTTCCATACATTTTATGTAACAGATAAGAGTATATATATTTAAAGACAAGTGATACCGCAAGTATTGCGATGAAAAATACGATCCACGTGTAAAGAGAGAATACCCTTGACAAGCTGTCCCATCTCGGATAATTATCTGCTAAAGGCACAAAGAAAGTATAGTATTCTGTGTAGAAGTACTTGGCCAGGAAAAAGTCACTCATTTCCCGATAGATTCCATTTTCCATTAGAAGAATTTCCTTGTCAATCCTTCTATCTTGTGCCTTGCACTCTGCTTTAGCCATCCCCATATAATTTTCTATGTTCTTCTCCAGCCTTGCCACTGGAGGCATATCGTCGGAATATACTCCAATGCGTTCATTGAACGTGATCTTACAACAACTTAAATCTGTTTCAGGTTTTGGAAAAATCAGGTGCTTTGAGAATCCTACATTACTACCATTCTTAAAGCATGTATTCAGGAGAAGAATTTCTATTAAATGTCCACACATGCCTGATGGGAGTGTGTACGGATCCCAGGAATATATCATTACATTTTTCACATCTCTATACAGATATATAATACTTTCTGGAAAATAATCATTTCGATTTACATATCTTATAGAACCAAGAACTTTTTTTTTTGGATGAATTACCAAGGTTGATTACTACATATCGGCCTTTCATATTTTTGTAACCAAGGTCTCGAAGAATTTTAAAAACGTAGTCTAACTGTTTGTAAAGCTTTGTTTTCTTATGTCCATTGTATTTTATAAATATTAAATAAGTTTTGTAGTAATTGGTTAAGAAAGACTTTTTCACTCCTGAAGTAGGTGTTAGTATAATTGGCCACTGATATTCTAAATGTAAACTTTTAATAAATCTATCAATATTTCTGTCATTATTAATCCAAGTTTTCAAGTATCCTTCAGATTGATGAAAAATTGTGGAGGTCCCCCAGAATTTCGCATGATGTACCTGCTGATCTTTTATCCCCTCACAGTTCTCAGGTCCTGTCATATTTATAGGTACATCTGTTACTTTATCCAATGGAGTGTCTATTTTCCTTTTTGTACTTTTTCAGTGGACCAAATATAAATATAGTTTCTTTGTTTTGTAGCATGCTCTTAGTTACTTTCGCTGCACAGTCAACCAGTACAATTTACAATTTTATGTGAACAAGCATCTTCCCGGGGCTATTCAATTAGACTTTTCATGCAGCCACTTCGAGAAAATTATGACGGTTAGCCTTCCCCCATGGTTGAGTGGTTAAGACCGCTCGCTTTCCATCGCTTGAACCCGGGATCGAATTTCGGTGGATCCATGTGGAATTTGTGGTTGTCTACATGGGGTCTAGCGTGTTTTCTCGGGTACACCCGTTTTCCCTTCTACGAGGGTTGAATGAAAAGTAATACCTACACCTTCATAACTATTTTAACAAATCAAAAACAGAAATAATCCTTAGAATGTTCCCCTTTAATTATCAGTAGGCCTATTTAGTTTTTCACATAATCACCAGACAGTTGAATACACTTCCCCCAACGATGAACAAGTTCTTTGAAGCCGTCGCGGAAGATGTCGACACACTGTTTCTGTTTTAAAAAATGAGGCATTAACATCTGCGAAATTATGTTTGCGTCCCAAGTTACATTTCATTGTCTGGCTTGGTTAGTTTTATGCAGTTCTAGAAAATTCTTACGCATATATTAGGCTAAACTTCCAAATAAAACCAGCATAAAGAAAATAAAAAAGAACAAAATCGTTCACGCATTACTATGGAGGCATAACAATTGGACTGGGTTAGCAAGACTTCAGACTACTGATATAAAATTTGCCAGTTATAAAATTTCAGTTACCTGTAGAAATAAGTTTTTCTTCATTCTGATCGTACTATCTGTCCGCACTTCGCCTACAAGACTTATTGATTTATACAGTGCTACATGACTTGTGGTTATTGGTTAATTAACGTAGTTTATGTAGTTTAGCATGATGAGCCCATTACAGAAAACATACGAACTCATTTTTCAGGATAAGAAATGTATAGCCATAGACTCCTTCGTCGCTACTTCTGGTCATATTACACAGTCGCTAAAACAGAAACAGTGTTTATCGTCATAAACAAAATTGAAAGCCTACTTCTCTGTTTCGTTACACTTAAAGGGTGATCGTAATGTTAAGAACTATTTTCTGAACTGCTTGTTCTCAAAAATTGAAATTTTCACATTTAATTAAAATGTTAATCGAGAGAATCTGTATAAATGTTATGGATCCCTTACACTTAAGAACTGGATGAGTCTCCTTTAGTTTAATGTTTAAAAAAAAATTACAGTTTTAAAATGTAATTTTACCTGTAAAAATAAGTTGTTCTTCATACTGATCGCACTTATTTCCCGCCCAACTCGAAGACTTTCTTCAAACACAATGATTCGTACATAGAAATATTTTCCAATAACGTAACATGCTAGTAAATTATCTCAGTGTATTCTGTAGTTTAGCCTGACGGAACGTATTAGAGAAAATATACCAGCACAATTGCAAAGTATACTACTTTGTAACAAAAATTGTCGTTATAGATACAACATTACATTATTATAATTATGTAATTGCTTGTTGACTTCAACGTAAACGGAAGTTATTCTTAAGTTATTTTCAATGGTAATCATTGGCATAGTTTGTTTATTGTGTAGTTTAGCATGCCTGGGTATATTACGTACAAAGGATCAACACATTTGCAAGGTAATAATCTATTATACCACTTTATAAGAAATTTCCGTCATACGTACAGCTATATTCCATATTGATTATATTATTACAATTAATTGTAAAAAGGTAAAGTGATCCCTATACAGGCCATGGAGGCCCAGAGGGTTCCAGGAGGTTGAGGCTCCTAGATTTTGGACATTCGGCACTTGAAGGTGGTAAGGTTGTCAGCCTTACGCACCGGCCGCCTTTACCCCCAGGATTGCTCCTGGTACTCATTTGTGTTAGAGGCAGAGTCGACCCCAGGGCCATAGTGCCACCAGAAGGATTAGGCCAATTGAAAAACTTCAACGACCTCATCGGGAATCGAACCCGCGACCTTCCGGTCTGTAGCGCAGCGCCTCGACCACTACGCTACGGCGTACCCCACAATTAATTGTAGTTGAGCCAATTATAAACGGTTCTTAAGATATTTTAATCGCAGAAAATACTATGATATTGCCTGTAACAGATACATACTACTAAAACTAAACCATCCAACTAAAGAATGAATTGAACAAAATCACTGATTATCCTATAAAATAGGATAACAATAGAATTACGGTCAGTGCATCTCTCAGTGAGGAAGATACATGCAAAATTTCATGCGATTATCTTTGAAATTGTATCTAAGTTATGTTTTAAAGAATTTTGAAGAAAGTAGGCTTGAGGTTGAAAAGATGAGTGATAATCATAAAAGGTTTTTTTATTGTGTTTACTTCCAGGAATACTTTATGTATAATTATATATTACGTATAATTGTATAACGTGGCCATTTTTTTAGATACCGGTATCTTAAATTCCTTTCCCAGACATAGCCAGAAGTTTATGCCAATTTGACACGGGAGTTTTCATGGTATCCCCAGTCGTAAAGGCATTATGCCGAATTCGATGTTTACATACCATGAATCATCCTCACCATTTCATCCTGTATCATATTTCCATTTAAATTAATATCACTTAAATTTTACTCCATAAAAATACACAAATAATAAAAGCAATTGACAATCAATAGTTCCATGGCCTACCCTACTGTATAGACACAGATCCCCAACTCCTGATATGGTCTCGCAGCTAAAAGAGTATAAATAGAGCCGAAAGATAAGTAAATCATGGACACCACACATTTAAGGGCAGATTTAGCAGGATTCTACTTTATTTTAACAATAAAAAATATGCCAGTTATAAAATTTCAGTTTACCTGAAAAAATAAGTTTTTCTTCATTCTGATCGTACTATCTGTCCGCACTTCGCTTACAAGACATAACGTTTGTGTATTAGTCAATTTGTCATAGTTTGTTATATTATGTAGTTTAGCATTCTGGGCCCTTTACAAACAACATATGAACACCTATTCAGAATAAGTAATAGTTATGTAAGCATAGACTGTCATGATCGCAGGAACAGGAAATATTATTTGTAAATTGTCATATTCCAACTTGATTACATGATTACAAGTAGGTCCACTTATCTGTTGCGTTAGACTTAAAAGGACTATTTCTTTAATGCTCATCACGAGCTATTTTGTTTCTTATTCTTCCTGGTTCTAGAACTAAATTTCTTGTTTATTAGATAAACATGGTTTATTCTATTACACAAACTTCTTAATTTTTCTGTAACTGACCTAAATGCCAAAAGACAGAATTATCATGTTCGTATTTCTTATGTTATATCCATTTCTACATCACCCTATCTGACTATGTAACTGCGTCTTTTAAACTTCAGACAAAAGCTATTATACATTTTCCATGAATGAAAAGAGAACCACTTGTAAACCAACAGTCATTCAATACAAAGAAAGAATATTAATATTTTATCAGTACTGGGTAGAAGTATTGAAATTAATTCTTATTCTATCCGTATCATATGTACTATAGGCAGAAGAAATGATAGCTGAAATTAGGTGTCGATTCACTCGTGTTTGTATCTGTTTCTATGTTTCACTTTGACATTTCTGTTGTGATTTCTCAATGTGATCGCAACCGTGAATAGTTTATTTACAATATTTACTATAGTTTATTTAATGAAATACTCTGAAAGTGCACAAGGTTTAAATTACGAGCCACTTTTCCGAGATAAACTTTTTCCTCATACCGAGCTTTTCATATTGAAGCTGCAAACGCTACCGTTTGATAAATAAGGGAGATACTACAAGAAAGAATCCTAAATATATGGATCAGTAATGAGCGAACTGTCTTGCTCATTGTCAATCAAGAACTATTGAGACTGACGTAAAAGCAGCATTCTGCAACTGCCTCTAGTTTATTTTGTCAGAGCTTTTATAATCAGATCTCCAATTCCCGCACTTGAATTAAACCGCAGTACACAACATGCATGCTTCAACACAAGATAGTCCCATAGCATTTTTTAAAATCCCAGCTGTGTTTATACTGCTTTTAGGTACGAGGCCATGTATGAAGTTCGGGACCTGTATATACAGATCTATATAGGGTAGGCCTTGGAACTATTGATTGTCAATTGTTTCTATTGTCGGTGTATTTTATAGAGTAAATTTCAACTGACATTAATTTAAATGGATATGATACAGGATGAAATGGTGAGGATAATTTATGGTATGCAAATATCCAATTAGGATTTGCCTTTACGACGGGGGAAACCATGAAAAAAACCCTATATTAAATTGGCCGGCCAAGGGATTTGAATCTGGGACCTCCCGAAAGCGAGTCCAAGGACTTTTACTTTTAGTATTACATCAAGGTTATAAAAATGATACTTTGAATCGTGCATTATACTTAAAAGTGGACTGGAGCTGAAATATATTTATTTAATAATAATAATAATAATAATAATAATAAAGTCAGGTAAACTGATGTAAAAAAGTGCCAGTATGTTTTTGTTTAATCAGTTATGACTGCAATTATGATATGCAGAATATGTTTTTTTAAAATTGATTTCCAAGTTAAGCTCCAGATTTATTCATTAAGCAGGGCTTACGGAAGAAGAAAGGTCTACCATCTCGGCCACCTGGGTTATTTTAACGGTCTAGTTGGATAAGCGCATGTAAAACAATAGTGTTTTTCTCATAGCTACCTGTATTTTAATTTCCAAGGCCTTATAAGATCACAGTAAAACAATAGGCTATGTTGTCAAGATAACTGATTTTCATTTTTTTTATAAATTCTTTCGAATACGTATATTGCCTTAAAATAGGCACTAAATTGAGCTTTACTCCGAAAAAGATCAACCGATTTTATCCATTATGAATAGACGTATTCCCATGGACATTTTAAATGTGTATACCAAGTTTCATAAAAATCCGGTAAAGCGTATTTGAGTTGCCGCGTCTTTAAAATATACACTAAATTGGGTTTTACTCCGGTACCGGTCAACAGATTAGGTTCAAATTCAATAGGGCACTTCTCATGGACGTCATAAATGGGTATACCAAGTTTCATGGAAATCCGTTACAGCGTATTTGAGTGATTATTAAAATAGGCACTAAATTGGGCATTACTCCGGTACCGGTGAACCGATTTGGTTCAATATCAATAGGGTTCTTCCCATCGACATTATGAATGTTTATACCAAGTTTCATGAAAATCCGAAAAAGCGTACTTGAGTTATGGTGCGTACAGACACACAGACAGACGGACAGACAGACAGACGGACAGACAGACGGACGGACAGACATTTTTTCGTCCCCCACACAATCTCATAAAGTACCATACTGGCACTTAATAATTGTGTGTAAGCATGGCTTGCTAAAGGTATGACATCTGGAACGGACCTGTTAAAATCTACAACATTCAGGCTATACATTGGTTTGTGTATATCGGTTTTGGACTCCGCCATAGGACCAGAAATGAAAACAGTTTCTTTAACTGTAGAAGGCTCTTAGTTCTTCCACAGTACAGTCTACCAGTAAATATTCACACTGTTTAGGCACGATAATTCCTAAAATTGTCCATGTGATAAAAAATATAGAATTAGGTAAACTGATGTAACAAAGTGCCAGTATTTTTTTGTTTAATCAGTTATGATTGCAGTTATAATATGCAGAATAAAAAAAATCAAATTGGCCGGTTTCGGGATTTGAACCATGGAACTCCAGGATGTGAGGCCAAGATATTACCATCTCGGCCACCTGGGTCAGTTTAACGGTCTAGTTGGATAAGCGCATGTAAAGCAATAGTGTTATTTGTCATAGCTAACTGTATTTTAATTGCCAAAGCCATATGAGATCACAGTAAAACAATAGACTATGTTGTCATGATAACTGAGTTGCATTTCATAAATTCTTTCGAATACGTATATTACCATGAAATAGGCACTAAATTGAGCATTACTCCGAAACAGGACAACCGATTTTATCCAATATCAATAGACGTCTTTCCATGAACATTATAAATGTGTATACCAAGTTTCATAAAAATCCGGTAAAGCGTATTTGGGTTACCGCGTCTTTAAAATAGACACTAAATTGGGTTTTACTCCGGTACCGGTCTACCGATTTGGTCCAATATCAGTAGACGTCTTCCAATGTAGGCCTACATTATAAATGGGTATACAAAGTTTCAGGAAAATCCAATAAAGCATATCTGAGTTATTGCGACTTCTTATATATTAACATAAAAGACACTAAATTGGGCATTATTCCGGTACTGGCCAATACTGGTCGAATATCAATAGACGTCTTCCCATGGACATTATAAATGCGTATACGAAGTTTCATAAAAATCCGATAAAGCGTATTTGAGTTATTGGTTCTTTAAGATAGACACTAAATTGGGTTTTACTCCGGTACCGGTCAACAAATTAGGTTCAAATTCAATAGGGTACTTTTCATGGACGTCATAAATGCATATACCAAGTTTCATGGAAATCCTATACAGCGTATTTGAGCTATGGCGCCTTTCTAATATAATCTATTAAAATAGGCACTAAAGTGGGCATTACTCCGGTACCGGTGAACCGATTTGGTTCAATATCAATAGCGTTCTTCCCATGGACATTATAAATGTGTTTTCGAAGTTTCATGAAAATCCGAAAAAGCGTAGGCTATTTGAGTTATGGCGCGTACAGTCACACGGACGGACGGACAGACTTTTTTCGTCCCCACACACAATCTCATAAAGTACCATACTGGCACTTAATAATTATAAATCGATAAATTATAAAAAGTAAATCAATATCTCTTATAGTTTGTCACGTATGTGTTACGTATCCACTTCAGCTTAACAAAGATAACTGGTATCTCAGTTGTGCGTAAAAATAATGATTAAACTTCCCTGTGACGATAAAGAAGCTAATACTTTTGTCAGCTTGCGGTATGTATTAGTCAGTTGTTATTCAACCAAAGGTTCATAAACTGTGAACTGCATAGCCTAAATCAAATGTCAGAAGCTTTCATAACGTACGTGAATTGCTTAGTACCATTAGTCCATACTATCTTTGCTGACAAAACAATTAGGCTTATCCTGACAACACATAAGAAAATTCCATATTAGCCACAATTATTTGCAGAAATCATGGTAATAATACAAAATATGCTAAGAAGATCACAATCAATGTCTATGATCAAAATGTGACAACATATACGAATGTTGCTTTTCATGAATTACCTTCAAATCGTACCAGTTGTGAGACACGAAACATTACAGAAACATTAATCAATGAACATTCCTAGTGCAACAAATGAATTAATTCTGAAGAGAATATAGAAAGAACATATAGAAAGAATAAAGTCTCTGTGATACACGCTGTACTAGACTACAGTGAACGCCGCTTATTGTGATCACTTCGGGACGTAGCTAATATGTTAACAATAACTGACTAATAACAATAGCTGAAGGAATTAAATGAAGGTTATTTATTCATGTATAAATCACTACAAAACAGAATTTAAAATATTTATTTATAAAATAATACATAACTGTGAATCATTGAGCCACTCATAGGCTAATACAGTAGCAATACTGCAAGCCACTATTTTTTCAACCAGTAAGAAAGTGTTTGTTTTTACTTTCCTTTAGGAGTCCATTAACCAATATTCCATACTCAGTTACGAGTTACGAGTATTTTTGGAAGTCTGTTCTGATCTGTGGTAATAACCGCGTAGCAAAGCATTTAACTCCTGTCTGCTCAAGTCTTTTCATTTTACACTAGCCATCACTGCATGTCACCACTGTTACCTTCATAAACCAAAAGCTGCAGCTTAACAGAGTGGTGAAGCATGCTTTGCTGCTTAAAAGAGAAAGTGAGCTAATGCCACCCCTCGAACTGGTCATCCTGTGAGCTGGGAACATAATTGCAACCTCCATTGCAACAAAATACAGTTGAATTAGAAACGAAGTCCTTAAAAACGAATTTCTGAATGAAATTGTACTTGGAAATAAAGACGCAAAATAGCATTTTGGTATTCAATGGCCTGAAAAACGTGTATTTTATTTTTAGAATGCAGCATGGAATTTCAAGGGCGAACAGAATAACTTACTTCCTGTACCTATGATACGGGTAGAGAAAGTAAAGCTAGTTACGAAAATTAAATTTTTATCAAAAACTTGACAGGCTTAGAAAAAAGTTTACATGAAAAATACCTTCGAACTTCTGAATTCAAGGATTGCTGTAGAATGAAAGTTCCAGATACAAATGTACTTATATTATATCGCTTTTGGCGATTGTGTTGTGGCCAGCTTAATTAGTAACTAATATCGAGTAATTCCAGTGGCGACTTTTAGAGATATTATGTACTGCAAATAATTTATCGTATAAAAATTTAAAAGACGGTACAATTATCCAAACATATTGTAATATTTTTCACCATATAATATTACATTATGATCAAATATTTAAAAAATCCGGTAACTGTACAAGTTAACAGAAAAGTTCAATCAATGAAAAACGTTCCACTTCATTGAAAGACATGAGCTGAGTCCATCATCTCCAGGATTTATAGTTTAGTTAGCTATGGGGTTTAAAAGCTGTAATTTAAATAATAATATAATAATAATAATGATAATAATAATAATGATAATAATAATAATAATAATAATAATAATAATAATAATAATAATAATAATAATAATAATAATAATAATATACACCTCCAATCTAAGTCATGGGCATTACACATTTCTCACTTCACATTCTAATATAAAATACGAGGCCGTACTGCAAGAAGTGCGCTTTCAGTTGTTTCAATCTGATGGGAAAATTTCTTGTTCACCATGCACGATCGAGTTTCTTCAAACAGTTGGTGGCTTATAACTACCCTTCGTAAAATTTTTGCAAAAAAATGCTTCTAGTAAAAGTTTTAGCTGGTTTGCAAAATTAGAACAAAATCGTTAGAGCCATCTTCAAATAAAATTCACGTAAAGTGGCAAGTAAGAGAAAGTTGTCAATCTTTTTGTCACATCCTAGAAGATATCAACTCAAATGAACAGTCATCTTGATGAATGTTCTTTCTCGAGCTATGCTGATCACAGACGCACATACACAGATATGTTTTTCAAAATAGGATTTCAGGATCCAGGAGACCTCAGAACGAGTCGAACACAATACTTCCTCTACATTGTTGTAGAGTGAAAGTTCCAGAAAAAAGTTTTATATGTTTGTATCGTTTTTGACGATAGTGTTTGTACCAGCTTAATTTGTAATTTATATCAAGTAATTCCAGTGGCGACTTCTAGTGATATAATATAATGCAAATAAATATTCGTTTAAAAATTAAAAAAAAAGGAACAATTATCCAACATAGTGTAGTATTTCCCACCATATAACGTTATATTATGATCTAATATTTAAATAATCCGGTAACTATACCAGTTAACAGAAAAATGTAATCAATGAAAAAAGTTCCACTTCCCTGAAGGACATGATGCATCATGATGCTAATGCTGAGTGTGTTACCCATAGGATTCATAGTTTAGCTTTAGGGTTTGAAAACTGATTTAAATAATAATACTGATAATAATGATGATAATAATGATAATAATAATAATAATGATAATGATAATAATGATGATGATAATAATAATAATAATAATAATTAATAATAATAATAAACCTTCTCCAACCTAAGTTATGGGCATTACACATTTCTCACTTCACATTCTCGTATAGAATAAGAGGCCGTATTTTTAAGAACTGCGCTTTCAGTTTCAACCTGATGTGACGGTTTCTTGTTCACCAAGCAAGACTGAGTTTCTACAAACAGTGGGTGGCTTATAACTACCCTTCACATAATTTTTGCAAACAAAATTTAAAAAAAAAAAATGTATTGTAATAATATTACACCAGTAGTAGGCGTATAGCCTAGGCCCAATTCACATTTTAGGTTTTATACATTTTTGATACCGATAGCAGTCGAAAAGATTGCAGGTTAGCATATAATAAATTATGATAAACTTATGATAGGTTAATAGTGCGAGTGCAGCATCATATTCTATTGTCGTCATTGTCGTTCCTTATTTAGGCGTTGAATAATTCAACGCAGCAGCTGTTGATGTAATATTGTGCATTCTATCGAAATATAGGCTATATCTACATTATATTTTAATGTGAGTATTTTTCTTAAGTGCTCCAGTGCAAGCAATAGACCTAATGTAATTCCTGACTGATTGATTTCACCCCTAGCCTATACGGCTGCTTTAAATTTGAAACAAGCATTGCGAATCTTAAGCCTATACTTACATCATTAATATTATTGCTAGTGCATACTGTGAAATATCGACATATTTTAAGAATTACGAGTATGAAATATGATTAAGAATCGAACTTTAGACCTTTGTTCTTCCGCAAGCCCTGCTTAATCAATCGGTCTGGAGCTTAACTCGGATATCTATTACAAAAATAACTTATTTTCTGCATGGGCCTATCATATTTGCAATTATTACTGATGTAAAAAAAGCATTCTGGCACTTTATTATATCAGTTTAACTGATTTTATTAAACACATTTCTTTACAAAATTAACAGTTAACATAGGATGTCACGAGTGACTTGGACCATTCTGGCACTTAATAATCAATGTGGGTGTTTTCTGTAAAGAAAACATGATCAGTTATTAAAGTGCCAGAATGGTACTTATGAAATTGTATGCTGGAGGGGAAAATGTCTGTCAGTCTCTCCATGTGTCTGTATGCGCGATAACTCTAATACGCTTTGTAGAATTTTCTTGAAACTTGGTACAGTATACGCATTTATGACATCCATGGAACGAAGCTTACGGATTTTGTATCAAATCGGTTATCCGGTACCGGAGTAATGCCCAATTTAGTGCCTATTTTGTGGTAATATATTACACTAAAATTATCAAATGCAAATCATGACAACAGTATTGTTTTACAGTGTTCATTTACGGCTTTGGAAGTTACTGATAATATAGTGAGACTCTAAATTTCACAAATTAGGCTATATAAACCTGTCCAATAAACGGGTCAATAAAATATGACATTAGAAAGTGATAATTAGCGTAGCTGTTACATTATTAAGTTCCAGAATAGTACTTTATAGGATGGCATGGTGGGCGGAAAAATGTCCGTCCGTCCGTCTGTCTCTACACGCGTTAATTCGAATACATTTTATCAGATTTGTACGAAATCTAGTATGCACACTTATAACGTTTGTAGGACGAACGGTATTGATTTTGGACCCAATCGGTTGACCGGTACCGGAGTAACGCCCAATTAACGGTTTAATTATTATAGCAAGTCATCACTAGGCTTATACTACAAAGCCGCGTAGCTAATTCACTCATTGAAATAACTTTTTCCCCAAATGAGCCAGAAACTTGAAATTTTGCATAGATCATGTGAGTTACAAAGTATTTTTTGATTCCGAGTAATAATATTCTGGAATTTTGAAATATAATTTGAAGTTTGGTCTTTTTTAATAAACACTGAGTGGAATTCTTATATAAGGTGAGTTGTCCGTCACAAAGAGGGATTTTATCCTCTCAAATTCCCAGTCCTTAATCGAAGAGATATATTCATTTCTAGATTTTTCTAGAACATCGTATTCAGGATTCTTTATAGCTTACAATACTAAGAAAACTGAACTGACATCAAAAAGTTGTTCGAACCCTCATTATATATAGACCTAGGTAACATAAACTCACTGAGCGAGATGACCGAGACGGTAACGTCTTTGACTCGCATTTTGGAGGTCCCAGGCTCAAATCTCGTAGCCAGCCAATTTGACATGGGCTTTTCATGGTTTCCCCAGTCGTAAAGACAAATGCCAATTGGATATTTACATACCAAGCATCATCCTCGCCACTTCATCCTTTATCATATCCATTTAAATTAATATCAGTTGAAATTTACTTCACAAAATTCACCAATAATACAAATAATTGACAATCAATAGTACCATGGCCTACCCTACACCTGATATGGCCTCGTAACTAAATAAATGGTGCAAAAATATGTTGCACAAACTTTCTCCCATATACATGTTAAAGGCTAGCACAGAAGAAAAAGAGTAAATTATAGAGACAATTACATTTTATTTATTACATTTTCATAAAAAGTATACAAGTATCTAGAACGGAAAGTATCAGGGTCGATCTTTATGTTCATTGCTTTTACCGTGAAATAATAATAACAATAATAATAATAATAGTAATAATAATAATAATAATAATAATAATAATAATAACAACAACAACAAATTTGGGTTTGCATGGTTTCCTCATTCTCAAAGGAAAAAATACAGGATATACTGAGATATCGCCGAACAATAAAGCAAATGCTACACGAATGAGTTATTAATTACTGGTACTGGTAAAGTTGGGCGGACACGAGGTTTCATTTGAACCCAGGAGCTCTTCCCTATTAGCCTATACCACCTCTCTGTAATTGGTTTTGGTGTGTTCATTACGATTGAGCTAAATAGAATGCTTTTCACAACAATTAGTTTTCTTGTTACTAAGGGCAACAAGGTATCATTCATATTTTAATTAACATATGTTAGGTTCAATTTAATTTTCTCTACAACTTTACTATGGTAGGATTTCGTGTATCGCCTACTGCAATGGAGATAATCTAGAATAATTTTTCATATAACAAATTAAAACTGACATAATTCTCTACAAGTTAGTTCATATACACTTTTGTCGTATCTATAACTGTTTTCGAGATATGGGCTGCTGGATATCCCTGATTTTCCCAAAACTAATTTTTGCCTCACGTTTTTCGTTAAATTTGTCTTTCTAACTCATCATCCTTGCGTTTTACAGCAAAGTTGTGAGGAAAAGAGTTGTAGAGCATTCCATTTACTTTAAATATGTATATAGATATTTAATTTATCTTCAACAAAGCAAAAGTTACAACAATTTGAAATTGTCGGGTAAAGTTTGTGATTTCTAAAGAAAATAGTACATTTATTTTCCAATTAAAGAAGTATAACGATATATCTATGTACATACTTATATACACATTTACATACTATATATACACAGACAATACTGTATACATAGATTTATATATATATATATATATATATATGTGTGTGTGTGTGTATATAGGCTATATATATATATATATATATATATATATATATATATATATATATATATATTAGGAATCTACATTTAAGAATCCCCGTCATCTTCCATCACTTTTTTTTATATCGGATTCAGAGTCTGCAGGGGATGTGTGGAGGGGCTCCATTTCTTCCTCTTCGTTGTCTTCTTTCATTACAGGTATCTTGTTCAAACGGCTCTCCTGGCAGTTTTAGCACAAAGGGGAACAGTTCAACGAAACCTTTTTTGCAGTCACATAAAGCTGCTGCAATCCTTCGTGCACTTACAAGAAATATTGCTTAAAATGCCTTGTGGTGCTGCAGGGTCTTTGGTCAGCACTGGAGCAAGATGATTTTACTTGCGTTACCCCACGACTCTGGGGGTAATGGCTTCCTAACCAGAGCTGCACCTGGTGGTATGTCCGAAATGGATGTTCTTTTGTTGCCCCTTGCTTGGTGGATGTGACGAGAGATCATAGTCATAGATTTTAGAAACGAATGGTAACGGTAGGTGTTAAGGGAGCTCTCCTTTGCTGTTGCGCCGTACCTTCTTAACATGCATGTTCATCGTTGCCCATATTGAAATAGATATCTACGGACTTTCTCATTATGTAGCGTCTTCCCAGTTCGGCCCTAGTGCTGTTTGGTGAGTTCATGTTTCCATCATCTCTTCCTCCTGGGTAGTGGGTCTTGACAAATTTCACGTATTCATCACGTATTCATTCATTTCTAAAGCCTATGACCAGTGTACAACCTGATCTCTCGTCACTTCCACCAAGCAAGGGGGCAACAAAAGAACATCCCTTTCGGACATACCACCAGGTGCAGCTCTGGTTAGGAAGCCAATTACCCCCCCCCCGAGTCGTGGGGTAACGGAAGTAAAATCATCTTGCTCCAGTGCTGATCAAAGACCCTGCAGCACCACAAGGCATTTTAAGCAATATTTTTTGTAAGTGCACGAAGGATTGCAGCAGCCTTAAATGTGACTGCAAAAAAGTTTCGTTGAACTGTTCTCCTTTATGCTAAAACTGCCAGGGGAGCCGTTTGAACAAGATACGTGTAATGAAAGAAGACAACGAAGAGGAAGAAATGGAGCCCTCCACACATCCCCTGCAGACCCTGAATCCTATATAAAAAAAAGTGATGGAAGATGACTGGGATGTGTGTATTTATAGTATGTATTTTATATACAGTATACATATAAATGTGTATATATATTGTGTATATATATATATATAGTGTGTATATATAGTATGTATATGTGTATATAAGTTTAACATAGATATATCGTTATAGTTCTTTAATTGGGAAATAAATGTACAATCTTCTTGAGAAATCCCAAACTTGTAACTTTTGTTTTGTTGAAGATAAATTAAATATCTATATGCATGTTTAAAGGAGATTTAATGCTCTACAACTCTTTTCCTCACAACTTTGCTGTAAAACGTAAGGCTGATGAGTTAGAAAGACAAATTTAACGAAAAACGTGAGGTATAAATTAGTTAGCCCATATCTCGAAAACAGTTATAGATACGACAAAAAAGTATATGAATAAACTTGTAGATAATTATGTCAGTTTTAATTTGTTATATGAAACATTTTCCCTACAACGCACCATTTTAAAATTATAAGCGAGAAACCAAAAAAGTGGACCTCGTCCACCCCTACCCCCATGAAGCGTAAGGGATAGGGGCGGGGACTTTTAGTATGTTTACCTCCTAACTACCCCCAACATATTCCCGAAGAAAAAAATTCTCCCCTCTCCATGTCCTCTACAACCCCTTCGTTGACTGGACTATATTGAGATCGGCAATTTTTTTTCTTTTCCCATTGTTTTTCTTTTTCCTTGGTTTTCCTTTTTACTTATTACACAGAAACAGCCATGCACGAGGCGGGACTCGAACCCCCAGCCTCCTTACCCACGGATCCAAGGCTCGTTAGAAACCGCGGCTAAGGAGCCCGACCATATTGGTACTATAACATCATGAAAATTTAGACTGATGATCAGACTGGTAGCCACGTTTCAGTATTCTTTATAATGTAGAAATTCTGTAAAATATAGTCGGAGTCGTAAACAATTCATATACCGGTACGTTGTATGAGTGCATTTGAATAATATTTGCAGAATCTATGAATGTTGAAGTAGTGCAGAATATTGGAGACCGTGATTAGGGGTGTGGGTCCTGTGTTTGTTAGTACGCATTCTCAGCTCTAAAGCGGCATAAACAGAGAAAGTAAAGTCGGGCGTCCAGTAACATTTCTATATGTGTGCCAGAGGTGTACATATTCTGATTTTAGTTTGATTGCCCCTTTGAAATTCTGCAACCAGCCACAGCTTTTAACTTGCTTGACAAGAGAGCAAGCCAGATTGCTACGATGGAAAGAAATGCTGTCGCTATGAGTCACTAGCTCTTCATAACCTGGTGGGTTTCACGGGGCCTAAAGAAACTGCAAGGCCTGGCGGAAAGAATATGACATTGGGTATAGGCTATTAGTGCACTGGTAAGTCGTGCAGTTACGTAGTCGAGGAACTGCAGATGTGTTTAGAGTGCAAGTAAAAGGAGAATGGAGAATTTTACCCTGAAAGAAGCCGAGGAGAACCTAAAATGTGGAGAGTTTAAATTATCAATGAACAAAGGTACTAGTCCGGCATGGGAAAAATTTTCAAAAATTATCGAGAAAACATCAAAAAAATCAATAATACCAATAACTATAATAAAAATAATAAATGTGTTAAGACGCTAAAACGATTTTTAATACTTGATCCACCTTTTATTTATCTACATGATTAATTTTTTCTACCAGCACGTAGAAAAGCAAGAAAGGATTACCTACACCTAGCAAGTACAGTTGTTTAGCTGATAAGAATGCCGCAAGCTTATTCGGACTTGGATGGGCTGGGTTCAAGTCTAAAGAAACCTGCCTGCTTGCTAGCTGGGACGCTCGCAACTTGCTTGCCTGTCGTTCAAGCGGGTATGGGCAAGCTAAAATCGAGATTTGTACACCTATGATGTGTGCAAGGGAGAAATAAACCTCAAATAAATGTCACATCTTGAACGGCAAGGATATTAGATTATGAAAACATAATGCTCATACATTGAAAAGCGTTTCACTTAAACAGAGCAGACTCTACTTACCGCACTAGTTGAAGATCTGGTGGAAATTACTTTCAGTAGTTTGGAAGTTCTACGTAATATTAACAATCACTTTAATACATTTTATTAAATGTAATACATGCCAACAATAAAATTACATGATGTTATTAAATTGTACAACACTTGAAAATGTAGCTTCTTTATTACTTGGTGTTAATAAATTGTACAACACATGAAAATATAGCTTCTTTATTATTATTGCCCTTTTCATATTATACAATATTTGTGTGCAGTAGGCCTACATTATTATTATAATCCATTGCTTTTATTTATTTATATACTTATTTCTTATATTTTATTTAAATTTTTATACGTGGACGCTGAATCTTAAATGACTGAGCTGTAATGGAAATGTAAGTATGGATAGATTAGATGTTACATTTATCGCTTTGGTCTGTTGACGAAGATGGCGACGAACATATAGAATGACTGGAACTTTTCCTAACTACACATTTCATATTACGAAATAGATTTAAAAAATTAATATAGTGTGGTATATCTGCACTCAGGCGATTTGGCCAAATGACAGACTAATTCAGTTGATATACTGGTAGCATTCAATTTACTATGAGTACTCCTCAGAAAATCACTGTACATTACTGTGTCTCGTAGTACTGTTTATAATAAGTCTTTCAATGAGGTAGACCATGAAAAGTATTCATTGGAAGATGATTTTATCTGCCGCATCTGGAACTCTGACTAGCTATGTTGGTAGAGCATCGTCAGATAAAACCGAAGAAGGCGGTTTGAGTTTTTTGAAGACATAATACTCTTCGAAAATTGTTAGTGCATTAGGCCAATGGTTGCAGAGGGAGAAGAGTTATTCTTATAAGTGAAGTGTCGCGATGGTTACAGCATATTCCAATAAAAGATAGATTCTTCTGACTTTTCTTAGTAACATTTCTAAAAGACACTACGCTTGAATCATGTGACCTATAAAACTAATGTAATGAACATAGGAACTTCCACAAAAATTATGTGAGAATTCTAAATGCAAAATTACTCATTTGTAACGTCTGCAAGAGTCCTTTACCAGTTTTTGGCAGAAAGATTCATAAACATGGTTCGATTGGCGGTGTAAACAAATACCATTTTGGCTTATTTCAAAGACCATTTAAATATTACTCTCAAGGAGGATTATCTGAAAAATAATTCCAGGAAAATATGATCACATCACATGTGGTACATCATGTGTTCATGCACATGTGTACATGGATCACACTTCGATTGCAGACTTTCCTGGGTCAGATAAGGAAGACCTTATCAATATCTGAGTCACACTCCGAGTATTAGGATCATCTGGTATGGTGAAATCTTGTTGTGATACATAGGCTTGCTCTGAAAGAAGGTTATCAGGGGTCAGAACAGCTTCCTCGAAAAATGTTTTGACGTAAAAGGCACTCGAACTCTTTCACCTGAGTACGGATTTTCCGGGTTATGGTTCCATTACATTTATTTTTAACGTTATAACTTTTTATGATCTAAGTGGCTGATAGTTTGGTGATGGGTCTATCTGTACTTTTGCTTTCTTCTACCGTAGGCGCACCATATATGTATATTTTAAGATTTATTTCAACTTATTTATTTAAAAAATTACACGAATACGTAGATAATATATAAAGTAAAGTAAAACGTTCCCTATACAGTCCATGGCGGCCCAGAGGGTTCAAAGACGTTGAGGTTCCAAAGACGTTGAGGTTCCAAGATTTTGAGTCAATCGGTATATGAAGGTTGTAAGGTTGTTAGCCTTACGCACCGGCCGCCTTTACCCCCAGGATTGCTCCTGGTACTCATTTCTGTTGGAGGCTGAGTCGACCCCAGGGCCATTGTACCACCAGAAGGATTGGGACAGTTGAAAAAACTCCAATGACCTCATCGTGGATCGAACCCGCGACCTTCCGGTTTGTAGTGCAGCACCTCAACCACTACGCTACGGCGTACCCCAGATAATATATAAGATTATGAAATCCCGAAAGAGCAGGAGCTCGTGCTCGGGGACAGTTCCATTTTTACGCAATGAAGGTAATCTTTGCACAGCATAAGGACCCTTCTTTGCACGACAATATATCGGATCTTTTAAAAATATATTTTCATAGTGTACCATTCTTATGGAAATTTTTCCTGAGCTTTCACCTTTACGCCTCCCATACGAGTTGCCTATCTATACTAATACTCTGTGAATGATGGTAGTGGGAGAGGTCAGATAGTAAATTATACCTAAACCGTCACATTCATTTCATCGCGTATCCGAGATGTAAGCTGATGCTAACGTAAGACCATTTAGACTCTAGAAATGGATATATAAAACTTCTTACAAAAGAAGACCCATTGCTCAAAATAGATGAGCAATTACATTCTGTTAACAGGGTGTCCTTAAAAGATAGATATCTTTCTGAACATACTTTAGTATATTGCTGTTGAAAATTAACACGTACTTTTTATTTACAATGCAGTAGAGTCTCGCTATTCCGAACTAATTGAGACCGAACACTGTTTGGTTTAACGGGAATTCGGAATAGGCGGATTTCATTAATATTATCAACGTAATGACTTGTTAATGCATAAATTAAGTGTGGGGAATTGTATTAATGGAGCCGACATGTGCTGTAAGTAACCAGCTTTAATTCCAATTTGGTTTCAAGCGTTTTCATCAAGCTTTAGGCTGTATGTATGTCTCTATTTAACTTCTTTGTATAACAATAAATGTACGTTTTTTCACGAACGTCTTTTTAATGTCACCTGTTTTTAAGTTTAAAAAATCGGTATTTTTTCCAAACTCTCTTCGGAATAGGCGGATTTTCGGAATAGCGGGACTCTACTGTACTAACAACATAAGTTGAAATTCGTAATTTTTAGGTAGATTTCGAAGAAAAATCTACCTATTGCAATGGATACCATGTCATGATTTTCGAAAAATTCTTTCATATCTTTACGTTTCATGCTTCCCTAAGTACGAAACCACCGCCCGTTCAAAAAAATTTTGTGATATTTATATATATATATATTTTTTATTTATATCTTTACACGATAGCGGCCGTAATTTTGAAGATATTTGAACCAAATGTTATTATGTTATTTCTAGGCCCAATAGTTCGGACAAGTTCGTTGATGAGCAAAATTGGCCCAAGGGGGTGGTCGGGGGAGGGGGTTGAAATTTTAAAACATTTATATCTCGGCCCCTATGAAGTATAGAGGGAAACTTTATTTGAATAAATTAGAGTACTCCCTATGGAGTTCACAGTGACACCAACGATTCGGGTGTTTTGGGGGTGGGGGTGGGGGCGGGGGGATGGAAATTCTAAATTTTTGAAACCACGTCTTGTGGGGTATCATTGAAAAGCTCTTGATGAGTACTCTACAAATCAATAATTAGTTTCTTGATAGCTCTCATATGACGCGAGATTTTAATGTCTGAAAATAATAACACTTAAAAGAATTTGCTAATTTTATTCATTGCTGATCTTGCGCACGGCCTCCCAGAATATTATATCCTATTCTTTTTGTCAAAACAAATGATTGTAGGCTCTTCCTCTTTACCGAATTCAGTTCTTATTACTGCGGGTTTGTCATGCCAAGGCTAAAGAAGAAGAGTGCTATGCAGCGACAGTAAATTAAACCAAAAGCACTTTGAAATCTACCTCAGCCTGTAGGCTTGCCTAAAGGGATTTTTAAATGTATTCTGGAATTTGATAGAATGGATATTCTTCACAAGGCTGCGAGGTGACTATTAGCCAGTTGTTTTAATTGAAATGTCCCAAAAGGAAGACTTCAATAATTTAATGATATGAACCGTACAGAAATCCATTTTACTCTGAAGTAGGATACCTAGTATTACATAGCATTCGGGTCCGGATTACATTTTTTTTGTGGAAGTTATTTATCAAAATGTATCACCGAGAGTTAGGCCTCGTATTTTACTTTAAAAAGACATACAATCCCAAAACATGAAAATGTTGGGTATAAAAGTAAATAGGTTATAATAATTAATACATTCTTAAATATTTTTGCGCTATTCATTTTTGCGCTACGAACACAATATTAAAGACAAATACTGTTTGAAAGTCTCTCATAGCCTTAATTGAAGCATTCTTTACTTACTGGGGTTGGAACATATGTATCCAATTTTCGTTCTAGAACATAATGTTATCTTGCATAGGCCATTTCCTGATGCGACTCTTCTTTTGAAGGACACTAAAGGTGAAAAAATAAGTGCGAAACTTATTGAAAAACCTATTGTTGCTTCGATCGTAAAAGTGTTTATGTTATTTTGAATCGTAAACATTTTTTAACTGAACTTTTCCCGTCTTTGTAAAGAGTGATGTAAAGTTTCATTTTATGGGCCGGTACAGTTATTGTAAAAATTTAGGGTCTAGCACGTCGTAGAGATTATACAGGATAACACCAGATGTCACTGTCGTTCACTTCTCTTTCGTACAATTTAATAATGCTCAATTTCCTTCATTTTAACTACTACAAATGCTATTATTCCTACTACTACTACTACTACTACTACTACTACTACTACTACTACTACTACTACTAATACTACTATCGTGTTCCTATTAATAATTTACAATATTAAAAATAACATAAATAACTATTTCAGCAATAAAAATTTGGTCCATAAACTGTATGGTTTTTGACATTACACAAACGTAAGCCAGTGCAATATAATGATAATAGTATCGCTCAAAAGATTGCTTACGACCTACATTTCTCCCCATTCATTCAAAGTCTGAAATTCCATAATTATCATACGAAGGATGTTTCCAGATTAGATCTTTGTGTGTCTATTCTATATCGTATATTCATAATTATCAAAGCGAAGGATGTTTCCAGATTAGATCTTTGTGTGTCTATTCTATATCGTATATTTTGTAGACTTATGTTTGTATTATACTGTCCACCGCTGTGGCTCAGGGGATGCGTTCAATCCTCTCACGCAGCGGGCCCGGGTTCGATTCCTGGTCGGGATAAGTTACCTAGGTGGGGTTTTTTTCTGGGGTTTTTCCTCACCTTTGAGACAAATGTCGGGTAACTTTAGGCCCTTGTGGTCCCCAGATATCATCTGGCCGTCATTATCATCTTCATCCCATCCTTGCCTTTTTTGGAGTGAGTGAGTGTGTGTCTCGTCCTATGTGTTCGTGTTTGTCTCGGAGGTTGCCCCGGCATTGGGCTGATCACTCATCCGGGGAGGCCCTCCATGTCCTTGTCTGGTCAAGAAAGTATGTATGTGATCCAAAGATAATCCCTCTCCCGACAGGTCGCGGCCCTGTAAGGCCCGGCGGCTTGGGTCGCTTAAATCCTAAAAGGGAGAGGTGAAACTGCGGTAAAGAAAGAAAGAATGTTTTATACTTCCAGCAATTGTAGAAGCTATGTTTATTTGTATTCTTCTTATTTTTATTTAAAGCTTTTCACTTCTTATAGCATCATTGTCATTTGTTCCAAACAAATTCTTGCCAATCAAAAGAGCCTGAACTCCGCTACATACGAAATTACCAAAAAGTATTTTGATTACTATTCTAAGCACAAGCAAACTGAAATTATTTTCCTTTCAAGATTTACGGTGCAAAATAACGTTGTACACTATAGGACCGTTATAAGAACTTAACAGGTTTGCACGCGTAACGCTGTTAAGTTCTTTATAACAGTCTAACAATTTAAGGGGGCTCATACACCAAGAGACCATATCCGAGCAGGCATTGCAATAAAAGTTCAATATCTTCAACACTATTTGCACTTGGGGCTTGAAATGTGCACAAAAATGATCATAATGTCACAAATGTGGAGGTTGATATTAGAAAATTAAAATATTTAACTTTTCAGCATGCGATAAGGCCTCAGAAACATGATTTTTTGCAAAGGCCCAATCTGATTGGTGTAATCTTTTTTTATTCACTGGTGACACTATAATCTAGAGGAAAAACCATCAATGTATACTGTGGTATGCCTGATACAATTTTCAGGGATTTAAAAATTTCAATATCAAATTATTACTAATTTTTTCACATCATGTTCACAAGTGAAATAATCTTGTGTTGCAAATAATCATATTACTAAATTTATTCTCTAGAACACACAAAAAACTATATGTGTGCAAAATTTTATGCAATTTGGACAATTACTTTAAGAGATATTGCGTTTTTTGTGTTGAAAATATTAAGTTACGGGAAAATGGCTTTGAAAATTCAACATGCATTCCAACTTACATAATAAGCCACACCCACTTGACGCACATACTGGCATTTAAACTTGTATATTTCCAGTAAATGACCGAATTTAAATATAAAAATTATAGGGTATGTTCAGAAAGATGTTTTCTTTAATAAGAGAGTAAAAAAAAAATCGGAAATTTTGACACTGGTTGGTATATGAGCCCCCTTAAAGTATTCATTCTGATGACGTTGTTATACCATAGTAGTTATGTATTGAAAATATCAAGTCAGTAGGGGACTCGTGGAGTTATTTTAAGAAAGTGGTATCACGTTAATTACGGCTCTGAAATGATGCTACATTCGCTTTCAGATGAAGTAGGCCTATGTTGAAACTAATGTTGCTTAACGCAATTAGTTATTTGTGTATCTAGTATATAATCCTAAATATAGTGATAAATGTTGTGCAAAAATAGGACCACCGCAAGCTCACATATGCCTTTCTATAGCTGCCAAAGAAGTGAAGGGTACGTTTTTAAATCAATCGATTAATTCCACCGATGCCATCAGACTTTCATCAGGGTGTTCGTAAAGTCAGCGGACAATTCACCGGGAAAGCATCAGGCTGTTTGTAAACTCACCGCTGTTTGTCCGCTGAAAGTCATTGATTGTACGAGAAAGAAAGTAGAAAAAAAAAGAAAAAAAAATACTCTGCATAAAATCTGTAAATAATGTCGTTTTCCAAATATCTCGAAACTGACAGCAGAGATTGTCCATAATTTCCAGTTGAGATTCGGTACCGTATTTAAATATTCAGAATGTTTTATGGATTTTAATATGCTCAAAACATGATTTATAAGAATGGTAGCACTCAGTTATTAGTTCACTGATCATAATATTATATTATAATTTCCAGTTCTTCCAAATCCATGATAATTATTATACAACTCGAATACTCCCACTGAAATCCATCAACTTGTTCGTAAAGTAAACGGCAATCAGAGGATCATCGCAAAATTACAAAATAGTAGATGGCGTTCATCGCATATTCGTTGGACTTTTCCACCAGTGGATTTAATGATTACTTTAAAATGTGCCCTAAGCGTGGGATCTGCTGAAGACACGGCTGTTCTCTCAAAATTTGATCGGACTAACTGAAAATAATTCGTACAAATAGCTTACAGTTCTTCTGGCTTAAAAAAGAGGCAGATGGAACAGCGTACTTCCAAAGATTCTGCTTTTAACAGTTTACCCGTGATTACTTGTAAAATACAGATATGTACTATCTTACTATTATTGACACCACTACTACTGTTTGGTTTATGTTGAAACCTGGAACGGCCATTTCCACAATGTATTACAACTACATCAGAGGACTTAGGGTCAGATTTATAAAGCTCAGCCAGCTTACCCACACCCAGCTGGCAGACCCCTTGAAGTAGGGTATTGAGAAAGACCTGCCAGCAGAGGTTCCGAAAGAGGTAGGCAGGGGTTCGGATTTTGCAGTGATATGTTAACCATACAGATACATCACGGTCGAACTAAAATGGCTACAACTTATTGACCAATATGATAGGGAGAAAGTCCGTATAAATTTTCACCAGTTGTATTTTTTAAGAACATATATGAGTACTAAACATTTTCTGAACAAAATCATCAAGTTTTACTGTTACAAAAGATTATCTTAATAGTTTTAAGCATAAGAACACTGTATTATTCAAAGTGAATGTTGGCAATATGTTAAGATGGTCGCGTCGAACATCTTCACCTGCTACGAACGCCTTCGGCAGAAATCGTTGGAAACACGACGTGTTCAAGGCAGAGGGGAGGGGCCAGTAGGAACTGATCTGCTTCCTTTGTTTCCTTTTCAAGTCTGAATTCGCGATCCCTATATTTGTGAAAAGGATCCTCCATGTCACTCATAAGTTATATAGCTTCGGCAACCTTCTTCTCCCTACCTCGTCATGATCTTCACGATCTCTCACATAATTCGCAAACTCCAACATGTCGTCAATGTTCACGCGGGAAGCTCGTGGCTTGTGGACGGAAAGCGTGTTGTTGACAGTTCTGGGCGACCGTCTGACAGCGCTAGGGGTTTGCCAGCTAGCAGGCCTCTATCAATCGCTTGCCAGTTACGTAGGTGAGCTTGCTCACATGGCAGACGACTGTCGATACGACCCTTAAAGTACAAGATAGCAGGTGCAATGCTGCTCAGCCTGTGCAAACCACCCAGTTAAGGCAAGTACTGGCAGAACTGCCGTGTTTCAACTTAAAACAACCAAATAGTAATAAATGCACTGTGAATAAGTAGCTCTTCTGAATCCCATAGAAGCCATGCCAGCGGAGCTCATAGCACAAACCCAAGCGCATAGATTACTTGAATTGGTTGATGGGTTCACATGACTATTGATTTGTATTCTGCGTACATAAGGCAAGGGACCATCAACCGTGGCAACTAGTATACTATTATAGGGAGATTGTTATAAATTTGATTATAATGGAATACTTATTGAAATTTCTGAAAGGAATGTCGATATCCACAAATATACCTCATTTCAGCTTCTATCTGGATAACTAATTTAATTAAATAATTAGTATGAGATTTTTATTTTCCACCACTATCATAACTACCTCCTCTTACTTCTTCCCCTTCTCCCTTTCCCCCTCCTCCTGTTCCTGCACCAACACCACTACCACCAGCATTACCGCCACTAAAACCAGCACCCCCATCGAGATTATTTTCGCGGATTTCATTTACAACTGAAATATTGCAGTTACTTTTATCAGCGTTGTTTTCATTTCCAGTCTTACTAGAATCATTACCGATAATTCTATCGGCATCTTTAATTACGTCTCCACCTCTGCAACCATAGCCGTTGATGTTCTCTTCGCTGCCATCAATTGACAATGATTCTCTCCAGTTATTGTATTTATTGTCGTTGTTAAGCCTATTATAGTCTCTACTAGTACCGTTGTCGTCTATGTCATCGTTATCGTTATCACCACCCTCATTTCCGTTATAGCCATGGCCACTTACAATATAATGTGCAAAGTTACTACCCATGAGACTCCCATAGTTCATTTCTCTCCAATCTCCATACCCATCGTTTGCTGTTCTGTAATTGCCTTCGGCTACGTCTGTTTCATCAGCGTCTTCTCCAGTCCAGTCGGAACCCGAGCCTTCACCGTAACCTCTTCCAGTCCTTGAACAACATTTACAACTACAAATTCCACATTCAACATCACAGCAGTAACTTCTGCAGCAAGAGCTGCCTTTCTCTTTGTAACAGAAACAGTAAAATAGAATTAATATAATTAGCAATATCAAGTCTATTGTCCATACTAATGCTATAACTGTACTACTTTCCATTTTTATCGTGACATTTTTACAGATGCACCAGTTCTGAAGAAGTACGGTACTCGATATGACTTCTTGCCTTTATTGTTGTGATGCAAGCTGTCTTCTAGGCTGTTCCTAGAACAAGAAATGATACTGTATTAATCAATGTTATTTTAAATATTGACTCCGTTACCAGCCACTTTCGAAAGCATGATTTCATGAACGAATATTATACCAATGGATTTAAATGGGTGAAATAAAAATCTGTGGCTTAGTTCTAAAAGGGCCAATGTCATAAAACTTGCTTTTGAGATAACTGACTTTTAAGCCTTTATAGCAGTAACATTTTTTGCTGAGAACTTCCGACATTGGCCTCTAGGGTTTCTGTATTATGTCTATTAATAGTAACAGACATTGGCACTTTTAGTATAAGAAAGATAAAGACTTTTTTTTTTTTTTTTTTTTTTTTTTTTTTTTTTTTTTTGTGTGCCCACCCTTACCCCCGGAGTGCCAAGCAATTAAGCCTAAACCTCCGGTCAGACCAAATTTTGGTAACCATATGTGATGTGTGTATACCTATTGTGCCCTTATGTACATCCGTAGGGGATGTTGATGGTGTGACGTGTTTGGGCTGAATACTTGTGTCTTTGTACTTTGGCACAGGATAGACCTAAGTGCGGATAGGTCTTATGTGCAATATTTCCGAGTGTGTTTCTTTTTAGTGACATGTAGTTATGTATTCTAGAGATTTGTAGTGCGTGTATCTGTTTGAGGGGATTATTGACCAGTCCGGCATTCGCCTAAGAACGAGGGAAACCCCTCAAAAACCTCGTTCGGACTGGAGCAGTGACCAAATGACCGTCTACTTTGGTGTGTTAATTTACTATAGACTTTTCGAGAAGTGCTGTTTTTGCAAAGGTTTTAAGGGCTGGGACGAAAGATAAAGACTAGCCGAGCTCAATATTATATTACATAGATCTCACTTTTGCAAGAAATTGACATTGGCCCTTTTAGAACCAAGCCACATTATATCGCTGAAACTATATGACAAGATAACTCATTTATTGGTTAGGTGTTTAAAATTACGTTGAATGGTTTAATAGACGTTAAGAATTACTGTAAGATCAATAATTTTGGTCTCGTTTATGTTTTTGTTGCTAAACTTTAACTAAAGGTTACTCTGCTACATAAATACATGAGTGCTAAGCTAACAGTGGTAGGGGATAATTGTTTTGAGTGTGAACTTGGCATTCTCATTAAGATAACGGAACCAAAGAGAGATTGAAGGACAAATTGAATAAAGCAGTTATAGAGATACAGGAAGCAATAAAAGAGGAAATCCAAGGTAGCCACTAAGAAACTATACCAAATTAAAGCATAACTAAATGTGATAGAAGGGCGTAACCGGAAACTTAATCGGTGATCACGAGGTAAAAAGTATGAAAATTAGTATGGCCGACGCCAGAAGTGCATGAAAGTATCGAGGGAATGTGGGCATGTAACTAAATGTGTAAACCTTCAGATTACAAAGAAGAACGGCTAGGAGAATGATAATTGTGAGATAGTCAGCAGGTAGTTAGTACGTTTACATGCAAGAATCAGATGGATCTGAGTCCGATCCTCGTACTGAGATCGTCATGTAAACGCGGACTCAGTCCGGAATGAATTTTAGATCCAATCCTCTGCAAATGTAGGAACGGATCGGATTTAAGTCGTATTCAATTCCATATAAACGGTAGCGAACTCAATTCTGGTGCATACGCATACATTCGCATGGCGTTCCTGATTTGTTCTGTCAGCTGATCTTCAATTTAATCAAAAACACTCACTAACACTATAATATAATTATTGTTATGTTACTCTTTTATGCCATAATTTAGTTACCGTACATGGTGACAAGAAATTATTAATAGAACGCACACTTTTTAATATTTTTGTTCACGTAATAAACAAGGCAATTATTTACACAGGTTACCAACAAAAAATAGCCATAGGCCTACATAAGCAAGTTAGCTAATAGTACAACAAACTCAATACATTCCTAAAACTTTCCATGTAAACAGGGAACGTATTGTGTTGGGATCGGATTCAGATAGACTTCAATCCCGCATGTAAACGTGATAAGTGTACGAGGTGCCAGGAAGATCAAGTTGATAGAAAGAATCCAATATCTTCATCTAATATGTCCATCTTAAATGTCACTGCACAATAACATTGGAAGCCCGGCCGTAAAATAGAATTAGTGTGCCTCACAACATTGAATATGACGGAAATGTCTTTCAGTGATGTCGACCATTAAGGGCATTCATTGATTTCACTTGGTACCATGAATCAAATTGTGGCTACCTCAATGTTGGAAATCATCGGACGGAAAGTCGAAGGGCAGACTACTTATTCTCATGCAGTGTTCAATAGAAACAATGTTTTGTGATTTTATGGATATATAACAATATTTTAAACGTAATTATTCGGGCTTCAAATTACTAAAGTAGTTTGCCTCGCAAGGTTGTAATATAACGTAAATTTTCTGGCTAACTCAAGTGGGAGAGCATCGGCACGGGAAGCCAAAAGTCATGGGTCCGAATCCCGGGTTGGAGAAAGTTTTATCCTAAAACATTCTCCTGTAATGTTCAACAGAAAAAAATATTCTGTGGTTTCATGAATAGGCCTACATCTTGTACAATAATATTGGAAACCTGATCACAAAATCACTAAATTGGTGCGCCTTATAATACTGCATATGACGTAAATGTCTTTCAATGAGGTCGACCACTAAGGGTAATTATAGGAAAGAGACTCAGTTGGGAGAGGAACGGTAGGAAAGCCAAAAGCTCAGTTGGATTCCGTTGTCACCGAAATTTTTCTCTTAAAATATTATCATGCAACTTTAAACAGAAACAATAGCCTATTCCGTTTTTTCGTGACTACATATCTAAGTTACATATTACAGACTAGTGTTGACTCTTTATAACATGGTATTATCAATTTTCCCTCAATTTAGTATATTAAAAATGAGAGGATATTTTATCATAGGTAATTCCACGAGAGTTGACGAGCTTGTTACTGGAGACGCGAGTATCAGTGTGCAGTGATTAATAGTCAGATGTTGCCACTAAGCGGTGCGAAAACAGATTATCTACTCTTATACAATTCAACGGCCCTAAATAGCGTGCTTGTTCGCTCTCCCGCTTCGTGAGACATCGGGTATACTCGGCGATGTTCGTCTCTCGCAGTGTAAACATTCATGACGACTACAAAATTAGTAAAACCGTTTCTTTATTATATAAGGCATAAGTGAAATGAACACAATGAACAAATACTCTAATTTTATTTTTACTTACAATTTTCATAGCTCTGAACCACAAACATTTTTAATAATCTACCAGTGTAAATTTCTTAAAAATCCTGGAGTAATTAATAATGGCGGGTGAAGCCGCGGGCATCAGGTTTAATATATTGATAGTTTTAATCCTCGAAGTATCGCGGACAGTAAATATCCAAATCAATCACTCCTTCTCTTGAAAAATTATATAATTTCTGAAAATTACACTGAATATATCAAATAAAATTCACATCACATTCATGTGTCAACAAACAGTTGAGAAACGATACGTATTATCCACCGCCATCTCGAGAATTACTCACGAGAATTATACAGTTTAGAAGGCAGTGGTTCACAGTTATCTTTGGAACTGCATAATCGAATCTGAGATAGTTTTCCCAGGTGGCGATTTCTAATCGTGGAATGTACTCTAAAGCCGGAATTTTAGCTGTTTCATTAATTATTAATGGTTTAGTTTAAGAATGATTCGCGTGCAAGTGTTAATAAATATAATGCTTTAATAATTATTATACTATTAATTTTTAATTTTTCAATTAATTATCGTGGGCGAAGCCGCGGGCACCTCCTAGTTTTATACAACACTAGCTGACCCATCAATGCTTCGCATTGTTAAATTTATGTATATATAGGTTAAGTGAAGACAATTTAAAGTCGATTTGATGTACTTCTATAAATCATCAGCCGTCCAGCCAACACGGTGGACGTATTTATATTCCACGTACTCCTTCACCCGTAGTTTACTCTGATTATGTCTTAACAAATTTAATCGTTCTGTTTCAATTTTGGGAAACATAACTTACAGTAAAAAGCTGGGCGTAGGGGATGCGTTCGCTCCTCTCACGCAGTGGGCTCCGGTTCGAATACTGGTCGGGACAAGTTACCTAGGTAGGGTTTTTTCCGGGATATTTCCTCACTTGTAAGACAAATGTCTGATAACTTTAGGCTCTGGTAACTTTAGGCCCTAGTGTCCCCGGATATCATCTGGCAGCCATTAGCATCCTCATCCCATCCTCGCCTTGTTCAGAGTGAGTGTGTGAATGGTGTATCTCGTCCTATGTGTTTGTGTTGTATCGGAGGTGGCCCCGGCATTGGACTGATTACTCATTCGGGAGGTCCTCCATGTCCTTGTCTGGTCAAGAAAGTATGTATGTGATCCATAGATAATCCCTCTCCCGACAGGTCGCGGCCCTGTAGGGCCCGGGCAACGTGGGTCGCTTAAATGACTCCAAAAGGGAGAGGTAAACACAAAGGTAAAGATAGAGAGATAATATGGCAAATAGAAATTATTCAGGAAATTATAGGCTATCTATTGATATTGTATGAACTATCTTTCGCAATACAGTCCTAGGCTAACTATAAGAAAAGAGTTCAACTCTTAAGAATAGAACCCAGGACCTCCTAAATTCACTTCGTGTCACACAATAGATGATAAACATTTATAGGAATTCTATGGATAGCCTTTCTCATAATTTTATATCTATTAGATCTACATGAAATCACAGTGTCATGCCAAGCCACCTGTGTAGTTAAAAAAAATATTGTTGTCATGGGGTTTGTGTACATGCAGTATGAATTCCTTCTGGTGAATTTCATAACTTTACACCCCTATTTTGGCCCTTAGAGGCCCTTAGAAGCCAAAGATTTTGAAATCCTCTCTTAGTGCGCATCTAGAGCCTAGGAGCAATATGTGTACCAAGTTTCATGTTCCTAGGCTCAGTGGCATAGGAAGGGGGGTGCGGGCCGCCCCGGGTGCCTTCACCCGGGGGTGACAAAATAAATAAATGGTGCAAAAATATATTGCACAAACTTTCTCCCATATACGTGTTAATGGCTAGCACAGAGAAAAGTAAATTAACTGCACACAACATTTCTAGTGTTAATAATCTTCATCTTTACAAGTTAAGACTAAAGACATTTTTATGTAAAAATTCGTTTTATGATTTAAATGAATTTTTTAGTTTTTAATTGTATTGTATTGTGTTTGTTATTTTAATGTTATTTATTGACGATTCTATCTGTACTGCATGTACGGCAAACAGATAATAAAAATTATTATTATTATTATTATTATTATTATAAAGAGATAATTAAATTTTACTTATTACATTTTCATAAAAACTAACAAATATCTAGAACGGAAAGAATCAGGGTCGATCTTTATGTTCAATGCTTTTACTGTGAAATAATAATAATAATAATAATAATAATAATAATAATAATAATAATAATAATCAATTGCAGTAAAACTGTATATTATTAGTACTAATACTACGGGAAAATTCAAATATAAATCGCACCTTGGGATGAATCGGTCCCACCCAACCCACCCTCACCGATGCAGTTTCTTTTGTACCACGATCTAGCAAATTCTTCTGTCCTTGTATTATGAAGAAACTCGTGATCGGACGTTGGAGGTGTGACATCATACCGCTAGACGAGAGGTGACAGGCTGACAAACCTCGCGGGAGATATAATATGCCACATTTTTGAAACCTACAAACAGTGTATCGTACATTATTCGAAAATGCAAGGGCGCTTCGCTACGGCTGCCGCCTCCGCTTCGCGCACTTTAACTATGTGGTTAGTGTTATGCATTATTTAGTTATATGTAGAGGGGGATACAAGGCACTTGCGACAATATACAAGGACAGTTGGTCACTCTGCTTCGCTCAGAAACAAAATACATCACACAGTCCATGCAAATGTGAATATCGAATGGGCGGAGCTTAAGGAGCGACTTATATTTGAATTTCGCCACTACTGCTACTACTTAGGTTATATTGCACGCTTTAACTGCATGTAGGTCATATAACGTGTTTAGTATGTTTGCGTGAACCATTAGTCTATAGTAACAGCTCATTCGCGTCATCTGTTTCTATTGTTTAGTGATGTCTTCTTATGTAATATTCAGTTGAAACGATTATAATATCCACTGACATAGCGGCGATGAGTTATGGAAAATAAACAAGTCCTACAAACCCGGCGTTTGCCTTTGCGAACGAGGAAACCATGAAAAACCCAAGTCAATTTGGGCAGCCATGAGGTTTGATTTGAACTCAGGACCTCTTCCCTGTTAGCCTATACCACCTCGCTGTAATTGGTTTTGGCGTGTTCATTACGACTGAGCTAAACTGACTGCATTTGCAACAATAAGTACATTAGGCCTATAGTTTTCTTGTTGCTAGGGGCAACAAAATGTCATTCATATTTCAATTGACATGTATGTTCTGAAATTCGCATTTAAGCCGTCCTTATTTCGTTTTTATCTTGATATCTATTAAATGTATAAAGAAATGTGTTAAACAAACAATGTTCATTTTAAATTTCTCTACAACTTTACTGTGGTAGGTTTTCCTGTATCGCCTACAGTAATGGATATAATCTACAAAAATTGAAAATGGATACGAGTAAAGTACCCCTTAAGTCATTTTTGCAGAAATACGGATATAGCCATTTTATTGGTCATAGATAATAGTTTCCAATTTTCAATTTTTATTAAAATCGTTAGAGCCATTTTTTCAGAAATCAAAAATTTTAAAAAAGTTTTCATGAAAAGTTCCCTTAATATTTCAGTTGTAAAGCTAAATTTCTGGGCGGTTCGACAAAATTTCGAAAAAGTCCTTATTTCAAAAAATGAAGTAAATACAACGAGCCGTTTACCCGCTGTGCTTGTCCACGGACAGACGGACAGACGGACAGACGGACAGACGTCATTCCAAAAATAATTTTTTCGGTTTCTAGGCTTCATGAAACATGCTCTCCCAGTGTTATCTCGACTTCGATTTTTTGTCACGATCACAATACTTTCTCTATACTACGTATATGGGAGAAAGTAAAATGTATCTTTGTAAGTAAAAAATCGCTCAAGGGAATTTAAAGAAAATAATATTATTATTTAAACAATTAAATAAGCTTAACAACTTTCTACAAGTCAACATGCGTATTGAAACTTCTTTTAGTTTTA
Organism: Ectobius pallidus; assembly: GCA_964059195.1. Lineage (NCBI taxonomy): Eukaryota > Metazoa > Arthropoda > Insecta > Blattodea > Ectobiidae > Ectobius > Ectobius pallidus. The sequence continues at coordinate 21,662,192 of CAXKWD010000012.1, forward strand.
AATTCTGTCAACAAAGGTAATATAACGCGGCTGAACTGGCCGCTGTGTTGATACGAACAATAATATTATGGTTAGGGGAGGGATGTTTATTTCTGTCGATGCTTGTCTCTGCAGTTTTATTAATTTAAATAAGACTTCAACGAGCCGCAACCAATTCTACCCGCTGCGGCAGCCGTGACTTTGACGAAAATAAACTTCGAATGTGAGTTGACTCCGAACTCTCCTTCATTCTAGATTTTGAACTGGGATGTGCGCATATTTGAGAATAGATTATTAATAGTACAGTTCCGTAAAATAGTTACATTACTTGTTTATGAAATTTATTAGGACCAACCTATAAAAAATGATGTATAATTCACATAACTTCCTCTGCCCAAATAAAAGTTAGCCTCCCCTTAAAAATAAGAGAAAGTTGTCGTCAATCTTCGTGTCACATCCCGAAAAGGTACCTAACCCAAATACCAAATTTTGTTTTCGTACGATTTTCCGTTACAAGAGGCCGGATTGCAAAGAGCGAGTATTCAGAGTGGGTGGCTTATAACTACCCTTCAGAGAATTATTTCGAAAAATTGTTTCAATTAAAGTGTTAGCTCTATAAGCAACCCACGTGCAAAATTTAAAGAAAATCGTTAGAACCCTTTTCGAGAAAACTTTCTTTAAATAAAAATAAGGCAAACTTGTCTCCCATCTTCGGTTCACATCTTGAAAGGTATCTGACATAAATACAAAAGTTGTGCTTTTATCAAAATTCATCTTTCCAAAATTCGAGATTTCGCTTGGAAAACAAAGTATAAAAATATAAAAAAATCACTCAAAAAATAAAAGTTTGCACAAATTCGGGAGTGTATTTTGGCCTAGATGTTCGCTTTATTAACGGTAACACCTACAGTCTGTCGCTCACGAAAACAATATATATATCTGTCTGTCTATAACGTACTTTAGATTCATAATAATAATAATAATAATAATAATAATAATAATAATAATAATAATAATAATAATATTTATTGTCGTTTAACAGTACAATGTACAATGTACAGCATAATATGCTTGATATGTATGTCTTTCCTTAATCCTAACAAAATTGGCTGAATTAGGTTAACTATGTCTTATATTCACCATTGGTAACACTGGTCACAACATGGTAACTCGAATCGATTAATAGATGGTTGATTCATAGTATACCATGATTTCGGAGCATAGTTTTGTTTTTATATAACAAAGTAATTATTACTAAAGTTGCGCAATCCGTTGAGTTTACGAGTTACATCAGATAAATTCGTTGCAGCTGCATCTATCGATAAACTCTTAAACTCTCGTGGGATTACCTTTGACTATCCAAAAAATAATACTTGGAACTGTTCCATACTTTAATAATTTAAATGGGGGAGGGGGGTGACAAGAAATTTCCGCACCGGGCACCACCTAAGCTTGCTACGCCACTGCCTAGGATGTACAGTTTTTGAGAAACTGTGATCAGTCAGTGAGTGAGTGAGTGAGTCGGTGGGTTTTGGCTTTTATATATAGAGATTACTTGTTTGGAAATTGAAATAGTAAAAATGCACATTGATTAAGAACACAATTTCGATTCGGTGCAAGCCAGTTCGTATGCTTTTATTCTGTTCTGCTGTTAGCTTACCCAAATACCTTTGAATTAAGTTAACTATGTGCACCATTGGTAGCACTGATTTACATCATGGTAGCTCGAATCGATTCATGGATGGTTGATTCACAGTATGCCGTGATCTTACAACTGTTAGTTTTGTTTTTATATAACAAAGCACGGAAGTAATTATTATTTATATAGTCCGTTACATATTATTCATGGAATATTCGTAATAAATCCAACTCGAGTTGACGAGTTGCATCAGATATCGATAAACTCGTCAACTCTCGTGGGATTACCTATGTCAATCTTTCTGCTTTCTCCACAGGGAGATTGCCGTACAGACAAAGCATACTGTCCAAATATTTTAATAGTTTAGTAAACTGGTTTCATAAACATAGAATGAAATATAAATAAAACATACACAAATAACACTGTGTAATATTTCAGTTCTTAATCAGTATTCGAGCTATTTAATGGTTTCTTAAAATTTAAATCGAACCCTTTTATGACAACAATGCCAATTTGGAGCAACATGCTCTTTTTGATGCCAAACGTTCTGGTAAATTGGAGCAACCCTCTTACTTCTATTGAAGTAAGGTTGTACTTCTTCATATAATAGTGGATGACATATTCATAGATGTTACATATTTCTTTATGAACGTCAGTAGGCTGTTGTTCATAAGACTCCATACTTACTCTTGGGTCTGTAATGTAGCCTGTAGCCTGTAGCCTGGTGGGATCGTCGGAATATCAACTCTCCTACATGACCCCTCCTACTTCATGGTATAACCTTTTTCCCTCAAAGCTTCAGCGAATATGGCTCTTATTTTGTGAGGCCTTGCAGTCCTTAACTTGTTTCACAAAAAGACGATACCCAAGAGGTGTCCAAGCATTTCATTCTCACTGTCGCAATGTCGACAGTTGTGTTCCGTCATCGGATCTTCCTGGTATAGAACGTAGGGGGCATACGTTAGATGTCATTTTAAGAACTAGATTCCATTCACTGCAACTAAGTTGGCCTGTTGTCGTAGCCATTTATTGTCGGCGTATACTCCTTAGACAGTACATCTCCTTTTCCTTCATGTTACGGAGAACGCCAAGATTGAAATACTCCTGTTCTTAATTCATTTCCTAAGGTTTTAACGTGGGCTCTTTCAGCCGTAATGTGCTCTAGGCCAAGTTTAAACCAATCTCGATTTCACCAGTTAAAACACGGCATGTGTTTAAATGTATGTTCAAAACTTTTTAAGGCATTTGCAGGCATTATTATGCTGTAGAAAGCCTTCCCAGCTTTAATTGAAAAGCCCAAACCCTTTGAATTTCCAGGCCGGGGAATATCATAACGTCTGTCGTATCTGTAGGGAGCCGCAGTACAGGGTGGACCGCTCGAATGTCCCTAATTTCAATTGTATGTGACGGGTGAACGATTGAAGATAGAAACTTACAACAACGTTTATATGAATGAAAAACTCAACAAGTTTCGAATTCTGTCGGTAGATGGTGCAATGATACGGCTTTCATTCTTAGATTTTATCGTTTATCAAAATGGCGACACCGCAGATGAAAGCTCAAACTGTTTTGTGGTATGCGGAGTTTAAATCAATTGTTAGAGTTCAGAGGGAGTTTCGGCGAGTCTTTAACCATGATGCTCCAACTGCTAAAAGCATAAAGAAGTGGTACGATACATTTTTAACTACTGGAACTGTGTTAAAGAAGCATGGTGGTGGTCGCAGAGCATCCGACGAAATGGTTGCAAATGTTCAAGCCGCATATGAGCGAAGCCCACGGAAGTCATTAAGAAGAGCTTCGCGGGAACTTCAGGTACCAAAATCCACATTGCAACGAATTGTCCACAATCGTCTCAAACTGTATGCATACAAAGTGCAGGTAATGCAACGTCTTGAGCCGAATGACAAGCCCAAACGAGTGGAATTCGCCAATACGGTGCTAAACCGTCTCGGCGTTGATCCTGATTTCATGTCCAAGATTTTCTTCTCGGATGAAGCCACTTTCCATGTATCAGGCAAGGTAAACCGGCATAATGTGTGGATCTGGGGATCGCAGAATCCTCACGCCACACAATAGCACGTTCGTGACAGTCCCAAGTTGAATGTTTGGTGCAGTTTGTCGCAGAATAAAGTCATTGGACCATTTTTCTTCGCCGAGAAAACTGTCCGTGGTACCACATATCTTGACATACTGGAGCAGTTCTTCTTTCCACAAATTGAACAACTGCAGCCTAACATCCTTTTCCAACAAGATGGCGCTCCTCCTCACTGGTTCAATGAAGTTCGTATGACTTTGGACAACATTTTTCCTGGCCGTTGGATTGGTAGGGGAGGACCGATCGCATGGCCCCCGAGATCTCCTGATCTAACACCGCTTGATTTCTTTCTCTGGGGCTACGTCAAAGATAAAGTTTACGCCACCCCAGTCAATGACCTTCGTGATCTTCGGGAGCGCATCATAGAGGCTATTGAGAGCATTTCAGAAGACATACTCCAACGTACTTGGCAAGAAATTGTTCATCGGCTTGATACCGTCACAGTGACTGCTGGAGCTCACATAGAGATGTGGTGACGTGGATATCAAAACTTGTTGAGTTTTTCTTTCATATAAACGTTGTTTCTATCTTCAATCGTTCACCCGTCACATACAATTGAAATTAGGGACATTCGAGCGGTCCACCCTGTATTTCCTTTAAAGTTGTATTAATTGAAATGTCAGCATGAGAGAGGAATTTGGATGGAGTTGTCAAGAATGATAAACCAAAGTAGGGCGTATGAAGTCACTGAGGCCGCTATATTTTTGATGAGCTTGTAATAAAGGTGCGGAAGCTAAGGCATCCAACTTCTTCAAATTTTCCATACACCTAACAGCGTCGAACACAAAGTGTTGTGGAAGTTGACGTCAAGGTATTTTATGAGAATATTATAGGAGAAAAATTCCTCTGACACTGGGATTTGAAGCCACCAGGACCCCCGCGTATTTTCCACAAGTTTGTCGAGATAATATTTCCTGTCTCTTTTGTGCTGGATGTCCTCGACTAATATGGATAGCTACACCATGAGCACCCTTGAAAATGCCACCACAATGGGGGCAAGAACTCTGAAGATCAGATTTATTTAGTGAGATGCTATGTTAGTTTGTTACAGTATCGGTCGTAGAAGGAGTACGAAATGATATATGGAAAAGATATATTATTGTTAAATTTGTATTAACCGATGCTTCATTTCTGTTTATAGCTCAGTCAATGAATATTTTTTGTTGGAAAAAATTAGAGACAAGCTGATTTTTTGTCAGTTGTTAGGATTTTATGACAGGAGTGTTTCCTCAAAAGTTCCCGACTCTCCCCCTTGTGCTTCCTCCCCCACATCCTCTTAAACGAAAGTCAAAGTACAATTTCTTGCACCCCACGAAACTGAACCTGAAAATGTAATCTCTTAACGTGCAGTCTCCCAATAATAAACTGGAAGACTTAGAAGTGACTCTTAATGAAGGGCATTATGTGACCTTTTGTGTTTCCGGGACTGGTGCACGGAAAGCACGAATCATCGTGCCAAAATAGAGGTTTTATTACGTAGAAATTTATTATTACATGGAGGTGCATACAAGATAATACCAAATATCAGGCACTGAAACGTGAACGTTTTTGTCATGAAAAACATTTTGAAGTTACAGGAGCAAACGTCTTTAATTTTAAGGTTATAAGGGAAACGGAATTGCCTATCTGTAGAATGTTAAGTGCAATATACCTTAGGCCTATCTCAAAAACTAAAGAATCTTTCATAACATTTTTATCAACATTTTATATAAAATAGAAATCGCAATTTTCGTCCACAAACCAATTCCATTTCCCCTTTAGGCAATTGTTTCTACCTACCGGTCACTAGGTGAAGATAATACATTTCTTATTCTTCTTAAGAAACCTCTTATATTTTTAAAATCATAGAAACCGGTAGTTGTATTAAGTGGTGACTTTAACCTTGACGTCAACAACAAATCAACTCTTACAGCCCAGTTTGAAAATATACTGAGGTAAATGAATGGCTATTAACTAATAATGCTTGTAAGCTCATGGAGCTTAGAGAATATCAAAATACAATTATAGCACATTTAAGCAATGTTAAAGCAAATAAGTTTATCAGTCACTCGTTAGATGGCACTAATGTCAACCATTTGTAGCCAGAATTCTTGACATTCTTTTACTTCTTTATTTTTATTTTGGATAAAGAAAGTAACTATTCTATACTCTCTCACATCAAGCATAGAATTATGCCTCTATTTTTCATGCATAACTATTAAGTATTTGTCAAAATTTAACATTAAAACTATATTGAAATATAGAAAGCTGCATTGCCGACATCGAACTGATATCGATTGTCGAGTGACAGCTCATTAGCATTTGCTTGGCGCTACAGCCAGAGTAAATTAGCTCACCTAGAAGCGTCATATCGATTATTGTACTTGTCTGTATAGACAGCTTTGGGAATAGTTCGATTGCTCACCGCAAGAAGATTATTAATTTCTCTGTAATTATACATTACAATTATAATGCAAATGCTCACATACATATCTTTTATGTTACAGGTACAGCATGTTGTTATGTTTAAATATGATCTTATTCTGGATGGAAGCTTCTGGAAACTTTAAGAAGAGCCTTCCATAAGATTCTAGAACGTGACTCTTTGTAAGATGATTATGTGAACGCATTTTGGCCGTTAGACTTTTATCACTTCATCACTGATCGTCGCTTCGTAAGGGCACAGCCCCAAATTTAGCAAACAGACCACAAGTCTGAATATATTATTGTACAGTAACTGCATATAACTACGCATCATGGAACCAGCATCAGCAGCCACTACTTAATCCACTTGGAGGTGGATTCGAGGGCATCCCTAGAACTTCGTGGAGCGTAGTACGTAGCCATGGAAGGACTCGCTACTGGCCACCGTTCAGGATGATCTACAGCATCATTATCTACAGCATCAATAACTGTACATACCCCTTTAGCCATAGTCCGGCTAATGCATTCACATTCTCATCAGATGCAGTCGCTATAAAAGTTAAGTAAAACTATTTCAAGCTAATTCACAAAAGTCTAAATGACTTAACAGATTGGTTTACATGTCAGTAAATTCTGCAATCATAAACTTTAAGGAGTTTTGGCATCCTTGCAGCTCCTCTTTTCCTCTACGTGCAAGCTAAATATGCTGCCGTAGTAGTTTTGAACACCGGTCAAGAAAACCACCAATAACGGCCGTGGGTGTCGGCATGCTGACCACATGCCCCCAATCCAGCCATCTGCCTACGGGAGATGACGCAGCGGTCGGGTGGTAGGCCAAGTCCCTCCAGGGATGTAGCGCCACGGAGTTTAGTTTAGTTTAGTAGTTTTGAACAAGATATAGTAATCTCATAAAGACCAAGGTATGGTCTAGCATTTTTTGCTTGTAACAAAGTAATTCCGTGTTTATCACGTTAAGAAGTTTTGGCAAACAATTGCAGCTTCTCTTTTCCTACTTGCAGACAGAGTATACTGCAGTAGTATTTTGAGCCAATACAGCTCAATCATTCTAGAAACCTGTAACTAATGGAATTAAAATAAAGAAACTTAGATTGTTTGTTGTAGATAACAAAACATAGTATATTCTAATAACAAGTGAACCTTAAATCACTCCTGAAATCTACCTAGTGCAAATAGCAAATTATAATTAAATACTGATTAATACCAAATACAGCTACAAGAAAGAAGGGAAGCCAGATTCTACAAGAGTGTAACAATAAAGCATTGATTCTAATCCTGCATTATTCCTGCTTCCTTCAACATTCCTATTTTTTCTAGTTCGCATTTTCTGTATTTTTATTCCAGTGGTCCTCCGCAAATTTCTGTTAGGCTCACCAGCCTACAATGCTGCTATCAGAGACATGCTACTGGACTATGGTATTAGCAGCACTTATACAAAACAAAGGGGCTATGTTGATCTGATTTTTTATATTTTTTGCATTAGGCTTGCAAATGTTATGAAATATAGTAAGAGAAAAATTGTATCGCATGATACATTTTATAATCTGGAAATGTAGGAAAATATTTTTAAGAAATAATTTTCATGCACTGACGCATTAGATCAGTCGTATTGTGCAGAAATGTAACATTAGCACATCTCCTTCTTCACATGGTTGATTTTTTATTTTTCCAACAAATATATTCAATGTGTGACTTGAGGCTTTCCCGGTCTTGAGTATGTATTATTATTTCTCGGGCTTCCAACAGGGTGAGTTGGAGGTTTGGTTCCAAGCTTTCGGCAGCTATCTCCACTGCCATATTCTAGGAGAAGATGGCAAATCTCCCAGAAGATGGCAGCGGAGATAGCTGCCGAAAGCTTGGAACCAAACCTCCAACTCACCCGGTTGGAAGTCCAAGAAACAATAATACAAATATATTCAATGTTGACTGTACCAAAATAGTAGGATCTACTATTTTATATAATATAAAATGAGCTTTTTTGAATGCCCTACCGGCCATGTAAATTTTAGAGCGTGAACATATTTAAATCTCTCCTGTTACGCTACACATTCCCCTTCCTGAGTCTAAAAATTATATTATTTTCCAACTTTTATTTCAAATGCCATTTTCAAAATGTATTCGTTACTTTATTTTGCATTGAAATAGATTAAATCGAAGTTTTTCCTACTTTTACACTAACATTAACTAAATTTTTGTCAGTTTTCTTCTAATGGCACGTTTTTACCTAGAAGTCCCTGGTACTACAGTTCTGTTCAGATTGAACCGAAATTTACGAAAATTGTATTCTATGGCTTTCATAGAAGGTACCCAAGGGTTGTATTGAGCCCTGTAAAATGTATAACAACATGTATTTAAAACAATGATAACACATTTTCAACACTTAGTAATTAATTACGCATTTATTTGACTAATATGGATTACTGTAGCCTGTACATAAGAAAACATGTTACGGAATATTCATTTAAAACAATGAAAATTGTGCCGAAGAGTCTTTTTCTATAAAGCGTGTGTTAATTAGAAGGGTGCACTTTTATTATGTTCTAACTATATTATATTTTGCTATGTTCGAAGCCCGCATGCATTTTGATTGCTCTTAATAATAATAATAATAATAATACTAATAATAATAATAATAATAATAATAATACTAATAATAATAATAATAATACTAATAATAATAATAATAATACTAATAATAATAACACAAGACAAGTCAGTCATCTTTTTGTAACTCATAGTGAATCCACTACGTATGGCCTAAATGGAATATTACCTCATGCTATAAAATTGTATAACATGTTACCTGAAAGTGTGTCCAGTTCCATTAGAAATTTTAAACCAAAAGTATTATCATATTTTTTAGATGTGTACTTCAGTCAGTAGGATAGTTATAATATATTTCCGGAAATCATACAAAAAAATGCATATTTCAAAATTGGTTAGTATATTTCAAATTTTTTTTGTTTTGTTTGTATTTTGTAGTATTGTCATTAGTGAATTTGTTTTAGCCATAAGATAATTGTAGTATGTTTTATAATTGTAAGACAATTGTAGTATGTTTTAGAACCAATCTATTTATGTCACCCCTCCAATGAGCTTTGCTCTTTGGGGTTGTAATATATTATATAGGCCTACATAACATTAAATAAAATAAAATAAAATAATAATAATAACAATATTTATTCGTGCAAGGTCAAAATTATTTGACTAGGACTTCATCAAATAAATTACAGGTACACTTTGGTAATTATTGCAAGTACATCAGAAAATATACATGATATAGGCCTACATAATACAAGAATTATAATTATATTAGTTTAAGTTAAGAAGTAAAATTGAAGTTATATATTTACGTTATACCCTTAGCAAATAGGGATGGCGGTTGAGGCCAGGCAGGTTCCTTCACCCGCAAGGACCCTCACATTTACAAGCGCAGAAGATTAGGACCAACCGTAATTTCCGCCCCATGAGTCACCTTCTAATTCAACCGGGCAATCTTAGATTTTTTGAATATGTCATTTTATCTTAAAATGTTTGTTATATATATCTACACATAATTACAAGAAAAATGACACCAAACAATGTATAATTTACTTTAATAGGAACATTTATGACAATTGATGAAGTTTTATAGTGACTTACTTCGTCATTTATTAGAAATTAATCATACTAATTTTGATAAACATTTTGCGTGGTGGGCAATGCCACAATCTTAATTACTGTAGTAGGAATATTAAATGGCTGTTAAAACTACAACTGTCCGATCTCCCCTGATTGAGTCTTTGGCTCTTATAAATTACAGCGGAACCCGATTTTTCTGTAATTTTCTACTCCGCTGAGCAACACCATGCGAGACTGTTAAATTATAAATTATGAGTGAATTAATATTTTACTGATCGACGCTCAGAACATCGATAGTCTCACCCGGCAAATGAATAAATTACACTTTTAAAAGGGAGTACTGTTATTAGGTATTAATCGAAAGATTTTTTCGTTCCGGTTTTACCAATCTGAATACTACTCAGTTTTAGATAAGATATAAAAACAAAATGTCATGTTCTAAAGTCGAACAGAACGTTTCGTTTCGATCTCTCGATACAAAGCTCCATAGGAGATTCATTCAATGCAAGGGCGCCCATATGATATTTTCTAGGGGGGCAATTTTTTTATTAATTTATTTTTTCTCGCCTTAACTTCTTGGGCCAATTTGTAACATTATATTAATAATGGAAAAAGTGCAAAAATGACGTAACCAGAAAATAATTTCGGGAGGGTCGAAAGTGATGAGGGTTTGGGAGAATGGAATACCCCCCAAGAAAGTCCACCCCCGGAAATTTTTTAAATATTGAACTAATGAAAATCACATTTTACGCTATTTTAGCACTAAAAACTAGTTAGCAAATTTGTTTACCAAACTCTAAGATATGCCAACGCAAACAAGAAATTGTTACTTAAGTTGGAGGTCTACCCCCGAATTTTTTCTTAAAAATATTTAACGAATGAAAATAACATTTTACCCTATTTTAGCACTGAAAACCTAGTTAGCAAATTTGTTTAACCATACTCTCAAGACATGCCAACGTAAACAAGAAATCGTTACCTAAGTCGGGGGTCCACCCCAGGAAAATTTTTAAATATTGAGCTAATGAAAAATCACATTTTACGCTATTTTAGCACTGAAAAACTAGGTAGCAAATTTGTTTACCATGCTCTAAGACATGCCAATGTAATCAAAATATCATTACCTAAGTCGGGGGGATCCACCTCCGGAAAATTTTTACATATTGAATTAATGAAAATATTCTACGAAATGCCAACGTAAACAAGAAATAGTTACTGAAATTGGGGGTCCATCCCAGGAGAATTTTTAAATATTAAGTAATGAAAAGCACATTATATGCTATTTTAGCACTGAAAAACTAGTTAGCAAATTTGTTTACGATAGGCCTACTCTAAGATATGCCAACATAAACAAGAAATTTTTCAAATATTGAACTAATGAAAATCACATTTTATGCTATTTCAGCACTGAAAAACTAGTTAGCAAATTTGTTTACCATACTCAAAGACATGCCAACGTAAAAAAGCAATCAAAACCTAAGTTATAATACTTACTACTATTTATAAGAAAAGTTAAATAACACGTGGAACAATGGAAATAATACCCTACTCATTATGGCATGAAAACCAAATAACTGCTATATCATATTTGACACACCAAAAAACTTGTTTAATTTATTATTTTTTTCTTAAATAGAAAAATAAAATTTTAGGTTTTGATTTTTAGGGGTCCGGACCCCCTGGACCCCCTTTCCTAATACAATGTGGATTCTGCTTCCATGGTGTCGATTTGGTAAAACGTCTGCAAACTTTTTATGTCTCTACTGAATTTTAAATAATTGTCCTAAAAGAAAAACACCAGACTATAATTATCAATATACATTTTTACCTTACCCTGAGAGCAAGGGGGGGGGGGCGGCCCCCCCTGCCCCCGGGTATGGGCGCCCATGATTCAATGTATAGTTCATATCACTGAAATAAATTATGAATGCTAGCGATTATGGTCAACTTTGAAGCTAAATTATGTTAATACTGCATTAAACTTGAACGTGAGTGGCCTATATTTCATTTTAAGCACTTCTTGCTTATTTATGTGAGTTAGTTTTAGTGTATTCGCTCGCAAATTGTTTACAGCTTGAAGGTGCTTTCGCTGTGATGTCTTATTATAACTTGTAGCCTACTGCCGTGCTAAAGCTATGCCATAACTTACTCGTACACATTCAGTGAATAACATACAAACATCATTAATTGCCAGTACGAGTACATTCTGTAACATTGGCACTTATTTATAAGCATTTGTTATGTTCTTATAATCTACCGTATAATGGTAAACCTAATTTTATTACTTTCCAAAATTCCAATTTTTCTGCCTTTAGTTGAAGAAAGGGGGGAAGTGCGATAGTTATCATGGGTTTACTACAGTGCGTTTCGCGCAGGAGTTGGCCAATCGTGCTGTTTCTGCGTCGTGGCGGCCATAACTCTAACTCCTGAGCTATTGGGTGAAATATCTACGCAAATAAAGCCGCTAAGAATGTATTGATTCAGGTTCTCAAGATTCAGGTTAAAATTACAAAGAAAATAACCAAGTACCTTACCACAAGAAATGTTGAAAATGTCCTTCTCTTGCATCCACACAACACTGGCCCCTTTTTAGGGAATTTTCTTTCACGCACATAAGTTCTGCTCTCAAGTTAGAGTTAATCTCTGCTGTGATAATGTCTTTAAGGTCTTCAATCGTATATGCCTATTATTTATGGGGGAAATTGAAAAATAAAGTGTCACGTTCCAATCCCCATACATTAAAAGAACTTATGGACAATATTACAAGCGTAATTAATTCTATCTTGGGAGCTGAACCTATGCGCGTGAAATAAAATTTCCTAAAGTGTGCCAGTGTTGCGAGGATGCAAGATGAGGACATTTCCAACACCTCTTGGTATAAGGTTCGTGGTTAATTTCACTGTAATTTTAACTGTATTAGTGAGAACCTGAATCATTACACCGTTAGCGGCTTTATTTGCGTAGTTATTTCACCCGATCGCTCGGGTTTTATCAACTCTTACGTGAACCTCACTGTAGTTAGTAATTGGATACGCCGATTTTCAAAATCTGATTACTTTAGCTTTAAAACAAGAAAGCTAGTAATTTAAGAATAGTGTCCCCTTACAGAGTTCCCAGGCAGTGAATGGTGACCAAACCTGAAGTCAGCAGACAATGGAAGTACAAAGGCACTCCGTTGCAAAGAGCATTTCCGAAGACTTCTTATGAAGTATCCAGATAATACTGCTGTGGCGGAATAATGGGAAGACGGTACTTTGCGACACAAGCTGGTCCCCTTTCCACACGCCACTCGCCTTTCCGCACGCCACTCGCCTTTCCGCTTCCCCGCCTGGCCGCTTCCTGCCTGCCCCGCTTCCCCGCAGCGCATGTCATAATGCCTGTAGCCGCTGCTCAACGCCGGTAATGCATAATTGCAATTGACATGTCACCTAATATTTCACAATAAAAAAAGACCCTTGCACCTCCACATAATATTTCACAATTATAAAAACGACCCTTGCAAGAAAATAGGCTATTTCACAATACAAAAATACCCTTGCACCATGCATAATATTGCACAATTATAAAAAATTGCGTATTATTACATAAAATATGGCTTAATTGCTGCAGGAAAAAAAAAACGTTGCACTAACACTACTCTTTTTATAACTAACAAAATATCTCAAATTTATAAAAACCGATTCTTGCGTTAAAACTCATGAAATCCCCTCTATCATAACTCAAATATACGAAAGCTTCCTTCATTCCTCAACATTCACTGGTGGCGTAGTGGCTAAGACTCCTAGCTATAATGCTAGGGGTCCCGGTCGATCCAAACTTTACTAGTAGGAATAGGTCTCAAATAGGTAGGTAGGGTGAAGATGAGGTGAGAGGAAGAGAGGAAGGAGACGGGAAAGGAAAAGAAGAAGAGAATAAAGAGGAAATAAATTATTTTTTCTGTTTCATCAGTTGCGTAAGAGATGGCGCTACCGTCGCTGGTAATAGTTCAAATGCCACCGATAGGGGAGGGATTGAGAGTAGGAGTGGGGGACTCGGTCGTAAAGTATCATTTCCCAAAAAATCTATTATGGTCGACGAGACCATTCTTCTCACAATCTGGAATAGGATGGAGACAGATGTCAAAATAGATCAAAATACAGGCTAAATCTCCAAGCAAATATTATGTTTTACAATTCAGTACAGTAAGGGTCTGTCAATCAGTCTTTATTGTAACTTCAGTAACCCTTGTTTTGTTCGTATAACTATACTCTTCATGGGTAAACATTATATAGATTACTTTTTCAATTATTTTCATTTACTTTCTGGTCACCTTGTAGGTTGATTTCCTTAACTCAGTATAACTCGATCGGTAAGACCTGAGCCAAACACGCGCAGATAGCTTATCATCCGGCGGTAGCAATGGAGTAAGGGCAGAAGAGAATGCATATACTGTACTATTCATTCCAAACTATGCGGTTCATAATAACCCGTAACTATTGAAAACAAAAATAAAGAGAATGAAGTAATTGCTTTTTTAGATTATCGCTGTTGGGTCTTCACTATTGAATGCTGTGAGCGAACTGAGATGTTTTTACACATGTCTGTACAGTATGAACTAGCAAAGAACATCACGTGCTATGAAGGTCAGGCAGGTCTAGATTTCGTCATCGTAGACTACTGCGCAGCCGTTTCTTTGGCTCAGGTCTTACCGATCGAGTTATACTTCTCCAGCTTTTCTATTGGCTGGCTTCCATTACAAGCCATCTAAAAACACATTTTATTCTACCCCATTCTCACAGTTCAGTTATGCTATGCGAACTTAACTGATTTCAACCAATGTAGCTAGAATCCCAAAATATTTTGTTTCATCTTTAGAGTTCAAACCAAATTATATCTTATCAGAGGTGGAAGGAAATCATAGGTTAGTAAAGAAAATACACTGCAGTAATTTGGGTTTCTAATTTATTTTATACACAAACATATCTTGTTTCTTTTAAAAGGATTGTCACATATTCTCTTAACAATTACTAAAAATATACATTTTATTAAAAGTAAAACATCAAAGCATTGTAGAATATGTAATACGAGTATATAAGTACAAATATTACAAATAGTAATACTGTTTGATTCATGTCAGTTAGACGAATACTGCTGAGTGAAAATAATCGAGAATGTATTAAATACTTCTTCCACTGAAATACTATATCCTCGACAAGTCGTGACACTCTGACAGTGATCTTCTCTGTTCTAACCATATATCACAGTGACATCTAGCTAACACGCAACTAGAATGTTATTTTATATTCATTTGCACAAATTTACCGCATGGCACCGGTATCATAATTATCATGTTATGTTACTAACAAAGTATTGCTTACATGAATTACAGTATTTTGCAGGGATACCTAAGCATACTTAGCTGCTCACATATGTTGCAATTCAAGAGATGGCTAACCTGAAAGCATAAGACATATAGTGACATCTGTTATCAGATGACATTTATTAAAATACACTTACTTTATTCGCATAATCCTTTAACTAGAAATCCATCCACAAGAATTCAATATACCGTATCACACTATGCTAAAGACGAAATAATACCTTATTCTTTTTTCCACATGTAGTATCCATTCAACACAACAAATAAACACAAAATACAAATATTATGATGAGAATACATTACAAAAAATAGCGATACTACTAGTTATAAACGGCAGCTCTTGCAGATAGGTTAATTTCGAGAGTCACCAAAACCATGGTAAGCAATGAAGCACCACTTGTTAATGAGATGGGTAAACTGCTTCCTATCTGGAAATTACTCTTCTTTTTCTAGTATTTAGTTACGCGTTACAACAGTGGGTTTCTTTTTTAAAGTGCGATGGATTTCAAAGGAAATATTATTATTAAAAAATAAAATTTTTCCCTATGGTAAATTATATTTTCTTGCCTTTTCATATATTGGGTTTTTTAGTATACCCAAAGTGTTGAAATGACTTAAAATTAGTGGTCATATGTTAGTTTTGGTAAAATTCCATAGGCGCGGACCCGTTTTTTAGAACCAAGATTCTTTTCATAAAACTCTTAATATCACACGAATTTTGTTATAGATAGTGTGTGGAGAGGAGATGTTGTCTTGGCGAATGATTTGGTCCGACCCACCCATCCTAATTGATACACTTTCTTTTATATCACGATCTAGCGAAAACTTGCTTGTTCTTCGCCATTTTCCTCTCGTGATTGGACGTTGGAGGTGTGATGTCGTACCGCTAACGAACATATGACTAAGGGTGAATAAGCTGACAAACCTCGCGGGAAATGTAATATGACACATTTTCGAAACCTAAAAACAGTTTCGTAATGTACAAAATCGTACATTATTCGAAAATGCAAGGGGACTTCGCTACGGCTGCCGCCTCCGCTTCGCGCACTATGTGGTTAGTGTTATGCATTATTTAGGCTATCTGTAAACAACTTAGACTGACAGTTGCTCCCCCAGCTTCGCTCAGAAAAAAAAAAACATCACATAGTCCGTGGAAATGTGAATATCGCGTGAACGGGTCCGCGCCTTTGGGATTATGGCTTTGTTTTCAGTACATAGACGTCATTTTATATTGTGCAGAAAATACAAGAATATAAATATAGATTTACAATGTAATTACTTCAATTCCATGTTTTAAACTTGAGCTTATACAATAACCTAAAAAAGGAACTTTTAAAATTTGCAAGAGAAAGTTTAAAATTTTGTATATTATTTTAAAGTGTTGTTTAAAAAGTAACATTATTAAAAATTAGAAAAATAATGTTCTTTTGTATATTAAATAAAAATATTATCGAATACAAGTTGTGCGTTCTTAAGTCTCAGTGTGAACCTGGATGTACAGGTGGGGGGGGGGAGAGGACCTACTCAAATATCGAAGTTGCCGATATGAGCCACTGCGCATGCCTAGCGGCATTCACAGGATAGCAGGGAATGTATTGAAATTTGTTTTACAGCCGATAAATTGCTTGAACTGTAATTTCACGTAATTTGCATTGCTAGTGAAAACAAATGTTTCCGTAACATCTCTTACATTTATTTATTTATTTATTAGTGTGCACAAGGCTCTGAAATCAGCTACAAGAGTCGGTCCGCTTTTTTCCCTGCCTGTACATATGGAATTCACTGATAAACTGAGTTATTTAGTTTGACAGCAGAAAAACTTAATTTCTTGTTTTTTGAGAAATGCATAGAGGTTCTATTTCCTATGACTAAATATATTTATTCTGAAAAATTTATAAACAATTTCTTACGACCTATTTAGTTTGTAAGAATGTAATTTACTTGGTTCGAGTTACTCCTTCCAACTCCTGGTTTTGTCTCAAAGAGCAAAGATAATGCATTTACACTCACTGTTCTCATTCCTGTGACACGTTTTCATAGTCTTGCAATCATGACTTTGATACTATACTGTATCTCAAGGAACCTGATAGGAAATCATAACATTCTCAGTCCCCGCCACGGAACCGGACTGGAGTTCCAATGTGACGAATTGCCGTTCTTTTTACCGCTTTCAACCCCCTACTCACAGCTCTGATATTTACGTTAGAATGTTTTACTACTGGAGTATAAACAACGTAGTTTTAATTGAGATGCGATAACCATCTAAACGTGATTATAGTAATCTCATAAGTAAAATATGTACAACAATAGGCTTAATTTTAAATAACATTATTTTCTTGGTGTTAATAAGCGTGGGTATGAGACAAATCAGGAATGGCGTACCTGTTTCAGATCTTTGGCAACTACAGTCTCCAAGAAAACATTGTCGCAGACGGTCTCGAAGTGGTTTTCTGCACGTGTCGTTTCAAATTCCATATTTCGCCCTGTGTATAGTTAAATTAGTAGTTATAGTGTCTGTGAGTGTGTATAAAAAAATCTGTGTGTATATATACTCGTATTTATTTATTTGTTGCGTAAATAATATTTATTGTGTATGCAATGTATGTTAGTTATTAATTATGAATATCCCATCTCTATTTTCATCTAATATAACTGCATTATTAATTACTCCAACTTCCGTGCCTATGTAACACATAATTTTATTTTCATATTTTTAGTATGATTATTCGTAGTAATCGAATCATTGTTTTTGGAATGGACCTTACTAGCTTCCCCTCTGACGGTAGCCAGTGGAACGAGAAGAGGAGAAATTGTTTATTCTTCCTATCAGGTTCGCTGAGATAGACTTTAGGTAAAATTCCTTTCCATTCTATCTATTCCTTCCCATCAAATATCATACTATTATTCTTCTTTCAATAAAATCTTTGACAGAAAATGGGATTCTCTCCCTTATGAAATTCGAAACTGCCGGACATTAGATAAGTTGAAGCACAAGCTAAAAATATGTTACAAGCGTCGAAAAGTGACATTGTGTACAGAGTAAAAATTTTTTAAATAGTACATTATAAACTCATGGTTGAAATTATGTTTTACTTGTTTGAGTTTTGTATTTCTTTTGTCATAGTTTCTTTCTGCGATATCATAGTAAACTATGATTACCTATTTAATACGAGTAGTATCTTTGTTTTATTGCTTATTCAATAACAGTGCACTCATTCACTTTAGTTTTTAGACTCATTATTCATTCCAGATTTAAATTTTTTCTGTGAATTGTATTTACTTTATATCTTTAAGGCTTCTGTTTATTTTAATTTTACTCTAATTTAACTGTACATTGAATTCTGGTCGAGTGGAAAAGAAGGCCTGAAACTCTCGACTCTGACAGAGTATGAAAATGTATAAATAATTAAATAAATATATGATATATCAAAATACAATATTATAAATGAATGTTTAAAAATATTTTGGAACCTCCTATGAACTTGTTCCGACATTTTAGTTTTACATTTATCTTCGTGAAACTTCCCTCCATAGCTGATAACAGCAAACGAAGAAAAGGAAACATGTGCTTTGTTATTTAATTTATAGTGCTTCATGGTACAGTGCACGCCGCTTATTGTGATCACTTCAGGACGCAGCTAATCCGATAATATTAACCGATTGATAACAGTAGCCGAAAGAATTAATTGAAGGATATTTATTCATACATCAGATAATACACTACAAAAACAGAATTAAAAGCTATTTATTCATACATACAAGATAATACGTAACTGTGAATCAACCACTCATAATTGCCTGCAAACAACTATTTTCTTAATCAATAAAAAGTTTTTATTGTTTCTGTTTTCCCTTTGTAGCCCATCAACCAATATTTCATACTCACAGTGTTTATTTTGGAAGTTTACTGACCTGTGGTGAGCACCGCTTAGCAAACATTTAACGCCTGTCTGTCCAAGTCTTTTCATTTTACAATAACCATCACTGCATGGTCATCACTGTGACCTTCACAAATCAAAAGCTACACTGAGGGTTGAAACATGTTTTACTGCTTAAAAGAGAAAGTTAGGGAGTGCCACCCCCTCGAACAGGTCGTCCTATGAGCTGGGAACACTACCCTTACTTCTAATACAACACAATACAGTAAGTTAGAAACGAAATCCTTAAAAACAAAACTTTGAATGACGTACAGCACTTGGAAACAAAGGCGCAAAACGGAAAATGTGATAACATAAACCAAATGTTTGATCACAATAAACAGCATTTCTTCAGTATATCAGTATTTATCCGTCATGAATAACTGATAACATAATCCGCGATTACATTAAGCGGCGTTCACTGTATTCTCATATAGTGGAGTCACAGTACATTTATAAGAATATCTGGTAGGCCTACTTATTCCTACCCAGTTTTCTAATGCGTAGTATGATGGTTTACTGACTCATCCGACAAGACAGAAAATAGAAATTTTGACTTACAGACTCCTGATTGTCTTGTCTTACTTTCAGCGTGCCTACTACTTAGGTGATTTTTCACGACACGGAATTTAGCAATACATATTGAAGTATGTTGTGAACATTAAAACATTATCTACAAATTATTTTATAGCATTATCGAGTTTCCTTAAAAATGAAAAGCATTCTACACAAAATATTGCATTTATCCATTATATCTTAATTAGTTATTTAATTATTTGATTTAATATGAACACTCAATTCACACTCAATTAAGTATTTAATTTATAACGAAGCATTTTATTTATTTATTATGTTACAGTAAAACATGACTGTCGGCTTTTCTCTCTATCAGACTATATCGACCAAATTTCTGTCTATCAACTGGCTAACTTACAACACCATTTTCGAAAATATTTCATTTTACTAACGGGCGAGATTCTTTAATGTCGTTGAAATAAAATATACATGAATACAAATGTTATTTGATTTAATGAACTGTAATTGTTACTAGTTTATAAAATAAAATGAATTCAAATGCTATAGACTTACATGAAATGAAAATAGAATTGTCAATTTTGTGAAAAAAAACGAATTTAAAACGTTGGAAAATTAAATTACTGGGGGTTTCTTCCTATCAAGATCTGCTAGTCAGGGCCGGTTTAAGGAATTTTGGGGCTCCCTGTATGATTTACTGTTTGGGGCCCCATCACATTTATTGCAGATTTATCAAGCTTATCTATTTAATATGCGGTGGAAATATTATGTAAAGTTCCATTGATAGTGTAGTTGCACATTCTATTAGAGTTAGGGCCTACCGGTTCATTTTTATAAATTGACAATTATTACTCTACTGGCGTAGATTTACCCTGAAAAACAAAATGCAAAAATATTTTTAAAAATCTTAATGCAACTGTTTCCTAGGATTTATAATACATTTTTACTAAAACAAGCCTCAAAAGTAAAGCCTATTCCCACTAAAACAAAGTAAAAAAAAATTAGCATGCAGAATTTGAAGACTGAATACTATATTAATTTTAATAAATCTGTTTGTTTTTTCGCAATTTTGTGTTGTTAGTTGTAAATTACAAAGTATAGCCTGAAAACACAGCGACAGGTTTGAATAACAATCACTGTCAGGGCATCATTTGAACCGATATGTTTAAAGGATAATTGATTCAACAGGAAATTCAGCCATTTTAACTTGCATTTTACCATTTTTTCTGCAGAGGGCGACGAAGGGCCTTCTTGAGCTCAGGGCCCACCGCAGCTGCTGGTGCTGCGGGGCCATTAAACCGGCCCTACTGCTAGTGATCTATATTTTGCTTTATGAGAAGAAAACATAAAGGTTCACAAAGACAGAAATAAGAGAAGTGAGCAATTTAGACGGGTGATTTTTGATGCATTATTTCCATAATAAATTCGAAGAAGCTGTACTGAAGCTGTAAGAAGCTGTACTGAATATCAAAAGCGGCCTGAGTTTCTGGTAGTTTTGTTGGAATTCTCATTTATGTACTGCAATTTCGGATATGTGTTATTTATGTTGTTTATATACATTCTAGTGGTGATTACGGTACATGAAATGAATAACTTTCTCGTATACATAGAAGGCCATGCTTATGTTTGTAATACTATTAATAATAATAATAAAATCAGGTAAACTGATGTAACAAAGTGCCAGTATGTTTTTGTTTAATCAGTTATGACTGCAATTATGATATGCAGAATATGTTTTTTTTAAAATTGATTTCCAAGTTAAGCTCCAGATTTATTCATTAAGCAGGGCTTACGGAAGAAGAAAGGTCTACCATCTCGGCCACCTGGGTCATTTTAACGGTCTAGTTGGATAAGCGCATGTCAATTAATATGTTTTTTGTCATAGCTACCTGTATTTTAATTTCCAAGGCCTTATAAGATCACAGTAAAACAATAGGCTATGTTGTCAAGATAACTGATTTTCATTTTTTTTTATAAATTCTTTCGAATACGTATATTACCATAAAATAGGCACTAAATTGAGCATTACTCCGAAACAGGTCAATCGATTTTATCCATTATGAATAGACGTCTTCCCATGGACATTATAAATGTGTATACCAAGTTTCATAAAAATCCGGTAAAGCGTATTTGAGTTACCGCGTCTTTAAAATATTCACTAAATTGGGTTTTACTCCGGTACCGGTCTACCGATTTGGTCCAATATCAGTAGACGTCTTTCCACGTTCATTATAAATGGGTATACAAAATGTCAGGAAAATCCAATAAAGCATATTTGAGTTATCGCGACTTCTTATATATTAACATAAAAACACTAAATTGGGCATTATTCCGGTACTGGCCAACCGATTTGGTCCAATATCAATAAACGTCTTCCCATGGACATTATAAATGCGTATACGAAGTTTCATAAATATCCGATAAAGCGTATTTGAGTTATTGCGCCTTTAAAGTAGACACTAAATTGGGTTTTACTCCGGTACCGGTCAACAGATTAGGTTCAAATTCAATAGGGCACTTCTCATGGACGTCATAAATGGGTATACCAAGTTTAATGGAAATCCGATACAGCGTGTTTGAGTGATGGCGTCTATTAGAAAGGCGCCATAATCTATTAAAATAGGCTCTAAATTGGGCATTACTCCGGTACCGGTGAACCGATTTGGTTCAATATCAATAGGGTTTTTCCCATGGACATTATAAATGTGTTTTCCAAGTTTCATGAAAATCCGAAAAAGCGTATTTGAGTTATGGTGCGTACAGACACACGGACAGACAGACGGACAGACGGACAGACAGACGGACAGACATTTTTTCGTCCACCACACAATCTCATAAAGTACCATACTGGCACTTTATAATAATGGTAATAATAATAACAGTAACAATAACAACTACATCTAAATGCTAAATGCTATTACTAATTTACTGTAAATCTGAGTGGACAGTTTGTTTTAATGAAAACTGTATCTTGAAGTCCTGACCCACGGGCATTATAAACTTATCTATCTCAGAATCAGTAACATCTATTAATTATGTTAGGGTTGTATATTATCGGTTGATATGTTTTTATTTTATTTTACTATTTGGATTTCCATAACTAATTGAACATATGACTAAGGCTAAATTTGGGCAGGCACGACCTATTTGACAGCATGTAGGGATATCAGTGATTATTATATCGACTATGTCCCCACGTTTTGAAATACTAGGCCTACTACTTAAATTGTCTTCTCTACAATTAAATTTCTTGTAAGATTTTCAAAAAAAATGTTTGTTATGTGAGTTGTTTGATATTCATGATATAATTTTTTCTACTTAACCTTTCTGTAAATATGATGGGTACGAAAATATGAGTAAAAATAAATACTTGGATATGTTAATCTTTTATAAAAATGAATGTTAAAACGATAAATGTAAATGCTCGAAATATGTTGTAAATCACTTAGTACCATACAAGTTTTGTAAGAAGACGTTCGCACTTGATTCTGCATTTCAGTTTGCTCATTATTTGTAAGGCTAAGTTTTGCCAATTTAATGTATAATTATATTCTGTAGAACACTGCTTGTCATGTTTTGTAATTCTTTCACAAATTTATTTCTCAACAAGTCACAAAAAACGCACAAACTAATTGGTTTTTCTCATTGTAGCAGGCCCAAAGTTTGTGTGTTAGTTGATTGACAACATATTAGTTCTTCAGCCTAATAGTAATTTGGGTCCATTGATATTTCAGATCATTTCCACCCACTACCGCCCATCACCGAGGTGTTTCATCCCCCACTTCTTGGGGTTGCGCTCTTCGAAGGTGAGTACACTTCAAAAATTGTCACTAAAGATACGTACATAAAGCACAGTAAAGAAAATGTTCGTGCTTCTCAAGTACACTGCCAGCTTCTGATGGTGTGAGGAAGTCAATGAAGATACGGGATGCAAGACAATTGGTTGATGTTCAAATCCCTCCCTCCCTTTCTTTCTCTCTCTCTTTCTCTCTCTCTTTCTATCTCTCTTTCTCTCTCTCTCTCTCTCTCTCTCTCTCTCTCTCTCTCTCTCTCTCTTTCTGTCTGATTGAAGTGTTTGGCCATTGAATATTCTGCATACTGAGTTAGGATGATCGTGCAGCAACATTGGCTTGATAAGAACCAAATGCAATAAGTGACGAATGTTCTGTTTCAGTCTAATGAACAGCAAAGGAGGGGGTTCTATTTAAGCTTGTGACATGACCTGTATAACAGAATCGGTGGGAAAGATCTATGTAACTAGAGCATGGATTACGTAGTATTTATAGTGTAGCACTGAAGGAAGTTCTATTAACTTACAAGAGATAAATTACTTTTATCCTTAGTCTGAAAAATTAAACTTGCACTGTTTCAAGTAAAACAATATCCTAGTGTTGGGTAGAAAATAAATAATATCTTCCTTAGATTTGACAGATATAAAGAATTATACGGAAATTTCATTTTAGGTAGTACTAGCTTATAACTATTTCAAGAATGATATTAATAAATATATTAAAGCAACTTGTTCACTTCAAATGAAGCACTTTTAATACAAGGGAATACAAAATTTACATAAAATCCTATACCTATTTCAGGCATTTCATGTTTTTAATAACATAAATATAAATTTTCGCACGTTAAAACAAACAAAACAAAAACAAAAACTCACATTTACTTTAAAATCTAAGGCAAAATAAAACCATGTTAAATCTATTTTTTCAAAATTAAATTATATGAAAATAAATGTCCTAAGGGAGCTATAATGAAAATTCGGATTGTATTTGGATCTGTTTTCTTGTAGTGGAACTATTGTTGATAAAAGTTCGTATTCTTCTTACGTCTAGTCTGTTACTGGAAATTGATTTTAGTCGTAATTAAATTACATATTCATTACTTTGATTTTCCTTTGAAGTGACAAAGCGGTAACAGAAGTAGTAATGGGAGTTATCGAATGAAAAATCGGATTATTCTATTCTTGAAAATTCTCGAGATATCAAGAATCATATAAAAAGTGCTCGAATGATCACTCGAATGATTTAATGCTAGGAGAAGAGCGAACTGAGGACGAGTTCTCGTGTTCTCGCGCAGTCGTACCTCGTATCACTTCGGTTAAGTTCGTTAACGCGGTATAAGTTTTGCAGGCAAGAAAGGCATGCAATATATATGAACGCACAGCTACATGCGTACAGAGCAGTACGTTGTTGCCATACTGACGTCCATCCCAGCGCAGACGAGACAAAGGGTGATATTAATAAAAATGAGACTACACTACAGAGCTTGTCTCTTACGTGGCATAAGTGAACTCTTGTCGATGGGTCAATGCTTCAAGTTCGTTTGATTACACGCCTGAAAGTCGCGTTGAGAGCTCTCTCTTTGTGACAGAAGTGATCTCTTGGGACCGTAGTTTTGGTAACAGAGATAAGCATGAAATTTTTCAAAACAGCTTTCCTTAGCTATATTTAGCTTTGTACATGACTGAAATTCCAATATTAAGCAAATTGAATCCACGAAATATAGCGAAATTTGTTAGATTGTGCGAAATATCTAAATAAGAGCGAATTACGCTCATTCCACACGTAAATCGAGAAAATTGTACAAAAAATTTATTCAAAATCGTAGTATTTTGTTTTCGTTAATTTTTCTTCGTTTCATATAGAATGCTTTCTTTTCTGCTATTTCAAGAAGTTAGAAGGTTGCCGAGAAGTTAGATTACATATACTGAATACACTAGGTTACCTGAAGAATAAAGTAAAATGCAACACAAAATCTATTGGAGCCAATATTGAATAATATAGCCACGTAATATGTCAGCAAGCAAAGTGGCTACGAGTATTTAAATAGCTGACCTGCTAAACGAATAAGCGAGACCGACTCAACATTGAAATCTCAAACGATCTTTAATATTATTTTAATTACAAATTCCTGGTTAAATTTCTAGCAAGCTTGGTTGGTATATGGTTATTTAACGACGGGGATTACTGCAGCTGATCGACTACAGCAAAGACTGAGCAATGGACGCTATTCAGTGATCACGAATCACGGCACTTTTCTTTTCTGCTATCTTCATGCTGCGTTTGGGATGCTTAGGTCATATGAATTCTATAGGTTTTAAAGAACATAACTTCAAATATGGCAATTTTTTGTGGTTCTAAAAAAGAAAACAACCCACAGAGTGCTATGGCATCCCCTTAAGAATAATTGTATGAAGTATTTTATTTGGCGAAATATGATGATGATTATTATTATTATTATTATTTTTAAATTTTTTTATGTCTTCTCATTTTTTTTTTTATTTTTTTTTTATTTAAGTTTATTTATTACAAATTAAAAATACAAATTGATACAAAATTATTACAAATACAAATAATATACACACAATTTGTACAATTTGAAAAGAGTATTATTTGCCCCGCATGAGCATAGCTCGTGTTCGGGGTCAGTTCAGTCATACTAAAATTATATTTTTAAAATTATATAAAAAAAAACATACATATTATAGTTTTAGGTAAAAAATAAGAATAAAAATAAATAAGATTGCTTATATGAAATAAATGCATGAACAAAGATACGAAAAAATAAATTACAGTAACATAACAGAGTTACCAACAAATACCCATTGTTAAAAATAAAAAATTTACAGTTGAGAATGATTAACATAAAAAAGTGGTAAAAGAACAATTACAAGTTAGATTTAATCAAATCGAGTACTCTTTTTTTAAATAATTTATTGTTTAGTGGTATCATATTAGGGTTTCTTCTAGTAAAATTGTTGTACAGCCTTGGTCCGAAATTTATACTATGCCTTAGACCTACTTCTGTAGCACACTTTGGTTCGAAAAGAGGACAAGAGATATTATACCTCCTTGTATTATAGTAGTGATTTCGTGTTAAGAACTTTTCATGATGTTTATGGAAATAATTTAATAAAGTGTAGGAGTATAATTGTTTAATATTCAATACGTCAAAATCTTTATATAAACTTTCAGATGGATAGTCCATTGATTTTTTTAAACATATCTTGATTATTCTTTTCTGCAACAACGACAATGGGCGAAGTGCAGTCTGACATATCCCACCCCATCCTATTATTCCATATTGTATAACTGATTGGACTAAACTTAGATATATTAGTCTTAAAGTACTCTGTGGCATAATGTTTCTTAATATAACAAATTTATATATCTAGATGGTATAATTCTTGAAATAATGACAACGGCATATTAAGCAAGTAATCACTACATAACTAACAGTCTTTTTCAAGAGTTCTTCGGATTATAGCACAGGTGTTCAATATGACTGCCTTCTTCAATTAGACACAAAGCGAGGCTTGTAGATTCTGCTTCTCTAGGCTCTTTATCGTCTTCTTTGGGACCATATTTACCACTGGAACCACATGCACTGATGTCTGCTTCCACACCTCTTTTATTTCATCAGTAAGTTCTTTGTATTTATCCACCTTTTCAATCCAAACGGCATGCACATTGTGTGTATTGGGTTTTGATACATCTATCAAATAACTACTATTTATGGATTTATGTACCAATATTATGTCTGGTCGGTTGCAGCTTATTTTTTTGTCAGTTAGGATACTGCGGTTCCAATATATTTTAATGCTGTCATTTTCTATGATACTAGGAGAACTGTAAGCATAATATGGGGTACAGTCCTCAATTAGCTTATGCTGTTGAGCAACTTCTGATAAATTATTTTGGCAACTTCATCATGTCTCTTCAGATATTCTATGGGCGCTAGTTTTTTGCATCCAGATGTGATATGACCTACTACGGTTTTATATTATTATTATTATTATTATTATTATTATTATTATTATCATTATTATTATCATTTTCTTATTTGCCGTTTCTTCCTAAATCAGATAGCATTAGCCTGTTAACATCGCTAATTGCCTGACTTCATTATAATGTCGATTAGGCTACAATGGATACTTTATATATTAGGCATAAACACTGGTGAAGAAGTGGTTTAACTGTAAGTTCGAAAGAATATCGTCAATCTGCCATGAAAGCATTGATCTTAAAAGTTTTCCTTCTCCCGCAAGGTTTTTAAGTTTCTGAGATGAAGTCAGTACAGCTTTCTGGCAGGGGTTTGACATTTTCATGTACATGTACTTATGTTTCATTAATAGTAATTTGGATTGTTTGCGCCTTTAAAATTTTGACAAAAGTTCTATATTATGTTAAATTTTTCACGTTTCTGATAACAGATTGGAGAAATTGCCAACACATCACGTTTTACTGGATTTTAGAATATGATCACATACAGTAGAAACACATACAATATACACACATCGCAGTGTGGAGTGTTTGACAGGGAAGTTAGTTTTGATCTCGTAGTGTTGTCAGTCTGTACTGGAACCAGCTATTTACTACCATCTGATGTGTAGCTGTTCACTAACATGAGGTTTAGTTTGAATGAATTTATTTTAAAGATATATAAGAAATAACAGTGGACATACAATATTGCCCAATTTGAAAGTGTTCTTCGCCTTTGTACGTATTGTGGCAACTGTAAAGGGATGGAAACAATTCTGAAATCTTGAATAACATTTTGAAGTCTTCAGTAATCAATTACAGTAACTGAAGCTACAGTATATCAGTTTCAGTTTGTGTAATCGTAAGACTTGAGGCTTTCTTGGCGTTGATTACTAATGATGGTTTCACGGGCTATAAGCCGAGTAAAAGGATATATTGTATCCAAGCTTTCGGTCGCTGACATCTCTGCGGCCTTCCTCAGGGAAATGAGTGTAGAAAAGTGGGTGGAGAGAGCTTATATATGTTTGGAGTGAAAAAAGAAATTCTGTGATTGGAGGAATAGGGTTGGCGTGTATCGGCCAAGTGGCAACCCACATGATTGGCCAACTCGTACGCGAAACACGATATTTAGATTTCAGAATTTATTCATAATATTATCACAGATATCCATTTTTGGTTATATCACGTAAGTAAAATTGGAGAGCAATGATCGACATTATAGAGTACGCTCCCTGTCAAACACTCGGTATGACAATCAAAGCTAAAATATACACACACATGCATTTACTTGATTGGCACAGTAACATACAGGACCCAACCTGTCAAATCATGTTACAACATTTAGTTATGACTGCTAGAGCATTCTCCATATTTCTTAATGTAGAATGGGGGAAAAAAATGGTAATCAGTAATTCTATATCAATAACGATACCTGGTAAGTTCAGTATAAAATGTAGGCCTACAGGTACTATAATAGTTGATGCTTTTCCAGACAGAGGAGGCCAGTTCAATTAGAAGTTCTCTTAACAGTTCAATTAATACGGCAAATACCAATTTAATCTAGCAGTCAAAACCTACATTATGTTGTATATCGACATAAATATATTATATTACTGGTCGACATAGGCAACATCCTTTCACTAAAAGGGGCGCTAAAGTCGTTCTGCGACTGAGTGAAACGTACTGTCGTGGTGCAGTACGCTTCAGTGACTTGGATTTTACGAAACCGACGTAAAACAGTTGATCAGTTATCCAGTTTCACTATGTAAAGTAGATAATTTGCTTGAAAATATTATTTGTAAGGAGCACACAATATTTACACTTCATACCTGCAACGCTACTTTTGGCTACATTGATTCAACGCGGACTGCCCCAGTACGTATGACGTAAACCGGATGTAGTTTCAATATCCACCGATAAAGGTGTTGTCTATGTCGACCTGTACTTTGGGTAATGTCCTTATCTAGGATAGCCACATCTCTATCTAACCAGAATTAGAATTATTGTGGAAGATATTTCTACAGGTACTTGTATAGGTATATGTAAGTTACGAGTCCATATAGTCTCGGTCCTTAAGGGCCTGTACGACGACTGCTGATAGCATATTTATGTGTAAGGTGACCAAGAAATGCGCACTATGATCTCCTGACAAAATCTGACTGGGAAGTCAATTCCCAGTTAAAATTCGAGCATAAGGATGGAGTGGCTGATAACTACCAATTGCCAGTTAGGGGAGCTTGGTGGAAACAAGATGGCAGCACTCCGAAGCTTTGTAGCCATATGGATTTTAGAATTTATGCTGGAAAATTTAACTTACACAATAATGCCGTTTTAGGCTCACATTTGAATGAAATAGAATTGCAAAAATCGATTAATGCAGTTAAAACGATATGCTCTTATGTAATATAATTATACAAATACAAATTCGAGTTGTCGCACCTAGACAAAATTTTACTGCGTTCTTCCCGATAGCAGTTCGGCGGTGGTATTACAGAACATCTTCCAGTTAAGTTATCTAGAAGTCTCGTATTGGAAAGAATTATCTGGAGGTGGTAATACAGGCCCTAAAATTCGACATGGGACGTCTTTATTTCCATTCTATAATGCCCAGTTGATGCCTTCGTTGAATATCTCAAAACTAGACATTCTTGACATGTGCGGGGTTAAAAAAAAAGTTTAATAAATGGATTCGATCTGGGTTCCAAGATGTAGCTATCTAGAGAAAGCTCTTCAATCACAGCTACCGTCTCTTTGAGCAATACCTATCAGCAATCACTGAAACTGTAGTTTTGTAAACTGTATTCAAAACACATGTTTTTATTACTATTGTGAGTGGTGCAACTTAATTGACCTTATTCTTGTGCTATTTGGCATATAGTAACATATAACTGTACACCTAATACAGTGAATACAATGTTACCTTGACATCATGTTAAGATAAGGCGGATGAAAGTTTCTCTTCATTTTAAATACATATTCCACCCCCATCTCCTCCACCTCCGTCGCCTCCGTCACCTCCATCTCCCCCACCTGGCCCTCCACCTCCCCCATATCCTCCCAAACAATCTCTTCCTTCGTCGCAGCCTCCAAACTCAGCTGTCACCGGGTCAAATCCTCCATCTGCCTGCATGGCTCCTATGGCCATGATTTTACTTGCGTCGAGATCATTTCCTCCAAACAATTTTATGCATGAGAAGATGAGTATGAGAACAATGGTGACTGCCGTCCCAAGGAACAGTGCTATTACACCATTGCCTATATGCATTCCATATATAAACATGTTCTGTAAAATTGCGTATTACCTCTCAGGATGATGGTGGACCTAAGCGGAGGTCGCTTCTAGAGGAAAAATAAAATTGTATCAGTTCTGGAATAGGAAAAGGAACTCGATATGCATTCAAATATATATATATATATATATATATATATATATATATATACACACACATACAGGGTGTTAATTATAACAGGGAAACATTTTACCTGTGTATTGAGGGAACTAGACAAGCAACTTTTATTAGACTTTTGCTAGATATGACGTAAAATGTGTATGCTACAGGGCTTTAAAGTCATTACAATTTGTAGCTCATAACTAAATAACGAAACGAAGTAGGGTTAACATTTTCATTATATTGACTTCACGCCTTCTTAGTGATCGAAAAAACCCCTGATTCTTAATCATTCATCAACAGCTCTATCATAATTTAGTGTTTCATAAACTGCAAAATGTATAGAGTAATCACATGACTGGCCACTACTGCATTAGTTTTTATCCATAACTCCAGTGTTAGTAACGAAGTTCCTTGTTTTGCATTTTTCTCCCAAATGTTATAAGTCATTGGCGGCCATGCCCTGGGAAATTTTATGCTGTATCAGGAAAAATTGAATCCATAGAGCAAAAATCTCCTAATAAAAGTTGCTTGTCTATGTACCCTCTATACACAAGTAACATATTTCGGTGTTATTAACACTTTGTATATATAATATATAAACACTCTGTATTTATAATATATATAGTTTTATACATAAAATTTGATAAAACGCTTATCTTTAAATACAGTGCTTGATATCTGGAGCAATTGTTGCAACGACGGTCACAGCTCGGATGCTTTAATAGATATAGATGGTGTAAAACATATACAGACAGACTTACACACTGAGTGCAAACATATACAGTAGATGCATTTCTAATAATAGATAGATGTACAAATTATTAACTTACAAACACATAATAGACCTAGGCATAATACACACAGATTGATTTTAGATAAGCAAAAACTGACGTAGGCCTACATGAGGTTTTGGACTTTGCTGCATAATTTTTAGGACCTTTTAAGCTGATATGCTGTCGCTCACTTATATTGTTCAGCGTTGAGTTCAACATAAATATTGGAGACGACATAATAAGGGGAATTGCGGTGAACTGAAGGACCAAAAAGAAGGCATCACTATATGGTTTGTAACCGAGACCGATATATCATATAAGAAATTAAAACTATCTCAAAAATCTCTATCACACAATGCACAAGGAATAATTGGCTGAAAACGAGAGCAGATAGAACTGTGCGTTTTTTAAAATGTTGATTTATTACTTATCGACTGAATTCAACAAATATTATCAGCAGATCATATAGCCTACTGTATTATAAAAATCTTAATATAGCATATAAGTATGTTATTGGCGGCTTTACCCCTAAAACATTTATATAAAACAAATTGAGATTATTAAATCATGCATTAACTGCAACGTCAGAGTAATATTGCAGAAAATACATTAAAAAGGTGAAAAGCTGTTGAAATAACAAATGCATTAATCTAAAATTGTGTACAAGAAAATGAGCAATTGCTGTTTGCTTATTAATAGCATCAGTCAAATGTTTACAAAAATTGTCTTGGAATATATTAGCATTTCAAATTTTTAATACCTATATAAGTACCTAGAATTTGAAAATCGAAAGTCCTTCATAAGTTAATTTCGAATTACAAAATACAAAACTCGGGCTATGCCGGGCCTTTTAAGCTAGTAACGTAACATATTGCCAATCGTAAATTGATAGGCCTATTGCTAGCCAGCCTTGTTTGATTAATTTCTTCATAAAGATATCAGAGTCAGTAAATGTAAATAAAAGATTTAAAACACAACTAGCCGTTGAATAATAGATCATCCACTTAATAACGTTGATGTTTACTCACTTCCAGATGAGGTAAAACCTTTAAATTTGGTAAACTTACAGCTTTTCTCCCATAACCAATAGGAATATTCCAAAAAGTTCATATTTACAATTTTTCTCCAAAATAAACTTGCAATTATTTATTGCGTATTTTTCATGGTTTTAGATGTTTTAACAAAAATAAAGGAATAGCCTATTGCATACTTTTCACGAATTGTACCCGTTACATACCAGTCGCTCTTAACAGCTGATTGAGTGCGACGGCCTGAATGAAAGATTTAAAATACAACTAGTAGACCATGGGCCACCAATATGAAACCCTCACCCCCCGTGGGAATTTCCGACACATACGAGGGGTATTCCGAAAGTAAGTTTCGTCAATGTATGGCAGGAGCGGCGTGTTCACCAGGGGAACCAAACAAACGCCAGACGAATCCCCACCCGTGGCTGATTCCACGACGGAAGTGGCGTCAGCGGAGGAGGCATGACGCAGGCGCACTGCGCCGTAGAAGAGCGAGTCGCAGCAGACTGGCGTGCCCGCGGGTATTAGTGTACCCCTCACGATGGCAGACAGACGTGTACTCACAACGTGGTCGCCCACGGAGGTGCGTGCTGTTATCCGGTATGAATGGACACGTGGGACTAGTGTGTCCGTCATCCATGAACGCCTACAGACCGTGTATGGTGAGGTCATGTCGCGTCAAATGGTTGGTCGCTGGTGTCGCATGTTCAGTGAAGGACGGCAGAGTGTCGAGGATGACGGTCGAAGTGGGCGTCCGTCCACATCCACGAATGAAAGCAACATTGCTCGAGTACAGGACATGGTGTTAGCGGACAGGCGCATAACGGTGTCCGACGTGGCATCCACACTGCGGATTGGTCGTGCTCAGGCCCATCACATGCTCCATGATGTGTTGGGTTACCGCAAAGTGTCGGCCCGATGGGTGCCGCGCAACCTGACCCCGGAGCACAAGTCTGCACGCATGGGAAGCAGCCTCGATCACCTGATGCGGTACGCGCGAGAGGGCAATGCGTTTCTGTTCCGCATCATCACAGGCGATGAGACATGGGTGCACCACTTTACCCCCGAAACCAAGGCCGCCTCAATGACGTGGAAGCATCCCACTTCACCTGTGCGGAAAAAATTCAAGGTGGCACCCTCCGCAGGAAAGGTTATGGCCACCGTGTTCTGGGACGCGCAAGGGATGCTTCTCCTTGAGTTCCTCCATGAAGGGACCATCAATGCGGCACGCTACTGCGACACCCTCACCCACCTCCGGTCCGCCATTCGACGCAAGAGGCCAGGCCTCTTGAGTGACGCAAGACCACACACAGCACGCCACACACAAGAACTGATTCGTCGCTTCGGATGGGAGCGCTTGGAGCACCCGGCCTACAGTCCCGATCTGGCCCCATCGGACTTTCACCTGTTCCCTGCCTTGAAAGCCGCACTCGCGGGACGTCACTTCCACGACAATGCTGAGGTGGAGCAGGCTGTGCGCCAATTCCTTGCATCGCAGGGCACGGAGTTTTACCGCAGTGGGTTCTTCAAACTGATCGCACGCTACTACAAATGTCTCAATGTCGCTGGCGACTATGTCGAAAAATAATGCACGGTGTATAGCTCATGCTGCCATGCTGTATTGCTTTTGGGTCAATAAAGTGTCCGTGTGACAAACTGACGAAACTTACTTTCGGAATACCCCTCGTATATTTTTTTGTTGGTACTGCCATCTAGTTTAAGTTTTTAGTTGTTTTCCCCTCATCAATTACAGAATTTACCCGGAAAACCACGGAAATCCGGAGAAAATGAATTTATTTTAATTTTTCATTGTTCTTTGCTCCCTGGGAATTTCTGACTCAAAATTTTTTGTTGGTATTGACATCTAGTTTAAGGTTTCAGTTGTTTGCACCTTACAAATTACAACATATCCCCGGAAAACCACGTATGTACGGAGATAATGACTATGTTTTATTTATTAAATCTTTGTTCTTTGCTCCTGATATGCCCAGGATTGTCTGATTCGTATGTTTTTTTGTTGGCATTACCATCTAGATTAAGGCTTCAGTTGTTTGCCCCTTACGAATTATAGCATATCTGCAGAAAACTCCGAAAACCACGGAAATCCGGAGAATTTGACTTTTAAAAATTTCTTTAAAATCTTTCTTCTTTGCTCTTAATATTCCCAGGGAATTTCTGACTCATATGTTTTTGTTCGTATTACCATTAATAGATTATGGTTTCAGTTGTTTGCCCGTTATCAATTATAGCATATTCCCGGAAAACTCCGAAAACCACGAAAATCCGCAGAAAATCAGTTCGTTTTAATTTTTTTTTAAATTCTTGTTCTTTGATCCTAATATTCCCAGGGATTTTATGACTCATATTCTTTTGTGCTCGTATTGCCATCTAGATAAAGGGGTCAGTTGTTTTACCCTTAGACTACTAATTACAGCATGACAAAGAATACTGGAAAAAATCCTGATGCTGAAGTGATGAAAGCGATTGAAAACCTGGCAGAACACCTTCATATTCTAATTTGACATCTGGGAATGATAATTTATCTTGGAAAACCTTCCACAGTCACTACCAAACTTTCTTGACTGAAGTTAGAGAAGGGACATTGGGTAAAATACCACAATTTTGGATTGGTAATATGGACAAAGTGTCATTGATTTTGAGGTTTCAGCGAGTAACTAAAAACTGAAGAAAACAACTTTGACTTACACTTTGCATGTTTAGAAGATATGATACCCCTTTTCTTTGCACGTGACCATCACAATTATGGCAGATATCTTGTAGTCCACATACTCACCCTTTTGAACCTGCAAAAGACACACTTGCAGCAGAAGAATTACTTCGCAATAACGGTTTCAGTGACTGTAGATCACAAGTTCCGAGTTCTAGAAAGTCTGTGGATTTCCGTGGTTTTCCGTGTTTTACGGGGATATGATGTAATTGATAACGGGCAAACAACTGAAACTCAATCTAGATAACAATGCTAACAAAAAATATGTAAGTCAGAAATTCCA
Source organism: Ectobius pallidus (assembly GCA_964059195.1). Lineage (NCBI taxonomy): Eukaryota > Metazoa > Arthropoda > Insecta > Blattodea > Ectobiidae > Ectobius > Ectobius pallidus. The sequence continues at coordinate 21,697,730 of CAXKWD010000012.1, forward strand.
TGGGAATATTTGGATCAAAGAACAAAGATTTTTAACAAATTAAAACGAACTCATTTTCTGCGGATTTTCGTGGTTTTCGGAGTTTTCCGGGGATATGCTGTAATTGATAAGGGGCAAACAACTGAAACCTTAATGTAGATGGCAATACCAACCAAAACCATATGAGTCATCAATTCCCTTTGATTACTAGGAGCAAAGATCTAACATAAAATGTTAAAACAAAGCCATTTACTCCGGGATTTTGTGGTTTTCGGAGTTTTCTGGGGATTTGCTGTAAATGATAAGGGGCAAACAACTGAAACCTTAATCTGGATGGCAATACCAACAAAAAAACATATTAGTCAGAAATTCCCTTTGAATATTAGAAGCAAAGAACAAAGATTTAAAAAATAAAACATTGTCATTTTCTCCGTATATACGTGGTTTTCTGGGTTTTCCGGGGATATGTTGTAATTGGTAAGAGGCAAACAACTGAAACCTTAAACTAGATGGCAATACCAACAAAAAATATGTGAGCCAGAAATTCCCTGGGCATATTTGGATCAAAGAACAAAGAAAAATTAAAACAAACTCATTTTCTCCGGATTTCCATAGTTTTCCGGGGTTTCCGGGTAAATGCCGTAATTGATAAGGGGCAAACAACTAATTACTTAAACTAGATGGCAATACCAACAAAAAATATGTGAGTCAGAAATTCCCTGGCCATATTAGGAGCAAAGAATGAAGAAAAATTAAAAGAAACTAATTTTCTCCGGATTTCCCTAGTTTTCCGGGGTTTCCGGGTAAATGCTGTAGTTGATAAGGGCAAACAACTAAAAACTGAAACTAGATTGCAATACAAAAAAACAAAAAAAGAGTCGGAAATTCCCACGGGGGGGGGGTAATCAGTAGCCTACACTCTTTAGTCGTTGAATATTGATATATTATTCTGAATTCTTTCGATGACTACCGATATCTACATTATATATTAATGTGAGTATTGTTCTTATTCGTTCCTGTGCAGCAATATACCTAATGAAATTCCTGACAGATAGATTTCAGATTGACTTTTTAATCATTCATAACCTATAAGGCTGCTTTAAACTTGAAACAAATATGTCAGCGAATCGTAGGTCTATTGCATCATTATGTTATTGCCAGCGCATTTTTATTTGGAGTTTAACTCGGAGATATAATATAAAAATAACTTCATTTCTGTATGGGCCTATCATAATTGCAATTCTCACTGATTAAAAAGCATGCTGCCACTTTGTTATATCAGTTTACCTGATTTTTATTGTTTTAACAACTTTGCACCTTTTAACCTATAAATGTATTTTATGCAATACTACTCTGAAGTTGCAGTTAATGCATGATTTAATAATCTCCATTTGTTTTATACAATTGTTTTAGGGGGAAAACCACCAATAAAATACTTACATGCTATATTATGTCATTTTATAATAAATGATCTGAAGATAATAACTGTTGAACTCAGTCAATAAGTAATAAAATCAGGTAAACTGATGTAACAAAGTGCCAGTATGTTTTTGTTTAATCAGTTAAGATTGCAATTATGATATGCAGAATAAAAAAAAAAGTCAAATTGGCCGGTTTCGGGATTTGAGCCATGGAACTCCAGATTGTGAGACCAAGACGTTACCATCTCAGTCACCTGGGTCAGTTTAACGTTCTAGTTGGATAAGCGCATGTAAAGCAATAGTGTTATTTGTCATAGCTAACTGTATTTTAATTTACAAAGCCTTATAGGATCACAGTAAAACAAAAGGCTATGTTGTCATGATAACTGATTTGTATTTCATAAATTCTTTCGAATACGTATATTACCATAAAATAGGCACTAAATTGAGCATTACTGCGAAATAGGTCAACTGATTTTATCCAATATCAATAGACGTCTTTCCATGGACATTATAAACGTGTGTACCAAGTTTCATACAAATCCGGTAAAGCGTATTTGAGTTACCGCGTCTTTAATATAGACACTAAATTGGGTTTTACTCCGGTACCGGTCCTCCGATTTAGTCCAACATCAGTAGACGTCTTCCCATGTACATTATAAATGGGTGTACAAAGTTTCAGGAAAATCCAATAACGCATATTTGAGTTATCGCGACTACTTATATATTAACATAAAAGGCACTAAATTGGGCATTATTCCGGTACTGGCCAACCGACTTGGTCGAATATCAATAGACGTCTTTCCATGGATATTATAAATGCGTATACGAAGTTTCATAAAAATCCGATAAAGCGTATTTGAGTTATCGCGCCTTTCTAATATAATCTATTAAAATATGCACTAAATTGGGCATTACTCCGGTACCGGTGAACCGATTTGGTTCAATATCAACAGGGTTCTTCCCATGGACATTATAATTGTGTTTTCCAAGTTTTATGAAAATACGAAGAAGCGTATTTGAGTTATGGTCCGTACAGACCCACGGACAGACGTACGGGCGGACGGACTGACAGACATTTTTCGTCTCCACACACAATCTCATAAAGTACCATACTGACACTTAATAAATAAATAAAAAATAGATATCATTTTTCCATATGCTTTCGTTTTCAGCTGCTTATTCCTTGTGCATTGTTTGATGGCGATTTTGGGGCGGTTTTAATTTCTTATATTATACTGATTTCTTATATTATACTGATATTATCGGTGTGAAATTTATTAACAAGGCATATATACTAAACGGTATAGTCAGTAATGTAAACGTGACTTCATGACCTTTAGTTCATCCTTCGTGCTCAAATATATTTAGCTTACATTTCGCTGCAACTCATTATATACCATAGGCAGACACAGTTAATGAAATGGGCTTTGGTGAAATGAAAGTACACCTCCAGTAATTCATAGGGATACAAAGTTTAGGTTTAAGGAGTCAATAGCTTACCATTTTCAATAATTCACGATTACTTAAATTCATTAGGCCTACGTATGGCCCAAATGATGATGTCTTATGGAACACAAAATTAGTGTTTTAGCCGTATCTCTTTGGTAAGGCGTGGAGCTATTTTATACGGCCTGAGGTTCGAACCCGATGAACGAAATTATTCTTTACTCATTCTAATTTGAAGTCTTTATTTTGTTAAAAATATTATTACTGTTCCTGTTTGTTTTAAAGGACGACAGAAGTGTTGACTTAGCCATTTTGGCCTAAAGTGCGATATTTGGATTATAGTGTGAAAAAAAAGCATACACGCAAAATTTTATGCCGTTTGGGCACTTGGAACCGATGCTGCTGATACAGTTATAAAAACGCATTGTCTTCAGACTACAAGTGCATGCAAACTTGACTAGCTTGGTTTCTTAGTTTCAGTTTTTGTGTTATTTTGCGACATTTAAAATGTATCTTCTCCCTCAAAAATAGATGTACAGATATGAATATTTTTCACAGTATACTTCACAATGTAGTCTATGTAATAAAATACAATATTATTACTCAAATGTTCTTTAATAGATCTAGTTTTTTTAAATAGTATAATCACACATAAGTTTTTTAAACTCTTCCTTCTCTTGGTAAAATCTATTTTTTTAAACAAGAAGTATAGGCCTATATCAACAAATCCATCATAAATTTGTAAATCAAACATCGTTGAATCGCACGTAAAAATTCAGGTTCTTATTTTAGTATCTGTCGGAGGAGATAGTTTTCAAGTTTCATTTAAATTTCAATTAAATAAATAATTATTATGTGACAAAACACATAAAGGATTTAAAAATTAAATTTTAAACTTTAATTTCGGTTTACATTTTAGTTCAGTAGTGCAGAATATCAAGTTTATAGGACAAAATCCTTAAGTTTATTACACTTTCCAACGTAAATTAGTGAATGCTTTGGTGTATACTTTACTGTATAGAATGAAAATTGACACAAATAATACCTGTACAGTGTTTATTTAATTTTCTTATCGTATAGTTACTATATTTACTTTTATTTTAAATTCCACACCCCTACAACATCAGCCTGCGAAATTGTTATACAGTCTACCTTAATTTCACTAATGAACAAAAATATCAACCACCCTAATTGTTTTCTTTTACTTTTTGATTTTATAAAATACTACCAGACAATCATGTGTGGCAAATTAATTATTTAAATGAAATTTATTTTTTTGTCTCTACTGTGATTGATAATGAATAATAAAAACATTTATTCAAAAGATGCAATAAAATAAAAAGCAAATGACATGAACAGTAATAATTGTGCAAAACCCAATAAAGATGGAAATCATTAACAAAATTTAAAAACCCGTCTAATGGGATTCAAATTCGGTAGAATATAGCTGTACGCCTTAAAAATGTATAAGTAATGACAGCCCGCTATGATTGGCTGTAATAAAAGTTGTTACAAAAAAAGTGACTTTCTTGTTTTGAAATGAGGGTTATTGGTGCCCTGAACCAAACTTTGAACTAGTTGAAACTATTGAACATTAGTAGGGCTAGGCATTTTGCATCTTTTTAATAAGAAGGTTAAAAGATAGCTCGAATATATATATATATATATATATATATATATATATATATATATATATATATATATATAAATATGTTTCATGAAATAATTGATTAAAATGGGCAATTTGTTTTTCATTTTTTGATTTATTTTGCATTTTTCGTCATTTTTAAGAGATAGGTATTTTTTTGGCGATTTTAAGTGATTTTCGGCCTTTTTAAGTCATGTTTCACTGAGGTATAAAGAAGCTTTTCCATGTACAAATCGTTACTTTAAGACAACAGAAATCATTATTATTTGAGAATCTCCGCCAAGTGTTCATAGTTAATTTTAATTCAGGTTTATTGTAAACACCATAGCAGCTTGTCTTTAGGAATAAATAATTTTTATTTATTTTTAAATGTCACGTATTTGCTTGGGGCAATTTGATGTGCATGTCAGTTCAAAAATAGTTTTTCTTTCGTTAAGGATGTCCAAGTAGTATAAATTTACTTACTTCTTTAGTAAGAAAATAAGTGGGGTTTATATTGTAAGTTCATATACAACGCAGAGTAAATTTATTGATTATTTTTTTAAACTTTGTGTCCTTTTTCACTATTTTTATTCATAAATGCATTTTTTATTTAATAGTCATTAAATGCCTTGCCCTAAACATTAGTGATAGAGCATGATTTTGCATTGTGAGTAGGCCTACAGGTTACATGAAAAACGAAATAAAGGCAAACATACTGAGTTATATCAAGGCACACGTTCTTGCAAAGTCCATTTGATGGAAATAATTTCCAGTAGAGTTTTCGCACCTGGGTATGCAAAAGAAGATTTACAACTTTCACTGAGTACGTTCAACTAAGAAAATCTGACACGTTTTATTATTGTTAAAAGCAATTAAACCATTGTTCACAAAGCTGTACCTACATTTTTAGCTTAACAAAATTAATGGATATAATTTACATGTTGTAAACATTCCCTGCAAAAAATTACGATAAAATGTTTAAAGGTTTATTATGACTTTAACTTCAGTTTGATGCGTTATGAACATGAAGATTCTAATACGTATATAAATATGGAAAATTAGGAAAATATTATCTTCCTAAACATATATAGTTCTTAGAATTATTGTTATTTGGCTGTGTCCTGTTGGCATCCTTAATTTTATGGCAGCTATCCTAACAGGAATTCCCCCTAAGTATATTTTATACATACCCACTGTAGAACAAATTTATAAGCTCACACTTTTAAAATACTTTCAAAATAAGGACATGTATCTGATCCTCATAATTACAATACTAGAAGAAATACCTTTAATACTACCAAAATATTCCACCTCTTGTGGCTGTATAAGTCCATAATTCTATAACTCCATAATTAGGTCACATCCAGAAATAATAAATACAAACAGCAAAAAATTCGATGAGTATATAAAAAATCTTATTTCATAGTTTATAATTTACGTCACTCTGTAATTAGTATATATTTAAGGAACCATTTTATAACTCAGAATTTCAATTTTTGTTCTTCCCACTTTTTATTTTTCTGTTCTTTCCTTTTTTATTTTTTCTAGGTATTGATGTCAAATTAGAGCTATATTTTCTTTTGTGTATCTGTAATTAATTGTGTATTTGATTGTGTACTAATTTTGTATTGTAACTAACTGAATTTACCTGAACACGAGCATTGCCCATTCGGATAATCTTGTGTTATATAAAATTTATATATAAAAATAAAATAATTTATATAAAATTTACTTTTGCCATAAGTAAGTTTTAAAGTAAAACACGTATTTTCTTTGTTCACTTCGGATAACAGTTTATATTAGGGTACAGTTTTAAACATTCAAAATGTTTAATTGAAACTATTTATTATTTTTGCATTATATCCCTTTATGTACTAGTACTTATTATTACTGTTATATTAATGCAATATAACTTTCCATGCAACTACATACATTTTATTCTTAGGCATAATCCAAGTAGGCATATCCAGTATTCTAAAGTATTACAGTTAAATTTTAGGAGGGAGCACGAGGGTTGGGTTCAGACTATTTTAAGTAGATAGACCCTTAAAGAATACTGTAACGCATGAAAGCAGTGAATTAAGCTTGAATTGGAAGTTGTCTAAGTTTTCTAACACTTGTAAACGTCAAATACAATAATTTGAGAATAATGCTATAAATGATCTTACCTGTGAGATTAATTTATTACAGCTGAGTATTTCTGCTTTAATGGGGGGATGTAACCACGCCCGGGCTGGCAGGTAAGGAATCAATGCTGCGGTTAGCACCGGCTCACAAATATTTAACTAGATGAAATGACATTGATAAACATGTTCATATACCTTTGTTAATTTTAAATTAATTTAAACAAAAATACACATAACGGAATGTGTTGTTTCTTCAGCTTACTTACCTCACAGCGGGGTGATCAACAACTGACAGTTCAGAATCTGGCCACAAGAGCGGAGCTGCAATCGCCGAACAAATATGCAAATAATTTTTATTTACAGTATATGAAGAATTTAGTTTTTTTAACCAGTGGCTAGTGCTTATTATTGCAACATTTACTCTGAAAAGTAAGGGTAACGAAGTAAACATGAAGCAATTACGTTGAATATCGAAGAAAAAATCATATAAAATCCTAGATATCTCGTATTTTGGAATACAGTAAATATCGTTAATAAGTTTTCGACATTGTTAAATATACAACCCCAATAGTACAATAGTATATTGCGATACAAGTGCCGTAAGGCACGTTTACGGGTCGAGGAAACAGATTGAAAACCCGAGACGCAGCCGAGGGTTTTTAAGTTTTCGAGACCCGTAAATGCCTTTATGGCCCGTGTGTTGCATGCTATTTTTTGCACGATGATTATTTATATCAATTTAATTATATTAATTGTGATATTACCTGAAAATATTATGTAAATACATTCTTGAAAATAGATGTTTATTTCAGAAAGTGATTCGCATGTGTTTGTTGTTATGGGAACCGAATATTTGTCCTGGGGGTCGTGCCCATAAAGGCTTGTATTATGAAGTGTATCGTAATGAATTATGACGTAGCGCTTGGACCGTAAGTAATTTAACCTCATCGTAACCGGCCTTAGCAACAAGACTGTGTGAGAATGTCAACTTACGAGCCATGTAAACAACGTTCGTAAGTACCACTTACTAGCTAAGGAGTGCAAAAAATATATAAATAACAGTAATAATTCAATGTTATGAAAATCGAACAGCTTTATAAGTTAAAATTATTATATTACCATAAAACAGATCTAAATTTCTTTCTTTCAGTCATTGTCAAAATACAAGAAGAAACGCCATTTTTCGTGTCACTGAATCAAAATGTAAGACGACCAAGGGGCAGTTACATGGACAAAACTATGTTTTGAAAAAGTATAACACGTTAATTGCTGAGCACCCCAAATATGTAAATTACAATCTCAAACATTTTAAGAGGAAAATAAATAAAAAAATATTATATAATATTAATAGCACAACTTTAATTTTGTTTTATCTTTCAATGTTTCAACCCAATTTATTCTATAAAAATTCCTTTTTCGGTTTTTTTTGTAATGTATGTATAAACCACTGGTTAATGATGCAAAATTATTTTATGTACATTGTACTCATACATTTATAACTTTCGTTTGTAGTATACTGTGCATTGATATATAAATACACTGACAGGCCCCCCCCCCCCAAAAAAAAACCGATCTCTGTAAAATTTGTTGTACTTTTAAGATTAAACATAATTTTGATTGGATGTTTATACATTGTTGTTGGTGAGGATGAATTATTATTTTTAATGGATCATTAGCTATAGATACAGCATATCTCAAAGTCTCCGATTGAAAGAGAAAAAATAACGCAAGGCATAACTGAAGTCGTTACAAACTGGACTACTGTTAATTTATTATGTTTAAACTTAAATAAAATACAAGAATTGAGAGTCTCATATAGTAACTTTGAAGGGCATCAAAGTGATTCAAACGTTAGATTTTTAGGATTTGAGTTAGATTCGAAATTAAACTGGAACTGTGATATTGAAAAAACAGCATCCAGCGTAACAAGGGGAATCTATATGTTAAGAAAACTTAGAAGCTGTGTCAGCCAGGTAATACTTAAGACTGTGTATTTTTCCCAAATCCACAGCCATCTAGCATATGGTACGGTTCTGTGGGGTGGATCCGCAAATAGCCTTAAACTTTTTAAACTTCAGAAAAAAGCAGTGAGATTGTTATGTAGTTTACCTCCGCGAAGTCACTGTAAACCGAGTTTTAAGTCGCTTAGAACAGCGTTTCTCAACCTTTTTGAACCCGAGGACCTCTAAAATGTCTAAAAAATTTTACGGGCCCCTAATTTTACATCCCATTTTTAAAACAAGGCCTATATTTTTAATATTTGGGGTGTTAAGTATAGTATTAAGTATGACGAAATATGTGAAAAAAATTACTTCTTTACTTTCCACTTGCTTTATTTATTTATTTTTTAATTATGTCTGAGGACCATCTGCACCATCTTCGCGGACCACCAGTGGTCCGCGGACCATAGATTGAAAAACGCTGGCTTAGAATAATGACGCTACCTGCAATTTTTGTTTTTCAGTGCTTGATATGTATATAAAAGAGAATCGTAAAAACTACCCTGAACTCTCCAAGTATCATCCATATAATTCAAAGTCCAACAACAATTTAGTGACAGCTTATTATAATTATTATAAAACACAGAAAAGTTTTGTAGGAATATCAGTAAAATTATTCAACCATATACCCATAACACTAAGAGAAGTCAAGGTAGACACATTTAAACGAAAGTTGAAATTATTTTTACTTGAAAATCCGATATATAATATTGAAGAATTTTATGAACTTAATTGGTAGTCTTATCTAGTGACGATGAATCAAAATACATGAATATTATGCAGTGTTATATGAATAATTATAATGTATATAGGGTACGACATTTTATTAACTTTTAACTGGTGTATGTAATATTGTTCTCATATTTATTTATTAGTGCTTGATGTTATATTATTACTGACGATTGTAATGCTTAAGATGACCTCTTGAGTTTCTGCAATAAAGGTTCTTATTATTATTATTATTATTATTATTATTATTATTATTATTATTATTATTATTATTATTATTATTATTATTATTATTATCTGCTTTCTTCATATCTTCACTTTATCACAAAAAAAAAAAAAACTTCGCAATAGGGCGATTCCAATCTGATTATGTGCACTAGATTGTCATACATATTGCAAGAATGGATTGTATTGCGTCATTTCCTTCCAAACTGAAAGGAAACTGTCTCCCTTCGCATCGAAGTGATTCTGTCAGTAAGTTTAGTTGAAATTATGCCTCTCAGTCCTGAAGTCGTTGCCAAAGCTGTTGCTCTAATTGATGATGGATGCAGCCTCCGTTATGCCCCTGCAACCTTAGGCTCACCATTCACCACGGTGCAAGAGGCAACATGGGGAATTAAGTGCGAAATATGTCATTTAATTTTAATCTTAAAACGTATAAAATTTCAGTCATTTTATTTTAAGCACTAGGCCTACTAAATAATTTTTATTTAAACTTAATTTTTTTTTAAATTTCTTTAAGTGATCGGTTTTTTTTGCCTGTCAGTGTAGATTTATATTAATCCATTATACCCCTAAACACGAGCTTTGGTTATCTAGGGGCATACCATATATTTTAAATGATAAAATAGAAATAGTATTTTCTGTTGGTATTTGTTTTTACTTGTAAAAATGTGAAACAATGTAAATAATGAAATGTAATAATGTATGTAACAATAAACTTAAAACTTAAAAAAAAAATATAATAATGGTACAGTTCGAGATAAATTAATGAATAAAATAAAATAAAATAAATCTCATTTACAAAATGGATTTTAATCAAGCCACTCCTTAACTTAGTTTCCAAAGCATTTTATGTTAAATTAATGACCGGTAGTGGTAAGTGACGGTATAACACAATTCCAGCATAATTAAAATTTGCATGAATATCTTTGGAAAATTTATATGATTTTCTGCGCATTGCATAATCAACAGTCTGTTTGGTATTGCAAAACTACAGTTTATATTTTCTGTACAACAAGAGCTCAAGTATTTAACAGTTGATGAATGTCAGTATCCTAAGTGACATGCACAGCTCTTTTCAGCTCCTTTCTCGCTGTACGAAATTACAATCCTCAAGGTCATACTTAATACATTTTTTGAGATTCTTTAATCAATACTGTCCGTTAAATATCTTTCCAAATACATTCGAAAGACACCTCATTAATACGTTTTGAGTCATTTCACAGGAACAATAAAGATGTAGAAAGGTTTTGTATTTTTTATACACACCGGTATGTATTTGTATACTCGTTGTCTATATTTAAGGATTTTGTATGCCACTCTATTCGATTATATAAAAGTGTATTTAATTATTTACCCAAATGTCCAGTTTCCATGGCCATGGATTTCAAACTGATCCGTGTTTGTAATTAAATTAAATTTTAATAGGCCTAAGTTGTTTTTCGTGTTTAAAGGCAAAATTGAATTTTGGTGTTTTCATCATTACCATAAAAATAATATTAACCTGGATCTAACCCAGCAATTATATTATCGCAAGAGTACAGCTTTGCTTTATTTAAATTTTATGATTTCTCTAACTGAACGCACCCACTCATGCGATAGTCTTTTTTTCTTATTTTCTTTCTTTCTTTCTCCCTTTCTTTCTTTAACTCTTTCTTTCTTTAACTCTTTCTTTCCTTCTTTCTTTATTTCCTTCTTTCTTTATTTCCTTCTTTCTTCCTTTCCTTCTTTCTTTCTTTCTTTCTTTTTCTTTCTTTCTTTCTTTCCTGCTTTCCTTCTTTCTTTCTTTCTTTCTTTCCTTCTTTCTTTCTTTCTTTCTTTCTTTCTATCTTTCTTTCTTTCTTTCTTTCTTTATTTCTTTCTTTCTTTCTTTCTTTCTTTCTTTCTTTCTTTCTTTCTTCACTGAGGCCGTTGGTTGTTACGTTGGGTGATTAGTCTGGTACAACTTTAAATTCAAGCTTCAGAGTGTAAATCTATTTTAGCTATTTAAATTATTGTAGTGGTATCTAGGGTTTGGGTTTTAATATTTTAGTTAGTTATTTTACAGAATTCCTTATCACTAATTTGGATTATGAAAGGAATAATTATATTTATCTCAATGTAGGCTAATGGTTTTGGTTTGAAGACATATTTGTCCTTTTTTCAAGCTTCTTTATAATAAAATGCCTATTGTCATACCTGTTTATAATTTCCCAATGTCAGAGGAATTTTTCTCCTATAATATTATCATGTAATGTCCAAAAGAGACAATAATCCGTGGTTCATGAATGTACAGTCGGTCAAATAAAAAACGTCGGGCGGTATTTGATTAAGTATCACGAACGAGCATATGCGCATGTACAGGAAGACTTAAGGTTAGGTTCACACACGCCTCTTGTCTATCCATGTATTTTCTTGATTATTTAGTCAGTTTTGTTCCAAAACAAACATGTATAGAAGGCTGTGGCTATATGCTTCAAATCCGCCATATTCTTGGTTGCAAATTGTTATAATATTAATAATTAATAGATTCGCGAGGAATATGTTTATTCAAGGAGAATTTTTTAAAGATTTTATTTTATAATACCGGTACTTGTAGTGCAAAATCAATAACTTACGCTCAGCATCTGCAACCAATCTTAGCATCGAAATACGCGTCCGGCCAGATCAACGTTTGCTATGAAAACTTCCGGTCGCATTATAGTAACGTTCCCACCTCTGAGCTTCTTTTCATAAATATGGAACCTTCTCGCTGCTTCAGAGACCGAAAAATGCAGGTCAATTACAGCCCTAACCACACTTTCTCTTACGTTAGCATTTGTATGTGGCGATGACACAAAGCAAAATGAATTATGACAATGCATTAAGTTGAATATCGTGTGTTGCGATTTCCGCGATGTTCATTTTTTCCCTCCTTGTTCATATTTTCCCTCCTGCCGCATGGCCTCATATGTTCCGAAAATGACCTGTATTTTGTGTTTTTTATAGGAAACTTGTGAACTAATGCGTCAAAACTTTAATTTTAACAGCATACGAGTCCCGACGTTTTTTATTTGACCGACTGTACGAGGGGCATACTGAAAGTCGTGAGCAACATTTTTTCACAACCTTAATCTTTACTTGTGAGTGAAACCAAGTATATCATCTCAATCTACAGACCTTTCTTTCATTTTTCCACATAGTCTCCTTTTTCTTTCATACATGTTTTCCATCGTTCTGCATGTTTGAAAATACCCTTGCGATAGAATTCCGTTCCAGCTGCCCGTAGACGCATTGCTTGCCGAATATCCTCCAGTATTTTCGCTTTCTTCTTCGATGGCAAATTCAAGTGGTGCCATTCCATACTCTGTCGTTTCGTTTCAGGTTCATAATGATGGAACCAGCTTTCATGTCCAGTCACAATACTCGTCAAAAATTCATCACCTTCATTTCGAAATCTCTGAAGAATGTTTTGGGCAATGGTTCGTTTGACGTTTGTGGTCCTCGGTCAATAAACGTGGGACGTGCAACGGAATTCTATCGTAAGGGTATTAGCTGGAACGGAATTCTATCGCAAGGGTATTTTAAAACTTGCAGAACAATGGGAAACATGTGTGAAAAAAAAAAAAAAAAAAAAAAAAAAAAACGGAGACTATGTGGGAAATTTAAAGAAAGGTCTGTAGATTCTTATAATATATTCGTTTCACTTACAAATAAAAATAAGGTTGCGAAAAAATGTTGCTCACGACTTTCAGTATGCCCCTCGTAATATGCACATATCTGTCTTGAATGTTACTGTACAATAACAGTGGAAGCCCGGTCACAACAATTATAACTTGTCTGTCAGTGGAGGTAGACCATTAAGACCATTAAGGGCAATCAGTTATAGGAGAGAAGTTCCATCTGGCGCAGTGAAGTGAACTCTAGCTTAGCTCAGTTGGTAGAGCATTGGTACGGATACTCAAAGGTTCAAATCCCAGTGTCTGAGGGATTTTCCTCCTACAATATTATCATAATTTTCATTTAATATAGTCATTTGCTCTTTTGACGGTCCTGGGATAAACAAAGGTAAATTTGGGTAAATACCCCAGTACATTATTCACAAAGGTAAACCAATATAGATTCACGCCTCATTCGGATTATAGAAATATTTTTATCCGACCATTTCAATATGAAACTCGTTTTGTTATAATATATTTTAAAAATAGTTGATTATTGTGTAACTGAAAATTCATTAATAAGAGTGATCCAAAAACACCGATATATATTTATAACTCTAATAATATACGTGAGTTTGTTAGAAATATGCATATATATCCATCTTGAATGTTAACTGTACAATAACAGTGGAAGCTGGCCACAAAAATCATGAATTAGTATCGCCTCACAGTACTGCATATGACATAACTTGTCTGTTAGTGAGGTAGCCTACACCATTAAGGGCAATCAGTCATAAGAGAGAGGTTCCTTCTGGCGCAGTGAAGTGAACTCTAGCTTATCTCTGTTGGTAGAGCATTGGTACTGATAGCCAAGGGTTCAAATCCCAGTGACAGAGGAATTTTTCTCCTATAATATTATCATTTTCATTTCACGTAGTCATTTACATATCTATTTTTTTCCTGTGTGTTGCTCTTTTGACGGTCCTGGGACAAACAAAGGTAAATTTGGGTCAACACCCCAGTACAATATTCACAAAAGTAAAACAATGTACATTTACGCCTAATTCAGATTATTTAAATATTTTTATCAAACCATTTCAATATGAAATTCGTCCCTATAATATAAAGCCACACGGCTCACTCATTCACTCACTCACTCACTCACTCACTCACTCACTCACTCACTCACTCACTCACTCACTCACTCACTCACTCACTCACTCACTCACTCACTCACTCACTCACTCACTCACTCACTCACTCACTCACTCACTCACTCACTCACTCACTCACTCACTCACTCACTCACTCACTCACTCACTCACTGATTCACTAACTCATTCACTCACTCCTCACTCACTCCTCACTCACTCCTCACTCACTAACTCACTCACTGACATTGTTTCCCCAATTCCAGATGAGCTAGAAACTTGAAATTTTGTATAAATATAGCTTTTAGGCTGTAAACCACAGGAAAATTACCAAAAGTGATTTTTTAAAAAAAATTTAGCCCTAAAAACCCACGAAAAATGGCTCACTCACTGACATTAATGTTTGCCCACTTCCAGACGAGCTACAAACTTGAAATGTGGTACACATATAGTTTTTAGGCTGTAAACCACAGGAAAATTCCAAAAAGTATTTTTTTTTATTTTTAGCCCTAAAACCCCTGGAAAAGGGCTCACTCACTGACATTAATGTTTGCCCACTTCCAGATGAGCTTTTAGGGTGTAAACCACAAGAAAATTCCAAAAACCTTTCCCGAGAACTTCAGCGGGGGTTTGGGTGCGGAGACCCCAATGAGCGAAGCGAGTTTTGTTATATATTTAAAAAACGTAGATTATTTTGTAATTGAAAATTCATTAATAAGAGTGATTTAAAAACATCGATATATCTTTATAATTCTAATAACATACATGAGTTGTTAGAAGGAGATACGGGACAGAGGCTAAGATATATGTTCACTTTCATGGTGGACAGCGAACTCTGTCGTCACGGGTTTTCATCATGCAGTGCTACCTCCGTATGTAATAGAGCTCAGGGGAATGCGGATGCTGGGAAACTGGCAATGACTGTCCGTGGGCTGTTCTTGCGAGCCAAGACTGCACATTACTGGTTTAAGTGGTAACAACATCTTGCGTGTTGCCTGCATTCACTGTCAGTACAATTCTTTCACATGAAATTGTTCGGTCGATGACATTAGGTTTGTTCGCAAAGCAAATCCATGACTGCTTGAGAATTTATTGTAGACCTACTGCGCATGTCCAGTCTTATCCGTGATTTTACACTTTGAGAACGGTTAGAAGAAATTGGAATCGATAGTTTCTGCGTTTAATCGAAATGATATATGCGAATAGAATATGTATGTCCTTTTAACATGTTATACATGCAATATGCATCGCCAATATAAACTATATTTGGGGAAACGTTTAATTATCTTCCATTATTCATACATATAAGTAGCCTACGCGGAGGGAGGGGTCAGGCGCGTGAAAATAGGTTAGGGCGCATGTCTCTGATAACAATTCATGGTAGAGCCTGCAAACTTTTCTTATAGTACACAAACTGTCCGTGAGAACACATCGAACAGAAGATTGACAATCAGAATCACGAATTCTCGCTTTGCGGACGTGTGTGGACAAAGAGCGCATGCGCGAACGATGTGTTCCTGGTTTCTGACTGCTTTGCGAACAAAACCTATTATCTTTAGCATGAAGATCTATAAATAAAGAAATAAGCAATCTAAGTTTAAAGAAAACATTTAATAACGATAATGATCTGTTATTTCATTAGCGTGAACTTTGGAGACCAGTCATGCAGCTTAACAAACAGTGCTCTCCGCAGTTTGGCTCACTGTTTTTCTTAGCTTTGCAAAAAAATACTGATGTAATTAGGGCAACTGATAATGCCACAACTACGACTAAAGCTGCAAGAACCCATATGTGTTCAGGTGACATTTTGCAAATTACAATTCTATACTTCTCGCAAATTAAATGTCCTTGAGATTCATAATCAATTAGTGATCTAGTAAGAGCGAAGATTTCATTACAGGCAGAAATACGGCAGCATGCTCCGAAAGTTGCTGTTCTGAACTGCAACGCATGAGTGGTCGAAGCTTCGTTTAGTGTTCTTCATATATCTGGAAAAAATCATGGAACGTGGTTGATATTAGAAAAGTTTTATAACTTGTACATCTTAAAAACTACTCTGCAATGTCAATAGTTTAGAAAGAAGGATTTGGTAGCGTAAATATTCTAACATAGTTAGGAAAATGCTTTAGACATTACTTAAAATAGTAAGCATTTTGGCCTTGTTATAGATCCCAAATGAACGAACGTCTAAATTTAGACCAATAAAAGACCAGTGGCACACGAAAAGAGTAGCCCGAAAGTATAATAAGCATAAAAAGCATAATGACTTTGTATAGGTACATGTGACTAGTGCCTTGAACACCAATCTGGTGCACTAAGGATTTATAGATACAGTACTAATTTTTAATAGCGCTTTAAAACATAATCTCAGAAATATGTAATGTGAAATAATGGAGGAATTTATGAACTTTGATCATTAAAAAATGGCAAAAATTGTGTATTATTCGACCAAATTAAAACTTTATATTAGAAACCCTAAAAAAATTTTGCAAACCATGAATGAAAATACTGACAGTAATTATAAATTTACAAATTCTAGTCATGAGAATTGTATCACAAAATGGTGAATTAATAAATAAAGAAAAATAGATTGCTACATATTTTAATATTAAATATTGAATTAATTTTATTTTGCTAAAATAAAAATGAAATTGCCTCTAAAATGTTATATAAAGATAAGTTCCAGGAAAATAACATGTCATCATCCTTGTACTTATATCCTGTAATCGCAATTGAAATAATTTTAATCACAAAAAATCTAAAAAACAATACATCACCTGGACATTATGGTATAACAAATATCACTGAAAAAGTTGTAGAATTCGACTCAGAACCTCTTGTCCATATTTTAATTCTATGCTTAAGTCAAGGTATTTTTCCAAGGATATTAAATCAATCTGTAGAAATTCCTGTTCATAAGTCAGGTGATACTAAAGTAATAAATAATTACACGCCAATATCTTTGCTCCCACCTATTTCCAAAATGCTTGAGCAATGTATTCTAAAAATTAATAAATGATTTGAATAAATATAATTTAATATCTATAAATATCTATAAATAAAGTACAAAAGATGCTATTTTCAAAATTACATCCGAAATTATGAATAACTTAGATACTGGTAAAAAAGTTTGGGAATACTTCTTGATTTTAAAAAAGGCATTTGACGCTGATAACCATGATATATTATTAGAAAAATTAAGGTGTTATTGCATAAGTGAAACTGCATTAGATCTATTTCGGTCTTACTTAAGCGTTACTAATAAATTGGAAAATTGTCATGGCGAAACTAGGGAAATTAATATAACGATTTATTGACATTAAACTTATCTAATATAAAATGCAGCTGACACGGTAGCTAAACTGTGTGGTAAAAATTGGTACGAAACTTATGAAAACGCCAATCAAGATATAGACATAATTTAAAATGGCTAAATTCAAACTTATTGTCATTAAATATCTCAAAACCATCCTTTCTGTTTTTTCCTTGTCTTCAATATTAAGTACTAGACCCAATCCTCATTTATAGTATATCAAAATGCATAAATCCTTTTGTAATTCCACTCAGCATTATAGTTTCCCACGTTTGAATGAACCTTCTGGAGTTAATACGTAGATATTATTATTGATAAGCATCTCAAATGGGATAAGCATATTGCATTTATTACGAATAAAATACGTAAAACTGTTCATAAAATTATCCTTCGTAATTATCTTCCAATTTATACATTACGCACAGTATATTTAGCTCTGGTAGAATCGATAATCCAATATGGAATTCTTGGAAGGGGTAGCGTATCTCATTTAACTCGAAGTCAAAATATTATTCACATTTTATACAATTAACATTTCCCAATGGCAATGATACTGTAAGTTGTACGAGATGAAAAAAAAAAAGATCATGCCTTGTTGAAACCTTGTTAGTAGGCCTATCTGCTGTTCTGAAATTACCACAATCTTAATTGAAAAGTTTCTATCACATTCCGATTGAAATCACTTCACATCTATTCAATACAGTGCAGTTAAAACCATGTCAGAAAACACATCTAAGTGCAGTACAAAAGATTTGGGATCACTTCAGTGATAAAATTTGAAAAAGGAAAATATTTAAATACTAAGAATATGGTAAAGCAATTCCACGTGAGCAAACACATTTGAGATGTACGTATGTATTCATGAACCACATAATGTTGTTTTTGTGAACATTAAATAATCTTATTTTAGGACAAAAAACCTCCGACACCGGGACTCGAACTTGTGACCTTCGACATTGCGTGTCGATCTCTGCCAACCAAGGTAGCTACCATCGAAACAAGCCAGAGTTCAAGTCTCTGCGTCAGACATAATCTCTCTTTTATATGATTAACCATTAATTGTTTACTTCGCTGGTTTCGTGACTACTTATCTATCTTCTATCTATATTAATAAAAGGAAGTGTGTGTCTTTCCTTCTGTCTGTCTGTCTGTCTGTCTGTCCGTCCGTCCGCGATGCCCAGCGAAATCTATTCAACACAGAGATCTGAATTTTTAAACATAGGTGGACTGATGCATAGGCATAACCAGGGCGACCATATGGGGGGGGGGTTATAATATCCGGGGGTATGGAATACCCCCCAGGGAGAGGGGGGTTCGGGGGCCCTCCCCCGGGAAAATTTTAAAATTAAGATGCACAATAACGAGTTGTAAGCTTCCCACGCTTTAAACTCATATTAAGTAATTTATAAGCAGATTTTTTAAAAAGGTGATATATCACAATAAATAAATAAATAAATAAATTAAAATTTTCCTTTTTTTAATCAATGGGGGGGGGGGTTCAAACCCCCAAAACCCCCCCTTCGTTACGCCTCTGGACTGAAGGGTCGGAAAATGCACCTCGAAGCCGGAATTTTAATTTTCGCTTTCGTTCGTGATTTATGAGTGAAAAACGGACAAAAAACGTGCATTTTTTTCCGTTTTCGAAGCATCAGTTTTCAGTTATACATTTCAATATCAAATCAATTACAGTTGGCTTTGGCTATTTTTGTCATATACCTTGGGAATAAAACTTTCGTGATCGCTTGAATGTTGTAAGCCCTAAATATGGTGAAACATTGTTTTATTTGGACGAAACTCACAATACAGGGGTTTTCTGGGCCAAGGAACTCGAATCAGAGGTAGCTTTTACCAGGCGACGATATCTAATCGTGGTATGTAGTCTACGTGATTTAGGTGTTAATAAATATAATGATTTAACTATTATGCTCTTAATTTTTTAATTTTTAAAATAATTATCGCGGGCGAAGCCGCGGGCACATGCTAGTATTTTATATGATAGTGTACAATAACAGTGGAAACTCGGTTAGAAAATCACTAAATTAGTATGCCTCACTATTCCGTATATGACGTCAATGTTTCTCAGTGAGGTCGACAGTTAAGGGTAAGCATAAGAGAGATTGCATTTGGCACCGTGAATTGAACATGGCTACCTCAGTTGGGAAAGCATCAGCATGGAAATCCGAAGGTCACATGTAAGAGTCCCGGAGTTGGAGGAAATTTTATCCAAAAATATTCTCATAATGATAACAGAAACAATATTCTGTTGTTACATGAATACTTATCTTATATTAATAAAAGGAAGTGTCTGTCCTCCGTCTGTCTGTCCCCCGTCTGTCTGTCCTCCGTCTGTCTGTCTGTCCGCGATGCCCAGCGAAATCTACTCAACGCAGAGATCTGAAATTTTAAACATAGATGGACTAAAGGGTCGGAAAGTGCACCTCGAAGCCGGAATTTTTATTTTAGCTTTCCTTCGAGAGTTATGAGTGAAAAACGGGCAGAAAACGTGTATTTTTTTGCGTTTTCGAAGCATGAGTTTTCAGTAATACAAATCAATTACACTAGGCTTTGGCTATTTTTGTCATATCTTCGACATAAAAGCATCGCGATCTCTTGAATGTTGTAGCTCACGCTGGTCGATTCATTTGTTTTTAATGTCAAGGCACGCAAACATAATATGAAATTTTCAACCTACACCGAAGAGGATTATTATTATTATTATTATTATTATTATTATTATAGGGATAATCAATATTAGCCTAAATATGGCCAAACGTTGTTCGATTTGGACGAAACTCACTATACAGGGGTTTTCTGGGCCAAGGAACTCGAATCTGAGGTAGCTTTTACCAGGTGACGCTATCTAATCGTGATATGTAGTCCACATGATTTAGGTGTTAATATAATGATTTAACTATTATGCTCTTAATTTTTATTTTTTGAAATAATTATCGCGGGCACATGCTATCTTAAAATAATAAAAGGACGTGTTTGTCTGTCTGTCCACGATGCCCAGCAAAATCTACTGAACACAGAGCTCTGAAATTTTAAACATAGGTGGGCTGAAAGGTGGGCGAATGCGCATCGAAGCTGGATTTTTAATTTTAGCTTTCGTTCGCGAGTTGTGAGTGAAAAACTGGCAGAAAACGTGATTTTAGCGCTGTCGAAGCATCAGATTTCAGTAATACATTTCAATGTCAAATCAATTGCAGTTGGCTTTGGCTATTTTTGTCATACCGTGGTAATAAAAGCATCGCGATCGCTAGAATGTTGTAAGCCCACGCTGGTCGATTCATTTGTTTAGAATGTCAAGGCCCGTAGACATATGAAATTTTCAACCTTGACGGAAGAGGGATAATCAACTTAGACCTAAATATGGTTAAACATTGTTCGATTTGGACGAAACTCACTATACAGGGATTTTCTGGGCCAAGGAACTCGAATCTGAGATTGCTTTTACCAGGCGACGCTATCTAATCGTGACATGTAGTCCACGTGATTTAGGTGTTAATAAATATAATGATTTAACTATTATGCTCTAACTTTATGCTCTTTTTTTTTTTATCGCGGGCGAAGCCGCGTGCACATGCTAGTCTAAAATATAGCATAAAATAATTGGAATAAGTGATTTTAATCCTATAAAAGGAAGCCGATTGCCACCTGGGAGGTCCCAGGTTCAAATCCCATGGCCGGCCGATTTGACATGGGGTTTTTCATAGTTTCCCCAGTCGTAAAGGCAAATGCCGAATTGGATATTTACAAATCATGAATCATCCTCATCATTTCATCATATCCATTTAAATTAATATCAGTTGAATTTAATCCATAAAAATACACCAACAATAGAAACAATTGACAAGCAATAGTTCCATGGTCTACCCTACTGTATAGACACAGATCCCGAACTCCTGATATGACCTCGTAGCTAAAAGGAGTATAATCACAGGTAAATTATATATCGTTTAGAATTACTTGCACACGTTCCATAGTTGCGTCTACTTCCAACTTTGAGGAGTGTTCCGCATTGCTTAGCAGCGCCTCTTAGCACAGCGTTTCTTAATAAACCCATTACGCGACTTATTACCTTTGTAATTCCATTTATTTAATTACAAATTTGCTGTTATATTGGGCAAATAAGAACATTCTGAATAGTTATACCACAGCTCTGCACACAGTTTTCACCACATGACGTAGGAGTGTTTTTTTTCGAACTACAGCAGTTCACTGTAAACATTATAGCGAAGAAGGTAAACAGTATACCAAGAGCTGAAACAATCAATACAACTTCAGGTGACATGTTCGGTCTAATGTTTGCCTGAAGTTGATTGTACAATTAATCTTTCATTTTACCATGTAGTCTACCAAGAGTAGAGTTTATTTAGCAGCACACAGGATAGTACCTCAGCAGTTTTGGATGAATTCGATGCACAGAAGTTGTCTTTCTCATTCAAGTAGTGCATTGCATTCACAGGGATAATAATCTGGAAAACACCATGGTATATTGTTATATAACTAAAACTAATAATAGTGTAAAAATTGTGTTATTTAGTATATTTGGATCATACGGAGACAATGGGTGGAGTGAATAAAAATTAAGTAGTTACTAGGCTACTAGTAATAAGTACTATTACTAGTAATTACTTTCAGTAGTTACTTACAAGTACCAGCTTTTACTTAATTTTGAGTGAATAACCTTATATTAGTTCTTATAAGTTAATACTGGATAAACATTACTTAAAGTATGTTATGATATCTATATAATAATAGGAAGTGTCTGTTTGTCTTATTGCAATTATCACTGATTAAACAAACGCATTCTGGCACTTTATTACATCAGTTTACCTGATTTAATTTTATTCGTTTCCATACTCATTTCTGAGGTTTTTATTTTACTTTTCTAATCGACTAAAAATCTTTTTAGAATATTATTATGTCTTAAATGCTGCGTATTTTCTTTGTCTTAAGGCAACCATAAAGATTGGGAAGATTGGTAATAATGATACTACCCGGAATGAACTTAATTAGGAATATAGCCGTTTCAAAATGTCTCACCGTTTCATGATGGTGGCCTTCTTACACATGCTGATCATAGCTGTCCTACGTAAGAAATTAATTATATTACGACAAATTAAGCGCCTGTGGGTAAAGGAAACTGTTATTAGGCCTATATAAGGTAGTTAAGACAGCGAATCACATTCCGCTCACAAGTAAATGTGAAGAATAATTCCGCAATTCCAAATGAAATAAAAAAAAAAAAACTAGAAGGACAAAGTTTCAAAACAAAATTAAAACATATTCTTATCGAGAAAGTATTATATTGTTTACAGGAATACCAATTTTAGACTATAGTTCTTTTCTAAGACCAAATATAAAACTCAAGGTTTCTTGTATTCTATACACTTTGAGTGTTTCTTATGATCCGTGTCTTCTGTAATACCTGAGTAATTAATGAATAAGTTAAGTAATAAGCTGTTCTTGCTTCTACTACTGTATCTTATATTTATTGTACATAAAATATATATATGACTTGTTCCTATACTACTTTGTACAGTCTTTGGAATGAAATAAATGAATTGAATTGAATTGAATATGGGTCAATAGCCCTCAATTTTATGCCTTGCTGACGTAGTCCAATAACATAATATATTCCACAATTAAATAGAGGAATATCTGTTGTTTTTAAAAATAGGCTTATTCAACAAACCACGTGACTCAAGGCAACGGAATCACTCCACATCCAAGTGACTTATAATAACTTGATATATTAATCAATAAATTAATGGTTTTAATTACATTTCGAGTGGGGTATCAATTTTAGATCATAGCAGTTCACCTATCCTTCCAACTGATCCCGTTGTACTACCAACCACCGAGATATTATATTCTATGCCTTACCCATTCAGTTTTTCAACATCTTCACTTTATTAGTGTCCTATCGGCTTCAATAATTATTTCGACCATTCGCATAAAACTTGTGTATGACATCACTATGCTAAATAAATATTATATCATTAAATTCTTTGATGTTATTATTAATAGGGTTCTGATCCTTCTCTTAAGTATTTGGTAGGGAATATTCCTAGTATGAGTGGAAAGGTTAATAAAAAGGCTTTAGTGAAGTAAATTCAAGAGTATTTTGCATTGGAGCACATTTAAAATCATTTAGTGTTACATAATTTATTGTGTAGCCTACGTTACCATAGATCGTGAAATCAGTTAATTAAAATCGAACATTTTACCTCTTTCTTCAATTAAAATGACTTAAGATCTTCATCCATAAATATTTTATAAACGCACATCACATTACAATTGAACAGAGCACACCGACTTTCTTTCCCACTGATGTTTACAGTGGTATTAATCAGAGGTGGCAGTCAGATGCGCGTGAGAGAGGTGACGCATGTAGGAGGAATCATGGGGAGGGGTAAGAATGTTGAACTGCACTTGCGGGAGAGGAGAAGCAATTGTAACAAGGTCTCTTGTTTCTTCACTGCATTATACGACCTTACCGCTCTGAAAGCAACAACACAACTAACCCATACACCCCTCCATGCAGTACGAATGTTTATTGGACTCGTCTGCATCTACTGCGCATCTACTGCGCATCCATGCTTGGACTGCCACGTCTGATTAATACCACTGTACTCAGAACGGTATCTGGTACTTACTTGGACCTGTACACGCGAAGATATAGGCTAACTAGCAATAAGTGTTGTTAAACAATTGTAAACACAGTCGATATATTTATTAAGTGCCAGTATAGTACTTTATGAGATTGTGTGGGGGACGAAAAAATGTCTGTCCGTCTGTCTGTCTGTCTGTCTGTCCGTGCGTCTGTACGCACGATAACTCAAGTACGCTTTTTCGCATTTTCATGAAACTTGGTATAAACATTCATAATGTCTATGGGAAGAACCCTATTGTTATTGAACCAAATCGGTTCACCGGTACCGGAGTAATGCCCAATTTAGTGCCTATTTTAATAGTATTATATTAGAAAGGCACCATAACTGAAATACGCTGTATCGGATTTCCATGAAACTTGGTATACTCATTTATGACGTTCATGAGAAGTGCCCTATTGAATTTGAACCTAATCTGTTTACCGGTACCGGAGTAAACCCCAATTTAGTGTCTACTTTAAAGGCGCAATAACTCAAATACGCTTTATCGTATATTTATGAAACTTCGTATACGCATATATAATGTCCATGGGAAGACGTCTATTTATAATGGATAAAATCGGTTGACCTGTTTCGGAGTAATGCTCAATTTAGTGCCTATTTTATGGTAATATACATATTCGAAAGAATTTATAAAGAAAAATGAAAATCAGTTATCTTGACAACACTGCCTATTGTTTTACTGTGATCTTATAAGGCCTTGGAAATTAAAATACAGGTAGCTATGACAAAAAACACTATTGATTTACATGCGCTTATCCAAGTAGACCGTTAAAATGACCCCGGTAGCCGAGATGGTAACGCTTTGGCCTCACATTCTGGAGTCCATGGTTCAAAATCCGAAACCGGCCAATTTGATATTTTTATGTGAGTGTGCGATTGTCATGATATCACAAATCTGTATAGTTCAGTTAATTCTGGAAGATTTTAATGTAATTTAAAAAAAACTAGACCTTTGTTCTTCCGTAATCCCTGCTTAATGAATAAATCTGGAGCTTAACTTGGAAATCAATTTAAAAAAAAACCATATTCTGCATATCATAATTGCAGTCATAACTGATTAAACAAAAACATACTGGCACTTTGTTATATAAGTTTACCTGATTTTATTTCAGCTGTGTTTATACTCTTTTTAGCTTCGAGGCTATATCAGGTGCTTGGAATCTGTTCTGTACTGTAGGGTAGGCCATGGAACTATTGCTTGTCAATTGTTTCTATTGTCGGTGTATTTAATGGAGTAAATTTCAGTTAATATTAATTTAAATGGTTATGATACGGAATTAAATTGTGAGGATGATACATGGTATGTAAATACCCAATTCGGCATTTTCCCTTTACCATGAAATAACCCATGTCAAATTGGCCAACCACGGGATTTGAATCTGGGACCTCCCGAATGCGAGTCCATTTCGGCCACCTCGCTCGGTAGTTGTAATATTGCTTGTTAAAATTACTGATTAATTCTTGGTGTGTTTTCAATAAGTTTTAATGCGTTCAATGTGTTTTAATTTGGTGTGTTTTCGAGTACACGTCCAACAGCACAAGGAGCAACATGTAGCCTACCTCAATTCTTTCTACGCAAATAGAATATCACCTGAAGATGACGAATTGATGTCGAAAGTCGAAACACGTCGTGAAGAAAACAGCGCTGCAGTTTAACATTGAACAGACAATTTTATGAAGTTATGGCTGTATTTTAACACTAGGACTGCTAAACATTTGTATTATTCTTGTTTACATTTTCATAATCGTAAGTCATTTTAAATGTTATTATTTTGACTCTTATAGTAAACACACATAAGTTAATGTTTTTAGACAGGTAATGTACAGTACATTACAGTTTATTTACAAGGCTTTTATCACATGATCGTTTTTAAAACAATTTATATGATAGCAAAATTGTACATTTATTGTATTAATTAAGCACTGGTGGAATATTGAGTATATTGAAACACACAGATTTCGCTTAAGAGGAAAATGAAAATGACTCTTGGTGCTAAGTATTTGTTG
This sequence comes from Ectobius pallidus, assembly GCA_964059195.1. NCBI lineage: Eukaryota > Metazoa > Arthropoda > Insecta > Blattodea > Ectobiidae > Ectobius > Ectobius pallidus. The sequence goes on from CAXKWD010000012.1 coordinate 21,724,057, forward strand.
TGGTAGGTTCGGTGTAAAAACTACGACCTGTTAACTTTTTCTGGTATATTACTCGTACTTCTAACATTTTAAAAACAAGTTTATTTTTTCAACTTGCATTTGCAATATTTCTTGCAGTATTTAATTCTTTTTTACGTTTCATGATGGCAATTAATGAAGAACTGGAATCATGAATTTAACTTCATCGTTAAGGTATAATAGTTATGAAAATACTTCATTAGAAGTGCTTGGGATATCAGAAAATTAAAATCATACAGTTCGATGGGAAGGGAAATGTCATCAGTGGGGAAATTTTAATGACCTATGATTTTACAATACTGAACGTTATGTTCGGATGTTTATGATATGTCATATTTTCATCTTGACCTCCATTCTCGCCGCAAAGACAAATTAAACATGAATTGCACATTTGTTATCCTAATTGGACCGTTTTTATTTTGCATATAAAGTCATATTTTGGTCGTTTTCATGATATTGGTCATAGTTTGGTCCTATTTATAATTTAATGTCATATTTCAGGTATAAATTCTGTAAAAAAGCACAATTATACAGTACAGTTTGTTCACTAAATTGTCGACCTGATTTTCTTTTTCCGAAAAAGAGTCACGAATATTTTGGTTTTACTGTGAAGGGACAATGTGAATGGACAATGACAAGTAAGAGCACAATTACTTCTCCCTACTGTTGTTAATAGCTTCCAAATGACAAGTTTTGAAAATATTTTCAGTTCACGTTTGCAGTGATATCTGGAAACATTAACAGAATAGAAATTCTTTATATGTAAAACTGTAAATCACCCTGTAAAATTGTTAAAAAGTGATTATCTGATTGAATTCATGTAATGTAATAATTTAGTGTCATTAAAAGTTTTAAATTAGAACTTTATTTATAGAAAATTCGTTCTTTTATAAGGTAATATTTAGGATTTTTGGGCCATATTTTGTAATTTTTAAGGTCATATTTGCAGTCATATTTTCCAGTTTTTAGGTCATAAACATCCGAACCCTAGTTATAACAAAAATGCAATTATGTTATAAGAGCAAACAATTAAAAAACTACCAAACAATTTTTAAAATGACAAACAGTTTTTTTAAAAGTGACCAATAGTCCTCTACAGTTGAATCTATTTTATGGCATTGCCGTTTTATTGGCGCATAATAGAATTTTCTGAGTTTTCAGTGTTATTTTATTTTATTATCAATATATGTTGTAAATTGAATTAATTTAATAGAATACATGTAGACTGAATAACAATTGAGGAAAATATATATTGAAGTCACTATTGATTTTATTTTTCAAACATTTATGATTCACAGGATACAATGGAAATTTGCTGGGATTCTGTTCATACCAGTAAAGACTTACACATAGTCGAAGATAATACGGAACTCGATAGTCCGGCAAACCCGATAGTTAGGCACGCTTCAGAAATTGATTTTTTTTTCTCTATTTTGAGGGGTTTAGTGCTTAGCACGGAATCGGTTGCGTTCGGGAGATAAATGTACGTAACAATTTTTATTTGATCAACATTCACCTGTTCTTGATTTTTCAAATCCATAGTGATTTTTTATTTCATAATGGGGCTATAAAAATGATAACATTAACACTTTGAGCATTAAATTAATTTAACAGTGCAATACAGTATTTGATTTTTAATTCAATTTGGATTTTACAGTATAGCAGTACATAGTTTAAACTTTTTATACTGTAATATCATCTACTGTGTTTAATACATAAAAATTATTAGTTTTTGTATGTTAAAACTGCAGTTTTCTATATCTTGTTTAAACCAGATTTTTAAAAATATTCTTGATAATTGGGAATATCAGGCATTGACAGATCCTAGAATGCCGGATTATCAAGGTCCTACTGTAGTTATAAGTCTACGTTTCCTAAGAGCAGTGAAAAATATTGTGTATAAAACTATTTAATACTATCTATATCTGTACCTTAGATAAGGGAAGCATTTTGCACACTGATACTGGATTTCATGTTTTCAGCGATGATAAAAGAGGCTATATTTTGTAAATCCCTGAATCCAAAAATAAAATATTAGGAAACATGTCGTGATTGTGTGTGTGTGTCCTTGCGACTTCGTGTGTCTATGTGTGTCTCTGTAAACACCATGGCTCAAAAACAAAAACAAAATATCATAAAAATAAAATGTTATGTGAATTAAGAATCTTCTGGAAATTGCATGTTTAGGGATTTTCTTGAGAGCAGCTCTACTATTTTGTAAATACAATGCACAGAGACCTAATATTTAACTTAAAACTGTTATTTAAGCTGTTTTATATAGATTCTCTGAAGAGTAGTTATAAGCCACTCATGTCATAGACAATTTAGAATTTTAACTTGACTCGCAATTGAATGAGCACTCCCGCACTGCGGCAATTTACTCTTTTGTTGGATATGAAGAAAGAAAAATTATGTGATTCACATAAGATTTTTTCATTCTGGGTAACAAATAAACTTCGACAAGGTAGTGTGAGTTAACTAAACTGTGCAATTTCTTAATTTCGATTTTAAAAGTAATTCTTATTGTAGGTCAGCCTGTTATCTCAAATGGGGCCCTGATCTAAATAGATAGAAAACTACTTTTCTAAGTATTTATTTTTATATAACTTAAAATAGTATACATTAGAAATGATTGGGGACGCTGAAGGAAAGGCGTGTTTACAGTTGAAGGCTAACAGATAGTGAGCCTATCAGTCACAATTGTGAATGACACTGTGTGAATGACAATGAGCTGCGGGGGTTTTAACAATGATATAATGCATATTCTAAAGGAAAATGTTTTGAGAGAAGAGTAAGAAACCATTTTAATTCACTGCAATGGGAGAATTAGCAATTTGACTTACTTTCAATCCAGCATATCTTATTGTAAATATTTTATTGTATGTCGGTGTTTTCTCTTGATCTGTAAATTTTTACTGAATTAGAATGAACTGAGCTAGTAGCAAACTATATTGTTCAACATGTAGAAAAATGTTATTTTATATTGCTAAGCTTTCTTATGGGAATTAACCTCAAAAAGTATGAAATGTCAGCGTTAATCAGTTGAAGGGTTGGATTAAAAAACCAAGTAGTAGACAGTTTGAAAAAGAGGGGAAATATATGTACAAAACACAATAAACATGTTTTAGTGTATGTGTGTATGGTTGTGCATTGTGTGTGTGTATTGCGTACGCGGACGACATCCTGTTGACCGCAAGAAATAACCAATCTGCAATAGATACATTCTCAAAACTAAAGGATGATTCCTTACAATTTGGATTAATAATAAATGAGAAGAAAACAAATTTTAAAAATGTTCAAAGAAGATTCACACAAATAACAATCTTTATATAACTGAAGATAACATAGAGATTGAACATCAAAATTCATATAAATATTTGGGTACAATATATAATAAATAACACAAACGCAATAGAAGAAGAAATCGGGTATACTATGCAAACGCAACGCTGTTTAGAAGTAAACTTATATCGAAGAGTGCTAAACTGAAACTTTATAATACACTTATTCATCACTTATTCATGTGAGACTTGGACACTTAATGAAAATGACAAACAGAGATTGTTGGTAATGGAAAGGATGATACTACGGAGGATATATGGTCCCATAAAATAAGTAAACGGGATACGGAGAGTTAGAACAAATACTGAGTTAAATAAATAAATAAATATAGAACAATAGTTAATTACATAAAAGCACAGAGATTGAGTTTGTTTGGGCATGTTAACAGAATGACAGATGAAAGATTAGTAAAAAATGATATATGTATGGAATCCAATAGCAACAAGATCACAAGGAAGACCGAAAACCATAGGATGATATAATAAAGGAGGATGATATAATAAAGGACCTAAGAAAGATGAAAATCCAAAATTTGCCGAGAGCAGTCAAGAATAGGAAAGTATGGAAGGAAATTGTTGAGAAGGCCAAGACGTTCAATACCTGAAGTTGTAGTGCCTCTAGAATAAGAAGAAGAAGAAGAAGAAGAAGAAGAAGAAGAAGAAGAAGAAGTATGTGTGGTTTGTGTGACAGGCGTGCTCTGCAGAAGCAACGTGAGAAAAATTAAGTTATTAATTACCGTAAATTATTATTATTTTATTTAATATTATTATTTTTCACAATTAATTATCAGTAAAGAGAAATGTGGTATGAAATTTATGTATGAATATCGTTACATGAAACTCATGTTTATAGAGAACAGACTATTTTATTACCATATAGCATTAGTTCAGATGTTGGTAAACACGTTCACCCGTCAGTATGCTAGTGAAGGACGGATTAAAAAAAAAAATACAAACAAACAAACAAACAAAACAAAAAACAAACAAACAAACAAACACACTCACACACACCAAAGCAAAAGAACAAACACAATCGTAAGGAAAATAAACGAAACATGTAAATTTTCATCTTGTATAAATTATGATACTAGTAATATGCTATTTACAAATTTATTTATGCTTCAGTATAATATTTTGAATTGCCTGTTATTCTTTTTTAAAAGTCTTTCCAAAGCTTTGTAATGTATTTTTGTGCACATGCACTGTAGGGCAAGTCTGTGCAGAGAAAAAGAAAATCAAAATTTGTTTATTCTAGTATTACGAACGTATGATTGCTGAAAATTTGATCAAATTCTGCTTGCACTGTTAAAAAAAATCTTAAAAAGATACAGTGATAAGAAGTTAACATTTAAAAGAAAAATCACTGCAAGACTGAAAAAGAGTCATTAAGGAACGACTAGCTTTGATTCAGTGATTTTATTTTGAATTTCAGCATTTTACTCATTCTCTACTGTTTCCTTATATTGTTATACCGTAAGATGTAATAAAGTGAATATAACACTGTAATAAACAGCACCGAGATAGTAACGTCTTGGACACGCATTCTGGTGGTCCCAGGTTCAAATCCCGGGGCCGGCCAATTTGAAATTGGTTTTTTCATGATTTCCCCAGTCGTAAAGGCAAATGCCGAATTGGATATTTAAATACCATGAATCATCCTCACCACTTCACCCTGTACCACTTCCATTAAAATTAATATCAGTTGAAATTTACTCCATTAAATACACGGACAATAGAAAAAATTGACAATCAATAGTTCCATGGCCTATTCCTACTCTATAGACACAGATCCCGAACTCCTGACATGGTTTCGTAGCTAAAAGGAGTGGAAACACAGCTGAATTAAAAAAATAAACAGCCATCATATTTTGATTTCACGTAATCTTGATGTGTTTCGTTTTCACAAAATAGTATATGTTATATCCAATAAATTATATTGGTGTGGATGACTCCAAAGAGTTCTGCTGAATTTTAAGATTCATTTTTCAATTTATAGGCTATTAAGATTTCGGTTCGTCCGAAACGAAAATTTGAAGATTTTTTAACACTTGTGTTTAATTTAAACCGATTTTCTAAACACAATTATCTAGCAGTTAAACTATAAGCTTACCTCTCACTGCAATACAGCACTTTGCTTAACTATATCAGACTGCAAGCTTTCTTTCAGCTAATAGACAAAACTACGAAGAAGTGACACCAAGTAATTTCATATCAGCTGTGCGCCGACCGAGACCGCTTCAATCGCCTCATCGCTGTCAAGGCCATTCACAATGTATCCTCAGGGTCAAACGAAGCTTAGTAATCCACGGAAATGTCAGTATTTGTATGAGGTAGCCAGGTTTCATAACTCATTATCAGTTTAATGTTCCAGAATCACAATTTGCTGTTCTCACTGATCGGATTTTTAGGTTTTTATAAACCCTGTTTTAGTTTTTTAACATATTAAAATAGTTTTTAGTTTTTTTTTACTATTTTCAGTTTCACCAAATACTATAGAGGACAATACCGGACACTTACTGCTTTGGCAAAGGAAAAATGGGGGACAGATTTTGCAACACTCCTGGTGGCACAACCTGCAAGCTTGGGGGCAAATTAAAATATTCAAATCACATATAAACTGCAATGTTTTAATGTTTCACCAAACACTAAGGACCAAAACACTGTTTAAGTAATTATAAGAATAATAATGAGCAAACAAAACACAGAACTTCCGAAATAGTTCTCAAAATATCAATGAAAACACAAATATTTCATTGCTAACAACAACAACTCTCTATTTTTTTCAATGTTCTTTTTTGTTTAATTTTTTAGGTAATTTATTTTCAAACAGCATTTTTGTTTTCTGGACCATAGATAGATAGAAAAATCATATCCCTTATACACAACATACCGAGGTTGGCTACTTCGGCTCCTCTAATAGAAATTGGTTGATATCTTTGTATCTAGTTAATGCATCTGTATTCAGTAGTAGCAGGTTGGGCCGCTAGATGGTGCTCAAGATACTGTCCCTCGATATATCGCAAAGTGTCCTTTTTGTCCCTTATAGTATTTGATTTCACTTTAATAAGTATAATAAACACATTTCTATCAGTCGGACTGTATAGCTGTTAGGGAGTTTTAATGTATTAAGATATATATAATATTATATATAACAGCCGTTTGACTTTGCACATAACATTTTAATTAATATTCATACTTAATATATTTATTATTACACAACATAATATAGTGGAATGATAATTCTTTCATACTGGTCGTGTGTAGGCTAAGATGGAAAGGTGAAGTCAGACTGAAAAATTCAATGCCATAGTTAGGATCTGAACCAGGATAATCGGCTCTCCATGCTGGTGCTCTTACCAATTGAGCTACCATGGCAATCTGCCGGTACAACATACTGAGATATGTGAGTCAGGTGGAGAATTTAATGTTGTACCGGCATATTGCCATGGTAGCTCAATTGGTAAGAGCAGCGGCAGGAGAGCCGAAGGTCCTGGTTCAGATTCCGGCTATAGCATTAAATTTTTCAGTCTGACTTCACCTTTCTACAACATAATATAAATTAACCAGGCCGGAGTGGTGAAATCTTTCGTTTGATGTTTCACTGATATGGGCCTTTGCTGACCTTTATTTTTTAAGTCTCTCTAGCGCGGACACCTTTCTTTAGCGGGCGATTTTTACAGTCCCTTATGTGTCTGTTGAAGACGGACTGTAATTGGTATAAGAATTGGAGATGTTATAGATGAAAATAGCTGCAATCTACGCACAATCCATTACATCCGACATACATACAGTAAATATTATACAATAGATAACGTATTATAAAAATGCCGAACTCTATTGAGTCTTTTGACACCGCCTCTTTCCAGTTTACGTACCTCACATTTTTTTACACTTATGATAGTTTAAATGTTGTTGTTTCAGGCACCGTTTGAACGACATCTCAGAGTAGAGGTTATCGTTCCTGACAACCAAGTTCATGAACCGTGTTCGAGTACCTGTGGGATTGAGGAATGTTTCCAAATATCCATTAAGAGTATTCCAAAATGACCACATTGGAATTTATCAATTCTGTTAAGACTGGTTAGAAGAGCGTTTTTAAATATATTTTTGTGTCTGTGTCCGTAATATAGAGTGTCCATCTTAGAGAGGTTAATTATTATTATGTTAATTATTATGACTTAGGGATCAGAAATATTATCCGTTAAGAGAGGGTGGCCGCTGTCAAGAGGTCCGGTAAGAAATGTTTCATTGTACCTGCATGTGCTCTGACTGCATTTTTGCAGATAATAGTGGACAGTATATACATTCCTAGATAAGGCGCATATCTACTTTCAGGTAAACTGTTGGACGCAAAATATAACGTAGCATTAGTCACAGGCGCTGACTTGTAAAATGTATTGGGTGTGCTCACCCAGAAAAGAAGAATCACATTTAATTTATGTCGAAAGTCCTTCTTCATTACAACAAACTATATTATTAATTAATGCTCTTAGATACTCTCTTCTTAGTCTGTTTAATCAATAAACATTGCATTATTAACAACACTACCACTTTTCTTGAGGATAACAATATTTGGTTGTGCATAAAATGCAAAGCACCTCCGAAGTCGGCGCCTATGGCATTGTAGCCTCTTTGGTTTTTTTAAATATGTTTTTATAGGCTGACATTTAAGAGTTTATATTCTTAGGCCTACTTACGTTTTGTGGAATATTATAATGGGGAAATCATATACTTATGTTACAACCACACCGCCAAATCTCTCGTAACGTATAAGTACAACGCCCAGGAACTCTCTCAAATGTTCCTGCCGCTATTGCATGGCAGGAATAGGCTATACATTAAAGCACGATATGACCTCAAGCAATTCCAGTCAAATGACGTTCTCTTCCCTCTGATTTTATATATTCCTATCATAATTTAGGCATCTTACCTCAGGACACGTCTACAGTGACGTACCAAGGCGGGGGCGGGAGGGGTGGTCCGCCACAAGCCCCGCTATGGACATAGGCCCCAAAATTGTATTTATTTTTACCAGACAGAGACTAGTTTTGGTTTAAGTGAGTAAAGAGTTGGCTCATAAACAGCATTATACATGTTTTGAACAAAAAATAAATAAAATAAAAACAAGTTAGAAACTACCACATTGGAAGTATCGTAGGCCCACTGTAATAACATAAGCCCCGACGAGCAAGAGAAGAGAGGGCAGTCTCATTTGTCAAGCTTAGCCCCGAGAAGTCTCTTTGCTCTTTCCTGTTTGAGTTTTTTTATCTTCATCATTATCATCATCTTCTTCATGGTTTAGGCTGAATAGCCCGTTCCGGCGAAGTCATAAGTGGAGTCAATCTTTTACGGGGGCGGCCAATGTCTCTTTTGGTATTCTATCAGAGTTCATTCTCATTAAATGTTCTGTCCAATTCTTTTTGTATATGTTAAGTTTATCTTCAATCATTTTTTTCTTTCTTTTGTAGGTAAAATAATATTGTGAAATCAGAACTATTTAGTTGACTTACCTTTATTTCATTACTATGGCCGAAGGAATTGCATACTACCGTGGATTTCCTCCGGACATAAGGCAGTACTGATGCTGGTATTCTAAGCAAACTTGTGGTAGAAACGTGAAGTTGCCTAATGGTAATAGACATGTGAATCCCAAATGAATGAAAAAGTAATAAATATTAAATAGTTTACTCAGGCTCCACAGAAATATAATGAACCAGAATGCTCACTATCGTATATTTGTGTAGACTGTGTGAATGGTACAAAAAATGTGAATACTGAGTGGGCCCCCATATTGATTAGCGCCCAAGGCCCCCATCATTGTTGGTATGCCACTGCACATCTATGAAGGTATTGCAAATAAATAATGTAAATTACTCAACTGACAAACGCCAGAAATGTCTGTTGTCTCGTCGAATATTACAGAGAAAACCTGTGCTCCTTTAACTTTTTGTAATTGAAAGTAAGAAAACCCCAACGAGCAGAGCTCACCTTAATGGACTGTGTACAGTGTGACGTGCGTTGTTGTACACTATTGATAAAGAAAATTACTGCATGTAAAACAAATTATCTGAGTAAGAATTAGGTAATGCAAAGTGAAAAATAGTTGCTTACGTAGGTAATAACGGTAGTAATCGTAATGCTTGTAGAGATAAATATATCTATTTATTACTGTATCAAAGAGCTTAAGTAAAATTAGAATTTAAAACCAGTTTTATTTGTGAATTAAACTTCTTGTAGGCTATAAATGTCCGCAGGCGTGGTCTTGTGGTTAGCGTCGCTGACCACAGATCCGTCGGCCCGGGTTCGATTCCCGGTACCTCCTCGGATTTTTCTGAGGTAGGGAGGTCTGGTAGGAGTGCACTCAGCCTCGTGATTGAAATTGAGGAGCTATTTGATAGAGAAGTAGCGGCTCCGGTCAAGAAAACCACCATTAACGGTCGTGGGTGTCGGCATGCTGACAACATGCCCCCCAATCCTGCCATCTGCCTACGGGAGATGACGCAGCGGTCGGGTGGTAGGCCAAGTCCCTCCAGGGATGTAGCGCCACGGAGTTGAGTTTTTAGTTTTTTTTAGTAAGCTATAAATAGGCAGTATAATATCATTTAATATAAAATCATAGAAGTCTGTTGTTGAAGAAATTTAAATTCTTGAATTTACATTAAATATGACATATTTTCGCTTATTTATAACTAGCTTAAAAGGCCCGGCGTCGCTCGGGTTTTGTATTTTGTAAATGCGAAAATAACTTATGAAGGACTTTCGATTTTCAAACTCGAGGTCTTTAAGGTCTTTATATAGGTATTTAGAATTTGAAATGGGGAAGAACGACTTATCACACACAAACTATTTCCTCAGAAAACGCTAGATAAGCTACAGCTTATTATAGCTTATAGCAGATCCCCGCGGCTTCGCCCACAATAATTAACAGGAAGATTATAAATTAAGAGCAAAATAATTAAACTATTATATTTACTAACACTTTGCACACGAAACATTCATAGGTCTAAATTAAACGATTGATAGGCCTAATTAATGAAACAACTGTAAATCCGGCTTTGAAGTGAATTCCACGATTAGAAAGCGCAGCATGGGAAAAATAACCTCAGATTCGAGTTCCCTGGCCTAAAAAAACCCTGCATAATGTTTGTCCATTTAGGGCTATATTCACTATTCTTCTTCCGTCTAGGGTGAAAATTTCATCTGTCTGCGTGCCTTGACATTATAAACACATGATTCGGCCATGGTGGGCTTACAAAATTCGAACGATCGCGATGCTTTTATTTCCAAGGTATGACGAAAGTAGGCAAAGTCATCTGCAATTGATTTGACAACTGAAAACTGATGTTTCGAAAGCGCAAGAAATGTACGTCTCAATCCCGTTTTCACTCATAACTCGCGAACGAAAGCTGCAATTGATTTGACAACTGAAAACTGATGTTTCGAAAGCGCAAGAAATGTACGTCTCAATCCCGTTTTCACTCATAACTCGCGAACGAAAGCTAAAATTAAAAATGTAGCATGCCTTTGCGGGAATGTATTCAACAACTTCCCAAAGTTTCATGGTGATCGGATGAATGGCATAGTAATGCATAAAGGACAGACACACATACATTCATTTTTATGTAGGCTATATAGAAGATCTATATAGATTACCCGTCGAGCGTTGCTGCAATCTCAGAAGATTATGAGAATTGAAATCGATTAAACTCACGATGAAAAAAATGTGTGTAAATGTATTTGACAGACAGACATATATTCGTTTTTATTTATATAGATGAAGAATGGAATAAACCTACTGAGGCCATAGTTTCTATATTCATTTGTCCAGACTTATAATTCCGTTACATTTCAGGCAGATTTAACGACCCTACATAAGAGATTTTACTTATGATTACATATAGAAATGTTGTAGCCTGGACCCCGAACTAAGCAACTTCCCCGGAATTTTCTGTAAACCATCTTTCATAAGAAGCATATTCCACGTTAAATAAATATTTAATATTACCTTATCATCACCTTATCATTAACTTCTCTGGCGTTTATAATAACATGAGATATCCATTGCCTTCCAAAGCGATCGCGATGCTATTGTTTCCCCAAGTATGACAAAAATAGACAAAGCCTTCTGCAATTGATTTGACAACTGAAATGAATAACTGATGCTTCGAAAGCGTAAAAAATGCACGTTTTCTTGCCGTTTTTCACTCATAACTCGCGAACGAAGGCTAAAATTAAAAATGTAGTGTGACAGAAACCTTCCCGGGAATGTACCCAACAACTTCCCAAAGTTTCATGGCGATCGGATGAATGGTGTAGTAATGCATAAAGGACACACACACACACACACACACACACACACACACACACATACATTCATTTATATATATATATATATATATAGATTAATCCCATCATCTTAAAGTCATTATGTAAGCACAGTGCTTCGTTATGCTTTGTATTTTATATGCCTACTATTCCTTATTTTTTAAAACCACCAACATTCTCTAGTACCTAGTGTTGCTGACTACGGATCCGGGTTCAATTCTCTGTAACTAATATCATTTTTCTAGTCTAGAGCGGGGTGTAGCCTACCCAGCCTAGTGAGGACAACCGTGACGTGAATTGAGCAAATAAACAATTCCGGGCAAGTAACCTATCAGACACTACCATGGAAATCAGCATGCTGGCCACATACCTCCACATCGCCAATTTCCATTTTAGTCCAAATACATATATAGATGACTCAGCTGTATTCCCAGTCTTCCATGGGATGTAGCGCTAGGAAATTTAGTTTAGTTAATTTTTTTGATTTATTATGCTTTATTATGCTTCTAAAGTACATTTCCCTTAGAGATCATTAAACACCCAGAATCACAATTATGGCTTCACAAGTTATCAACGTGTCAGGATTATAATTATGAACCAACACCGCAAAGGCTTCAGACACTACAACCTGTATCATGTTCAAATTAACTGGCTTTATGCTTTTACGTTTTTGGAATTAGCTTCTGATAAGTAACAGTCATAATGAAAAACTATTTTAATGCATTTTCAGCATTAACAATTGTACTGAAAACTATTTTAATTACATTTTTCATAAACTGTATTTCTTTCTTCAGTCGATATTTATTATATTATACTGTCTCTCATTTGAGTATTGAATTTTTTCTAGTTTCTACTTCACCATTTTTAGGTAGTAGTAACATCCTAAAATGTATCTTGAAATGCTGTTTTTCCCTCAGAAATTCAAGTCGTAAAGAAATAATTAAATCAAAGTTATCTTTTTGAGTTTTTATAGGATGAAGCAATCTCTCGTCTTCTCTAGTTTAAGTACGAACTTAATAGCAACAGACAATTCCTAAGAAAGCTAAAGGAATATTATATATTTTATGGAGCCCGGAGTTTCATTGCCGGGCTTACATGAGCCCGCCATTCAACCCTATTCTGTGCCAACTCCATTCAACCATCCCTCGCAAATACACTTCCCTTAAATAAATTCTAATATGGACTTCTCACCTACTTCTAGGTATTTCAAGTCTTCGGGTCTCCCAGTATTTAATTTTGAGATATATCTTTGCTCCCCTATGCGCGCAATATGAGCAGCCCATTTCATTTTCCGAGAATTAATTACCCTTACCATATTCGGTGAAGTCTAATAGGCCTGAACTATTAGCTTTAATAGTTTCCATAGTTCTGCTAATGTTTATTCATCCATGTATTATTTTTATTCGAAAACTCAATCTAACTAATGGCTAAGGAAACGAAGAAAATCCATACCTTACAACTAGCGTTGCCTAAGAGGGACGCATTATATATTTTCTTTTCTAATGTTAGTGTTACTGTTACATAGCCTAATCAGTTTTGGCTTTGTAACTAATAAATTATTAATACGAATTATTAATTAATTATTAATAAATTGTTCCATGTACAAAATTAGGTATGAAGATCGGCGATATGCATATATTCGATAAGAGTCCCCCCCTTAGCCTTACCAAAAGGTGGCAACCCTACTTACAACACAATACACTTTAGGTGTAATACAATACATCAATGCGGACAACGAAGCTTTTGTGTTGTCTTGTGTCTTTACGTGATAGTGCATGTTAACCAGTATTAACGCAACATTTCAGCGTACTAGTGGCTAGCTTTATCACCTGAAGCTGTCGTGCTGTGCTATGTTAACACTCTACAACCCGCGTTAACATAACATCAATATAGTCAGAATTCGACTTAACCATATTTCAGTATAATATACACTTTCCATGCAAATTCTGTAGCTTATAGCTTGTATTGCTGTCATTACATGACCATGTCAAGAACACAGCAAAATCTCACAAATTCTTAATTCTGTTTTTAAAAGTATTATAATTTGAGTCTAGAATGACGGAATTTTATGTATCAGTCCAACGAATTGATGTCATAATGCAAGGTCAAGAGATATGATAGTTTTTGGAAATATGAATATTGGCCTTATCACCATCTAAAAATTCACTTAAATGTAATATATGGCTACTTATTTAACAATGAATTATACCCATCTGTGCCTTGTAAATTTCAAGGTCGAAGAAGAAAACTTCCTCTACCTATTTGAATCGGACAAAGAAAATAAAAGCTTAAAATGGGTTACATAAACCAAACTAAAACATCGTTCTGTTTTTAGTTCGGAAAACAAATGGGGACCGACTAATATATATAGCAACATTATTATTAGGGCAAGGCAATTGATGATTTTGTATCTTTATTATATTAAGGTTAAAAGATAGCTCGAATATAAATAAACGTGCATCATGAAATAATTGATTAAATAAGGACAATTTGTGTGTGCATTTTTGGCTTTATTTTGTATTTTTCGTCATTTTCAAGTTATAGGTAATTTTTTGGCAATTTTGTAGGCAATTTTTGGAATTTAGAGGTCATGTTTCAGTGGAGGTAGAGAGGAGCTTTTCAATGTACAAATCGTTACTTTCAGACAACAGACAATCGTTTTTATCTGAGAATCTTCGCCAAGTGTTCATAGTTCATTTTAATTCAGGTTTATTGTAAACTCCATAGCAGTTTGTCTTGTAGCAATAAAGGATTTTTTCTGTCTTTTTAAACGTCACATATTTACTAGGGGCAATTTGATGGTCATGCCAGTTCAGAAAGAATTTCTTTTTCACTAAGGGTATCCAAGTAATATAAGTTTACTTACTTCTTTAGTAACAAAATAAGTGTGTTTTATATTGTACATTCATATATAGCGCACCGTCATCCACTAAATTAATTTTAGCAATTCATTACCTTAAAAAACTAATTAGAAGTAATAATGATAAATTTATTGGTAATTTTTCACAATTTTCAGGTCGTAAATGCATTTTTTATGTTGTTTTTCCCACTATTTTATGGTCATTAAATGTCTTTCTCTAAATTTATTATATACCTAAGGTGATATTAATTGGATGAGCAAATTGACTGATTTCATACTCCATCTTAGTGCTTGTAATAAGGACTACATACTGACCATAGACAGAGAATGACAAATTACCGAGTTGCCCTTCCAGCCTGTTCATGGACCATAGCAGAGTTCTACAGCTAATAGTGTTTGCTGTAGAAGTAACTGGATCTGCTTGTGGTCAGCTTGGACTCGATTGATCTCACTGTGGATTTCCCTATGGGAATGGGTCTGGAACAATGCTACTCTCGGTCAAAGGTCGTACAGCCCATATCCATCTCCTGACTAATGCACTTAGTACCCCATCTTGTGTCGCCGGAAGTCTGGTCTCTCAGATTTATGACAAAGCTTGAATTACTGTATATACGAGTAGAACGAATGAAAAAAATATAATGTTAACAGTAGCATGATATAGTGGATTCCTTCCTCTAAACTTTACCGAAATCCTCGTGTAAGTTGAAACTCTTTATAAAATTTATAGGCTATACAATTTAGCACTGTTTAATTTATACTGACTTGTTCCTGTAACCCCTATGGTGGAGCAAAGGGACTCCAAGTGGAGGTTTGAGTACCTATAATAATTTTGTTACTCTTATTTTCCGAGAGAGGGCAGAGGGGCAGGTGTAAGCCCATCGCCTCTCAACCCCCTCCGGAAACTAAGGTATTACTTGGACGTGAAAGGGCCGAGAAATTTTGTCCAGAGGCTCTAATTTAGGCTTGGAGTTCTTTTACGTGCCACAAACCTACGACACGGCCCCACCCCCAGCTTAAACTCCCTCCCGCAGGACTCCGTGCCCAGGATTTTTACGTCCTGAAAAATCCCGCGACCTTCGGATCTTGAGTCAGGCACGCTACCTCTAGACCACCGCAGCCGACTGTTTAATTTATACAAAACTTGAAAATAAAGGGAAAATAAGTAAATTATTGTAAAATGTAGCCTATAAACTAGAAATTCTACATATTATTTAAAGTTTGTAACGGTTCGCGGGTTACGAAACCAATTACAGCCACGGTGTCGCTACAGTCGGAGCAGAGATTATCTTCAGTATCAAGGGGGCAAATCTGGGTATTTATAGTTCTTAAAAACAGTCTACTTTATACTCTGATGCAATCAAAACTCACTGGTTAACTGGTAAGAGTGTTGTTTATTTTACTATAATTATAAACAGTTAATAGGCTTTTGCAGAATACTCGTCGTACGTGAACTTTGACTTCAGATGAGTGGATCTCGTTATTAAGGTGTCTTTCTCCCTAATCTCGTGTATTCACTAGAATACCTTGTAAAGTCGTTGATTCACTGGTACTTACAGTTTGATACACACTGAATTTAAGTTGGTACTCAGCTATAATTAAGCCGTACCTCAAACCTGAATATATTCGTAGATTTAAATAATACTGCAGTAAATGATACTTAAATCATTTACTGACCGAAGAATATTAATAGCTTCCCGACTTCTACTAAGTCGGAAGCTGGATGCTGAGAAGATCGCCCCGCTCACCCAGAGCGTAGACGAGAGAGTGTCGATACCATTTACTGCGTGTCCCCACTTCTCATCGTTCAAAGTCCAATACGCCTTGTATTTCTTTTAACCTCTAATAGCTATGTTTACATCAAATTACATTGTGTTTCCGAATCTTCGGACACAAACCCTTATTTCATTGGCTAATGCTCCTTACCCAGCATAGACGCTAATACACGTGGATGGCAGTGCTTGGCCACGCTGTCAGTAATAAGAAATGATGCTAGATTCCCCGAAGCGCTATAGAGTAAGAACTTTCCCACTTACTAAGCCTTTAAATTTCAATAGAGTCAGTAAGCTCTTCTTTCTCTGCGTTTTTAGTTCAATAGCAGTGAGTTTCGTGATGAATGACTGTCTCCTACACCCCACTGAGATCCTTTAGTTTAGTTCTTAAGTCTATTCTTACGTTCCGGGAAATCCGTCTCGTTTCAATATTTACACAAGTCCAGCCGGAACATAATATTGCAAATATTATGTTCTTATTCCATTTCTGCTGTAACTTGTTCAGATAATTTTAGTTGAATTTTACTTATTCCTATAATGTTATTAGTAATGCAAAGCCATAATTGATTAATATTTATCTTATTATTCTAATTAATAAGTTTATATAATAAACTTATTTTGTTCATTATAATGATATGGGCGGAGTAATTCAATTGCAAAGTAGCAATCGTCTCACATGCCCAAGAGAATTCTACGAAAATTTATGTTTTGTATTCAAAATTTCAAATTTACGGAGTAATTCTGTTTTACTCCTGACATGAAGTGCTTAGTGTGACGTAAGTGAGCAGAGTTTGTTGTGAGTCCCAGTACAATGACCTTCGTGCTAACTCGTATTCTATAACATGGAATATCTTCCAACCTTCTCACAGTACTATTATTTGTTTTGATGAGTGAATGACATTTCCTATACCTGGCACAACTGCTTCATTCACACTTCACATACTACAATATTTTCTTACTCTCTCACACACCGCACCCTTCGCACACGGTAGGCTATCTTAGATCATGGCCACAGATACCTCACCTCATCAGGTAATAATGAAACATTAATACAAAACCTAATTTACCCTATGAATACAAACACTTGAAAACACTTACTAAATATATTCTAACCTAGATAAAAGCGCGACCGGATATATTTGGTACAACGTCCAGATTAAAAAGAGATAACAACAATAAAAGATCGACGGATTTAAGTGTCGAGGTCCATATTACAATTAAATAACAACAATATAATCGGCATAGGATATATTTTATGCACGTCCCAAGAATTTCACATTTTTGAGGTTAAACTGCAAGCCTACATTTCGCTTCATATTTGCTCCGCGGACATGTATACTTACAATAATAATACCCTCAGTTTCAGTGCCTTAATTCTAGTGAAATGACCCAAGCCTCTTATTCAATGTTGTTTTACCTATTTAACTGGTTATTCTTTGTATGACCTCACAAATGAAAGATTGTACCGTCCCACTACTTTAATAGTTTTATGATCAGTCACTTCATAGCAAATCCCATTAAAAATGTTAGTCACTATAAACGGTCCTCTATAAATTAACTCGAGGCGAGACATTCTTTTATTTACTGCATTCGACAGATTCTTTTTCCCTCTTTTTCTTTTTCTTTTTATGTTTGTGGTAGAGATGTTTAGGTTTCTTTTGTGGATCCTTAATAGGCGTGGTGCCGTCCAATT
This sequence comes from Ectobius pallidus, assembly GCA_964059195.1. Taxonomy (NCBI): domain Eukaryota; kingdom Metazoa; phylum Arthropoda; class Insecta; order Blattodea; family Ectobiidae; genus Ectobius; species Ectobius pallidus. The sequence goes on from CAXKWD010000012.1 coordinate 21,742,063, forward strand.
TACTCCTTAAAATTTCTAAGATCTCAGATTCTCGCAATTTTCCAGTACCTTCTTCCCCGTTCTCCTCACTATAATTTCCCTGATCACGGACATCTGTCTCACACATATTTATCTCATAACTCGATCCTACTTCGTATACTTCCTCTACAAATGTATTATTAAATTCATCAATTTCCGTGCGTTTCTGATACTGATCTGGCGTTCCGCCATTCTGATTCTCAATATTATTGCTTGGGCTCGATAGGCCTACATTCTGCCTAATTGAAAATTCCTCCCCCTCATTATCTAGTTGCACAGTTGATAAACTTTCAATAATAAAGCATTCGTCTTGGATAGCTAATTCCCGTTCGGAGCATGTATGATGATCTGTTGCATGAGTCGTGAGAAACGGAATTTCAGTACTTTTACTTCCATCTACGAGAACTTGTATCTTTAAATTTCCTATATTTGCTTCAGTCTGCGGTGGACATAAAATTTGTTGGTTTGACTTTTTATTCAAGTCATAAGACACTTCTACCGTATTTATATTATTTCTGTTTGTTTGGAGAGTGTCCCCTGAGGTCACTGGGCACGAGTTAGATGAGATATGACCTATTATCGCATCTATACTAAGTTTAAAGCCTCTGGCTGACATCTGTCATTTCCTACACCTGCTGTGTCGGCTTGAGAGTGATGAAATGCATTCACACTAGGATCTAATCTCTGTTGTGAATCTGGCACGTGGCTACAATTATCCGTCCCGTTATTTTGATGAGGAATGTACCGACCGTCTTGTAACTGTCCATATCGGTAGACCTGATCTACATTTCCTCTCTCTTGTTCCTGGAAGGCTATGTGATTTATTCCCACGCTTTGAGGTCGTGACCTATCCCTGTCATCAGTGTAATTATTGTTGGCGTTACGTAAACCATTATTATTATTCTGGTTTTCTCTGTAACTATTATAATTTACCCTCTCATTCCTTCCGTTTCCGTAATTATAATTATTCTGATTTCTTCCATTTCCGTAATTATAATTATTCTGATTTCTTCCATTTCCGTAATTATAATTATTCTGATTTCTTCCATTTCCGTAATTATAATTATTCCCCCTTGCGTCCTGATAACCTTGTGTAGGCCTACCATTACTGTCATTATAATTCTCATTATTTCGGCTGGCGCCTGCGTACTGTGCTTGATTTCCTCCACGATTTTGAGTATTATGGTACCGCTGATAACTATGGAATTTCTTTATGGCTCTCTCGCCTTCCTCAAACTCAGTTAACAAGCTAAGCATCTGCGAGTAAGATTGTGGTCTTGCCACAGTTAACAATTTATGAATATCTGGACCGAAGTGTTTCATTGAAATTTGGATTACCTCTTTTTCAGAAACTATATTTAGCGACTTGGCTAATTTTATGAGTCTTACGAAATGTTCAGTACTCGTCATTTTCCCTTGCTCATTATAGTGCCCTGAATATAGTTCAGTCCTAGCTTCACTCTGACGTGAATCGCTCCAATATTTATCCATAAATAACTTTTTGAATTCTTGGTACCCAGTTCCTTCCCTCATTACAACCTGCATCCAGTCTTTGCAACTACCTTCAAGCGACCTCTGAACAACTAATATCTTAAATTCTTCTCGAATGCCTTTAACTTTAAAGTATGTCTCTAGCTCCCTTATAAATTCATGAGGATTAGCATTTTTCTCATCATTATAATAAGGCAAAGGCCAATCTAAGTCCGCGATTTTATTTACATGAGTATTATTATAACCAGTTACTGGGATAACAACATTGTCGTGTAGGCCTAGGTCACCTCGCGAATTTTCTGATTCTAGGCTTATGCTCGGAGTCCTCGGTTCACCATCTTGACTCCCGTGTGGGTGAGTATTTTCCCCATTCGTACAATGAATTAATTGTGAACAAACCCCTCTACCATTAGCCTGAATTCCGGTACAAGAAATGTCATTACTCATCCTACTTAGTTTATCAGCATGATCATTAACCTCTTTAGTCACATTATTTTGTACTGCAACTATTTTGTTTAGTTTAGTTTCAATGTCATTTACCTGCCCTTGAATATTAGTACTTATTACCCCCATATCCACTGACAAAGCTTGAACTAATTTATCCTCCAAGTTTTTATTCTGAGTTCTTATATCCTGCTCTATTTTCTGTTCCAACTGTTTCTTATTTTCCTCGACTTTGTTTTGCACGTGGTCGATCCTTTTAGTTAATTTTACAGTTGTTACTTTACATTCGTCTGAGAGTTTATTTACCCTATCCTCGTTTTTCTTTGATTTGTCAGATATTTGATCAATCATTAACCTCATCTCACTGGTACTCCTATCCAATTTTTCCCCTATCTTTCTAATTTCCTCTTTTGAACTCTTATCAATCTTTTCAGCTAATTTGCTGCTATTTTCCTCTAATTTTTTACTTAATATTTCATCCCTTTTTTGATTCTGTATTTGCATATCAATTATGAAGTGCTTCATCCATGAAGGCGGTCCCTCATCTACTTGGTTTGACATTGTATTTTCACAAGGCCTATCTTCCTGAACTAATGAAATCTCTGGTTCCCTCTCCTCACTAGTCTCCTGATTAATTCCTAGGCTTTCATTAGCTAATAGCATTTCAGATTCATTACTATTATTAATTTCCTGGTTACCTACTATAATTTCGTTCCCTTGGATTTGATCTATCTCACTATTAGTTAGCATATCTTGACCGTTATACATTTCCTCGGTTTCCATATTTGAAATTACAGCTTTTCCGTTCCTTAACGTCATCATTTCTACACAACCCTAGCTTTATTTATTGCACTGGGATCACTCAATATATAAAAAGCATGCTCACTCACCTTTGCATACATATAAATCATACCCTTCACAGAATACACAATACATATAATACCCTCTTACAGCTAGCAATAATACCCTCTTATAAACTATATTTTTACAAGGCTTTTTACTGCTGCTCCGGTATTCTATCTTCGGTCTGCCCACTCCTGATTCTTCTTACTCGGATCTTGAATTTATCTATCCCGTTAATCGTTGCAATGTCTGTAGTCTCTACTTAATGATGTGTGTAACAGTTATTGTTTTAATTTAAAATATTCTGAGTCAACACAATTTAGCTTCGAGCCTTTAACTTTGAGCTTTTAACTTCGAGCCCCACAGATTGGGTAAGCCACGTATGTAACGGTTCGCGGGTTACGAAACCAATTACAGCCACGGTGTCGCTACAGTCGGAGCAGAGATTATCTTCAGTATCAAGGGGGCAAATCTGGGTATTTATAGTTCTTAAAAACAGTCTACTTTATACTCTGATGCAATCAAAACTCACTGGTTAACTGGTAAGAGTGTTGTTTATTTTACTATAATTATAAACAGTTAATAGGCTTTTGCAGAATACTCGTCGTACGTGAACTTTGACTTCAGATGAGTGGATCTCGTTATTAAGGTGTCTTTCTCCCTAATCTCGTGTATTCACTAGAATACCTTGTAAAGTCGTTGATTCACTGGTACTTACAGTTTGATACACACTGAATTTAAGTTGGTACTCAGCTATAATTAAGCCGTACCTCAAACCTGAATATATTCGTAGATTTAAATAATACTGCAGTAAATGATACTTAAATCATTTACTGACCGAAGAATATTAATAGCTTCCCGACTTCTACTAAGTCGGAAGCTGGATGCTGAGAAGATCGCCCCGCTCACCCAGAGCGTAGACGAGAGAGTGTCGATACCATTTACTGCGTGTCCCCACTTCTCATCGTTCAAAGTCCAATACGCCTTGTATTTCTTTTAACCTCTAATAGCTATGTTTACATCAAATTACATTGTGTTTCCGAATCTTCGGACACAAACCCTTATTTCATTGGCTAATGCTCCTTACCCAGCATAGACGCTAATACACGTGGATGGCAGTGCTTGGCCACGCTGTCAGTAATAAGAAATGATGCTAGATTCCCCGAAGCGCTATAGAGTAAGAACTTTCCCACTTACTAAGCCTTTAAATTTCAATAGAGTCAGTAAGCTCTTCTTTCTCTGCGTTTTTAGTTCAATAGCAGTGAGTTTCGTGATGAATGACTGTCTCCTACACCCCACTGAGATCCTTTAGTTTAGTTCTTAAGTCTATTCTTACGTTCCGGGAAATCCGTCTCGTTTCAATATTTACACAAGTCCAGCCGGAACATAATATTGCAAATATTATGTTCTTATTCCATTTCTGCTGTAACTTGTTCAGATAATTTTAGTTGAATTTTACTTATTCCTATAATGTTATTAGTAATGCAAAGCCATAATTGATTAATATTTATCTTATTATTCTAATTAATAAGTTTATATAATAAACTTATTTTGTTCATTATAATGATATGGGCGGAGTAATTCAATTGCAAAGTAGCAATCGTCTCAAGTTTTCTTTCTATGAATTTCGCTCTTTCATTTTTTTTTTTAAATTTATGGTTTGGTTTATCCGGAAGAACTGGTAACTGTGAATGCGTTTAAGTTCGATTTAACGAAAATTACTTAACCTGAAGTACAACTGGTTAATTTATGTAGAGCAGAATCAAAGACTTCCTTCATCACTAATACACTTGTTGTTTCGAACTATGCGAGGAAAGAAAGCAGAAGAAGAAGAAAAGAAAAAGAAATGTCGTTAATGAAATTTCTCCCAACTGTTATTCCGAGCACCGTGTATAGGGCGGCTTAAATGTTTGATTAAAGATAAAAGGTAAAAGATAATAGGTTAAAGATAATAGGTAATAGCGATGATACAAGCGAAGCATAAGTGCATGAAGTAATCTCGTGCTTGTATTGAAGCAACGATCAAAGAACTATAGGTGTCAAATTATATTGTTAAATTTTACAACATCGTTTATATTTCGTATGTATGGGTAAATCTAAATACAATATTATGATATGGGATGCCAGCTTATTTTGTGTTTTGAATGCGTAAATTAAAGTAAATATTCAAACGTTCAACTGTACACAGTACCATAGTATAAGATATAAAATAAATAAGATCATGAGAATTACTACAAGCTAAAATGTTAAAAGGTATATCACTATAATAATAGTAACAATAATATAATGGTAATAATAATAACACAGACCAACATACATTTTGGTGCCTTAGTATTTAGACTATACCTTTTCTTGGGTATATTTAGGTCGCTGATGCCAAATGTGTCATTAGTTTTGCCCTATCAGCTTTAGTTTGTGAGATATTGATATTACCGTTATGGATATTATCCCATTTTACGTTTGATATAAATAAAAAACAGTGCCTATTTTTAGCTTCTAAATCACGTGAAGATAGAAGTAACATTACATTAACAATACAATAACAATATAACATGGGGGTCTGTCAAAAAATTGAAATTATCACATATTGTACGGTCGTTTATGACTTATGAGCTATCAATTTGAGGGCCAAAAAATAATCCAGCTTTTAGTTTTTCTGTACTTCGTACAGTTTTCGTCCAACGGGTCCAAAGTATGGTCAAGAACATTCACTAGCTATATTATCAAGTAAGATTTTGTTTCGCGAAAGAGGTTATAAGTTAATGGCTAGGTTTCTGATGTTTGTGACATGTCATATTTTTATCCTGACCTCCGTTCTCACCGCAAACACAAATTAAACTCGAATTGCAGATTTGTTATCCTAATCGGACCGGTTTTATTTTGCATATAAAGTCATATTTTGGTAATTTTATGGTCTTGGTCATATTTAGGCCATATTTGTAATTTAATGTCATATTTCAGTTATAAATTCGGTAAAAGAGCACAATTTACAGTGTATGTAGGCCTACTACAGGGTCGAGTTAAATTTGAAATATATTTAATTAATTTAATGTTTATGCCAAATTAATAGGTAACTTAAATTTTAAAATTAATGCAATTGTTCAGGGACACGCAAGATCTACAAAATATTACGAGTATTTGGAGCTGATGACGCAACCAAACAGGAGCATTTCTTTACAAATAGATGTTCAAAACAAGTAAAACTGTAAATAACAAATAAAAATTAAAAAGTTTTTAACTGATTGAATTCATGTGATGGACGAATTTAGTGTCATTTAACGTTTTAAATTGGAACATTTCTTTTTGAAAATACATTATTTTATCAGGTCATGTTTATGATTTTTGGGTCAGATTTCGTCATATTAAGGGCATATTTTCAGTCATATTTTCCACTTCTTTTAGGTCATAAACGTCCGAACCCTATAATAATGGCACTCTAAATAAAAGTAGAGCTGGTAGAGAAAAACTGTTTACATATTTGGAATAAGCACACTAAGTATAGCCAAAATCCGGTAAAACATCTGAGACACCAAACAAAAGGTTCCTTTTTTGTTGGGCTGTGTAATGTGACCTGAACAGCTAATAATTAAAGAGCGCGTGCGATAATCCGTCAAACACCTCATCTCCCAATGAATTGTCCCGATTGTGAACACAGTTAATTATCTAATCGATGATTCTCTTGCATATTGTGAAATATTATTATTATTAAATACTTTATGGTTTCGTGTTTCACTATGTAGACTTTACAATCGATCAGAATCGATATACTTATGAGAATATTATAGGAGAAAAATTCCTCCGACACTGGGACTTGAACCCAGGACCTTTGGCTGTTCGCGCCAATGCTCTACCAACTGAGCTAAGCCGGAGTTCAATTCACAGCGCCAGATGGAACTTCTCTCCTATGACTAATTGCCCTAATGGTCTACCTCACAGACAGACAAGTTATGTCATATGCAGTACTGTGAGGCACACTAATTAGTGATTTTTGTGACCGGGCTCCCACTGTTATTGTACAGTTAACATACAAGATAGATATGTAAGCTTTCATGAACCACAGATTATTGTCTCTGTTGGACACACTGTTAGCTCAGTTGGTAGAGCATTGGCGCGAACAGCCAAAGGTCCTGGGTTCAAGTCCCAGTGTCGGAGGAATTTTTCTCCTATAATATTCTCATGTAATGTCCAACAGAGACAATAATCTGTGGTTCATGAAAGCTTACATATCTATCGATATACTTATATTTCGAGATGTGAGCAGAGTTAACAGAAGTATGACGCCGGACCCCTTAAGCTACGCAACACACACAACATCTAAGACCATTTATGACTAATTACACGCTAACTACAAATATCACGGATAAACCAATTACGCCATCAGCACGACAATAACAGGACCTACATGATGACATATCGCATGAGACTATAAATCATTTATTTCATATTAAAATTCAACGATTAATTATCATCAATTAAAAGGATTAATTATCATCGGACAGACGGAAAATTGGTATCAAAGCATTCGTAGAAATACACTCTATACGACTACGGACATGAAATTCATATCATACTCATGACTTAGGACTTATTGAACAATAAGTAAAGACCGGATGCTTAATGACTCCAAACGCGACTCCATGACGCCGGCTATATGTGTCACCGATGGCATATGTATTTTAGGGGGAATGAGAGATTTTAACGGAAACTTTTGCTAGGGACAAGCCTACGCAACAATTCAAGCGAGCGAATCATATGTTACGAAACAAGAAGTCACAAGAAATTGACCAATGAGATGGCATTAAGGGCAGAAGTTAATGAAACCAAGTGAAGGAATATGAACAGAGAGACGCACTCTGTCAACTATTGGAATCGGTAGTAACCAGACGTATCCCGTGAATATCTCCGCGCCGTATAAATAAATAATAGAGCAGAAAGTCTTCGATACAAGTATTAAGAGTTATTGTAGCGCGTTATTATATATATATATATATATATATATATATATATATATATATATATATATAACGCGCTACAATAACTCTTATATAAATATTGCCAAGTTGAAAAATAATTCACGTCGTAAGAATAGAAATAGGCCCGCACGGAATTTATGAAGTGCGTATGAAGACAATATTTCGCGAGTCTGATAAGGGATATTATCAATATATTGTATTTACGGTTCCTCATCTTTGCAACAAAGCATTGTGTCAAATAAAGCCTAAGGAAAATCATTCAGCGACAAGTTCTAATAAATTACCAATATTCATTGACTTGGTGTTATACCATTTTCTCCCAGTGTCATTATTGTAATTCGAGTTTTTCCCACAGAGAGAGAGAGAGAGAGAGAGAGAGAGAGAGAGAGAGAGAGAGAGAGAGATCACTACAGCTGAGCTACCATAGCTAGGGCTGTCCTTCATTACCTTCGTAAGAGGAACTGATCTGGTAATTAAATTTATCTGCATTGGAGCAAGTTGGCGTCCACCCGATCGGTGAAGTTGCTTAGGCACCCTACTTACGAAGGTGGGCTCGGTTGAGTAGGTCACGACCAAAAGACCGATCGGGCATAAGCATTGCGTTATTGTCGCTCTTATCTTTCGTCGATGCCTCTATCTTTGCTCAAACATTAATACCTCCGTGTTAATCAATGCTCCATTCTCCTGATAGAACAGCGATGCCTTTGGCTCGTTTGTCGTTGCTCCAACACGTATGCGGCCTATGAGAAGTCGCGATTCTGCAAGCGAAACAAAAATATATTGTTATAAGTATTGTAGCAGTAACATTATGTTTTGTTAGGTATAGTCAGTAGATACATAGATATGCCATTTATCATTATGTACAGAGTTATTCATGCAGGGAATTTATTTATCACGTTTTGCTGATTAAAAAAGTTCATTTAAACGTATGTTCGATTTCCGATTTTTTTAAGAAAATGATTAAAATAGTAATTGATGGCGCGCAATCTTGTGAACCTCGCTCCACCTGACAATCGTTGTGGGGTATTCATGCCGCCGCCGAGCAAATCCGTCAAGAACGGGAGGAAATTGCTGAAGCTACACGAGCATTTCACAACCGTGCGACTGCATGGATTGCTACCGGTGGTGGCATTTTCTAAAATCTGCTGTAATATGCATTTAATGGTGTGCGATTATTAGTTAAATCATTCATAATTCATGAAGTAATTAATTCAATAGACTTTCAGTCGATATTCAATATCCTTTAATTTCTCAGAAATTAATATAAGCTTTCTGGATATCTTAACTTCTTTTGAAAAATCGAACCCATACTCTTGTGAACTTTTTTAATCAGCATAAAGTGACGAATTAATTCCCTGAATATTGCCCATTCTTCAGAGAATCGCCCTTTATAAATGAAATGAAAGCCGTTTGGAATTTGCAAATTTAAATTTATCTTTGATATAAGCATCCGCAACCAGAAACTACAGCATTTCACTTCAATATAGTCGCAATTAAAGAAATAATATTTTCCCTTGATGATTATTAAAGCAATTATGATCAAGTTAACATTGCGTTGTAGTTGAGAGTATTTTAAATATAGCTCCAATGGAAAGGGAGCAGGAGCAAGTCTCTACCAATAATCTATTAACGTTTTCCAATGTGTATCTAGTTCACACTGGTGCGTGCAAATCTGCATAATGATAACTGGCAACGTGTCTAATAATTGAGGGGGCTATTAGCAAACCCGGCAATCTCCGTTTTGATACAAAATAGAGATACTAACTTCTAATGGAAGTTTAATACATATACAGGTACATATTTAGTGTATGTGTTACAAATCTGAGTTTTTCCCTTATGTGGGAAGTCGGATTTGTAAGACAAACACTAAATATTTAGCAGGAAATGCATTAAACATTCATTAGAAGTTAGCATCTCTATCAAAAAGGAGATTGCCGGGTTTGCTAATACACTCTGCAATTGAGCTTACCTACTTCATTCCCAAATACTTTAAATAAATACAGTCAAACCTCTATATAGCAAAGATCGATATAACGATAAACCCTCATATAGCATTATTTTTATTTGGTCCGGGCGGAATTCCTATCTTAATCATGTTAAATGTAACTCACTACAACGATAAATCTATTTTAGAAACACCCTTTTTTTAACAATATTTGGAGGTTGGATTGTTACTGCAAACTAGTAGCTTGACCCTGTGGGTGATAACTGGTGTCCTTCCCAACGAGAAATAATTGTTTTCTGAGGGCATGATAACTGTTACATTTCTTAGCAATTCCAGAAAATAAAGGTTAATTAGGGGTGGGGAAATATAATAATTGAGGCTAAAATAATCTCTTATGAGTGCAAAAACCCAAAGTGAATTGGGTTGATACTTAACATGTCCAGCTTGTGCAGTTAAAACACCATAAGGAGCCATTGTTTGCATTTTGCCTTGGGTTTTTCTCGGGGATCCTCCCGTTTCCCCCTTCATTCATTCCACCAACACTCTCCACTTCAACTTCCTTTCCCCCCTCATTATCATCCCGTTCCCCTTTACTGGTTTTCGGGCCAGCTCCTGCTGCAGACTCTGCTGCGGGCCTCCCCCGTCCTGCCCCGTTGCTTGTGGTCAAGAGTTGCTGGTGGTGTCCCGTACCTTTGGGGTTCTCAGAGGGACCCTGGGTTAGTGGCGCACGTCATGGTGTGCCGCGCCTATGGGGCTCTTGTAGGAGGGACCCTGGGTACGGTGCACGTGGAGTGGTACCTGGTCTCAGCTGGATGTAGGGGAGCTCCGTGGGGGCTGGTGGTGGAGTCTGTTGACAGGGGGGCCTTAGGGCATGCACATCATTCGTTTCCTAGGGGTGTACAATGGGCCCGCCTATGAGGCCTACGTGCGCGAGCCCGTCAGGGCTCAGCCCCTGAGCCGATAAGATAAGATAAGATAAACCAATCTGAACAGTAATTTTTAGTGCGCGGGTGTAAGGTAGCTATGGCTAGAATTCAATGGAAGTCAGTAAGATAAGTGACAAAATAGCGGCGTTTTTTTAGATATGGATTTGTGATTTATTATTTTCCACTTCTTCTCATGTCCTTTCCATGAGTTATCTTGTAAATTACAAGTTTTCTACATGCAGTCGAATTACTAATATGAGGTATATCACAGTCCCCCGTTTCAACAATAACCCTCATATAACAAAAAAATTCGTAAAAAGGAGGTTTAACTGTAATACTTTCAAACAACAAGCTATCGCTATAAAACTACACGATAGTGTAATTAGCGATTTTGTTCATATTTCTCTTTTGGGATTCTGTTTCGAGATATGCTTCAGTAATCTTACCCACACATTATTAATCAGAATCCCTCAATTGCAATATGAACAAACATTAGTTCTGTACCTAACATATCCTGATTATTTTGGTCTCCATAAATACGCTGCTCTGGCATTGAGCGCCAAATAGAAGTTAATACGAGGGCTGTCCAGAAAGTGACAAACGTTTTGAAATAAAAATTAAACCAAGTGAAAAAAATTATTACATACATTTTGAAGGTAGACTCTTAGGCTATTTTTCTACGTAATCGCCCTTCAAATTAAGGCTTTTATCATACCGTGATACAAACTTTTCGATACCCTCCTGTAAAAATCCGCCGCCTGCGATTTCAACCACTGGTTTACACAGGAATGCAGCTCAAAGCAGTTCAACATGCAGATTTTGTCGTTGATTTTCGCCGCCAGTTCATCAGTCACAACACTAGGCCTACCACTCCGGTCCTCATCGTGAACATTGGTTCGACCATTTTTAAAATCAATGCACCATGCCTTACTCGGCTTTCAATCATTATTCCTTTGCCGTTCACATGACAAATCTAGCGATAAATTTCAATTGATTTGTGATTTTTTGCCAACAAAAACCTTATCACAGACAGCACTTCACAATTGGCGGGATTTTAAATTGCAGCGCTCATTTTAACACTCCACTGCAGACAAAGTACGAAAGGCACGATGCTCACGCTTACACAACTGGATGCGTACTGAGTGTAGGAACGCTCTGACGCTAAAATGGCGGCGCTAGCCCTTCCACTGCCGGGCCAGGCCAAAATGTCTGTTACTTTCTGGACAGCCCTCCTACTTCTTCGTATTTCGTGTACAAGTGTGTAGGGTATCATTCATATGGTGGGGACATTGTGATGTGTCATGGTTGTAGCAAGTCCACATGAATTCTGCGGTTTAACATAACTTTATAATCATTACAATCCTGGTTACACTATACAATCTTGTTGCCTGAAAAAAATAGGTGAGCACACAGACGTTGCAAACAGAGAAATATATAATTTAGTTCTATGTTGAGATAATGACATCTAAAGGCATTATATGTGAAACTAAAGCAATGGATCCTTTATCCCATAAAAATATGAAATTAAAAAGCAATCTTTCTATTAATAATTTCTTGTAAGGATTGCAAAATTATTATCTTGGCATCTCTTTTTCGAAAATAATACGGAGTAAAATAAAATAATAGGAGTCATAGTAGCGAGTTTTATTACTTTCGTTGAGGAAATGTAAAAGAAAAGCTGTGCACAAATGTACATAGTTCATTCATTAGAATAATTCACCAACAATTTTGTCCTTTTGGTACACACCAGTTGATGATAACGCTCGCACTGTTCATTACTTAGAGTAGGCCTACACACACGTTCATTGCTAGGATCCTGAAATTTCCCATTCTTACACACTTTGCTGTGAAATCCATGCACCGCCAATCTGGTTATGACATGTCTCAGTTCTTGATTAGTGTTTATCCAGGAGTGTGTCGCCATGGCTTCAGTTAGAAAAAATTCCTCCCAGATGTCGTTCTGTTTTTCATTGAGGAAATGAAACATAGAAATATTTAAGATCGATTAAAAAAGCGACCGCAGCACGGTGCTTGACCATAGCTGTTACTTGTTTCTGTCAAATTGTTACACCCTTTTATATTGCAGAATTTTTGGTAAGTAGTTTTTACAACTACGAATTTTAATTCATCCTCCTTTGTCTACTGACTTTTCCTACGTTCTAATAATAATTAAAAGGAAATTCCCGTTTGGTGAGTGTCAATCACATTCTGTGTGCGTCCTAAAAATTTACCTATGGTGAACTCATTGTAAACATTGTCATTTTAGATAGCGAAGAAGCATCAGATTAGCTTATTATTGTACATTGTAGATTACAGCAGGGGAGGGATGGGGATATCTCCTTTGCACTGAAACCATGATGGATCGGTTGTATTGCCTCTTTAAGTATAGCCTACTGGTCCACCATGCTAGAGTCCTCGCATCGTTCAATATTCTTACCATATTCTTACTCGAGATTAGGCTTCGGAAGTTAAGGCACCGAAAATAATATTTTAGGTGCCTAAAAAGGCACTAAACAGAGGAAAAATAGGGCAAAAAATTCACTAAAATTATATTGAACAAAATAAGTCGTATATGGAAAATACGAGGGTCATCGAGAAAGTAAGTTCCGATCGTCATTAAGAAAACAAAATACATTAATAAGTAATTGTTGATAAACTCATTGTGAAGCTTTTGAAAATTTCCACTAGTATAGGTTGTAAATTAATTTATGATGAAATGTTCCGCCAATGCACTAGTAATTGTATAGGCCTATAGACGTATAACGACGTTGTGTGCTGAACACGAAAGAAACTTGGAATATAAAACTAACTATAGTTTTTATAGGTAATTTATGTTATAAAAAACATATATACAAATTACTAATGTTAATTAAGTGTTTGTCTGGATCTTATAATATGTTATATCTTATTCTCGATCACCTTTGTGACTTTGTCAACTTTTTTCAACCTCGTCTTGTTTAATAAATTATCATATTGTAAGCTGCTTTTAAAAGCATACGGTATTAGGACATAATTATATAAAAACAGTAATAAAACACAAGTACACAAAGATAAAACTACTGTGGTTGTCACTCTGATGTTTGCGTGATTAGGTTGAGAAACCATTTGTTTAGCTTTCTAAAATTATAATGTTTGTTATAGTTCGATTGTTTAATTAATAAGTAAGAAATATTTATTGCAATATTTACAGATATTCACTGGCTACTTCTCTACATAGTTCTCCACTGTTATCGAGGCATTTATTGTACCGCTGCACCAACGTTTGTATGCCCGTGTCATAGGACTCTATCGCCAATGTCTGCAGCCATGAAATCACTGCCGTCTGTACCTTAGCGGCACTGTGGAAATGTTTTTCTGCCAGGAATAGCTTTATGAGACAGAAGAGATGAAAGTATAATTGTAAATCTTGCAATAAATATTTCTTACTTATTTATGTTTTCCTTATCGGTTAACGGAACTTACTTTCTAGATGACTCTCGTAGCTCTCATAACAAAACTGCGCAAGAATATGAAACTACAACTATTTATTAAACAATAATATTTAAAATCACAGTTGTAAACACCATAAAACATACTGAAAAACAAGATAAATAACTTAACAAATAAATAATTAAAAATATTTTGAAACCTCAAGATTTTAGCTGTTCTTTCACAGAAGAAAGGAGTGAAGGCGAAACCTTTGTCCGCTATCTGACAACCGTTCACTCAAACCTCTGTGGTGGTTTCTCTGAGGAGTCTATTTTTGCATTGTGGTTATGTCACTGCTGTAAATGGTTGTCCCTTTTTAAATACATCGTAGAAAATATAAATTTCGAACTAACTTACATAAGTGACGAAGTACCTGCTAGTAAGTAGTAATGCTCTTGGCTGCTGGCCCGGGACTTGCAAACAATGCACCCCCTATTTTCACTTCTTTCTGCTGGACAAAACTTCCTGATATTCCACAACAATTATTTGGCCTTCGATATAAGGAGAAAACGTTTGCGTAGCGTTGCTCGTTTTTGTGTATCGCTGAAACCAGTTCAGGCGGGTCAGGCGGTCCAAAGAAAAAGTCATGTAGTTTGGGTGACCCTGGCCTAGATAAATATTCGGAATTAAGCTGAGGATGGGGCTACGGAATCGGTTCGGTCGATGAACCAGCGTACCAAGCCGGAAAACCGTATTCGGTTCCAGCGCATTGAGTTGAGAATGAAAAGCTTCTACAGTATTAGGTATTATTATTTGTCAGTTAATGTAGGCCCTACTTCATTTTTGTCTAGCAGCATTTTGATTTGTCTACTACGTGACATAAGTAAGGTCTTCAAAACATATAGATATGTACTAAAAAGGGTGTTCTTACGTTGGGAAGAAAAGATGCAGGAGGACGTGATTCAAGAACGTGTACTAGGGTTTCTCGCTCGCTGAGTTAATGTCTAAAAGACGTCTGGGCTCCTTCCGCGGAGAGATTTCTATCGGGGCTTCCCCTGAAATTTTGATACATAGCATATAGTATGGTGATGAAATTATGAAATAATTTGAAAGTTTATAGAAATGGTATTCATTTATGTACCTTGTGATTTTGCAAATTTATGTTGTTTCATCATTTATCCGCTTGTCAATGTAATATCTCGATAAATAAAGACATTCTTTTTAATGCATCGGTCTCTGAAAGTTTGTCCACTTGTTATTTCTTATTTCATGATATTAGCCTTATTACTATTATCTTCTTTTGTTAGAAAATAAATATCTGAAAGTTGAATTATTATTATGATTATGATGATGGTGATTATTATTATTATTAGATTATTACTCAAATGCTCAGCATTCCAAAATCTTTTCTGAGTTTTTTTTATTGGTCACTAGCTGGTTACCCGTACTTTAGGGTGAAAAAGTATTTTGCACGGTTTTTAGCCTTACTCGAGCAACAACGCAAGATAGTGAGTGCTCTTCTTTGTCTTTTTAAAATGAAATACAGGAAGATTTCACCGAATTCACTGACAGTTAATTGTATATTTACATTATTCACGGAGCGGCTGTATAATATAAAATGTTAGGAATGGGGTACAGCGAAACCATCTTCAAAATGAAAACGATCCATAGCCTAAGGAATAACATCAGTATTTCAACCTACACATAAATAAACTTAATTGAAGCAAAATCACTCACACAGATGGTAAGTTTTTAAGTATTATTGGTGGAGTTTGTACTAGTTTCGTGGTTGGATTATTATTTGATTATCCACTAGTCGATTCTTTATTGTCATGTTTAAAATTACGTTGTAAAAATGATATATGGTTTTTGATGCAATAGGAGGCAATGATGGTTCTGGCTTTATAATTTTCTTTAGCATTATAAATCTATTGGTTCTAGGTGTTTTGTATGTTTTTAAACAATAGTATAAGCAATTAATTCATCTGGTCCTGTCTCATTATTTTCTCTATAGGCCTAATCAATATTGGTATATTCAGAGTTTTGTTCAAATTTAGTAGACCTAATGCGTCATGATGATATATTATATGTACAGTCGATTGTATAATTATAATCACTGTATCTGTTAGTCATTTACTACTATATCCTCACTGCAGAAGTACTTTTAAACATAGCAGTACTGATATAACTTCGCACAAATTTTACATTATGTTTAAAAATACTAATACAAATAAATACATTTTTATGAACCAGACTGTAGGCGATATAGGACGTTGATACGATTTTAATTACATTTTTTAGTTATAAAAATATCAAAACACAATATTGTAGTCCTAAATATTTCAAGCCAGCGTGAATAATCTTTCGTTTGATACCTCACTCATACGTAGCCTCACGTAGAAAACAGATAATGACAACAGAAGTATTGGGTCTTGTTATATTATGATGGAAATAATATTTCAGCAATATATTATTACCACATTATTTATAACTAGGGTTACAATATTATATTTATTATAAAATTATAAGTCCAACATGAATCTGATATGCACTCATGTGAGATAATGTTTATTCTTCAGCTGTCAAATCGTGTGCGGTATTCTATTTTTGTGAATCGCAACATAATCACTTGCTAATACTGAACGTTAGATCTTAATAGGCCTATATCTTTGGATAATGGAACTTTGCGCCCCATGCTGCTCCCCTTTCCACTCGCCACTCGCCTGGCCGCTTCCCCGCCTGGCTGCTTCCCGCGTGCATGCCACCATGCCTGTAGCCGCTGTTCAACCTCAACGCCGGTAATGAATAATTGCAATTGACATGTCACCTAATATTTCACAATAAAAAACCCCTTGCACCTCCACATAATATTTCACAATTATAAAACGACCCTTGCAACAAAATAGGTTATTTCACAATATAAAAAATACCCTTGTACCATAGATAATATTTCGTAATCATAAAAAACGCCATATTATAACATAAAATGTTGCTTAATTGACGCAGAAAAATTCCCTTGCAACAATACTACTCTTTTCACAACTAACAAAATATCTCAAAATTATAAAAGCCGATTTTTGCGTTAAAACTCATGAAACCCCCCTATCATAACTCAAATATACGAAAGCTTCCTTCACAGTTCAACCTTCATTCGTGGTGTAGTGTTTAAGACTCCTGGCTATAATGCTAGGGGTCCCGAGTTCGAATCCCGGTTGATCCAAAATTTACTAATTAGGAATAGGTCTCAAATAGGTAGGAAGGGTGAAGAGGAGGTGAGAGGAAGAGGGGAATGAGATGGGAAAGGAAGAGAATAAAGAAGAAATAAATTATTTTTTCTGTTTCATCAGTTCCTTAAGAGATGGCGTCACCGTCGCTACTAGTAGTTCAAATGCCGCCGCTAAGGGAAGGAGTTAGAGAGTTAAGTGAGGGACTCGCATGGGGCGCAAAGTTCGGTTTTCCCATATCTTTTTTAATACAAATTAGTTTTGTTGTGCAGAAGAACTATTCTCATAATTTAAAATGTGATCTGAATGCCTGTTGTGATACAATACTAAGGAAAATGAAATATGTGATTAAAAGTAAACATGCGAGATCAGAAAATACTTTTAACTGTAAAAGGATGAGATGCAGTAAATGATTTAAATTGTGTTCCAAGTCACCTCCAAAGATAAAGCATGTGAATTACGAAGAGGCAGTACATTTCCTATCCACTGCGTGAAACTATAAATAAGTGTTAATACATGTCCTAGATAAAAAAATATTTTCCAGTAACATTTACAATTATTTCTTATAAACAATTTTAATATTTGCATCAATAAACTGTTTTATAAATTTGTAATTGTATGGATTACAACCAATGTATTTTGCATATTAGAGTTATTTTAGTGATCAAAGTTCCTACGCCCATGAGGCAGATGAATACAATATTCTGAAATTATTAATATAAAATTTTTAGGAAAAATTACCTTAATTGACTGAATAGAATTGATAAAATAACCTTAATTATCATAATATTGTATTCATATTTAATATTGTATTCTTTCTTAATTTTTGTAAACGTTTCTCAGTGACACATTGAAGTGCCGTTATTATCGCTTAAGGATCCATCCGAATATTGAGAAACCACCTATACAAGGAAAAAAATTAAGCTGAACAGGTTTCCTTTCTTACATTTGATTGTTTAACTTGATTGTTTTAATTTTACTGTTAATATTGAAACCTTAATGATTTAGCTGAAAGTTAATATAATTTTTGTATAAATGTGTATTTTGTTTATGTAAGTTATTCTTTGTCTGTAAGGTAATCTGTGTTGTGCAGAAAGATTGTATAAATAAATTACGCTGCCTCATCTCCATAGGAATTTTGAACACTAAAATAACTCTTATGTGCAAAAACATAGGTTATATTCCATACAATTATACATTTACATAAGGAAAAAATTATTGATGCATATATTAAAATAATTTTTTTATATGGAACAATATGTTATTGGCAATTTTTTTATCTAGGATCTTTCATTAACAAATATTGAGGGTATAAGGTGGAAAAAACTTATACTAATAGTAAATAAGACTTATATTGTTCATTTGTAAGTGAATCTTAGAACTTTTGGGGTAAAACATAATGACAGGATTACGGGATTGTTTATTTATCACCGTGATGTAATTCAAGTTCTCTGAGCAAACGGTTTGAATATTTTAAATTTTCGTGAAGGATAATTCCCTACATCCAATGCAGGCGAAAAAAATACTGTAATGAGGAATTCCCGTGAGTACTGTTACTTGGGTTAACAATTTTTTGTGCATGTAAAGAGCTACAGTATTAATCTGTCGGAAACTATGTTGTAGGAGTTTTATAAGAAGCTTTATAATATGTACCCAATACATTTTTTTTTTGCGTTCAAACGGAAAAGTGGACTTAATGTATGTTATCGACATTCAGTTCCACAGATAATTATTGCACAGCCAGAATGAGGATTTTATGTAACGGTATCACAAATAATGCAGACCTAGGAACCTTGTTCAATTGACAGTATATTGAAAATATTATAGGACATCGGAAAGAAATATAGCTGTTGGAAAGACAAGTTCTTGCAATTAACATTTAGGAAAGGGTCAATCCATACCAAATCAATCAATGATGGACGCTGAAAAAATTTATTTATTTTAAATTTGTTATCTATGTTTGTACTTTATTCAGAGAGTTAAAAACAGGTATTAATTAATTTTTAGATGCTCAGTTTCTTTTTGAGCGAACATTTTTTGTATTGGTGCGTTAGTCTATTTTGCATTTTACAGAGGTTTTCATTAAACTCTATAGCTTCTTTCGTTTCTAATATATTTGGTTCAAATAAAAGCCATGTTAAAGACCATAAAATGTACATTATTTTCCATCCAGTATATATAGGAATACTATATAGTAAATAAACGAAAAAATAGGTAAAAGACCTTCACTTTTAAAATTAAAAATGCTATAGCTAAAACTAAGACTTATACCTTTAATTTTTTTATGGATATAATGTTTACTTCCCTAAAAATTTTCAGACCTAAGAGTTATATCCTTTTTTTTAATGGGTCTTCAAATATTTCGATTTTCTAAAATCTGAAGATATTTCCGATTGAAGATACCTGATTTTAGAAAAACCGAAATATTTGAAGACCCATTAAAAAAAAAAGGTTGTAACTCTCAGGTCTGAAAATTTTTAGGGAAGTGGTATACTATAAACGCGATATCCATGATTAAATTGAAGTCGAGTCTTAGTTTTATCTTAAACATTAAACATTTACATGTTTATAGATTATGCCCAAATACCACTATGGACCAGGTCATCAATTTTTTGAAGCCAGACTTTTCAGAAGTGAAATGCGAGAAACTTGATTCTAGATACCCGGAAAGCTATTCTTCATTCAAGGTAGAAATTGATCAAGATAATCTTGAAGCAGCCATGGATGGTAATAAATGGCCTAAAAACACATGCGTTCGACGTTTTTTATACCCTCGACCAAAAACCATAGTGGACAAAGTTTGACAACCTATACCAAGAAGATAAGCCTGTTTCACATTAATGTACAGTGACTTAGGAATAAAATTGATATTTTGAAAGCCTTTTTAGAAAGCAATAATTTCTCAGTTTTAACGTTTTGTGAACATTGGTTGCACGAGGAAGAAATCCAGTTTTATAAAATCACGGATTATTATCTGGCAAGTAGTTTTTCTCGCAAAGAGCACATAAGAGGTGTTGCTTGTATTTTCATGTCGAAAGATATTAAAAGTTTTTCTTTGAACAAAGTCAATGATCTTTCTCTAGAAATGCAAGCTGAGTTTGCTGCTGTCAAGTTGGTAAATGCAAACAGTATCGTTGTGTCCGCTTACAGACCACCCAGTGGTGATGTGCATTTATTTATTGACAAGATGGAAAAAGTGTTAAACATAATTACTACTTATCCTAAAACTGAAGTAATTTTCTGTGCTGATTTTAATATTGATGTTAAGATAAATAATGCTGCAACAAAATCCTTTTGTAACATACTAAAACAATATGGTATACATTATGTAAACAATACACCAACTCGACTGGACTCGTGCCTTGATAATATTGTCACGAATTATAATAGTGATGAATATACTCATGGTGTCATTGACCCTGCCAAAGCTGATCACAAAGCCTTGTGGTTTGATGTAAAAGTAAATATGTCTGATGCCGACTGTCAAGTACCCAAAACTGTGAGGTTAATTATGCAGGACAGATTATTTCATTTTTATAGTATTCTAAATGATGTTGACTGGTCTTCAGTTTTAAACTATACTGACGCTGAATTAAATTTTAATGCAATGTTTGAAATCTTACTGAGTGCATTTAATGAATGTTTTAAAATTCTTAGTTTTAAGGAAACCCTGAGCTGAGAGAACTTCGTCGTCAAGTTTTATTTTTGAACAATGTGAATAACTTAAATGGCACCGAGCAAAGTCGTAACATGTATCTCAACAGAAAAAATGAGTATAAACATAAATTAAATGAAGCAAGAATCTTTTATAATGAACACCGCAACGAACAAAGGTAAAAAGGCTTGGAATATTATAAATGCAGAAGCCAGAAAACAAAGTGTCCAAGGTGTACCTAATGTTGAAATTACCGCTAATGAATTTAATGACTATTTTTTAAACTCTGTTAAGGAAATTCAAACGAACTTACCTAACTCTGAATTATCCGCAGATTCATTTTTAAACGAATTGAACAACATCGAATGCACCTTCAAATGGAAAAAGGCAACACACGAAGAACTGTATGAAGCGGTAATGAAATTACGCAACTCCAAAAGTCAAGATTATTATGGTTTTTCAAATATTTTATTGAAAGGATGAATTCTTATTATTTTGGAACCTTTGCTGTCAGTTATTAATCAGTGTTTAGAACAAGGCAAGTTTCCAGATGTTTTAAAAATTTCAAAGGTCATACCTATGCACAAAAAAGGCGATAGGAAGTTAATATAAAACTATAGGCCTATATCACTAGTACCCATTTTATCTAAAGTGATGGAGAACATTATGCTTAAACAATTGGTTACATATTTTGAACAAAATGGATTACTTCATGACGAACAGTTTGGATTTAGATGTAACAGATCAATTACCTTAGCTGTTGAACGAGTTGTGTTATGGGTGCTGGATGTATTTGAATCAGAACAGAATGCAATGGCCTGCATGTGTGATCTTAGCAAAGCATTTGACTGCCTACCTCACGATATACTGCTCAAGAAACTCAGATTTTATGGTGTGAGAGAAAACGAGATTTCTTTAATTCAATCCTACCTCTCAAATACACAACAGATCGTAGAATTTTCAGGAACTGTATCAACCTCAAATGTCATTAATACTGGAGTGCCTCAGGGCTCAATTTTAGGTCCGTTTCTTTTTATTGTTGCAGTAAATGACTTACCAGCTGCGATTAAAGAAAAAAATTATAACGTATGCAGATGGCACCACGGTTTTAAAAGCTGCTCAAGGTAATATTGATTTGAGTAACACTCTGGAGATGATGGAAAAATGGTTTCAAGCCAATGGGTTATGTTTAAATAATAATAAGACTCAGACTTTAACTTAGTCTTAGAAATAATGTGGATACAGAAGTAGCCGTTCAATTGTTAGGCTTTTGGCTGGACAGTAAACTTAACTGGAAATTTCATACACAAGAATTGTGTAAAAAGTTGTCTAAAGCATTGTTTTTACTGAGAAGATTGAAGCAGCTTGTTCCAGCAGCAGCGCTTTTAAATTAGTATTACAGTCTCTTCCATTCACACTTGAATTATGGCATTTTATTATGGGGCAACGGTACAGGGGCACAAGATGTTTTTAAACTGAAAAAAAGCTGTAAGGATTTTGAAAGGCTGTGACCCATGTGAGCATTGCAAACCTTTTTTTATTGAACTAAGTATTTTAACTGTGGCCTCACTTTATGTTCTATCAACTATTTTATTCGTTCATAGAAATTATTTTAATCCTGTGTGTTTTAATGATGAAAATGACCATAACACTAGAGGGAGATATAATTTGGTTGCTCCACAGTGTAGACTGCAAAAAATCTCTTAACAGTCATAATGTTTTAGGTATTAAGTTTTACAACAAATTGCCTCTAGAAATTAGAAATATCAGGAATTTTAGAATTTTCAAGCATAGAGTTAAGACTTAACTTTTGAAAAAAAACTTTTACACTGTTAGAGAATATCTAGCAGCTGATTTTATGTAATACTTCTTTTTTAATATGCTGATTATTCTTATTGCATATACATGTTTAATGGTGTAAAACAAATAAATAAATAAATAAATATTTAATTCTAAAAGTGAAGGTTTTTATTTTGAAAACTTTAATATTACCAATTTTTTCCGTTTATTTACAATTTAGTATTCCCATATTTACTGGACGGAAAATAATGCAAATTTTATGCTCTTTAATGTGGTTTTTTTTGAACCAGTTATCTTAAAAACTAAAGAAGCTAGAGACTTTAATGCAAATCTCTGTAAAATGCAAAATAGGCTGACGCACCAATACAAAATGACCGCTCAAAACGAAACTGAACATCTAAAAAATTAATGAATACCCGTTTTCAACTCTCTGAATGTAGAATACACATAGGTAAAAAATAAAAAATAAATAAATTTTGTCAGCGACATTTTTAATTTAAATTGGTAGATTTGGTATGGATTGACCCGAAAGAGAAAGGCTGAATAGGTATTGCAAATCGAAGTTGTGTGTAAAATATAAATTATTCTGAGTTTGTGTCATTATAACCGTTAAGGATTTAACATGAAATTTTAAAATTAGATGAATGATACAATTTAACTAAACTCACCTCTTTCAAGAAGCTGGATACTTGCACTCGGACACTTCACACACTTCACTGTAGCTCATTACAGTAACTAAGCAAATGTGAAGCTGATTAATAAGTTCGGAAATCGTTACATGTTTGTGTCGCCGCGAAGTAAGCTTGACTTCTGTTGAACATCAATACCCTTCCTGGCGCCTTGCACAAGGCCTTTGGCGCCACAAGAGATGCTACCAACTTCACACAAGTCTGCCACAAAAATACACAACATTCACATTTTTGAGATTTTAAAGATATTAGATACTTAAAATATTTTAAGGGGAAGTTACCGTAGCTCTTAAGTGTTAAGCAGAAATCGTTATTCCCTAGTTCATTTACCCACTCTGCCTTATCAGTGACAGGTGGCTGTTATCACCGGCTGTTAATAGTGACAAATTTCATTCTAATTTCTTCAGGTAAAATTATGAAGGTAAAATTATGAATGAATCGTTAAAACTTGGTTGCTTTGTCTAAATTCTGGATTGGATTACAATAAAAGTAGTCTCGTATGAAAATACTTTTATTATTGTTCCTTCCATAGCATTCAACATGATATTCTCTTTGAAAAAGAAATGGAATTCATGGAGCTGCTTTTGAGAGGATAAAATCGTACCTCTCTATGAGAATGCAAATAGTAGAGTAAAGCTATAAATGTGGCAAATCTAGATCTATTCCAACGTAGTAACAAAGGGAGTACCGCAGGGATCAATTTTAGGCCCATTATGTTTCCTTTTGTACATAAATGACCTTTCATTACACCTCCCTCATGCCCAAATAATAATGTTCGCAGATGATCGCTTGACGTTATCAAAATTTCAGCCTCTCGTGCGATGTCACATTTCCATAAATAGTGAAGAAATAATAATTTAGCTATTAACACATATAAAAATAATTCTATTCTATTTAAATCAAGAATATTTAAAGATACAGTGATTAATAATACCATAGTATTTAATAATATTGAAATTGTAGAAGTGGCAAACTCTAAATTTCTAGGGTTAACGATAGATTGGAATTTAAATTGGTATGGACACATACACAATTTGTGTAAATATTTATCTAAATGTACCTTTTTATTTGTTAAGCTTGAATCTTATTGCATTAAAAAAACGCTTCTTTCATACTATTATAACTATGTTTATTCTAGAGCGTGGGGAGTAGCGGATCAATTAAACATAAACAGAACCTTTGTCCTGCATAATACGTACCATTTATCATGCCAAGTCTCTCGAGTCCTGCAAACCCTTATTTAAAACCCACAAGATCCTCCCGCTACCATGGTTTGGTTATTCTCATAGATACCTTTTCAAAATTAATTCTGACTTCCATTCTCACAACACGCGGCATATAACAAACAGCATGGCACTGTCGAAACATCTACCCATCTTTCGAATCGTCTCCATAACACTTACGTTCTAATATATTTTATTCACTCCATTCTTATTTATCACATCAACAAGAAATATTCAATCAAGAAAGTGCTCAAATACTTTCTTTTAGCAAACTTGTTTTAAAAATAGGCCTATAAGTTATCGGTAGTCTTTGTAAATTTGTATATTTTTTCTTAAATTTGTAATTAAATTGAATTTTACATTAGCAAGAATAAATTATACCTATTTACTGATTAATTATCCATGTGCTGTAAAAATGTATATTTCAAATAATCAAATGTAGGCCTACAGTGTTAATAAAGTATAAGTAAAATGTAGCATGTTTAAAATATTTTAATATTAATATTATTGTATATTGCGCATTTTGTATTTAAAGGGGAAATTAATAAATTTTAATGCATTAAATGTTAAGAAACATGTTTATAAGTCTAGGCCTATGTATATAGTCCATTCACCAGGTACTGAAAATTTGGATTACCTGGTAAAAGGTCCGAAGTCAGTGATTTTTAATATGTTGTATGTGGGTATTCTGTAGTGTAGAATCCAAGTTTTCCATTTCGAGAAACCTGTGCGAACTTCAGTGTAGCCGAGAAACCTCGAATTTTTTTCCCCCAGTGTTTTCCTTATAACACCTAACCAACGCGTTTTAGCCTGAAACACTCGATTACAAACGTTAAATAGTATTAAATTTTCTACCATTTGCACTGTTTAAACTTTTTAAAGAAATAAATATGTACCGGTACCGAGGTATGGCACTTCAAAGTTTTGAAAAATCTTCAAAATATTGAAAAACTGCGAAAATTGCAGGATTTTCCCTAGTAACTTTCATATTTCAACATTTATATATGAATAACGTTCAATAACCTACACAAAAAAAAACCCATCTTGATTTTTGGCATCTGGGGCAGACAACAGAACCACTACATCCCTCAATGTTGAAAGTGACTTAAGATTAAAAACATCTTCATTCAATCCTGACATTGACGTGTTAGTTCAATCGAAACAGTCCCAAAAATCTCATTAATATAGTATTCTTACTTAAAAACAGCAATTTTGCCTGAAAAATTAAAATGGTCTTTGTGTACTTTTGTAGGCCTAATTGTAGTTTTTATCTTCACCTAGGAACACTTGTGAGTATGAAACCACTTGTTGCATATAGGCCTATTGCAAATATGTATCTATTGTTAAATAAACAACTGTTTTTCTACAAAGTTGTCACGTAGCGAATGGCTGCGTGCATAATAGACGATAAGAAACCATTTCTAAACAAAGGAAGGGTTGGGGAGACTTCGATTAATCGATATTGAACCCTGTTATGACTATCGATACTGCCCTGAATTTATTTTGAATTACAGAAAAAAGAGAAGTGCGCATGCGCCGACGGTGAGTCGACGGGAGAAGAGCTGATCCGAAAAAGACAGTAAGGAGTACGTGCCTGACCACGAGAGAGAGAAGTTGAAAAGGCAGAAGGGAGAAGACGAGATTGGGATGTGTGACAGCGGTAGAGGCGGTCTGGCATAATGGTGTGTCAGACTTTCATCTAAAGGAAATTCTGGTTGTGAACTTCCTTGACACGACTATATGGAGATAGTCATTAATCAGAAGAATACACCAAGTCGGCCAGTACGAGACACCGCTACAGCGAACATCAGCTGTGAGAGTGAGTCGTGACTGCTCGCTCTGAATAAGAGCAGATATGGACATCAGGAAGTAATGGGAGACAACTCAGGATCGGAGGATAAGTTGGACATCACTGGTTGAGTATAATAGTCTAGACTTTTTCTTATTGTTTGAGGAGTGAGAAAACTGAGATATTCCTTTTTTAAGGATGGTTTCTAAGTCATGTATGGCAATCAGACGCCGTAGGGTATGATAGAAGAATAGAATAGAAATATAGAAGTGAGAATTCTAGAAGTAAAGTGATGAAATCCAGTAATCCAACTACTTTCTATTTCTGGTCTAAGTTAATTATAAAAGAGCAGTCAAGAGCCCAACCGCTGAAGGATACAGATAGATCTCTTCACTTTAGGGTTTCATGGGTGATTGTTCCACGAATGAATACATAGCTAGGGGCAATTGGTGATGCTCATAGAAACTTTGTTATTTTTGAGACAGGACGCGAGGGGAGTAAGGAAGAAAAGTAATTAAGGGGCATGCTTAGTACTTCTTACGAGGGCCCCTCCCACTTGGGTTTCTTTCAGGTGACGGGTGACTATCTATAAATAGATTTCATGCTGGCCTGTAATGTTAAGTTATGTTTTTTTTATAGAGATTTATCTACAAGCGAAAGTGTATGGAACATGGTAGAGGGGGATAAGAAGTGGAAAGATTGAAGGGCAAAAGAAGGCCTACGAGTGGTAGTGCATTAGGTGTGTACCATTGGAAAATTTACATGTTAGGGTAGAAGTAGAAGTCACTAAAGGGGTTATAGAGAAGCTTACTAATCTGGGCGTGAATTAGTTTCAGTTAGAATTCTAGGGAATTTAGAGACAAAAGAAGATTGGGTGCCCATGCTAAAGAGTAGTAACGTAAGAAGTAGGAAAACTAGAATAACCACCGAGTGAATTAAATCAATGGTATAAGCTGAAGGGAACTCTACTTAAAGAAAGAAAGGGGTTAAAAGATAATAGCTGATGACTGGTCAGGTTAGAAAGAGGAGAGTGAGTTGAAAGATAACAACACATGATTGGTTAGGTTAGAAAGAGGAGAATAGGTAATTGCGAGTAGTGTACTGATGATAAGTAGTTTATTAGCAAGTACTAGAGATTGTAAGGGTGAGGTGAGGGAACGCCGGAAGTATCCCGAATCAAACAAATAAAATCTGGTAGTAGACAAGGCCTATACCAGTAACATATAAAGAAAAGAAATTTATGAGAGATTGTGAAAGCCATCGATGTTGGAGGCGAACAACGGCCCCACGTGCCTCTAGGAGAGAGTGTCAGGGACCTCTGACATCGATTTACAAAATTTTATTTTTGTTTGCGGCCCATTAATATTTTCCCGGTTGCAGGAGAGGAGTCAGATTGTTTGTAACTCAAGATCTAGACGTCGCTCCTGTATCGGTGGTCTATCGCCACAGTCACTCTGTGGGTATAGGCCTAAACTTCTATTTCTTTCTTCGTGAGACTGTCTTTTCTATCTATCTTTAAATACAATTCTTCATGGACTAAGCTGACTAATAGACTAATATAGGAGACATAGGTGGGATTATTGAGTGTAATCTGTAGAGTAAGGACTGGATTATGAATTGAAAACCTTTATTTATTCAAGAAAAAAAAACCCAGTATAACATATATATTGAACTATCCTGAAGTTGCAAATGTAAATGACTACACAAGTCAGTAGTAAATTAGAAGAATAATACAAGACGTTCTAGTAGATACCTGAAAAACAAAGAAAGAAAATTAAAGTAATTAATTAAGGATTTGTTATTGTTGAACAGAGAACGTACTTATATAGTTAAAATTGGGTATACTAACCTTGAATGATCAAATATTATCCTACCAATAAAAGTGTTGAATGGTTAATGTAGTGTAAATGTAATTTATTGTATATAAGATTGTTATTGTTGAAAAAAGAAAAAAAATAATATATTAAATAAAATACGGTCGTTGTTACTTAAAGCAAAGTAACGTGAAGTCCCCTTCAAAAGTTTGGAGCCCATATCGTGGGGCTGAGTAGTGTTAAAACAAAACAGTATTGCTAATTGTTGCAACTTAATTTAGTTAAAATTGTTAAAAAAAAAAAAAAAAAAAGAAACCTTTATTCAGTTGAAGTTCCATATTATGATAGCCCATAGCGTGAGGCAGTGATAGTTTGATATCCTAACGTGAGGCGAGATAGGGTTAAAAGAATTTTGGGAGTTAGGTTAGTATAACTGAAATTTATTCTCAAAAACAAATAATAATAATAATAATAATAACATATTTTTGGGAAAAGAATAATGACTATTGACAAGTAAGGACTTCTATAGATGACTAAGACAGACGACTGAACTATTGTGTGTTCTAATCTTTTTTTCCAGTGGTATTGTTAATATATAAATATGGCTACTTATGTTGATCCGTATGCACAAATAAGAGCAGCTGAGCTAACCCAAGCTATTAGGAAGTTGAGGAAGGCGGATTTAGAGGCAGAATGTGATAGAGTAAAGTTACCGACCACAGGTACAAGGGATGAGTTAAGACAACGCTTGTTAGATTATGCCCGTAAGAACCCTCAGTCATTTCAAGTGTTAATTACGGCTTTTGCGCTGAGTCAGGAAGTTTTGGAAGAAGATTTAGTTGAACATAATATAACGGTTCCACAAGATTCATATGGAGATGTAGTGTATACATGGGTTAAGTTAATGCGTAGGAAGGCCATGGCGGTAGCTGATTCAGAAGAAGTTGTACCAGTAATACCATCGTTTACAATTCAGTTAGAGCAGCATAAACCAAATACTTTGGATCTGGTTCGTAAATGGAACATTAAATTCAAACCTGGGGATAGTATTTACTTATTTTTGGAGAGATTGGAAGATTTAAAACAAAGTTCTAAGTTACAGGGTGTAGAGTTATTGTCAGTATTACCCGAAATTTTACAAGATTCAGCTTTACTTTGGTACAGGAACAGATTAACAGATTGGCCTACATGGGAAGCTTTTTTGAAAGAATTTAGAGAATATTATTTGCCTATTGATGAGGAAGACTCGCTTTTGGATGAGATTAGACAGAGAACGCAAGGTCCCAAAGAATCGATTTTTGATTATGTTAATGCTATTCAAACGTTAATGAGGAGGCTGAGTACTCCAATGAGTCCTCAACAAATGATGAAGACTGTTATCAAAAATTTGCGTCCTGATGTAAAATTGTACCTTAGACCTGCAGAGATTCAAACTATAACAGATTTAATACGTGTAGGTAGACAGTATGAACAAATATTGTTAGATTCTGAGAGATATATTCCTCCTCCAACGCAGGTTAGAGCTACAATTAAAGAAACGGCTTATAAACCTCAGAGACAAGTTGTTATACCTTCAGTTCATACAGCGCTAGGAATTCAGGGAAAACAGGAACTTCCATCGTCCGAGTTACAAAAGAAACCCAATGTTAGTTTTTCTGCAAAGACGTGGGATAAGGAACGGAATTCAAGTCCTGTAAATGATTCTAGAATGGTTAAAGTAATAGAAAATAAAGAGAGACAGGATGAGTCGAGGGATAATGGTAAAAACACCACTTTGCGTTTTTCAAATAATCAGCGATGTTGGAATTGTGATAAAACAGGACATAGGCAGTTCGAGTGTAAAGCACCTCGTAGAGTTACTCCACGCGCTACGATTAAATGTTATAATTGTAATAAGCTTGGACATAGGTCTATTGATTGTAGGATGCCCCAAGAAAGAAAAGTTAGGCCTACAAATCCCTTATGACAATTAACTAAAAATCAGGCTTGTGTGATGTTAAATATAAATCCTACAGATTTAGTTAATGGAGATAGATGTTTTGTTGAAATTTTGCTGGAGGATATTACATTTATTGCTTTAATAGATTCCGGTTCAGATAAAACTTATGTGGGAGAGAAGGGTGATTTTTTGTGTAAAATGTTAGATTTAGCAGTAGAAGAATCTGAAGTTAGGGTGGTGCAACTAGCAGATAAAACTTATAGTTCTATAACAGGAGAGAGAACTTTTGAGATGAAATTGCAGGACAGGATTTTTCCGATAAAATGTAAAATTATGCCAAATTTAGCAGTAGATATGATTCTGGGCATGGACGTTTTGAAACAAATTGGGTTAGTAGTAGATTTGCAAGATGGGACTTGGTATTTCAAAGATGAACCAGCAAAAATTTTTCAATTTGTTAAGGCTATAGATTTAAAAGAAGAAGATCAACTACATAATATTCTTACCTTACCTACACCTCAGGAAAGGGACAGATTGAATATGTTTTTGGAAAATCAGTTACAGAAATTTGATCAGTGTACTGGACTTACCGATCTGATTTCTCATGTTATTGATACAGGCGATGCAAAACCTATAAAACAAAGATATTATCCAGTATCACCCATTTTGGAAAAAGTTATACACGCGGAAATAGATAAAATGTTATTGGAAAAAGTTATAGAGCCTTCAAATTCACCTTGGTCGTCTCCGGTAGTTATGGTAAAGAAACCAGATAGAACATGGAGGTTCTGCGTAGATTTCAGAAAAGTAAACAATTGTACTAAAAGAGATAGTTATCCTTTGCCATACATTGAACATGTTTTGAGTAAATTACGACATGCTAGGTATATCAGTACAATAGATTTGAAAAATGGGTATTGGCAAGTTCCATTAGATGAAGCAAGTAAAGAAAAAACAGCATTTACCGTACCTGGTAGAGGATTGTATCAGTTTCGAGTTATGCCTTTTGGAATCCATAACGCACCAGCCTCGTTTCAAAGATTAGTTGATACTATATTAAGAGAAGAGATAGGAGAGAAATGCTTTTGTTATTTGGATGATATAGTACTTATTAGCGAGACATTTGAAGAACATTTGTCCTTGTTAGAAAAAGTCTTAGAGAAATTAAGAAAAGCTAACCTGAAAATTAATAGGGAAAAATCAAAATTTTGTAGAAGTGAATTAAAATATTTGGGTCATATCATTACTCCATTAGGAATTGCTGTAGATTCAGATAAAATCTCGTGTATCCTTGAGTATCCAGCCCCTACAAAAGTCAAGGAAGTACGAGCATTTTTAGGATTGGCTTCTTGGTACCGACGATTCATTCCATTTTTTTCTGAAGTTGTAAAGCCCCTCACTGCACTTCTGAAAAAGAATCAGAAATGGCGTTGGACTAAGGAATGTCAGGAATCTTTTGATGAATTAAAATCGAAATTATCTAGTAGTCCTATATTAACTTGTCCAGATTATACTAAACCCCTAGTGTTACAGACCGACGCTAGTTTTTCAGGACTAGGAGCAGCATTAATTCAGACAGGAGAGGAAGGAGAGGAAAAAGTGATAGCTTATGCTAGTAGAACTTTAACGGTAGGTGAACAAAAGTGGGCAATAGTTGAGAAGGAATTGTTAGCTATATTGTGGGCAGTTCAAAAGTTTCGTCCTTATTTGGAAGGTTATCATTTTAAAGTATATACTGATCATTTTGCTCTGAAATGGTTAAATACATTACAGAATCCGACCGGACGATTAGCTAGGTGGAGTTTATTGCTCCAGGAGTATGATTTTGAAGTAATACATAGGCCTGGTAGATTACAAAAAGTTCCGGATGCTTTATCTAGAATACACGAAGGGAAAGTTCAAGAGAAAACGGTAGAGGAAGAATTTTGCCTCTTGTTGACTGATAACTCTGAAGTAGTGGAATGGGAAAATATGCAAGATGCTTGGTATATTAAGCGGAAGGAGCAAGTACAAAGTAAACCTAAATTTTGGCCAGATTGGAAGGTCGTAGATGAGAAGTTGTACCATTTAAGATTAGATCAGTTAGAACAAACTTTAGAGGGAACAGTAAATAGGTGGAAATTAGTTATTCCGCAAGATTTTAGGATTAAAGTATTGCAGGAATGTCATGATGCACCGACTGCAGGGCATATGGGGATAGCTAAAACTTTCTTTAGAATAGCAAACAAGTATTATTGGCCGGGAATGTTTAGAGATGTTGCTAAGTATGTTACTGCTTGTGAAATATGTCAGAGACAGAAGGTGTTACAAACGGCTCAAGCAGGACCAATGCATTTTTACCAGAAAGAGAAACCTTGGATGACTGTAGCTACAGATTTGTTGGGACCTTACCCACGTTCCAAAAAAGGGAACCGATATGTGATTGTATTTCAGGACACCTTTACCAAGTATGTAGAATGTAAAGCGTTAAGGAAAGCAACCAGTAGAGCAGTTACGGAAGCATTTTATGAATTGATTATCCTTAAATGGGGAATTCCGGGATATTTGCTGATGGATAATGGACCGCAATATACTAGTAAATTAATGCGAGAGATAGCTAAAGCTTTTAATATAACTCCTTGTTATTTACCTGTATATTCGCCACAAGGAAATCCAGTAGAAAGAGTCAATAGAGTATTGAAAACAATGATTTCTAGTTACATTCAAAAGGATCAAACAGTTTGGGACGTGTATTTGAGAGAATTTAATTTTGCTATAAATACGGCTAAGCATAGTTCCACTGGATGCACTCCTTATATGCTAAATTATGGGAAGGAGCCTGAAATTATCAGTAGGATTGAAAGGGTGGAAAACCAACCGATTCATAAAGAAATCCCAAAACTTTGGGTGGAAAAACTCAATAAATTGAAAACGGTACGTTTGATGGTTAGACATAACTTAGAAACCGCCTATAAGAATTCGAGTCATTATTATAATCTTCGGAGGAGAGAGGTGAAATTTCGTCCAGGAGATCTAGTGTTAAGAAGAAACTTTAAATTAAGTGATGCCTCACAAGCTTATACAGCAGGTTTAAGTGCAAAGTTTGTCGGGCCCTATATTATAAAGAAAAAGTTCAGTGAAAATAGCTACGAACTGACAAACCGTTTTGGTAAAAAGTTGGGGAAGTGGCACGTCAAAGACTTGAAACCCTTTGTTCCTGGATAAACATTCTTTAAGGCTGGTAAACTAAAAAAAAAAAAAAAAAAAAAAAAAAAAAAAAAAAAAAAATGTGAACAGTGTTAACATTATTTTTTTTATGGTGAGTGGGGGAAGAATGTCACGTAGCGAATGGCTGCGTGCATAATAGACGATAAGAAACCATTTCTAAACAAAGGAAGGGTTGGGGAGACTTCGATTAATCGATATTGAACCCTGTTATGACTATCGATACTGCCCTGAATTTATTTTGAATTACAGAAAAAAGAGAAGTGCGCATGCGCCGACGGTGAGTCGACGGGAGAAGAGCTGATCCGAAAAAGACAGTAAGGAGTACGTGCCTGACCACGAGAGAGAGAAGTTGAAAAGGCAGAAGGGAGAAGACGAGATTGGGATGTGTGACAGCGGTAGAGGCGGTCTGGCATAATGGTGTGTCAGACTTTCATCTAAAGGAAATTCTGGTTGTGAACTTCCTTGACACGACTATATGGAGATAGTCATTAATCAGAAGAATACACCAAGTCGGCCAGTACGAGACACCGCTACAGCGAACATCAGCTGTGAGAGTGAGTCGTGACTGCTCGCTCTGAATAAGAGCAGATATGGACATCAGGAAGTAATGGGAGACAACTCAGGATCGGAGGATAAGTTGGACATCACTGGTTGAGTATAATAGTCTAGACTTTTTCTTATTGTTTGAGGAGTGAGAAAACTGAGATATTCCTTTTTTAAGGATGGTTTCTAAGTCATGTATGGCAATCAGACGCCGTAGGGTATGATAGAAGAATAGAATAGAAATATAGAAGTGAGAATTCTAGAAGTAAAGTGATGAAATCCAGTAATCCAACTACTTTCTATTTCTGGTCTAAGTTAATTATAAAAGAGCAGTCAAGAGCCCAACCGCTGAAGGATACAGATAGATCTCTTCACTTTAGGGTTTCATGGGTGATTGTTCCACGAATGAATACATAGCTAGGGGCAATTGGTGATGCTCATAGAAACTTTGTTATTTTTGAGACAGGACGCGAGGGGAGTAAGGAAGAAAAGTAATTAAGGGGCATGCTTAGTACTTCTTACGAGGGCCCCTCCCACTTGGGTTTCTTTCAGGTGACGGGTGACTATCTATAAATAGATTTCATGCTGGCCTGTAATGTTAAGTTATGTTTTTTTTATAGAGATTTATCTACAAGCGAAAGTGTATGGAACATGGTAGAGGGGGATAAGAAGTGGAAAGATTGAAGGGCAAAAGAAGGCCTACGAGTGGTAGTGCATTAGGTGTGTACCATTGGAAAATTTACATGTTAGGGTAGAAGTAGAAGTCACTAAAGGGGTTATAGAGAAGCTTACTAATCTGGGCGTGAATTAGTTTCAGTTAGAATTCTAGGGAATTTAGAGACAAAAGAAGATTGGGTGCCCATGCTAAAGAGTAGTAACGTAAGAAGTAGGAAAACTAGAATAACCACCGAGTGAATTAAATCAATGGTATAAGCTGAAGGGAACTCTACTTAAAGAAAGAAAGGGGTTAAAAGATAATAGCTGATGACTGGTCAGGTTAGAAAGAGGAGAGTGAGTTGAAAGATAACAACACATGATTGGTTAGGTTAGAAAGAGGAGAATAGGTAATTGCGAGTAGTGTACTGATGATAAGTAGTTTATTAGCAAGTACTAGAGATTGTAAGGGTGAGGTGAGGGAACGCCGGAAGTATCCCGAATCAAACAAATAAAATCTGGTAGTAGACAAGGCCTATACCAGTAACATATAAAGAAAAGAAATTTATGAGAGATTGTGAAAGCCATCGATGTTGGAGGCGAACAACGGCCCCACGTGCCTCTAGGAGAGAGTGTCAGGGACCTCTGACATCGATTTACAAAATTTTATTTTTGTTTGCGGCCCATTAATATTTTCCCGGTTGCAGGAGAGGAGTCAGATTGTTTGTAACTCAAGATCTAGACGTCGCTCCTGTATCGGTGGTCTATCGCCACAGTCACTCTGTGGGTATAGGCCTAAACTTCTATTTCTTTCTTCGTGAGACTGTCTTTTCTATCTATCTTTAAATACAATTCTTCATGGACTAAGCTGACTAATAGACTAATATAGGAGACATAGGTGGGATTATTGAGTGTAATCTGTAGAGTAAGGACTGGATTATGAATTGAAAACCTTTATTTATTCAAGAAAAAAAAACCCAGTATAACATATATATTGAACTATCCTGAAGTTGCAAATGTAAATGACTACACAAGTCAGTAGTAAATTAGAAGAATAATACAAGACGTTCTAGTAGATACCTGAAAAACAAAGAAAGAAAATTAAAGTAATTAATTAAGGATTTGTTATTGTTGAACAGAGAACGTACTTATATAGTTAAAATTGGGTATACTAACCTTGAATGATCAAATATTATCCTACCAATAAAAGTGTTGAATGGTTAATGTAGTGTAAATGTAATTTATTGTATATAAGATTGTTATTGTTGAAAAAAGAAAAAAAATAATATATTAAATAAATTATGGTTATTGTTATGCAAAGTAAATTAACGTGAAGTTCAGATTTTTGACCCTTATCCTTGTAATGGTTTGAGAGTCGCTGGTTTTTGTGCTAAGTTACATACTTTGGTAGTGAGTATTGAAAAAGGAGAAAAAGAAGAAGCAGAATAAAAAAAAAGAAAGGTAAATCCGAACCCAACTCCCGTCTCCACTGTTAATTTAAAAGCTAGTCGAGGGGCATGTAGGTACATAGCCTGTGTATCTATAATTTAATTTGTGTCTGGGCTGATACATAACAAAAAGAAAAGAGGAAGCGTATTGATGATGGCGCCCGTTAATATAAATTTTCATCAATATTATCAAGACTGGGTAAATTGTTAAAAGAGAGAGAAAGTAGACTGAGAGTAGGAAGTTTGCAATCACCCGGTGTCAAAGGTAGTTGTACTGAACGTTGGAATGTGGACTATGCAGGCAGTGTTGTGATGACACGACAGGTGTATGAGTGACCTTGTTTTGTAGGAGTTCAGTAAACTTATATACTACGATTGAGAATAATCACATATTAGTCGTCACAGATTTTGGCGAAGAATTTTGGCGAAGATTTAATCCAAGAAGTTAAGGAACTTTATAGCATAAAGTAAGAAAAGCCCGTCACAAAGTGCTTATACATTTTGTCAAATCAGAACACAAATTGTTTAATAATAATCAATCTGTATCTTCAAAAAAGCATATTTAAGTTTATATATATATTTGCAATATTTGATGGTAAATTATATATACATAAGGAAGGGATATGATTCGAATAAGGATTTTTACTCCACCTTGCACCGATGGACCGTGGAGGTATTCTGATAAGGAAAGATGGGTCGCCAGCTGAAAAAGTTTGGGAACCACTGCTCTGGTTTCACAAATACACATCTACAACGAGAGGTATGGAATATATCTTGAGTGAGTCTTGACCTCGAGTTGTATTATTTTATTGTAACCATTTAGCGGATACTTACAGAATTAAGAGCCAAGTAATGAATAATTCCAACGCAAAATTTAATAAACACATTGAATTCCATCGCTATGTGTTGTTTTGTAAGCGAGACCATCTATGTGTATAATATATTGATAGCTGATCCGAGACAATAAACTAGTAATTTTACGATGGTTGTGCTTGGAGCGCCTATTAACAACACTTGTCTTTATGCAAACCACCTGTTTTATTTTTAGAGTGAACTCTTTGATACACAGCAACTAATAGAGAAATCATTTCAAAGATATTTTAGTAAATGGCACTAATTCACATACGAAAACCATATACCGTATTTTACGAACTATAAGACGCACTTTTTTATCTTGAAGACAGAGCCTTAAAATTTGGGTGCGTCTAATGGTCCGAAGTACACTAAAAAGATTAAAATTATGGTAAATATTGCTGGAATACCATAGTTATACACAAAGTGTTGTAACGATAAGACAGTTACAGATTTTAGGACAGACTGTATCTCACTGCACTTGTCACAATCGTAAAATGAGAGTACCTGGAAGCCAGGTATACAATGCGAAAAGAAAGGAATATTGAGTTCTTTTACACAAAAGAAGTGTCTTCGCTGGGTGGTTTAAATGAATACAATGACCTCTAAACAGCCTTGTCCCGTTATCGTATGCTGAATTGAGGGTTAGAGGGTGTGAAAGTAGGCTATTTTCAGTCTTTCATGAGAAATCAGTTCAGTTGTTAAAATTTATGTGATGCCACCTGTACAGAAGAGATTTTCGTACAATGCAGGTTTTGAGTTACAAGTTCAGTTGTACAAGGTTATAATTTGCTTATGTAATGAAGTATATTATTTCCTTTAAAATATTTCGTTTAGAATCACATTAAATTAATTTTCATTTAAATTTCCTTCCTAAAATTAAGGTGCGTCTTATGGTCCGTAATATCCCCCTATCAGCAGCATGCAAAATTTCTAAGAACTGTTTCCTAGACAGTTTTCTTGACAGTTTTCTTGATTGAAATTTGTTTCTTTTACGTTCAACACCTCGAAACTCTTTAGAAGCTATGCCACTTAGCAAATTTCTTTCACCCACACTAGGCCTAGTTGCATTCTATCCTTAGACTGGAGACCTGGAGCTAGCAGAGTTCTACTGTACTTAAATCAGATCGCACGTGCCATGATGTTTGAACATACCTTCACTGCCTTCATTCTAGATGCTTTTCTTGATCTAGGTTTTTGGGAGGAATGGCTGTAGTATACTGCACTTCAATATCACACGGTCCTATAATACGAGGCGCGTCCTTAAAGTAAATTTTCCTGGGGCCGTTTACAGAAACAAAACACAATTTCATGTACATTTTTATATATTCCAATAGATACAGCAATTCTCCTGCAGAAGTTCGGCTGGGAGGTGTTTAAACATCACGGACCTCACTTGCAGTGATTTCCATAGTTTCCTAAACCTCAAGAAATGACAGGGATTGACAGAGAGGAGGAGATGTTTGTCACACATGGTTCAAATCCCTGGCGGCAGACTTGTACGACACAGGTATTCAAAAGTTGATTCCACGGCATGACTAATGTTTCAATTCCGGTGGCAAATATGGTGAATAATACTGAATACTTGCTGTATCTGTCCACTGTGGCATTTATTTCTCTCTTGTATATGCGCATTTCGATAACACCTTGATCATAATCAGTCCCTATTTATGACTGTAAATTTCGACGTCTTGGATTGCCTGAGTAGTCCTACAACTGTGATACTAAAAAATGCCACAAACTTCAATTAATGCAACGCGATACTACCATAAACCATCACCAATTTGGTTAATATTAATCTAAAATCAATCTACATTTACTGGACTTAAGTGCGTCTACGAGTTATTTTATATTAATGGCAACAATTTGCTGAGAAGTGGTCGGCAAATTTACATATGCATAATAGAGATGCAACAGACAGACAATGGTATGATAACGCACAGCCTTTAACCTAACCAACCAATTGTTATACATTATTTATAAATTTAATACGATTTTAATTATTTTAACAATTTCTAAGTGGTTATGTCAACATTTGCTAGTTTTAATGTGTAATTGAGTACAGTGTGATCGGCAGTAGCTTTTACTACTATATATTCTGTGATAATATTTGGACATATCCATTTATACGATATATCAGCGCCATTAAGATATGGAACATTGATGAAGATTGTTAATATTATATATGTGAGTTTTGTAGAGGGACATATATGTGAGATTAGGTTATATTATTATACTATTGCACATCTGAAAAGCATAGTAAATGTTGCATGGATTGAACTTTTGGATAAATCTAATTATTTGTGGTTAGGTGGACAGTTTCTTGTTACTAGATATATGCAGCAAAATGTACTTGTAGCAGGTTACATGCAACAAGTTACACATTTCCCACTCCATGCGGGAAAGGTATAACAACACAACACAAAAATCAGTTATATAACACAAAATTATATGTAACAAGTTGTATCTTTCTGTAACAATTTTGGAAAACGTGTTATATAACTCAAGTTATATAAACAAATGTCACAGTGTAAACGCAGCTTTATACTGCACATAACTGTTAGAAATACTGTATTGAGTGAAATATACAACAACAAATTTATAATGTGCAAAGTTACATTTTAAAATTTTAAACAAAATTCACATGCTGTTAGATTAGTTAAGAAAGGCCTGCTAATTGACATTAAAATAAATATACAGTTAAAAAGTATAAAATATAAAGTATAAGTATAAGTATAAGTTAAAGTATAACATTAAAAGTATAAGTAACGAAGGTGAAACTAATTAAAATAAATGAATGTAATAAAGCATCAAAATAATATAGAAAGTATAAATATACTGTAATATATTTTTTTTAAATTTTGCTAGGTTTTTCTTTTTTTAAAATTCATCATGTGACATTGGTTAACTTAGCGCTACGTAACTTAACATCCATAAACACGAGCACACGAACTCAACAAACATGCCGGCCTACACATACAAAGGTGACTCAATTGGTAACACGTGAATTTGCTTTAAGAAACAAATTAATTAAGTTTGGAATAAAGATACG
The DNA here is from genome assembly GCA_964059195.1 of Ectobius pallidus. Lineage (NCBI taxonomy): Eukaryota > Metazoa > Arthropoda > Insecta > Blattodea > Ectobiidae > Ectobius > Ectobius pallidus. Next base: position 21,782,000 of record CAXKWD010000012.1, read on the forward strand.
AAGTAAACATCAAATATATTTTGTAAGCTAGGAGTTGTGCTCATTCACCCGTAGAGATGTAGGCTTAATTTAGTCAGACGGATGAAATTCAGCATCCATTGTTATGGTTTTATAGTCGTTAATGAATACAATAAAATTGTTCCGAGAAGTTTCCCTCTATTTTAAATTTACTCCCCATTTAAGTGCCTGTGCTTATTTCTACAGTACTGTGAGGTTAATTTATTCATGATAATTTTTAGTTGGACGTAGAAGTTAGAACATAACTTCCATTCAACATACATACATACAAGGCAAGAACAACAAGTGTAGTTGAAATCTCGTTTAACTATTTTCGTTCTCTATTTCTATGTACGTATCATTTCTGAAGTTTCCTATCGTTTGTATATTATGAGATAAAACCAATGTAGACTCTTCCTACATGTTAAAATCCTCTTCCCTGCTTTTAAGCAAAAGTCAGGGTTATTCTGTACTCGTTGGAGTTAAATTCTGTTTGATAAGGGTTACTAATTTATACGCATAAAATGATTTTACATAATATATTCTTGTTAATCCGACCGCCTGCGTGGTCTCGTGGTTAGCGTCCGCAGGCCCGGGTTCGATCCCCGGTACCTCCTTGGATTTTTCTGAGGTAAGGAGGTTTGGAACAGGGTGCACTCAGCCTCGTAATTCAAACTGAGGAGCTACTTGATAGAGAAGTAGCGGCTTTGGTCAGGGAAACCACCATTAACGGCCGTGGATGTCGGCATGCTGATCACGTGCCCCTAATCCTGCCATCTACCTACCTACGGTAGTGGTCGGGTAGCAGACCTTCAGGTATGTAGCGCCACGGAGTTTAGTTTATTGTTGTTAATCCTATTTTATCAAACCTTTACAACCGTATGGGACCTGTAAGACAATAAAAACAAAATGCTTAGGCTGAAATGTTACGTTAACCCGGCTTCACTCGCGCATAAGACTCAACATGACTCTCGAGTTAGATCTTTCCTAACACACCTCTTTTATGTATAATAGTTTATTTCAATTCCTTCATGTAGAGCAAACTTCTTTCTACTTATCGTTTCAATATTTCTAAAAGCGAATGTTGTTACAAATAAACAGTTTTTGAATTTCTTGTAAATTCATAGCATTACACTTACTGCTGTTGCTGTACTATTCATTATGTTTTCACTACCATATAATTGCTCTGATTATTTAGTTCATACGTCTTTGTTTAGATATGAACCAATAACATCTAAGAATGAGTCTGATATCAACCGGTTCGCTCAATATTTATAGAATTTTCTTTATCACCTTTAACTAAATTAATTAAGACACGTCCTCTTTTCTTCATATCTTCAGACTGTTTAGTCAATGACTCATGCATAAGTTCTCTTGATTTATAAATACATAATATAACTGGCACGCTAGGACCTAAACCAAACACGCGCAGATAGCTTATCGTCCGCAGGTAGCAATGCAGTAGGGTTAGAAAAGAATGCATATACTGTACTATTCATTCTAAACTATGCGGTTCATAATAGCCCGTAAGACATCGTAAATACTTCAGACGTAAATTACGGATGTCCATTTTCTCAATTAATATCTTCCGGTTATTCACTTTTTTCCTCTACCTGAAATGTAAATCTTTCAACACTTGCCTTAAAGCTCATTTACCTCCAGAAAAATTAATTTTGTTCTTTAGGACAGGTAATAATGTTTTTAAAGTTGATCTTTCATCGTTTGTTTTGTGAAATTCATTTACCGTGCTTTTAATTGCACACTTATCAAAATCATCTCAGTCTGTTTTCATATATTTTCTTGGTCGTTTTTGTGCGGAGTACTAAATGTCGTTCCATCTTGAACACATTTCTCACCTTCTTTTACAATTCTCCTAACGCTGCTGAATGAAATTCCTGTAGCATCCGAAACACGCTGCTGAATTGCATATTTAGGGTCATCTTGGTGCACCTGTTTGAAATACCTATATACATTTGACACTATTTCCCACGGAGGAAAGAATACACGGAGACGCCGTGCTTGCGGTGTTGTATGGGAAACAGATGAAGCCAATGACCACGCCCCCTTAGATGACCAAAAAGGAGGCTTGCTATATACAATAACACACAAATACTCCGAAGTTTCACGGGTTATAACAACGTAACGGTAGGGAAAATGTGTAATATCCCAATTTCAAATATTAACTACATACTCTGACATCATAATAATCCCGGTAGTAAGCATTAACCTATCTCAGAAGAGCCAAAAATGTAACTTTCAAATGAGCAACTTTACATGTGCGAGTATAAATACTGAGTCAGAAAATGATTAAGTGACCGTGCGACTATGATAATTCAGAACGAGAAAAATATTCTGGACAGTTATATAGCTACACCATGTGGTTATTGACTCTATTAAACGCAATAAATGGCAACTAATATAAATATTGAAAATCTAAAGCAATAAATTACTTGGTATAACTAATAATTCAGATAAATGCACTTTAGGCCTATTTAATTAATTACAAGTAGCCTAAGGCCGTTATAAAGAAAATGCATCAATAATTAGCAACCTAGTGTAAAATACAAGTAAATTATGCTTACCAATTATACCCATATTCAGGGGTGGCCCCCCCCAAACGTCATGACTCACCCCCCTCAAACTTCATTGCTCACCCCCCAAACTTCATTGCTCACCCCAACCCAATTGGCTGTCGACAAGGGCTCCCATATAATATTTTCATGGGGGGGGCAATTTTTTTAATTAATTGATTTTTTGTCACTTTAACTTCTTGGGCCACTTAGTAACATTATATTAATAATATAATAAGTGCAACAATGACGTAGCCATAAAATAATTGCGGGGAGGGTAGGAAGTGCCGGGTGTCCATCCCCAGAAAATTTTTAAATATTGAACTAATGAAAATCACATTTTATGCTATTTTAGCACAGAAAAACTAGTTAGGAAATTTGTTTACCATACTCGAAGACATGCCAATGTAAAGTGGGGGGTCCACCCCAGGAAAATTTTTAAGTACTGAATTAATGAAAATCACATTTTACGCTATTTTAGCTCTCAAAAACTATTTAGGAAATTTGTTTACCATACTCTAAGACATGCCAATGTAAACAAGAAAATGTTACTTAAGTCGGATGTCCACCCCCGGGAAATTTTTAAATATTGAACTAATGAAAATCACATTTTACGCATTTTAGCACTGAAAAACTAGTTCTGAAATTTTATTACCATACTCTAAGACATGCTAATTTACATAAGAAATCATTGCCTAAGTGGGGGGGGGGTCCACCCCGGAAAATTTTTAAATATTGAATTAATGAAAATCACATTTTATGCTATTTTAGCACTAAAAAACTAGTTAGGAAATTTGTTTACCATACTCTAAGACATGCCAATGTAAAGAAGAAAATGTTACCTAAGTCGGGTGTCCACCCCCGGGAAATTTTTAAATGTTAAACTAATGAAAATCACATTTTACGCTATTTAAGCACTGAAAAACTAGTTAGCAAATTTGTTTACTATACTCTAAGACATGGCAACTTAAACAAGAAATTGTTACCTAAGTTATAATACTTATTACTATTTATAAGAAAAGCTGAATAACACATGGAACAGTGGACATAATTGGCCATTATGTTATGAAAAGAAAATAACAGCTATATCATATTTGACACACCAAAAAATCTCGTTTAATTAAATAAATATTTTATTTTTTAAATACAAATACAGAATTTTAGGTTGACTTTTGGGGGTCCAAACCCCCTGGACTCCCTTTCCTAATCCACTGTGGCCATGTTGTCGATTTGGTAAAACTTCTGCAAACTTTTTATGTCTTAACTGACTTTCAAATAATTGTCTTAAAAGAAAAACAAACACCTGGCTATAATAATTATTAATATAATTTTTTTTCCTTGGCCCCCCGCCCCAGGATATCGGCGCCCACGGCTGTCAAAATTCTTCATCTTTATCTTTATAAAAAATTAGAAGAGACCTTTTGAAGTTATAGAACTTGACTGTTTTTATTTTTAACATATAAAACTAATTTTGCCCCCCCCCCAGAAATTTCAATGACGCAGTCTGCGTCTTAACCCCCCCCCCGTGGGCACCCCTGCCATATTCATTTATCTCAAAAATTGACTATTTTCAGTACCTAAATTTTACAAAATTATTAATTTTTAAGGTAAGTTCATAGAATAGTGCACAACATGCACTCATTTTCACTTCTGAATTGTTCAAAACGAAGAAACAAAGACGAGTAACCACGCTATCCGTGCACACTATAACCATATAAACACAGTGACACGCCCCCTTAAGTACCAAACGCTCGGACAGTTGGCTTCACGCTTGCGGTCTCAGGGCATCTCCATGTATTCTTTCCTCCGTGCTATTTCCCTACTCTGACTGTGTATCACTTTACTACCACCAATCTTTTTGCTAGAATAACTACATTCGCCTTCCATTGCTCTTATTAACGTTTCACACTTCACTATTGAATGCTGTGGGGCTAACTGAGATGTTTTCACACGGTCTGTACAGTATGAACTGGCAGGAATATCACGTGCTATGATGGTCAGGCAGGTCTAGATTTCGTCACCATAGACGACTGCGCATCCGTTTGTTTGGCTCAGGTCTTCCCGATTGACTTATACTATGGTGCAAGATAGAGATTAGCAACGGTCCAGGAGTCCAGTCACGCCACATGCGTGTGTGCATAATTGCATTTCGTGGAAGTCGGAAGCGCGAATGGTTCGGTAACATAGTGTTTGTTCGGGAGTCTCACAGCGCTTGTACTCATCAATATTTATAATTCATGGTTTAAAGGAGGTAATAGTACAGTATTGGTTTTGTGTTGAATCGATATATGATTCGTTGTATGAAACAAGCGCATCCACTGTTTCTACATTTACAAATATATCACCGACCGGAAGAATTTCTGTCGTGAGCGCGACTCACGACCAATATTCGAGTGGTGCACTTATGCTCGTATTCGTTTTTCCTCTAGGAGTGACGAATATGATTATTTCATGAATTTGCCAATCTCTAGTGCAAGTACCATTAGGTTTGAGTGTTCCAGGAAGTCTCACCAAAAGGGTCTACTTATTATACGATTGGTTAAGCTCGACATGTATGTGTCGACCGGTTTTGAGCTGCTTTAAGAGTAGTCTTCATTCCTGCTTTCATGCTCTGACAGTATACAATCCTTGATGAGAATGCACAGTACACTGTTCAGTTCTTACTCTTACTAAGGACGACACCCTTTCCACTTCTCTTTATAAGTGTGAACAGTGCACTGTTTATTTTCCTTTATAAGTAAGGACAATTCACTGTACAGTTACGTCTAATAGAGTAGGCAATACACTGTTCAGTTCCTTTATAGGTAAGAATAAAGCACTGTTCATTTTCCTTTACAAGTATGGACAGTACACTGTAAGGTTCCCTAAGTATAGACAATTATTCAATAACATTTCCCTCTATAAAAATAGATAACACACTGTTCAATTCCCCTACAGGTAAGAGCAATACTCTGTCTATTTGTCTTTATAATATGGACAGTACATTGTTCATTTCCCTATGTAAGTATGGATAATACACTGTTCAGTTCTGTCTCTTACTATGGACGACGCACTGTTCACTTCCCTTTGTAAGTATGGACAATACACTGTTCGTTTCCCTTTATAAGTATGGAAAATACACTGTACGGTTCCCCCTATAAGAATCATTTATATATATCGGCAAATCATGAACATTTCTCTTTATAAGAATAGGCGACACACTGTTCAGTTCCCCTACAGGTTAGGACAATACTTTGTTCATTTACTCTTAGAAGTATAAACAACACACTGTTCAGTTCGATCTATAAGTATGGATAATACTCTGCTCAATTCCATCTACTGTATAAGCATCAACAATGCAGTGTTTAGCTCCCTCGATAAGTGTAGATTATACACTGTTCAGTTCCCTGTATAGGAACCTAATCGACAACACGCACAAGCTCCTTTCGACCATCATGTTTAGTAGTTTACCTTTCCAAACATCCCACTCCTTTATCGTGAAATTATGGGGTTGAGCAAAAAAGGAAATAAAGCATAGGGTGTTCTTTTAAGAATTTTTTTCTTTAATTGGGTTCAAAATGACCTTTCGGTGCACCCCGTAATTTTCAAGATATTTTTGTGAAACGCTATGAATTTTTCAGTTTATACCGCTTCCATCCACCAGCATCGCCTAAACCCGACGCTACTAACTTCGTACGGAATCTTGTAAGTAGATCGTGAAGGGTGAGGAGTGCCGAACAATTTTCAATCAACGAAGTTTTGTTCATTTGTATGTCTCATTTCTGACATTTCTAGTATAATTTTACTGTATTATATATTTACTCAATTTAATGCTATGTATAGTTGATTAATCCACCAATATACCATTAACTAAGCCTTTTAAAGGCTTTTTGAATACGGATTTCTTGCTGAAAACGAAATGCTGTTTATAAAAATTGCATTTTATTCATCAAAATGTATTGCTTTACAAATCAAACTATTCATATTTTCACACATTCATCATTCATCATTTTTAGCATAATCAGTTAATATCATGTACAATAATATGTTGTCGATTAGGTATTACAGGAATAGGCCTATCATTTAAAATCATACACAAACACATAAGCTTGAAATATTTTCCTATTATGAGATCTGCATTCCGTCGTTGGCGTCTTAATGATTAAAATAGGCCTATAAAATGTACACAATTTGTTAAAATGAGAGTTGTCTCAGAATAACAGATCAATATCTATAAAACGTATTTACAAAGGTGGTCTTCTGTTCAACAATAGTTAAATTATAAAATATACACTGTTTGCAAAATAATGTTGCTTCAAATTAAAATACCAATGTCTACAGACGAATTTAGAACAGCTTCACGAATGATGATCTATTTATAAATAGTTCAGTAGGCCTATGTTAAAAGTCCTGGCGATGTTCTGTCTTCTTTTATTTTACATATTTGTTTTCAGCAGAATTTTGAGCCAATTAATCGGTGAGATGCATTTCGGTACATATAATTATACCATTATCAGTCACGTACATATCATTGCCTTGCCTACACATTGTGTGTATGTACCTAGGTATAGACTGACATTCCTATGTATTTATGTATGTGTTTATTTATGTATGTCTATTTGTAAAACAGTACAATCTAGCTTTCAAACAGTAGTGAGAAACATACAAAATAGTCTAAATGTGAATTTGAAATCAGTGAACTCTAGTTTACAGAAGAAACTAGATGAAAATGTAAAATCTGTAGAGAGTAAAGTGGATTACAAGTTCAAATCATAGTTTCAAGATGGGTTAGTAAAAAATTGCACACGTTAGTAGAAAAATAACAGAGGCTATGGAAACTGTAGATCAAGTATAGCGATCGACCAGAGGGTTCAACCAGCTCCAAAACTTAAATGTAAGAAGGAATTGCCGTTCCATATTACACCCAACAGGGTTTAATGAGGAATTTCCCCTTCCAGATTGGAAGTTCTGAAAGTTATGTCATGCTAACTTATCAAGACTATCACCAGACTCCATCTAGAGTCCCACTGGACCATATTGTCTAGCTTTTGAAAAGACTGGTTGGCCCAAAACTTAAAGGACGCGGAGACTGGTCTGCCACGCCAAGTTTTGTCAGTCTCGAACGGGTAGTTAGTAGTTACCGGACAATAGTTAAGCCGAGAAACCGATATTATAGTAGAAGGTAGTAGATTATTAAATTATTTTGCATTCTTTTATTTTGTTACTAGTCACTTTTTGAAGTGAAACTTCTTTAGGCGCGCTAGGAGTAAATCGAGAGCTAACCGAAAGTTGCGTTACGAACAAAATCGTCACGAAAGTAACGGGCTGTGACGGACTGCTCAGAAAACAATCAACTCAATCAAATTGAAAAAAATTAAAAAATCCAAAAATCCAAAAACCAAAATAAAAAAATTCAGAATTCCAAAATAAAAATAAAAAAACAAGCATCCAAATTTAAAAAGTCCAAAAATCCAAAATTAAAATTTAATCATTCAAAATTAAAAATAAAAAATAAAAAAAATGAAACAAAATTACGGGAGCGCGCGGGGGAAAAGTATCAGGCATTGAGTGGGGGGCTATTACTGCTTCGAGCTGGTGGCGTGGTGAGCCTTCACCATTATATAAAATCCAAAATTTAAAAAATAAAAAGATCCAAAATTTTAAAAATAAAAAAAACATAACTAAAAAATCGAGAATCCAAAATTTAAAAATCCAAAAAATAAAAAATTCAAACATCCAAAATAAAAACAAAACAAAATTACAAAATCCAGAATTCCAAAATTTAAAAATTCAAAGATCCAAAATTTAAAAAAATTTAAAAATCCAAAATTTAAAAATTCCATAAACCCAAAATTAAAAAGTTACACAATCCAAAATTTAAAAATTCAACTATCCAAAACTGAAGTTTCACTTCTGACGCGTGGCGTTCCACGCTCTTTTTTTGTTATAAATAATATTCAATCAATTATAAAACTTTTCATTGTTGTATGAAGAAAACATCAATAAATTTCAAGTTCAAGGGAAGAAGATTTAAAATATAACATATATTACACACATTTGTTGGTACATCTTGCAAGTTGAATCGGTAATCTCAGAAACACCGTAGTCAACAATTTCAACTTTTGCGAAATTGCAGAAAACTATATGACGAGCACGTGTACAGAATCCTTACCATTGTAAAGTGTCGATCCACCGGGACATTTTGGTATTATCCCATTCAGTTGGAAATTTATTTTGTTGCTAGTTACGTACACAATTCAATAAAAATAAAAGGGTTGAGAGCTGAACTCTAAGCTGATCCAGTGTAGATCATTATACAGGACGACTGGGGGCTAGAGAGCAGGAAACAGAATCGAATGGAAGAGAAGCCTTGTGGGTGAAAAGTTGTCTGTGTTTTATCGCAGAAAGTAAAGTAAGCAATATTAAATCGATTGTAAATACTGTATTTTACAGCTGCATGTAGGGACTCCTGATAGATTTGAAATATGAGGGACATAGAAATAGATTAAAGTATGAAAATAAATAAATGAATGAATACCGATACATAAAATTCTCTTACATATTGACAATTTAAACGTCTTTGTCCACTTAACATTTTTTCTTACAAGTATTATCTTTTTCCTTTAACGGATCTATATCCCCTTTCTAGAGTCTTACATTCCAATGTCTTACATCTATATGGGTGATTCTTCAAATACGGAAAAAATTGCGTTCAAATTCAACTTAAAAAAAAAAATTAAAATAAAAGTTTGTTTCTACTACTTCCATACTACAACTATCAGTTTGAAATGTCACTAACTTTAAATTCTGATATTCCAAAATAGAATTTAATTCAATGAAATGTCATCCAGATGCCCTGTCCCAAACCTCGGTTTTGTATATTCTAATGCATTTTTCCACAAAACAAAATGTTATTTCCTTTTCAACTTTTTTCCTGTCAATGAGTATGAATGTGTGAAGAATAATAACCCCTAAAAAATAAATGGAATAAAATTGTCACCCCACCTAATGAACATAAAGAATGTCCCAAGGGTTTTTGGTCATCCACATGGCTGAAAAGAATGGAATTTTTTCTGCAGAAATGAGAAATTTGTAAAACTGGCAACAGTGTTAGAAAGCCAACAGGGCAGCTTGTGGTTGAATTGTAAGGTTGAATTTTGCTTGCTTACAAACAGTTTGGGATTAACAAAGGACTTTGTATCATTTTCAAGGAAAACGTTTTTATTCCCCGTCATTAACATGGCTTCTAGAAAGTAGGCAGAAAGTGAATATTAATTAATAATGATTATGCACTATGATAAACCTTCCAATTCAAAGTACCTGACTGAAGTTGAGCCTACAGAGGTTTAGAAATGGCTTGCTGAGACCACTTAAACTCATTTTTTGTCATCCACATGCCTGATTTTTGTGTCATCCACATGTCTAATGAAGGGGTATGTGGATGACTCTCAAGTCATGTAGATGATAAATGTAGGATACTATTGTGTTTGCGGTGTCTGTGACCTGTACTTAAGATCTTAAAACTGATTAAATGAATTTCTGCTTGATTCCCCCCTCCCCCAAAACCATAAAAACACAGTCTCGTTAAAATTACATTAATTCCGGAGTATGCACACAAATTTGCAAATTTGATGCAAAATCAACTGAAGTGTGCTGAGAAAAATATGAAATCACATAAAGAAAAGCAGATTGTTGCCAAAGTTAGTCATTAATGTGGCCTTCTGCCATCCACATGTACACGGATGTCATCCACATGGCTTTAAAAAAATAAAGAAATAAAAATAAATAAAAATATAAACATTTAAGCTCTGCTGGTGTCATATTATAATCAAGTAACCCCTGAAGTATTTTTGTAATTTTTTTGAGATGTTTTAAACAAAGTAAAAAATTTGGATTTTACACACTACAAATTTTCCCGTATTTGAAGAATCACCCATATATGTGTGTATATATATATTTTTTTTTTTTGGGAACGAATTTGTATTTTTTTTACATTAATCTCATGTAATATAATAAATTTTTTTATATTACAAATTTATTACAAATTACAAATTAGAAAATACAAATTAATACAAAATTATTACAAATAAAAATAATATAAACACAATTAGTACAGTTTGAAAAGAGAATTATTTGCCCCGCATGAGCATAGCTCGTGTTCGGGGTCAGTTCAGTCATACTAAAATTATATTTTGAACATTATATAAAATAAACATACATATTATAGTTTTAGGCAAAAAATAAGAATAAAAATAAATAAGATTGCTTATATGAAATAAATACATGAACAAAGATACGAAAAAATAAATTACAATAACATAACAGAGTTACATACAAAATACCCAAAATACCCAATGTTAAAAATTAAAAATTTACAGTTGAGAATGATTAACAGAAAAAAGTGAGTAAAAGTACAACTACAAGTTAGATTTAATCAAATCGAGTACTCTTTTTTTAAACAATTTATTGTTTAGTGGTATCATATTAGGGTTTCTTCTAGTAAAATTGTTTGTATAGCCTTGGTCCGAAATTTATACTATGCCTTAGACCTACTTCTGTAGCACACTTTATATATATATATTATTTTTTTTGGCCGAGTCCCGTAGGAAATTAATAGAATGTGATCTGCATGATGCAGGTACACAAATGTCTACAGACAACGGCAGAGAATAGTTAGGGTAGGTGGTTAAGTTAAATCTGAGCTTATTGAACAAGAAAAACATAGTAAACCCCACACTTAGACAGGACGGCCCCGGATTTGAACACGCGACCTCAAGAAGTGAACCTGCTACTTTATCGCCTCGGAACATCACTCGGTAATCTTCCAAGCACATAAGTTTAATCATTCACATGGAATATACTTTTTTCTTGATTTTTTCGTTTGTGAAAAATTCCTAACTTTTTTTTTTTAAATTAGGGCTATGTTTCTAAAATAAATTCTAAAAGTTTCTGCTTACGGTTATAAGAAAGTTTCTTGAAGTTCACTTCAAGTTCAAAAACTATTATCTATATAAATATGTAGACGAAATTACACTTTTAATGAGAAGCTGAATTTCTTTAGTTTCCTTAACTCGGAATTTAATGAAATCTAAACAAGATGATATTAATATTGATGTGTTTGTTATTTATATACTTTTATACTCAAACTGTCCTGTAGAAATATGCCAATGAATTAAAAAAGAGCTGCTGAAATCAAGAATTGGCTGAAAAGGGGGTTGAGTAGTTAAAATTATATGATTTTCGCTCTCTGATGGAAGAGAAAGAATAATGGGCGGACGGAATTGATCAGACACCGGGGTCATAAAATTGATTTCTTATGACGTCAACATTCTCAACTTTTCTTGCTTGGAAGGAAGAGAGTAGGGCAGATGAGTATACTTTTTTATGTCCGGTGAAGTGCAAAGATGTTTGTGAAACAAAAAGGGAAGCAAGTTTGATTTCTTTTTCTTCAGAAACTTGCCTCAGCATAACATTCTATTTCCTGGAGTGAAAAGTGAAGTCTGCTGTGTGACAGAAACAAGATATCGCTATTTCAATCCCCAGAGGCAGTCGATAAACAAAGTGGATAACTCCAAATATAAAACAGTCTTCCTTCATTTAGTATACAGTACAAAATGCTATGCAGGTTTCGAGCATGTCAACAATTTTTTGAAACACTTAGTTCTTTTGGGAAATAATTATGCGTGTTTTTGTATTGTTCAGCAGAAATGAACTCTCTTTGAAAGTACATCAACTATGGTATATTGAATATCGTCTGTGCATTAATGTGTTATGTATAATTAATGCACTGTTTTACTAGTTAAACATTCTGCTTAGCACCAAATTAGTATTTTATTACAAGAGACCGGATTTTAAAGGGAATTCCTTTTTTTTTATTTATTTAATCACGAAACGTGATAAAATTGAACAGGACATAACTGAGTACGTTTCAACTGCAAATGACCTGGTTTTAACGTCCCTTTTTTTCCCTTTTTTAGGCTCATCTCCCTTTCTTTTAGAAACTGTCCTTTTCCAGTACCTTTTTTCCTAATTTATTTTAAAAAATTCGTAAATTACCCTGTACTTGGTAAAATGAAAACATTAAAAATTGTTTTCACTCATTCACCATTGAAAAAATAATTCCTCCCAGCAGAATAGAGCGTTACAGGGAAATCACAGGCTTGCCATTGCCTAAGTTTCCCATTATAACAAGGTGGGAACATGGATTTCGTGTGCTATTTTCCTCTGTGAGAATTTCAACAAGATCAAAAAATTTCTTCAGTCATTAGATGTTACAGAATCAGCAGCAATAGAGCAAGCAAAGGCTTTGCATAAAACAAATATGTATCTCTCTGTTGAATTTTTACACTATCTTACTTTTATATCCCTTTTTTCCCCACCTTTTTTGGCAATAATTTTCCCTTTTTTCCCCACCTTATTTTGGCAATAATTTTCCCTTTTTCGTCCTTTTTTGGGTGAAAATTTTCCCTTTTTTCGTCCTTTTTTGGGTGAAAATTTTCCCTTTGAAATCCGGTCTCTATTTATTACCTTTTAAAATATAGGTTTCATACTGAACTTTAGAATATCATTCTTATCTTAGTATAGTCGAAGAATGACTGCGCTTTATCTGATTCAAAGTAGTTATTTTGCATTGTAATTGAGGGAATAATTATATAATTGTTCCAAACATTTTTTCTGGAATTGCCAGCACGATTAGTTTTACTCGGAAGTCACCTAGAAGAAAATCGTTACTTTGTCTAAAAATTGTATATTTCTTAGCCTATTTATTGGTAATGTTGATAGAATGTTACACAAAGCTTTCTCTATGACGTCAGATTCAGTTGTAATAATAAAATATTTATTTTTATCAGTAAATGCTGAATCTGGAAAGCGTAGACTATGTCCTGTTATGTTATTCGTCCTTACTGATGTCGGAGTTCCTGGTTACAAATTCGGGAAAATATTGTTTAACTTCAGTATATATTTACGTGTTGTAAACATTTAAGTAATATTTAAGTTCCAGCGTGCAGTTTTGTAACATACTAGCAGGTGCCCGCGGCTTCGCCCACGATAATTAATTGAAAAATTAAAAAATAAGAGTATAATAATTATTAAAGCATCATTCATAAACTAAGCCATTAATAATTAATTAATGAAACAGCTAAAATTACGGCTTTAGAGTACGGCTTTAGAGTACGAATAGAAATCGCCGCCTGGGAAATCGATCTCAGATTCGATTATGCAGTTCCAAAGCTAACCGTGAACACTGGTAATACCACTGCCTTCTAGACTGTATTACTCGAGACGGCGGTGGATAATACGTATCGATTCTCAACTGTCTGTTGACAGATGAGTATGATGTGAATTTTATTTGATAAATTCAGTGTAATTTTCAGAAATTAAATAATTTTTCAAGGGAAGGAGTGGTTTTTTTGGATTTTTACTGTCCGCGATACTTTCAGGGTTAAATATATTAGGCCTATAGCTGGTGCCCGCGGCTTCGCCCGCCATTATTAAATGACTCCAGGATCTTTAAGAAATTTACACTGGCAGTTTATTAGAAACGTTTCAGAACTATGAAAATTGTAAGTAAAAATAAAATTATAATATTTGTTCATTGTGTTCATTTCACTTAGGCCTTATGTAATAAAGAAACGGTCTTCCTAATTTTGTACTCTTCGTGAAAGTTTAGACTGCGAGAGACGAACATCGCCGAGTATACCCGATGTCTCACGAAGTGAGGGAGCGAGTGAGCACGCTATTTAGGGCCGTTGAATTGTATAAGAGTAGATTGTCATATAATTGTCATGACAAGAAACATTCAACAAGTAGTTAAATTACCAGATTCCTGTTGGTCATATTTTAATGTTTATTTTAATTTCTGCAAACTTTTGCGGTTATTTTAGACATAAATCAATAGAACTGAATTGTAAAAGAATGCAGGAGATGCTTGGAAGTCGTGAAGTGCATTCAAATACCAAATGCAGTATTTAAGATACAAATAAAATCAAGTAAACTGATGTAACAAAGTACCGGAATGCTTTTGTTGAATCAATTATAACTACAATTATGATATGCAGAAAATAATTGTTTGTAATCAGATTAAAATCGTCCAGCATCAACAGAACTACAGATTTGTGATATCTTGACAATCGCACACTCGCATAAAAAAAAATAAAAAAAAATCCATGTCAAATTGGCCGGGTCCGGGATTTGAAACAGGAACCTCCAGAATACGAGTCCAATACGTTACCATTCGGCTCAATCGTTCATTTTGACGGTCTAATTTGTAAAGGAATTGTGTTATTTGTCAAAGCTAAATGTATTGCAACTTAAAATTCTTAAAATATGTCAACATTTCACAAAATTCAGTGTCAAAGAACTCCGCTAATTATTTCACAGTAATATATCTTCTGTATATAACAGTATTCATGTAGTACACAATTTCAACTTGATCAATGAAGTAAACAAATATCTGACTGCATTGCAGTCAAAGCCCTCAATGATTAGAAATGCGACATAGTAGTATAGACATGGTTTAAAAAAAATGTGACTTTTAATTAGTTGTTACTTTGGTACCGGTCAACCTATTTGGTCCAAAATAAATAGGATTCTTGCCATGGAGATTACAAACGCGTATACCAAGTTTCATTAAAATCCGATAAAGCGTATTTTAGTTATCGCGCTTATGGACGGACGGACGAACATACATTTTCTCGACCACCACACGATCTCATGAAGTACCATACTGGCACTTAATAATTATTCAGAAACGACCTAGATGTTATGGAATGCGTTTTTCTGATCATGTACACAGGGAACTGCATTGGAAACTACAGGGAATGTGTTTAAATAGTATTATCTTTTTATTCTTTACGGCAGAGATAGCAAACGTTTTCACACACGAGGACCGATGTAATTAGGTGTGGGGTCGTCCCGGGAAGAATTAAAAAATTTAATTAAAGTTCTCCCTTTTAGATGTTAATAAAATTCAATTTATTCAATTGCTTTACTAGGGCATATTAGCCCAGGCAGACTAGGCAAATGCATAGGGAGCCAGATTTCAAGGAGACGACATTTAAGCTGACAAAGTAACCAATCAGCTCTTAAGTAGATGCTAAACTTAGAGAATATTGTTATACACGCCATGAAATCATTAATATCGTCAAATCTTCATATAAATAATTTCTGATGTCATGCTACACTTTTCAAAAATAATATTGGTCAAAAACTGGTTATCGGGTCTCACTCCATTGAAGAACTTCAGAAGGCAACCAATCAACTGGACAAGTGGGCAAAAGGAAACAAACTAGAAATCAACACAGACAAAACTGTAAAGATGACTTTCCGCAATGGAGGCTGAGAATCAGCGAAGGACAAAATCTACCTAGGACCAGAACCCCTCAAGAGCGTAAACGCCTTCAAATACTTGGGTCTGACACTACAAACCACAGGCAGGTCATTCAGAACGCATATAAAGTCTAGAGCAACAGCTGCCACGAAAGCCATGTTTGACATCAAAGCACTATCCAGAATCTCACTAGAAACTGCCATGGAGATATTCGACGCAAAAATAGTCCCCATCGCCACATATGCAATAGACATAGTATGGGAAAAACTAAGCGTTAGAGACCTAAGAACATTGGAAGCTGTCAAATCACGCTTCCTGAAAGCTGCCTTAGGAGTATCAAAGCATACAAGATCCAGACTAGTTTACGAACTTGCCAAAGAGCCTTTCTTCATGGAAGACCTACGAATGAAGTTAGCCCTACCATCCACGGACAGCTGGAAGAGGTTGATGCAAGAAAGACAAAATAAGAGAGAAGAGATCTGGCCCAGCCTCTACACGACGGAGGCCATGACGAGCAGAACATGGACAGGAACCAACCAAGAACTCCGACGCCTGGTAAACTCGTTAGCAGTGCATGGTTACCACCATAAAATATGTAAAACTAAGAGTTATCACGACCCTGACAGCACCTGTGTATGCGAACTGTGCGATCAACTTTGTGAGAGATATCACGTCGTCACGTGCAAACAAAGGCATAAGAACCTAGTGGAGTTTTGTAAGATGTAAGATGTTATAACTCTTAAAAACTTGCACAATTTGTGCGCATTTCTGTTTAATAAATAAAACTAAGTCAATTAAATATTAATTATAGTTTCATATGAATTTTTAACGAAAAGATGAATTTCAAAATAGTTCAAATGTAGAAGATGTTTAAAAATGAATTAATAACATCTCTGAGGTCATCATCGACCTTAAGTAAAAACTACATTAAACAACACGAGTAGAATATATTTAATAACTATTTATAACTCCTTACTGTTTTATATGCCAGTACTAGCTTAAAAGGCCCGGCGTCGCCCGGGTTTTATATTTTGTAATGGGAAATTAACTTATGAAGGACTTTCAATTTTTAAATTCTAGGTCCTTATATAGATATTTACAATTTGAAATAGGAAGAACGACTTATCACACTCAACCTATTCTCTCAGAAAACGCATGATATGGCTTTTTATGGCTCATAGAGAATGCAGACTTTTGCATCCCATCGCTTGTACAGTACACAGCAAGCCTGGTAGGGGTTCAAATAAGAAGAAACAGAAATTCCGGTAACATAAAATTGTATTGTCTTTGCGGAATATTTATTTCTTACTCTTATGTTACCATAAAACCGTTTTGGGGATGAAATTAAACAGAAATGCAATATCACTTTCAAACTTCTCTCCCCAAAACAAATTACCACACTCTATGTCCAGGGTAGAGAAAGTTATGTGACTGCATTATTTTCGTGGATTTCATTCTTTAATATTTATTTATAACATGAATTATATTGATAGCTTCTCTAATTTCTCAAAGTCACATTTCATTTATTTCCAAACCCATCTGAGACCACGGGCAACAATATGTTGTCATGTGAACTGTGAATTGGATTTGATAATTCTGTGTGAACACGGATTAAGTATTTTCAAAACCATTTGATTGTTGGAATTTAAAATCAAAATTTTGCAAAATCCTTTCTTACTGAGCACTTACATTATGAAACAAAGGTACTATCAAAATTCCAAGTCTCTATCTATTATAGTATAGGCTCTACGTTGATTCTCTGTCAGTCAGTCATTCAGGACAAAGCCTTTTACATATAGCCTATAGAGATTAATTTATTCGGCCGTCTGCTTGATCTCGTGGTCAGAAAAACTGGCTACAGATCCGTCGGCCTGGGTTCGATCCTCGGTACCTCCTCAGCTGTTTTCTGAGGTAGGGAGGTCTGAAACGGGGTGCCATCTGCCTACGGTAGATGACGCAGCGGTCGGTTGTTAGGCCTAGTCTCTTCAGAAATGCAGAGCCACGGAGTTAGTTAGTTATTAATATATTCGCTGACGGATTGTTTACAGATTGAAGGAGGTTTCACTGCACTCATGTTCCAACCTTTACGGCCGTGGAACCAATGCATACTGTGAAATTCCTATATATTTCAGGCATATCTTATATAATATGTATATACAGTGCGTTTCACGTAAGAATTGGCCAATCGTGCGGGTTTCTGCGTCGCGGCGGTCGCAACACTAACTCCCGAGAGATCAGGTGGAATATCTACGCAAATAAAGCCGGTAACGGGGTAATGATTCAGGTTCTCATAGTTACAGTTAAAATTACAATGAACATAACCACATACTCATCACAAGAGATGTTGGAAAAGTCCTCCTCTAGCATCCACACAACACTGGCACCTTTTTAATAAATTTTCTTTCACGCGTATAAGTTCAGCTTCCGAGATAAAGTTAATCTCTCTTGTGATATTGTCTTTCAGTTCTTCTAATGTATGGGAATTTGACCTATACTCTTTATTTTTCAAGTCATGACATCGGGTAGAATCGATCTCATCGAGAAAAACAGTGTAAGCAACCTGTCGATGTTGGTGGTGGTTAATGTGTTGTCACTAGAGCTAGCTACCTGTCCCTGAACTTACTAACTAACCTTAGATACTAAACTTGTCGCAAATCTATATTATATCGCAAACTTCGCACATGTCCAAAAACCTCCTGTCACTAACCTCGCGCTTGTTCATCCCACGTATAATGCCATTAGCAACATTGTACGACCAAATCGAAATAAGCCCAACCAATCAGAGTGTTCGGCGACAATCTGAGAGCCGTGCAAGCCGCACCGCACATCGATCAAACTTCGTACAGTGTCAAAGAAGACCATCGATTTTGTTTGAAGTGCTGAATTCATTCCCATTTCTTTTTCTCTTTCGTAGTTTTACCTCTCCCTCTCCCTTACCTCTCCCGCGCCGCCCGGGTCTTACCGGGACGCGACCTGTCGGGAGGGGAATGAACTATGGATCAACACAGATATACTTTTTTGATCAGACAAGGACATGGAGGGCCTCCCCGGATGAGTGATCAGTCCAATGCCGGGGCCACCTCCGAGACAACACGAACACATAGGACAAGACACACCATTCACACACACACTTACTTCGAACAAGGCGAGGATGGGATGAAGACGAAAATAACGGCCAGATGATGAAGTTACCTGACATTTGTCTGCCGGTGAGGAAAAACCTCAGAGAAAACCTCACCCAGGTAACTTATCCCGACCAGGAATCGAACCCGGGCCCGCTGCGTGAGAGGAGTTCAGCGGTGGGTCATTCTCAAATACCAATTCAAATGTTTCTTTTAAATTAGGAATAAACGTTGGTTTTGTTTCTGGTTCATAATTGCTATTTTTCTTTCATTTTTAAATATAAATTATCCGAATTTTCGGATTATCCGTAATTTCGAGTTTAAGGGGTTCGGATTCAGTGGCGTTCCTAGAGTGGGGAGGTGCGGGCGGTCCGCCCTGGGCCCCACTTACTATGGGGACCCCCCATTGATGCCCCATCCTAATATAACAATTAATGTTCCACCTCTTTTTTCACTCATCGGAATTTTTTATTAAATAGAAATATAGCGTATTTAACGTGTTACCAATAAAGAAAATTGACTCCAGTTACCACTGTTTTGGTCTCAGGTTCATGAGTCGGCCGCGAGAGATTACTAGGAGATGCGCAGTTGGATTTTGCGCTGAAATGTATCATTTAACTGATGAAAAATAAAACATGAATTTCATTTAACATTGACGGAAAAATTTAACAATGAGTTCACGAGTTGACCGCGAGAGGCCTCTGGAAGATGCGCTATGGGTTACATGCAGAAGATGTATTATTTAATTGAAGAAAATAGAGCAAGTCTTAATTTATAAATTAACTTAACAAAACACTTAACTTGTACGATGGTCTATAAGAGTTCAAAGACGTTCAAGAATAATTTCCAAACTTATGTTTAGCACTAAAGTTGTTTTTAACCATTTGAATTTCAATTGTAATTTGTGAAAGAAGTTTTTCAGAACTGAAATTAAACAAAAACTATTTGCGCTCAACAATGAGCCAAATCAAACTAAATGGACTAGCAACGTTATACATCGAGAACAATTTGGCTATGAAAATAAACGTTAATGAGATAATTAGATAATTTTCTGGTGTAAAAGCTATAAAAAGACAATTATAAACGTGGCTCTTTATTCTGTCTATTATTTTTTCGTATAGATTATCCCGTGGAGAAGATATGAAAGACAAAAAAAACTAGCCATAGAAAAAAAGTTAAAAATAGCCGTGTGGTAGCTTCTACTGGGGGAGAGGGCCTAAAAAATAAATCCGCCCCGGGCCACAAGTGGTCTAGTTACGCCACTGTTCGGATTACTGTGGATCGACTGTACTATATTTTTTTTTAATACTCGATATGTTATACGAGTAACGTGTTTATTATTACAGTTGTAATCGTACTTATTCATATTTCTAGGGAACGGTTAGATGTCATGCAATATATTCACGGCCAATTGGCACACGTGCACATCGGCACAGTCGCATTTTCGTGCACATCGGCATAGGCCTATTATTTTTATCTTGCAATATCATCGTGCTCATCGCCACACACCACGTTGGGGGCAGGGGTGGACATAGAGACTCAAACCTACAGCCTCCTTCACCACGGCTCCAAGGCAGCACCCCTTAGCTACCGCGGCTAAGGAAACCGACCGTAGATAGGTTGTCAGGTTAGGTTAGGTTAGGTTAGATTAGATTAGGTTAGGTTAGGTTAGGTTAGGTTAGGTTAGCTTAGCTTAGCTTGGGATGGGTTGGGTTGGGTTACGTTAATTCAAAGTCTCATTCAATCGCAGGCAGATACTTCATGAATGATTTCTAAACAATTATAATATTAATGTACACAGTATGTATCTATAATAATAAAAGGACGTGTTTGTCTTTGTGTCTATCTAGCAGTTACTGTGAACTCCATTGCATTCAATACGATAACGTAATTCCAACTTTGTCTGTCCACCCCCTACGAAGGGTGTGTGGCGATGGGCACGATGATATTGCAAGTTAAAAATAATATGCCGATGTGCACGAAAATGCGATTGTGCCTATGTGCACGTGTGCCAATGTGCACGCAACCAAAACAGAGAGTAGCGACTGACGGAGACAGGAGTATGTGAGGGTGAGAAAAACAGGGCGGAAGGAGGAACTCGCCTTATATGGCAACGTTTATCGAGTCCACGCATATCATTCGTTGTAAGATAAAATCGATTGCCATTTTTAAAACATAGTGGCTTTAAGCAAACCCATGTTCCCTTAATTTCTTTAAATTTTCTTTACTTTTCAAAACACTAATCTTTCAATATTCTCTCTAGAACAATCTAACTAGGGTTTAAATATTTTTTAGATTTTTATACCACAATACGTTTTTTTCATACCATCACTCATATTTTACACGAAATAAAATTTGCAAACAACACTATCCTTACAATTAAGAGTCTTAAATTTGTATGCTTCAGTTGCCTGCCTACACTTAATTATACATCACTGATTCTTGATCTTTAATGTAACATAAACTAAGTCGTAAAATTGCACCGTTCTGTGTTATAGGATAAAACAGGTTTTCTTTGTGAAATGATGTCGAAAGGAATGATAAGTAGAGACCGGATTTTAAAGGGAAAATTTTCACCCAAAAAAGGACGAAAAAAGGGAAAATTATTGCCAAAAAAAGGTGGGAAAAAAGGGAAAATTATTGCCAAAAAAGGTGCGAAAAAGGGATATAAAAGTAAGAGAGTGTAAAAATTCAACAGAGAGATACATGTTTGTTTTATGTAAAGCCTTTGCTTGCTCTACAGCTGCTGATTCTGTAACATCTAATGACTGAAGAAATTTTTTGATCTTGTTGAAATTCTCACAGAGGAAAATAGCACACGAAATCCATTTTCCCCACCTTGTTATATTGGGAAACTTAGACAATGGCAAGCCTGTGATTTCCTTGTAACGCTCTATACTGCTGGGAGGAATTATTTTTTCAATGGTGAATCAGTGAAAACAATTTTTAATGTTTTCATATTACCAAATACTGGGTAGTTTACGAATTTTTCAAAATAAATTAGCAAATAAGGTACTGGAAAGGGAAAGTTCCTAAAAATAGGGAAATAAGCCTAAAAAAGGAAAAAAAGGGACGTTAAAACCAGGTCATTTGCAGTTGAAACTTACTCATTAATGTCCTGTTCAATTTTATCACGTGTTGTGATGAAATATAAAAAAGGAATTCCCTTTAAAATCCGGTCCCTAATGATAAGGTAAGCGACATGCGTCACTAAGAGAGACTAGTAACCCCGTGCGAAACCATCGCACTTTTCTTTTTTCACAAAAGCCATGAAAACTGGAATTAATTACATATATATACACACACATCTGTGGGGTTATTCTAGAGCTATCCTCCACTGTGAGAGGCCATTGCCCGTATGGGATTCTTCATGGCTATTATTTATTTACACACACACAGTGCATTTCACGTAAAAGTTGGCCAATCGTGTGTATTTCTGCGTCGGGGCGGCGGCCATAGCTCTAACTCCCGTGCGATCGGGTGAAATATCTACACAAATAAAGCCGCTAACGGTGTAATGATTTAGGTTCTCACAGTTACAGTTAAAATTACAATGGAAATAATCACATGCCTCAGCACGTAACCAGTTCAAGTTACGTCATTTTAGCTTAAATAAGTGCTCAGTTGTTCGCGATTTTTATTTAATTTACACAAGTTTTAAGAACGAACTGAGTTTATACATGAGTTCCATAGGTCCTAAAGAACATTACAACCTCAAATATGATATTTTTTGTGTTTCAAATAAAAAGGGAACATGTTAAGTCTCAAATACCCTGAACTCGGTTATCTTCTTTCGATCGATAATTTTTAAGAACAAACTGACTTTATACATGAGTTCTATAGGTTCTAAAGAACATTGCAACCTCAAATATGGTATTTTGTGTGTTTCAAATAAAAAAGGAACATGTTAAGTCTCATATATCCTGAACTCGGTTATCTTCTTTCGATCGATAATTTTTAAGAACAAACTGACTTTATACATGAGTTCTATAGGTTCTAAAGAACATTACAACCCCAAATATGGTGAATTCGAGTATTTGTTATGAGTTTTGTGTGTTGACATGTTATGAATGTACCAATGTGTTGAACAGTTCCTATAGAGAAAACAAAGGATTATGGGACCTATGTTCAAATGTACTTTTTCCCTTCTTTTGGTGTAAGGAACCCATGGCCGAAGTTTGTAAAAGTATTTTGAAACACCCTGTATACGGGTATACACAATCGCTGTGTCGAATAACTAATTGTTTCTGATAAAAAAAAAAGCTACAGGTATGAATATCTTTCTGTCTTCAATCCTTGTGAAATTAGACAAAACAAGTGCACATGTATGCGACAAAAAGGAAGTGATAAAAACGAAACAATAAAATTATGACGATATACATTTGTGATTGGTTGAATTTCCATATATTTTTATACTGCCGCCCCAGTGGATGAGCGGTGTGGAGTATTAACCTTGACATGAACCCTGTTGTCAGCTATATATATGTGATGTAACTGCTGACATTGCTGTATAATGTTGTATTCTTGTCCTGTTCTAATAATAGTCCAGTATATAGGTAGCGAAAAAAGGGTCCAACTTGCATTAATTAGGATAAAATATTTTTCTTTTTTATATTGTTTGGTGTAGTAAGAGTAGTGTAAAACTAAGTTTGCGACCTCGAAAGCCCTAGGAATAACTTTTTTGAGCAAAAAATACACGAAATTTTCGCACTTTTTACAGTTTACCAACACCTAGCAAATATCGGTAAATCACCATTCGAAAGGGCATAAAATTTCCTGCAAAATGCATTGTTCAAACTTTAATTCACTTATAGTATTAAAGGTACCGGTACTGTAGTACTTGGACTTTAAAAAAATGTTAACACACGTGTTTTGATCCATGTTATCCCAATTTATCGCGGTGTATGTAGTCCATTATTTGTGTTTTAATTATGAATGACCATTGATTATCTGTAGGCTATGTACAGGTAGGGGAAAAAGCGGACCGACTCTTGTAGCTGATTTCAGAGCCTTGTGATACGTAAATAAATGTAAGAGATGTAACGGAAAAGTTTGTTTTCACAAGCAATGCAAATTACGTGACATTATTTCTTTGTTTTCACAAGCAATGCAATTACGTGACATTATTTCTCAATTAAAGCAATTTATCGGCTGTAGAACAAATTTCAATACATTCCCTGCTATCCTGTGAATGCCGCTAGGCTCATATCGGCAACTTAGATATTTTAGTCGGTCCGCTTTTCTTCCCTACTTCCCTATTGCAAGGTAACACAACGTTGGGGAAGGGTCAAAATGATGAATATAAATTTACGACCGGATAATGTAGAATGTTTAAAGTCTATTTAAAATTACGTAGCCTATGTGTAAAGATTTTTATTTTGAATTCCTTTTTTACTTTCTCGTACGTAAATAGTACAGAGAAATGCAAGGTGGAATGTATCTACGAGTATATACTGGACTATAACGAGATTATGTTTCAGTAAAGTCACTAAGCTTCACCCCTCGCCTTCCAATGCTGGGATCCGAGATCCAATCTGGGTGGATATATGTGGAATTCGTGGTGGACATAATGGATTCGGCGCAGGTTTTCTCGGGTGCTCTGTTGTCGTTCCATATATGAGTGGCTTAATATCAAAGGCGGACATCTGTCGGAAAAATTGAAATTGAGTTAGAAGTGGATTCCTGTAGGATTTTGTCTCCCCTTTCCAATGGTGAAATCGGTTTCTGTCAGAAACGGGCGCAAGCACGTAATTTTTTGCTTCAAAGTTGAAGGTTTGTTTCAAATTCGGACTCCTGCTATGCAAGTTGTTTTCAACATCGGACATCTACCAAGCAGCCAATGCGGGAGCTAGAATCTGATCACATGACTTCCGTTTTAGTAATGGCTGCTACTGTTCCCATTGTGACAATCTGTTTTGCTCATTTTGCGTGCTTGTAATAATGTTATTTTGACCTTGAAATAATATTATTTAAGGTATTATTCAAAAGTGAAAGTGTTCCCATGGAGAATAATATTTCAGTTAGTGAAGGGAGCACAAGAAGAAGGAAAAGCAATTCAGAAAAGTGGAAAAGAAATGTGGAGAAGCATCAACCTCACATTTCGGATAATGCTAATTTGATATGTCAAAATCTATCGTGTGGTGAAAGTTTGATGTCAGAAATGTTAGAGTTATTCATAACGAATACTGTAACACGGTAAAACCTCGTTAACAGGGCATAGAATAATAATGAATTAACATTATTGCTAGCTGTTGCAATCGCGAGAATCGTGCAGTATTTATAAAACAAAATCTTGTTCAAGGAATTTTGACAATGTATTGGTATTTAATTCGTACTGTATTTCAGTTTTCACCTCCTATCTTTCATAGCATTATTAGGGTTGGTCCGATATGGAATTTCTTAGGTGAGTCATTTGGATTGAAAACGGACACCTACCATCATATTTGTATCAAAAGCGGACATCTGTCAATTTTTGTTTCAAAACAGGACATCTGTATTTTCAAAGCTAATTTTCACTGACTTTCTTAATGATATTGATATCAGAAACAGAACACAGTTTATTTAAGACTTCTAAGCGGAAATATGAAAAAGAAGCCATAACAAAATACATTAATATAACTTGTATATAAGGAACTGGCATTTTTCAGGATTTATGAATTCGTCAGATGTCCGCCTTTGATATCAAGCCACTCATATCATTTTAATATATCATCCCACCGTTGCTCCATTCATCATAATATGAAAATTTAGCTGCAATAAAGGAATTGTAATATATTATTGTACTGGACTGATCACTGATTAATGAACAAAATAGTAAACATTATATTTTATTTTTAGATTCAATATTCTCAGGGGATGTGGCATGAAACACATCGGCGACTTTTTTTACTGTTTACTGTTTACTACCACTTTACATTTTTGTTGTTGCGATTTTCTCTAAAATGGCGGAAACGATTCTGTTTAAATTTCATGCTGTTGTTAACAGCATAGCCTTACAGCATTCAGTTCAAATATTTTTTCGTAGAATTCTCTGAAGTTTTGCGTACGCCGAGACAAATGAAGACGTTTATCCACTAATTTAGGCACTCTAGGAAGAGAAACGGAAGTCACATGGTCTATGCCTAATTATGCGAGTATATCATGGATGTATTCCTTACATTCTTTACATTAGTAGTTTGAAGAATATCATAAATATCTAAGTCAACTGAAGTCAATTATACTCGTAAATAATTTGTCTGTATGCAGAGGCCCCTGATGCATAAGCTATCTACGATGAGAGTATCAAAAAAGCAACATAAAATAAATAGGAAAGTTACATGTATACTTGGTACGTGATTTTTACTTCTTGAAATATTATCGTTGAACTCTCCAATGAAATGACATTAAAACTTTTGAGTCACGCCACTTGATAATGTATCACTGTGAAACTTGCGAGAAAAAACCACCACAAACAAAAATGCGGTACGTTGAAGCGAAAAGCTTGAAAAGTTACTTTTTATGGATAGACGACATCCCACTTTGGGATGGCGTAGTAATAAAAACTGCGATTAAGAAACTTTTGATTGAAAAAGGCTCTTTTTATAATAGAAGCTGTAACGGGATGAATCGTTTAACTTTATGAGTTTGAATTAAAGCACGACCGTCTATCAAACACTAAGTTTAACACAGTGGAAGACCCCGATTGTTATTTGTCGGATATCAGTTTTTATAGTAAATGGAGTTCGGCATGGAGCTGGAAAAGACGCACTTTACGAGTGCAATGTACGTTATATAGGACAATTAAATGTGCAGTATACTTTCGTGCCTTTTAAAATACCACATTGTGATTAGACTGATATACTTTTTAAAGTTTATTTCTGCTTCGTGGGCAAACTTGAGCGAATTCATTGGAATTGATCTGCCCTGAATACAAATTTATATTCATTATTTTTCATATCACATGGGGTTTCCTGCATTTAAAAAAGAAGAAAAAAGTCGAAATTTGCAAGTCTCATATTTAGAAGTACAGTATATACTTTGTTGCTATAGAAGTAACTTGTGCAATTTTTATTAGGTAAACTGCCCTAAATCCAAATTTGTACAAAGAGTTTTAGTATCACATAATGTGTTCTTCCGTAACCATGAGAAAATGAGTCAGGTTGGTAATAAACGCGCCATATACTCCTGATTGGAACTGTTTTTCAACATGTAAACAAGCTTAACACTAAAATAATAGTATTTGTAAGAAATGACAAAACAGGAAGGCATAACAACAAATACATTCAGGTTATACGTACTACGCGCATTTATTGCCTGCTTTTGGATATTTGCTCTATGGCGGTGTAATTCAACACAATGTAATTTTGTTACATCTGTTGTGAAACTTTCTTCTCACAAAAGAAGCATATTTTTGTTTACTATAAATATTGTGTGTGTGTGTATATATATAAGAGAAAATAAAAAGAGAAATTCATTGGAAAGGTGAAGTCAGACTGAAAAATTCAATGCCATAGCCGGGATTTGAACCACGATATCATATTTGTAATTATCACTGATTAAACAAGCATTCTGGCACTTTGTTATATCAGTTTACCTGATTTTATTATTTCTTTTACCTTCACAATTAAGAAAGATTTCCTTGAGGCATACTCGCCACGGTTTAAGTTCTAAGTTTTCACTTATTTAAGTAGAATGACACCAATTGTAAAATAGTTTTACTCATCTTAAGGGGGACATACAGCTTTCGGTGAAATTCATAGGTGAGAAATACGTAGATGAATTTCATTTTTTCCCCTCAGCAATGAATTGCTCTACAATCTTGCAATCTGACATACTCTTTATTGACTACTTTTACAGTTGCATTCTAGTTTCAAAATTAATCAAACTATTACAGTTACGGGTAGTTATCGTTTCAAAATGTCAGCCACGTTTCATGGACTGAAATGCCGTTTCCTTGATAACTTCCACAAAAATCAATATTACTGAGTGATTATTTTTCTGTGTATTTGTTAATATAATATAAACAACACTATCTTCGATCATTCATTTATATATTTTAATGAAAAAGAAAATTTTTAACTGATCATTTAAAAATACTTATACTGTAGATATTCCAAGATTGTAGATGATGTTCATTTGATGTTTGCAAAGAGATATAAGAAATAATTACTCAAAAAGATTTACATTTGTGGAAATTATCACGGAAACGGCATTTTAGTGCACAAAACATGGCTGCCATTTTGTGACGATAATTACCAATAACTGTAACAGTTGGATTAACTTTGAAAATAGTATGCAATTGTAAAAGTAGTCAATTCAGTGTATGTCAGATTGCAAGATTGTAGAGCAAGTCATTGCTGAAAAAAAGTGAAATTAATCTATTTCTCACGTACGAATTTCACCGAAAGCTGTATGTACCTCCTTAAATAGTGGCTTTTCAAAACAAGATGCCCTGATGAAAAGCCTAGGTACAATAAATATTTTAAAAGGAGAATAAAGGCATTACTTATTTTATTTTATTATAAATCACGGTGACATTTGGAAATGGAAGAATTTTACACATAGTAGTTAGTCAACAGTTGATCATCTCACATATATATGTGATAGGAAAAAACTATTAAAAACTCAATTCTGCCCCCCCCCCGCAAAAAAAAATTTCATCTCGGCACCTCTGAATATTATATTATTATCGATATGCATTTGTTATTATCACTATTATTATCATCAACAGCACAAACAAATCTTCTTACAAAGTACTTTCATAGGTTATAATTAGATTATGAAACTATTGAAACATTAAGAATGTACATGTAAATTTCCGCCACTGTACTAGTAATTTTGAAAGACCGGTAAAGACGCTGTGTTACTGAATACGAAAAATCTTTGGATTATGATACTGAGTATGACATTTATTAGTAACTTATAATGTTGAACCATTTATACATACATTTATTGATATACCAAGTGGTTGTGTAATACGTTTCATGTTATTGTTCATTCACAATATTGTGAAATTGTGAATATTGTGTACAGATAAGTTCAAACATCTCATACTTAGTTTATCTGTGTAAGAAATTCAGGAATTTTTTGTAAACATGAGCACTTGTCTTGACGAGTTGACATATGTACTTATAGTATTATAAAGATACTAATGCTTATTGCATCTATGTTGATATTTAGCTAACGTATCTTATACTCTAGGAGAGATCATTTGTTAATCATAAAAAAACAATTAAAAAATATATGTGTATCTTTGTCACCACTAACACTTTGTGATACAGATAAAAAGGTGTTTTGATATTCATTTGTTAAAAAACGAATGCTGTTATAATAAAATATTCTTAAGGTATTACACCTATTACTTCTTGAAGTAATATAAATGGTTGTAATTCTTTCTTTCTTGACATTCATATATATCTGACTTACAGGTTCGTTGTTCATGTATCTTCTGAGTTCTTGATCTGATAGAGAGTCCTAATGAAAAGTTTTGTTGACACTCGTATCAAGATTTTTCGTATTCAGAAACACAACGTCTTTACCGGTCTTTCATAATTACTAATACAATGGCGGAAATACATATACATTTTTAATAAGCGTTTACTAGTTGAAGAATATTTTTACGCAGTTTTATGAAGTTTATCAATGATATTGAAACATTGATAAGGTACGTGTGTTCGTTCTCGTTTTACACAAGAAGAGATTTATCATTTAGGAAAGAATACTGAGACAGTATTTACGTTTTCTGCTGTCAGAAGAATACTTTGGATATGACGTCATGTTCTGCTTGTCAGGACAGTGGAGTGGGAATTTTTTAATCCTGTGCAGCAATAGGTCCGTAGCGTTCGCGCAGGCGCACTTTACGTTTTGCTGGTAGGATCATTTTCTGTTTAGTCGCAAGTAAACTTAAGTGAAGGTAAATGAACGGAGTGATACTGAGACCTTGGAAAATAGTTCTTCCAAAGAAAAGATAAATTGAAACAAATGAAAGAGATTACAACGCTGGAAAGCGGTAAATACCATTATATCTTCTATAGAATTATAAAAATAAGTTATATCTCACACATAATCACTTGATTGATAAATTTAATATATAATTAAGGCCTACTTTCGTAAAAGTTCGTGACGTCACCGACCGAGTGTGTCATGGCGAATGTAGTCTCGCGCGTCGTATGCATAAACGTATTGCAGTGATCTGTGTCGATGAAATGAAATGTTTCCTGGTGTAATTGTGAGTGATTCTGACTGTGATGTTCCTGACTACTGTTTCTACGTGTGGGCCGATATCTTCCTGAAGCCAAGGTAAGGCAATGAGTCATCTCTACCCCAACCAAACACATCTGTCTTCCAACACAAGCAGATATAACATTGCCTACATTCCACCGCATTATAATGAGATCTTCATACAACATTAATGTATAGCCTATTTCGAATGTTGGTTCTATTTCACAAACTCCGGCTTGTGCAATAAGTGTCATATCAACGGTGTATTTGAAAACAGCACGGTAGCTCAACACTGCTTCCCATTTCCGGGGGCGCACCAGCACAGCTCTCAACGGCACCGGAGCCTGGGGTGCCCTCCTTCACCACGTAGCGGACGGTGCGACTGCATGTGTGCGTCAGAGACAGAACAATGGGTAGCTGACCTCGCTTTCTTGGTGGATATAACGTCTTATTTAAATAATTTACATATTTCGTTGCAAGGGAAAAACAAGTTGATGAACACATGGGTGTTAGAAATACTGTTTTAATAATGCAGAGTCCGTTATTATTTATTAAAAAATAGCTTACAGTCGGAAATTTTGACAATTTTCCTTCATTAAAATCATAAAATTTGTCTACTTACGAAATCGTGGAGTGTATAAGACGTCATTACAGAAATTGTACGAGGAATTAAATGCCTAATTCAAAGAAATTGACGACATGGCATTTTAACTTCAAACGTTTATGATGCCTTTTTCTGAGCGTCCTAAAAAGTCGCCGTCATATTTCCAAACATAGCTGATAAAACTACGGTGCGACGCAATCCTAAACGACAGGTACTACCACTACAGCAGTGATTTACGTAATTGTAAAAAAGGTGTTCATCCTCAAGAATTTCCCAAACTTCATGCTCTTGCCTTAAAAAATTACGTCAATATTCGATACAACTTATGCATATGAACAGATGTTTTCAATTATGAATTTAAATACAAGTAAAACCAGGACTTCTGTTAGAGCCCGCAGTTAGAATTTCCCCTGGCAAGTCGATTTTACCCAATATTGGTAAATTAGTTGCGGCAAAACGATGTGAACAATGGACTTAAATGCTAAACTTACCAAACACAATTATATTTGTGTTTTTTTTTATTTAAACGAATTATATACAATCCGTGTTTTACCTAAAGGTAAAGTAAAGTAATCCCTACACAGGCCATGAAGGTCCAGAGGGTTCCAGGAGGCCGAGGCTCCCAGATGTTGGACATTCGGCACGTGAAGGTGGTAAGGTTCTCAGCCTTATGCACCGGCCGCGTGTTTGATATTGACCAACAATGATTAGCAATTCCTAGGATATAGACCAAGCACGACCGCCCATCTTATAATATCCTTTCTCGGATCGCATGGATGCGATTTTATCTCATAAAACGTCAGGTCATTCCTGGACACGTATTGCATCACGTACGGTGATTAATACGTTACAAGCTGCCATTCAGCAGAATGAAAACACATTATTTTATACAACATTGGACATTATTTTATACAACATGGACATTGAAATAAAATAAATGCCCATTGATTAAAAATACAATTTCGAATCGGTGAAAGCCAGTTCATGTGCTTTGAAGTAAGCAACTACCACGATGTCCTCCATCTTGTAATGCGCACAATTGATAGCATTGGGAACTCGGATCAATTCGTGGACTGATCATTCATCTAGTACGCCGTGATCTTACGGCTGACAGAATACTGACAACAAAGTAAGAAAATAATTATTAGTTACAAAATCCGTTATGGGCTATTCACGGAATAGTCTTAATAAATCCAACTCGAGTTTACGAGTTTTATCAGATAAATTCGTAAACTCTCGTGGGACTACCTATAATAAATGTTCTTTAGTACACTACATTTTGAGTTCGGGACAAATACACATCTTATTGCTTGTTAATTTAGTAATAGAATGCCCTAGAGTAAATTGTATTAAAAAGAGTATGATAACATTACATCTGACAAGCAATTTATTACCTTAAAATAGGAAATAAATTGCGAATTACTCCAGTATCGGTCAACCGATTTGTCCAATGTCAACAGGCTTCTTCTCATGGTTGTTATAAATGCGTATACCAAGTTTCATGAAAATCCGATGAAACTTATTTGAGTTATCGCGCGTACAGACATATCGACGGATAGACAGACGTACGGACGCACAGACGGACATACAGACGTACAGACAGACAGACACACGGACAGACGGACAGACGTTTCCCCGTTCCCCACACAATCTCATAAAGTACCATTCTGGCACTTAATAAATTATTAATAACACGATATTATTACTTATACAAAGGAGTTTAATCTAACAGATGTCACAGTTCATGGAAAGTTGCACCAAGCTCGACAATTGCGAATGGATAAACGATCGGTAATAATAAATAGGCTATTGAATGAATAGGCTATTGAATGTCAAACATTCACCGTAGAATGTTCAGCTCTCAAGACTATCGGCGTGACTGATATGACGTCGAAATGCATCTCAATATATTGAAAAACAACGAAAGCTGAAGATTACAAGAGATAAGTATCTACACTACTCAAGATCCACTAATCTAATCCAAGAAGAAGGACCACATAAATTACAGTTATTCACAATATGACATTGTTATAATTGACTCTCTAGTAATAATAGTCACACAACACAAATACAAGAAGAAAGAAGCTAAGTGCATTTTATCCAAGAAGAAATTATTTATGACATACACAGACATCTGTGTGCTATTTTAAAACAATTGACAAGTATTAGAATACTTTATCTAAGTTTCATATATGTTTAATTTTAATTCATATTTTAACTATTTTGACAAGGTTAACTTCGTAATTTTATTATTAATTATTGTAAATAATCTAATTTGACAACACATTGAGCTCAATGTTATTTTAATATTTTATATTATTAAGTGTTAGACTAAATCTAATACAATAAAAATACGTTTAGAAGAACACAATAAAAGTCAAATTCAAAACACGTGTTATTAATTAACTGTTCTCCTTACCTCATGTAGACTTCAGCTGATTGTTTTAATTTTTAGTGGTATATAGGCGGAACTTATCAAAACATTCAATCTATAATTAAACCACTGGAGAAATATGAAGCTAATTAACTGTAAAAAGGCTAGTTTGTCTCTTCTCGCTTACAGAGACACAAATAGCGATGTGTTTTAATAATGTTCATGTTTTAATTACTTATTACATTATTCATTATGTGAGCATAATAAATAGGCCTACCAATCGAGGTTCGGATTATCTACCTTCACTATTTAGTTCATTAATCAATGACCAATTCAGTGAGGATATGTGTAATTTCAAACAATCACCGCTGCCTATCGCCTTATTTTTAGAGTACCTATTCAAGTAAATTCGCGCCAGTGCAGTGTACTTAAATACCTTTATGTCTGTTTTGACCTAAACGAGTAATCGTAAACACAATCGCAACGTCAAGATCAACTTCTTACATTTCCCACACATCCATAATAAATAAAGAAGAGGTATTTCCATCATCATTAGTTTCGTAAATTGTTCATTCAATTAGTATAGCCCTACTATTAGTGTTGAAAAAGAGTTTATTCCAAAAATAAAACAACTGATTTTCATAACGAAATGTATAAGATGTAAATGTTCCAGCGATTGCATACTAAGAACTGTCTCAACATGGGATATAAAACTGGAATTTTAGTTAATATTCTATTGAAATGCTATATTCAGTAATCAATCAATCAACCACATATCACACTTTCACTGTCTGTCACTAAAACTTTGTGTCTCGTGTAGGATACACCAGTTTCTTTCTGTACGATCTGACCAAAGATTTTATTTTTTGGAGCTATACAAGTTATTTTGAAACAGGATAAGTAAAATAAACACCACCCAGGTCTGAGGAGGATTGTCAACCAGTAGGCTACTGGGCACGTAGAGATTACCATGGATGCAATTCATGACGTCACGAATCTCGTTTCCATAGTGACTTCTTTTAATCAGAAGATTAAGAAGAAAAGTGAAACCATGATGTCCAAAGCTATTATAATTGCAGCTGGAGCGCTGACGGGCGCTTCCTTGCTTACATGGTGGCTGTGGGGACGCTGAAGAATCTGATGACGATGACGATGAAGATGTTGAAAAATTGGGCGACGATGAGGCCTACGTAGTAGGAGAATCTGGGAACCATTACGACCAACTCGAAGTGCTACATGATCTCGTGCTAAACGATCCGTTTGAGGATGAGGTAAGTTTTGAAGTTTGCATACACCGTCACGAGAGTATGTATAAGTTTGCACATTATGCAACGAGCCTCCAATGGTATATATTTAGACATGAGTAAGATCATGAAACGAGTTTAGCGAGCATCCATACCATTACCATTATAGGCAATTGCATACGATTGTTTTTGTTAGACCATGATAATATGTTGTCTAAGTTTGGGATTTTTAGGTTACCTCATAATCCATAAAGCAAACTACTCTCGGCAATCAGCTGTTAGCAATAATGCATGCAGGCCGTAGGGCTTCTCTTAACGTTATAACTTCAAACAACGCACTGTAACGTGCTTGAATGTCGCGCGAGTCTTCCCCTCTTTCTCCGGTTCGTGGCAGCCATTACTAATGGTGCTGCCATCTGTGTGTGTGACGGGGGTTGCCGGCCCGCTTCTGGAGACACTAAAAACAGATCGTGTTCGGCCGTTGCCTAGTGAAGTGTAATCGTGCCTTCAGCTGTGGAGGGGAACCCGCGTCTACACATTGTAAGTTGCATACCATGTAATTCATCATGTTTCAGGTGCCCTCTGCGCCAAGAATTATGTTTGCTTAAATAATCATCTTATAGGTGCCTTTTGCGCCAAGAATTTAATATTCAGACATAAAACACCACTTGATTTCGTTAAACATATGAGTGTAGTAATTCAAATGATTATTATTCTAATAGTTTCTATAAAGGCATGAGTTTCCCCTTTAGTAAGGTCCGGTGAAAATAGTATGGAGAAATGGAAGCCACTTATCCTTGCAGAAGTTTCTTCTGCGTAATCCTTTTGTATCTGTGACGTCATCATTATGTTAGAGGCGTGTATCAGCCGATCTCTGACGTCACTTCTTCGCGAGTTGAGCATCCGATTCTGGGCTAAATTTAGATAGGTTCTATTCGCCAGTAAACTATGCCTTTTTTTTTTATACATTTCTTTTGAAAGAAAAATCGCCTAATCCTACTGTTACATAATTTTGGCCTGTTTGCTTAGGCACTATATGCTAAAAAAAAAAAAAAAAAAACCTCTTATGAAATGTATACATCTTGTGGTCCCTAAAGGAGATTATAACGTGTCCATTGAAGTAACTTCTTCAGTTATGTTATACGGCATTTTGAGTCTTGGCATAATGTCGAAGCATTGCATTTTCTAAAGAAGTATTAGTAAGGAAATTCCTTGTGCTTTTGACTAGCACCGTTTGCAATTATTAACCTTTTTTTATTATTTGCCTTGCTGAAAAATCTACCCAGTTTATTGTATTGGTTGTGCCTATGTTTTTTTTATATCTGCAGTTATAACCTAAGAATATTTTTCATTCAGTATTTAATGTAGCCTGGGACTTAAAGTTTTTTTTTAATTATTTTTTTTATTTCGTTGCTAGCTCAGATTTTGTTACCGAAAGCTCAGTGGTTATTCATGTGATATTATGAACCTTTACTACGTTCAGTGTTCTACTTAGATCTGGCAATAGATTCATCCTTAAGCTTCATTTACCGTATAGAGTTTTTTTGTTTTGCCTTCTGCATATTTTGCTATAATTAATTAAAGGCGTTATTTGAACTTTGATAGTCTTCTATTCAATCCCTCCTTCTTAGATATTGCTACGTTAGGGTTTTCTGAGCTTATAAAAATTGTAGTTTAATTTTATCATATTTTGAAGCTCACTTGCCATTCTTCAAAATTTATTTTTTGATTCTGATTGTAATTCTGCTTTACTGTTGTATTATCCGTTGCCCTTATAAAAAGAAAACTAAACGAAAGTTATTTCTAAAAGTTTTCTCTATTAATTATTTAATTTGTTTGATTTTTTTTTAACCTCTTAAGGGTTATTCAAATTTTGAATTTTGAAATAACTTAAACCTGTTCTGGGGAATTATTGTATGTTACACTTGATGTATGCTAGACTTTTCTACTGATGAATCTAAAGAAGTTTGCATATTGCGTTGTTGAGGTTTTTAACTGACCTTCGGTTTTCCAGTTTCTTATTTTCCAAATTTAAGTTCTTTTGTTTTTCTTAAATTTTGCTTAACATTTTCTGGTTCTACTTTTTCTAGGTCAAAAGATTATTAGTAATTTTGGATTCGGTATTGCCTTATTATTCTGATTTATTGTGAAGATTTACTAAAGTCTACATTGGAATTTGTTTTTCTGAGCTACCATAGATCCTTGTAGGGCTACCTTTCTACATACTTATGTACCCATGCTACTTTGGGTCCATTTTGATGTATGACATCTTTGCACATACTGTAGTATTCACATTTCATAACTTATATTCTGGGTTTTGACCTAACTATCCCCAGATAGATTTTGCCTCTGAACTTAAATACTTTTATATGTATCTCTAGATAGAATATAGGAAAGTGGTATATTCTATTGTTGCCCAGTTTACTCACCTTAGTATTTTCTATTCATGGTTGACTTCTTGCCTTTATTAAATAAGATTTTCATATTCCGGGATTATTCACTGGGTTCTCCTTAGGCGAATTAGGTTGATTAATATTAGCCCTTCGGAATTATTGTTTATGGTGATTCTGAACTGCCTCGCCCCTATTAATTATCACATTCTTACTTAACCGCATAACGGTTTGACGGTTTGTGATTGATGTTAGGTAAATGTGATAGGATTGGGAGTGTTAAAAGAAAAACACTCTCTGGTTATTTCACTTCATTTAATCATATAAAGATGTTTGGACAATACAGTCATTCAATGTGAGGATATATATATTATAAGGCATGTGTTATTTCTCTTTGAATCTACTAGGCTGATTTATTGTTTATAATTCCAGTTGGGAATTTATGAGATTTGTGAAAGGGTACATTGTTAAGAAAAAAATATTTTGTTATTAGTTTGGTTCATTAAAATTAATTGGTCTATTGAAATATTTTCTACTCGGCGTTATTTTCAAAGTGTCTTACCTCCCTTATTCTTGTGTGCACTGAATCGAGTTAGATCCACTCCTCTAGGGCATATTTCCTCATGCTTCCTTTGTTAGGTTATATTTCAGTCCCGCACTTTCTCTTTCATAGTGACTTGGAATTTTGAGTATTGGATAATTCTGAACTTAACCTTAGTTGCCTTGGACCTTTTATTATTGAACTTTTTACATACTATAACTTATTTAACTTTCAACTGCCGTTGCATGGTAGCCAGCTTTCAGTGCACAAGGGGGAGAGTATATGGTCTTCATATACCATTATTTCTACGTTACTCGTTTATTCATTGATCACCATGCCGTTACATACTCAACTTTCATGGGATTTTCTGCGTAAGGAGGAGTTAATTTTTGAGCTTAAATCCAGAGGAGTTTCAGTGGAAGATTCTGCTGATGTCCCCTCGCTATTATTTCACTTGAGACAGATTTCTAGTAAACAGTCGCCTTCAGCGCAGTTTTTGTGTATTGATGACCCTCTAGGTGAATTTAACCTTGTGAAACGCAAGGTACTTGAGATTGTGGAGTCAGCGACTGAGTTATTTGCTGATCCCGATACTTCGGCTCGCCAGAAAAGGCGCCTTGTACATAGGGCCAAGCATGTAGAAAATAGGATAGTTTTATTAACTCAAATTCCAGATACCGGTCTTGACCTTGGGGAATTGGAGACACTTAGGGACATTTTGTTGACTCCCTTCCCTTCGTGGGACTCTGTTGATATTGACCAAGTTAATTTATCCGTGGGTATGCCTAAAGAAATACCTAGTACCTCTAATATGTTGGTGAATCTAGATACACCTGTTGCTCCGATCGGGTTACCACCCTTGGTGCCTTCTGTACCTCCCCAGTCCATTCCACCCCTTCAGGGTGTAGTGTTGCCTTCGGGGGCTTCAGGAAATTATCAGTCGGCTCCTGGCTGTTTGAATTCAAATAACACTCAAGTTAATGTAACTTTGGATCAAAATGTGAATACCGAGCATGTGTTTGGACAGCCTGTTTTTGCTCAATTGAGAATGCCCCATCCTCTGCAAAAAATGCTAGAGCAACAAAAGGCATTTACTATTTCCAAAATGGAGGACGCCGTTAGTTTTTTGAGGTTCTTAGTTAAATTTTCGGAATTAGCCAAATCCTTTGCGGTCCAGGAGTTGTTAGTTTTACAACTATTGTTAGGATTGGTTTCTGGCCGTATTTTGGAAATTCTCCAGTCGATTTTGGTCTCCTCTAAATCTGTATACCATTTTCATACTGAAATTCTCAGGCAATTTGTACCTTCTAGACCTCGGCAGGAGTTGTTAAGTGCTTATTATTATAGACCACAACGTTTGGACGAAAGTTTTTCGGATTTCATTTTGGACATTAAACTTCATGCGGGAGTTTTTCTTATTCCTGATTCTGAATCTCAAATAGTTGATGTAATTATTTCCGGTCTCAATCCCGTAACTAGATCATACTTGACTTTTGCTTCTAGACCCCGCACTTTTGCAGACTTATTTGCCCTTATTTCAATAGTTTCTGAGGTGCAAAGTGCTGACGTTTGCCGATCTAAACATAATGTTAGCATTCAGCAGAATCCTGTTTCAGCTAATAGGAATGTTCAGTCTAAGCCTTTGTCTGAAGTTCGTACGTGTCATTACTGTTTAAAACCAGGGCATTTAGTCAGGAATTGTCAGAAGAGACAGTATGATTTTCGACAACAATCTACTAGTTCTAGGGAAGTGTCACGAAATACCCCTAAATGCACTTATTGTTTGAGATTTGGACATGTCGTGTCAGAATGTAGGACTAAGATGTCTGATAATTCTCGTCGTGGCCAGCAACCATCTTCTAGGCCGCCTACTACTTCTTGACTACATCCGATACCAAATGGTGCTAGATTTTCCAATATTCCTCGGAATCTTGACCGCACTTTAATTCAGTCCATGGGTTGTGCAGGTAGGGTCCCTGCTCATCTTCCTTTAGTACAACTGTCTGTCAATAAGATTCCTGCTATGGCTTTGCTAGACTCGGGGGCAGCCAAGTCTTGTATTAGTGGCATGATGCTGGACAAGCTTGGTATTTCCCGATCTTCGCTTCTTTCCTATTCTGATTGTACAGTTAGCGCAGATTCTTCTTTGATTCCTGTGTTGGGGAAAATTGCTCTAAAAATTAAGATAGCAAAATTTTCTTGGTCATTTGTTTTTCTTGTGGTGGAATCCTTAGTATTTCCTGTAGTGTTGGGGGTGGATTTTGCTCAGTTTTCAGGGCTTATTATGGATTTCCAGCATAGTCTTTTGCACTTTAATTTTGAGCCTTCGTATGAGATTAGTTTCGGTATTTCTTCTCCCCAAGCTATTGTTGAAGCTTCCACGGCTTTTGTTGATCAAAACTTGGTTCCTGACCAGACTTCATCTGATACAGAAATTAGTTTGCAGCATTTATTACCGGATCAACGCACCCAAATTCTAGATATTATTTCTGAATTTCCCCGTGTGTTAAGTGAGAAGTTGGGAGTCACGAATGTACTTGAGTATAAGATACAAGTTGCTGATGAGGTTCCAGTTCGTCTCCCACCTTATAGGTTGTCACCTCCCAAACTGTTGATCATGAGAGATAAAATTTCTGAAATGTTGGACAAAGGGATCATTCGACCCTCTACCTCAGCGTATTCCAGCCCTATCTTTCTGGTGCCCAAAGGGGAAACTGACTTTCGCCCAGTCATTGATTATAGAGCTTTAAACCAGAAGATCATTATTGAGTCAATGCCGTTACCGGATATTCATTCAGCGGCTCATTGGTTTTCTGGGGCCACTGTCTTTTCCTCTCTGGACTTAAATAGTGCGTACAACCAGATCCCTCTCCATGAATCATCTCGACATCTTACAGCTTTCTCCACCGATTGGAACCATTTCGAGTTCTGTCGCCTCCCTTTCGGTCTGGCCACTGGGGCGCAAGTGTTAACCAGACTTTTGGATAAGATCTTTTCTGACATCAAGTTCGTATATGTCTATCATTATCTTGATGATCTGGTTGTTTATAGTAAGGACTTTTCGTCCCATGTGTGTCACTTACGGGAAGTATTTCGTCGTCTGCAGGAGGCTGGCCTAACCGTTAAGCCGACTAAGGTGCAGTTCGCAAGGCCGCAGCTTAGTTTCATCGGCCATTTAATCTCTCCTGATGGTGTCGCTATCGACCCTGAGAGAACGGTGGCAATCAGGAATTTTCCTCCTCCTTGCAATGTTAAGGCAGTAGCGCGATTTATTGGCATGGCTAACTTCTTTGCCAAGTTCATTCCAAATTTTTCGGCGCGGGCTGCTCCCTTGAATCGTCTTCGACGCAAGGGTGTGCAATTCAAGTGGAACGATGAGCACCGCCTCGCTTTTGAGGATATTAAGAGTGCCATCTGCAACCCGCCCATCTTAGCCATGGCCGATTTTTCACGCACTTTCATCGTTCAAACTGATGCTTGTACTGCCGGGCTAGGCGCCGTATTGCTTCAGGAATTTCCTGAAGGACGTAAGCCTATCGCCTATGCTTCGCGCTCACTGACCAACCAAGAGCAGCGATTTTCCATATATGAAATGGAGGCTCTGGCGGTCATCTTTGCCCTAGAGAAGTTTAGAATGTATGTCGAACACGTGAACTTCATCCTGGAGTGCGACAACCAAGCGTTGTCTTGGTGTTTGGCTCGTCCTCGAAAAACTGGTCGACTTGCTCGATGGGCGGTTCGCCTGTCGGCATTCAAGTTCTCTACGGTGCACATCCGTTCGTCAGAGAATGTTCTGGCGGATTCTCTATCTAGGATGTTTGAAGGTGCTCCTAGAAGTTCTGTGGAGGAAGGCCTGTCTACGGAGGTACCGCTCTTGTCATCTGTGGTTACTCAGGAAGTTATTTCCCCTTTGTTATCTGACTTTCCGCTTGCTTTTTCTGATCTCGCTCAGCAGCAACTCTTAGATCCTGATCTCGCAGTTATTATTGACAAATTGAAACAAGGGTCTACTGTGAGTAACTTTTGCATGGTAAAGGACACCTTGCAGATTTTGGTGGGTAGGGTTCGCCGCCATAAGATTGTTCTTCCCTCTTCTTTGAAGGATATGGTCTTTAATTACTTCCATGTCTCCCCTATTGGAGGGCACCTTGGCCTAAAGAAGACTCTTGCGAAGATCCAAGTCTCCTTCTGGTGGAAGGGTATGTTTCTAGACGTACGTGATCGGGTTCGATCCTGCGTCACCTGTTCCATCTCCAAGCCCACACTCAATTCTCGCATGGGATTTCTGTCATCTACTATTGCCCATCGACCTTTTGAAAAGCTTTTCGTCGACTTCCTGGGTAAGCTTCCACGCTCTAAAAAAGGCAACACATTTATATTTGTGGTGGTGGATGCCTTTACTAAATTTTCATGGTTGTTCCCATTGCGAGATTCGTGTACTCATAGAGTTATTGCCAGTCTTTCTTCCATTTTCCAAGTTTTTGGCTTCCCTGAAGTCCTCGTCTCTGATAATGGTCCACAATTTATTTCTCGTCAATTTAAGGATTTCTGTTTTCACTCTGGTATATCTCATGTGACCACTACTCCATACTATCCAAACCCGTCGCATGCCGAGCGGGTAATGCGGAATTTAAAAAATGCACTTATTGCATACCACCACAATGACCATTCGCTCTGGGATGTGAACTTGTCGTGGTTGCAATTTGCATTCAACACCGCAATACACGAGAGTCATGGTTTCACTCCTTTCTCATTACTCTGTACATTTACTCCAAACCACCCTCTCAGTAACTTGTGGCATCTCTCTGATCTGCTCCCCGATTCTCCCTCATCTATGGATCTTGCTGGTGTCTGGAAAGCTGCGAAACGCAATTTGCAGAGATCTCATGAAAGGCGAACTAGAGTATATAATAAGGGTAGGCTCCCCAACCCCTTTAAACTCCATGACCAAGTGATGTGTAGGAATTTTCCGCAAAGTAAAGCGGTTTCTACGTTCGCTAAGAAGCTGGCTCCCCGCTATGTTGGTCCATACCAAATAGTTGACATATTGCATGGTGGGGTCACCTTCTTAGTCGAACATCTTGTAGATAAGTCTAGGAGGAGATGTTATATCTCCCAATTGAAGAAATATTAATTTTTTGTGTGCCTTCCATTCTCCATGCTTGTGAATTTATTGCGGTGATATTGTTATAAGGTATTCTCTAATTGCTATTGAAAGATGGATAGTATTTAAGTGTTTTATGTCTGCTTGTTTGATGTCCTTGCTTTAACTGTTAATTGTTGAAACTTTTCAAGAAAGAAAAAACTATGCTTCTATGTCCTTGGTATGCACTTACATGTCTAGACAACGGTCCCCCTCCCTGCACGATCTCATACCATAGAATAGGGGCCCCTAATAAAAAAAACAAAAAACAAAACCCGATTGTGACATAACCTTTTACCATGTAAATATCATGGTTTTATGTAACGAGAATTAGAATGATTCGGAGGATCCTCTAAAAAAAAAAAAACATTGTTAACCTCTACATGACAAGAATATGAACTATTTTGTAAACAAACAAAAAAAAACATAAAGAAACATTATTATAATCTCCTACAAAGTTTGATCAACAAGAACTTAAAAATAAAAGGAAGACCATCAATATCTATGTTATACAGTGAAATATTGAACAATTATAGAAGTCTGGACTATACATTCAAGACTTCAGCTTATGAAACCTATCCATTGACTTAATCTTTCTCTATCCTGTCCTATCCTTGGGTGGTCCTAGGCACCCTCCCGTGTGATTCGACCTGATTACTCATATAGTGCTTCGTTTTCTTTCATGTGTCTGAGCCTACATCGAAGGTCCTGTGCTTCGCTCCTGGATGTGTGTGTGGACCTATTATGCTCCTGCTGGTTGTTTGGGGGTAATTGGTACCGTACCCCTGAACGTATTTCATGCCTGGCTCATGGGGAAGGCCTCTCCAAGTTGATTTTGTCACTCTATATGGGTGGCCGGAGCTACGTATTTCCTGTTACCAGCAGTTATATATACTGTGAGCCATGGTCCTGCTCACCTCTGCCATCTTCACTCAGCTAGATTACAATTATTATTGTACAGTAAGAATTGGACCTTGTTATACTCTATCGACCTGTGTGCCAGATTAGGACATTTGGCCATATATGGTTGTGAGTTTTCTACAAAAGGAAAGTTTCTACGCTATGCAATAATTATGGTGTGTGCTTACACATGGCTTTCATCGATTTTGAATGTACATTTTCAATTTGGGCTCTTGAAAACTTCATTTTCACTATTGAGTAATCATTTTCCTTAACAAATTTTCTAATATGACAATAAACTTCTCACGGATCTACAGTTTCATATACAAATTCTAGAAAGCATCACGTAAAGTTCTACTGTTATTCTACAAGCTATTCTCTGTGACGATTTGAAAGAACAGTTTAGAAACTTTAAGAAAGGAACATTAAAAATAAAAAAAAACCTGACGTTGTGTCAGTAATTAATACCACATTGATATATTATACTGTTAAAATGTTTTCAGGGTTATATAAAAAGATATTGTTTTCAGGGTTATATATATAAACCATATGCTTTTCAGGGTTATATAAAATGAGATATTGTTTTCAGGGATATATAAAAAGGTATTGGTGTATGTCATATGCTTCTAGTTGTACTGTATTATAAGATTGTCTCAAGGTATATAAGGTCATTTTATATTTTTCATTTTTTGATATTCATTTATTGGTATTCTGCTTATTTACAACAAAAAAGAATCCTTCCGAATTCTTTTTTGTTGAAGGAGGGAGAGGAGAGAATTGTAACGTGCTTGAATGTCGCGCGAGTCTTCCCCTCTTTCTCCGGTTCGTGGCAGCCATTACTAATGGTGCTGCC
This sequence comes from Ectobius pallidus, assembly GCA_964059195.1. Lineage (NCBI taxonomy): Eukaryota > Metazoa > Arthropoda > Insecta > Blattodea > Ectobiidae > Ectobius > Ectobius pallidus. Next base: position 21,826,246 of record CAXKWD010000012.1, read on the forward strand.
ATCTGTGTGTGTGACGGGGGTTGCCGGCCCGCTTCTGGAGACACTAAAAACAGATCGTGTTCGGCCGTTGCCTAGTGAAGTGTAATCGTGCCTTCAGCTGTGGAGGGGAACCCGCGTCTACACATTGTAAGTTGCATACCATGTAATTCATCATGTTTCAGGTGCCCTCTGCGCCAAGAATTATGTTTGCTTAAATAATCATCTTATAGGTGCCTTTTGCGCCAAGAATTTAATATTCAGACATAAAACACCACTTGATTTCGTTAAACATATGAGTGTAGTAATTCAAATGATTATTATTCTAATAGTTTCTATAAAGGCATGAGTTTCCCCTTTAGTAAGGTCCGGTGAAAATAGTATGGAGAAATGGAAGCCACTTATCCTTGCAGAAGTTTCTTCTGCGTAATCCTTTTGTATCTGTGACGTCATCATTATGTTAGAGGCGTGTATCAGCCGATCTCTGACGTCACTTCTTCGCGAGTTGAGCATCCGATTCTGGGCTAAATTTAGATAGGTTCTATTCGCCAGTAAACTATGCCTTTTTTTTTTATACATTTCTTTTGAAAGAAAAATCGCCTAATCCTACTGTTACATAATTTTGGCCTGTTTGCTTAGGCACTATATGCTAAAAAAAAAAAAAAAAAACCTCTTATGAAATGTATACATCTTGTGGTCCCTAAAGGAGATTATAACGTGTCCATTGAAGTAACTTCTTCAGTTATGTTATACGGCATTTTGAGTCTTGGCATAATGTCGAAGCATTGCATTTTCTAAAGAAGTATTAGTAAGGAAATTCCTTGTGCTTTTGACTAGCACCGTTTGCAATTATTAACCTTTTTTTATTATTTGCCTTGCTGAAAAATCTACCCAGTTTATTGTATTGGTTGTGCCTATGTTTTTTTTATATCTGCAGTTATAACCTAAGAATATTTTTCATTCAGTATTTAATGTAGCCTGGGACTTAAAGTTTTTTTTTAATTATTTTTTTTATTTCGTTGCTAGCTCAGATTTTGTTACCGAAAGCTCAGTGGTTATTCATGTGATATTATGAACCTTTACTACGTTCAGTGTTCTACTTAGATCTGGCAATAGATTCATCCTTAAGCTTCATTTACCGTATAGAGTTTTTTTGTTTTGCCTTCTGCATATTTTGCTATAATTAATTAAAGGCGTTATTTGAACTTTGATAGTCTTCTATTCAATCCCTCCTTCTTAGATATTGCTACGTTAGGGTTTTCTGAGCTTATAAAAATTGTAGTTTAATTTTATCATATTTTGAAGCTCACTTGCCATTCTTCAAAATTTATTTTTTGATTCTGATTGTAATTCTGCTTTACTGTTGTATTATCCGTTGCCCTTATAAAAAGAAAACTAAACGAAAGTTATTTCTAAAAGTTTTCTCTATTAATTATTTAATTTGTTTGATTTTTTTTTAACCTCTTAAGGGTTATTCAAATTTTGAATTTTGAAATAACTTAAACCTGTTCTGGGGAATTATTGTATGTTACACTTGATGTATGCTAGACTTTTCTACTGATGAATCTAAAGAAGTTTGCATATTGCGTTGTTGAGGTTTTTAACTGACCTTCGGTTTTCCAGTTTCTTATTTTCCAAATTTAAGTTCTTTTGTTTTTCTTAAATTTTGCTTAACATTTTCTGGTTCTACTTTTTCTAGGTCAAAAGATTATTAGTAATTTTGGATTCGGTATTGCCTTATTATTCTGATTTATTGTGAAGATTTACTAAAGTCTACATTGGAATTTGTTTTTCTGAGCTACCATAGATCCTTGTAGGGCTACCTTTCTACATACTTATGTACCCATGCTACTTTGGGTCCATTTTGATGTATGACATCTTTGCACATACTGTAGTATTCACATTTCATAACTTATATTCTGGGTTTTGACCTAACTATCCCCAGATAGATTTTGCCTCTGAACTTAAATACTTTTATATGTATCTCTAGATAGAATATAGGAAAGTGGTATATTCTATTGTTGCCCAGTTTACTCACCTTAGTATTTTCTATTCATGGTTGACTTCTTGCCTTTATTAAATAAGATTTTCATATTCCGGGATTATTCACTGGGTTCTCCTTAGGCGAATTAGGTTGATTAATATTAGCCCTTCGGAATTATTGTTTATGGTGATTCTGAACTGCCTCGCCCCTATTAATTATCACATTCTTACTTAACCGCATAACGGTTTGACGGTTTGTGATTGATGTTAGGTAAATGTGATAGGATTGGGAGTGTTAAAAGAAAAACACTCTCTGGTTATTTCACTTCATTTAATCATATAAAGATGTTTGGACAATACAGTCATTCAATGTGAGGATATATATATTATAAGGCATGTGTTATTTCTCTTTGAATCTACTAGGCTGATTTATTGTTTATAATTCCAGTTGGGAATTTATGAGATTTGTGAAAGGGTACATTGTTAAGAAAAAAATATTTTGTTATTAGTTTGGTTCATTAAAATTAATTGGTCTATTGAAATATTTTCTACTCGGCGTTATTTTCAAAGTGTCTTACCTCCCTTATTCTTGTGTGCACTGAATCGAGTTAGATCCACTCCTCTAGGGCATATTTCCTCATGCTTCCTTTGTTAGGTTATATTTCAGTCCCGCACTTTCTCTTTCATAGTGACTTGGAATTTTGAGTATTGGATAATTCTGAACTTAACCTTAGTTGCCTTGGACCTTTTATTATTGAACTTTTTACATACTATAACTTATTTAACTTTCAACTGCCGTTGCAGCACATTAATAGAAAACACGAAAAAGTGAACTCAAATTGAAGTCATTGAACTCAAAATGAACTAATATTAAAATGAACAGAATTTATTTTATTCTAATACAGGTTGTTTGTTATGGATATCAATATGCTACTGAAAGATCACATATAGCATATTATAGTGTACCGGTAGATGAATAAAAACATTGTTCAGCGATGGCTTATTAATCTGAAAAAAAAATATATATATCTCAAAATTCTAGTGGTTCAAATCTCACAATGAAAACTTCGGGAATTCAACATTTAAAAAGTTAATATATGACAATATTTGTTTCTTTTAGACTGAGCATAGAGTATTTCATCACTAGGTTTTGTGGATGATTGAAAAATACAAATTTAAAACATGATCTTACGTGTTCATTGATAAAAGCGGTCGGCCATTCTGATGGCAATTATCAACGTTTGAGAGTTGAGCTTTCTTAGTAGGAACCGTTCTGTTGTTTTGGAAAAGAACGCTGTTGAATCTTCGCAGATATAAACTGCGTATTGGTGAATCCTCATTCTATTATTCACTTGAGGAAAATGTAAGTTTCTAGTTAAAAAGTGTTTATGGTGATTTCCTAAGTATTTGTGGTAAAAACATGACATTTGACACACTTAACTAAAATCTGAGCAGAACTGTTTCAAATTTAGATTTTATTTGTAAATTTGTTTCGCAGATGTTCATTTAATTGAACAATTAAAAATAAATATTGAAATATATCTCCTACGACAAACATTGAAAAATTAACAAGAATTTTTTACTCAATATTGTTTTATGCTTGCTTTACTAGTGGATTTTTTAAACTTTTTATGCTTTTTGTAAAAAGTTATTTACATAGAGTAAAAATTGCAAAAAATTAATAATGATAATACTAAATATTAAAAAGTTAACTAAGGCCTATACTAAAAATCTGATTAGTATTATTGTTGCACATAAACATTATGAAAACATTTTAGAGCAGTGTCTCTTGTTTTGTGGAAGGCGATCGATTTTGAATATCGCTAAATAATGTGAAAAATCAAAACGAGCTAATAAAGCTGCATGCACTGGCAGTTTAAAGCACACTATACTTTAAACATGGCGTCAGCAATACCCTTCTATGCGCTCAAACCGCATACAATTTATTTTACAGGGTTACTACTTGTATGCTGGACGTTTTTCTTTGTTAAAAACCGAAAATAGCATTTCTTACCACACTTCTGTCATCCCTTAAGTACTTGTAACCCATGAGTTTCACAAGAGAAGCGACGTCTTACTTGTGGGTACAGTTCCTGTTTTCAACAACAACAGAATGGAGATTTTGTCTAGTTTTAATGCTACTGTGTACTTCAGTTGGACAATGGAGAGGAATGTATCACAGGCAGCAAGTTTAACATAGTTTAAATATTGTACATGGCACATCTGTAGAGTATTATCTTCCACTGTATTTACAGAGTGATCCCATGCAAGCACAGTGGGAGTTGGATTGAATGAAGAGGCCAAGAAAAATCTCCAAGCGGCTTCATGCTTCAGGTATTAGTGATCCCATGCAGGCACAGTGAGACCTGGATTGAATAATAAGCCGAGAAATATATCAAGGGGCTTCATGCTGTTAGGTATTAGTGACCCCATGCAAGCACAGTGGGAGCTGGGTTGAATGAAGAGATCGAGAAACATCTCCAACTGGCTTCGCTCTGCAGGTATTACTGATACCATGCAAGCACCATGGGAGCTGGATTGAATGAAGAGACCGAGAAACATCTACAAGAGGCTTCATGCAGCAGATATTAGTGACCCCATGCAAGCACAGTGTGTGCTGGGTTGAATGAAGAGACCATAAAAAATCACCAAGTGGCTTCATGCATAAAGGTATTAGTGATTCCATGCAAGCAAAGTGGGAGTTGGATTGAATGAAGAAGTAATGAAACATCTCCAAGCGGCTTGATGCTTCGAGGTATTAGTGATCCTATGCAAGCACAGTGGGAGTTGGATTGAATGAAGAGACCAAGAAAAATCTCCAAGCGGCTTCATGCTTCAGGTATTAGTGATCCCATGAAGGCACAGCGAGACCTGGAATGAATGAATAAGCCGAGTAATATATCAAGGGGCTTCATGCTGTTCGGTATTAGTGATTCCATGCAAGCAAAGTGGGGGCTAAGTTGAATGATGAGGCCGAGAAACAACTACAAGCGGCTTCATGCTTGGAGGTATTATGATTCCATGAAAGCAAAGTGGCAGCTGGATTGAATGAAGAGATCGAGAAACATCTACAAGTGGCTTCGCACTACAGGTATTACTGATACCATGCAAGCACCATGGGAGCTGGATTGAATGAAGAGACCGAGAAACATCTACAAGCTGCTTCAAGCAGCAGATGTGAGTGATCCCATGAAAACACAGTAGGATCTGGATTGAATGAATAGATCGCGAAAAATCTCCAAGTGGCTTCGCGATGCAGGTGTTAGTGACCCCATGCAAACACAGTGGGTGCTGGGTTGAATGAACAGACCAAAAAACATCAAAAAGTGGCTTCATGCTTAGAGGTATTAGTGATCCTATTCAAGCACAGTGGGAGTTGGACTGAATGAAGAGGCCAAGAAACATCTCCAAGTGGGTTCATCTTGCAGGTGTTAGTGATACAATGCAAGCACAGTGGGAGCTCGATTAAATAAAGAGGCCGAGAAAAATCTATAAGCGTCTTCATGCTTGGAGGTATACTGATTCCATGCAAACACAGTGTGAGTTTGATTGAATAAAGAGGCCAAAAAATATCTCCAAGCGGTTTCATCCTTCAGGTATTAGTGATCTCATGCAGGCACAGGAAAACCTGGATTGAACTAATAAGCCGAGAAATATATCAAAGCGCTTCATGCTGTTAGGTATTAGTGATCCCATGCAAGCACAATGGGAGCTGGGTTGAAAGAAGAGACCAAAAAACATAACCAAGTGGCTTCATGCTTAGAGGTAATAGTGATTAGATGCAAGCAAAGTAGGAGCTCGATTAAATGAAGAGGCCGAGAAAAATCTACAAGGGTCTTCATGCTTGGAGGTAATAGTGATTCCATGTAGGCAAAGTGGGAGCTGGATTGAATGAAGAGACCGAGAAACATCTCCAAGCCGCTTCTTGCTTGGAGGTATTAGAGATTCCATGCAATCACAGTGAAACCTGGATTGAATTAATAAGCCGAGAAATATATCAAGGGGCTTCATGCTGTTAGGTATTAGTGAGACGATGCAAGCACAGTGGGAGCTGGGTTGAATGAAGAGGCCGAGAAAAATCTCAAAACGGCTTCATTCTTGGAGGTATTAGTGATCCAATTCAAGAAGACTGTATCACTAACTGCTGCAGCATGAAGACACTTGGAGATGTTTCTTTGCCTTTTCATTCAATCCAACTCTCACTGTTATTGCATTGGATCACTAATACCTCCAAGAATGAAGCCGTTTGGAGATTTTTCTCGGTCTCTTCATTCAACCCAGCTCCCACTGTGCTTGCATGGGATCACTAATACATAACAGCCTGAAGCCTCATGATATATTTCTCGGCTTATTAATTCAATCCAGGTTTCACTGTGCCTGCATGGGATCACTAATACCGGAAGGATGAAGCCGCTTTGAGATGATTTTTGGCCACTTCATTCAATCCAATTCCCACTCTGATTGCACGGAATCACTAATACCTCCAAGCATGAAGCCGCTTGGAGATGTTTCTCGGTCTCTTCATTGAATCCAGCTCCCATTGTGCTTGCATGGTATCAGTAAAACCTGCAGCATGAATCCTCTTCGAGCTGTTTCTCGATCTCTCATTCAATCCAGCTCCCACTTTGCCTACATTGAATCACTAATACCTCCAAGCATGAAGACGCTTATAGATTTTTCTCGGCCTCTTCATTTAATCGAGCTCCCACTGTGCATGCATTCTATCACTAACACCTGCAGCATGAAGCCACTTGGAGATGTTTCTTGGCCTCTTCATTCAGTCCAACTCCCACTGTGCTTGCATAGGATCACTAATACCTCGAAGCATGAAACCGCTTGTAGATGTTTCTCGGCCTCTTCATTCAACCCAACTCGCACTTTGCTTGCAGGGAATCATTAATACCTGTAAACAAAAAGCCACTTGGTTATGTTTTTTGGTATCTTCATTCAACCCAGATCACATTGTGCTTGCATGGGATCACTAATACCTAACAGCATGAAGCCCCTTGATATATTTCACGACTTATTCATTCAATCCAGGTCTCACTGTGCCTGCATGGGACTACTAATACCGGAAGCATAAAGCCGCTTGGAGATGTTTATCGGGCTCTTCATTCAATCCAGATCCCATTGTGCTATCATGGTATCAGTTATACCTGTATCGCGAAGCCACTTTCAGATGTTTCTTGGCCTGTTGATTTAATCCAGCTCCCAATTTGCTTGCATGCAATCACTAATACCTTGAATCATCAAGACACTTGGAGATGTTTCTTGGCCTCTTCCTTCAATCCAACTCTCACTTTTCTTGCATTGGATCACTAATACATCCAAGAATGAAGCCGCTTGTAAATGTTTCTCGATGTCTTCATTAAATCCAACTCCCACTTTGCTTGCAGGGATTCATTAATACCTCTAAGCATGAAGCCACATGGTTATGTTTTTTGGTCTCTTCATTCAACCCAGATCCCATTGTGCCTGCATGGGATCACTAATATCTGAAGCATGAAGCCGCTTGGAGATTTTTCTTGGCCTCTTCATTCAGTCCAACTCCCACTGTACTTGCATGGAATCACTAATACCTCCAAGCATGAAGACGCTTGGAGATGTTTCTCGGTCTCTTCATTTAATCCAGCTCCCATTGTGTTTACATGGTATTAGTAAAACCTGCAGCATGAATTCACTTCGAGCTGTTTCTCGATCTCTCATTCAACCCAGCTCCCACTTTGCCTACATAGAATATCTAATACCTCCAACCATGAAGACACTTATAGATTTTTCTCGGCCTCTGCATTTAATCGAGCTCCCAATGTGCTTGCATTGTATCACTAACACCTGCAGCATGAAGCCACATGGAGATGTTTCTTGGCCTCTTTATTCAGTCCAACTCCCACTGTGCTTGCATGGGATCACTAGTACGTCGAAGCATGGAGCCCCTTGGAGATGTTTCTTTACCTCTTCATTCAATCCAACTTCCACTTTGCTTGCACGGAATCACTAATACCTCTAAGCCAGAAGCCACTTGGTGATTTTTTTGGTCTCTTCATTCAATCCAACTGCCACTTTGCTTGCATGGAATCATAATACCTCCAAGCGTGAAGCCGCTTGTAGTTGTTTCTCGGCCTCATCATTCAACCCAGTTCCCACTGTGCTTGCATGGAAACCAGCTCCCATTGTGCTTGCATGGTATCAAAAAAACCAGCAGCATGAATCCATTTAGAGCTGTTTCTCGATCTCTCATTCAATCCAGCTCCCTCTTTGCCAACATGGAATCACTAATACCTCCAAGCATGAAGACGCTTGTAGATGTTTCTTGGCCTCTTCATTCAATCCAACTCCCATTGTTCTTGTATAGGATCACTAATATCTCCAAGAATTAAGCCGTTTGAAGTTGTTTCTCGGCCTCATCATTCAACCCAGCCCCCACTTTGCTTGCATGGAATCACTAATACCGAACAGCATTCCAGGTCTCGCTGTGCCTTCATGGGATCACTAATACCTGAAGCATGAAGCCGCTTGGAGATTTTTGTTGGTCTCTTCATTCAATCCAACTCCCACTGTGCGTGCATAGGATCACTAATACCTCGAAGCATCAAGCCGCTTGGAGATGTTTCATTACCTCTTCATTCAATCCAACTCCCACTTTGCTTGCATGGAATCACTAATACCTTTATGCATGAAGCCACTTGGTGATTTTTTATGGTCTCTTCATTCAACCCAGCATACACTGTGCTTGCATGGGGTCACTAATATCTGTTGCATGAAGCCTCTTGTAGATGTTTCTCGGTCTCTTCATTCAATCCAGCTCCCATGGTGCTTGCATGGTATCAGTAATACCTGCAGAGCGAAGCCAGTTGGAGATGTTTCTCGATCTCTTTATTCAACCCAGCTCCCACTGTGCTTGCATGGGGTCACTAATACCTAACAGCATGAAGTCCCTTGATATATTTCTCGGCTTATTCATTCAATCCAGGTCTCACTGTGCGTGCATGGGATCACTAATACCTGAAGCATGAAGCCGCTTGGAGATTTTTCTTGGCTTCTTCATTCAATCCAACTCCCACTGTGCTTGCATGGGATCACTCTGTAAATACAGTGGAAGATAATACTCTACAGATGTGCCATGTGCAATATTTAAACTATGTTAAACTTGCTGCCTGTGATACATTCCTCTCCATTGTCCAACTGAAGTACACAGTAGCATTAAAACTAGACAAAATCTCCATTCTGTTGTTGTTGAAAACAGGAACTGTACCCACAAGTAAGACGTCGCTTCTCTTGTGAAACTCATGGGTTACAAGTACTTAAGGGATGACAGAAGTGTGGTAAGAAATGCTATTTTCGGTTTTTAACAAAGAAAAACGTCCAGCATACAAGTAGTAACCCTGTAAAATAAATTGTATGCGGTTTGCGCGCATAGAAGGGTATTGCTGACGCCATGTTTAAAGTATAGTGTGCTTTAAACTGCCAGTGCATGCAGCTTTATTAGCTCGTTTTGATTTTCCACATTATTTAGCGATATTCAAAATCGATCGCCTTCCTCAAAACAAGAGACACTGCTCTAAAATGTTTTCATAATGTTTATGTGCAACAATAATACTAATCAGATTTTTAGTATAGGCCTTAGTTAACTTTTTAATATTTAGTATTATCATTATTAATTTTTTGCAATTTTTACTCTATGTAAATAACGTTTTACAAAAAGCATAAAAAGTTTTAAAAATCCACTAGTAAAGCAAGCATGAAACAATATTGAGTAAAAAATTCTTGTTAATTTTTCAATGTTTGTTGTTCCGTTATGTTTTAGTTTAGTAGGTCATGCTTCTGTAATTCGTTTTTAGCAGGCCTTGCTTGCTATCTTGTTTTTTTATTTATTGAACAAATGAATTTCAAACAGTTGTTATGTATGGGTATTGTAATTTCAAAATTATTCTTTTTATGTCTTGCATCCAATCAGAGACTGGAGATTTTTATTATATTGTTTTGATAGCCAATAAGGTTTATCTTTAACTTTTCTCCTTCTTCATCGATTCAAGTTAACTGTGTCTCATAAAGACATTAGTTTTTCTAGGCTTTAAATGCCTATTCTTCGTTGTATCAATTCAACTACTACTCATAAGGACATGAGTTTTCTTCTTGGCTTATCAATGCCATTCTTTACCTATCAGATAGATCTGGTGGTTTACTTTCAATAGCTGAAGCAATCAGCTCTTCGATTCACATTAAGGTTTCATATGCCTTATTGATTCTGAAGACTTCGAACGATTTAAGGACTATTATCACCCATCGTGTGATTCATCGGGTCTTCTTCATTTTTGGTGTTGGCGTTGCAAGATCTAAGGCTAACATCTGTATCAACTATCAAAAGGTGGTATTAATCAATTCAAAGGTACGTCAGTTACTACCTAATTTATTTGAGAAACAATTTGGACGTAATTTCATCATTGAACTAATATATTTGTGGTTTTGATCAAACTGATTGAGCCATCTCAAAGATATTTATGACCTTAACAAAGGAATTTGTATTAAACATTGTGATATCTACAAGTTCATCAGTGTTTATGAATAATAATATTATACACGTCCAAGAAATCAAGAATTTACGAACTGAGCATGATGTATGTATTGTTGTTGTGACAATAAATTGTTACATACCAGAGAAATTTATCTAAAATGTATTGGGCAAGTTTGGCTTATCTATTTATAGTTTAAGTCTCAATTTCAAGAAGTGTTACGTCATATGATTCTTGTCATACAGTCCGCTTGCTCTCAGCTTGCCCGTACATTTTAATGGTCCTCCTATTGCCGGATAATTGAATCATTTCCGGACCATTTTAATGGTCCTCCTATTGCCGGATAATTGAATCATTACCGGACCATTTATTGGACTCCCATTGCCGAATCTTGAATCATAACTGGACTATTATCTGGTGAATTGAACTGTAACATATACCAGAATTGTTCTCATCATAACAATAACTAAACAATAATTAACATTGTTACTGCCTCCATGTCTTCTGCATGTTTGAGGTGAGGGCTGGAGGATCTATTGTTAAACTAGTGTTATAAGTTTACATGTATGTAAAACCTACACAGACAGCAACACTTACACTAGTACACATATCACACCTGATATTGTATTGTTTCAACGTCCATTGCATTGGACGTTTATGTACTGATTTGTCTTAACCCGTAATCGGGCATTGTATTTATTGTTATTTGGGCCCTAAGAGCGGGCAATTATTGATATTCATTGTAATCTGTGCTGTAAATCTATAGAGATGGCTAATCAGGAGTTAAACATTAATGCTCTTAAAGCCAAGAGAACTCCTATAAAGGCTCAGATCACTCGCCACGTCAATACCTTTCTATCATTTACAGATCTCGACGATGAATCTTATAATGAAATTATAGCCCGTAAGGCTAAGTTTAATGAAGTCCTGATCAAATATGAAGATGTTCAGTCTCTGATTGACCAAATTGAATATTCAGAAGCTGAAGCAGATTATAGAGAAGAAGTGGAAAAGGCTGTTTTTGCAGCCATTTCTCGTGTAAACTCTTTAGTTACAGCTTATGAGGCTAAACTTAAACAAGAAGTAGATGCTAAACTTAGACAAGAAGCTGTAGAAGCAGAAGCTAGGACTAGACTAGAAATTGCAGAAATAGAAGCTAGGACTAAATTAGAATTAGCAGAATCAGAAGCTAGGGCTAGTCAAGAAGCTGCTCAAGCTGAATCTATGGATAAATTAGCTTCTGTTGATATTGTAGCAACTCAGTTCTTTGATTACGTTGAAGCTATTCAAACGTTAGTCATACGAGACAAGGTTTCATATTTCAAGGCTGTCAGTATGCGTAATGCATTTGAAGCTACATTTAATCAATACAAGAATAAGTACTCTCAAATCAGACCACAAGAAGTGACTGAAGTCATTAAACTTCAAGGTCGGCAAGTCGAAGCGGCTTTTCACGAGGCAATAAGTCTCTTAAATTGTTCTATTGCTGAAAATAAACAGTTCTATGACCCTGATCAGGTCTCAACTTCTGTAGTACGCCAGTCATCTACAGAATTGACTCCTTCGCTCCCAAAACTTCCCGAGATCCGTCTTCCTCAATTCACAGGCGATCCTGCCTTGTGGATTGAATTCAGGGATACATTTTATTCCCTTGTCATTCAACATAAGCATATTTCTAACATGGACAAGCTCCAATATCTCAAATCATGCTTATCGCCAGAAGTCATGACTGTAATACAGAATATTCCTGTATCCTCAGCTACATTTGATGTAGCCTGGGAAACGTTGTCAGAAAGATTTGACAACAATCGTCTGATTGCTAATAGTCACATTGACAAATTATTTTCACCACCCTCTCTTGAAAAGAATTCTGCAGACTCTCTGCAAAGATTTATAGATCATTTCATAAGCACGGTGCATGCATTGCATTCCTTAAATACTAATGTCGATTTATCCGACTTAATTATTTCTAAAATGATCTTAGACAAACTCCCAGTTCATATTATTAGAGAATGGGAATCATCGCTGAAATCAGACAGACTGCCTGAACTCAAGGAACTACTTAAGTTTCTGGAGACTAGAGTCCGAGTCTTGCAAATGACGGATTCAGCTCTAAAAAATCAGCCTTCAACTTCACAGAATTCGCAACCTATATCGGCTAAGAGCAAATCAGCTCAGTTTGTCAACAAATGTATTTGTTGCAAAAAGGATTCACATCAAGTCTACCAATGTGATGTTTTCAAAGCAATGAGTCTTGCAAGCCGTAGCAATTTTGTCAGGACTAACCATTTATGTCGTGTATGTTACTCTTCAAGAGGACATACCAAGGCTTGCAGCTCGTTCTCTTGCAGAGTGTGTGGAGAGAAACATAGTACTCTTCTTCACGATTATAGTGCTCAGAACGAGTCACAAATATCTAATACTGCAGGGATTATGTCAGCCTCTCATAATCATCAAGGCTGCTTACTTCCTACTGCAAATGTGTTTGTGATAAACAAGTATGGTCAACCCGTAGAGGCCACTGCCCTCTTAGATAGCGGCTCTGATTGCAACTTAATCAGTGAAAGGCTATTTAAACATTTAAAACTATCCCCTTGTCAGCAGCAAGCAAGGCTGACTGGAATACTATCGTCTAAAGTAAGCACCCATAAGCTTGCTTCTATAGAAATCAGGTCTCGAACAACTCGTTGGTTTTGTAATACTGTTGCTCTTGTTGTTCCGGAGATTTCAGAGTCGAAACTTCCAAGATCTCCAATTAATATCACTAACTGGAACATTCCGCCTAACCTTCAACTAGCCAATCCTGATTTCAATACACCTAACTTTGTAGACTTATTGTTAGGTATTGAGATTTTCTCGCAAATTGATTGTGTGGGTAATATTTCTGCTCCTAACCTACCCATCATTCATAACTCTCAACTGGGTTGGTACTTTGCGGGCAAGCTGCCCCAACCTTCCTCTCCTAGGTTGTCTGTTCGTAGGTCCAACAAACTTACACTTCATAAATCTAAGGACTTTAGCAATGGACTTCCTGATGATGTATCTTGCCAATCTAATACCTTAAATACGCATTATTCAGCCTTTCTGAATTCAGATTTCGAAATCAGTGAACAGCTAACTAAATTCTGGGAGTTGGAAAGGATTTCTAATGTATCTATTAATTCCAATGAGTTTGATTGTGAGGTGCATTTCACCCAGAACACTGAAAGAAATTCTGAGGGTAGATATGTGGTTAAGCTACCGTTTAAATCTGATCCCCAGTCTTTGGGTAGCACCAACCGCCAAGCACATTTGAGATTTGCATCTCTTGAAAGGAGGTTTCATTCTAATCCTGCATTAGCCGAGGATTACAAGAAATTTATGTCTGAATACATCGACTTGGGACATATGGAATCTGTTGGTCAGGTTTCCAACAATAATTCTGACTACTTCATACCTCACCACCCGGTGCTGAAACCTTCAAGCACCACGACTAAACTTCGCGTGGTGTTTGATGCCTCTGCCAAGTCTTCCAATGGTAAATCTTTAAATGACATTCTGGCAGTTGGGCCTAATGTCCATCCTGAGCTGTTTTCCATCCTATTACGCTTCAGGTTCAATGCTATAGCTTTTACTGCCGACATTGAAAAGATGTATAGGCAGGTGATGATTCATCCAGATCATCAAATCTATCAAAAAATACTTTGGAGAGATTCTCCTTCGAAACCTATTGAGGTGTTCAATCTCAAAACAGTTACATATGGCACTGCCCCTGCCTCCTTCTTGGCTACTAGGGCCCTGAAGCAAATAACAATTGATGAAGGTTCCAAGTATCCTTTAGCCAGCACTATTGTTAATCGTTCGATTTATGTTGATGACATAGTTGCAACTTGTCCTACTTTAGCTGAAGCTAAAGAAGCGGTAAATCAACTGCGATCATTGTTGCCCTTGGGAGGTTTTATTCCTCGAAAGTGGAGTTCAAATATTTCTGAATTGCTTCAGGATATTCCTCTTCATTTGCAAGAGACTTTAGACAGCCGCACATTCGGTAAATCTGAAGTCAGTTCTATAAAGGCTTTAGGTTTAATCTGGCAGCCATCCAATGACTTGCTTAGAATAGAGACTTCTATTGACTTCACAAAACCGTTCAAGATATGCTCTAGGAGAACGTTGTTATCTTGCATCGCTTCAATCTTTGATCCTTTAGGCCTTATATCTCCAATCGTTGCCTACTGCAAGATAATATTTCAGTCTTTATGGAAGACTACTACTTCTTGGGATCAGCCTATTCCTCCTGATGTAGCTGATAAATGGCTAAGGATTCACAGTCAATTGACTATGATAGAGCAAATTGCTATACCTCGCATGGTAGTATCGGAGGATTCAAGGTCTATTCAGCTTCACGGATTTTGTGACGCTAGTGAATCTGCCTATGGAGCCTGTTTGTATTTGTGCTCTTATACTCACTCCAGCAATGTTCAAAGTTTCTTGCTGTGCGCTAAATCTAGAATCGCGCCTGTAAAGCCTACCACGATTCCTAGGTTGGAGCTATTAGCTGCCCATCTTTTGGCCAATCTAATTCGTAAAGTTCTGCCCATGCTGCTCCTAAATATTGATAAGATTTTCCTCTGGAGTGATTCCAGCATTGTGCTATGCTGGCTATCTCGTTCACCTGATACTCTGCAAACCTTTGTTAGAAATAGAGTTTCGGATATTGTTGAGTTCACCTCAACCTGCGAATGGCGCCATGTATCCTCAAAGGATAATCCAGCCGATCTTATTTCTAGAGGTGTTTTGCCTTCTGACCTCATAAATAATCAGCTTTGGTGGTCAGGTCCAAATTGGCTTCGTACTCCTCAATCTGATTGGCCAGGCAATAGCCCACTTGTTGTTCCTACTCCATTACCTGAAGTTAAGCGAGTAGCTATAATTCAATCAAGGAATTTTGAAATGAACTCTAAGATTTTAGAGTTTCAGCACCTAAAAACTCTAAGAATCATGGCCTATGTATTAAGGTTTATTGATAGGATCCGTAATCCTCATTCCATTATTAAAGGTCCATTGTTGCCTCTTGAACTTGACAAGGCCCTCAAATATTGTATCAGAGTGGTACAACTTCAGTCTTATTCGACAGAGATGAAATGTTTGTCCTCAGGACAAGCCATACCTACTGCTAGCAAAGTATTGCAGTTTTCACCATTCCTTGATGAGAATGGCCTTCTTCGCAAAGGCGGACGCCTCAAGCATTCTGCCTTGCCATTCGAAATTAAACATCAGATTCTGTTACCTTCATCTCATAAGTTTACTAAAAACTTCATTGAATTCACGCATCGTAAACTGCATCATGCAGGCTTACAATCTATCATTGCTCATGTAAGAGAAAAATATTGGATAGCTTCCATTAGGAAGGTTGTTCGTGGGGTTGTAAACAAATGTATCATTTGTTTTCGTTTTAAGGCTCAGTCATTGCAGCAGAAGATGGCTGACCTTCCTCCCTCTCGAGTTAATTCCATACCCCCATTTACGAATGTTAGCATTGACTACGCAGGCCCATTTACCATTAAGTATGGTGGTCCTCGTTCTAAGACCTCTATCAAGGCATATTTATCTATATTTGTGTGCATGTCCACTAAGGCCATCCACATTGAGCTTGTCACGGCGCTTACTTCCCGTGCCTTTCTTGCGGCTTTTTCTCGCTTTACAGGGCGTAGAGGTCTCCCGTTTTCTGTCACTTCGGATAATGGAACTAATTTTGTAGGTGCTAACACAGATCTTCATCACCTTAGCGAACTCCTAAATTCAGAAGAGCATCAATCATCAGTGCAAGATGCTACTTCTCATTTGAATGTTCTTTGGCATTTTTTGCCGTCTAATTCTCCTCACATGGGAGGTTTGCATGAAGCAGCTGTACGCTCTATAAAGTACCATCTTAAAAGGATGCTATCTTCATTCAACTTCACTTATGAGGAGTTTAGCACAGTTTTGATCCAGGTTGAGGCATTACTGAATTCACGTCCTCTAATTCCACTAAATGAGGATATAGATGACTTCGCTTATATCTCACCTGGTCACTTTCTTGTAGGAAAGCCTTTAATATCTATTTCTAGCCCTGATTTGACAGGTGGTTATACTTTACGTTCACGTTGGGATGCCTTACACCAATTTAACATTAATCTTTGGAAAAAGTGGTCCAAAGATTACTTACTTACCCTGCAACGACGTGCTAAATGGACCAAGGTCCAAGACAATGTATCTATTGGCACACCAGTGCTAATCATTGATGATAATGTCCCTCCTCAGAGATGGATATTGGGCATTATTCATCAGATTCACCCTGGCAAGGACGGGCTTGTTCGGATTGCAACAGTTCGGACTGCCACGGGTTCTTATGTGCGTCCTATCATTAAATTGGCGCCATTGCCAATTTCAGAAAATGATGAATGATTTAGTCATTCTCTGCATTCATGTTTTTCAATTCATTTTAATTATTTGTTCTCATGTTTGTTTTATTTTTTATTTCTTTTTCCTCTCTTCTTTATTTATTTTTTAAACATAACTCCACATGTAATTTTAAATTATGCCTCAAGTGTCATAATTTGCGGGCAATATGTTCCGTTATGTTTTAGTTTAGTAGGTCATGCTTCTGTAATTCGTTTTTAGCAGGCCTTGCTTGCTATCTTGTTTTTTATTTATTGAACAAATGAATTTCAAACAGTTGTTATGTATGGGTATTGTAATTTCAAAATTATTCTTTTTATGTCTTGCATCCAATCAGAGACTGGAGATTTTTATTATATTGTTTTGATAGCCAATAAGGTTTATCTTTAACTTTTCTCCTTCTTCATCGATTCAAGTTAACTGTGTCTCATAAAGACATTAGTTTTTCTAGGCTTTAAATGCCTATTCTTCGTTGTATCAATTCAACTACTACTCATAAGGACATGAGTTTTCTTCTTGGCTTATCAATGCCATTCTTTACCTATCAGATAGATCTGGTGGTTTACTTTCAATAGCTGAAGCAATCAGCTCTTCGATTCACATTAAGGTTTCATATGCCTTATTGATTCTGAAGACTTCGAACGATTTAAGGACTATTATCACCCATCGTGTGATTCATCGGGTCTTCTTCATTTTTGGTGTTGGCGTTGCAAGATCTAAGGCTAACATCTGTATCAACTATCAAAAGGTGGTATTAATCAATTCAAAGGTACGTCAGTTACTACCTAATTTATTTGAGAAACAATTTGGACGTAATTTCATCATTGAACTAATATATTTGTGGTTTTGATCAAACTGATTGAGCCATCTCAAAGATATTTATGACCTTAACAAAGGAATTTGTATTAAACATTGTGATATCTACAAGTTCATCAGTGTTTATGAATAATAATATTATACACGTCCAAGAAATCAAGAATTTACGAACTGAGCATGATGTATGTATTGTTGTTGTGACAATAAATTGTTACATACCAGAGAAATTTATCTAAAATGTATTGGGCAAGTTTGGCTTATCTATTTATAGTTTAAGTCTCAATTTCAAGAAGTGTTACGTCATATGATTCTTGTCATACAGTCCGCTTGCTCTCAGCTTGCCCGTACATTTGTCGTAGGAGATATATTTCAATATTTATTTTTAATTGTTCAATTAAATGAACATCTGCGAAACAAATTTACAAATAAAATCTAAATTTGAAACAGTTCTGCTCAGATTTTAGTTAAGTGTGTCAAATTTCATGTTTTTACCACAAATACTTAGGAAATCACCATAAACACTTTTTAACTAGAAACTTATATTTTCCTCAAGTGAATAATAGAATGAGGATTCACCAATACGCAGTTTATATCTGCGAAGATTCAACAGCGTTCTTTTCCAAAACAACAGAACGGTTCCTACTAAGAAAGCTCAACTCTCAAACGTTGATAATTGCCATCAGAATGGCCGACCGCTTTTATCAATGAACACGTAAGATCATGTTTTAAATTTGTATTTTTCAATCATCCACAAAACCTAGTGATGAAATACTCTATGCTCAGTCTAAAAGAAACAAATCTGTACCTCAGAGCCAAACGAGCGTAACTGCCAAAAACTAAATTTTACAGGAGCGAAAAACAAGATTATGAACAATAAAGGGGAATGGAGTTACTACTATTTGGCTCTCAATATCTTGGTTTCTACTGAAATTATGGATTTAATATGAATTGCTTCTATAGAGGTCAAGAAGTTATTAAAGAATATGAAAAAAACAAAAAAATATGAAATTTGGAGTTACGTTCCTTTGGCTCTCAGGTACAGAAATATTGTCATATATTAACTTTTTAAATGTTGAATTCCCGAAGTTTTCATTGTGATATTTGAACCACTAGAATTTTGAGATATATATATTTTTTTCTTCAGATTAATAAGCCATCGCTGAACAATGTTTTTATTCATCTACCGGTACACTATAATATGCTATATGTGATCTTTCAGTAGCATATTGATATCCATAACAAACAACCTGTATTAGAATAAAATAAATTCTGTTCATTTTAATATTAGTTCATTTTGAGTTCAATGACTTCAATTTGAGTACACTTTTTCGTGTTTTCTATTAATATGCGTTGTTTGAAGTTATAACGTTAAGAGAAGCCCTACGGCCTGCATGCATTATTGCTAACAGCTGATTGCCGAGAGTCGTTTGCTTTATGGATTATGAGGTAACCTAAAAATCCCAAACTTAGACAACATATTATCATGGTCTAACAAAAACAATCGTATGCAATTGCCTATAATGGTAATGGTATGGATGCTCGCTAAACTCGTTTCATGATCTTACTCTTGTCTAAATATATACCATTGGAGGCTCGTTGCATAATGTGCAAACTTATACATACTCTCGTGACGGTGTATGCAAACTTCAAAACTTACCTCATCCTCAAACGGATCGTTTAGCACGAGATCATGTAGCACTTCGAGTTGGTCGTAATGGTTCCCAGATTCTCCTACTACGTAGGCCTCATCGTCGCCCAATTTGTCAACATCTTCATCGTCATCGTCATCAGATTCTTCAGCGTTCCCACAGCCACCATGCAAGCAAGGAAGCGCCCGTCAGCGCTCCAGCTGCAATTATAATAGCTTTGGACATCATGGTTTCACTTTTCTTCTTAATCTTCTGATTAAAAGAAGTCACTATGGAAACGAGATTCGTGACGTCATGAATTGCATCCATGGTAATCTCTACGTGCCCAGTAGCCTACTGGTTGACTCAGACCTGGGTGGTGTTTATTTTACTTATCCTGTTTCGAAATAACTTGTATAGCTCCAAAAAATAAAATCTTTGGTCAGATCGTACAGAAAGAAACTGGTGTATCCTACACGAGACACAAGGTTTTAGTGACAGACAGTGAAAGTGTGATATGTGGTTGATTGATTGATTACTGAATGTAGCATTTCAATAGAATATTAACTAAAATTCCAGTTTTATATCCCATGTTGAGACAGATCTTAGTATGCAACCGCTGGAACATTTACATCTTATACATTTCGTTATGAAAATCAGTTGTTTTATGTTTGGAATAAACTCTTTTTTAACACTAATAGTTGGGCTATACTAATTGAATGAACAATTTTCGAAACTAATGATGATGGAAATACCTCTTCTTTATTTATTACGGATGTGTGGGAAATGTAAGAAGTTGATCTTGACGTTGCGATTGTGTTTACGATTACTCGTTTAGGTAAAAGCAGATATAAAGGTATTTAAGTACACTGCACTGGTGCGAATTTACATGAATAGGTACTATAAAAATAAGGCGGTAGGCAGCGGTGATTGGATGAAATTTCACATATCCTCACTGAATTGGTCATTGATTAATGAGCTAAATAGTGAAGGGAGATAATCCGAACCTCGATTGGTAGGGCTATTTATTATGCTCACATAATAAATAATGTAATAAGTAATTAAAACATGAACATTATTAAAACACATAGCTATTTGTGTCTCTGTAAGCGAGATTGACTATGAAGAGACAAACTAGCCTATATATTATTACCGATCGTTTATCCATTCGCAATAGTAAAGCTTGGTGCGACTTTCCATGAACTGTGACATCTGTTAGGTTAAACTCCTTGGTATAAGTAATAATATCGTGTTATTAATAATTTATTAAGTGCCAGAATGGTACTTTATGAGATTGTGTGGGGGACGGGGAAATGTCTGTCTGTCTGTCTGTCCGTATGTCTGTACGCGCGATAACTCAAATAAGCTTCATCGGATTTTCATGAAACTTGGTATACGCATTTATAACAACCATGGGAAGAAGCCTGTTGACATTGGACAAATCGGTTGACCGGTACCGGAGCAATTTGCAATTTATTTCCTATTTTAAGGTAATAAATTAGAAAGAATTTATCAAATGCAAATCAGTTCTGATGACAACATATTGTTTTACAGTGTTCATATGCGGCTTTGGAAGTTGAAATGCAGATAGCTTTGACAAATAACAAGTCATTTGCTTATCAAACTTTAGAACTTTATTCTTTCGTAAACCCTACTTAATGAATCGTTCTGGAACTTAACTCGGAAATCGATTACAAAAATAACTTATTTTCTGCATATCATAATTGCAATTATCACTGATTAAACAAAAGCATTCTGGCACTTTGTTACATCAGTTTACCTGATGTTATTATTATTACTATTATCGTAGTTATCATCATTCACCTATTACATTCTTTCGACTTACCACTCATTGCTCTCCTTATACTAATATTATTTAGCCTACATCTAAGTAATTCTTAAATTATAAGTTGTAAAAATATAACACAATCACAGCAAATTTCTTTGATTATTATCTAAAATAATTATAATCAGAGGACAAAATTATTTGTGATAAAGTAATTAAACTGAAAATTGATCGTATTAGCACATTACCTGCACTGATAATATTTTATGGAACGATAGTATTGTACTCGACTTTGTTGACAGAGTTGCAAATGTGGAAACAGCCTCGGCGCTGTGATGGGACATGTTGCTACTTCAACATCTCAAGCGCTGCTTATCACGGATGAGACAATCTCTACGGTTGACTAGCCTTCAAACTAGCCCACAGTTTATTACTTGAGATTCAAGAAGTTATCTTTAAAGAAATACTTCCAGTATATCTCATGTAAGAATTATTACTAAGGTATCTATTTCTGTAAATAATTATTTTTGCATCTCAAAACTTATCTTATTTGTTTTGTGTAATATTACTTATAAGATCACTTATTGTATAATCAATTATTTTGTAAGTTGCTTGTATTTCTGTTTTTCTTCTCCTGGTTGAGTGGAAGATAAGGCCTTACGGCCTTAACTCTGCCAGGTAAAATAAAACATTATTATTATTATTATTATTATTATTATTATTATTATTATTATTATTATTATTATTAGGTGCAATAGACACATTATCTAAGGACAGTCTAAATCAGTGTCGTTCAGCCCGATGGATTTCAGGAGATATTTGTCTCTTATCACTAAGGGCGACATTCCCTTGTAGAATGTAGGCTAGCATAATTGACCATCCGGAAGAAAGTTCTTCGGCTACCTTTCGCCCGACTTCCTAGTGGTTGTGCATCACTAACCTGAATAAACTTCTTGAATTTTGGACAATATTAACAATATCAGCAAGCAATGTGCCTTCACTAAGAGCTAAAATCCTTTAGGGATGCAGAAATATTGATTTTAATTAACAAAGGTTGGCGAGTATGTTTAGCCCAATAATGAGCTATCTACCACTTGTCTTCGGTATCCATCATATTTCATAAGGTTGACACTTGAATAAGGAAATAGCTATCTTAAAAAGTCCTTCATTAGAGGGTGCCACATGGGCAACGTGATTATTACTATTAGAAAACATGGAAAACTTAGGCGTTCTTATCACCCACTGTGCAGGCCTGTGAGCTACTGTTATTTTTTCCGAACCAAGAAAAGAGGGGAGGATACTAAAACGAGAAAGAAATTCAGGACATGCAGAGAAAACACACCAACATTACGAACTAAGCTAAAAAAAGTAAGACCACAGTTTAAGTATTAATCCAGTACAGAGACTCAGCCCGTTTTTCTGCCAGCCGAGCATGCGCGCGCATTTACTAGCGATCGTAGCGGCCATATAGTAAGACTACAGAAACTACTCCGGGAAGTATGTAAATAAATAGGAGTGTTGTATTTATTAGAACACGCTATATTCGAAAGGACCTTATTATTCTGCTGTAAATTTCAGTAATAGTAAAAGACAAAATCCTGAATTGCATTTCTTCACTTTTTTGAAACATCCAGAAAGGTAAGAACGAAAATAAGTAATATTTATTGTAGGTCTACTGGCTTACTCGTGATTCTGGTGTGGTTATGTTTCAAGTTACTTTAATGTAATATTTTTATATTTTATTCTGTTGTAATGATTTCTGGTGTATAAAATAGGTCATTAATGGTCGACAAGAAAACCTAGTAACAAAATATGTAAAATATTTGAGTGAAAATTACCGTCTATGCTTGACACACGCCGAAAACAGACAGTTTATGAATTCCTATAAAAACTCGTTAATTAAAACTGCTGTACCGACGGTGTCTTCAATTCCAAATGCTCCTGAATTTTTTGTTTTGTTTAATGAAGTCCATCCTGCAGTAATTGACGCTACATAGACCTACGATAAATTGAAGTCGTATATTGCCATATAAGGCAAAGAATCAAAATACACTGTCAACAATGACGTGCAGGATGAACAACGTGACAGACCTAAAATATAAGTTACGTAATTCATATGTAGGCTATTTATTATCATAATTTGAATTATAAATTATATTAAAGGGCAATGATTTTAAAGGAAAAATACTAGGCCTAGGTACAGTCCTTAACAGTAGCCTATTTAGGTATTGTTTACATCTTCTTAACTAGAATATAACACATTATCTGTTTTATTATTTCTTAAATTTAAAATTAGATTTGCATTAAATAAAAATATTCTGTATTTTTCTCTTTTTCTCTTTTAACATAACATATTTTGCGATGTGTTTATGTATTTTCCCAAGCCATTTCATATGATGAGAATGTAGCTTTACTCAATCTCCGCATGGAGCGCTAGTGTCGTCCAGTCAACATGTTGTCATAGGACTTTTAACACACAGTTTCTTTACTGTATTAATACTTATACTGTAGTAAGACTTACAAAGTATATTTCTGCTATCAGTGCGTATTCTAGATCGTTAGTATAAGGCCTATATTATTTTGGTGCCATATATATTATGTATTCAAGTAAAGCTGAAGAATTGACAGCCTCAAAGACAAATGCGCTAGAATTACTGTTACATCCTCCCACACAAGCACGTGCACACACAACCATGTATAGATCTGTATTACGTTCAGAATAACATCAACAACGGAGAGAAACTGCATTTAAATATTTTCATTAGGTTCATTTCCTCATAAAAATTTGATGATATGCCAAATTTGTTACCTCTTCACTGGTTAGAGTAGTTGGTATGTTGTACAGAATTTACAGAGGTCTCTTTTTTGTAGCTTTAGTATTTCAATATTATTTTCCTTTTTTTCTGGATATTTTTATATTTTCCTTAGTGTCGGTTTCTGTTATTACTGACCGAGGTGTTGTTTTAATATTTTCGATTTTAATTCTCTCTTCAATTGGGTTGATTATTTTTCTAAGTTTTTCTTGAAGACTTCTTGGCTGTTCGTTGGTTTTTGATGTGATAAACACAACATGGTTTGTGTTGGCTGCTACCTGTTCGATGTATTTTTCATGAGAGGGTTTCGATGCCGCCACTGCGGCCACACTTGTGTACGTTGGCTTCAATAAGCTGGAATTTTCTTTGGTTAAGTCCAAAACTTGCTGTTATAGCCTTGAATTCTCTTTTTGCAGTTCGTTTATTTGACCATCTTGCTTCGCTATTATTAAGTCACATTCCAGAAATTTATCTGTTACTTTCTGGAGTCGTGAAGCTGATATTTTTGCTTCATTGGGCAAGATCTCGTTGAGAAATGTATAAATTTCCGATATACGGGAATTAGCGTGTACGTTCGGGAGGTTGGAGGCCCTTTTAGGAATCTCATTGACTAATCGTCTCACTTCAGGTGTTTTTGTCACTTCCCGCAACTCCCTACGTTCGGGAGGGGGCGATCGTTCCATCGGCATGTTCACCGGTTCACCGCCACTGAAATCACTGCATATTAAGCTATCTGGCACACGTCGCGTTCACTGACACAAGGACGGCAGACGCGTACACAGCAATTTCCCCGCACCGAATCAGCACAAGGAAAACACGTCAGATAAAATCGCACCATCGTATTAAAACAAGAATTTTGTAAGACAAACGATCGTGATTGGTCTATATCCGAGGAATTGCTAAACGTTATTGGCCAATATTTAACACGCGGCGTATGAGTGGAATAGTTAGACAATATCGTTTGGTATTACTCTTTAAACGGATGCAATATATATATATATATAGCCTACAACTAAACGGATGCTATATATATATTTATATCCGTTTGCATCCGTTTAGTTGTAGTGAGTTTTCAGTTTCTCAAAAACCTTCCCCATTGCTAACCACTTCGTTCAGAGTGCTAACTAGCGAACTCGATTGCGGTTTCCTATCTCTAATGCAGCAGTCTGGAAAAATGAAGGCAATTACCGTGTCCGTAAAAAGTTATATATTCATACATTTTTAGTTGACTTTCGGTTTGGGGTCTAGGGAACGTGAAACGAAAATCTACGTTGCACCATGATAACGACTGCTATAGGAAATATTTATTCTAAACCTACCTGAAAGTTGTATCGCTAATGCAATTTTGATAAATGAATTGTAGAAAATGAGTATTTAATTTCCTTGGGTGTGAAATAACATACAGGTCTGAAACAGACATTAACAAAAAATTAAATAGATTTAATCATATAACAGGAACTATAAAGAGGACATTAAAAAATAAAGCCAGGAAATAATCAATAATAAAATTTTACAAAACAATGGCCATCCTCACCTTAAGTTACGGATCAGAAACACGGACAACAACCTCACAATACAAAAGAAGAATACAGACAGCTGAAATGAAATTCCTTAGACCTATAGCAGGATATACAATATTGGATAAAAAACAAAATAATGAAATAAGACAACAATTAAATGTGGGAGAACTAAATAAAACAATAAATGAATATAGAAGCAATTGGAAAGAACATTTAGAAAGGATGACAGATAACAGAATACCTAAAGCAGCATATAATTACAGATCACAAGGATGCAGAAACCCAGGACGACCAAAAAAAAAGATGGACAGAACAAGATTTTGGAGCCGGAACAGGCTAAAGGGCCTAAACCGTGTAGGAAAAGAAGAAGAAAATGAGTTAATCCGCACCCCGTGTCATGCAACAATGTATACTTAGATACCACAAAGGTTGCGAGCTAAATGTTATGTAGGCCTAATATTATGCTTCAACAAACATGAAGATTCGCAACAAAAAATAGTTTCCTTCGTCTAAAATAAGAAACATAGTTAAGTGTTTTTAGTAATATTATATTCTACTATGGCACCTCACACAGAAATTAGTCGGAACATTAGGTTTCCCAATTGTATTCACTGTACACTGTAGTCCTATATTTAAGTGGTATTGATCCATGTGCCGGACCGTTCACATAACTGGAAAAGGATTTGTTTAAAATCAGATATGAAGTAATTCCTTTCCCATATGTTACATACACCTGCGCTTGGTTGCTAGATAGTATTGGGGAGACCTCTGGTTGTCTTGCAGCTGTGCAACACACTGGTATCTTGATATATGCATCCAAAACTGTTATCAAGATTAATGAACTAATATTTTTTGTTCGCTGCTCTACGAAATGGGATATCTTCCGTTATTTATTGCCTCTAAGGGTGGTTAATTCTTTCACATCTGTACTCTTGACTTGACATTTTTGCAGGGGTGGAAACATACTTTTTAGTTAACAATACACGCACCTTAGCGTAAAATTGGAAGAATGGTATGCTTCGTATGCTTCATCTGAGAGAATGCGTACTGAAAATGCGATTTCATAAAAGATTTACAATGTTCAACCGGAAGAAATTGAAATTTTAAATTCTATCTTCATAATGAATATTTTAAAAAGTTCCTTTTCATAGGCATGCCTAATCCCACGAGAGATTACGAGTTTATCAATATAAATGCAAGAATTAAGTTCGAGCAAATTTATCTGATGAAACTCGTATTTTTGGGTAGGATTTATTAAAACTATTCCACGAATAAACTGTAATGGATTTTGTAAATAATAATGGTCAACTTACTTTGTTCTCAATATTTTGTCAGCAGTAAGATTACGGCATACAATATGAATGAACAGTTCACGAATCGATTCGATGAATCGATCTGAGCTCCCAATGCTACCAATAGTACGCATCACAAGATGAAGGGCGTCGTTGTAGTTGCTTAAGTAAATGCTATAAAAACACATGGACTGGCTTGCACCAAATCGAATATGTGTTTTTAATCATTGGACAGTTATATTATTTCAATTTCCAAAGAAGTTATGTTGTATAAATTAATGTGTTCCGTCCTGCTTAATGGCAGCAGGTGATGTACATACGTATATACCGCAGGTTTATGTCTTACGTGTCCAGTAACGAGCTGACGATTTTATTGGATAAATTCGCATCCTGATATTAATAGCAAGCATTTTATAAGATAAACTTCGTGATTGGTCTATATCCGATGAATTTCTAAACGTTATTGGTCAATATCAAACACGCGGTGTATGACTGGAATACTCCATATATAAATTATTAATGTATTTCCTTTTTTAGAAACCTCATGTCAAAAGTACTGTAGATCTATTAACATATACACTCATACTAAGAATTACATTTTATAGCACTCCATGCCCATCGCTTTGGGGAATTGGTAGCAGGGAATCCTGGATTAGTTTCTCGTTCAGGTCAAACATTTTTCAGTAGTGATTTCCCTTTTTGTGTGCAGGTTCATCCCCATCCCGCGATAGACAATGCTAGGGAACTTTTATACATTACGATGTTATCATGTTTGGAAGAAATTGAACAAGCAGAACCAAAATACGACTTTGCCAGGTATTTTGGACACGAGTTTGAATCTGAAATCTCGTAAAATATTTCCATGTAACATGGTCATAGGATATACCATGCCTTCACTCAGCACTGACTGTCTTCTCGTATGCTGCACACCAACCCAATCGCTGTAATTGTTCGGTATAGAAGTCGCGCCATTCATCAGCAAGTCCGAAATTTCGTAAATGATACCTTTGACACGAGTTTTTGAGAATACAAACACACGCTGAGTAGGTGAACGATTCAGGTTACCCATGTTTATTACCCAGTTATTATAAAAGGGAATACAGAAAGGTATAAGGATCAACGCTTCACTGTTATTTACGCTCTGTCCCATAAATCGTGACTTTTACCAGCTATAGCTAATGTGTTTATAATGCTCTATTTTTAGCTTACTTTAACACACTTCAGGGTCCCTATATACTTCAATAAATTGACGAGGTAATGTAACGGGAGGTAAAGATTTTATCGATAATGTCACAAAGTCCAGAAAAGACTCGCTTAGAAACTGCCAGAAAAAGGGATTCACCTAGAAACTGCGAGAAACGACGGAGTCCGGAAAGGTCGCGGCCTCCTAGTGGACGGGCGGCAGACGAGCGCTAGTGGGCGTGACAGCGGCGTCTAGCGATTGGGCCACGCTTCGTGGGGGAAGGAATGTGGGGAGGAGCCACGCGCTAAGGGCTGGACTGCGCAACGCGCAGGCATTCTAGATTCCACGCGGGCGGAACTTTCGAGACATTGGCTCTGGAACATTCGTCGGGCCTATATATAGGGCCGCGAGCGAGCGGAGAGTCAGTCAGTGAATCAGAGTTGGGAGAGTCAGTCAGAGAGACAGTCAACGGCCAGTCAGTGGGAGTCGGTCCGCGAGGAGTGATGAGCCAGTCAATGGGAGAACAGTCAGTCCGTAACAGTCAGTAACAACGGGAGAGAGTCAGCGTCAGAGTGTGAACTGGACGGAGAGCACTGATCAGCGCGACCTCAAGTAAGTGTGGCTTGAGGAACTGAGGACCCGGACAGAGGGAACCGATCAGCGCAGCTGAGGACTGGGGAAGCTGAGGAGCAAGTGACCGGAGGGACTAGTCAACGGAGGGACCCGCGAGCGGAAGACCTAGTCAACGGGGAACTAGTGACCGGAGAGAAGGGTGAACGGAGGAACTAGTGAACGGAAGAGCTGGTGAGCTGATCTGGACTGGACTGGGACAGTGCTGTGACGTGGAAGTGAGCACTGGACAGAAGTGATTTGGAGAACATTCAGGAGTTTTCTGACTGTATTGTCCATTGTTTATTAGGAAATAAAGGAACCTCCATCATTCAGTTATAAAGTCGGTGTTCTGATTTTGAACCCCGACGAGCCCTTGTTACAATAAATTCAGGAGCAACGAATTTGTGAGATTTTCTAGTACGTAAATTTGTCTTAAGGAAATCAGGATCTCAAATAATATTTATTGTGACTATTTAGGGAATACGAAATAAAAAGGATGGAATCATTAACATCCTACTTATTTACATTATTCTCTTCTTACTAAATACTCATTATATTCCTCTCCATATCATTTAGAGAGTTTAGTCTGCTATAATTTATTCATTATCAGTGCACGTAGATCCTATCCTAATGATAAAGTTACAGTTGTTTTCGGTAAAAAGAATCCCAAAAAGTTAACTGTTTTATTTTTTGCTTTAAGTGCTTTGCTGTTACACAATCTAGTGCTATTATTTGCTATTTTTATTTACGAGATTTATAATGCTTCACCACACATAACATCTACATTATTTTCGCATCTCCTTTTACTCAATATGTAGCTTTATACATATATGCCTTATTGCTGTGTTCAATAGTTGCCTTTATCAAAGAAGCTACAGACATGAAGCCGTTTCACTGTTCAGTCCTTATGAATTTACAT
The DNA here is from genome assembly GCA_964059195.1 of Ectobius pallidus. Lineage (NCBI taxonomy): Eukaryota > Metazoa > Arthropoda > Insecta > Blattodea > Ectobiidae > Ectobius > Ectobius pallidus. The sequence continues at coordinate 21,855,701 of CAXKWD010000012.1, forward strand.
AAAAAGAACTGCACATGGGAACGATTAAATAAAAGGGATTAAAATAAAAGTATAAGGATATGACAATAGACATGTGCGACTGTTGAAATTCCATATGCTCTTAAACTGTTTATACTGTATTCGTCACTGATCAAGTTAAAATGTTAAATAATCACACAGAACGTCGTGAATTCTGAACGTAATTACCAGAAAGTGTGTACTAAACAGTGTGTAGTAAACTGTATAGTTAAGTATACAAATCAAGTGTCAGTTCCTGCGATATCCAACTTTTGTAGTACATGATACAAACTATATTAATACTGTATTAAGTAATATTGTTTTTGCACTCCTACTTACGAATGTTGTTGCCGTGGATCGTAAGTTGACATTCCCACACAGTCTTGTTGCTATGGGCGTTGCGATGCGGTTAAATTACTTACGGTGCTTGCGCCACGTCATAATTCATTACGATACACTTCATAATACAAGCCTTTATGGGCAAGGCCCCCAGGACAAATATTCGGTTTCCATAACAAGAAACACATGCGAATCACTTTCTGAAATAAACATCTATCTTCAAGAATCTATATACATAATATTTTCAGGTAATATCACAATTAATATAATTAAAATGATATAAATAATAATCGTGCAAAAAATAGCATGCAATACTCGTGCCGTAAGCGCATAACGGATCTCGGAAATTGAAAAAAACTCGGCGCAAGCGCCTCGTTTTTTCAAACTTTTTCCTCGATCCGTATGCATCGCATACGGCACTTGTATCGCAATATACTATTGTAGGTAGCTTAACGATATCGATTAATGGCTAGAATTGTTTTCAAACAATATATTGGCTGTTCTTAGGAGTCTGGTTTGTACGGTAATCAATTTGTATCCAATTCGTACATATTAGACATCGATTGATGCAACATTTATTGAAATAAATTTGTTAGCATTTATTTGAAGGGGACATAGGCTTATATTAAAACTAACTCCCCCGTAGATAAGACCTTTTACTTATTGCATTGATCCTTTATCGTAATGCAATCACTGCATGTCAGGAATATGGTACTCACCAACCTGTTGTGACATGAGATGACATTTTACATTTAGGTGGATGATATAATTCTTATTAAATACTACTCGTGGTTTTCGATATGTATCTTTTAAGCACTCTAAAAATCACTAATAAAACTTATTCTTCTTGTTTCAAATACATTAGTGAGTGCATTTTGTCTCTTAACAATTATGTAGTGCAGTGGTTCTCAAACTTTTAAGGAATGGTACCTTTCACTCGTAACTAAGAGTGCAATGTACTATTTACGGACCCTTATTTCTGCTTAATAATGTTTAAATATTGATATTTGAAAAATACCTCCTCAGTCCTTAAATGTTTGACGTTTCCATGAAAACAGGCAACAAAACATATTGTAGATTTCTCCTTTAACATGCCACCTTGTACGGTGTTAAGGGTAATTACATTATGACACAAGTTTTCCTAACCACTTTCGTGAAAGTTATTAATTGAACCTATTTCCTTCAAAACAAGTTCTAATGTAGCCGCTCGTTTTGAAGTTTAAGTATTTGAAATCCAACAAACATGTGGACACGGCAGAATTTTTGCAATGAACTTGCTATGTAGGATAATTTCGCACTTTTCCCGGACACCCGGACACAGAGTTAAATGTAGGACATGTCTGGGAAATGTAGGACGCCTGATCACCCTGGGGTAGACAATATGTGGAAAAAGTACACACCAATGTGACATTTAAATTTAACTGGGTTGCAGCTTGAGGGCCCTTTTGGTTTACTTCTTTTTGTATAATCATTGTAGGCTTCCTTTTCGAAATGTTCTGCTGCATTAAATTATTTTCTTCTGACATGTCCTTGTCTGAATTTCGACAACAAATAAAATTTGACTATAATTTATTTCATGGGTTTTTAAGCACGTGAACATACGGATGCAGGACATGGAATAATTGCTTCAGGTGCTTATGGTATGACTCGGCTGATTTCGTTGTAGGGAGATTTGTCGGTGATTCAATTCACATTTAGTGAGGAAATTTACACTAACTGTGTCGATGTATTATTTAGTACCGAATCACAACATTTAGTTGCTATTTGATGAGTTGGAGCTATGCGAAACGTTCACAGAATGCATCCTGTAGGTCTATTTTATTTGGTGGTAAAAAGGCAGCTCAGAAGAACTGTTTAGTTTTTTTAATGTACCTGTGTATTAAGAACACGGTAACTTGCTTTATTTATTTTTATTTATGGGGTGGGTTATATTCTAATATAATTTGGTTAATATTATGATTTATTAATTACATCAGAACCATTATTCTTCATGTTATTATCTGAAATCCATTAATATCCATAACGTTTAACTATACTGATTTTACAATGAAATCAACGAATCACCAAATATATTAAAGTAGTGAAATTATCAAATGACCCGGCCATATATAATAACAGAAGATGTGAATATAAGGAGTCAAACTAACACCATTATTTCATAACGTATTATTAATATGATCTGTGGAATATTACAATTTGGTTCTCTTTGTTTCAGGTACGTATACTGGAAGGCCTATGTACTGGGTCACCCCAGAGGTCTGATAAATCACCTGTAAGGCTGGATGGAGTGGATGAGTATGCATTGCACCACATATACTATAAAAATGACTGCAATAATATAACAATTTTAGTAAATTTAAATTCAATACAACTATTTATATACATAATATACTTGGCTCACGTCGGCCAGGATCTAGAACTATAATGCGGAGCAGTGAACTTCAACTGAAGTACGTAAATCTTGCCGATATTTTCTACTGCATATACCCCAGGAAAACTTGGGAACGTTACAGTATATAATACAGAATTGCGAAGCTTGACAAGCTGGACACAACACGAGAATTCCAATTAAACCAGAATCATAAATAATACAACTCAGAAGATTCATGACAAGTAAATCTGACTAGACTAGACTAGAATAGGATACCTCGGCAATGCACAACCCCAATTAAAAACCGTCTCAAATGTTGCACATTTATTTAATAAAATATGAAAATGTCTACATGTTATAAAGTGTAAAATTACATTTATTTCAAGGTCTGAAAATTTGAAGTCTCTAGTTATTATAGTTTTATAAATGCAATAATGATAAAACGTCAAATCAGTACTGGACACGTAAGGCATCAACGTGCAGTGATTAATACGTTACATGCTGGCATTGAACAGAATAAAAACTAGTTATTTCATACAATATAACTTGTTTGGAAATTGAAGTAATATAATTGTACATTGATTAAAAACACAATTTCGATTCGGTGCAAGCCAGTTTGTGTGCTTTTATAGCGTTCTAATGTAAGCAACTATGACGACACTCTCCATCTATTGATAGCACGCACGCACTATTGATAGCATTGGGAACTTGAATCGATTCGTGGACTCTGCATTCATTTAGTATGCTAGTATGCTTCGTTCTCGCAAATATGTCGAAAAACTCGTACTTTTTCGTGGGTTTAGGCATACCTATGAATATCAAGAGCTTATTTAAGATATCGGTAGGCTTATGTACTAAAATGTAACCTCAAACTCTGAGATATTGTTGTGACTAAAATTCCTCTAACAAAAATTAGGCATTTCTTTAATTGATAATTGAATAAGAGCACTGCCTTGATTAGAATGATTCTTTTTTTTCACAATTCTAAGATCAATATGTCTGTATCACATGGATTTGAGAATAACTTATTAATAATTCAAATAACTAATTAAATAATCACGAAATATTATGAGTAAATTTAGTTACTTTTCATTATATAAAACAGTTTACTAATCATATTAGTAAAATTAAGCAATAATGGCTCATGAACTCATAACTAATAATATAAGCTAATATTCTTATGAAACAGAATATTAACAATATCAACTAATCTCTACATATATAAGAGGCTTTGTCCTGACTGTCTGAATGAATGATTAACTGACTGACTTAATGAATGACTGACAGACTTAATGAATGACTGACAGAGAATCAACGTAGAGCCTAAACTATAATAGTAGTCCATGTGCCAGACCCCCAAAATCGACCATGTCATTATAATTTGGGGGGACTGAATGAAACTTATACCACACGTTCCTGGGGTCATGTGGAGCAAAAAAGTCGGGGGGGGGCCATCATGAGGAGGTAGCTTTCAAAAATGGCGGCCATTCAAAATGGCGGACGCTTGTGAATCTTTAAATTCAAATATCTCGGGACTGGGTTCATCAATCTTGAATTTTGTTTTTTCAAAATGTAGGTTATTCTTCTGGCTACATGTTTTTTCCACATGTCTGTGGCCAAAAAACAAGTATTTATTGGTCAAAACTCTAAAAATAGGAAAAATAGGTTTTTTGACATTTACGTTTTGCGGTTTATTACTCTAACCGTTGGGTATATCGAAAAAGTGTCTGAAACAAAAGTTGTAGAGACACATCTCACCTTTAAAACGCAAAAAAGAAATCCAAGATCGGATCAATAGAATCTGAGATATCCAGATTCAAAGCGAGCGGAGCGGGGTTGAGCGTGTTGACCGAGCACTCGGTGCAGCCTAGCGAGAGGCGAGACTTAGCGTAAAATCCTGCACTTTATTTATTTTTAACCTCAGTAATTGCTTTATTACTAGATAAATTTACATTACCTACTAATGTGCACTATTTTTAACATGATTATTAAACACTTACTCATAAATACAATTAACAATTATATCATTTATCTGGGAAATGGACATCAACAGTTACCAACTCATATAATTTACTGTCAAGGCTTTTATATCCGATTTTTAAGATGAAATCGTTAAAGGGACTTCAAATAGTCGAAATAATTTTAAAAAAGGAAAAAGTATTACAATTTAGGTATGTATCGGAGACTTTTAACAATACTTTCAGAAATGAACACAGGACGTAAGCAACTAAGAAATAAAAATTCCTATAAAATGCCTTATAGCCTATAATATTATGAACAATCTTGAAATAAGTCTTCTTCACAAGAATCACTGTAATCAGTTATTATAATTGCACTCTTCCTCATCTGCTGTTGCTTTGGTACACCCCTTGCACCCACAGCTCTCGGTGCATCGGATTTGAGTAATAAATACAATTAACAATTATACAATTTATCTGGGAAATGAACATCACTAATTATGAACTATACATCCCTTAACTCTGTACTTCAAGATGAACATGTTCAAGCCACTCTACTTGATACATCTTCTTACAAGTAATGAAGAAATGCTGTCCTTTCGGATGAAATATATCGCCCTAGTGGAGCTACTTTCCCTTTTTCTTCGGACTAATTGAGAAGGCATTTTTTGTTATGTTTTTAGCTGCTGTTGAAAAAATTGTGCCTTGAATTTTTGCGCTGGATAGAGTGAACTACTCACATTATCTATCATAACACTTTCTTGAATTATCTAAACTAGAAGGAGAGCCCATATGTTCACCAATATTATGTAGAAGGAGGTTTTCAGTACAAATAAGAAGCAACAACCCATTTTCTAGAATTCCAGTGGACCAAGCCATCAAAGAGACTGTAAACAAAGACACCCAAACTCCTGAAGGTTTTTCAGTCTGAAAAAGTAGGCTGTAGTATGGTAATATGTTAATGCTGAGTACAGAGCTAAAGAACCTCCTCAGCATTCTATCATCCAGCGAAACAGATCAGTGCAACCCTGACCTCTAAAGCCCAAGGACACCTAGAGATGAGAAAGACGTGACAACTCTCAATGACCTTCTAGCCGAGTGGACGAACCCCTTTGATCCCAACCCTTAAGATATTGTACATTTGCCTACTGGAATATATGTTCTTCTGATCACATTGATTCGGAAAAAAAAGGGGAAAATAGCTTATGAAGAGTTCACGTTTCGGCTAGCTAAAGGAGAAGGGTTTCATAAACGTATTACGAAAGTGGGTCTTAAGATTAGTAGACTAAAGAAGAGCAAAAACACCAAGGTTGAAAACAAAGAAGTAATCCTCCAGTGCAATCGAAATTTATTCAGCAAAATAACCTTTATTGCAGAAAACCAACAACTTGACATGATGGAAGGATTCAGATATCCTCTGGCACCGGCGAATGTTAATGGGCCTTTGAAGAAAACCTACAAATCAGTATTATCTAATTTTTTGGAAGTATACACCACCCCTGCCAGTCTGCCGGAAAAAGATTTGGCCTGAATCATTGATTCAATAGCCGTGCTTCAGTCCGTCAAAGGATAACAAAAAAGTTTAACGAATTTTCTCAAGCAGGTTTTTAATATAGGTCGGAGGGTTGACATATATTATTCAGAGGTTTCGATCAAATCTTTTTTGGAGCGGGAAAAAAGCGGAACAGCTGAAGGTATCAAATTTAGTTAAATCAAGGGTGGCCACAGAGTGGTTTGTTAGAGGACGCTTCTAAGGAACAGTTACGGCAAAAATATAATTATAAAATTCTTTTTTTGCAGTTTGTAAGAGGAGAGATTTGAAAACATAATTGGAAACCTAGAAATCTTCGTAGCAGTAGGTGAGATCTGCTTCATGATCATTTATATTAGGAGCAAAAATGTTCCTGAGCTGTTCTGCACTCAAGAATAAGCTGATTCCAGAATGATGCTGCATGCAAGGAACGTCGCTACATCATCTGAATCAGTTCTTTGCTTTTGAATCAATACAGATGTATTAGTTTTGGCTGTAGGTTTTTGCAAAACCATAAAAAGCAAAAACTTCTGAATCGGGAAACAAACAAACCAGTTTTAACAGATATGCAAGTTTCCCAGATAGTATCTGCCTTAGGCGAACAGCTTTTTACAGCTCTTATTGGGTATTACTGCTGGTCTGGCTGCGACACAATCAGTGCTTTAGCTGGCCAGGGGAAAGTTAAAAGCTTTTGTGCAAAAAGGAACAAAGATTTATTGAAGCATTCAGGAAGTTAGGCAAAGATTGGATGATGTATAATGATGTTGATGACAGCAAAGAAGAATTTGTCTTCCAGTCGTATGCCCCCAAACGCAAGGTGAAATGAGCTGCGCTACCAGATGTTCAGAGGGCCAGATTGAGAGCTTCCAAATGTCTCTTTGTAAAGACACCTTGAGAAAACACAATAGACGTGCCAACTACCAGGCCGGAATTTTGATCAACTGTGCACCAGAAAGTTACTCGTGCTTAGCAACTCAAATCTGAATAATCGAGAGCTGTTGGTGCAAGGGGTTTGCCGAAGCAACGGCAGTTGAGGACGAGAGCAATAATTATAATACCTGACTTCAGTGATTCTAGTGAAGAAGACTTAATTCAACATTGTTAATAATATTGTATAAGGCATTTTATGGGAATTTTTATTTCTTAGTTGCTTACATCCTGTGTTCATTTCTGAAAGTATTGTTAAAAGTCTCCTATACATACCTAAACTGTAATACTTTTTTCCTCTTTTAATTTTTTCGACTATTTGAAGTTCCTTTAACGATTTCATCTTAAAAATCGGATATAAAAGCCTTGACAGTATATTATATGAGTTGGTAATTATTGACGTCCATTTCCCAGATAAACAATATAGTTGTTAATTGTATTTATGAGAAAGTGCTTAATAATCATGTTAAAAATAGTGCACATTAGTAGATAATGTAAATGTATCGAGTAATAAAGCAATTACTGAGGCTGAAAATAAATAAAACGCAGGATTTTACGCCAAGTCTCGCCTCTCACTAGGCTGCACCGAACGCTCGGTCAACATGCTCAACCCCGCTCCGCCCGCTTTGAATCTGGATATCTCGGATTCTATTGATCCGATCTTGGATTTCATTTTTGCGTTTTAAAGGTGAGTTGTATCTCTACAAGTTTTGTTTCAGACACTTTTTCGATATACCCAACGGTTAGAGTAATAAACCGCAAAACGTAAATGTCAAAAAATCTATATTTCCGATTTTTAGAATTTTGACCAATAAATATTGGTTTTTTGGCCACATACATGTTGAACAAACATGTAGCCAGAAGAATAACCTACATTTTGAAAAAACAAAATTCAAGATTGATGAACCCAGTCCCGAGATATTTGAATTTAAAAATTCACAGTCGTCCGCCATTTTGAATGGCCGCCATGTTTGAAAGCTACCTCCTCATGATGGCCCCCCCCGACTTTTTTGCTCCACATGACCCCAGGAACGTGTGGTATAAGTTTCATTCAGTCCCCCCAAATTATAATGACCGATGGGTCTGGCACATGGACTATAGGTAGAGACTTGGAATTTTGACAGTACCTTCGTTTCATAATGTAAATGCTCACTAAGGAAGGATTTTGAAAAACAAAATTGATTTTAAATGCCAAAAATCAAGGATACTTAATACTTTTTTACACAGAATTATCAAAACCTAATCACAGTGTATTTTTGGCAGTGGTCACAGGTAGCTTTGGAAATAAATTATATGGGACTTGGACAAATCGGTATAATTCATTGGGGTAAATGAATATTTACGAATGAAATCCGCGAAAATAATGTACAGTGTGATGCAGTCACATAACTTTCTCTATCCTGGACATAGAGAACACCATACGAGATATGGTAATATGTATATTATTGTATCCCAGATTTTTCTGGAGGGAAGTATGAAAGTGATATTGAATTTATTTTTAATTTCATCCCCGAAACGGTTGTATGGTAACATGAGAGTGAAAATAAAATATTCCACAAAGACAATACAATTTTATGTTACTGGAATTTCTGTTTCTTCTTATTTCAACTCCAACCAGGCTTGTTGTGTGGAAGCGATGGGATATCCTCTATGAGCCATAGAAAGCTATGTAAAGCTATTATTAAAGAATTTCATCTTCAGACAGGGTTAAAATAGTTATAAAATTGAAAGAGTGTCCACCTTAGAACCCTTGTCGTAGCACTTATCTGGGGCCACTTATATTATATAAAATGAAAATAATACAGAAGGCACAAGCACACATTAAAATCAATGTTGTCATAATATTAAAATATTCTTCTTGGTCCCAGATGCGTCCATTATTTGAATATGCATTTCGATGCAAGTTGCATCGTCTTCAGTTCAGATTTGGAGATACAACAGTCAATCTGTCTAATGATGTACTCATATTATGACAACATTGTTTTTAATGTGTGCTTGTGCCTTCTGTATAATTTTTATTTTATATTATATAAATTTATATTGTATAAGTGCCCCCATATAAGTGCTACGACAAGAGTTCTAAGGTGGACACTCTTTCAATTTTATAGCTATGTAAAGCGTTTTCTGAGGGAATAGTTTGAGTGTGATAAATCGTTCTTTCTCATTTCAAATTCTAAATAGGCTACCTATAGAAGGACCTATGTTGTGTTCAGAGACAAGTTTTCAATTTGAGTGGACTGTAAGTGGCTGTGATGTCGGCCCAAGAGTGCAAGGAGTGGCTTTCTTCACACAAGTTAAACACAACACAATTAGTCAAACAAACAAGTCCTCTAGTTGATTTATTTATACAAACGTGAATATTATACTTGCAATAGTAGTGAACATAAAGAGATGTTTGTGAATTACTGTGAAACTAGTCTAACTTCAATACAAGCCAGCACACCATTCTACGCTGGTAACTAGCAGTTCGCCATGTTGTCTTCTACAAAAGAGTTCCCAGTACCAACATGCAACACGAAAGACACTACCGCGCAGGGTAGCCAACTTAGGGAAAAAGTATCAACATATTCCCCCCTTGAGGGATTCAACACTCAACAAATACAAAACAATTGATTAAACCAAAATTAAATGAACTTAGATTATTAAAGATTAAATTTACAAATAATTAGTCAACATCTTTAGGCAATGGGCAAAGTTTCACTATGGCACGACGGAACAAACCAGTTTTTGTTTTCACCGTAACCACACGTGTGACATTATCACCACCGGGATGCAGTTCTTTCACAACTCCAGTCTTCCAAACAAGTGGGGGCAGGTTGTCTTCTCGTAGGAGGACTAGATGTCCTACTGCTGGCTTCCAAGATCCAGTAGACGACCATTTGCGTCGCTGTTGGAGCGATTGCATGTAGTCTTTTGACCACTTCTTACAGAAGTCCTGATACAATTTTTGAACTAGATTCCACTTTATCAGACAGGACAAGGGACTGTTGGATATGTCAGGTGAAGGAACACCAGTCAATTGTCTTCCTACTAAGAAATGTCCAGGAGTCAAATAACACTGGTCATCTGGATCATCACTCATGGGACAAAGAGGTCTCGAGTTTAACACAGACTCAATCTGATACAAAAGCGTGGATAATTCCTCAAAGTTAAGAATGGAATTTCCAATTGTTCGCTTCAACAATGATTTAGTTGACTTTATTCTAGCCTCCCAGAGCCCACCGAAATGAGGACTAGAGGGTGGAATAAATTTCCATTTTACATTCTCATTAGCTGTACGTTCTTCTATTTCAGAATTATTATCCCTAAAAAATCTCAACAACTCATTGTTGGCTCCAACAAAATTTGTACCATTGTCGCTGAGAATTAGATTAGGAAAACCTCTACGTGCAGCAAACCTTCTGAATGCAGCAAGAAAATCTTGAGTCGTTAGACTTTTTACCAATTCAAGATGTATTGCCTTCACAGTGAGACAAACAAAGAGAGCAATATATGATTTTAATTTTACTTTACTCCTGGGGTTGTCACCCTTTATGATGATTGGACCACCATAATCAACACCAACCTTAACAAAAGGTAATGAACTTCGAACTCTATATGAGGGTAAGTCACCCATTATGTGAGTAGTAACTGGAGGTTTGTTACGAAAGCACTTGCAACATGAATGAATCACACTGCGCACAATTGTTTTTCTGCGTGGAATCCAAACCTTATTCCGCAAGGAAAACAATACAGCTTGAGGGCCAGAATGCAACAGCCTTTCATGTTCATGTTTGATAATCAGCTTAGTAACACAATGCTTTGGTGGAATGATAATAGGATGTTTGTTGTTGTATTCCAACTGTGAATTCCCAAGTCTACCACCAACTCTCAATAAGCTGTTATCATCAAGGAAGGGGTTTAAAGACCTTAGTTTGCTTGTCGAAGCAACTACATTGTTAGTCTTCAAGTCATGAATTTCCTTCATGTATTCACTAGCTTGCATCAAGCCTAGTATTTTCAATTCAGCACCGTTCAACTCTTCAGGAGTGAGTGGGCCAATATGACGAGAGTCCTTTGCAGAGCGAGCATTAGTAATGAATCTCATAACATAACTGTAGACTCGTTTCAGTTTACAATAGGATGAGAAACGTTCCAAGTCAGGCGAATGAACATTAACTAATAGCACATTCAAAGACGTTTTAGTTTCTGCCTCAACAGATGATGGTATGTTAGTAGCAACAAAGGTTTCATATGTTGGAGACAATTCTCGCAACCAAGTAGGTCCATGCCACCAAACATCAAGCGAAAACATTTGTGAAGGTACAATTCCTCGGGACAAGTAGTCAGCTGGATTACTATGGGTAGATACATGTCTCCATTCTGAGACTGTGGTGAGAGATTGAATTTCCGACACTCGATTACCCACAAAAGTTTTCCAACAATTAGGAGGTTTCTGTAACCAACAAAGGACTATAGTGCTATCCGTCCAACAATATGTGGAGAATGGAACAGACAAGTTTAACGATTTTATGACTTTAGCCATAAGACGAGACAACAAGAGAGCAGCACACAACTCTAGTCGTGCAATAGACTGTTGTTTCAACGGAGCAACTCTTGACTTGGAAGTCAACAAAACAACTGAAACTTCATCACTGTCAGACACTGTTCTGACATATACACAAGCACCATATGCGGCTTCTGAAGCATCTGAGAAACCATGGATTTCAATAACCTTGTTCTTAACAAAGGGCATTACCTTTCTTTGAACTAGAAGTTTATTAAGAAGTGGAAGTTCACTGTAGATAGCATTCCAAGTTTCAAGAATGTTAGTATGAGAGTCTAACGGTTCATCCCAATCGATTTTCAATTGCCATAGAACCTGTAGAATAAGTTTGCATTTGACTACTGCACAACCTAACAATCCAAAAGGATCATATATGGATGCGATGATGGCAAGAATGCTTCTCTTAGTGACAAGATTAGGAGCTTCCTTCAAATTTATTTGAAACTGAAATTCATCAGACTTAGGGTGCCAAACAATACCTAAAGTCTTAACAGCTTCATCATTGGTAAGATTACAAGGCGACGAGAGTTCTCTGTCTTCCAAGGGTACATTAGCAAGAGCTTCTGGACAATTTGACGTCCATTTTCTAAGATGGAACTGAGCACTGTCCAATATAGAAGTGATATCACATTGAAGTTGTTTAGCTTCTTCAACTAAATCTGCACCAGTCAATAGATCGTCAACATAGAAGCAAGATCGAATAGTTTCTGAAGCAATGGGGTGAGAGTATTTGCACTCATCAGCAAGTTGAACTAAGCACCTTGTAGCAAGAAAAGGAGCAGAACTGGTACCGTATGTAACAGTAGTCAGACGATAATCCTTAATTTCCTCATCAGCAGATTCACGCCAAACAATTTTCTGAAGATTTCGATGTTCAGGATGGACCAATACACATCGATACATTTTTGCAATGTCAGCTGATAGGGCAACAATATAAGTTCTGAATTTGAGGATAATGGACAACAAATCAGGCTGGACGGTAGGTCCGACCATTAACATGGAATTCAAAGATATTCCGTTTGAAGATTCACAACTTCCATCAAATACAACTCTCAATTTCGTTGTAGTACTAGAATCATTCAATACACAATGATGGGGCAAGTCAAAATCCAACGAATCAGAACTTTCAGTGGGTGCACTTTCCATATGACCTAAGTCAATGTATTCATGCATGAAATCAACATACTTCTCCTTTAACTCTGGAGATTTCAAAAATCTTCTTTCAATTTGCTTAAGTCTTTTAATGGCATTACATTTAGACTCAGCCACAGGAGATACTTCTGAACGAATTGGAAGTTTGACAACAAATCTTCCAAGTTCATCTCTTTGAACATTATTTGCAAAATGTTCTTCGCAAGCCTTTTCTTCAGGAGTAAGAACTGGCTGCTGCAGTTCTTCAAGTTCCCAGAACCTTTGCAGCTTTGTGTCAAGAGGGTCAAGTTCCACAAAATTAGTACAACGAGCCTTGACATTAGGTTTAACGCATGACTCAGGAAAAGTACCAGACAGTACCCAACCAAATCTAGTGTTTAGCAATGTAGGATAATTTTCCTTACGCAAGGTATCACCAGACACAATTTCATAATAAACATCAGCTCCCAACAAAATGTCTATAGGTGAAGGTCGATTGAAAGTAGTATCACTTAGAACAATATCAGTGGGAATGTTCCAAGTCGAACAATCAATTTTCTGGGCAGATAGCGGACTTGTGATGGTGTCTACTACTGCACAATTCAAATTCAGAGTATAGTCTGATATCTGCGAGCATAAAACAAGATTGCAAGTGGAGCTTACAGGAGAAACGTTTGAATTGCTTATACCAACAATTGGTAACCGACAAGATTTTGTACCAATACCAAGACATTTGACAAGATTGGAGGTTACAAATGATAATTGACTCGTCCAACAAGGCTTTAACCACTAAAACTTCTCCAGTCCTAGTTTTCACTCCAACACAAACCGTACTCAGCAAAACATTTGAGCCTAATCCTGAAATCACTTTCATTGCTGCAGGCGAAATGATTGCAGAACGATCAATATTTGAATTATTATTATTAGGAGTTATTTGTTCTTTATGAACCAACAAATTGTAATTTCCATTACATTTCGTGCACCTAGGTTGCTTACATTGTTTGGAAATATGAGAAGTTGAGAAGCACAAGTAACAAAGTTTATTTTCTTTGACAAATTCACGACGGTGATCAATATTTGCTTGTTTAAACTTCCTACAATCAAGAATATTATGATTTTCAAGTTTGCAAAACTTACAATTCAAGGAGGTACTATTGGTAGCAATATGAAGTGCCTTTAGTTTAGGTTTGAACTCACGTTTGTGCTCAACAACAGATTTGTTAGCTTCTGTTAATTCCAATGTCTGACATTTCCTTTCCAAGAAATCAATTAAATTATCTAATGTCGGAATATCAGAGGAGGCAAATTTATTTTCCCATTCACTTCTATGATTAACTTTGACTTTATTCAAAATTAATTCCTGCAACAAGATTTCATGAAGTGGAATCTCCGCTTCCAAATTCTCAATGGCACTAAGATTAGATTTTACTTCATTTATCAATTTGCGGTAGTCACTCGAAGTACCACTACTACAACTATGAAGATTGAGCAACTGTTTCACATGCTGCGAAACAATCAACCGTTTATTATTGTATCTTTCATCAATCAAATTCCAAGCAACCGAAAAGTTACCATCACAAATGGCCAAGTTACCTAATAACTCTTTGGGTTCACCTTGAAGTGAAGACAGCAAATAATGCAACCTTTGCACATTATCGATGCAAGTATTGTTGATAACTAAGCTTTCAAATGTGTTTTTGTATGTCAAGTACTTTGTCAAATCTCCCTTGAAACTGGGTAATTCTATGGGTGGGAGTTTCAAATTACTACTGCTTCGAGTGGAGTTATTCGAAATGACAGATGCATTACTAGGACTTATGGGTCTTTCCCTAGCATCAATGAGTTCTTGAATTTTACCGAATATTGCATAATATCTGTTTTCAAATTCCTCGTGCTCTTCAAAATGAGCTTCACTAGCTTTTGAATCTATCTGACATTCTAAATATTCCCTAACATCATTGAACTCTTTCCAAGTTTCTGACAATGCATTTTGCCTGGGTATCAATTCATAGCTAGAGATATCCTCACGGTTCAAGAATTTTTCAATATGCGTTAGTGATCTTTTTAGTAAGCCACGTTTTTGAATAGCCTTTGCTTCCGATTCAAACGACATGATGAATAATATGACAGTTGATTATTATCAATGAAAAAACAATTTTCTATGAAATGTACAACAGCGCAATAGCGAACAATTGAATATTTAATGAATTCAAGTCCGTCAACCAAGATTAACAAGCAAGTCAGTACTTATTTGTTTCAGTGTTAGAAGTAGGTTTTAGGATTTTAGACAGGATGTCTACCCTAGTCAAGTTAGAACAAGCAAGACAAAAATGGAACAAACTTACAGTTGGTTGAATTATTGTATCACTAATGGTAACATCAGACAGCTCCATGAAGTCGTAGATTTTGTCCAAGATGTCTGGCAAGTTTCCCAGAGCGTGACGGCATCTGCGATGTAATATTGCTGAATGTGTTTTCAAATTAACCTTCAAAGTACCAATAATTCAATTACAATCACTGATGTTACAGCTCACAAAGTTTGAAGTTATTATTCAACGGGTACAGTTCCACAGTTTGCTAACCCTTCTGTGCTGCGACACGTTTTTAATAATGCAATGATGATGCAACACTTCACCACGTTATAGTTCTATGTATTAATAATTGTTCGTAATTGTCTATTTTATGCACAAATAATACAAGAATTTTCAAGTGCAATATCTTCTTATTATTTATATTACACACAAGTAATATCAATGTTCAATCACACAAGTGGTGTCAATGTTCAATTACAATTACTGTTTGCAGATATTTCCCGCGTTTCAAACAAGGTAGACGCTAGCTTATGGCGGCAACACAGCTTGCAACACAATGTCGTAATGTTCCAGTACAATCTAATTTGCAATATGCAAATTTTCACAATCACAATCAATGTTCCAAGTTGCACAAATTTCCAATCACGGCTCGAGATCCAAGTTTGCACAAATTCCCATCACGGCCGGAGGACCAAGAATTATGTTGTGTTCAGAGACAAGTTTTCAATTTGAGTGGACTGTAAGTGGCTGTGATGTCGGCCCAAGAATGCAAGGAGTGGCTTTCTTCACACAAGTTAAACACAACACAATTAGTCAAACAAACAAGTCCTCTAGTTGATTTATTTATACAAACGTGAATATTATACTTGCAATAGTAGTGAACATAAACAGATGATTGTGAATTACTGTGAAACTAGTCTAACTTCAATACAAGCCAGCGCACCATTCTACGCTGGTAACTAGCAGTTCGCCATGTTGTCTTCTACACAAGAGTTCCCAGTACCAACATGCAACACGAAAGACACTACCGCGCAGGGTAGCCAACTTAGGGAAAAAGTCTCAACAACCTAGAATTTGAAAATCGAAAGTCCTTTATAAGTTAATTTCGAATTATCAATTACAAAACCCGGGCGACGCCGGGCCTTTTAAGGTAGTATTATTATATAAATACTATTAATACGAGTATACTAGTTTTATGAAACAGGGCCCACGCCATCTGTCCGACCGCCTTAAGTGAAAAATCTTTAACATCATCGAACTTAATATTCTGCATTCTTTTTTGCTACTCTGTGTCAATCTACTAGCATGCAGTATCTTAGTAAATATTAGCAATTTTATTAGTAGGCCTACATAACTTGTACGTTCTTTGTATGGTTTTGGACAGTAACAGTGATAAGCAGGGCCAGGATTCTGATGACTTATCTTTTTATTGATGCTGCCTAGACATTGCCAACTTGTAGATAAATCCCAATCTACGATATTATCTACGATAATGTACGATCCGTGTTTTTAAAGTAAGAACCGACAATTTAAATAAAAATAACAGAACATTATTTTTCAAATACTTTATTATCATATATTACCTTACACCTTACACTACTTCTCCACATAGTCACCGCCGTCATTCAGACACTTGTCGTGATGATCGAATTGTTCCTAACCAAATGATGCGATCAGATCTTGAGTTTGTTTGGCTGTGTGTGACCGGTCCACACGATCCCTACAGACCGGGTGTCGCACGAATCGATTTTCATCTGTTTCTTCATCTAAAGAAATCCCTTGGTGGAAAACATTTCAACGTAGACGATGTTGTGAAACAAGAAGTGCAGATTTGGTTTTCATCACAGGCGGCAGCATTCTTTGACGAAGGCATACAAATACTAGTTTTCCGTTAAGTGACAGAATAAGGGAGGTGACTATGTGGAGAAGTGCTATGAATGATAATAAAGTATTCGGAAAATAATGTTCTGCTATTCAAAAACAATTATCTATACTTACTTTTAAAACCACCTCATAATATCTTACATGTTGGTGTAAGAAGCACTCAGGAGCATTCTGACGAAATGTCGATTGTTGGCTCCACCTCATTTCCTCATGAAATATCTCGTGAATTGAGTATATGATAAATAAGTCATAACTGCGGTTATGTTTATAAATCGCGTGGTGTGTACCCAGGGTGTGGCGGATAGCCGCTGTCACAGAACACGCTGTATTTTCGCATCGGGTGTTAGTGACGGAGAGGAACTTGAAAGAAACACCGCCAACACGGCCTTACACGATGTGTAATGGTTTGATTTACATCAGCACCAGCAAGATCCTCCCACTGTCTGGAATCTCAACAATGCAAACCAAAGTCTCTCCACTCTGCTACCGTTGAACTTTCAAAATTATGTAGTACATCACTTCTTGACAGATACTCTATTAAGCTTCAGTTTCAAGCTCAATTCAGAGAAATTACAGGGTTCTTAAGGAAATCAACTGACCAGTGTTTGAAGCTTAAATCATTCTTTATTGAATCTTGTCTTGCTAGATACAGTTGTATCCAAAATGCTCGTTGCTTCCAGGATCAGTCTCTATGAACCAACAGACTTTTCCAGATGGACATTTCTTGAATCCTGCTTCTTCTTTGTTACATTTGGTTGCTTTCCGTGCGGAGACCACCAACGCTAAAATTAATAAACAGTAGTATTAATGGGGGAAGGCATTTGATGATTTTTACTTTTACGTTCTCGCATATAGCCTACGTAGTATAGAGAAAGTATTGTGATCGTGACAAAAAATCGAAATCGAGATAACACCGGGAAAACATGTTTCACGATGCGTTGAAACAGAAAAAAGGGTTTTTGGAATGACGTCTGTCCGTCTTTGCGTCTGTCTGTAGACAAGCACAGCGGATAAACGGTTCATTGTATATATTTCATTTTTTGAATTAAGGACTTTTTCAAAATTTTATCGAACCACCCAGGATTTTATAATTAGAACTGAAATATTAAGGGTTCTTCTCATGAAAATTTTTAGAAAAAATTTGATTAAACAATTGGCTCTAACGATTTCAATGAAAAATTAAAATTAGAAACTCTTGCCTTTGACTAACAAAATGGCTATAGGCCTATTCGTTGTTCTGCAAAAATGACTTAAAGGGTACTTTATTCGTATCCATTTTCAATTTTTCTAGGCTATCTCCATTACATTGGGCGATACATGGAAACTTAACACAGTCAAGCTGTAAAGAAAATAAAGAAGAACATGTTTCGTTGAAGACATTTCTTTATAAAATTAATACATATCAAGATAAAAACGAAATAACATGACTTAAATGCGAATTTCAGAACATACATTTCAATCTAATTATTGTTGGAAATTTGGCCAGTTTACCACAGTCGTAATGAACACACCAAAATCAATTAGAGCGATGTGGTATAGGGTAATAGGGAAGAGGTCTTGGGTTCAAATCAAATTTTGAGAACACCCATATTTGCCAGTAGGCTCTTGTAATAACTCATTCGTTCAGCATATCTCAATGTATCCTGCATTTTTAGGTAGATTTCGAAGAAAAATCTACCTATTGCAATCGATACCATGTCATGAATTTCGAAAAATATTTTAATATCTTTACGTTTCATGCCTTCCTAAGTACGAAACCACTACCCGATCAAAAAATGTTTTGAAGTGAAACTTCTTTAGTCGCGGTAGGGGTAAATCCAGAGCTTGTGTAACAATTAAAATCGTCACGAAATTAGTGTTACGCTCAAAATCATCACGAAATTAGTGAGGTGTGAAGGAACGGACTGCAACTCAATGATGAGGCTTATCAGAAATTTGAAAAATAAAAAATCCAAAATAAAAAAATTCAAAATCCAAAATTTAAAAAATCTAAAAACCAAAATAAAAAATAAAAAAATCAAAGATCCAAAACTTAAAGATCCAAAATTCCAAAATTAAAAAAATCAAAGATCCAAAATTAAAAACTCCAAAAATGCAAAATTTAAAAAATAAAAAAAATCAGATTTAAGAATCCAAATATCCAAAATTTAAAAATAAAAAACAATCAAAATTTAAAAATAAAATCTAAAAATAAAAAAATAAAAATTCCAAAATTAAAAAAAAAAAAATTAAAAAATAAAAAAATAAAAAAATTCAAGAGATCTAAAATTTAAAAAATCCAAAATTGAAACATCCAAAATTCCAAAAAAAATAAAAGATCAAAAATTAAAAAATCCAAAATTTAAAAATTCCAAAACCTCAATATTAAAAAGTCCAACAATCCAAAATTGAAAAAATCCAATAATCCAAAATTGAAAAAATCCAAAAATCAAAACAAGTTTCACTTCTGTCACGTGGCATTCCACGCACACTTTTTTTGTGATATTTATATAGTAACAATAAAACTCTGCTGTATGTTGAAATGTATTCAGGTCTTATATTTATTTATTTATTTATTTTCTTGCAATAAACACCAGTCATACATATACACAAAAATGACACTACATATAGGCTATATCTTTACACGTTAGCGGCCGTAATTTTGAAGATATTTGAACCAAATTTTATTATGTTATTTTATTATGTTATTATGTAAATTTTATTATGTTATATTAGTTCGTTTATGAGAAAATTGGCCCAAGGAGGGTTGGGGAGGGGGTTGAAATTTGGAAAAATTTAAATCTCTGACCCTATGAAGTATAGAGGGAAACTTTGTATGAATAAATAAATGGGGTTCACAGTGACACCAACATTTTGGGGGTTTTGGGGGTACGAGTAGTGGTGGGGGGATGAAAATTCGAAATATTTGAAACCACGTATTGTGGGGTATCGTTGAAAAGCTCTTCATGAGTACTCTACAAACCAATAACTAGTTTCTCGATAGTTCTCATATAAGGCCGGATTTGAATGTTTTGATAAAGTTCTCTTTCCTATTTTTTGCAGTTATTATTGCGGGTTTGTCATGCCAAGGCTAAAGAAGAAGAGTGCTGCGCAGCGACAATAAATTAAACCAAAAGCACTTCAAAATCTACCTCAGCCTGTAGGACTGCCTAAAAGGGATTTTTGCCTTTGAGATTGAGAAAAACATGCAAATCCCAAGTTGTAATAATAATAGCAAGAATAATAACAACAATAATAATCATAATAATAATTACTATTATTTCACGGTAAAAGCATTGAACATAAAGATCGACCCTGATGCTTTCCGTTCTAGATGCTTGTTAGTTTTATGAAAATGTAATAAGTAAAATTTAATTGTATTTATAATTTACTTTTTTCTGTTCTAGTATTTAACACGTATATGCGAGAAAGTTTGTGCAACGTATTTTTGCACCTTTATTTTATACGAGCATTAAAAGATATCTCGAGTATGTACAGTGAGTCCCACGCAAGAGTTGGCCAATGACGCGGCTTTCTGCGTCGCGGCTGGCACAGCTCCAACTCCCGAGCGATCGGGTGAAATATCTACGCAAATAATGCCGCGGTCGGTGTAATGATTCAGGTTCTCACATTTACAGTTAAAATTACAATGAAACTAACCACGTACCTCATCACAAAAGACGTTGGAAATGTTCTCCTCTTGCATTCACACAACACAGGCATCTTTTTAGGAAATTTTCTTTCATGCACGTAAGTTCAGCTTCCGAGATAGGATTAGTGATATTGTCTTGAAGTTCTTCTTATGTATGGGAAATTGACCTATACACTTTATTTTTCAAGTTTCCCCATAAATAATATTTGCATACTGTTAGAAGAAGACAATATCACATAAGCCTATCACAAGACACAGTAACTGTCTCGGAAGCTGAACTTATGCGCGTGAACGAAACTTTCCTAAATAGGTGCCAGTATTGTGTGGACGCAAGAGGAGAACATTTCCAACACCTCATGTGATGAGGTACGTGTGCAATTTTAACTGTAAATGTGAGAACCTGAATCATTACAACGACCTCGGCTTTATTTGCGTAGATATTTCACCCGATCGCTCGGGAGTTGGAGCTGTGCCAGCCGCGACGCAGAAACCCGCGTCATTGGCCAACTCTTGCGTGGGACTCACTGTATAATTAGCAGGTGCCTGTGGCTTCGCCGGCGGTTATTTTCTCAACTGCTATATGTTTTATCTAAATCACTTATTTAATAGATGAATTCATGTAGCTTAGACCCAAATCAGGCATAAACAATTAAAACGATCGATAATTTAAAAACAGTAAAAATCCGACTTCGATGTGCATTTCGCCCGTTTAAAAAAGACCTCAGATTCGAGTTCCCTAGTAAAAAAAAATAAAGAACACGCATAGTGAGTTATGTAAAACTATTCAATGTTTTTCCATTTAGGCATGTATTCAGTATCCCGTTCTGTCCACCTAGTCTATGTTAAAAAAATATATATTAAATGTCAGAATGGTACTTGATGAGATTGTGTCTGTCCGCCTGCATTTCTGTCCTTGTGGTGTACGCGCGATAATTCAAATACGCTTTACCAGATATTCATGAAACTTGGTAGACGCATGTATAACGCCCATGGAAAGAAGCCTATTGATATTGGACCAGATCGGTCTAATACCGGAGTAATGCCCAATTTAGTGCCTATTTTCTGGTAATATGTTAGAAAGAATTTATCAAATGCAAATTAGTTCTCATGGCAACATATTATATTACAGTGTTCGGATAAGGCTTTGGAAGTTGTAGCACACGTAGCTTTGACAAATAACACTACCCTCATATTCTTTCACATATGCTTAACAAACTAGACCTTTGTCCTTCCGTAAGCCCTGCTTAATGAATCGATCTGTAGCTTAACTTGGAAATCGATTACAAAAATAACTTATTTTCTTGCATATCATAACTGAAATTATCACTGATTAAACGAAAGCATTCTGGCACTTTGTTACATGAGTTTACCTGATTGTATTTTGTGTTGAATAATTTAAATAAAACATCTATTAGTTGAGTAAATAATCGCGAGCGAAGCCGCGGGCACCTACTAATGCAGTGCCTTATTTTTGACTCGTAGCCGGCCGGAGCTAGGAACGGCGAGGAGCACTGCGCGCAAGCAGCTACCTCCCGCCGGCCAGCCACGAGTATAATCTCTATAATATAATATATTATATAAAAGGCTTTGTCCTGACTGACTGAATGAATGACTGACTGACTGACAGGAATCAACGTAGAGCCTAAACTATAACAGGTAGAGACTTGGAATTTTAACAGTAACTTCGTTTCATATTGTAGGTGCTCACTAAGAAAGGATTTTGACAAATTCTGATTCTAAATGCCAAATATTAAATGTTTTTGAGAATACTTAATCACTTTTTACACAGAATTATCGAAACAAAATCACAGAACATATTGTTGCCAGTTTTATCAGATGGGTTTGGATTAAATGAAATGGAAGTTTGACAAATTAGAGAAGGTATCAATACACGGCCTCCTTTATTGTACGCCACCTTTAGGAGGCCGTGATCAATATAATTCATAATTTTTAATTGTTGAAATAATTATCGCGGGCCATTTCTTGATTTTGTAAGTCCATCCTGGACGACTCATTTGTTTAGAATATCGAAGCACGCAGACATATGAAATTTTCAACCTACACGGAAGAGGGGTAATCAATATAGGCCTAAATATGGTCAAACATTGTTCGATTTGGACGAAACTCACTATACAGGGGTATTCTGGGCCAAGGAACTCGAATCTGAGGTCGCTTTTACCAGTCGATACTATCTAATCATGGTATGTAGTCCACGCGATTTAGGTGTTAATAAATATAGTGATTTAACTATTATGCTCTTAATTTTTAATTCTTGAAATAATTATCGCGGGCGAAGCCGCGGGCACATGCTAGTAATTAAGTAAACCAATGATATTTACCCATAAGCACCAGGAGAAGTGTGGCAAAGACAATAGCTCTCATGTTTCCAGTCTTCTTTTCTTCGCAGTTCCTTGAGACTGAGAAGCAATGCTTTTTATATACAAGATACACCTAATTACTTTTGCGTAACACATTATTCTTATGATTTACGACCAAATAGTAGATTACGATTTATGAATATTGTCCCTTGTGCTGCCATATAATTTAAATAGGAAAAGATAACATATCCAATAGATTACCGCAACCTGATAGTAATGCTATAACCTACTACAGTATTACTGTGCAATTCACACGAACCGATATGTTTTTAAACGCTTCACTAAACCACGTAATCATTTTGCAAAGTAATTAACCCTTTACCGTGATAATGCACTGCTACTGTATGGATAATGTCTTCACAATTATATTGTTGACACTACCTTCTCCTCCCAAGACCCTTTATCACCCGATATGTGTCACTTACCCATCAGTTTCAGTGCAGCCGTGCTAGAAAATAAAAACTAGCGGTCTGTGAGACCTCACGCTCCTAATGGCTGGAACCATAAAATACTATTAGGACGAGAGCGTTAAGTCTATATGATGACCAGGGCCCGGATTCTAATGACATGTCATCTTTTTATTGATGGTGCATAGACATTGCCAACTTGTAGATAAATCCTAATCATGGCCTCTAGATTATAAAAATGCATTTTTATTAGGTCATTTTTGGTCATTTTATGCAATTTTATATTGTTAGGGCATTTATTTCAATTTTAGGTCATTATTTTGTCATTTTCGTGTCATTTGGTTCCTTATTTAGTCATTTTCATGTATTTACATTGAGTGTATTAACTTTTTTTTCGTCGCTAGCGGTGCAGTCTTTGAAGTGTTGTTTGTCTAATACAAGAAGGAAAAATTCGGCGTTAAGACGGTTGTCATGTCTCAGTCGGAATTGAGAAACAAAGAAACGCAAAATGTTGTATTATATTACTATTGTTGTTAGATTGACTTGGCACCAGAATCCGCCATCTGTTTGGATTTCAGACTGCAAACTACTGTTTACCCTACTAAACAACGATATAATCCGGCAGACCACAAAAGGATGTGCCGAATTTTGACTCACCAGTGCCTCAGTGCCAGTATAAATTTCCGTGAGAAAATTACATTCACAACATTACAGTTAGGTCTATTTACAGTTTTTACAATTATGTACAAACTAGTCTATAACTTTGTGTGTACAATAATAATTTTTTATAAAAAAATATAAGTTTTTAGGTCACTTTTTATGACCATTAAGTCATTTTCTTTAAAATTTAGGGTCATTTTATAGGTCATTTTTCCAACAATTTTAGGTCATCAGAATCCGTGCCCTGGAGATGACAGTTACGATCAAAACATTTCGGTGAAATTTTGCAGTGAACGTTCTGAGAGAGTGTCCACACGTCTTATTTCCAAGAGGAAAATGTTGTAAGTTAAGCTATAGCAGTTTTGAACACAACCAGTTATTATGGTGACCTATGATTAATATCTGGTAGGGGGAGATGTGAATGACGAATAGTGAATAGGGTTTTGTGTATGTTAGCTATTCGTTAAAAAATAAAATAAAATAAAAAATAAACATAACTTCGAAACTGTGCTTTTCATTGCATTTGTTGTGCAGTCACTCAGATGTGTGTCCTAAAAATCCCCGTCAAATCATAATGTAAGAATAATGCTTCGGTAATTAAGCATTTGTCGGCCGCGGTGATGACGGTAGAGGCAGCGGGCCAGCTTCCAGATCCGAAAGTCGCGGGATTGATGTATTTTTCAGAACGTAAAAATATTGGGCACGGAGTAATTCGGGAGGGACTTTAAGCTGGGGAGCCAGTGTCTTAGGTTTACTGCATGCTAAAGAATTCCAAGCCTAAATTAGAGCCTCTGGACAGAATTTATCGGCCCTTTTAAGTTCAAGTATTACCTTTGTTTCCCGAGGGGGGTTTATGAGGCGATGGACTTATTATCTGTCCCTCTGTCCTCTCTCGAAAGCGTAACAAAATTAATCTCTAATTCGAGGACCTATGTTCTACCGTTGGGTTACAAGAAAAAAGTCTGTTAATTAAACACGTAGGAATCAATTTACTTGAGTAATAATTCATATTTACGTTTTGTAAGTTTTTCACAAAAACCTCACGTCAATGGTAAAGGATGCTATCGCCTGGTGCTCACCATAGCCCCCACATGGACTGGTTCCGTTGCCATGGCAATGGGGCTATGGGTCGGAGGGCTCCGTAAAGAAGCAAAGTGATCAGATTTTTTAAAAATAATACTGGCGGCAATATTGGATAACTTTTGCACGTGTTAAATAAAAAAATGTAAAAATTCCCCTCCCCCACTGAAGAGTCCTGGGTATTTTATGTGAGTGATTAAGTCTTAATGGATAATTTTCTACAGCCTTCAACGGTATATCATTAAGACAATTTTGGCTTAATGACTATATATTACGTCGTTTCAGTGTCCTTGGAAATACGTTTTAAGTGGAGTTCAGAAGCAATAACTGCCGTAAATCAATCACCATGCACAGATAACTCTATAATAACTCTATAGCCTAATCTTAAAAGTATGTTAATTATTTGCATCGGATGATTATTATTAAAATTTAAGCAGACCAAAATAAAAAGTTACATCTCAACAAATTTAATTTAAAAACAACTAATGACTTTTAATTAAAACATTAAAAGTTACGTTAATGGATAAACTCACATCATTCTAAAGAAATACTTCCAAGGAGTTTTTCTTATTGGTCTGATTCTGGAAGGCCCAACTGCTATCGAAGATCCGAGTCAAGTCCTCTGATGGGCAAACAAGTGCAGCTAGGAAAGTTCGGTAATGCGCAATGCGCACTAACACGCCCGCTCTCAAGCGGATAAACTAAAAACAGACTCATTAAGTATATAAGGTTTGAGGGAAAATAAGCTAGATATCCACAAAACGGGTCATGTTGGCAGTGTTGCACAACGACCAGTTTTGTAAAGAATACTTGAGTTTTCTTACTTTATACAAGTAAATTACTTCCAAATCGTTTTTGTGATAGACTTTTGTTACCTGAACTCATACCTGACGTGATATTTAACAGTTTTAAATAATTAAAACTTGTAAGTGCGTGTTGGTCGTCGCATTCCAGTTGCAACGACTTCCTGCTCCATTTTCCGGGCGCGCAGCGTATGCGAGATGCTTGACTTCGTATAATGGCTCGTTTTTACGAAAACATTAGGTTTCATAACTACTTTAATTAAAGTGAATTCGTGAAACAAATTACACCCATTTTCTTCTAAGCTAATTCCAGTGCAACCGCACGTTTCACCTTACATCTGAAATTCCAGCTGCTGAAATGCCATATACACAATTTCCTGAATTCCCTACTTCATTTTACAAGCTTAATACGTGTATAATCTCAAAACTACTGTTATAGTTTAGTGAAAAGTTGGAATTAGCCGAAACTGCGTAGTGTCCTAACTCATTGTCTTCAGTACATCTCGCGCTTGCGCAAACAAGCATAAGGTTTTATTCGTTGCATAAAGTTTGCAGCAACAAGGCGCGATTCTTGTAGAGATGAGCATCAATCTTCGTTTGTACAGAAGCATGATATTATCTACCCAACGCTCTGTTCAATGATTAATTGTATTTTTTGTGAATTGAAATAAAAACAGATATGTGATCTCATAATTGAAAGTGATGAAAATGAAACGATAAAATTATCACGATAGACAGTTGTGATTGGTAGAAGATTCACTTACTCTTTTAATGGATAAGTCACTGATTCATGAAATAGTCATCGAAACTTTTAATTGAGATGCAGGGCGAGAATCTGGATTTGTTATTCATCCCACTTACTATGGGAGCTGAATGAGCCGGCAGGCTTGGCTTGACCTGCATGATGAAACCAAGTGTGAGCATGAGGGCGAGAAACTGAGTGAATAATCCAATGTCTAGTGTAGCATGCCGCCGAAATGACAGATGTATAGGGTAGCTCCTGTCTTTTCACTGTAAACCTGGAATTCAGAGTGTAGACCTATTGTAAGGTAAGTGTAGTTCACAGGTTGTGAAAATCTCATTTGTCTCGTAACATTTATACTTTTTTTATAACACCTTACAGGAAAGAGACATAATCAATTCATTAATTCCCTAGCTATGCTGTTATAGGCACACCGACACACATATATACACAGACTCACACTCAACGTCATTTTCCAGGAAATTATTATTTTTCTTCTTCTTCTTCACTTCATGGCGTAGACAGTCTTTTGCCTGTTCAGCCTTCAAGGTCCTCCAGCGATCGTTTCTTAGGTCTGCCCGCAGATCTTCCTCCTTTAAGTTTATATTCCATTACTTGTTTAGTGAGTCTTGTGTCTGGTATCCTTTCAACGTGTTCTTCCACTGTTTAGGATCTTTTAATCTTTCATTCAAATTAAAGATCCCTAGTTCTTCTCTTAACTTATACTGGGAGACCCGAAGGGAAAGGCAACTTGGAAGACCTAGACGTAGGTGGGAGAACAATATTAGGATACATTTAAGAGAAGTAGGATTTGAGAGGGATAGTTGGATGCAGTTAGCACAGAATAGGGTTGAATGGCGGGATCAGGTAAGAGCGGAAATGACACTTCAGATTTCATAAAATAGATAATATTCTTTTATCTTGCTTAGGAATTGTCTATTGCCATTGAGGAAGTAAGTTCTTCTCTTATACTTTCATTTGTTAGGCCTATATGATCTCTTCTTGTACATCCCTTTATACTCCGTAGACATTTCATTTCTGAAGCCTTTATTTTACTTTGCTGTTTTTTGCTTGTATTGTTTTATTTAGGGGATCTCAAAAAGTGTGTTTATGTTGAAAGCTCGATATCAAATTTCAGGATTGATCAGAATATTTCATATGTAATCCCTAGGGTACTAGTATGAGCATCTCAACTTCAAAGCAAAGGTTCGTAAACGTGGGCGTCCTGCCTCGCATAAAGCAACACTCGAGACGCATGGCGGGAACTCGTGATGGCGGATGGAACAGTTGGTTAGACACTGGAAAAAAAATTTCGATCCTGCGAACAGTTCGATTTTATTTATGAGTGTAATTGTGGTAGTCCCATGGCTGTAGATTTAAAGGTATGTAAAAATAACTTCTGCGGGACAAAATTTAAGCGACTGTTACAAGCTAAGCAAAACACAACCATTGTTAATAAACACAATTAATTAGGTAATGGCAAAGTGCATTATATAGCTTCTCTCATTAAATTATACAGTGAGTCCCACGCAAGAGTTGGCCAATGACGCGGGTTTCTGCGTCGTGGCGGGCACAGCTCCAACTCCCGAGCGATCGGGTGAAATATCTACGCAAATAAA
Source organism: Ectobius pallidus (assembly GCA_964059195.1). Classification (NCBI taxonomy): domain Eukaryota; kingdom Metazoa; phylum Arthropoda; class Insecta; order Blattodea; family Ectobiidae; genus Ectobius; species Ectobius pallidus. The sequence goes on from CAXKWD010000012.1 coordinate 21,884,017, forward strand.
GCCGCGAACGGTGTAATGATTCAGCTGTTGGAAATGTTCTCCTCTTGCATCCACACAATACTGGCACCTTTTTAGGAAATTTTCTTTCACGCGCATAAGTTCAGCTTCAGAAACAGAGTTAATTTCTCTTGTGATAGGCCTATGTGATATTGTCTTTAAGTTCTTCTAACAGTATGTGAATATTTTTTATGGGGAAACTAGAAAAATAAAGTGTATATGTCAATTTCCCATACATTAGAAAAACTTAAAGACAATCTCACGAGAGAAATTAACTCTATCTCGGAAGCTGAGCTTATGCGCGTGATAGAAAATTTCGTAAAAAGGTGCCAGTATTGTGTGGATGCAAGAGGAGAACATTTCCAATATCTCTTGTGATGAGGTACGTGGTTATTTTCATTGTAATTTTAACTGTAAATGTGAGAAGCTGAATCATTACACCGATCGTGGCTTTATTTGCGTAGATATTTCACCCGATCGCTCGGGAAATGGAGCTGTGCCCGCCGCGACGCTGACACCCGCGTCATTGGCCAACTCTTGCGTGGGACTCACTGTATATTTAGATAAGTGGAAAGTTATTTGATATTCTTAGCATGTCCGTAGGCGTATAAATTAAACCACGTGGTATGAAAAGAGCTCTGTACGCAGTTATAAGAGAAGATTTGCCAATGGGAAGTATCTTGTAGGAATACAACGATAGGCCTATGAAATGAGGTTTGCTTCATTTTCCTCAGAATCGAATGTGATTCTTCCCATTTCTGAAGGTGTCTACATGATATTTGCATGAACAATAGACAGTGGAACCGCACATGTTGACGCACACATAGATGTCATGTAAATGCCGCGCTGTGTGACCCGGATCTTTGGGGTTTCTCACGTCACATCTCAAAGCAAAACTTCTTTCCGCTACACAAAGGTATTCACACCCTACCCGACATCAGTCCGTCCATATAATGTGCTAAGGGCAAATGGTAAACATCCTCCCAAATAAAATAATAATGTAACAACCTTTTCGCTCAAGTTTTATTTTGTTTAAGCTTAGTTCTCCTGTAGCTAACACACCGACTTGTTTTTCTGTTGTTGTGTTCGTGCTGTACTATTTAAAATGTATAAAGTCATTTAACAGTAATATTTATTAAATTAAAATTACAAAAACAAACTTTTTTGTTCAACCATACTATAATAAGATAGACATATAAGCATTCATGAACCACAGATTATTGTCTCTGTTGGACATTACATGAGAATATTATAGGAGAAAAATCCCTCCGACTTGAACTCAAGACCTTTGGCTATTCGCGCCAATGCTCTACCAACTGAGCTAAGCCGGAGTTCAACTCATAGCGCCAGATGGAATCTCTCTCCTATGACTGATTGCCCTAATGTTAACTGTACAATAACAATCACAGTCACAAAAATCAGTACTTAGTGTTCCTCACAGTACTGCATATGACATAACTTGTCTGTCTGTGAGGTAGACCATTAGGGCAATCAGTCATAGGAGAGAGGTTCCATCTGGCGCTGTGAATTGAACTCCGGCTTAGCTCAGTTGGTAGAGCATTGGCGCGAATAGCCAAAGGTTTTGGGTTCAAGTCCCAGTGTCGGAGGAATTTTTCTCTTATAATATTCTCATACTATAATAAGCTTATTGTATGTTAGTATCTTAATGACGTTCATTGAAGTTCAGATTTTCATTATAACTTTGTTGTGGTACACGAACATGGAACAATCTTCAACTTTGAGAGCAGCAAATGAAGCTACGTAATGAACAGCCTATATTTAAAATAAAATCAATTCTGTTCATGTTATTACTTCCTCTGCCCGTACCATAGGTACTATAGGTAGAGGAAGTATTGTTTTCGACCCTAAAATTCGAAGTTGAGTTTTTAGCATATATACACGTTTCAAGGCCCCCTGAATCCAAAAATACTATTTTTGGAAACATGTCTGTGTGTGTGTCTGTGTGTCTGTGTGGAAGTTTGTGAACAGGCTAGCTCCGAAACGGAGAATCGTATGAAAACAAAATTTCATATTTGGGTCAGGTACCTTCTGAAGATGTGATTCAAAGATTGGCGACAAATTTCCCTTATTTTTAAGGGGACTTTACATGAAGAAATTTTCGTTTTTCGCGATTTTCTCAAAAACGGCTCTAACGATTTTCTTTAAATTTTGCGCATGTATTGCTTGTACCAAGAGCTAAAAACTTTTATTTGAAACATTTTTTCGAACAAATTCTCTGAAGGGTAGTTATAAGCAACCCACTGTGAATACGTGCTTTTTGCAATACGGCTTCTTGTAAATCGCACGAAAACAAAATTTTGTATTTGGGTTAGGTACCTTCTTAGGCTGTGAAGATTGGCGACAACCTTCTCTTATATTCAAGGGAACTTTACATGAAGAATATTTTGTGTTTTGCTATTTTCTCATAAACAGCTCAAACAATTTCCTTTAAATTTTGTACATGGATTGCTTATACCATTTCAAAAACATTCTCTGAAGAGTAGTTGTAACCTACCAACTTGCCTGGTGAACAATTCAATACGCGGACATTTAAGGCATTTTATTCTATATAAGCACGTGAAGTGAGAAAAATGTACTGTTGTCCCTGCTTACAGTAAAGAAATATCTAAGGGCAATATTTGATAAATTTCGGAAATTATTCTTAACAGCGGAAAGTTCAATAAACGTTTGCAGTCACTTGTTTTTTCCCATAGCCAGCGTTTTTAGTCGCAACATTCAAAGAAGGGGCTATAAGATATTTATAGCATAATTAGCGTAAATGCTGCAAACTTTTATTTGGGCAGAGGAAGTTATGTGACTTTCCCATCAGATTTTTTTAAAATGTTGAGTTCATTTCGTCTTTTGAAGTCCGTTGGTTTCAGATTAAAATGGACAAGAGAAGATTCGCAAAACATGAGACCGATGAGAACTTACTAACAGCTGATTTAGGTCAGCCGTCTCCATTTGTCTGATGATTCCAAAATCTTAAAATTTAAAGGTTTAGTTATGGTCGAACAAAACAGTCGTATGAAACTAGCCTATGCTTGTGATTAAGACACCCGTGTGACACTCTGTCTTAATAAATTCCATTTTAGGCTCGTTGCGTAACACACTACTTTAACACACCAAAACACTTCACTGTTTCATTTTCTTGATGTGTTGGTCAGCCTTCCTTTCTGGATCAAATTAAAACCACTACCCATCAATAAATTGAAACAGTGAAGTCAGTGAAATGAAACAGTGGTGTTTAAATAGTACCTTTTGTGAAATTTAATTTAAGTGGAACTATTTGGGGATTTTACTAATTTATATTACTGTAGAAAGAGTATAAATGTCTAGAATAGAATTCCCAAAGTAGCCCGATTATTATTTGCTTCCGAAAAGTTATCACATTTTATAATAATAACAATAAAAATAAGAATTTATTTAGCCATTAAATACATAATACGAGTACAATTGTCACAGTTAAAAAGATTACAATCACAATTTATGTAAATAATTTTTTCCATATGCTCAGTCAAATTGTAAAATGGATTATTGCACAGCTAAGTTTTTACATAATATTTAAAATAGTAATAACTCAACTCTTTGATCTGAATGGGCAACTTATTATATAATTATAAACTTTATATATAGTGGTTGGTTTTAACCTTTTCCAATAGGCTATAACAATTTAAACAAATGCAAGTTATTGATATTTCTAATTTCATAGCTGTAGGTATCAATTGCCAAATTAAATGTACTTCCATTTTTGTGGACATAAAGTAACAGTTCTAAAATATAATAGTTAAAGAGAATTAAATCCGACATTGCTTGAAAAGAGGTTTACAATGTTCTTTAGAAGGTTTATTAGTTGACTAGCTTAAAAGACCCGGCGTCGCCCGGGTTTTGTATTTTGTAATTGGAAATTAACTTATGAAGGATTTTCAATTTTAAATTCTAGGTCCTTATATAGGCATTTATAATTTGAAATAGGAAGAACGACTTATTACACTCAAACTATTCCCTCAGAAAACGCTTGATATAGTTTTTTTATGGCTCATAGAGGATCTAGAATTTTGCATCCCATCGCTTGTACAGTGCACAGCAAGCCTGGAAGAGGTTTAAATAAGAAGAAACAGAAATTCCTGTAACATAAAATTGTAATATCGAGGCGGGAAATTTCCCACTCTTATGTTACCATAAAACCGTTTTGGGGATGAAATTAAACAGAAAGCATTATCACTTTCATACTTTTCTCTCCAAAAACCTGCGATATAATATAATAACATACACATTACCATGCCTCGTTTTGTTTTCTCTATGTCCAGGGTAGAGAAAGTTATGTGATTCCATTATTTTAGTGGATTTCATTCTGTAATATTTATTTATAACATGAATTATTTTGATAACTTCTCTTATTTGTCAAAAGTGCATTTCATTTGTTTTTTCCAAGCCCATCTGATACCATTTGGCAACAATATATTCTGTGATTTGGAATTGATAATTCTATGTAAAATGGGATTAAGTATTTTCAAAAACATTTAATTTTTGGCATTTAGAATCAAAATTTTTCAAAATTCTTTCTTAGTGAGCACCTACATTATGAAACGAAGGTACTATCAAAATTCCAAGTCTCTACCTGTTATAGTTTAGGCTGTACGTTGATTCCTGTCAGTCAGGACAAAGCCTTCTATATATATATATAGAGATATTCGGTTGGCCTTTTCCTGTAGAAATAAAAATGATTTAGCTTAGTGCTGTTGCCATGCAATAGAAGTCCATACTTAAAAACACTTTAGAAAAGAGCATGATATGTTTGAATTAAATAGAAGGGAATTTTAAAGCGAATGCTTCTTAACAAATAAACAACCCTTAAAAGCTTTTTTGCATATAATGTAAATATGAATGAGCATGCCATTATAATTTAGGATCCAAAGCATACCTAGTAATGTTACATTCCATGTATTTAATTATGTGGAGTTTGTTTTAGACTTAAAACTTTTTTTAGTTTTGTCAGAATTCACTAAAAATTATTTAATGGTACAAACAACTAAGTCATCTATTTGATAACATTACTATGAGAATTAATGAGGGCATCTTAGTTCCTATTTGTCTTAATTGAGGTAGAGTCATCTACAAATAACACTGACGTTACAGGTACATTTAGAAGTACAGTAAGTCATTCACTATTACTAGAAAAAAAGAAAGGTTCCAAAATAGATCCTTGAGGGACGCCATAATCAATTGTTGCTTCCTTGCTATTAATACCATTTACACAACTACATAAGAGGGTCTGGTAATTTGGAAGCAAAAAATAATTATCTGCCCTTTATTCCATAATAATATCGTTTTTGTAGTAGTAAATCGAAGGTGATGAGGATATCGAAGAGAGAAGAGCCGCTTCAAATTATCATGGGAAATCAAGAATTAGAGAACGTGAACCAGTTCAAATACTTAGGAAGTGTACTGACGAAAGATGCCTATTGCACCAAGGAGATAAGATCAAGAATTGCCATGGCCAAGAAAGCATTTATGAAGAAGAGAACTCTGCTAACTAGTAGTCTGAACCTACAGCTACGTAAAAACCTGGTGAAGTGTTTTATTTGGAGTATTGCTTTGTATGGATCAGAGACATGGACTTTGAGGAAATTAAAGAAGAAATATTTAGAAAGTTTTGAAATGTGGTGCTGGAGACAGATAGAAAATATAAAGTGGATGGACATGGTGACAAACGAAGAGGTTCTGAGTAGAGTGGGTGAGAAGAAGTCAATCATACACACAATTCGTCAAGGAAAGCAAACTGGGTTGGGAACATTCTCAGAAGGAACTGCTTATTACATGATGTCGTAGAAGGAAGATTGGAGGGTACAACTAGACTTGGAAGAAGAAGAATTCAGCTGTTGGACGATTTAAGGGAAAAGCGGAAATATTGGATGCTGAAGGAGGAAGCAGAGGATAGACAGTTTTGGAAAACAAAATTGGCGTACCAAGTTTGAAAACCTGCCGGAAGGCAGAATACTTACTACTACTACTACTACTACTAAGGAATGAGGTAAGCTATCAAAAGCTTGGCTTAAACCAAGTAACAGTGATATGTGAATTTTTTCCTCAAAAGCATTATAAATAACTTTTAAAAGGACGTCAATTGTGCCTTGGGTACTCTTCCCAGGTAAAACCGAACTGTGACTGGGTGAGAAAAATATTCTCCTATTCTCCTAAGTTGCACAACTACCTTAAAATATTTTCCAAAGTATTGTGCAATAGCTGTAGTTCTATAATTCGCTGGATGAGATGTAGCCTATCTTCTTTTTTCATGTACTGGTCATTTTTAGTTCTTCAAGAAAAATACCGGCCCTTAGCCATAGGTTTATCACCTTGTTAGGGGTGCAGATATAAGGCCAATAACTTCTTTGATAATATTGTATTGTTGATACCATGTAAAGTTATTCCTCAGGTTCGCGAGCGACCCCTGGTGATCCCGTAAGGGGATATTCTCAGCGGATTTGTTACCGGGGTGCGCCAGTCCCCTACCTACTTAAACCTAAGGACACACACACACACACACACCCAGTCCTGAACCCGGGAAAGACATTTTTCACTACTGAAAAATCCCCGACCCGGCCGGGAATCGAACCCGGGCAGCCGAGGTGGCTGGCAATCACGCTACCAACTCACCCACGGCGGCGGACTGATACCATGTATGTCAGTGCTAATGGAATTTTCCATTTTCGTGACAGTATTGATAAGGTCACAATCTGTTACATCATGCCATCATGAGTATAGTGGTTAATGTCATGGTTGTATACTAACAAGATATACGTTATCTTGTTAGTTGAACTACATTATAAATTACAAAAGAATAGTAGAAGCTCCTGGAACCCTCTGGGCCTCCATGGCCTGTATAGGGAACACTTTACTTTACTAGTAGAAAATGTATAAATTACATTACAAAACCTTTTAAAAAGACAATACGAATGCAACAAATTTTAGTCAATTGAAAACTACTGAAGTGAAACGCCTCTTTAATATTAAACAATCAGTTCCGAAAACTTTAGGCTTTATAGGGCCTGTTGTCAGCTTTCATACAGTCGGTTCTGAAAACATCCACTTAGCAAAATATGTTGTAAATAATTGAATTAATAGAGATACGAACAATATTTAAAAATCTGTCAGGAATATGCCGTTAAAATGTGAAAAAATAATAAAATAAGCACAAATAGTTTAGAATCAAGGAAATATGCTGCAATATCTCAAAACTAACAAAATATGTAACAATAAGCAAAATGAAACCATCAATTTTTTGTAATTTGTGGCAAGTGTACACATTTTACATTAGAATGTAAGTTAATAAAGTGCATCATTAAAAATATGATTTTTCATAAATTTCCGGACCCTGCTGAGGTTTCTGTTCCCAAGTTCGCGGATTCACTCCCGGCCCAGGTTGATGGCGTTTATAAGAGCATGATTATTAGAGTTCATGGTTTATATTTACATAAATTTGACACACGGTTTTGGTGATAAGCTTGAATATGAGTATACAATCGTAAATTGAAGACCTCTGCTCAGAAGACGAAGATGGTGTTCCTGAAGGGATACTTAGATCGAGGAACTCCACCGAGAATGCACATTGAAAATAAACAACTACAGAAGGCCAGGGTGTTAAGGTATCTTGGCCTCGCCCTTCAGGAGGGAAACAGAATGGATGAGCAAGTCAGCAAATCCTGTACTGGTACATCGGCAGTAAGATTATTCCAAGCCCTGGGACGCCTCTCGGGACAGAATTGGGGCTATAAATATACTAACTTCCTCACATTATACAAGGCCATCTTCGAATCTGTAATCTCCTATGGCGCCAAGGCTTGGGTGTCTTACGTAAATGCAAGGCACAGGAAAGAAATACTATCAGCTCAGAGACAAGCTCTCTTAAGAGTAACCAGAGCGTACTCAACAGCTCCGACAGAGGCCTTGCCCGTCATAGCAAGGGTACTCGCAGCGGACCTGCTGTCGGAGGAAAGGGCAGATCTGTGGAACATCAGAAGGGATCTGCCGACCCCATACCGACAGATTAACCTAACTGAGGACACCTACAGGACGTATGAAACTAAGGCAATTCGGAAACAAATCCGATCAGAGACCGTCTAGAACTGGCAGACGAGGTGGCACCAAGCTGTAACTGGGCTCACCACTAAGGACTTCTTCCCGAGTGTCATCAAACGACTGAAACAACCCTGGATAACTCCGGACTTCGCCACATCGCAGTTCCTAACGGGGAAAGGATCATTCTTAGCATATCTAGCCAGATTTAATTTAGCAGAAGATCTATTATGTTGCTGCGAGAACTGGGAAAATGATTCCATGTACCATGTTTTATATACATTTGCCAGACATGAGGAGGCCAGGAACATACTCAGAGCGGCTGCGATGACTGAAGACGAACCGTGGACCCCGGACTTAACCTTCTGGACAAGGTAGAACAACTTCGAGGTATTCAAAACTTTTGCACAGAAAGTTCTTGATGACAGGCAAGAGCAGGACGACTGAAGACTGAAAAACAAGGGTGAATAAGGTGAAGTGCGAAGAACTGTATCATTTTTGTTTTCTCACTTGTTTTTGTATACTCAGGACTGTAATTGTGTTTGTAACAAAGGACGAAAGAAAAACTTCACACCCAAGTGAAAAGGAACAGTTGATTAATAATTGTACACACAAATTGTAAATGTAAAACTTGTAGCTTGTCTAGGGGTACACCCTACGGCTCAGGAACCCTGGGTAACTTCACATTAGCCAATAAAAAAAAAAGGCCTACATAAAGTAGCATACACATTAAACGTGATTGTTTTAAAAGATCTCAAAATGGTAATGAATTAGAGAACGTACTGGTACTGAATATATTTATTTTTACCGTATAATGTGCCTGAAAACCTATATTTGACATTACGAAAGAAATATAAATTCCATTAAGATACAACTCATCAAATTACGAATATTACGGCCTCTCGTTGTCTAAAACTAAAATGTTTGCAAAAACTTACAACACCCTATTTTTTAACACAAGGAATCCTTGAGAATTATACTTCAACAAATTGGAATCAGAGTTCACACCTAAGCACGCCACTAAGGATGTCTGAGTTGAAGGTGATATAGGCATTTTGTTACATTGGCCCATTTACGATATAAACGCACCATGTGGGCCGGATTTCGCCAATGAATGAACATATTACCAAGCGACAGAAATTTCCCGTCTTACAGGAAAGCAATTTTATTATAATAGGTAATCCCACGAGAGTTTACGAGTTTATCGATAGATTCGTGACTGCGCAGCGGGAGTGAATTTATCTGATGAAACTCGTAGACTCGAGTAGGATTTAGTAAGACTATTCCATGAATAAAAATGTAACGGATTTTAAAAATAATTATTACTTTCGTGCTTTGTTATATAAAAACAAAACTAACAGCTGCGAGATCACGCATAATATGACTCAACTATCCATGAATCGATTCGAGTTACCATGTTTTGACCAATGCTACCAATGGTGCATATAAGACATAGTTAACCTAATTCAGGTAAGCTAGCAGCAGAACAGAATAAAAGCACACGAACTGGCTTGCACCGAATTGAAATTGTATTTTTAATCAATGTATATTTATATTATTTCAACTTCCTAACAAGTTATGTTGTATAAAATAATGTGTTTTCATTCTGCTGAACGGCAGTATGTGACGTATTAACAAACGCACGTTGATGCCTTACGTGTCCAGTATCTAGCTGACGTTTTATTAGATAAAATTGCATTCTCGCGATCCGAGGAAGGAAGATAAAAGATCCTGATTGGTCTACATCCGAGGAATTGCTAACCGTTATTGGTGAATATCAAACACGCGGAATATGAGTGGAATAGTTGAAGTGAAAGACGGTGCAAGATAGGAAAATAAATATGAGGAGCATAAATGTTGTATAGGCCTATTTCATGGGTGTACTGTACTCTAACCTAACCTGTTATAAGGGGTTCAATAGTCATTAATCATTATTGTTTTCGTTACCTATTGTATTCTTTGCTTGTACCCAGATATTACAGATAGGCTTATATATTTTCATGTAACTTATTATCCATAGCTGAAACAGTCTACTCGTTTACTCTTAGTACACTATTGGAGACAAGTAGCTTAACCTCCGTTTAATTTTGCTAAACTTCCAAATCCGGGGATAAATGAATTATATGTAAACACGTCTGATGCCGTGATGCAATTTCTTAGATTCCTTAGTTACATCATCGATAATTATATAGTGCTTAGTATGTCGGATACTAGCTTGTTACATGCAATGTTGACATATTTTCAGGGCTCTTAAAACAACTGAAACATCTATACCCGAGACGAGCTAAGAAAGAAACCTGAAGTAAACAAAATCCAGTATGTCTGTCTCACTCTCATGTCTTACCAGTAAGTGCGCTAGAGTGAGACAGATGTACTGGTTTTTATTTACTTCAGATTTCCTTCTTAGAACGGTCCTGACTTTAGCGAGTCAGCAAGTCCTGCCTATATCTGATTTTCATGCGCTCATTGTTAAAACTACTATCCTCAAAGGCTATTTGGTATTTTAGAACCTTAATATTTGTACCTTTTACGGCGACTCCATGGATCACTGAAACATTTTATGCATGGGATAAAATTGTTAAATTATTACAATTATTTCATTCAGAAGAGTGTTTTGTCCAAATTATTGGATTAAACTCCCTTCATATTGAAGTTTGGTCCCTTTTCCTAGGAATTCATCCGCCTCTACTTTTCCACAACTTGAACAAACTAGTATCGGCTTAAAATAATAATACTTTGTCAGCTCACTCGCGTATAGTTCCAATAGTGGATACCAGGTCATCTATAGTTACTTTCATTGAAGTTCCTACTAGATCTACTGATACTCCTGTACTTAAGTGTAGATTTTGATATAGATTAGGCCATTTAGAAAATACTAACTTGTAAATAAAAAGAATGTTTTCGTACACATTTGAATTCAAACAAGCCTTCTGCTTTTAATTTGTTTGTAAGTAAGCTTACAGTAATAGCACTATAAATATATATAGCTTCACTGTATCAATACTAAATTTTACAGTCTGTATTAACTTTTAATTTAACATAATTACCGTGCAGTATATGTTAGCACACCCCATAGAAGCAATCTTTCGAGATCAATAAATCGATTATCTTAATATAACTTACAGAAATCATATATTCAGTGACATACGAGTATTTTGTATTTAACTTCTTAAACTGTGATTTGATTTTCTTTATATCAATAATATACATCTCTACAGCAATAGAAGCGTATACAGTAGCCCTACTAAAATTCACAGAAGTACATATATATTTTCTATGTAACTATTCAGCCATTATTATGCAAATAAATCTTGTTAAATTCTTTGTTTAGTTCACCCCTGAGAAGCAGGGGATACATCCTCTCGCGCAACGCGCCCAGGTTCAAATCCCGGTTAGGGCAACTTACCTAGCCGGGGTTTTTCCTCACCTGTAAGACGAATTTTGGGTAACTTTAAACCATTGCAGTCCCAGGATATCATCTGGCCTGGTATATCTCATCCTATCTGTTCGTGTTGAATTGGAGGTGGCCCAAACATTGGGTTGTTCACTCACTTGAGGAGGCCCTTCACGTCCTTGTCTGGTCAATAAAGTATGTATGTGATCCAAAGATAGCACATCTCCCGAAAGGTTGTGGTCCTTTAAGGTCCGGGTGGCGTGGGCCACATAAACATTCCTACAATGGAAGAGGTAAAACTAAGGGAAAGAACTAAAACATAAATAGTTTGTTTGAAGTTATCTTTCCATTTATATGATGTGAACATATATTTGTGTACAACCGTATGTTTTCTCTGTTCCAATTTACTATTAATACATAGCTTGCCTAGTACTCGCTGGAGGGCATAGGCCCATATTTCTGAGTACCATGTATGTCTATGTATGCCCTTCAATACTTTGTAATATTTTTGCAAAATATTAATATATTTTAAGTCCATTTGATTTCCATTTATTTATATCACCAGCCCTAAATACATTTTCATATCGTTCATATGTCTTACGTTTTCTAACCCGATTGTTATTGCCTGACGTATGTTTCGCATAGATCCTGTGGTATTTGGTAATTATTGCTATTGAATGTCCACTCCTAAATATTACAGTAACTTCCAGATCAACTAGTAAACTTCTCAGTTTTCATTCCTTCTTAATTACTAGTAGCGGTAAATTACCACATCACCTGCAACACTCCAGAAGCGCCTACGGTAACGGGAATCCTAACGCTTAGGGCTTAGGCTATTCCTCTATCTCTATATATAAAAAATCCCTTTAGGCAAGCCTACAGGCTGAGGTAGATTTCGAAGTGCTTTTGGTATAATTTACTGTCGCTGCGGCACTCTTCTTCTTTAGCCTTGGCATGACAATCAGGCAATAATAACTGCAAAAAATACGAAAGCGAACTTTTTGAAACATTCAAATCTCGCCTTATATGAGAACTACCAAGAAATTAGTTATTCATTTGTAGAGTACTCATCAAGAGCTTTTCAACGATACCCCACAAAACGTAGTTTCAAAAATTTCGGATTTACATCCCCCCACCCCAACCCCACTCGTACCCCCAAAACCCCCGAATCGTTGGTGTCACTGTGAACTCCATACGGAGTACTGTAATTTATTAAAACAAAGTTTCCCTCTATACCTCATAGGGGCCGAAATATAAATGTTTTAAAATATCAACCCCCTCCCCCTACCAACCCCTTGGGCCAATTTTGCTCATTAACGAACTTGTCCGAACTATTGGGCCTAGAAATAACATAATCAAATTTGGTTCAAATATCTTCAAAATTACGGTCGCTAGCGTGTAAAGATATATATAAATCTATATATAAATATAAATATCACAATTTTTTTTTTTTGAACAGGCTGTGGTTTCGTACTCAGGGAGGCATGAAACGAAAAGATATGAAAGAATTTTTCGAAAATCATGACATGGTATCCATTGCAATAGGTAGATTTTTCTTCGAAATCTACCTAAAAGCCAAAACCCACTGACACACTGATCAAAGTATCTCAAAACCCATACAGCCTAGGAACGTAAAACTCGGTACACATATTGCTCATAGGCTTTAGATGCGCACTAAGAAAGGATTTCAAAATCTTTGGCCTCTAAGGGCCAAAATAGGGCTGTAAAGTTATGAAATTCACCAAAAGGAATTCATACTGCATGTACACAATCCCCATTGCTAAATGACAACAGGTGGCTTTGCATGACACTGTGATTTCATGCAGGCTTAATATATATAAAGTGATGAGAAATGTTTCTAAACTATTTTGCAACACGAAGTAAATGTAGATGGTTCAATAAAAGAGTTGAACTGTATTCATCCCTTTTAGGGGCATTTAAGCGACCCACACCGCCCGGGCCATGCAGGGCCGCGACCTGTCGGGAGAGGGATTATCTATGGATAACATACATGCTTTTTTGACCAGCCAGGGATATGGAGGGTCTCCCCGGATGAGTGATCAGTCCAATGCCGGGGCCACCTCCGAGTCAACACACACACATAGGACGAGACACACCATACACACATTCACTCTGAACTAGGCGAGGATGGGATGAGGATGATAATGGCGGCCAGATGATACCCGGGGACCATAGGCGTAACCAGGCCGACCTTATGGGGGGGGGGTTATAATATCCGCGGGGTCTGGGGGCATGGAATACCTCCCAGGGAAAGGGGGGTCCGGGGGTCCTCCCCCGGAAAATTTTAAAAATTAAGACGCAAAATAACGAGTTTTAATCTTCCGGGGACTCCCCCGGAAAATTTTAAAAATTAAACAAGTAAAATTTAAAAATAACAAGTTTTAAGCTTCCGGGGGTCCTCCACCGGAAAATTTAAAAAATTAAGACGCAAATTAACGAGTTTTAAGCTTCCCACGCTTTATACTTGTATTAAGTAATTTATGAGCAGACTTAAAAAAATTATACAATTTTCCTTTTTTTAATCAATGGGGGGGGGTTTAAACCCCCAAACCCCCCCTCGGTACGCCTATGCTGGGGACCACAAGGGCCTAAAGCTACCCGACAATTGTCTCACAGACGAGGAAAAACCCCGGAAAAAACCCCACTTAGGTAACTTGTCCCGACCGGGATTTTAACTCGGGCCCGCTACGTGAGAGGAGCGAACGCATCCCCTACGTCACAGCTATTTACTATCCTATGACGTAGGAGAATTATCAGAGTTGTTCCAAACGAGTCCAAACTAAATAATGATAAAAAAATGCATGACATATTGATGGCCAGTGTTTATTCTTCATTCTTCGTTTGCTAGACGGCTGATATATAGTCAATATATATATATATATATATATATATATATATATATATATATATATATATCGAAATCTAACAATGCGAAAAATTGATGGGTCAGCTAGTACTATAGGCCTATACGTATAAAACCTACCTATGGAAGATAGGATTAAACAGGCAACTGTACCCAACAACAATAGAAGTAACGAGAACAAGAGGCTTGCAAGCGTATCTTAACAAGGAACCCAATTTTATTTTACCGGAATTCCTGTTTTTTCTTATTATTTGACACCTGCCTAGAAGCAATGGGTTGCAAAATTCAAAGTTCGGTATGAGCGATAAGATGTTATACCTATAGCGTTTTCAGAGGGAATGTTTTCAGTGAGATGGGTCATTCTTATAAGTTTGAAGCTACAGATACCAGAGTACTTAAATCTTGAACGTAGAAAGTTTTCCATAAGTTATTTTATAATTACAAGCGAAACACAAAACACGGGCGAATCAGGGCCTTTTAAGCTAGTATTATATAAGACATAAATGTCTTTAATTGAGATTAGGCTATTAAGGGTGATCAATCATAGATGAGATATTCCATCCGGCGCTAGCTTAGTTGGTAGAGCATTGACACGGAAAGCCGAAGGCCATGGGTCATGCAATGTTCAACAAAAAAAAGTAATCTATCCTGCGCGGTTTCACGAATACATATCTACACCTACCTTCCTTTGTTTCCATCCTCTTTAGTCTGCATTGAGGCTCGTTTCAATTCCAGACTCTAAGCTCTTGTATTTTACGCATCTCTTACTGTTGTTGATACTAAAATTGTACCGTAAACTAAACCACCGTACAGCTGCACTGAAACAATTTTATGGTTGTGATATACGTGGGGCAAGTTTATAACCTGGAGTAAACAAAGGGAAGATTTCAACCAAATGAAAGACATATCTTACAGGAAAGTCTCTCTAAATAATGGTATAAGTTTATATGTATATATATATAAAAGACGAAGACCATGGTTATTGGAAGAGAACTCAAGAAGGTAGAAGTGAGAATTAAGGATGACGTTATTGAACAAGTAGACAGGTTCAAATACTTGGGTTGTACTATCAGTAACAACATGAGCTGTTGTCAAGAAGTAAAACAGAGGATAGCAATGGCGAAAGAAGTTATTAACAAGAAGAGGAAAATCTTCTGTGGGCCAATGGAAAAGGAACTAAGGAAAAGGCTAGTGAAGTGCTTTGTGTAGAGTGTAGCGTTATATGGTGCAGAGACTTGGACATTACGATGGAATGAGGAAAAAAAGACTGGAAGCATTTGAGATGTGGATATGCAGAAGAATGGAGCGAATACCATGGACAGATAAAGTTAAAAATAAAGATGTGCTAGGCAGAGTGGGGGAAAGAAGAGTTTTATTGGAAATCATCAGAAAGAGGAAAAGAAATTGAATGGGACATAGGATAAGAAAAAATTGTCTGCTGAAGATGCCATAGAAGGGTTCGAGGCAGAAGAAGACTATATGTAGACACAAAAAGGAAGGCTGAGAGAAGGGAAGAGTGGAGAATGCTGAGTTTGCAGTAAAATACCTGCGCCTGGGCAGAAGACTATGAATAAATGAAATGAATGCTTTATAAACATTTATTATTTATACAATTTATATGTAGGCTACATGCATAAAGGCATAATATATTAATAAGTTACCAAATATCCCGGGGTAGGTGTGACCTTCTTGAATGTCGATATTGTTTCCGTGACTATCGTGGCTTGTCCTGATACACATGGGGTACAAGGTTTATTCGATATTTAAGCTTGTGGCGGGAATTGAAACCATGGAATTACGACTTGTGGGGTAGTCCCAGGGTTGCTTCGTAATGAACCAATCCATTAAACCAGAAGTCTTGCGTTCAATTTCAGCTATTGCTTTCATCATACCACAAGAAATAACCCTGCAGCGGTTTTGGAGAAGATTATCGCTCAATGAAAGAACCTTTAGGGAGCCTGAGATCAGAGTTCCTCTAAGTCAAGTGTACCTTACTTCTTTACTCACTAGATCCAGTATATACGTAAACGGACCAGTATTGGGAGGAATGGGTTTCACGCATTAGGCTACTAAAGAAAACTAAATCTCAGCGTTTTTTAAATGAAAGTACTGTAATGTCTTGTGGAACCACTTTACTGATAACTAGGGAAAGGCATTTGATGATTTTGCATCTTTTTTTATATGAAGGTTGAAAGATAGCTCGAATATATGTAAATGTGTATAATGAAATAATTGCAATTTGTGTTTGCATTACTTTGCTTTATTTTGCATTTTTCGTCATTTTCAAGAGATACGTCATTTTTTGGCAATTTTTAGGTCATTTTCGGCATTTTAGTTCATGTTTAAGTGGAATAGAGAGGAGCTTTTCATTTACAAATCGTTACTTTCAGACAACAGACAATCGTTATTATTTGAGAATCTCTTCCAAGTGTTCATAGTGCATTTTAATTCAAGTTTATTGTAAACACCACAGCAGCTTGTCTTGAAACAATAAAGATATTTTCTTTTTTTTTAAGTGGCACATATTTTCTAGAGGTAATTTGATGGGCATGCCAGTTCAGAAAGAATTTATTTTTCGCTAAGAGTGTCCAAGTAACAAAATAAGTGTGTTTTAAATGTAAATTCATATTTAACGCACTGTCATAAATTGTTTTTAGCAATTCATTACAAAAAAATATTATAAGTAATAATGGTAAATTTTGTGGTATCATTTTAAAATTTCGGGTCATATTTCACTATTTTTAGGTCATAAATGCATTTTTTATTTTGCTAATTTTCCCCTATTTTATGGCCATTAAATGCCTTGCCCTACTGATAACATAACAAAAGCTGGATATCGCTCCCTACTACATTGAAACCTGAATCCACTCCCACAGCTCTACAACTTAATAAATAGCCTTGGTTAGAGTGCAGGCACACCCTTACGTTACATATTTAGGCAGAGCGCCACTCCTCAGCTCATAAGGCCGCTTTTGAAACTCCGATGTGAATATTATGAAGGACCGACCAAACTGCGGCAAATATGCGCTGAGGAGAGGAAGTGCGTCTGCGCAGGTCATTTATACCTTCGGAGAGGTACCGTATATTAAAACCAACCTTCTTGGGGTTCACCTTCTTTAAAGAACAGAGTAAAACTCCATAAAACCAATGCATTTTTACATGCATTTAAATACTATCCTTCTACAGACAATCAACCAGGCACTCAACAACAATTTTCTTATTTTTTTTTTAATAGAAGGAATTAGTGCCAGTAATGTAAGTAATGAAGTGTGTTCCGTTCAATACACCACACAAATGTTGAATGCTAAGATAAAATTGGCTTATGATGAATGAGCGATTCTTTAATCTCCTATGGAATATGAAATTTTTGGGCTCCTAAAAGGTTTTTAACACTTCTGTACCCTGATCATGGGTTCCAGGGATTATGTCTCCCTTCTGTATAATAATTTAAATTTATTGTGTTATGATTAGTTGCTCGGGCATGTAAGGTGAGAATTTTATTTTACATAGCATATCGATACAAAGTGGTGGCCCTAGAGTCGACTCAGCCTCTAACAGGAATGAATAACAGGAGCAATCCTAGGGGTAAAGGCGGCCGGTGAGTAAGGCTGACAACCTTACCACCTTCACATTCCGAATGTCTAAAATCTGGGAGCCTTAACCTCCTGGAACCATCTTGGCGTCCATGACATGTAATAGGGAACACTTTACTTTTTATATCGATACAAAGTGATTCGTAATAATGAAAGAGGACTACTAGGACGAAAATTAGGGAAACAAATTAGAATGCGGAAAGGCTTTAATTCTCTAATTTTGAGGTAGATAGCTGACAGTCCCATACTGTATATTCTTGACCCCATAGCACTGCTGCTGTTAGACCTTCGACCCTTCTCCATGGCTTAAGAATAGTGATCCCTTGCTGGAAGGCCTCTGAAAATTGCTGAGTGAAATTAATAACGTTTTAATTAAACTTCGACTGTCATAGCATTCTAAATTCTTTTTTAGATATTACTTAAATTCTAGTTTGGGTTAATTTTAAATATATTGTAACAAGGGCTCGTCGGAGTTCGAAATTAGGACACTTGTCTTCTGATTGAAGAAAGAATGTTCCTTTATTTCGTATAGCAATACTCAATACAGAATCAGATAACTCTTGAATGATCTCCAGTTCACTTGACTGTTCCCTGCTAACTTCCACTGTGCTGACTCACAAGTCTCAGTTCACACACTCCTAAGTCACAGCAGCTCAATTGCCACGTCGGTCATGGAAAAGGGTGGGACATTTTTGGAATGGATTGGACACTACCCAGGAAATGGGAGTGCCAAGACAGGAACCTATTCGGAAAGAATGGGAATAGATCCTGACAAGAAATTTTTTTAAATGGTCGGGACCTCCAGTGAAAAGGACGGAAAGGTCTTTTTCACAATAAATAATCAATTCCCAGGAAGGGGTTGACAAGAGAAGGATATTTACATAAAGAAAGGGTTTGACATATTTACCCATGTAAATCACACTTAAATGAGATAATGGTTAGTTTCAACTTTAAATTATTATTAACAAAAATTAACATTACATGGTTTAACATTCAATTATTTAACTTTAATTTAACTGAAATAAATAAATAAATGCAGTACTTGTAAAAGCTTAAACAAATTTATTATCTTCTTGGCAAAAATTAGTTCACTGTATAGATATACAGTACAAAATTGTATTATAATTTTACGGTCTTTTAAACAAGAAAAATAAACAAGACGCTGAACCCAACAAAATAGAAATCATAGAGGTGCAACAAGCAAAAAACAAACCCCAGATGTTAAGTAAAGAGAAGGCAACTACTGCACGGGAGGTAGACAGTAAAATAGAAAACATAGAAATGGTTCAGTTGAAAAACAAACCACAGGTGTCGTTAAGCAAAGAAAAGGAAACTACGGCAAGAGTAGATTTCATAATACATGCTGAAAGAACGAAAAATTCTAACAGTTCGAAAAAGGAAAATGACAAGGAAGAGAGCATAGAAGAAGAACAAGCACCAAAAGACTTGCAAAGTCGATATGAACAAGAGTCAAGGAAACACCGATTTGACACAAGAGAAAATGACGAAAATAAAGTAGTAGGTCAACATGAGGAACAGAGATACAAGAAAAAAGAATTCGAAGACGACAGCCAAAGGGAATGGCCTGGAGATAGGGAGAGTGAATGGGTACCGGTGGTTAGCAAACGCAACACACAAAGGAACACAAACTGGGAAAGGCAACAATTAGAAACAGAAAGACAGCAAGATGGGTGGATATCAGGATTTAGAAGACGTAACACGCAAAGGGACACTGACTGGGAAAGGCAACAAGAGATTGGAATAGGACGGAAAGGGGGAAATAACATACTCAAAGTGGTTGAGAGCAAAATATGACTACATGTCTCTAGATTAACCCTAGACATGGAAGAGCAGCACATGGTGGAATATCTTCAGGAAAATGGCACAGAAGACAACATAAGCTGCCAGGAACTTGGCAATAGGGATGCAGACAAGGCATTCAAAATTGGAGTGCCGCTAAAATATAGAGAATTTGTGTACTCAGGAGCCAAGCGGTGCTAAATACCGGCCCTTTCGTGCTCCGTGGAAATACCGTGGAGGAAGACAAAGAAGATAGGATGCAAACGAATTGGAATAGGGAAGGGATAAAGTCCCAAGGAGACGTGCCAGGGAAGATGCCGAACTTCTCTAAAAATGCTCGAATAACTAAACAGAAATTAATAGGCACATGGAATGTAAGAACAATGAATCTTGGCAAAATGGACATTGTTTTAAGTGAAATGGACAGGTTAGGAATTGATATTTTAGTCATAAGTGAAATGCGATGGACTGGTACAGGACATGTGAAAATTGGTGAATACACAACTTATTACTCAGGGTGTGATAATTATAGGAAAAATGGGGTGGCTTTAATAGTACACCGTAATATTACAAATGTAGTCACTGAATACAATACGGTAAATGACAGAATAATTTGGTTAAAAGTGGACACCATACCGGTTAAAACTGTTATAGTGCAATTGTATGCTCCTACAGCTGAAGCTGAAGATAATGAAATAGACAACTTCTACGGGCAATTACAAGACATCCTAGAAAGTGTTTCAAACAAAACTTTTCTTGTAGTCATGGGCGACTTCAATGCCAAAGTAGGCGACAAACCAGTAAATAATGTTACGGGCAAGTTCGGACTTGGCCAGAGAAACTCAAGAGGTGATAATCTGGCAGAATTTTGTCAAGAAAACGATCTATTTATAAGTAACACGATATTCACGAAACCAAATGAAAGGCTTCACACATGGACGTCACCTGGTGGCAGTTTTAAAAATCAAATTAAATATATATTAGGCAGGAAGAGGTGGCGAAGTGCTTTTGAAGATGTTCACACAATAAAGGAGTCAGACTGTGGTTCGGACCATGAGTTATTGCTAGCAAAAGTTAAACTCAAGCTAAAAAGACCAAGCAGTATTTCTGGAAAAAAAAACAATGAAATTCGACACGAATGCTATTGATGTTAACTTTCGTACAACAATAAAAGAAAATATCCAAACTCTCCCAAATAATGTTGACTTCAATGCTGAAGAATGGTGGAGTGCCATGCACAGCACAAGAAAAGTTACCCTTGAAGGAAAAAATGAAGCACAACAGTTGGCTATCCACAGAGGCAATAGTAAAAGGAGAAGAACGCAGGAAAGCTAAGATTAATGACGACCTAACACAGATGGGTATATTAAATGCGGAGTTTCAAAGATTAGCAAGAAGGGATAAAGAGAATTATATCAAATCTCAATGTAAGGAAATCGAAGCAAACAAGATGTCAAACAGAACACGTGATATGCTTAATATGATACGAAAAATATCTCAAGAATTTGTACCTAGATCAGGAGCAGTTAAGAGCAAAGACGGAGATATTCTAACTAATTAAAATGAGATTTTGGCTAGATGGAAGGAGTATGTAGAAGAATTATATATGAAAACACTTCCAGAAACAAGCGGTGCGGAATCAGTATCATATACACCAGAACCACTGATCTTGGACGAGGAAATTAGATGGGCTATTAAGCTCATTCCTAACAACAAAGCAGTTGGTTGTGACAGTATTCCAGTATAAATTATCCAAGGAGCTACAGAAGAACTAATTCCTGTATTAAGGAATCTGTGCAATACAATTTGGACAACAGAAGTCTGGCCAGAAGAATGGAAGAAAGAAGAAATCAGTTTTCATAGTACTTCCTAAAAAGGGCGACACAAGACAGTGTACCAACAATAGAACAGTTGCTCTAATATCGCACTTCAGTAAGATCATGCTAAAAATCTTACAGAAAAAAATGGAGCCTTACATTGAACACGCTATGATGATAGATCAAGCAGGATTTAGAAGGAATAGAGGCACACGTGATCATATAGCCAATTTTAGATGGATCATAGAGTCTGCACATGAATTCCAGAAGAAAGTATTTTTGTGTTTTATTGACTACTAGCTGAAAAGGCCCGGCTTCGCCCGGGCTTTGTATTTTTTAATTTGAAATTAACTTATGGAGGACTTTCGATTTTGAAACTCTAGGTCCTTATATAATATGTATGTAGAACTTGAAATGAAAAAAAAGATTTATCACACTCAAACTATTCCATCAGAAAACGCTAGATATAGCTTTTTATGGTTCGTAGAGGATGTCGAATGCTGCATTCAGTTGCTTCTACACATCATGCCTGGGAGGGGTTGAAATAAGAAGAAACATGAATTACATAAGATTGTATTGACTTGACGGAAAATTTTATTTCTCATTCTCATGTTACCATACAACCGTTTCGGGGCTGAAATAAAATAGAAATGCAGTATCACTTTCATACTTTCCTCCCCTAAAACCCGGGACATAAAATACTGCGAGCATAGGACTCAAAATATTCCATCCCATGCTTAGGGCCTATGATAAACATCCCTATTTCTCAACTAATACAAAGCATACAGCTATGGATAACGTATAAGCGGAAAGGATTGTTTACCTACTTCTGATATAGCATACTCACACACTTAAGTTGTCCCTGCAATACAACCTCTTATTCTACATCAAAATGTGAAGTGAGAAAATATTTCTTGTGTCGAGGGTAGAGAAAGTTATGTGACTGCATTACAATGTGCTTTATTTTCGTGGATTTTATTCTTCAAGAATTATTTTTACAAAACGTTAGCATCAGAATTCGTTAAAGTCCAATATTATGTAGTGTCCAGAGCTCTATATGAACTGTGTAAACAATACACTGTTGTCTTGACAACTGAACAGCATTTCATTTTTTTTCAGTATAATATTCTCAGAAATTATATAATTTTCAAGGGAAGGATTGATTTGTTTCAATTTTAATGTTGGCCGCGTTACTTCCCGGGCTTAACTGGGTATGTGTGCAAAATATCGTGTAAATTGGTAAAGAAATGTCGATTTGTATAAGGAACAAACATACATACATACATACATACATACACACTTTCGATTTTATATATTAGATACAAAAGCTTTCGATTGTGTAGATCATAACAGGATGCTAGAAGCAATGCGTCACATTGGTATTCCTGAACATCTGGTATCAATTGTTAAAAACTTGTTCACGAACCAAACAGCAAAAGTAAAGATCGAGCAAGGAGAAACAGACTGGATTAAAATTTGCAAAGGAGTTAAACAGGGTTGTATAATTTCTCCAGCTCTGTTCAATGTTTACAGTGAACTCATTATATCGCAAGCTAATCTGGACCAGCTATCAGGTGGTATAAGAATTGGCGGACGGAAAGTGAACATAGCCTACTTAGATATACGGATGACACCACCCTCCTAGCGGATAACGCAGAAGAACTACAAGACATGATCACAAGCATTATGGATATTAGTGAAAGATATGGACTTCAGCTAAATCTGCCCAAAACTAAAGTCATGTGCATTGGTGATGATATCAATATCAGAGTGAACAGTCAGACCATCCGCGAGGTTACAGAATTTAATTTCCTTGGCTCACTGATCAATAAAGATGGTTTTATCAAACACGAAATTAAGAAAAAAGAATAGGTCTGAGTAAGGTGGCAATGGTCAAATTGCCGAATCATTCGATGTTAACGTGAAATCACGTGAGCGAACAGGAGATGTAATCACACAGAAGATTAATACTTAAACGAGACTCTTGGAGTAGATGAGCGTGATAGAAGCATAACCTGAGCTCTCCTAGCGAAAGACAATACCATATCCGTCTGAGAGACGGATGTTCCGCTCTAAGGGTTAAGAATTAGGGGAATGAGTTTGTGTTCTTGGGAAATGATACTTAGTTTATCGAACTGTGCAGTCTGAGTCTAGCATTAAATTTATCACTTCATTAACAAACTAAGTAGAGTACGATTACTTCCACAAAGTCTCTGGCCTTGAAGACTTAACCCACCCAGCGAGCTTTCTCGTTACAGCATGCGCAGACTCGCATGGGCATAGGTAAGTGATCTACTGTTGAGTACAGAGTGAAGATCGCGCTGGCAACACGAATACTATTATAGTTGAGTGGAAGGATAATGCCGCAGGGAGACAGAGACTGACAACGCGTTGTGTGGGATAGAAGAGCTGAACCAGTCGGGGGCAGGTACCTCCCTTAGGCAGGAACTCTAGGAACTGTGACACTCGCTCCTAAGGTATGTGCGTAAAAATCCAGAGACTTTGTGGAAGTAATCGTAAGGCAGGGTTCACACTCAGGCGATAAGCGATAAGCGATATATCGTGAGCGATATACGATACGCGACACGCACGGACAGATACTTGAAATCTAAAGGGCGGCGATAAAAAAGGTTCACACTCACGCGATAGCGCAACATATCGCAAGCGATATATCTCTCGAAGTGCAGCATGCTGGTCGCCTGAGCGATTTGTTGTTTACGATATTTCGAGCAGTGAACGTGTCGGGAAGAAGAGAAGATTCTGTAATTCAGTAATTCATATAATTCATTTAGTGAAAGCTCATGAGTGCATCTGGAACTATTCCATTGCCGCATATAGTAAGACAGATGTGACGAGTGCCGTATGTAGGAAAATTGCAGCAGAATTAGAAGACACAGGTAAATACATTATTTATTTATTTATTGCGAAAGACAAGTAAGTAATCAAATTGTTATATTATTAACTCACAATGTAAATATTTCGAAACTCTGACACAAGAAATAAGTAATTTAAGTAGTCTATACTTTGTGTGTACAATAATAATTTTTTATAAATAAAATGTCAGGTTTTAGGTCATTTTTTTATAATTATTAAGTCTTTTTCTTTAAATTTAGGGTCATTTTTCAAACAATTTTAGGTCATCAGAATCCGGGCACTCATAATACAATTTGACAGAATTAACATGGGGAGTATATTTTGTATCCGGTCAAGAAAACCACCATTAACGGCCGTGGGTGTCGGCATGCTGACCACATGCCCCCCAATCCTGCCATCTGCCTACGGGCGATGGTGCAGCGGTCGGGTGGTAGGCCAAGTCCCTTCAGGGATGTAGCGCCACGGAGTTTAGTTTAGTT
This sequence comes from Ectobius pallidus, assembly GCA_964059195.1. Lineage (NCBI taxonomy): Eukaryota > Metazoa > Arthropoda > Insecta > Blattodea > Ectobiidae > Ectobius > Ectobius pallidus. The sequence goes on from CAXKWD010000012.1 coordinate 21,908,931, forward strand.
TAGTATATTTTGTATAGCCATTGCCTGAGGAAATGAAATTTTCAGAATTCCGGGGATGTCATATATTGTCATGCTCTTCTCAGGATTGTTTATCATTCAAGAATCGCTAGCTCTATTTACTGCATACTATTTATAATCTTTCAACAATTGACACGAAACTTAACACCTGCTTCGCGGGAAACTGCAAGCGGTGCTTGTCAAGGGAGAATCTTTCCCACTTAAAACCAATGACTCCTGCCAACTGTATCCAGTTACTTACTAATGAGTAGGGAAAGGCATTTAATGACCATAAAATAATAAAAAAATGCAAAATAGAAAAATGCATTTACTACCTAAAATAGTGAAAAAATGACAAGGAATTTTGTTAAAAGACTAATGAATTTTCCATTATTACTTACACTTATTAAACTTTTAAATTTTGGTATTCTTTTTCTTCCCCAAGCATATACAGTTATATAAAGTTTTTGTTGTACTAAATGACTGGGTGTTGTAAACCGACACATCTCCAAAATTTAAAAATCCAAAAAATAAAAAATTCAAAGATAGAAAATTTAAAAAATCCAAAATTAAAAAATTCAAAGATCCAGAATTTAAAAATCCAAAATTAAAAATTAATAAAGTCCAAAAACCAAATATTAAAAAGTCCAATAATGCAAAATTGAAAAAAAATCCAATAATCAAACATTGAAAAAATAAAAATTAAAACAAGTTTCACTTCTGTCGCGTGGCGTTCCACGCACACTTTATTTGTTCAACAGCCAAAACAGAGTTTCTACAAACAGTGGGTGGCTTATAATTACCCTTCAGAATTTTTTTTTTCGAAATAAATTTTCAGGGTTCATTCGATAAAACTCCCTGAATTTTGATTCATGTTGAGACAGCTCTCGAGAAACAACAGCCAAGCTATGGTGCACGTTGGTAAGATTGTAGGGATGTACCCAATATTTTCTTTTTCTTCTCATTCTACGCCTGAACCAATAAGTCACTTTTTTACAACGTCTTCCTCACTTGAGCTCATAATTGTATCTGAAGTAGTGAGGATTGTGTTCCACCATATTTTTAACGCCCAGGTCGCGCCGATTTATCGCTCGCAGTATGAACCTTCCTAGCAATATATCGCCGCAACATATTCCTTGCTATATATCGCTTATCGCCTCAGTGTGAACGCTGCGTAAGAAACAATGTTTACTGCATTGAGAAATTTTTCATTGGACTCAGATTAAACTAACTTATAGAACTTCGGATAATACTGACATTTTTTATTTTACTTCAGAGTTCAACACACTCAGTATGGAACAAAAAATCAGTGGTACGTAAGTTAGAAGATAAGTGCACTCAGTTCTACGTTACAATGTTAAATGATGCTAACCTGGCATGTTAGGTTCGCGGTTGAGCCTCCTTGGAATGGCATGGAGTATTGTATCCCATTATAGTAAGAATAATCGGACAAGAACAGATGAGGATAACAAAACCAGAAAACCTATTTATTATAACGCGTTACATAACCACTGTAATGAATAACCATTTGGTTGTAACATTGCATTAAAGTTGATTACTTCATATAGCAATGCTGCTGCTGCTCTTAAATGGAAATAGCAATTTACTTAATTGAAATAAAAGCTGCAGAGGGCCTTAGTACAAAAATAACAAGGCTTAAGTGAGGATGCTCTTTAAATCAGATTGTAACACAACATTAATGAAAAAATACAGGTAACTGAGTTACAAATGTTATAAAAAGTTCTGATTTTTTTCCTGTCAGGTCCAAATGCTTGTCAACTGTCTGGTAGAGCACTGTGAGAATGTTACAGGCATCACTTTCACTACAGTTTTCTACGGTCGGGGATGGGATGAACAGCATGTGGAATAAAATACATTTCGAGCCTCTGTTTTGAAACATAAATATTTCGCATTCTCTTTTGCAGCAGATGTAGAAAGTCGGATTAGTGTCAGTACAGTAGAACTATTTCGCTGTCACTTTTTGCATCCCAACTCTACAGCTTATATCTTTATTAATAATAAACTCATACATGGCTAATGCACTGTAACTAGTCCTTTATATTACATTTTGTAAGCAGACTAAAATACTGCGATAAATGTACCACGTACCAAGTTTCAGTATGTAAAATTCTGTACGGTACCAGTATAGAAGTAATTAATAATTTCACACAGTGAACCATTCTCCACCGTTCAATATTTCTACATAAACATAAGTACCCCATCTACTTGAAAGGCGGCACAAAAAATCTCAGACTCAATTAGACTAAGTGAAACATAACAAACCGGAGAAGATTAAACCGGCTTATACGCTGGTCCAGCAGGAGTTTAATCCAACGAACCAATCCCCAGGACTTATTAAAGTGGAAGATTAAGCAGATTGAAACAAAAAATAGAAAAATAGCAAGGACACTTATAAGTTTAGAAAAAGTTACAACATTATAACTTCATGTTTCCAATAAAATCACATCATCCTTGCTCTTCTTGGAGTTACAAAAATTACCGTTGGTTATAAAATTTTTCTTGAACGTTCATTATTTATATTATCTTCTTGCACAAGTTAAATGACTCGTTATGATTAATTTAGTACTCAATTAAAAATTTACAGTAGCCTGGAGCTCCAAACTGGAACTCTAAACAACCGATTGAAATCACATAAATAACTACTTACTTACTCAGTGGCAATAGACAATTCCTCAGCATGCTGAAGGAATATTATCTATTTTATGGAAGCCGAAGGTTCATTGCCGCGCTTACCTGAGCCCGCCTTTCAACTCTATTCTGTGCTTCCTCCATCCAACCATCCCTTGCAAATCCTAGGTCCACTAAATCTATCCTAATATTGTCCTCCCATCTATGTCTAGGTCTTCCAAGTGGTCTTTTCCCTTCAAATCTCCCAGTCAATATTTTTGAGATATGTCTTTCCTCCCCATGAGCGCATCATGTCCGGTCCATTTCATCCTCCGTGATTTTATTACCCTTACTATATCCGGTGAAGAGTACAGGTTATGAAGCTCGTCATTATGCAGTTTTCTCTAGTCCCCATTTTCATCTCTCTTAGACACAAATACTTTCCTAATCACCCTGTTTTTGAACATTACAGTTAAAATGAGATCTTGCTCACTTATAAGATATGACATTTTTATTTTGTATTTTTAAGTTATTTCATTATTTGATGGCTTTCTTTATAAAATGGACAATATTTTACTCAGTTAACCACACCAAAATGCAAAATGCTTTCATAGTTCTAAGCCTGCAGAAATTAGGAGGGAATATTTTGTGTTTGGTTCCACCTCTAACCCAGACGAGTTGGGCTCCTACATGGGGACAAGTTGGGCTATAGGAATAACCCAACGAAATTTAACCCTGGGGCGATTCGGTCGATTCTGGGGCAGACAGGCTATATCCGGTAAAACTTGTGTCTTTTATACAGTTTTGTATGTACAGAGCCGAGCGTAAGTGCACGAACTGCAAGCCAAAAGGTAGTGTTAATTACCCTACCAAGTGGCAAAGCCCATGCATTCAGTTCGCAGTGCTTCATCACCATCTGCAAAATTACGATACTGGCGCTAAAATTATAACTCCTGTTTTAATGAACGTTACTCGATATAACCTACTACAATTTTTACTTCCTCTGCCCGTACCATAGGTACTATAGGTAGAGGAAGTATTGTTTTCGACCCTAAAATTCGAAGTTGAGTTTTTAGCATATATACACGTTTCAAGGCCCCCTGAATCCAAAAATACTATTTTTGGAAACATGTCTGTGTGTATGTCTGTGTGTGTGTGTGTCTGTCTGTGTGGAAGTTTGTGAACAGGATAGCTCCGAAACGGAGAATCGTATGAAAACAAAATTTCGTATTTGGGTCAGGTACCTTCTGAAGATGTAATTCGAAGATTGGCGACAAATTTCCCTTATTTTTAAGGGGACTTTACATGAAGAAAATTTTGTTTTTCGCGATTTTATCGAAAACGGCTCTAACGATTTTCTTTAAATTTTGCGCATGGATTGCTTGTACTAAGAGCTAAAACTTTTATTTGAAACATTTTTTCGAGCAAATTCTCTGAAGGGTAGTTATAAGCAACCCACTGTGAATACGTGCTTTTTGCAATACGGCTTCTTGTAAATCGTACGAAAACAAAATTTTGTATTTGGGTTAGGTACCTTCTGAGGCTGTGAAGATTGGCGACAACCTTTTCTTATATTTAATGGGACTTTACATGAAGAATATTTTGTTTTTTGCTATTTTCTCATAAACGGCTCTAACAATTTCCTTTAAATTTTGTACATGGATTGCTTATACCTTTTCAAAAAACATTCTCTGAAGGGTGGTTGTAACCTACCAACTTGCCTGGTGTACAACTCAATACGCGGACATTTAAGGCATTTTATTCTACATAAGCACGTGAAGTGAGAAAAATGTACTGTTGGCCCTGCTTACAGTAAAGAAATATCTGAGGGGAATATTTGATAAATTTCGGAAATTATTCTTAACAGCGGAAAGTTCAATAAACGTTTGCAGTCACTTGTTTTTTTTCCCATAGCCTGCGTTTTTAGTCGCAACATTCAAAGAAGGAATATAAGATAATTTATAGCATAATTAGCGTAAATGCTGCAAACTTTTATTTGGGCAGAGGAAGTTATGTGATTTTCACATCAGATTTTTTAATCTATCTGAACTTATTTCATCCTATTTTAATGGAGTTGCAGGAAAAATTTTTAACAATGTAAACGATTTTAGATCCTTTGGTTGCGATAGGATCTCTGAGGTTATATCATTCGTAATACATTTGTTCTGAACTTTAAATCATGTTTTATATCCCAAATATGTAATTGTATATGTTTTTAATAGGTTTTAATTGAGGTCGGAATAAATCTATTTGCTTATCCAGTCATTGATTACATAACGAGAATAGAATATCCAGGGACGACGTTCATTCTTAAGGACAATGTATCCACTTCAGCAAATCTCACGACAAGACTTATTACTCACAATAGTAAGAGCCTGTTTCTGGTACTTCCATGTGTGGAAGAAGTTGAGGATAGCTCTACTGTTTTGCGACATTCACTTCATTTCACGCTTGATATTTTCTTTCAGTTCTTCTAAAAGTGGGGGATTATTTCCCAAAATCTTTTTACAAGCTTTAGCCGGTATCTTTGTGTGGAGCAGATGCACCTGAAAATTCTGTTAAAAATCATCGTTCCTGAAGGTGTGTTGTCACAAACGAATTGTACATTTCTCTTAATGCGTATACTTGTCGAGGCATTATGAAAAATGTATTAAAGCATTATACCATGAGCGATTATTTCATAAGCACAGTGACTGGGATTGTCCCTCGCCGTACTATCCGTCGTGGCGCTGGTTGATATTGTCTCTCAATGCACAGACTCAATGAAAGTAAGAAATAAAAATTCTCTGCCACGATAATACCATTTTATGTTACAGGAATTTCTATTTCTTCTTATTTGAACCCCTACCAGGCTTGCTGTGTACTGTACAAGCGATGGGATGCAAAATTCTACATCCTCTATGAGCCATAAAAATCTATATCAAGCGTTTTCTGAGGGATTAGTTTGAGTGTGATAAGTCGTTCTTCCTATTTCAAATTATAAATACCTATATTAGGACCTAGAATTAAAAAATCTAAAGTCCTTCATAAGTTAATTTCCAATTATTACAAAATAAAAAACCCGTGCGACGCCGGGCATTTTAAGCTAGTTTAATATATAAACTTAAGTTTGAAGCATTGCCTTGCGAATAATTGACTTTGAGGGTGAGACAACTGAATGGGCAGTACTACAATGCAGCCGTATATTCTATGCAGAAATATAATATTCAGGATAGTTTCACGTCACATTTTTAAGTTTCTACTTTACATTGTGTGGGATGCACAATACAATTTAACACAAAATTATTTCTCTGAATGTTCTCGTGCGCAGTATTCTGTCTGAAAATAATTATTTTTTTTTTATAGACAGAGAAAGACCGCTCCTTATTGCAACATGTCAGTGATGCCTTTTGTACTGGGAGTAATTCCTACAGTCTCCTTCGGAGGTGAAGCAATACACTTGCAAAACACTGGTATTTTAGCTTAATGTTAAAAAAAGATTCAAATTATGTCATATGGTTTGAGATGTGTAACAGAACGAAATAATAATAACAATAACAACAAAAATGTTAAAATATCTGAAGTTATGTAGTGTGTTATGAAATGCGTAATGTTATACCAAATGTGTAAAAATAAGTATGTAAAGTAAAATTATAGGAAAATATTCCTAAATGTCTCTCATATCAATACTTGCCTTCAGTTAGTGGATAAACAAGAAACATTAAAATAGGTAACCACCTAAAAACCGTTCCCAAATCATCACACTTTATATAAACTATCATAAAAAAACTAAACTCCGTGGTGCTACATCCCCGGAAGGACTTGGCCTACCACCCGACCGCTGCATCATCTCCCGTAGGCAGATGGCAGGATTGGGGGGCATGTGGTCAGCATGCCGACACCCACGGCCGTTAATGGTATATAAACTATCATACATTTTCTAAATAGATACCAGTGAACTTCCGTGTATGTTTGTCTACGTCCCCACTATACACAAGCGTTATTCATAACACCCTGTATATCATGCCAGCAGTCAATAGTTTGTGCGAAGAGAGGTTCTATATTTTGATTCCTCTTGAACTCAGACCGCCTCGTCAGCAAAGTGCGGCATGATCTGAATGCCTAATATTGTGACGCACCTGAGAGTTCATTATGTCTGCATCTTCACTCTATCGCTTCATTAGACTCTGTACCAACTTAAACACTCAATTCCAGGCATCTGTTAAAGTGCCTCTATTACAACTCAAGAAACCTCAATGATTAAAGAATGATTTATGCTTTCGAGAAGTTTTATATATACATATACCCGTATATATTACATCTGTTGTCGCCATTCTTTCACCTAGACGCAGAAACTGAAATAATTACCTTACCTAGTTCTCATTACGAAAAGTTAATGTATTTGCCATGGAAAAAGATTTTTGGCTATGTACATGAATTATTTAATTTTTGGGAAGGAATGCAAGTTTTTATTCTATTTGTATTTATTGAATTGTAAGTTAACACTTTATGAGCTCAATTTATATTTTAATATAAGTAGCCTATTCATAAACAAAAATCACTGGTGGGATATCAGTTTGATAACAACTACAACAATTTTAATAACATAGCTGGTTTTCATAAATGGTCATTTTAATGCGTGGACAAAATCTTCATATTTTAATTAAAGCATTAATGCATTATTACGGTTATGACGTTGAATAATTTTTGCGTTGTCGCATATGTGAGTAAATAGCATTGAAAACTTCAATGGGAGATTGTAGCTCCTTTATTTGTGGAAAAATGAGAGATTTCTTTCCAATGGAAAGATTTTTCCACCCTTGTTGGAAAATATACGGTTGTGTTTTAATAACTGAATTGGCCTACGGTAAATGAAATTTCCCTCAGGAGGTCATATGCTCCGTGCATGGAGTGGGAAGGCTTCTACCATCTACCTATCTAGTCAGATACTTAAAGAGAGCAGTGATACCCATCAATTCGGAATTTCTTCCGGCTGTTTTTTGTATTTCATATCGTTGTCTCTCTTTCTCTCTTCCTCTCGCACACTTAAAAAAAGTAACATATTATGTTATATGGCGTTCTCCGTCCTGAGTAAGAGTCCCACATTGTGGTCACTTGCGTAGATATATCTATCCCGTTGTTGTCTCGCTACGTGCCTGACCCATTTACATTTTACTATTGTAGCTCTGTCTGTGATTTTCTGTAGTCTAGTGTTGGAGATCTTGTCTTTGAATGTTATTCCTAAAATTTTCGTCTCCATTTTCTTTTGGCGAATTGCTATGTTTTTCCGCTGTCGGGCAGAAAGCAACAAGGTTAAAATCCGTGAATCCGCACTCGGAAAATGCACGAGTTTATTGCCTGAGTCTTAGTTTCGTGCTTTCAAATTTAGTACAGTAACCCTCGATATAGTGCCACCATCCGTTCTCTAACATTTAGTGGCACTAAGCGAGGGTGGCACTAAAACTAATTTTAATTTTTAAAATCAAAATGGTGCAATACAATATTGCCTATGCATCTCCGGCTAACAGTTCCCCCCCACAATAATGAAAAGTGTGATGCAATAGCCTCCTGGCTAGACTTTGGAAATCTCTTTTCTCTTGACGTGCAACAAAAGCTCTCTTCATTCTAACAATGTAACGAGCGACTGAAGTGTAGTGTTTAAGAGCTGAATGGAAACTAAAAGGAATACATTTATTCCTTCGCTGATGACACAGTAATCATATTTTCTGGAAACAGTTGGGAGCACGTTTTTGGTAATGCTAACATGGGAACAAACAAAATGAAAAAATGGCTCGATGAAAACCTTCTATCTTTAAACATTAATAAAACAACATATTTACCTTTTTCACTAAACTCTAAAGGACTTTCCTCGATAAATGCACAACACAATATAATCTTACATGAAATATCTTGTTCTATCCCTTTTAATTGTAAATGTCCAAAATTAAGTTCATCAACACAAGTAAAATACCTAGGTGTTATCATTGATCAAAATTTACGGTGGGAAAAACATGTTCAATATCTGTGTCTTAAACTACGGAAAACTATATATAAATTTGTTGAAACATTATGCCACAGAGTACTTTAAGATTAATATATCTAAGTTTAGTCCAATCAGCTATACAATATGGAATAATAGGATGGGGTGGGATATGTCAGACTGCACTTCGCCCATTGTCGTTGTTGCAGAAAAGAATAATCAAGATATGTTTAAAAAAATCAATCGATTATCCATCTAAAAGTTTATATAAAGATTTTGACGTATTGAATATTAAACAATTATACTCCTACACTTTATTAAATTATTTCCATAAACATCATGAAAAATTCATAACACGAAATCACTACTATAATACAAGGAGGTATAATATCTCTTGTCCTCTTTTCGAACCAAAGTGTACTACAGAAGTAGGTCTAAGGCATAGTATAAATTTCGGACCACGGCTATACAATAATTTTTTAGAAGAAACCCTAATCTGATACCACTAAACAATAAATTGTTTAAAAAACAAGTACTCGAATTGATTAAATCTAACTTGTAATTGTACTTTTACCCACTTTTTTCGGTTATTCATTCTTAACTGTAAATTTTTAATTTTTAACATAGGGTATCTTGTTTGTAACTTTGTTATGTTATTGTAATTTATTTTTTCGTTTCTTTGTTCATGTATTTTATTTCATATAAGCAATCTTATTTATTTTTATTCTTATTTTTTGCCTAAAACTATAATATGTATGTTTTTTTTTTATATAATGTTCAAAATATAATTTTAGTATAACTGAACTGACCCCGAACACGAGCTATGCTCATGCGGGGTAAATAATGCTCTTTTGTAATTGTAATAATTGTATTTATATTATTTATATTTGTAATAATTTTGTATTAATTTGTATTTTCTAGTTTGTAATTTGTAATAAATTTGTAATAAATTTAAAAAATAAAAATTTAAAGTGCAAAAAAAAATAAAAAATAAAAGCGAGAGTTTGGAATGACTCATTGTTTGAAGTGCTCTTTCTATCTTCTCTACACTCATGCTGTGTCCGCTGTCTGTGCGCTGGCAGTGTGTCCGACTTCTTAACATAGCTTCCTCATTTCACCGCACTACCTTTACAGTTAGTGGCGTGGGAACACTCACTTCCTGGAAGTTCAGTACAGTGTATTTCTTTAATAATCTTTCTAACATTCACGCCAATTTTAAAATAATTCTGCAACTGAAAAAATCACTGCAAGCTATATTTTGTAAAAATCTTGTCTTATAGTCACTGGCACTAAACGAGTTGGCACTGTAACGAGGTATCTAACGTATTCTATATGGGAGAAGATCTATTCACTTGCATTCACTGGCATTATAAAGAGGGGCACTATATCGATGGTTGACTTTATTATGAATTTTAGGAACCGTATTCTCCTCTTCAACTCTTTTTCCATATTGTGGGCGGAGGGGACTGTCTAGTGTAGATATTCGTAGCTGTCCCATACTGAATTTCTGCATATTTTTGTGTGGTGCGTTGGACATTATTTTGGTTTTAGTGTAATTCATCATGAGACATGAGGCCAGTAACACTGTCATATATAACTTTACCTAATGTTGGTTTTAGTTTTATTTTTATTTTTTGGAAGAGATTTCAATTTAATATGAGATTTGTGCTAAACATAAGAATTTGTTTTATCTAAAATAGTTCGCAAAGTATCTGAAGTATTCAAATATCATTAACACACTTCTCTAATTCAGTGGTTCTAGAATCAGATATAGGCCTATCTCCAAATTCCAACTAATTATTTGCGGCTTTCAGAATAGATCGGTGAAGGAATTAAAGCAGCAAGTCAAGCACTGCAAGGAATCTCCTACATCAAATTAAATTGGAACACTCATACCACTATAGTTAGGGTAGCCTATGTCACAGTGGTTTCCAGTGCATCATACTAATTTCTAGCACATACAATTAGGGACGATTATTATTTGCACATATCTATTACTGCAATCCCATGTGTGTATGAATTTAATTATAGCGATTCACAACAGGAATTTCATTCCTGCAAGCCAAGGGAAACTTGACTGCCGATTCATGTGGATTTACCTTATGGAAGCTTTTAAGATCTGGAAATTTAAAATGAAAATATAGTCATTCACATCATTTTGAAATTAAGAGATTTAATTAAGTATATTTACAAATTAGGAGGACGTTTTATCCCAAGCTCGATTGACAATATTGTTTATATTCTTCTGGAACTTAAATGCAGGTAGACAGCCATTATCTACAAACTCATGTTGGTATGGCATTACATAATTAATTCGAAAGTAATCGAAAATGGTGGACGTAGTAGCAGAGTCATTATTTTAAAAATCTCTCCAGCTGTGTCTACATGAAAACCTATTGAGGGGACAGAATATTTGGATACTATCATATTTTATATTTCTGTTCTATTCTATTCTATTTTGTGCCCTTTTAAGGCGGGGAGGCGGGGTGGGAACGCCCCTAAGCACCGCAGCCGTTACCGACTTATTGTACCTACCTCCGGGATGGCATGAGTTGCGTGCCCACAGGCCGACCCGGACTCGCAAAGCCCCGTGGGCCCCCACGGAACTCCCCTACATCCAACAAGCTTAGTACCATGCCACGTGTGCGCCACCCCCTGCGGTACCTCCAACCGGGAGCCCCGACAGGTTCGTGACACACACCACCAACAACCTCTTGACCACAAGCAGCGGGGAGAACGGGAGAGGCCCCCAAAGGGCTCTGACTGCCGAAGCAGACCCGATGCCAGAAGTGGAAACGGGATGAGGATGAAGAGGGGGAAAGGGGTGAGATGAAGTGGAGAGTGTTGGTGGAATGAAAGGGGGAAACGGGAGAACCCCGAGAAAAACCCCCCTAAAGCACGGCTTCGTCCACCACCCACCGGCCCCGAGATTTGAACTCAGGACCGCAAGCATGCCAGGCTCACGCGCTACAGCATGAGCCACCGCGCCGGCACATATTTTATATTTTATGATATATGAAAAGAAACAAAAATATTTGCATATTTTTTTGTAATACTTGATGTTAGAGACTTATTGCAACCATATTTAATGTTGTACTTTATATGCTACTACGTTAGGTACCGAGAGTTTTCTTTACATTTTCTTAAAGCCATAGACGTTGTAAAAGCAAAGAGCCTATTTCTATTAGAATCTCCAATGATATATGTACTAATAATCTCTCAGCCCACTTACGACTTTCTTTTTAAAAACTTCTATGAAACAAGTGTTCTGTGGTTTGCAACATTTTTATGTCCTCAAGCTCAATGAAAGTTCAAAAGTAGACGGCGGAATTGGGAATTAAAAACACGGGAATAAGATAAAAAACGTGTGATATATAGCCTACTGACATAATTATCAAGGAATTTTCTATAACTGCTGGTCACTAGTGATTAGACTCACATCAATGAGTGCGGTGAAGATAGTATAATATTCAGAATGTCCACTATAGCAGCACATGACTACAAGCACAGAAACTACAGAAGGAACCGTAGACCAAGAGTATAACATTTAGTGATGAGCAAATGCAAGACCAAGACCAAGACCAAGGCGGTCTTGGTCTTGGTCTTGGTATTGCACTCTCAGTCTTGGTCTTGGTCTTGCATAGGTAACCCTGGTCTTGGTCTTGGTCTCGGTCTTGCATCAGTGGTCTTGGTCTTGGTCTTGCATACTTGGTCTTGGTCTTGTTGCAAGAGTCTTGCAGTTTTCTTTTACGCATTTTACTGTGATCGATGGCGTTTACATGATTTAAAGTTACACCGATTACATGTGTGTTATTGCTTTCGAAAGTAACAAAAGCTAATTGCTTTTAGTTCCTTTGACCATGTAAACAGTAATGTGATGTCACGCTGTTTGCCGAATCGTCCATGGTGATATAAGATAGAACAGTAAATTTGGAGTGTAAATTTAAATATTCTCTGTTATCCTATTGCAGAACTTTAAACCCAAAATCCACGAGAAGCTATACCCTATTTGAGAGTGTAAAATTATGAATATTATATTGTAAAGTTTCAAATTGAATGGCTGTAGAGACAAGAAGTAATATTAACAGGATGTGTATGAAATGTTTAGAAGATTTCCGCATAGGAGAGAGGTTCTATCTGACCTGTTTAAGACTGTATACTATAGTAACAAAACATTACGGCATTGAAGCAGATGCTACAGAAATTGTGCAATCTATAGAAAATCACACAGTGTCCATTCGGAACCCAAACCCATAGGCTGCAATAAATAATATTTCTCTTTCCATTTACCCTAGTTTTAATTTATATTTTCTAGTTGCTTTCAAGTTTTGGACCTTCGGCTAATTAGGTCATAAATAATCATAACTATTCTTCATGCAAGTAAATATTTCTAGACCAGGCATTTTCTACTTTTAGTATCTTTTCCCATTCGATATGCATCCTTAATATGAATCAGCAGCAAGAACTTAAACACCGCCACCGTTATGTGTCAATAACAAAATTGTAGTAGTAAAAAAAGGTTTTAGTGGATGTCCTACCTATCATCAGCAAAATGTAGGCCTGTATAGCTACCAGTACAATCAGACACGTAACTGTAAAGTAATAACTAGCAAATACCCGTCAAATAAGTTCCTGTTTTAATTAATCTACGGTTTAATTCTTTCCTGTGATACGGCGTATCACTTGATTTTTTCAAGGAGAATGGAATGAGCTGAATCGCTATGTTATATTTTGTTCAAGTAGACAGGAAAGACTCTATATGTGAGAGTAGGGTATGAATATTAATGATAGGTGTAAAAAAGGATATCATCGTTAAAGAAATAGGCTACTGAGCATGTTAATAGGCGTTTTAAGTTACGGGGGCTACTGTTTAAAGTTTCATATCCTCAGATAGGCCGCCCCATGACTGAGTGGTTAGACCGCTCGACCTCCACCTCTGGGACCCGGGATCGGATTTCGATGGATCTATGTGGAATTTGTGGTGGACAAAGTGGGGTCGGGCAGGCTTTCTTGGGGTGCTCCGGTTTCCCCTGCCTTATGTCATTCCATCATCATAGTATGACCATTTGGTTGTAATAAAGAATTATTATAAATCCTCAGTCATAGCTTTCTTTTAGCCCAGTGAGAGGTTAGAGAAACTAGTTATTAAATAACTATATGGCAGCATTTTTAAGTTTTATTGATAAATTATGTGGTCAGTGTTTATAATGTACGCAAAATGAAATTTCATATATGGCTTAGGGCCTTTGTTACATCTGTTTGTCTTTCGTACCATAATACTAGAGAACTATTGCAATTAAACATTTTAAAAACGAATATGGAGTGTTTATCGTGAAATTAACTCCCACCAATTGAAGAAACTAGGTGTATGGAATGCCATTCAGGGAAATCCATCAGATTAATTGTAAGTTTTCATTGCAGTAATTTGTTTTAACGTAGTGGTGAGATAGGTTGTATACGGATTTCACATGTATTATTTGAACGGTGCGCTCTTTTTGGATACGGACAGCGTCACGCACCGGGTCTGCTCTCATTGGTTACCGCACGATGAGGCAACCTCTACATTATAGGCCAACCAGCCTTGGGACTACCCCGGCTAGCGACTCTGCGGCGCCTTTGAGTAGCGTTCGCTGGCTCGCTGCATACACAACGGGGCTTTATAAAACTTTTTCACGTAGCAAGACTGCAAGAGTCTTGCAGTTAAGTCTTGTTCTTGGCAAAGTCTTGCAGGGTTGGTCTTGGTCTTGGTCTCGGTCTTGCATGGTCGGTCTTGGTCTTGGTCTTGCTAACGCTGATGCGGTCTTGGTCTTGGTCTCGGTCTTGCATTTTCTGCAAGACCAAGACCAAGACTGCAAGACCAAGACTGGTCTCGCTCATCACTAATAACATTGAATTTATATCATAACCCTTAACCAAGTTCCTGATTGTTGTGATACATTAACATGGACGTGGGGTCTGAATGACCGCTTTTAACACTGAAAAAGCTTTCTAAATATTAATTTTATTTATCATGAGCTTCAAATACTATAAGAATTAAGAATGGGAATTTGTGGTCTGTTGTGCCCCCTAGAAGTAGCAGAACCCAGGATGAACCAGGATGTATAGTTTTACTGGTGCTGTGGAAGAAAAGGCCTGATGGTTTTAACTTTACCAGTATAAATAAATAAATAAATAAATAAATAATACACTTAAATTTGATGTAGAATTAACATACTAAAAATTATAAAATTCCGAGGTAATAAATGTTCACGGGTATTAATGAGTTAATATCACTTTGAAATTTATTATTTAAGGAAGGATTAATAGTGTTCAGATTGCATTTTTATTTATGTTGTATGTTTTATGAGGAACCAAGATATAGATTTAAGTACAAAACTCTTTGTTCTCATATCATTGAGGGGTTATCCACAATAAAGGGCCATATCGCAATAGGCTTTTTTTGTCATGAAGAATACGTTAAAATATCCGCATTGTCTATCTCTAACGCCATGCACATCATTAACGCCATGTCCATCTCTAATACGATGTCCTTCTTTGCTGTTCTGTATTAAATCTATGGAATATTTAAATTTGTTAGTGTGTTGGCTCAGTTTGTTTATTCGATTTTATAAGTGTTCGTGCATGTGAATAGCTTTGTATCTTTGTCGTATTTAGAAAAAAAATCTGATGTGAAAGTCACATAACTTCCTCTGCCCAAATAAAAGTTAGCAGTATTCACATATCCTTGTACAGAATCGCAAGACACAATTTTACGCTGATTATCCTATAAATACCTCTTCTTTCAATGATGCGACTAAAAGCGCAGTCTATATAACAAACTTAAAAAAAGAACAAATGACAGCAGACGTTTATTGAACTTTCTGCCGTAAAATATAATTTCCGAAATTTATCGAATATTTCCATCAGATACATCTTTACTCTATGCATGGCCAACAACACATCTTTCTCACTTCACATTCTTATATAGAATAAGAGTCCGTGAAAGAGCGCGAATTCAGTTGTTCATCACGTAAGACAAACTTTCTACAAACAGTGGGTGAACAGTGGGTGGCTTGTAACTACCCTCAGAGAATTTTCTCGAAAAAATGTTTCTAATAAAAGTTTTAACTCTTAGTATAAGCAACCCATGTGCAAAATTTAAAGAAAATCGTTAGAGCCGTTTTCGAGAAAATCGCGAAAAACTAAAATTTCTTCATGTAAAGTACCCTTAAAAATAAGGTAAATTTGTCGCCAATCTACGAATCACATCTTCAGAAGGTACCTGACCCAAATACGAAATTTTGTTTTCATACGATTTTCCGTTTTGGAGTTAGCTTGTTCACAGATATTCCACACAGACACACAGACACACAGACATGTTTCCAAAAATAGTATTTTTGGATTCAGGGGGCCTTGAAACTTGTATATATGCTAAAAACTCAACTTCGAATTTTGGGGTCGAAAACAATACTTCCTCTACCTATAGTACCTATGGTACGGGCAGAGGAAGTAATAATATATTGATAGGCTAAGTAATAATGGTTCAGAACCAGCATTACAGGTTGAAGAAAATAAATAAAAAATGGAAACAAGATGTAGACTAAAGAAAGGCCTACTAAATTAAAACTAAACTCCGTGGCGCTACATCCCTTAAGGGCTGGGCCTACCACCCGACCACTGCGTCATCTGCCTATGGCAGATGGCAGGAATGGGGGCATGTAGTCAGTGTGTTGGCCACTACTCCAGTCCGAACGAGGTTTTCGAGGGGTTTCCCTCGTTCTTAGGCGAATGCCGGACTGGTCAATAATCCCCTCAAACAGATGCACGCACTACAAATCTCTAGAATACATAACTACAAGTTACTAAAAAAACACACTCGGGAAATATTGCACATAAGACCTATCCGCACTTAGGTCTATCCTGCGCCAAAATACAAAGACACAAGTACACAGCCCAAACACGTCACATCAACATCCCCTACGGATGTACATAAGGGCACAATAGGTATACACACATCACATATGGTTACCAAAATTTGGTTTGACCGGAGGTTTAGGCTTAATTGCTTGGCACTCCGGGGGCAAGGGTGGGCACACAAAAAAAAGTGTGCTGACACCCACGGCCGTTAATGGTGGTACTGAAAGGCATGCACCTCTGGTATTTTTAATGTTATGTGAGTAAATTAGGAATGTAATTTATTTTTAGGTACTAGCAGTTCTGAAGAAATTACTCACTAAATTCGACATAAGAAGCCTATGTAAAATTCTTGCAAAAATATGTCATGTCAGTATGAAAACATCAATACTGTATTATTTTTTTTGTTTTTTAATATTGAGAACATAATAATAACATATTAATATCTTGTCGTGCATCTACACAGCTGACTTTCTGAAAACTGCCTTGTTGCACTTAACGCCTTTATTAATCTCTGGTTACAGTAAAGATAAAGCCCACTTAAAATTGGTGCCTTAATCAACTAACATTGCCGACGTCTGGGTGTATCGACTTACTTTGCCGGGTCTCGTATAGAATGTATAAATATTTAGATTGGTTACCTCAGTACGAGAACTTTGTCATCACACATAGTGTTTGAGATGCTAAGTAAAGAAAGAAATGTTGTTTGCAAGTTAATCCTTTGGAGAATCTGCAATTAAAAGCTGTAGCTAATTAATTTAGAAGAGTAGAGTAGGAGGTTGCACATCAGACAGGTGAGCAACGCCTAGACCCCAGCCCGCACACACACGTGGGGAAGCTGGGACGAGGTAGCCGTTGCTACGACACGGAAAGAGACGGGACGAGTGGGGCATAGTACAGGGAGGGGGAACTCTGTGTTACGTAGTTTTGTACGGAGGAAGCTCCAGTTTGCTTTAACCTCTCTCAGATGGCGGGCGGGTTGGATTCCTGGCGCTCGAAAACAAACCAACAATTGTACGGACCTTTCATAGTGAACTATCACCCTCATCTTTACTATTTCGTGTCTACTGTCTGTAATATAGGTGTTCCCATCAAGCGAAGGTAAGATAGAAAAGATACGATATCCACCGGAACTCGTGAACAGACACATTCTGTGGTTATAGATAAACTCGTGTGTAAAAGTGTTTATACTAATTCAGTGAAACATACTATATGCAATAAATATTAAAAGAAGAAATAAATTTAATAAAATAAATATTCGTTAAATAACATGTACAACACAAAGTATTTGTAAACATTTAAATCAATAAAATCACGAAAAATTATGGTATTTAAATTACTAACCATACTCAAAACATATATAGACAAATAATGCAACTGAAACATCAACGCTTTAATATTTATTTTAAATTGTTTTACTACATTATACTATCCACGAAATAAAGAAATCAGTATGTCTACAGAGCAATAAAAACACCTAGGTGTACAGTCTATATTTACGATTAAAATGAATTTATTCAAGTGAACATAATTTTAACATCTCTGCTCAAATACCTTGGGTTAAGCCTTACAAGAAAAGAAAAACCCTTATACCCGACATTTATTTTAATTTATTTTTAAATGTGTAATATTTCAGTTGCGGGAAGCTGCAAGAAGAACGAATATATATAACTTTCCGTTAGCTATGCAATGATTGTGTTTTAGAAGCTTTTATTTTATTTAGTGACCTTAAGAAGAACTTTGCCTTTTATCTAAATTGCTAGTTCTTTCTCCAAAGAACTTTATAAACCCTCATCTAAAGTTGTACAGAGACTGGATTTCGTGTGGTACGATGCAACGAAATTTACCTGTAGATTTCGACATAAAACAATTTTACGTTACCGGTATATGTTGTAATTATCGACTATCCCAGGCAGGTACGTCATCATCGTGCACGCCATTATGCCACACCAACACACTCCACAATTGGATGAATACTGAAACTTAAGATACATACTGAGTCACATTTTGCACCTGCTTTCCCTATTAAAATGGGCATATGCAGGAATGCTTTTTTTTTTAAACTTACTTACCATTTATGTTTATATGTAAGTTATATATTTATCATATAGGTAAATATTTTTTTTGCTCTTGAACAAAAAAATTATAAACACAACAAAATTAGTATTAATAAAATGAGCCTAAAGTCGCACATTGAATACCAAAGATTATACAAGCTGAAGTTATAAAAATTATTTAAATATTATTGAAAACATGTACAAGATATTATCTTATTTAAAATTTTACTAAGGGCGTTAGCTCCTGTTTTAAAAGTTTTTATCGCATTTATTCCACACACCTAATGTTCAAATAATACTTATAAATGAAATAACTAATACGTAAATAAATTTTCGTGTAATTAACTTGTCAGTTAATGTGCAAGCACTGAAATACGTTAGAATTTGAAGTTTGTCCTCCTAAGCGAGATAAATTCAACAGGTAGTTTCAGAAATAATGATACATGTTTTATAAAGAATAAATTTCTTATAGCTTTATATAGGGCTATTAGAACGAACTATGAATTTGTACTTGCACAACTTATTACACTGGCATTTTATCGTACAATCTACGCGTTGAGCAATGAAAGATTTCATTTTGAACGAAGGTTTTGAGAATTATTATATAAGTTTACTAATATTTACTATGTGTTTAAGTTTATTACTTACTAATTTACTAACGTGCTAAAAAAGAATAAGACTTAGCTAGATCAACAATTAAACCACCGATAACGATAATAATAGGTTTACTAAAGACTCGGTTAGAGAAGAATACAAGCTCTACCTACATCTTTGTCTGAATCGAACATTTAAATGAGAACTCTTTTGCTTGAGATTGCAAATAATTATACTTACGCCATCACAGTAATTAATGTTAATGATATGAAGCTTTAAAGACCGCTAATGAATGTGAAACCGAAGATAAATCACTGATGGGACGTGGTAAATTTAAATCTTATTTTCAAAGATCCCTTCTATGGACGGGTTCAACTGTTCGTGTGGATAGCCTATGTTGAACGAACTGTCGAGCATCTTATTTTAGACTGCTCTTTCGTGGTTTCAAGCTACACTTACCAATGAAACATTTAACTAACTGCAGTAAAGTGTTTAGGTTAACCTTTGTTTCTTGTTTATTACCTCATTTTGAAATTCTCTGTAACTCATAAAATACTTATATTGTAACTATTGCCCTAGCATACCTGGGTAAAATAGGGCTCTCTTCTTAGAGATTTAATAAATAAATAAAATAATAAATCACTGTTCAACATCTGTCGTCCTAATAAATAAACTTATTGCGTTGGCATGAAGTTTCAGCTACAACATAAGCAATGAAGTACCATATTTCGGCTCGGATGAAATATGGCTAAATTTTTAACGTAGGATTTACTTATCTCTCACAGTATACATGATAATGTTTCATGGATGCCAGTTTCATTTCGTTATCTTCTATCAAATTCATCCCTTCTTTCGGTTCTAAACTCAATTACGGCTTCCAACTTCTCTCCCCGATTCCGTGAATTAGATCTCCTGTCAATTGTGCCAACTCTTTCGAGCGTTTCTGAGCAATGTGATGCCCTCCAGCACACCACATGCTATGTAAGGAAAACCGGATATTAAGTACTTTTCAAATTATTTATTGAATTGAAGAGGAACGATATCGACTCTCACTGGTACCTAGTTCCGGGTCAGTAAGTTATTTTATTTTTCCAAAAGCGTCTCGGAGATGCGAGTGAATTTGAAGTACCGTATATAAAAAGTGCAAAATATGTTGCACAAACTTTCTCACATATAAGTGTTAGTTAAATCGTTTTAGATACATTCATTGCATTTGACACCTGCGGAAGACCAGTTTGCTACTTCCAGTTTGAATTCTAGAAGTACTAGTAGGATTGAAGAGAAAAAAAGGAAACCTTTACAAAACAGTTTGATGCGCTACAGTTTAGGACAACATTGGTATATAGAACAAAACTTGAAGCTAATCCGCAGTTTCTGTGCATTATACCATGGGTATCGTATTACATTTCGAACAAAAATGAATTGTGACTTTCTTGTTGCTACAACCTGATAAATGAATAGCGTTCCGATAGTGTGTCACAAGTACTTCATTATCTCGAAAGCTGTTATTTGTGTAAAGAAATGTGTTTGTTAAAAATTGTTTATTTTAACTGTATCTAAAACTTTACTGAGATGAGGTTTAATGTATTTCCACCATAATTAAGAGAGTAAAAAAAAAAAAAAAAAAAAAAAAAAAAAAAAAAAAAAAAAAAACTACCACTAAGTAATTCCTTAGAGAAACGTGCTTTGTAACGTGAAGTTAGAAGTTTCGAAATTTAAATTTTATTAAGAGCCTTAGACCATTTTTTCAAAAATCAAAATGTTGAAGAATGAATTATTGAAAAATACCCTTAATATTTGAGAAATAGAAACCAAATTCTGACGGTCTAATAAATGCACAGGACAATTCATATTCCAAAAATATTACTAAAAACGAGGCACAACTCTTAAAAAACGGACTTACAGACATACAAATAGTCAGATAGACATCGCCATGAAAATAACTTCTTAAGGTTTCTAGGTATCGTCAAACACGTATCCCCGGTATTATCTCGATTTTTGCTAAGACCACTATATTTTCTCTGTATGCGATAAAGTAAATACAGTATTTTCACAATACTGTTGTCACTTTCCAATTTAAAGTAATGATAATTCTATAAATTGGATGAAATATAACATAAATAATGTTATATAACCCCACTTCGATAAAATTTAACTTTCGAATCAGAAGACCTGAATATTGCGAAAATTTCACTAAAGTGTATCTTAATAATAGCATTTAGTTGTACTAATAAGTTATCTGCAACAGAGTATAATTATAATCAATTAGTCGGAGTATTAAACAATTATATGGAGCATGAATTATGTACTGCAGATTTACAACAAGTTTTGCTAATGACGTGTATAATTAGCTTCCATATAATAGCCAATTAAAAGTTGCTATCATACTAAATATGGAAAGTAATGATATACTAAGGAAAATCATAAATATAGCTCCATATAAAACGATGTTACTGGTAGACTATTGCTCCCCGTACTGGGTAATATGTTACTTGAAAAGTCACGCGATCTTTCTAGCTCCTTCTTAAAATAAGTTGACTGAACTAGTATGTTTTAGTAATAGATAAAATTATCGATTTTCAATGATTCGTGTTTCCATGAAGATTGCTAACCTCTAACAAACCTAAGATTATGAAGGTGGGTACTATTACAGGGCCAGTTTACGCGGAGATGAGTCAACAATCTTCTTAATTTATTCAATACTTTGGACTTGCTGAACATAATTATTTATTCGAAATACTTGTTTATTGTACATGTATTGTACATAAGCCGTGCTTAGGGCAATGAGAAATCTGAATTAAAATAAATCTTGAGAAGACTGCACAAAAATGTTAGCCAGCTTCCACATATATATATATATATATATATATAGCCTACATTTCAAGGAAGAAAATTATTATTTATTTTATTAATCAATATTTTTCTGTTATTAGCTAATGAATCCGACAAATTCACTATGAAAGTGAATATATATTAACTTATATATATATAATTATTGATCATAGCTCATAAGAGGAAAAGGAGATATGAAAATAATGTACAATTTACCGTGGTATAGCATTATAAATCACGCATAATAATAAATACAAAATCTAGATATTAACAGTAATACCAAAGAGTTTACTATAAAAACAGCTGATCTTACCGAAAAATAATCATAATAACTGCACGCAGCGCGACTATCACGTTTTATCGCTTACGTATCTTTTATATAGTTTAAAATGACGCAAAAAGAGACGTGTTTCATTCATTTTTGTGGTTTTACTTACTCATTACATGCTTAATTCTGTAGGAATTCGCTAAATAATCGCATTCAGTATAACTCGAAGTCCGGATTCTGTCAATATAAGAATAGGCCTATATCTTTAAAAGTCGGACCTATCGTTATATTACCTATCACGTATTCCATGATTAACCCGCGTTGTTAGACAAATTCTAATTTTAATAACTCGCTTATATCTTGCACGAGATAATTGTTTTGCCACTAATGCATTCTACAACGTCTGTAGTTTATTATCTCTGCGACTCAGATGCAAAATGATACCTTACTCCTGTCAACAGCGCTGTTATTTGAAGGCGGTGAAGCGTGTTATATAGGATGTAACACGATATACACGATTGTCTGTATGAATCGTTCAGACAGATTTCTTGATCTAATAGTGTAAAATTGTGTTTAGTATTTATATTACTGGTATTGATCTTATGACTTTGTCTTCCGTTTCATATGTCTGAGAAAGATAAGAATGTGTTAAGGTCCTTCAATAATGTTATGATTCTTTAAATTGTTCTGGACTTTTAAATATTGTAATAATGATAAATATTATAATAGTAATAACAATATTGTTAATAATGATAAACAAAATTATATCAGCAAAAATAAAAACAAAATTATGTATGGCTTCATTATTATTTTTACATTATTGTATTATTGTGTCTAAAATCGACGTTACAAGCTTATTCAAAATGTGTGTTATTATTGTATTTATATCATTGTGTATATTTATAATATCAATTTACGGATATTGTTTGAAATGTATTTGTGAAATTAGTTACTTTTTGAAAGACCAGATTACTTTATTATTATTATTATTATTATTATTATTATTATTATTATTATTATTATTATTATATGTTTTGTTAAAAACAAAATATAACAGTATTTGCTTTTTTTTTACAGTTAAAATGTTTACATAGAATCTTATTGTAAGTTCAGTTTTTTTTTGTGTGTTTTGTTTAATAGTTATAAACGAAAGAGAAAATATGCTGGATAAAATCTAACACGTGAATGATGGCGTGACAGCTATGTATGTGAGTGACGCGAAAACGCCATCTGAAAACGCCTGTCGCGTTGTATGAGACTTCACGCATTACTGCTGTGTCATAGAAGTTGCCGCACTCTCTCAGCATTCTTAATATTCTGCTATCTTAGGGCCACTATGGTCATTTTTTATTCTAAGTCCATACCAGAATGAAAGATCTTATTTTTGTCAATAAATTGCTCTTTCTGATAAACCACATAATTATAGTGAGCGTGACGCAATGATTCCTGGGATAATGTGAGACAACAAGAATTTATCCAGTATCTCCTTATTTAGCTCGTATTGTGTAATCTGAATTCCTAACATTTCATTGCAGAATCCCTGATCTCACTTTTGACTTGTATATTGCGATATAAAGCCCATTTTTCATTACGTCGTTATGTTTGTCATAGGTAATGTAATAAGAGGTGCAGATTTTATCGATAAAGTCCGGACCTCGAGTTACACATTTTATTGTGACTATTCAGCGAAGACTTACGGAATTATAATGTAATTATTAATATTAGAACTACGAAAATTAATAGAGCACGCTTACGTGAGATAGAATATAGCGGGACACTTGATACATAATATATGGATCGCTTTGACATAAATGATAGTCGCATTTGGTGTATCTTTTCATAAGCTATTTATTTTTTTGATTAACCTCCTTGGTATAACTAATAATATCAAATTTTTATTACTTTACACAATTTAAAATTTGTCTTCTCCAAGCATATATATATATATATGTCGGCCGCGGTGGTCTAGAGGTAGCGTGCACGCCTCTAGATCCGCAGGGCGCGGGATCAAACCCGGCCGCGGTCGATGGATTTTTCAGGACGTAAAAATCCTGGGCACGGAGTCCTCCGAGAGGGACTTTAAGCTGGGGGGCCGTGTCGTAGATTTACGGCACGTAAAAGAACTCCAAGCCTAAATTAGAGCCTCTGGACAAACTTTCTCGGCCCTTTCACGTCCAAGAAATACTTAGTTTCCAGAGGGGGGTTGCGAGGCGATAGGCTTACCACCTGTCCCTCTACCCTCTCTCGGAAAATAAGCATATCAAGATTAGTATAGGTAATGAAACCTCCATTGGAGGCCCCTTCGCCCCACCTGGGGATCATAGGGTACCAGATACAGATACCAGAAGCATATATATATAAACTGAACTAAACTCCGTGGCTCTACATCCCTGGAGGGACTTGGCCCACCACCCGACCGCTGCGTCATCTACCATAGGCACAAAATGGTGGTGGTCGTCATTTATCGGACACAAATTTCATTTCAAACAAAAACTAATGGAAGAATTGTAAATGGCAATTATTGCTCTAACAAACGTGATCATTAAACTTTGCATTACAGTGATGTTTATTATTTTTATATGTATTTCAAAATCGTCAGATTATTCTGCCGGTCCCTGTATATAATGCATACACATCCCAAAATATCGAAGTTCCATTCTTGATCTTGGTTCATCATAATCACATCCTAGCTTCAATAAAACACTTTTTGTAAATTTATGAAAGTTATAAAGTTTATAGTTTTATGTGTTTGATCCGAACAGCATCTATTAACGGTATATGTTTCTAGAGAATCAGATAATTTTGGCCACTTATTCATTTCATATGCGTGGCCTGAAATATACTCTGGTCACACGATATAAGATCGATATTATCATTTAAGGCTTGATCTTTGTACTATTAATAAATTTCAAACCGGTGAGGACAAAATTGAATTTTGCTGATTACATTTTGTCCAATTTATACCCACAGTAATTATATTAGTAAAAATAGAAATGTTATTCACAATAGGGCTTTCTATAATAATAGTTTTACATGAGGAACTCAGAATAAAAGTGATGTAAGCCGTAGAAACTGATTCTGAGATATTTAGCCTCAGAGAAATCTATCTCCATATGTTTGTTTGAACATGAATATTATGTCCCGGGTTGGAGTCAAATAGTTCAAACTCACGCTAATAAACAGTTAACAAATATGCTTTTTTTGGACTAACATAACCTGTTTTCTGAGTGAATCACATACTTCTAAAATACAAAATATTTCAAGAGTTATAACTTATCCTTGGTAATTAAGTCCATTGGTTCATTGGTATAAGATGTCTTCGCCTATATTAAAGTATTGGTACAGTTTACATACCTTAAACGAATATACAAAATGTGTTGAAATCTTACAGTTGTCTATATAAAATTCTACAATTCTATTCAACTACAATGGTAAAACATAATTGTGTGCAGTTAGATGTTAAAATTGAAGGTTCTCGTTTAGTAATCTTTCTTTCTTTACCTGAGTTACACCTCTCCCTTTTAGAAACATTTAAGTGACCCAAGCCGACCGGGGCTCACAGGGCCGCGACCAGTCGGGAGAGGGATTATCTTTGGATCACATACATACTTTTTTGACCAGACAAGGACACGGAGGGCCTCCCCGGATGAGTGATCAGCCCAATGCTGGGGCCACCTCCGAGACAACACGAACACACAGGACGAGACACACCATTCACACACACACACACACACACACACTCCAAACAAGGCGAGGATGGGATGAAGATGATAATGACGGCCGACGATATCCGGAGACCACAAGGGCCTAAAGTTACCCGACGTTTGTCTCACAGGTGAGCAAAAACCCCGGAAAAAACCCAACCTAGGTAACTTGTCCCGACCAGGATTTGAACCCGGGTCCGCTGCATGAGAGGAGCGAACGCATCCCCTACGCCCCTCGTTTAGTAATCAACAGTTTTAAAATGTAAAATTGTGCACATAATTATAATGGTCTAAAGAATTTCATAATGTATTGAAATTAAATTAACTGGTCCAATAATTAAAATGATGGAATATAAATTATATTTGCCTTGTAGGTATATACCGGTGTTCCTGAATCGTCCGTTTTGTTGGAATAGGAGACCCAAGAATAACATCAGGGATAGTAAAAGACCTCTAATGTTGTATCGTTACTTTAAGTAGGACTGGTTGTTTCTGTTTATACTTCTACTGTATTTAAAAATTGTCTCGTCTGGTTAACACTTTCATCACATACGAGAAAATGTATTCGGTGGTGACAGCTTTAATTGTCACATACGGTATGCTTATTATTTTGGACCGGATTCTTAGGTTTTTACCTATTTTTTTCCTTACTTCCAAAACAAAAAGCGCTCATACACTTTTTCGAATCATGTCCATAGGATTCACCCACATTAATTCTATGGCACCTAAAAATACCTAAATGGGGTATAAAAACCTAAATATACCTAAACGGGATATAAAACCTAAATTATCTAATTTAGGCTCCTTTTTTGTCTTTTTTGTTTGTCAGTTGAGAAATCGATATTTTGCGGAGAGGCAATAATTTTTGTCGGGTTGAAATTAATACCACTTAATACCCATTGTCGTCTAGGATGGACAGTATCAAGAGAGGAAAAGAGTATCGGCGTATTCCTTTTAAAATATTCAAACCAACAACCATTGTTGCTGTGTACTGCCCTGTTATTCACACTGATTGGTCACACTGTGAGTTTTAAGAAGACATGCCGAAACAAATGAAATGAAACAGATGAAACAAATGAAATCGTGTTTATTACGGCAGTGGATTGGCGACTATCTGAATATCACTACAGATGGCAAAGTAATATTTTGTCAAGCCTGCCAGAAATACGTATTATTTACCTTTCTAGAAAACGGGGAAGTTTTCATCCCTATTGACATGTTGTGCGGTTAGCATGCGTAACAACCGAAAAAAAGGAAAATAATCAGTTTCACACTATCCACATCCAACCATAAAGTATTTTACTAACTAAATAGAAGCATCGGATTCAAATCCTGAGAAGGGTAGTGTCTAGTGTCTTCAATTGTATAATATTGTCTTAAAGCAAGTTTACACAAATTTAAGTCAATTTTGTTAAGTTAAACATCACAAGTATTATTGTATTGAATCCTATGTAGCACATTCAAATTCATTAAACCAATTATTCGAATTGAAAACTATATTTTGGAAAAAACCCAAAAAAAACTATTTCACCTAATGGAAAACCTAAAACAGTGTTTTTAAAAACCTAAAAATCCGGTCCCTACTTATTATTAAGTTTTTAAATCGTACGCTATTGCAACATACCTCTTGTTTACATTACCTATTAACACTAATTTAATAATTAATGAATACTACTAGTTCATTAGTAATATGATAATCAGTTAATGTAACAAGCCGGTAATAATAATAATAATAATAATAATAATAATAATAATAATAATAATAATAATAATAATAATAATAATATTAATAATAGTAATTATAATAATAATAATAATAATAATAATAATAATAATAATAATAATACTTACTTACTCAATGGCAATAGATGCTCCCTCAGCAAGCTAAAGGAATATTATCTATTTTATGGAACCGGAAGGATCATTGCCGCGCTTACCTCAGCCCGCCATATAAATCATCCCTCACCAATCCCACTTCCCTTAAATCTATCCTAATATTGTCCTCCCATCTACGTCTTGGTCTTCCATGTGGTTTTCCCTTCGGATCTCCCAGTCAATACTTCTGGATATGTATTTTCTCCCACGCGCGCAACATGTCCAGCCCATTTCATACTCCGTGATTTAATGACCCTTACTATATTTGGTGAAGAATACAGGTCATGAAGCTCGTTCTTATGCAGTTTTCTCCAGTCCCCATTTTCATCTTTTTTCCCTAAGCACCCTGTTTTCGAACACACTCAGATTATGTTCTCCCCAAAGAGTCTCACATCCATTTAATACAACCGGCATGATAATCGTCTCATAAATGTTCATTTTTAGATTTCTGGACAGAAGACAAGAAGATATGTGTTTCTGAACTGCATAAAAACAAGCATTTCCCGATTTTAGCCGACACTTAACTTCTGCCTTAATATTATTTGTGTTTGTAATTATTTTTTCCAGATATTCGAATTCTTCTACTTCTTCGAACGATTTACTGGCTATTCTAATATTTTGTAGAGCATTATTTTGACGTTCCATGACCATGTACTTATTAAGTGCCAGTATGGTACTTTATGAGATTGTGTGGGGAAGGGAAAATATATGTCCGTCTGCCCGTGTGTCTGTACGTGCGATAACTCAAATACGCTTTATCGGATTTTCATGAAACTTAGTAGCCTATACGCATTTATAACTTCCATGGATATTGGACAAAATCGGTTGACCGGTACCGGAGTAAAGCTCAATTTAGTACCTATTTTATGGTAATATATTAGAAAGCATTTATCAAATGCATTATGTATTACAGTATTCATATACGGCTTTGGAAATTGCAATACAGTTAGCTATGACGTATAACAGTATTCCTTCACATACGCTTATGAAATTAGATCGTTAAATTGAGCGAGGTAGCTGAGATGGTAACGTCTTGGAATCACATTTTGGTTGTTCCTGGTTCAGTTCCCGTAGCCAGCCAATTTGAGATTTTTTTTTTGTATTTTTATGTGAATGTGCGATTGTCAAAATATCACAAATCTGTATAGTTCTGCTGATGCTGGACGATTTAAAGCTGATTAAAACACTAGACCTTTTTTCTCCCTGAAGCTCTACTTAATGAATGAATGTGGAGCTTACCTCGGAAATAATTTAAAAAAACTTATTTTCTGCATATCATAATTGCAATTATAACTGATTGAACAAAAGCATACTGGCACTTTGTTACATCAATTTACCTGAATTTGTTTTTTTTTCTGTATTAATTTCCAATCCAACATCTACAGGCATCGAAAATACTTTCTGCATTTCTCTCGATTGTGTTTTTGTCATCGCCCACAAGCAAACGTCGAATAATAATAATAATAATAATAATAATAATAATAATAATAATAATAATAATAATAAGTCAAAACCTCTTCATGGGAAATATCACGAATTTGATCAGCCCCATATCGAAAAGCCTGGGTTGCACGCCCGACTGACATAGGCCTATCAGGGATTTTTTTTTACCAGAAACAGAAGGTATAGTTCTGGCCATTCAAGATAAAGTGATAGTCATACGGAAATACCGAAGATTCTTCATAAATGATCCAACAGCTGTCACAGACAACAGTCGGCTAAGACTTTGCTAAAACTGATTATAAGCACCTACATGACCGGGCAGGTAAAATTATTCACCAGAAACTTACTCATGAAACCTTCTATTGGACCGAGATGTCATTACCGATGTCATGTCCATCAACAATAGGTCAGATGTTATTAAGTGCCAGTATGATACTTTATGAGATTATGTGGGGGACGGGGTAATATCTGTCCGTCTGTCTGTCTGTGTGGCTGTACGCGCGATAACTCAAATAGGCTTTATCAGATTTTTATGAAACTTAGGGCCCGTATGACGATCTCCAGATATCGTATTTATCTACCAGATAGAGAACCTATCTGGAAGTTGGCCAAGAATTGCGTATTATGGTCTCCTGACAAAGTCCGTCTGGGAAGACAACTTCCAGATAAGCTAGCAGGAGGGTGGAGTGGCTGACAAAGTACTGACTGCTACTTAGGGATCTTGGTTGAAACAAGATGGCAGGATGCGGAAGCTTTCTCGCCATCTGATTTTCAGAATTGATGCTGGAAGATTTAATTTACACAAAAATGTCATTTTAGGCTCACATATGAATGAAATAGAATTGTACAAATCGATTAATGCACTTAAAACGATGTGTTATTATGTAATTTAATTGCACAAATACAAATCCGAGCTGCCGCACCTAGCGGAGGTCTACCGAACTACAACAAACACACCTCTTTGCTCAGTCGGCTAAGGACCATTTTACAAATTTTTACTGCGTTCTTGCCGGTAGCAGTTCAGCGGTGGTATTACGAGGCATCTTCCAGTTAAGCTATCTGGAAGTCACGTATCGGGAGGAATTGTCGGCAGGTGGTAATACAAGCCCTAATATACGGATTTATAACGTCTATGAAAAAAAACCCTATTGATATTGGACCAAATCGGTTGACCGGTACCGGAGTAAAACCCAATTTAGTGTCTATTTTAAGGGCGCGATAACTCTAATACGCATTATCGGATTTTCATGAAACTCGGAATACGCATTTATAATGTCCGTGGGAAGACGTTTGTTGAAATTAGACCAAATCGGTTGGCCGGTACCGGAATAATGCCAAATTTAGTGCCTTTTTATGGTGATATATAACAAATAGCGCGATAATTCAACTACGCTTTATCGGATTTTAATAAAACTTTGTATACGCGTTTATAATGTCCATGGGAAGAAACTCGTTGATATTTGATCAAATCCTTTGACCGGTATCGGAGTAATGCCCAATTTAGTGCCTATTTTATGGTAATATATTACGTAGAAAGAATTTAACAAATGCAAATCGGTTATCCTGACAACATATTGTTTTATACTGATCATATACGGCTTTAGAATTTGCAATACAGTTAGCCATGACATATTCCTTTGCATTTGATAAATCAGACTAGTCAGATGTTTATTTCGTTGATCTAGTTCAATACTGTTTATATGCAGAAGGTATATTACTATGAAATAATAGGCTTACGTACCTTAAGTGGAGTTCTTCGCCAGTATATTTCGTGAAATGAAGACATATTTTAAGAATTTCTTATATCAGTGTATACGAGTTTTAATTAAGGTTATATATATTCTTCCACAAGCCCTGCTTAATGAATCGATCTGGAGCTTAACTCGGAGACAGATTACAAAAATAGCTTATTTTGTCCATAACAAAATTGCAATTAACTTATCACTGATTAAATAAAAGCATTCTGGCCCTTTGTTATATCAATTTACCTGATTTTATTCTAATCGAAGAAGTAAAAAGATCTGCATCCCTTATAAAAGTTTCTTCTCCAAACGCATCCAAACTACAAACAACACTAGCTACAAAGTTATAAAAATAAACAGAATTAGCAATAGAAATACAACGCCTATAGAAACTAGAATGAGTCACCACAATTCCAGTAGTGAAAACTAGAACAAGAGTCATTCCGAAAAGCTTTGCACAGCTCCCTGGCAGCACTAAACCTGCACTGCCACGCGTTCCTTCAATTACAGAAGGTTACTCTCCTGAGCATATCCACACTGTGAGAAAGTTTCTAGGAACGACTTTTATTCTAAACAGCATGAAGATGAAAGCCCCAGTTCTGGTGACCCCAAGAAGAGTAGATTTAAAAAAGAAAGGGGGGGGGGGAAGTGACATCATCGCGTACATTCGATGCCTGTTGTAAGCGTTGGTATAGTCTTATAATTAAGACTCCTTACTTAGGCCGAGTCTAACTAATAAGCTACCGGCATAAGCCGAGCCTGTCTGAATAGGAGTAGATAACAATAATAAAATCAGGTAAACTCATGTAACAAAGAACCAGAATGGTTTTGTTTAATCAGTGATACAAGGGTCAAGCAGGCGGGCGTGTCATTCATGGTGGACGAAGCCGTGACCTTGGGTTTTTTTCTCGGGGATCCTCCCGTTCCCCCCTCTCATTCCACCAACACTCTCCATTTCATCTTCAAACTCCCCCTCATTATCATCCCGTTTCCTTTCCCGGCTTTCGAGGCTTCTCCCGCTGCAGCGTCCGCAAGGGATTGGCACAAGGGATTGGCAGAGCGGATCTGTAGATGCGGCCTACGTGTTTAGGGTCGTTCCCAATCCACCTCTGCCCCTACGCGGGGAAATAATAGATAGATAGATACAAGGGTCATCCAGAAAGCAAGTTCCGATCGCCGATAAAGAAAACAAAAACATAAATAAGCAAATAGTATATTGCGATACAAGTGCCGTAAGGCACGTTTACGGGTCGAGGAAACAGATTGAAAACCCTCGGCTGCGCCTCGGGCTTTTAAGTTTTCGAGACCCGTAAATGCCTTTGCATGCTATTTTTTGCACGACGGTTACTTATATCAATTTAATTATATTAGTTGTGATATTACCTGAAAATATTATGTAAGTACATTCTTGAAAATAGATGTTTATTTCAGAAAGTGATTCGCATGTGTTTGTTGTTATGGGAACCGAATATTTGTCCTGGGGGCCGTGTCCATAAAGGCTTGTATTATGAAGTGTATCGTAATGAATTATGACGTGGCGCTTGGACCGTAAGTAATTTAACCTCATCGCAACGCCCTTAGCAACACGATTGTGTGGGAATGTCATCTTACGATCCATGTAAACAACTTTCGTAAGTAACACTTACTAGCTAAGGAGTGCCAAAAAAATATTTTTTGCAATATTTACAGAGATTCACTGGCTACTTCTCTATATAGTCCCCACCGCTATTGAGGCATTTATCGTACCGCTGCACAAACATTTGTATACCCGTGTCATAGGACTCTGCCCTCAACCTCTAGAGTCACGAAATCATACTTAATCCCTTTATACACAGAATTATCAAATCCAAATCACAGTTCACATGACAACAGTGTATAGTTCCCAGTGGTCTCAGGTGGGTTTGGAAATAAATTATTAAGATATCAATTGATTTCTTTCCCCTTTCTGATTTTTATTGTTTTGAGTACAGAGGAAAGGCGTAGTCTTCAAATTTATTTTAGTTTTTGAGTAGGTTTAGTACTTTCTTTCCTCAAAACTTGTAGCTTCCCTCGAAAATAAATTTCGAAAGTAAGTACGAGGTGGCAACCTCTTAGGTAAATTTCGTCCCTCAGACATGCTCCGTTCTATGAAATTCATATGAGTACATATAAGGCCTTACACAGAAAGTCAATCACTGTAAATGCCTCCTTTTTAGTTTAGGACTACAGATGATTACTGACCCGAGTTACAGTACATTACAAGAGAAATCCTCGTCAGCTGGTCCCCAGAACCTCTATTAGTTTAGTAATACAATAAATAGTACCAAGTAAAACATAGTCCTTTATACAGTGCGAATAGACTACTTATTTTTAATTTTTGTGTAGTAAAACATGTTGCAATTACTTCGTTTCATGCATAACCCCATGTGCTATTTGGATTTGGTGCAAAATCTCGTTCTAACTGATGCTGTTCACATGCACACAGATAAATGTTTTCGAAAATTATACTTTTGTACTCAGCGACATCCCCTGTTATTGTTATCCGACTATAGAATTATAATAGATTTAGACAATAGACATAGTGGTTAATTTGTGTTCCCATAGTCAATTCGTGTACTATCATGAAACACGACGCATGTGCACAAAGTAATTTCTCAGCGTAGCCTACTCACAGTGTGCGCAGGGGTCGTGTTACTTGATAGTACATTATTTAGCGTTAGGAACAGATCTGATATGAGATAACGGTCAAATCCTTATGCATTGGCTTTCATAAGTTATGAAGTTTTAGAATGGTGCTTCATGAGATTGTGTGGGGGACGGGAAAATGTATGTATGTCTGTCTGTCCCCGAGAGTCTGTACACGCGATAACTCTAATGCTTTTTATCGGATTTTCATGAAACTTGTTATACACATTTATAACGTCCATGAAAAGAAGCCTTATTGATATTGGACCAAATCGGTTGACCGGTACGAGAGTAATGCCCAATTTAGTGCCTATTTTATGGTAATATATTCGAAAGAATTTATCAAATGCAAATCAGTTCTAATGACAACAAATTGTTTTACAGTGTTCATATACTGCTTTGGAAGTTGAAATAAAATTAACTATGACAAATAACACTACCCACATATTCCTTCACATATGCTTATCAAACTAAATCTTTGTTCTCCCATAAGCCCTGCCACTGCCTTCTATATTTCTTACAAGTCATGCTGTTAAATCTGGCAACATCGCATCGGTAGTCCTATCGGCTATGAACATGTTGTAAATAAAGCAATGAACTCCATCAGAATCATCGAAAAATTAAGCATATTTCAGCTTAAAGTAATCCCAGTCATCGCCTATTGTTTAGAGAACATCTGGATACACCTGAAGAGCAACTGGAGAGCATAGGAAAGGTAAAAACCGTGTACATAATGCGAGATTTATGTAAACCGTCACCTCTAATTAAGTACACCAGAGAACAGTTTTTCACAGAAGAATTTCGTGTTCATCAGCTGCAAGCGAATACCAGAGTGAGGTACGGTATGATATTAGTGTCCTTAAGGAAGAATTGGCTGGTATTAAAGAAGAATTGAAGAGAAATAGAGTCACTTTTACTGGTATGAACTTTTATCAAGCTGCTCACAGTAGGCCTAATTCATCTTAATGTGGCAGACGCCAAATCGTAGTATATGCAATCTCCTATCCTCCCAATATTACTACCAGCGTTTTCCTACAGTTTGGTGAAGGTACTGAACGGGATTCAAACCTTAACCCCAAAAGTGCTAGCGAATCAACACAGTTCACCACCGGAGGATGAACGAATGAATGACTTGACAGCAAATAACGGAAAGCTGAGTGTTCCCAAGGAATTAGGCAAAGTTATTCTTTTCAGTGACAGTCATGGGCGTAGTCTTCCACAAAGTGCATGTGACAAGAAAAGAGATATCAGTGTTCTAGGTTATATTAAACCTGGGACAACTAGCTCAGTGGTGGTACAAAATGACCCAGAGAAGTGTAGCCGCTTATTAAAATATGACTCTGTTGTGGGTCAAATAACAGAGCTCGTAGGCCTAACAGGATAAATGAGGTTATTAATAATAAAATAAGAAAAAACGCGACATCATAACGTATAATGAGGAGACACTGAAAACTACGAATTCCTTCAGATATGTGGAGTCACAGCACGTTACGTTATTATGCACACCACAAGTAAAGGCTATGTAATATAGGCCTACTGATTTGGCCTAAATAAAGTCGGTATTTGTGATGAAGAAAATTATCTGCAATAAAAACGTATTCAAATGCTTCCCACAGACCACCACAGATAGGACTACCTCCTGTGTTGCCAGATTTCAAGCAGCATGGCTTGTAAGATATAGAAGGCTGTGGCCCTGCGTAATGAATCGATCTGGAGCTTAACTCGGAAATCGACTATAAAAGCTTATTTTCTGCATATCATAATTGCAATTATCACTGACTAGCTTAAAAGACCCGGCGTCGCCCGGGTTTTGTATTTTGTAATTGGAAATTAACTTATGAAGGATTTTCAATTTTAAATTCTAGGTCCTTATATAGGTATTTATAATTTGAAATAGGAAGAACGACTTATTACACTCAAACTATTCCCTCAGAAAACGCTCCATATAGTATTTTATGGCTCATAGAGGATCTAGAATTTTGCATCCCATCGCTTGTACAGTGCACAGCAAGCCTGGTAGAGGTTTAAATAAGAAGAAACAGAAATTCCTGTAACATAAAATTGCAATATCGAGGCGGAAAATTTCCCACTCTTATGTTACCATAAAACCGTTTTGGGGATGAAATTAAACAGAAAGCATTATCACTTTCATACTTTTCTCTCCAAAAACCTGCGATATAATATAATAATATACACATTACCATACCTCGTTTTGTTTTCTCTATGTCCAGGGTAGAGAAAGTTATGTGATTCCATTATTTTAGTGGATTTCATTCTGTAATATTTATTTATAACATGAATTATTTTGATAACTTCTCTTATTTGTCAAAAGTGCATTTCATTTGTTTTTTCCAAGCCCATCTGATACCATTTGGCAACAATATATTCTGTGATTTGGAATTGATAATTCTATGTAAAAAGGGATTAAGTATTTTCAAAAACATTTAATTTTTGGCATTTAGAATCAGAATTTTTCAAAATCCTTTCTTAGTGAGCACCTACATTATGAAACGAAGGTACTGTCAAAATTCCAAGTCTCTACCTGTTATAGTTTAGGCTGTACGTTGATTCCTGTCATTCAGTCAGTCAGTCAGTCAGTCTTTCATTCAGTCAGTCAGTCAGGACAAAGCCTCTTATATATATATAGAGATTAAAACATTCTGACACTTCGTTAAATCAGTTTACCCGATTTTATTTTGTTCGTTGTTTAATCCCAAACTTCAAAAGTATATAATGCTAGATATTTCCGTAAACGTTAAACGAAAATCCGTCTATTAGCTTGCAAATTGTTCGAGCTGAGACGGATAGTGAACGACAAAAGAGTTTTTTTCCCAGCATACGTTGAGTTACCGTAAACGCTAGTCACGTGATTGATGTTCTGCGCATGCGCCGGTTTGCCGTGACGCTATATCTGATAAGGTGACACGTTATTTCGGAATGATTAGCGTGTAGCTTTACGGTAATAGACGAATCCCGAAAAACAGGAAAGACTTCGCTTTAACCATTTCCCTGCTAATGACGCATAAATTTGTTCGTTCAAAAACTGTATAAAATCAGAAATATAATTTTTATAAAGTAAAGCTACATGTAAAATTGTGAAAATTTTTATCCTTGTGTTCGACTGTAATCCATAGTAACCAGTTATTCTACTGCAATTCTCTCTATTGATTTCAAACTTAAATCCCACTGATGATTTCAGTTGATGATGGCTTATATTATTGTATAAATTCAGCATTGTAAAGGTTAGCATAAATAATGTTAATGCTGCACATAATAAACCACTGCAGATAATTTAATTTAAATTAGCCTATGTAACATACCCAGAAACATTTCAATAAACTTACGTAGCAGTGTTGATAATTTTTTAAATGTTAACATATTTTTATGATCAAAATCCCACTTTGAGGTAATGTTAATATTTATATCCTGTTATAAGGTGCTGTGGAATTCATGTATCTGTAGGCTTATAACAGAAGCAATGGAAAATTAAATTTATTCATAAGCCTATCACATTCGGGGAACAATCTGGTATCATATCCTCCAATAAGTCATTGTTAAAACCTCCAAGTGCAGCAATCTGAAGCAGTTCCTCCATTTTCTCTGTTACCTTTACCGTACATTAGGCCTATCAATTTACGCTGGCAAAAACTCCGTCGTAGCACAAGACGTTATTCCATTTACCGTATTCGATCACGTGACATTAGTGTGTACCGTATCCGACAACACGCTATGGCAAAAACTCTCTATCATACTTGGATAGATTCCATCTATTAAATTTCCCTGCGTGCTTGTATAATTACTGGATGAGCACAATTGGCACGGGTTATGTAAATTTCTACAGAAAGTGAGATGTATGAGAGAAAGCCTAGATTTAGAGAATTAAGGAAATCTAAGTGTTATTATTATTATTATTATTATTATTATTATTATTTTTTTATTTTTTATTATTATCTTTTTGTTTTTTGTCTTAATAATGTCTATGTGTCTATGAAATTTTTACTTGTTTGGGGGTGGGGGGTTACGTCTGGGGTTATGTAAATAATAGAATATAGTTTTTTTTCAATTGGGTTTTTTATGGGGTAATAATTTAAGTGTATGCAGTGAGCGCGTATGGTCGACACCGACCCGTGCGCCGGTTAATGTAAATAATGTGATTTATATGTGAGAATTTTTTTTGTGAAAATAAATACACACACTACTACTAATTGCACATTACGGGTACGGTGCCTTGAATTTTCGGTACTTTTTTAATGTTGATGTGTGTTATTAACACTTATAGTTACAAGTTTCAGATTTTAGGGCACTATCTACATAGCCTAGTTCTGAATCACTGATCTTAGTACGACCCTACAGTAGAGTGAAGTCGTGATAGAATCATGCTGGGATTAACGCTTAATCTGAGTAGACTGTCATATAACAGATAGGTGGCATGTTTCTTGTTCCCTCAACCTTCGCTATATTTTTCCCTAACTTCCTCCTCTCAATCTTTCTTTTTCTCTTCTCTTTAAAGTTAATTAATTCATTTTACTAGGAATGCCTGAGAGTTTCTGCAGAAAAAAAAAGTGTTTTGTGCTCAGCAGTGGATGTAGGGTACAACGCGAATGCTAGGTTATATGATATGGGAATGGTATTACAATTAATAAACCTGTGCGAAGCTTTCGTTCTTTTCCCCATTTGACAGCTATCCAGGAAACGTGCACCATTATAATAGTTAAGTAATGAAATTCACTCTTACACAATCGCAAACGAAAAGCTTAAAAAGAAGCAATTTATTCAAATAGGCCATGCGTAACAAAACTCTTTATCCATAATGTGTATTATGTCTACACGAAAAATGAGTCAATACATAGGCCTATAAATGAGGTATCTATCGAAACATATTAGTTGAGATATTTGAACTAATCCCGACCTTGATCTTATTATGAACATCGCATTTAAAGGACAGAAAGATATTGAAAGGATCACTTTATCATCTATTAATTTTAGTTTAAAATGCGGCAACTCCTCCTAGTCCTTATAAAATTTGTAAAATGTTAAAATGAAATTTATTTCGACAAACTTGTCATCTTCAGTGAATAATATAAAGAATTAAAATCGAAGCAACGTCAAACCAACATGATTTGTGGTGCTGCAGGTATGTTGGCTATGTTCAGAGCTAGCCAACATTGTAATAAATTGTAGGGAACCGATAGAAGTAACATTATTATCATTCCTCTTTCTGTGAATTCGATATCCATCCACATTCAGGTTAGTTACGTAATATGAAAACAATTTGGGGGAAATCTGTGGTGCATGTACCATCTTCCATACATGTACAGTCCTCATGGGCCACGAACCATCCAACATTCCTTGTGTATCTATATTAATAAAAGGAAGTGTCTGTCTTCCTCCGTCTGTCCGCGATGCTTAGCGAAATCTACTCAACGCAGAGATCTGGATTTTTAAACATAGGTGGACTGGAGGTTCGGAAAATGCACCTCGAAGCCGGAATTTTAATTTTCGCCTTCGTTCGTGAGTTATGAGTGAAAAACGGGCAGAAAACGTGTATTTTTTGCGTTTTCGAAGCATCGGTTTTCAGTAATGATTTCAAAGTCAAATCAATTACAGTTGGCTTTGGCTATTTTTGTCATAAAACCCACGCAGGTTGATTCATTTGTTTTAATGTCAAGGCATGCAGATATCTGAAATTTTCAACCTACACGGAAGAGGGATAATCAATATAGGCTAAATATGGTCAAACATAGTTCGATTTGGACGAAACTCACTATACAGGGGTATTCTGGGCCTAGGAACTCGAATCTGAGGTCGCTTTTACCAGGCGACGCTATCTAATCGTGGTATGTAATTCACGTGATTTAGGTGTTAATAAATATAATGATTTAACTATTATGCTCTTAATTTTTAATTTTTGAAATAATTATCACAGGCGATCGCTTGATTTTGTAAGTCCATTCTGGACGATTCATTTGTTTAGAATGTCAAGGCCCGTAGACATATGAAATTTTCAACCTACACGGAAGAGGGATAATCAATATAGGCCTAAATATGGTCAAACATTGTTCGATTTAGACGAAACTCACTATACAGGGGTATTCTGGGCCAAGGAACTCGAATCTGAGATCGCTATGTAATTCACGTGATTTAGGTGTTAATAAATATAATGATTTAACTATTGTGTTCTTATTTTTTAATTTTTAATTTTTGAAATAATTATCGCGGGCGAAGCCGCGGGCACATGCTAGTAAGATATAAATAGACTTGTTTCCATGTATATTATTTTAGCTTCTTCGTGAAAATAAGATTTTATAATTCTTCTACTTCTTTTGTATCATTTGCTCAATAAATTATTATGTTGTTAATTGCTAATTGTTATAATTTGTTTTTGCATATTAAAAAATCTTTCGTTGGATTTCGATGTGGATTTAAAATGATGTGATAGCAAAAATAATATATAAAATAATTTATACAAAATACAGATTTGGCAATAAGAATAACGAATAAAATTTTAATACATAGAGAGATGTAAGGATGCACTAATTTTAAAATAAAATATAATCCGGTATAAATACTAAGAAAAGTTTCATTATTTGTATTTCTTATCAGTTTCTATTTCTTATCAATTTCTTTAAAAAAATATAAGAAATATAATAATATATTTCTTATAAGAAATATAGAAGGCAGTGGACCTGTGCAACGAAGCATGGCCGCCTATATCAAGCTTATTATTGCACTGGATAAATTCAATCGAACTTTATGCCCTAAAATCATTACTACCAGGGCCGTCGCGTGGATTGTTGGCGCCCGGGGCAAGATTTCGTCAGGCGCCCCCCCAAACTCAATCCCACGTGCACCCTCCCGACATTCCACCTATCTGTAGGGATTCAAACACAAACACACAGCGAGCGACGTGACGCGACACTATCAAATACGTATAAACATATGGGGTTAAACACGCAATGAGCGACGCGACTTGGGGCGACGTGGACTGGACAAATTCCAAGCCGCATCGCGTCCAGTCGCTCGTTAGCAAAGTTGCGCGTCGGGTTGAGTCGCTGTCTGTGTTTTTGTGCCCAAAAGAGACACCTAATCGGATTACCTTACAAAAATACCAGAAATAAAATTATTTAAATTTCTTAATAAGATTGAATTGAAAATCAAATTAATACAAGTTTAGTAATGTAAGAAAATCTTAACAATCTTAAAAAATACTATAGGCGTTATTAATGGACTACAAATTAATAGTGTGGGAAACCTCGTTACATACATGGAATAGAATATAGAAAAGGGAACCGCGTTTATCAAATTAAGATAAGGTAGGCCTACTAAACATTAAATGGCATTCGCCTGGTTTTTGCACGAGCAAATGTCGTTAGAATTTCCATCAAGTCTGTTTTTTGTGCTTCATCGTTTTCAATGCATTTTGTCTAGAAATTTATGTAAATTAACAGTATGACAATGTTCAATAGGAACTCTACTATGTAGAACCTCAATGAACAATAAAGATTTATTTATTTATTTAAATATTTATTTATTTAATGCACAAGCAGGCCAGAGAATTCAGTCTCTTCTGTGACGTAGTTGATCGTAAATATGTCTTTATAAGCAAATATTTATTATGGGATAACTTAGCAAATATAGGCCTAAAGTTATTGGTGTTAAATATTTATTTGTTCAATAAAAACATACAACGAAATATTCAAAATTCAGTTATACCTAACTTTAAAAAATACGTTATGTAAATCCTACTTATTTTTTCAAATGTTGTTGTTTTACTTTTGCCGTTGCCACGGCGCCCCCCTGGTTGCGGCGCCCGGTGCGATCGCCCCGTTCGCCCCGCCCACGCGACGGCCCTGATTACTACGGTACGTATTCCTTATGTTACCAAGCGTAAAAAATGTATATTAAAACCGGGTCAAAGAACATATCTATAAACTAAAAGAACCGTGTAAATCGGATGAGTTATAAGCGCACTAACGGACTGATTGACTGACAAACAGACGGAGTGATGTTGCGTTTTATAATGTGTAGGAGTAAAGCTCTATCCACAATGTGCAGTCGGCAGTTGGTAGATGGTAGTCGGAAGTTGGCAGTTGCTGTCGGCCACCTGGGAGCGGCACTCGAGCTGCCCACAATATGCAGTCGACATTGAGGTTAGGGA
Source organism: Ectobius pallidus (assembly GCA_964059195.1). NCBI lineage: Eukaryota > Metazoa > Arthropoda > Insecta > Blattodea > Ectobiidae > Ectobius > Ectobius pallidus. Next base: position 21,950,745 of record CAXKWD010000012.1, read on the forward strand.
AACATTTTACAGTACAAATAAGGTGGAGGAATCGATTTATAATGCATAATATATGTAATAAACACATCTTGCTCTTTCGTAGTAAGCTAATCTATTTATTTGCACAAGTAAATCATTTTCAATCTCATAACATGTAACTTTCTGTCGTGTAGTTGGTAGTACAAGATGAATTTCCCAACTGCCAACTTCCGACTACCAACGGCGTACTGCACATTGTGGATAGAACTTAAGTTATCGCGAAGCGCCCTTACTTGTATAGCAAACACCTTTTGACTATGGGCAAGCAGAATAAAATTTTATTGTTAAATTCCGAGCTAACATTTTATTAAATTATTGACTTGTAGAATATTAAATGGAGTCATATGACATCCCCTAGTGACGCTATTTAGTTATTTTTCATTTGTGTCTATTTAAAGCAAAACATGATCATTATATGAAATATTTAGGTGCATAAATTGAATTTAATGGGTTTGGTTTATTACTTGCAATCTCAACACCCACTGTAAATTGGCATTCATTTGAAATGTACAATATCTACAGTCTATATTACATGCAGATCGATCTGACCTTCAAGCAAACGTGGGAACCTAAGTGTACCATGAACAACGATTATTCTAGTTAATATCGAAGTTAGGTGCGAGCAAACTTACACACATTGAGCAGGGGTTGTTTCGAGTCTTGATGGATGGCAGATCGTGCCTGTTAAAAGGCCTGTATCTCAGAGACGGATAACACATGTGTAATGGAGCCATTTTGGATTGATGAAAATTGAAGTAATTCAGAACTATGAGAACACCGGTTTAGGGTCCACAACACGCCACGGAACTGAAAAGATGATATCTAAGGTCCTGGTTTAATGTACATATCATGATGTACAGAGTGTCCCAGATATTTGTTCCTTGTTTAAAACGGAATATTGTTATATCGTGTGTTAATGCATCTATGAAATACATAATACGGTAGATATGGTTTAATGGTGATAATGGATTGTCAGATATGTAAGTTGGGTCATTGCATTCAAATATTACTTCAGAGTATCTATAACTTGTATAAATAGTGGGTCGTAGTTATTGGTTCGAATCTCCGATTTTTATTATGCCAGTGGATTACAGATAGTTACAGTAGGCTACTTTCATATTGTTGTTGCTCTCCGCTGCTCCTTGGTTCAGACTCATGACGACTGTTCATCTCCAAGGCTAGATTGGACATAGGGAAAATAGAATGTGAGAATATAATATCATAGCTCGAAGTATAGACGTACATCATATAGAATTCATGTAAATCGAAAATAAAATGTGTTTTCGATAGGAAGCACTGTTTTACGAGTGTTTAGGTTGGGTTTTGTTATCCAACAAAGACAGTACACTAGCTTGATAATACGGTTATTACATTGTTAATAATTACCATATTTTCTAATCAAGTGTTCTTAATTACGCAGAAGGTTATTAGATACCAGTTTTGTTTTTATAACAGATATTCCCATTTTTAGTGTATAATACTCCCTAGTAAATTCCGTGTTACATCTGTAAGCTAAACTCCGAATTGATGTGGTACCTACCTGATCCGAGACATGCCCTGTCACAACTAATTTCTTTGCACTGAGTTTATTTATTTAATACTAGCAAGTTTTTTGCCCACGATAATTAATTAAAAAAATAAAAATTATGAACAAAATAGTTAAAACATTATATTTATTAACACTGACATGCGAATAATCAATAAACTAAACGATTAATACTTAGAATGAAACAATTAAAAATCTGACTTTGGAGTGCATTCCATAAATAGAAAGCGCCGCCTGGGAAAAACGACCTCAGATCCGAATTTCCTAGCACATAAAATCCCTCTTCCATCTATGTTAAAAGTTTCAGATGTCTGAGTGTCTTGACATTATATCCTAAACAAACAAATCGACCAGAGTGAGTTTACAACAAAATCGAAGCGATCGATAATTCCATGCGACATATTGAAAAAATCACGATGCCTTTATTTCCAACTTATAAAAAAAAGCCATCTGTAATTTGATTTTACAATTGAAATGTAAGACCGAAAACTTATGCTTTGATAGCGCAAAAAATTAATACTTTCTGCTAGTTTTCACTCATAACCCGCGAACTAAAGCGAAAATTTAAAATTCGGCTTCAAAGCGCATTTGGTCACCCTTCAGTCCATCTACGTTTAAAATTTCAGACCTCTACGTGGGTGTGATTACTAAATTGAAGCGATCGATAGTTCTATGCGATATGTTGAAAAAATCTCGATACTCTTATTTCCAGGTTATGACACAAAAAAAAAAAAAGCAAAGCCGCCTGCAATAATTTGAGAATAGAAATGTAATATCGAAAGCGGATGCTTCGATACCGTAAAAAATTCACGTTTTCTGCCAGTTTTTCACTCATAACCCGATAACGAAAACGAAAATAGAAAATCCAACCAAAGTTATTGATTTTGCACTACAAGTACCGGTATTATAAAATAAAATCTTTAAAAAATGCTCTTTGAATAAACATATTCCTCGCGAATTTATTCATTATTAATAATAAGAACTTGCACGCAAGAATATGGCGGATGTGAGGAATATAGCCACCACAGGCTTCTATATATGTTCGTTTTGGAACAAAACTGACTAAATAATCAAGAAAATACATGGATAGACAAGAGGCAGGTGTGAACCTAACCTTAAGTCTTCCTGTACATGCGCATATGCTCGTTCGTGGTAGTTTACCAAATAACGCCCGACGTTTTTTATTTGATCGACTGTACATCCGGCCACTCTTCAGTACATCTATGTTAAACATTTCAGATGTCTGCATGTAGGAGATCTGTCTGGACATTGCACACAAACAGACTTCCTCTTATTGCATAGGTGTATTCAACAATAAAAAGCGATCAGTTTCTTACGTAATTCTAGGTAATGCATAACCTGCATCACAGAGAAGTCTTATCATAAGTTTGCTCTGCACTAGAATTCTACATTATTCCTATTCGCGTCCTGCTCGTTTAAAAGTTGAGTACAGAATGATGTTATTCGAACAGACGTCGCGTCGGTAACAGAGGCGTATCAGTGAGTAGCCGATAATATCCAATCGTATCCAATATTCGCCAATTGTAGGTAATTTCTACTTCTGCTTGGTTACTAAGTATAAAATACAATGCTTTACTCAAGAAGATAGCCTGTCATTGGTCAAAAAACATAAACAATACTTAGTTCTATATTGAATTAATAAAAACAGCGCCTTAAGATATGTATTTAAGACATTGTTACCACTGAAGTGAAAATTACTTATAATACTTGAGAGATATTCTAAATTCAAGATTATATGGAAAAGTAAGATCTTAGTTGCCAATTCATCATCAACCAAGTTCGTTTGTCGGCAAATATACAATTATAACTCGATCTGTAAGACCTGAGCCAAACAAACGGCTGCACAGTAGTCTATGATGACGTAATCTAGACCTGCCTGACCTTCATAGCACTGATGTTCTTTGCTAGTTCAAGCTGTACAGACCGTGTAATAACATCTTAGTTAGCCTCATAGCATTCAATAGTGAAGATCCAATAGCAATATTCTGTGAGTTACATACCATTACTTAAATATTTCATAAAAAAAAAAAAAAAAAATACTTTATTCACTTTGTTTTCGTTTTCAATAGTTACGGGCTATTATGAACCGCATAGTTAGGAATGAATGGTACAGTACATACATTCTCTTCTGCTCTTGTTCCATTACTACCGGCGGACGATAAGCTATCTGCGCGGGTTTGGCTCAGGTCTTACCGATCGAGTTATACTTCCTCCTTTAACTGTATAATTTTACTCCCTATAGTTGTTGTTATATAGTAGGCCTACATCCTATTCACAAATTGTTGCACAAATTCATTATTAGAGCTGGACTTATTAGCAAAATAAGCAGGCAAAGAAGTATGAAAAATGTCAGAAATAAGCACAAAATAAGCGAAAAGAAATAGCTTGGAAACCACATAAATTATTACTTTCGCAGAAATCTTATCTTATTCACTGCTGTTACAGTATGCAAGAAAGGTCATGCGCAGATTATCTTGTGTGAAGCTCCTGCTTTTGTCAGTGAAGAATGATCTGTAAAGTGAAAACGTTCTTTCAACGTCTTGGGCGTATGTAAAAACGCAAAACCGTTTTTGTTCATTGAATTCCCCTTCAATATCTGTTTCTTCACCGGAAAGCATTTTAGAAATCTGACAGAGTTTTATAAACGGGATTTTCAGTAATTAGCTAACAAAAGAAAGGAAATCGTGTTATTTATCATTTATCAAGAGTGATATAAGCACTTTCAATATGACAGGTTTTAGTAAAATACGCTATTGTAATTCAAATTCATAAAATTAGTAAGGAAAACAGTCTCTCTCTCAGAAGAAGAAAAATAAGCATTATCAAATAAAGTTATATTGCTTGTCTTATGAAATATAACATTTCTGCGTGTATTTAGAAGTCTGAAATCCGGGCTGTACTTATTATTCTATTCAATATGTTCCCTCTTGTTATTTCTGCACATATCCTTTCTTTTACATTTATCGCAATATGCTGCACCCGTTAATACTCTATACCCCCTCTCTCTCTGTATTCATCAGTTTTACAACTGGTTTAATGCAATTCTCCAGTTCTTCCAACCTTGAGCCAGTCTATTCATGTCTACATACTTTTTACAACCAAAATCGTCAGTAATCTGTTTTGCATATTCTAATCATGGTATTCCCTTACAATTTTTCGCCTCTATTGTTCCTTTTAATATAGTATTAACCAAGCCTGGATGCCCCCTAGTCTGACCCTTCTTCTAATGAGTGTCGTCCGTAGACTTCTTTACTCCTCTATTCTTTCTAAGACCTCTTCGTTAGATATTCTGTCAGTCCACCTGATTTTCAACATTCGTCTATAGCACCACATCTCAAAAGCTTCTATTTTATGCCTTTCACTTTTTCCTAAAGTCCACGTCTCACTGCCATATACCTACTAGTCATACATACTGATCCATCTTCTGCTTCTGATACCATGTTCCCACGTCTACAAATTTATTACTAAAATAAGTATTGAAATATGTTACTCTACGAGATGTTATTAATTACTGAATGTTTTTTCTCCGGCATGTTTAGTGAATAAAATCATATCTTAAATTACGCTAGAATGCAAATTAATATGTTTGTCTAGTAACTTGTGTCAATTATGTATATAATATTTTTATTATTTATTTAGTATATGCAAATATGTTATTAGGGCGGTATACGATCTGTATTATCGTGAGGCGTGTTAATTATTAATTAAATAGCGTTGTAAGTTAATAATTTCATTGTACCGAGGATCAAAATATTCAGTGATCACTTACCTGAATTAATTTATGCAGCAGCGAATACTGTTATTTGAAGCTTTTAAGACCAAAAGATAGAATATTCTACAGTATATGACAAAGAAGAGGCATTCAATGCTGATTAATGGTTACAGCGAGAAGCCACTTGGACCTACTTCATTCATTATACATCATTACAAAGGTGAGAGTAAATAGGTAAGCCAATCATGCATTTCTCTTTGTGTCTGAGTAAAATCTCACTGAGATTGTCAAACCACAAGATCTGAACATGCGACCTTCTGAATGTGAGTACGCAAAGTTAACATTTCGACCAATGGAGATATAAGCAATATTAATCGAATCAATTTAGTGAACTTCATTTAACAGATTCATCAGGTTTTTTAATATTTAAATAATTTTTAGCCAAAATTGCTACTTCGATCGAATTTTGTTTTTTTAAGCTTACGAAAAACTCGATCTAGGCTACTTTAATAAATATGCCACAAATGTATTTTCGTTATCCTCCTTATTGGATGGTGTTCACATAAATTTATCATATTAAACTAAATTCAAAATAGGTTCCTCCATTTCTAAGGAGGATAGATGAGACCTAAATGTATTTTTCTACGACAAGCCAGTAAAAATAGTCAAAATTTATTTTATAAAAACCATTTTCAAATCAAGTACCTGTTAATAAGTTGCATTCTCATCTCTGTATAGTCATAATCATTCCACTTTGAAAACTGAATCCATGATGAAACATTTTAGGTACGGATATTCACAATTTTTATTTCATTTATTTTTATATTATTGATTACATCATCCAAATCTGTAGGAGAGGAAGGAACTATGAAGAATGTTGAAGGTCCTACATAGGGCGAAGGTAAGGATTTAAGGTCAGTATGATGTACTCAAACAATCATATTAATTTTTCACTATTTTAATTTATATATTTTTTCTTTGACTATTCCACTCATACGTCAAGTGTTTGATATTGACCAATAATGTTTAGCAATTCCTCCGATATAGACCAATCGCGATCGTTTATCTTATAAAATATAATATGAGGAAGGGATTTTACCTGATAAAATGGGCTGCTAGTTGATGGACTGCATCGCGTGTTGCCATTAAGCAGCACGAAAACATATAATTTTTTACAACATAACTTGTTTAGAAATTGAATTAATATAAATATACATTGATTAAAAACACGATTTCGGCAGGGTGCGACCAGTACATGTGCTTTTATTGTGTTCTGCTGTTACCTTATCTGAATTAAATTAATTGTGTCTTATATGCACCATTGGTAGCACTGGTCAAAATATGGTAACTCGAATCGATTCATAAGCCGTGATCTCGCAGCTGATAGTTTTGCTTTTATATAACAAACACGAAAGTAAGTAGGCCTATTATTTTATAATATATTATATATTTTAATATATTTTTTCTTATTCATGGAATAGTCTTAACAAATCCAATTCAAGTTGATGAGTTTCTTCAGATAAATTCTATCGATAAACTCGTAAACTCTCGTGGGATTAGCTATGATAAAATGGTTTTTAATATGGAATTTTTATCTATCGCCGTGACATTTTTCAGCAGTTTCTTCAATATATAATAATTCAAACGTGCTATGGAGAAATCACTCCCTGATATATTGTACTTTAATCCACCGAGCTGATAAATCCACAAGTGTATTTATATGAAAAAAGTTACAGTTTCTTTTTAAAACATCATTTCTTCTGTATAATTATTTTATCATGCTAGATTGGTGTTATATGAAGATTTTTAATTTAAAATTTCGGCCTAGAATTGCATCAGAAGGAGCATTTTATAAAATTATATTGAAAACATATTGCAACTCAAAAACCATTTCACTCACAACTAGCAAACATAGGCCTATGTAAACGATTCATTTATTACCCCAAATACATGACAAAAAATTCAAACGCATTGTTAAAAAATGACATTTTTTTTCTAATTACACAATTATTTCCCCTTATAACCTTACGTCGGAAATTAATATTGAATGAGTAGTCAGCCCGTGAAGCCAAATAACGAAAACTGTTTTGATTTTTATTTTTTTAAATTGTAATTTCTTACTTAACATAACAGTTCAAAGTGATCTCTCGTCTATTTCCTTCAGAAGTTTTGGTGTTGACCTTTTTTTTACACTCTAATAGCATCACTTGAATTTTTCAAATGCAGTAAGTAGTAAGTGTTCATGTATCACTAGGTTAAACTTATTCTCTGAAGCTCTCAAGGACCGTAACTCCGTAGATCACTTCATTCGTTGCGAAATAATTAAACTAGAGCGCACTCTTGTCTGATTTTCTGCAAAGTAAATTTACAGTCTGAAACATCATAACTAAAATAAAATGTTATTCCCCAAATCAATTTGTTTTAGATCTGATTAAATCTCATCCAAGAACATATAGTTCTGGTTGAAATGAAATTTATTTACTCTCAAGAATTTTAATAAATTCATTTTGGTTCTTTCGTTGTATTAATCGTCGGACTGTAAATTCAGTCGGAAGTCTATGTTGTGAATTTACAGCATCTTAAAAACCCTACTATGGAATAATCAAGTTGTCCTTTCACGAATTAGTAAAATTTAATAATCTCTTTGATTTCCCATAAAACAATTGGTTCAACATCAGTTTTCGGCAGAGGTGATAACAAGATTGCTATGTATCCTACCTTTCCGCGCAGGGCTCTCATGCATTACTCCATCTAATTCTATTGCTTAATCTGGTATTAATCTGTTATTAATCCTAAAGCAAATTGTAGTCTCTATACCAGAATAAGGGTAGGACCTGTCGGAACTGAAGATAAAATAGCATGCAGATTTTTTTTTTAATTATCTGTACTGGAACAGCTCAACTACCGTTCTTGCCTTTCCGAGCTACGAAAAACAAAAGAGGAACGATTGTTGTCAGTTGCAGTACTGAAATTTCCCAATGCAGGAAGAGATCCAATATGGCACATAAGGAAACTCGCGCTATTCAGCATGATGCTGCTAAACTAATCTAATTGTTCCTACCCTACCATAATCTATCATTAGCCCTGCATGTCACTGACCTAAAATCTACCTACGACTTGGTGTCTTAATGAAGGAGCTTTGTTACCCTTCGGTATGCAAGAATTCCGTTGCCTTTGTTTGCAATAATTTCCTATGGTAACTGCTACTAATACTGATTTTGTTCATTATCCTGTTTTACCATCGTATTGTATTAAAAATTATAATAATTATTTACTATTATTTATATTCCTAATATTTATAATCATTATTTACTATTATTTATATTCCTAATATTTATAATCATTGTTTACTATTATTTATAATCCTTAGACTACTCGATCATCTGCTGATTTCAGTCGGCACGTAGTCGTGTTTGTGATATTGGCGATCTTGTACATTGGTCCCAATCAATGCGGCCCAGCTGAGACGAAAATTATTAAATTTTTGTGTATATAGTAATAATGATGATAATAATAACTATTATTGTACGATAGCACTAAATTTTCAGTAAATAAATAAACTTATGATAAGTAAAGAAATACTTCAAAAATACTTCAAATATTTCAAAATATAGAAGCTATTTCTTTCCACTTTTAAGTTTTATGCAATAATAATGACTGGTCAAATAATTGCAACTTGACGCACTATCGTAGAAAAGGTTCATTTCTGCGTATTATTAGCAAATAAAACATTATAACGAAAAATGTTAAAAAAAGACGAGAAGATGCTCTAACATTCACAGACGATGCTCTAACATTCGCAGAAAATATGTCTTGTAATAAAGTGTTTGGCTTGAAAGTGTTATCAGCAATCGAGATTTATGATTAAATAAATGTAAGAAGGCTTAGAGCTTTGTATTGCGTCACTCCTAATTCTTCTGAAGAAGGCTTAGCGACATAGGATTGAATTGTGTATCTTTTATAAAATCACAGAAACGGGCACTGTGTATACATAAATTTCTTCTGCTGATGAAAATGCCTTGATATAGAAGTAGTGTGTGTAATTATTTCTGATAAATTTTTGATGCACAGAACATATTATTCATACCGACCGCAGGTTCTCACACTCAAAGCAAAGTAAAAATGATCAGAAATCAGTGTAGTTATGAAGTGACTCTCTGCGTGTCTCGTGGTTAGAATCGCTAGCTAGGGACCTGCAGGCTCGGGTTCGTTCTCGGTACCTCCTCGGACTTTCTTGGGATTTTTCTGAGGTAGTGAGATCTGGAACGGGTACACTCAGCCTCGTGATACAACCTAAGGAGCAACTTAATAAAGAAGTAGCGGCTAAAGACTATAATAAAATTCCATAAGACTATTATCCTGCCGGTTGTGTTGGATGTGAGACATGGTCGATTACTCTTCGGGAAGAACATTATCCGAGTGTATTCGAAAACGGGGTGCTTAGGAAAATATTTGGACATAAGAGAGATGAAAATGAGGACTGGAGAGAACTTCATAACGACGAGCTCCATAAGCTGTACTCTTCACCGGATATAGTAATGTTAATTAAATCACGGAGGATGAAATGGGCTGGTCATATTGCGCGCATGGGGGAGGAAAGACATTTCTCAAAAGAATTGACTGGGAGACCCGAAGGGAAAAGGCCACGTGGAAGACCTAGACGCAGGTGGGAGGACAATATTAGGATAGATTTAAGGGAAGTAGGATTTGCGAGGGATGATTGGATGGAGTTAGCACAGAATAGGGTTGAATGGCGGGCTCAGGTAAGCGCGGCAATGAACCTTCGGGTTCCATAAAGTAGACAATATTCGTAAGCACGGCAATGAATCTTCGGGTTCTATAAAATCATAATATTCCTTTAGCTTGCTGAGGAATTGTCTATTGCCATTGAGTAAGTAAGTAAGCAAGCAAGTAGCACCTTCCATTGTGGTACAAGCCGCAGTCACTATAACATTGCAGTGTAACAGTGAGCTGCATTGCCGGCATGGCGGACTCAATGTTGGCAGCATCGTGCGATCGTTCGTGGACAACCGATAGACTGAATAACCACATAATTGCAAAACCGCAGTACATGTATGGTAGTTGTTATTATTATTACTACTTAGGTTATATTGTACGCTTTAACTGCATATAGGTCATATCACTGTTTAAAATGTTTGCGTGATCCAGCAGTCTATTGTAACAACTCATTCGCATGCATCCGTTTCTATTGTTCAGTGATGTCTTGTTTTCTGATATTCAGTTTATACGATTATACGAGTAATATCCAGGGACATAGCAGCGATGAGTTATGGAAAATAAACAAACCCTACAAATCCGACGTTCGCCTTTGCGAACTCTACTCTTTAGTGCCCAGAATTTTACTCTGCTGAGTATACGTACCCAATTTAAGTTCATAATAGCTCCACATGACACTTATAATATATCTCCTCCATACTGAATTTCGTAGTGGGAGTTCCACTACGAGTTGTCTTTCTTGTAGCCACTAATTGCACTTTGCGACATTGATATTATACTTGCAAAAAAGTCTTACAAAAGCATGTTTCCTTAATGTCTCAATGCACTAAATCTCGAAACTCAATTAGAAATAATAAACTTGCTATAACTTATAACTTAACATTAATGACATCTCTTCTTCATTCAAATATTGCAGATATCATCTTTATGCAGACCGATCTACAAATATACATTCATTCCCGACCAGAGCTTAATAAAGCTCAGTTATGACCTTAAGACTCTGTATACTTGGACTAGAAATTATGGACTGTGTCTCAACCCTGTGAAAGCTTAAGCTACTCTCATTGGTCACAGAAACCAAATAACTACTATAACCAATCCACATTACATGTGACCGTAAACGAAACAAATATTCCCTTCAGCCGATCGGTTGAAAATCTTGGAGTTCACATTGACTCAACACTGAGCTAGACAATACAAATAAAGAATATAATATGTTAAAAATATATGTTTTTTCTATTCTTCTCTCATTAATGCCCGGTTTCTATAGACTCGCGAAATACTTATGGGTAAGTTATCCAATGGACTTAATTTACACAAGAGTAACTTTTTGTGTTTCATGAAACCAACATTCTAAATTTGCATTTGGATAAATTATCCATGGACAAGTTAGTTCCAGATTCACCCACCAAAGCACTTTTGATATAATGGGGAAGACCTTGCTTGGAATTGTACCTTTTACTTAATTCAAAAGGCTTTGATTCTCATTATTTACATTTATTAAGTGCCAGAATGGTACTTTATGAGATTGTGTAGGGGACGGGAAAATGTCTGTTCGTCCGTCTGTCTGTCCGTGTTCCTGTATGTGCGATAACTCAAGTACACTTTATAGGATTTTCATTAAACTTGGTATACGCATTTATAACGTCCATGGGAAGAAGCATATTGAATTTGGACCAAATGGGTTGACCGGTACCGAAATAACGACTAATTAACGGCCACATATATTATAATATAATTTGTGATATCCCAGATCCCAAGCATTTTGATTGGCTCGTGGAGAAGGCACTGACAGTACATTTACAAAAGTCAGCTCTGGCTTCATCAATCTTTATTTAAAATATCTCATCATATACTATCGCTTTTTCCTTTAGAATATAATTCTTTCCTACCAGTACGTAGATTTCAGAAGTTTTAAGCAGTTCCATTGCTACCTGTGAACACTGATAATACGTATTGTTTCGCAAACTGTTTGTTGACAGATGAATATGATGTGAATTTCATTTGATAAATTCAATGTAATTTTCATAAATTATGTAATTTATCAAGGGAAGCAGTGGATTGTTTGGATTTTTACTGCCCGCGATACTTCCAGGGTTAAACTATCAACCTATTATAGCTGGTGCCCGCGGCTTCGCCCGCCATTAATTTGAGTCCAGGATTTTTAAGAAATCTACACTGTCAGTTTATTAAAAACTAGCTGGCCCATCAATGCTTCGCGTTGTTAGATTGATGTATATATAGGTTAAGTGAACACAATTCAAAGTAGATTTGATGTACTTCTATAAATCATCAGCCGTCCAGCCAACACGGTGGACGTATTTATGTTCCACATACTCCTCAACCCGTAATTTAGCCTACTCTGATTATGTCTCAAAAAATGTAATCGTTTCAATTTTGGCAAACATACAGTAAATAGCTGGGCCTAGGGGATGCGTTCGCTCCTCTCATGTAGCGGGCTCCGGTTCGAATACTGGTCGGGACAAGTTACCTATGTAGGGGTTTTCTGGGATTTTTCCTCACCTGTGAGACAAATGTCGGTAACTTTAGGCCCTTGTGGTCCCCAGATATCCAGATATTATCTGGCCGCCATTATCATCTTCATCCCATCCTCGCCTTGTTCAGAGTGAGTGTGTGATAGTGTATCTCGTCCTATGTGTTTGTGTTGTATCGGAGGTGGCCCCGGCATTGGACTGATCACTCTTCCGGGAGGCCCTCCATGTCCTTGTCTGGTCAAGAAAGTATGTATGTGATCCATAGATAATCTCTCTCCCGACAGGTCGCGGCCATGTAAGGCGCGGGCAACGTGGGTCGCTTAAATGACCCCAAAATGGAGACGTAAAAACTAAGGCAAAGAAAGAGAGATAAGATGGTAAATAGAAATTAATCAGGACATTATATCTATTAATACTCTATGAACTATCTTTCGCAATACAGTCCTAGGCTAACTATAATAAAAGAGGTTCAACTCTTAAGAATAGAACCCAGGACCTTCTAAATTTACTTCGTGTTACAAAATAGTTGATAATCGTTTATAGGAATTCTATTGATAGCTTTTCTCATAATTTTATATCTATTAGGCCTACATGAAATCACAGTGCCATGCCAAGTCACCTGTGTAGTTTGAAAAAAATAATGTTGTCATGGGGATTGTGTACATGCAGTATGAATTCCTTTTGGTGAATTTCATAACTTTACAACCCTGTTTTGGCCCTTAGAGACCAAAGATTTTGAAATCCTTTCTTAGTGCGCCTCTAGAGCCTAGGAGCAATATGTGTACCAAGGTTCACGTTCCTAGGCTGTATGGTTTTTGAGAAACTGTGATCTGTGAGTCAGTGGGTTTTGGCTTTTATATATAGAGATGTTTTTGGTTCAGAGCTATGAAAATTGTAAGTAAAAATAAAATTGGAATATTTGTTGATTGTGTTCATTTCACTTAGGCCTTATATAATAAAGAAACGGTTTTCTTAATTTTGTACTCTTCGTGAAAGTTTAGACTGCGAGAGACGAACATCGCCGAGTATACCCGATGTCTCACGAAGTGAGGGAGTGAACACGCTATTTAGGGCCGTTGAATTGTATAAGAGTAGATATTTAGCAGTTTAGCACAGTTGAACTAAAAGTGTTATTAAAATTACAGTGTACACAACGAGAGTAAATTTATAAAAATTTATATTGCTTTTCACACTTTCGTTCTCTCTGCCATGTTTTAACTGCATTCCGGAGAACGAGTTTTGTAATCTATCGGCCTGCAGATAATTTCTCATCAAAATATTTTAAAAGTGCTGATATTTTTCTGACATAATATAATATTTAAAATCAAATAACATACGAAAGTGTGTTAATATTTAAACACATTACTTTATAATTTACACATCTTGCAACTTTGCATTACTTGTGATAGGCGGCCGACAGCAAAACAATAAAATCAGTTAACTCGAGCAATATTATGGTATTTTTGTTCATATTTCACTGTGGGGGGTCTCTGGGGTCTACAAATAAATTTTTGACTCTGCTTTAAAAAAAAAAAAAAAAAAAAAACTCGGCTACCCGACTGAACTAATGTATTCCGAGTTTAACGTGTTTAACATTGACTGCATTTATAGACACTCTATTAAAATTCTACCATAAAAATAAAATAAAATTCCTAACCTTTCCACATGCACACAGCACAAGACGTAATAAAGCTAGTAGGCCTACTGTGGTAGAACCAAAATGTTTCACTTCTGCTGGTCTGTTTTCGGTTCTCGTCTGTATAATTCCATAACAAAATTACTTCAAAGTTTTTCCACATTATAGTTATGGAGTCTTTAAATCTAAATAATAATAAAAAAACATATAAACTGTTACTTTTCGTCCCTTTTAAATTGGTTTTTAATTTGTTTGTCACTCCGTCTACTGGTACTACTATTATGATTATTATTGCTTATTTTTCATTATTAGGCCTATAATTATTAAGTGCCAGTATGGTAATTTCTGAGATTACGTGGTGGATGGGAAAAATGTCTCTCCGTCTATCCGTCGGTGTGTCTGTATGCGCAATAGCTCAATATGCTTTATCGGATTTTCATGAAACTTGGTATACGCATTTATAATGTCCATGGGAATAATCCTATTGATATTGAACCAAATCGGTCCAGCGGTACCGGCGTCAAACCCAATTTAGTGTTTTTATTTAAAAGCGCCATAACTCAAATACACTTTATCGAATTTTCATGAAACTTGGTATACACATTTATAATGTCCATGGAAAGACATATTTTGATATTGGACCAAATCGGTTGGCCGGTACCGGAATAATGACCAATTTAGTGCATTTTTATGGTATTATATAACAAAAGGCTCCTTAACTCAAATATGCTTTATCGGATTTCATTAAACTTGGTATAAACATTTATGTCGTCCATGGCAAGAAGCCTATTAATTTTGGACCTAATCGGTTGACCAGTACCAAAGTAAAGACTAATTAAAGGTCACATGCTTTATTTTTTTATTTTTGTCTACCGGTATAATTTGAGAGTTAACACTATTCCTTCACATAAGCTTATCAAATAACATCGTCAGACTGACTAAGTTGGCCAAATGGTAACGCCTTGAACTCGTATTCTGGAGGTCCTCGGATCAAATCCCGTAGCCGGCCGATATGACATGGTTTTTCAAATTTTACTTTTTATTTTTATGTGAGTGCGCGATTGTCAAGGTATCACAAATTTGTAGTTCTGCTGACGCTGGTCGATTTTAATCTGGTTAGAAAAAACTTATTTTCTGCATATCATAATTGCAATTATAATTGATTCAATAAAAACGTACTTGCACTTTGTTATAACAGTTTACCTGATTTTATTTCTACTGCACCAATCAGCTAGTTACCTCAACCAATCAAAATCTAAGTATGTCCTGTGACGGTTGTGACGGCAACTAGTCTGCTCCGCGTGGAGCGTAACGCGGGGTTCCAAGATCTAGCTGCAGTAAAGAATAACATGTGTGAATTAATAGGAGGGAAAAACTGAGGTCAGTGATAACAATGAGAGAATAATGCAACGTTGCTTTTGTTTTGGAAAGCGGAAATCAAGACCGACTTGGTCAGATCAATTAACATAAAGAAACAGCGACTTAATGGTTTATTCCATTGAAGCCGCCTGGGTATGTATTGAAAAACTCTACCATGTACACAAAACATCCATAGGAGGATTTTGGTCCAAATCGGTTGACCGATACCAGAGTAACGACTTAATAACGGTCAAATTCTTTTTAAGAAGCAAATCATCATCAGCGTGGCTAACTCACTGACATAATTTTTTGCAAACTTCCATATGATCCAGAAACTTGAATTTTGGCAGACTTACAGCTTATAGCGTGTAACCAACGGAAATATTAGAAAAAGGTTCGATTTTAATTTCTTATCCCCGAAAAACATTCAAAATGGCTGATGTAACTTTAAGGTTTGTGAAAATCTTCTTTGGAGGGTTATAATAGGTAAACGGTAAGTCTTATAACAAACCAAGTGCACCAGCAGTTACGGATTTTGAGATATCTACAAGTTTGGTCCTATGAGTTTTGTCGTTATACCTTGGATAGATTAAGATTTTTCTTATTTTAAGTTAGTTTTGTGTGTCTCTCATATTATGTATTTTTTAAACAGCTAGAATCGTAGGATTTTACAGAAATATAAGCACATCAAAGTGACATAAACTTGCAAAATTTGGTGTTCTTACCTGCCCTATAACTTAACTTAACTTAACTTAACTTAATTCTGTGGCGCTAACACCCCTGTAGGGACAAAACCCCACCGCTGCGTCATCTACCTTAGGCAGATGGCAGGATTGGGGGGCATGTGGTCAGCCGACACTCACGACCGTTAGTCGTGGTGAGCCGCTACTTCTCTATCAAGTAGCTTCTCGATTTGAATCACGAGGGTGAGTGCACCCTTACCAGATCTCTCTCATCATCATCATCATCATCATCATTGGCTCGACAACCCATCACTGGGTCTTGGCCTCCCCAAGAAAGGTTCTCCATCTGTCACGGTCAAGTGCAGCCATCTTCCAATTCCTCATTCCGTAACTTCTAGCATCACCATTCACCTCGTCTATCCACCGCGTTCTTGGCCTTCCCTTCTTCCTTCTGCCCTCCGGTTGTATTATGAGTGTCCTCTTTGGTATTTCAGCTTCCTCTTTTCTGATTACATGTCCTGTCCATCTTAATCTCTTAAGTTTTACATACTTACTAATTTCAGTATACATAAAGTGTGCATATAGTTCATGGTTGTACCGTCTTCTCCATACCCCATTGTCACACACTGCACCATATATTCTTCTCAATATTTTCCTTTCAAAACATTGGAGAATATTCTCGTTGACTTTTGTAATGGTCCAGGTTTCACTGGCATATAATAACACTGGTCTTATGAGTGTCTTATATAGTAGGACTCTCACAGATCTTGTTAATATATTGCTTCCCATATGTTTCCGGAGCCCAAAATAACATCTGTTTGCCATGTTGATTCTCTGTTGTATTTCTTGTGTATTGTCATTATTCATCTGAACTATGGACCCCAGATATGTAAATTGGTGCACTCTTTCAAATGTATAGTTCCCTATATGCACTTCTAGTCTTCCTAGATACCTTACATCTGACTTCATATATTTGGTTTTCTTTTCGTTTATTGCTAGTCCTATTTTCCTTGCATTACTTTCTAAGGCCAAAAATGCTACCAGATCTCTCTACCTCAGAAAAATCCGAAGAGGTACCGGGGATCGAACGACGCTAACCACAAGACCACGCTGGCGGTCTTTAGCTGCCTTATAAGTATGGAAAAACCTGTGACGTCATTCACATCTGCGACACACTAAATCGTCCACTCATCGTCATCAACATAGGCGTAGCCTATTCCCACTTCCACATAAGCTAGAAACTTGAAATTAAGCGAACTTATAGATTTTGTCCTACAAACGTCTTTGGGAAAATTCCAAAAATATCATATTGCTAATTTTTAGCCTCCGAAAAATATTTGAAAGGTTTTGACTGCCTATTTTTACGCTTTCAAACGTGTTCTGAAAAAATAAAGGAACATTCTTGACGTGAGAAACTTTATTATTCTAGTAATTCCACTATTCCTTCACATATGCTGATCAAACTTTCTCAAGAAACCGTGGCCAATAGCTTCAGAAATATAGCCTATTAACTCCATCTGGCACTTTGTTTTATCAGTTTAACTGATTTATTATTTTGGATTGAGAAGTCCTCAAAACATGTAACTTATTTATGATGAAAATGCGATATCAGATTTCAGGGTCGAACACAATAGTTCCCCTATCTGTACCGACACGGACCCTAAGACCCTACCGACCCCTAAGACACGGATAGAGGAAGTAAAAAGTTATAGGACAGAGAGTTAAAAGAATTATACATACATACTTACTGCATATTTTATTTATTTCTATTGTCGGCCTGGGTGGCGCAGTTAGTATCGGGCTGGCTTTCTGTGCCCAAGGTTGCGGGTTCGTTCCCGACCCAGGTCGATGGCATTTATGAGTGCATAAACGTGACAGGCCCATCTCAGTAGATTTACTGGCAAGTAAAAGAACTCTTGCGGAACAAAATTCCGGCACACTGGCGACGGTCACAGCCCTAGGTAACAGTACATCCCCATCGTTCAGTAACCATATACCAACTTCTTTTTACATTATGAAAGCATATATAGGCCTATATATATATGCGTGTATGTAAATGTATGCTTTCGTAATATAAACATATCCCCGCCATGGAAGGCCTATATGCTTTCATAATATAAAAATAATATTATATAGGTATATAATATTACAATGACGGAAATTGAACCGTAGACCTTTAGAACCGTAGTCTAGCTTGCTGACAATCAGCTACGGTTAACATGGAGAATAGGTTTTGAATAACGCAGATGTATTTGCTGCTTCGTATGGTTTCATACTGCAAAGAAGTAAGATGTGTTTTTGCAATACATATTATGCTAATTAGTTCGGAATAATACATCTTCATGTAAATACTATTCTTGTCGAGATCTAAAGCGTGAGATAAAGGGAAAATGAGAAATGCAAGCGTAGTTTGCAATGTTTGTATACTCATGACGAGTTTCTAGAGCGCTGAACACTCGTCTGTCCTCTGTGTAAATATCAAAATGGCAGAAAAAGAATTTCTACAAACTCGGGTTCTAGGTCTTTCTAATGGTAAATCACTAGGTTAGTTTATTCTTTCATGGATGGCTGGATAAAATTTAACCCCTCGTAGGATCAATATGGCGGACGTGCTCAGCTGATTACAATTCCTGTAAAATACAATTTTGGAAGTGTTGAGGTTATTAAGTGTCAGTATGGTACTTTATGAGATTGTGTGGGGGACGAAAAAATGCATGTCCGTCTGCTTGTCCGTCTGTCTGTCCGTCTGTCCGCGTGTCTGTCCGTCTGTCCGTCTTTCCGTGTGTCTGTACGCACCATAACTCAAAAAACGCTTTTTCGGATTTTCATGAAACTTGGAAAACACATTTATAATGTCCATGGGAAGAACCCTATTGATATTGAACCAAATCGGTTCACCGGTACCGGAGTAATGCCCAATTTAGTGCCTATTTTAATAGATTATATTAGAAAGGCGCCATAGCTCAAATACGCTGTATCGGATTTACATGAAACTTGGTATATGCATTAATGACGCCCATGAAAAGTACCCTATTGAATTTGACCCTAATCTGTTGACCGGTACCGGAGTAAAACCCAATTTAGTGTCTATTTTAAAGGCGCAATAACTCAAATACGCTTTATTGAATTTTTATGAATCTTCGTATACGCATTTATAATGTCCATGGGAAGACGTGTTGATATTCGACCAAATTGGTTGGCCAGTACCGGAATAATGCCCAATTTAGTGCCTTTTATGTTAATACTAGCCGGGCTTTGCATTTTGTAATTTGAAATTAACTTATGGAGGACTTTCGATTTTGAAACTCTAGCTCCTTATACTCGTATAATATGTATGTAGAATTTGAAATGAGGAAGAACGACTTATCACACTCCAACTATTCCCTCAGTAAACGCTAGATATAGCCTTTTATGGCTCAAAGAGGATGTCGAATGTTGTATTCCGTTGCTTCTACACATCATGCCTGGGAGGGGTTGAAATAAGAAGAAACACAAATTCGGTTATATAAGATTGTATTGTCATGACGGAAAATTTTATTTCTCACTCTCATGTTATCACACAACCGGTTGGGGGCTGAAATAAAAAAAAAAAAATATCACTTTCATACTTTCCTCCCCAAAAACCTGGGACATATTATACACCGGGCATAGGACTGAAAATGTTCCATCCCATATTGTCTTCTTTCAGATGCTTAGGGCCTATGATAAACATCCCTATTTCTCAACTAATATGAAGCCTATAGCTATGAATAACGTATCAGTGGATATGATTTTTTACAGACTGCTGATATAGCATACTCATTGGCAGACAATTAAGCTGTCCCTGCAATACGACCGCTTATTCTACATCAAAATGTGAAGTGAGAAAATTATATTATTTTCCATTTCGAGGTTAGAGAAAGTTATGTGACTGCATTACAATGTGCTTTATTTTCGTGGATTTTATTCTTCAAGAATTATTTTGACAAATGTATTACATCGATAGCATCAGAATTCGTTAGAGCCCAATATTATGTAGTGCCCAAAGCCCTATGTGAACTGTGTAAACAATACACTGTTGTCTTGACAACTGAATTGAATTTCATTTTTTCAGTGTAATATTCTCACAAATTATATAAATTTTCAAGGGAAGGAGTAGTTTGTTTCAATTTTAATGTTGACCGCGTTACTTCCCGGGCTTAACTGGGTATGTGTGCAAAATTTCGTACAAATTGGTCAAGAAATGTAGATTTGTATAGGGAACATACATACATACATACATACCCACAAACACACATTCGATTTTATATATTAGATATAAGAAGTCCCGATAATTCAGATATATGCTTTATTGGATTTTCCTGAAACTTTGTATACCCATTTATAATGTACATGGGAAGATGTCTACTGATATTGGACCAAATCGGTAGACCGTTACCGGAGTACAACCCAATTTAGTGTCAATTTTAAAGATTCGGTATCTCAAATACGCTTTACCGGATTTTTATGAAACTTGGTATACACATTTATAATGTCCATGGGAAGACGTCTATTGATATTGAATAAAATCGGTTGACCTGTTTCGGAGTAATGCTCAATTTAGTGCCTATTTTATGGTAATATACGTATTCGAAAGAATTTATGAAATGCAAATCAGTTATCTTGACAACATAGCTTATTGTTTTCCTGTGATTTTATAAGGCTTGGTCAATTAAAATACAGTTAGCTATGACAAATAACACTATTGCTTTACATGCGCTTATAACTAGACCATTAAATTGACCCACGTGGCCGAGATGGTAACGTCTTGGCCTCACATTCTGGAGTTCCATGGTTCAAATCCCGAAACCGGCCAATTCGATTTTTTTTTTTTTTGTATTCTGGATATCATAACTGCAATCATAACTGATTAAACAAAAACATACTGGCACTTTGTTACATCAGTTTACCTGATTTTATATTTAGGTCATATTGTTTCCGAACTAGTTTAGTAATTATGTCACTGTAATTAATTCAGTGAGACGGTTGACACTGTTTTGCATTGATTAGACCTCTTATGGTTGGATAAAAATTTGACAATGCATAACGGAGATCAATCGCAACAACTAGCCGATAACGCTTTTTTGTTTTCATCACATAAATATATGTATGAAAATTGCAGAATAATCATCGCAAATCTACTTGAGGTTAAAATGCAAGATGATTTATTCAAAAGCCCTTCAGACCTTATGTTTTAAAATTATATTTTTATTTGAATCATACTTCAGTTTCAAGTTTGTATGACAAACATTTTACTGATTCCAAATCGTTCGAACCCCCAAAGGACATTTAAACGCCCCCAGGTTGGGAATCCCTGTTATGGAGCATATTATGAAGATTTTTCTGGAATATAAGAACATTTTCGTTCATAACTTATTTAGGTTTTCCTCCCTTCTCTAATACTGATGAAATATTACACTAGTGTGCATTAACTAACTAACTCTGTGTTGTTAACATCCCAGAAGGGACAAGGCCTACCACCCGACCGCTGCGTCATCTGCCATAGGCAGACGGCAGGATTGGGGGCATGTGGTCAGCATGCCGACACCCACGGCCGTTAATGGTGGTTTTCATGACCGGAGCCGCTACTTTTCTATCAAGTTGCTCCTTAATTTGAATCACGAGGCTGAGTGCACCCCTGCCAGACCTCCCTACCTGGTGCAGGGGATCGAACCCGGGCCGACGGATCTATAGTCTGCGACGCTAACCACAAGACCACGCGGTCAGTAACCTCCACTTGGAGGTCTTAATGACTCTGGGGATATATAGGAATATAGGAATATAGGATATAGGATAGACTCTACCCTATTTAACAAGTTCAGAAAACCAATCTATGCCAGTTACTATAGAAACATAATGCATTTAATTGTCTGATGAGATCAACAGGTATTCCTCGTTACTGTGGAAATAACGTACAAAACTTATGAAGACCATGCGAAAATCATGTAATGTTGCAAATTTTAATTTCATATTATGTGAGATGCGATGAAGATGACAAGATTCTTTACGGTAATCAGTCAGTAAGGATCTTCCGAAATACACAACTATTGAACATTTTCTGGATATGGAACCTCTTGAGTACAACACGGATATAATATAAGCAAGAGGATGCTGGCGACCTTTAGTAGGCCTACACTGAATAAAAATTGCACCATCCCAATTCTGGATCATGTAAGTTACATTAAAAAATCTCCTTTTCCTTTAAGGGGTATGGGTGAAAATTCTGGAATTACCATAAAATTCAGTGGTGTGAGATATCCTCATAACTTTCTCTACAGTAAACATCTATTTTCTCGTCAGGGTCCGGTTTTATAATATTTTGTATTTCAATCTTTCCCCATAACAATAATGCTAATGTTAATGTTAAAGATATTTATCATTATAATCATCGTCTCTTGATTGTTGTGTCCGAGGTAGCTGGCTTATAACAACCATTCTGAAATGTTTTATATTGTAATTCTAGTATTTCTTTGCACGTTTAGAGGTACCTACAGATGTTTCATAAGGGTTGCCATCGATTTTTTTTTATCGCTAATGTATATTCATACTTTTCGCCTGAAAGCTTGAAATGTGCTTAATTTTAAGACTCTTCATAGATAATGTGAGTGAATACATATTTGAAAAGTGGATGGGTCGTGTAGATTTACTTCCGAAATTGCTAATGCACAATGTGCTTTACCCGACCATCAGTAAATATGTGCTTAGTTATTTATCTATTAGAAAATACAAATACACGAAACCCATATGAGATTATAAAGAAATAGAAAGTTTAAGCGAATACAGGAATACAGATTAATACGAAACAATACTTAACTATTTTACTGCCATTGATGAAGTAACAATACCTTCAAAGATCAGAATAATAATTAAATGTATTAAGAGGACAGTTTTACAATCTCAAAATATCAACAGAATCTCAAGAAATCCCACATAACTTACAGTATTTAATGGGCTCGAAAATCAAATCCTGGAACAAGAAAGTTTTTTTAACTGTTTGGTAGTATATTACGTAAGTTTCTATACAGAAACAGATAAAGAAAAATCAATTTCTGTAAATATGTGAAACTATTATTCAATCATTACAAAAGAAGACAAGTAGAAACACGAAAATCAAATTTTATAAAACAATTTCAGCGAACATGTTTAATGAAAAAGAAAGACCAAAGCAAATTACAAGCTGCAGAAATGCTAGCGATTTCTACGAAAGATTATAGGCTGTACAACTAAAAGTTCTCATACGAAATGAAGATATAGGCCTATGTAATGAGCTCATCATATAGGCTAAGTTACAATAAGAGTGACAAAAAGTTCAAAATAGAGAAAAATGAAAAGAGTATATGGGCGGTATGAACGAAGAAAGAGTTCCAAGATAAATAAAAACCTAAAAGGAAACAAGATACGTACGGAAAGACGGAATCAGATTAAAAAATGCCATAGCCAACTGAGCTACCATGGCACGATGCCAGTACAACATTAAATTCTCCAACTGACTCACCTTTGTACCGTTTGCAAAGGCTTATTGGTCATATGATTCAAAAGTGTTGTAATCATAAAAATGATTAATTATGTTTATTGGAGAAATTGAAAGGAATTCCTCATTTGTATCGGGAAAATCACTGTGGCAAACCAGAGAAAGCTCCGGGTGTTAGTGAGTTGCAGTGCCAGATATAAAGGTAGGATGTTTTACATGCACCAAATTATTTTATTTGCCTGTCCTGAAAATGATATACTTGGTTTATAGTCATCCTCTATTGCAGTATTGAAGACCACCGAATATCTCTTTCATTTTTATTTTTTTTTTATTTTTTTTTTCATTTGTAACGTAGCGTAAAATTATACCTTAAAATACGTCCAGACAATATACTTAAAAACCTAAAAAAACTGCAAATTAATCAGACAAGAAATTAATTTTATGATATTACTTGTAATAGGCAGTCGCAATGAAATCCGAGTCCCCCTAAGAACAATTTATTGAGAAGTACTTCAGCAATATCAATCTGTTCACACCTAAAAGAAACAATAGACTTAATGATCTCCCAATTTAAACGTTGATAAACCATATTTCTTAATTATATCAACCCATGAGGATATAAAAGTGCATTACTTCATTCTTTCCCCATACAGAAATTGCAATGGCAATTAATGAACCTCAATTGGAGCCCTCAAATGTTTTATTTATTTATTTATTTATATTGGCGAAGTAAGACCAGTAAGGCTATACATATTAAAAATAATACAAAATTTGAAAAATGTCTGGTAATTTAAAAATGAACACGCTATAGATTTAATTTGAGAATTTGATAAACTAAAACAAAATTAAATTTAACTAATAATGATTCTACATAACTAATGACTAATAAAATGATTACTAAATTTATTTATAAATTGTGGTATATTTCTATATGACAGGGTA
This sequence comes from Ectobius pallidus, assembly GCA_964059195.1. NCBI lineage: Eukaryota > Metazoa > Arthropoda > Insecta > Blattodea > Ectobiidae > Ectobius > Ectobius pallidus. Next base: position 21,975,383 of record CAXKWD010000012.1, read on the forward strand.
ACGGATTTTAAAAGCGAGGAATAGACACACTAAAAGATGAAGAATAGAATAATGTTTTTTGTCGGGAAATGAACAGTAGGTTTTGAAAATGCGTTAGTGATGTCAAAAGGAAATTAAAAAGAGATTGTAAATAAGAAGGAGAAGTTTATAATATATTGTGAAGGAAAATATAAGAGTGGTTCATTCATCGTCGTTTGAGGCGCACCCATGACAAAGTCTGGAAAGACGGCTTCACATGTTCAAATCTTCTGATATTAAACAAATCTAACACAAGCATTATAAGCACGCTGAAGTCGAAAAACCTGTACATAAAATAAGGGTGTTTGAGTTGATGGTATCGATTATCCATTTTATTTTATTTCATTGATCTAGATCGATGCATTTTGTCAAATATTACCTTTTACTTATCTTAGAAGAATATTTTGAAATTTTGTTATATCTTGCTTATAGTTATTCCTAATGGATAGGACAAAGTCATAATTTCGGCAACGTAATAAGCAGTAATTAATAATAAATTAAACTATAATAAATATTTCAAAGAACACATTAGACTTATGTGCACAATTTGGGTGTTCTCTTCCGTAGACTGTAAAAGACAAATATGAATTTTTATGTTTTTTAGCAGTTATACAACAAATTACTGAAGGAATTAAGAGAGCTCCACATAAATGTTTTTCAAATGAAATTAGAAACATGATTGCTCAATAACCCTAATCATAACATATATGAATTCGTTAACTGAACTATCTTAACTCTGTTAATTTAAAATAAGTTATCTTACACTTAATTATATTTTAACCTTGTTAATTATTCGACTTGCCCTCTTGCACGTTCGGATGTTTAATAACTTAACAATTTGTAATTTATAATAGGCCTAAACTTGTAAATAACTGTATGTAAACATGATATGCATCGAATAAAAATTAAAAAAATAAACAAAAAAAACAAAGAAAACAACCATGTGTGCTGACTGGGGACAAGACGGATGAAAAAGGAAATATATTAGAACGGTATTAAAATGGAATCAGGTAAGGTCCATGGAATAAGAACGTGTTTGTATAGACCTAAATGCAATTTTTTAAGAAGGTGTCATGACATCACTTTTTGCACCCCTTAACCAAAGTTAGCGCAATAGCACACTCTTCATAGGCAATACTAGTATTCTCCGAAGTTTAATAGAACTCAGTTTTTTTCCTGTGCTCGCTACACGTACGCCGACTTCCCAGCATCGCTGAGTGACCAATACCGGGTAACGGTCCGAGGATCGTATAGGCCTAACATTATAAGGTTAGAAGAACACGGTGACTTTCTAAACTATATTTACTGAATAAATTGTTCTAGTAGTCAGACCATTCAAACATTGGAAATCAATGCCATAACCGGTAATTCCACCTTAGCCTACATACGGCCAGTGTGAAAGAATTGGACGACATTCTGCAGAAAGGAACCAACCCTCAAATTTAAAAAACCGGAATAGATGCTAAATTTTTGCTACTGAACTATATATTTACGTTGTGCAAACTAATCAACCCTCTTCAACCATTTAGTTTATATGCCATCTATGAAGCAAACAAAAACACACTGAAGAGATCCAGGTGGCTTTTTATTTAATCTTAAATGCCTGTTTTTTAGCTTAAAAATCATGTGGGTTTGTTCCTTTCTGCAGAATGTCGTCCAATTATCATTCCACTGTGATCTATTAGGGTTTTACTATGAAGCTACGGACTTAATGTACTTACGAGTTTTTAAACCGCCACTGGGTTGGTATCTCATAATGAGAACGCCTGGTGGCGCACCGGGATATGTGAGTCAGTTGGAGAATTTAATGTTGTGCCGGTACGTTGCCACGGTAGCTTATTTGGTAAGAGCAGCGTCTAGGAGTGCCGAAGATCCTGGTTCATATCCCGCCTATGGTATTGAAGTTTTAAGTCTGACATTACCTTTCCATTGTTTGAATTGCCTGATATCAGCCAAAGGAAATTTTGTAAGAGTAATAAATATGTGTTTTGTGACCACTCAGATAGTTGAACCTTTATGTTGACTAAATTTAAGAAATGAAGTATATTACGGAGCAAACAAAACGTGTGATATCATTAAAAATAAAACTATGTAAATTAATACACTGGCCAACAGTTTTCTTTTCCCTCACTGTTTCTTAATCACTTTGACGTGCTGATTTCAAATCTGAAAACTATTTTTTCTCAATGCTCTTGTTTGCATGCATTTCGACCTTACGAAATCCAGTCTTTTATGATTATGTGATTGACAGGTAATAAGATAGATATGCAAACTGTTTCCGTTTATATTCTGATAATAAATAAAGGCTGCATTAGATGTAGGCCTATATGGTCCAGCTACGCTTAAATCAAATGATTCAAATGTCCTTCCACATACGCTATGAGAAAAATAAAACAACGAAATTTTGATATATGTCGAATCAAAGGGACTATAGCCTGCAGAAAAAAAATACCTTCAGGTTTGAAACCACAACCAACAAATTTGTTAGTAACAGCTGATGATAAAAATGAAAAGAAGGTTTTGTTGGCCAGTATTATCTTTAATATAAACTTTTACAGTATGGGAATACAAGAAGGCTCGAAAAACAAGAAGACAAGAAAAAGCAGAGGGATAACTTATCATAAACGTCGATTGATAGTACAATAGAAGCAACGTAACACTACCGTCGGTTTGATAGTAAAACAGAGACGACGAATAAAAAACATTGCTTAAATGCAAACAAGAAGACAAGGTGTCACATACACCGATTGATGGTACATTAGAGACAGCATATCACTACCGTCGGTTTGATAATAAAAAAGAGACGACGAATAAAAAACATTGCTTAAATGCAAACAAGAAGACAAGGTGTCACAAACACCGATTGATGGTACATTAGAGACAACGTATCACTACCGTCGGTTTGATAATAAAAAAGAGACGACGAATAAAAAACATTGCTTAAATGCAAAGAAGAAGACAAGGTGTCACAAACACCGATTGATGGTACATTAGAGACAACGTATAACTACCGTCGGTTTGATAGTAAAACAGAGACGACGAATAAAAAACATTGCTTAAATGCAAACAAGAAGAAAAGGTGTCACATACACCGATTGATGGTACATTAGAGACAGCATATCACTACCGTCGGTTTGATAATAAAAAAGAGACGACGAATAAAAAACATTGCTTAAATGCAAACAAGAAGACAAGGTGTCACAAACACCGATTGATGGTACATTAGAGACAACGTATCACTACCGTCGGTTTGATAATAAAAAAGAGACGACGAATAAAAAACATTGCTTAAATGCAAAGAAGAAGACAAGGTGTCACAAACACCGATTGATGGTACATTAGAGACAACGTATCACTACCGTCGGTTTGATAATAAAAAAGAGACGACGAATAAAAAACATTGCTTAGATGCAAACAAGAAGACAAGGTGTCACAAACACCGATTGATGGTGCATTAGAGACAACGTATCACTACCGTCGGTTTGATAATAAAAAAGAGACGACGAATAAAAAACATTGCTTAAATGCAAACAAGAAGACAAGGTGTCACAAACACCGATTGATGGTACATTAGAGACAACGTATAACTACCGTCGGTTTGATAGTAAAACAGAGACGACGAATAAAAAACATTGCTTAAATGCAAACAAGAAGACAAGGTGTCACATACACCGATTGATGGTACATTAGAGACAGCATATCACTACCGTCGGTTTGATAATAAAAAAGAGACGACGAATAAAAAACATTGCTTAGATGCAAACAAGAAGACAAGGTGTCACAAACACCGATTGATGGTACATTAGAGACAACGTATCACTACCGTCGGTTTGATAATAAAAAAGAGACGACGAATAAAAAACATTGCTTAAATGCAAACAAGAAGACAAGGTGTCACAAACACCGATTGATGGTACATTAGAGACAACGTATCACTACCGTCGGTTTGATAATAAAACAGAGACGACGAATAAAAATCATTGCTTAAATGCAAACAAGAAGACAAGGTGTCACAAACACCGATTGATGGTACATTTGAGACAACGTATCACTACCGTCGGTTTGATAATAAAAAAGACTCGACGAATAAAAAACATTGCTTAAATGCAAAGAAGAAGACAAGGTGTCACAAACACCGATTGATGGTACATTAGAGACAACGTATCACTACCGTCGGTTTGATAATAAAAAAGAGACGACGATTAAAAAACATTGCTTAAATGCAAACAAGAAGACAAGGTGCCACAAACACCGATTGATGGTACATTAGAGACAACGTATCACTACCGTCGGTTTGATAATAAAAAAGAGACGACGAATAAAAAACATTGCTTAAATGCAAACAAGAAGACAAGGTGTCACAAACACCGATTGATGGTACATTAGAGACAACGTATCACTACCGTCGGTTTGATAATAAAAAAGAGACGACGAATAAAAAACATTGCTTAAATGCAAACAAGAAGACAAGGTGTCACAAACACCGATTGATGGTACATTAGAGACAACGTATCACTACCGTCGGTTTGATAATAAAAAAGAGACGACGAATAAAAAACATTGCTTAAATGCAAACAAGAAGACAAGGTGTCACAAACACCGTTTGATGGTACATTAGAGACAACGTATCACTACCGTCGGTTTGATAATAAAAAAGAGACGACGAATAAAAAACATTGCTTAAATGCAAACAAGAAGACAAGGTGTCACAAACACCGATTGATGGTACATTAGAGACAACGTATCACTACCGTCGGTTTGATAATAAAAAAAAGACGACGAATAAAAAACATTGCTTAGATGCCAATAAGAAGACAAGGTGTCACAAACACCGATTGATGGTACATTAGAGACAACGTATCACTACTGTCGGTTTGATAGTAGAACAGAGACGACGTATCAAAAACATTGGTTTAATGCAAATAAGATAAATAATGCAAATAAGAGGATACCGTGACACAAACCCCGATTGCTGACTAGAAGGATGCAGAAATATGTAAGCAGAGGCAAATAATTTCTACCAGTTGATTTTGAAGTGGCCAACTACATCTGAAGATGATGCGGGGTGAATTTCATAAAGCCTAAAAATAAAATAAAAGCACATTTCCACATTTGTCTATATTTTGTACTTTTATAATTGGATAAAGCAATCATTAAATAATTTTGCATAAAGTCTGTGATGTGACCACTGTTTTATCTTTTACTTTTCATCTTCATAGTTTAAAAAGGCCACATGTCTACAACAAATAAACATCCACAGAAACCACCCTTTTGATGTTAAAATTCTGAGACTGGTGTGTCAAGTGTATTTTAGTGTTTTTTCCAAGTTGTCAATGATCAATTTGAAACTATTAATAAACTGCCTTCATTCTGGTAATAGGTATATCGAAGTAAAATATGAAGTAGCGACCGACTCAAAACCATTATCAAAGACAAGACTAGGAAGTAGTAACTCAAAACGAGTCTGTATGTATCAAAGAGTGCTAGTATATTGTGAATGCAAAATTATATCGCATTTATTAATTATGCTATTTAGCAGTGTTCCCTAAAATATTTTAATAAAGAAAATGGGGATATCATACCTATATCAAAATGGGTCGTCCGAACTGGTATACAAGATGTCTTAACTGCAGATGGGCAGATGAGTTCCAGACAGCAGCCGGCGTTGACTAGAGAGGAATCGCCAAGGACAGAATTCAATGGAAAACCCTAAGGAAAGAAGTAGTAAAGCGTAGTGAAGTGTAATATACGAGGGATGGAAGTTTAATAGTGGCTGTACATCTATAGAAACAGGGTGAAAAGGGGAAAGTTCAACTAGCTTTTGTTGGATATTGGTGGAATATCCAGCATACTTCAGAGCAAATAGGAGCCTTCTATCACTACGAATGTAACCAGAAGAAATTGAGCTGGCTCTATCACCCGGTGTAAAATGAATATTGGATCTGGCAGAAAGACAATGATTAAAAATAATTCAATGCGTTAGAATTATTCTTGATTCACAATAATTCCATACCGAAAAAGAGCATGATGGGTCAAAGCCTGTCAGTTGTTCTTCATTTCCTTCCGGAGGAGGTTCAATCATGCGTTGCACTCAATCATTCATCATAATGAGTAAACATTTTAAACCAATCTTGAAACAGTTCATTATGTTATTGCATATTATTGTGAATCAAGAATAATTTGAAGGTAATGAATTATTTTTAATAATTGGCTTTCTGTCAGATCCAAAATTCATGTTAGACCGGTTGATAGAGCAAGCTCAATTTCTTCTGGTTAGGCCTACTATGTAATCATTCCCAGTGACAGAAGGTACCTATTTGCTCTGAAGTATGCAGTAGGTCTAGTGGGCCAGGGTAACGCCCTCAGTATAGCGTTTACATTCTGTGCTGAAGGTCACGGGTTCGATACCAGACCTACCCTACCGGGAATCGAACCCGGTCTTGCAAAGCCGTCAACAAGGCTAGTCCTCACAGGCAGAAATTTTTATTAAGTTCCAGAATTATACTTTACGAGATTGTGTGGGGGACGGGAAAATTTTGTCCGTCTGTCTGTCCGTGTGTACGCGCGATAACTCAAATATACACTGTTTCGGATTTCCATAAAACTTGGTATACGCATTCATAACGTCCATGTGAAGAAATCTATTGATATTGAACCAAATCGGTTGACCGCTACCGAAGAGTGCCCAATTTAGTGCCTATTTTATGGTATAATACAGAATTTATCAATTGCAAATGAGTTCTCACGACAACATATTGTTTTTTTGTGTGTTCATATACGGCTTTGGAAGTTGCAATACAGTTAGCTTTGATAAATAACACTACCCATATATTCCTTCACATATGATAATCAAACTAGACCTTGGTTCTTCCGAAAGACCTGCTTAATGAATCGATCTGGAGCTTAACTCTGAAATCGATTACAAAAATAACTGCACGTCATAACTGCAATTATCACTGATTAAACAAAAGTATTCTGGCACTTTGTGATATCAGTTTCCCTGATTTTATTATGTAATGTAGATTTACTTTCTCCGTGATAGAATATACCTATCAGAATTTATATAAGTTACATATTGATTGTTCAAATTTTTATGTACCGTACATTGTGGGTGGGGTACATCTTAGCGTTGTGCTTGAGGCGCTACGCTACAAACCGAGTTCGATACCCGATGAGAGTTTCAATTGGCATAATCTGTCTGGTGGCACTATGGCCTGGGGTCGACTCAGACTCACAACAGAAATGAGTACCAGGAGCAATCCTGGGGGTAAAGGTGGCCGGTGCGTAAGGCTGACAACCTTACCACCGTCAACGTTCCAAATGTCTAAAATCTGGGAGCCTCACGACCTGGAACCCCGTAGAGTGTAAGCTTTAATTTTTACATTGTCGGTACTGACTACATTTGCCGGTAGGCCTATTTGGCAGCACTGAGTAGGCCTATATGTCCTGTAATGAATTAGAAGTTGAATTTTTGGAAATGACCGGAAAGGATTCCTATTTAGGCCTATTTGCATGACCTGAAGAAGATGTATGATACTAAATGTGGTGACGTTGATGTTCTCGAGGGACCAGTTACATTGAGAAGAGGTGTCCTGTAGCTCAATAGCATCTACCTACATTCGTTGTTGTAAGGTGGTATTAAAGAATGATGTCCTTAAGATGTGAAAAAATCAGAGCACTACATTTATGATCTGCCTATGCTGAAGTTTTCATCCAAATTCAGTGCCTTTAATATGCATATAATAGTCAGCAAGCCAGGAAAAATACAAACACGCATAAACAACGACTAACCATTTATTGTGCTGTTATCACATTTTCTGACTTTCCTTGTAAATTTTATATTTCAACAGCCTGGTCAATAATTCATGTTCCCTTCATAATAAATGTGCTGGCTAATGAATTGTAAAACCTGCCATATTTTTCTTCCTCTGTCCGTACCATTTGTACAATAGGCAGAAGAAATGTTGTTTTCGACCCCGAAATTCGAAGTTGAGTTTTAACATAAATACACGTTTCGAGATCCCCTGGATCCTCTTTCTCGTAGTTTATCCTCTCCCTTCTTTTTTTAGGATTTAAGCGACCCAAGCCGCCCGGGCCTTACAGGGCCGCGACCTGTCGGGAGAGGGATTATCTTTGATCACATACATACTTTTTTGACCAGACAAGGCCATGGAGGGCCTCCCCGGATGAGTGATCAGCCCAATGCCGCGACAACACGAACACATAGGACGAGACACACCATTCACACACACACTCACTCTAAACAAGGCCAGGATGGGATGATAATGACGGCCAGATGATATCTGGGGACCACAAGGGCCTAAAGTTACCCGACATTTGTCTCAAAGGTGAGGAAAAACCCCAGAAAAAACCCCACCTAGGTAAATTGTCCCGACCAGGAATCGAACCCGGGCCCGCTGCGTGAGAGGATTGAACGCATCCCCTGAGCCACAGCGGTGGATCCAAAATACAATTTTCGGAAACATTCGTCTTTGTGGATGTCTGTGAACAGCCTAGCTTCAGAACAGAAATTTGTACGAAAAGTAAACAAAATTTTGTATTTGGGTCAGGTATCTTCCGAAGACGTGATATGAAGATTGGCGAGGACATTATCCTATTTTTAAGGGGGCTTTACATGAAGAAATTTTCGTCTTTAGCTATTTTCTCGAAAACTGCTCTAACGATTTTCTTAAAATTTTGCACATGAGTTGCTTTTACTAAGTGCTAAATCTTTTATTTGAAACATTTTTTCGAAAAAAATATCTGAAGGGTAGTTATAAGCCCCCACTCTGAATACGCGGACTTTGCAATACGGCCTCTTGTGACGGAAAATCGTACGAAATCAAAATTATGAATTTGGTACCTTTTGGGGATGTGACACCAAAATTGGCGACGACTTTCTCTTATTTTCAAGGAGACTTCACATGAAGAAATTTTTGTTTGTCGCGATTTTCTGGAAAATATCTCTTCCGAGTTTGTTTAAATTTTGTAAAGGGAGGGGGTTATACTAAGATTTAAAACTTTTATTTGAAGATTTTTTTCGAAAAATGATCTGAAGGGTAATTAGGCTATAAGCCACCCACTCTGAATACGTGCTCTTTGCAATATGATCTCTTGTTCTTTCTCAGAATGTGAAGCGAGAAAAATGTATTGGCCTTGCTTAAAGTAAAGAAAGTTACGACAGTACATTATTCAGATTTTATTTGGGTTATGCATCCTTCGGGGATGCGGTGTGATGTGGTAACGACATTCTCTTCATTTTTACAACCAAAATCAATAGAATTTCATACATAATAGTTATATTATTTTAAGGCGTTAACTTCTATTTGGGCAGAGGAAGTTATGTAAATTTCAGATCACATTTCTTTTCTTCAGAAAAGTATTATCTTTAAAATCCTAATATTTAAAACCGTGCAATGTCACTCCAGATAACAGATAACAAGATTATTTATATTAATGTGCATAGTGAGTGAAGTAACCCCATGGAGGCACAACTTTACTCACAGGATTATTTATTTAGTGGCATAATGCATAGATGCCCGCGCTATACTTTGACAATTCGTCAAATTAACTAAGAGAAATAATGCGAAAATTAATTGGTGTGTCTACCTAGTTTCAGAAAATGTTTTAAAGAATGAGCAAAAACTTAGGTAAACTTATTGCCGGTTAACAGAGTATATGTATATATGTATATATATATATATATAGGCTATATATAGTGCACGCAGCTTATTGTGATCACTTCGGGAAGCAGCTAATCTGATAATATTAACCAATTGATAACAATAGCCGAAATAATTAACTGAAGGTGATTTATTCAAACATAAGATAACACACTATACATAAGATACATTAGATTATTCATAAGATAGTACGTAACTGTGAATCATTGAACCACTCATAATACAGCATCAGACTGCAAGCAACTGTTTTTTCAATCAGTAAGAAGGTTTTTAATTGTATCTGTTTTCATTTTGAAGTTCATTAACCAATACTCCATACTCAGTTATCAGTTATGAATGTTTTTGGAACTCTATACTGATCTAAGGTGAGTACCGCGTAGCAAAACATCTAACGCCTGTCTTTTCAAGTCTTTTCATTTTACACTAGCCATCAATGCATGCCAGCACTGTTAGCTTCACAAATCAAAATCTGCAGCTTAATTGTGGGGTGAAACATGTTTTATTGCTTAAAAGAGAAAGGTAGGTAATTCCACCCCTCAAACTGGTCATCCTGTGAGCTGTAAACAGTACTGCTACTTTCAATACACAGTACAATTGAGTTGTAAACGAAATCCTTAAAAACAAAATTTTGAATGACGTACAGTACTTGGAAATAAAGCCGTGAAAAGGAAAATGTGATAATATAAACCCAATCTTTAATCATTATAAGCATCATTTTTTCAATATACCAGTATTAATCCGTGCAAAACTTCATAAAAGTGATAACAATACTCGACTGATAACATTATCCGCGATTACATTAAGCGGCGTTCACTGTATATATATACTTTTTTAAAAAGATATCACCCTAAGAGTGAAAATGTTACTCAGCATTATGTCTAAGAGAATATTCTCTTAGACATAATGCACGATGGCTATTCGTATTTAAACACGATCTAAGAGAAAAAAGGAACATTGTTGCTAAACTTCTTGCTTAATTTACATGTTATCTTAATAAACCTATGGAATATAGTTAGTACCATACATTCGTAAGTTCAAAGAAACTAACATAGGAATTTCATAATAAAGTTGAATGCAAAAGCTAAAATGAAGAAGTGATCTTCCGTGGTACCAATAAGGAATACATCATATGATTATTTGTACTCCAATGTAGCAGTGACCTAATTTGCTAGCGAAATGAATTTGTACACACCTACGAGCATTCGAAACGTTCTCTGTAGTACAGCGTGTTAAATATTCATATGTAGCAATACATCGCACCTAGCGATCAGAATTCTCGCCCTCTGCTCTCTTGTGGAGGAAATAACTGCCGCACTCCCAAATCTATATTTACAGTAGGTTTAGTAACTTAATAGCGTAACCGAAACAATGTGCCCCAGTTTAAAGTAAAGTTCGTCTTTCGTAAAGTTATGGTTAAAGTGGAAGTGTCTAATAGAATTAAATAATTCTCCTCGTGGTTGAAAGGACTTTTTCTTTGATGTTGGTTTAAATCTGTTATTTCTTTTTAATTAAAAAGCATTGTAAAACAATAGACAAGGAACCGTATACAATAAGCATTCAATATGATGTTGTTTACACAAGAGCTGTACAACGTACCTAGACTTGCCAGCGTAATCTGTGCGGTACGTTATTGTGACATATATACGTAGCAGCCTATACATGCAGTATAGTAAACGCATAATGAATAGAATTAGAAAGTGAGATGACTCGACCGCTAATACAATGGTGGGTATAGGGAGAGCGGCGGTCCACCGAAACACTGGCAGCACCTTCGTTTGCGTTTCAACTTCTCAATGCTGCATCATGATAGTTTGGCATCTTATTTTTAAACTCGCAATCTTTAATTAACCCTTGGTCCTATTTCTGTGAAATTTGTGCAGAAATAATCTGCACAACACAGTCCTTCTGATGGTTAAAACAGATACTTAAAAAATGCGGACATAAATGTTTTTATTTCATTATATAAACATCACCAGTTACACAAAATTCATGGAGGGTGAAACGGAATTTGACTATGCGACAATTTTTTTTTCATTTTTGTGTCCCGTAAAAACTTCAAGCGAGAAAGTTTTAGTGAAATATTTCAACTTTATTTTAAATTCAGTACCACCTTTATATCTTGAATGGTTTACGAGTAATTGAGTGGTAATTATTCCGGCCGGTACAGCTAACTTAGTAAATCTGCACTACTTTTATTTATGCATTTATTGGATTATTTATCATATTTTCTGTTCACTTATGTTAGTAATTTTTATGTGTAATTATCATAGCAAATGTCTTATTAGTTTAATATCTTGTTCCTTTCTTTAATAATATAATTTAACAACATAAGACGTACATCAGTTACAGCGAACGGCGAATGGTCGAGGGTTTGAGCAAATAGCGGGCTGTAGTTAAGGCAAGAGGATTTAATTTTTTTATGAAAAAATCAGGGAAAATGCTTTAAAATATTGTGTGATATATGTAGAATGCATTGCAAAACAATTTTTGTGTTTGTGCGTCTTTATCGGATGTTGAGACGCCAATTTTAAAGATCACGCTTATGAAATTTTCCGTGCCCTGAAATTCACAAACCATCCCTTAGTTTATATTTTCTCTGTTCACATAATTTGTACACAGATCTACACTTTTGACCGTGTTTCACCTACATAACTTACCCCATACAGTCAGGAGAAAATTAATATTAATATAAATAATATTACTATTAATACAATATTAATACAAATTAATACTCAGTAATATTCTATACAATGTAATATTAATATTAATTTTTTTAAATATTTATAAAATATCCCTTAGCTGTTTTCTACCCTAATTATACGTTGTTATTTCTATGCAATTGTACATTCTTTAACAAATTCTCATCAAATTATACTAACATACCCTCTACCCTATTTTCTAGGTAACAAAATATTAGATCAAATCATCCCTTAGCTCTTTCATACCTATATTATACAATAGTTCATTGCTTGTGAACATCTTCGATTTTTGGAAAGATGTGGAACGAAATGTTACGGTCAAGCTTCTTGCAATCTGAGAAATTACTGTTACACACGGCCATGTTTATTTATGGAGATGAGATCTTCCAAGACGTGTAAAGCAGCCCGAAAATTGTCAAAAGTATTTAACAATTCAATTTAGATAAGGTGAGTCATTTTGAAACCAGTGAACTACCTCAGTCATCACACTTTCTCCTCTATTCATTATGGTAAACGTGACAAAAGTCGAAATCGAGGTAAGACCGGGAAGATGATTTACGATCCCTAAAATGGCAAACAAGTGGTTCGAAATGACTTTTTGAAGTGAAACTTCTTTAGGCGCGCTAGGAGTAAATCGAGAGCTAACCCAAAGTTGCGTTACTCTCTAGCGTTAGGAACAAAATCGAAGTGGGGTGTGACGGAATGCATAGAAAACTCAATGATTAGGCTTATCCAAAATTTAAAAAATTCAGAGATCCAAAATTAAAGAAATCTAAAAATCTAAAATTAAAAAATCCAAAATAAAAAATAAAAAAACCAAAATTAAAAAAAAATACGAGAGCGCGCGGAGGAAGGTATCAGGCATTGAGTGGGGGGCTATTACTGCTTCGAGCTAGTGGCGTGGTGAGCCCTTCACCATTATAAAAAATCAAGAAATCCTAAATTTAAAAAATAAAAAGTCGAAAATCTATAAATCGAAAATCCAAAATTAAAAAATCTAAAAATCCAAAATTTAAAAATAAAAAATCCAAATTAAAAATAAAAAATAAAAATCAAACATCCAAAACTTAAAAAATCCAAAAATAAAAAATCCAAAATTAAAAAATTCCATAGTTAAAAAATCATAGATCCAAAATTTAAAAATAAAATATCCAAAATAAAAAATAAAAAACAAAATTAAAAAATCCAAAATTTAAAAGATAAAAAAATCCAAAATTTAAAAAATAAAAAATCCAAAATTATAAAATCCAAAATTAAAAATTAAAAAAATCTAAAATTCCAAAATTAAAAAATCTAAAATCCAAAATTGAAAATCCAATAATCTAAAATTGAAAAATCCAAAATTTAAAAACTCCAAGTTTCACTTCTGTCGTGAGGCGTTCCACGCACCCAATTTTATTTCGATCATTTTTTAAAAACAATTTTCCTAAGAAACTAAAAATATTTAGAAATAAGTTGTGGGTAAGATTAGGGGATTTCTGTTTTTGTCTAGCTGCTTTGAGTTATACCAAGATGCTTTTAGAGGTCTAACAACTGAATGTGGAATTCCTGGGGACAAAGTGCTTACAACCTTACCATCTTCTTGTAGTGAATGTCTCAGAATCCCAGAAGCGCATCAGCAGATGACATTACAGTTATCAGAAGAATGGAAAATCCTGTGGATACGGTTTCTTCATATGCTGGATTGGAACCAGAAGAAAGAAGATGGTGCAGGAAAAATAATGTGGAAGTTGATTGCCCCTGCAGCAGGGTTAATCTAATGAACTCACTTGCTTCACTATAGGCTATCGCGATTACATCAGAAATCATAGGTGGTCCATGAGTATCTTTTATAATATGCTCAATGGTACAGTAGTGAATGTATGGCTATTACGGAGGATGGCTGAAAAATCTTTCATGGACCTATTGGAGTTCAAGAGGAGGGTTGGAATAAATCTCACTTATAGTAGAAAAGCAGTAGAATCTTTGGGCGAGAGAGGTCGTTCTAGCAGCAACCAAAATTCACTTCCACTAAATAGGAAAACTTGTCACAATGTTCCATAGGAAATGGCAACGAATGGATTTGGAGATTTTCCTAAAAGAAGTTATGTTAAAATTGCAAACAGATGTGATAAATACTGTAAAAACAGAACAAGATATATATGTAAGAAATGTATTGTGCCGCTTTGCCCTGAGTATTATGAAACTTTCATACTAACAGTGAGAGGTAAAATATGAATATTTATGGATACATGCTGTAGAATAAATGTTTCCTTTTGTTTTACATTCATACAAAACTTCTTTTCTTGTTCATGTGCACTGGAACGTCATTGTATTACATTGTTCCATCTTGTGCATGATGTCCTCATATGAGGACGCCTCTTTTGGCCAAATTAAAAAAAAAATAGCTCGTGACAACATATGACTTTTATTTGTATGTGTTTATTAATACAAAACAGGTGTTAAATGTTTTTTATCAATTAATTTGAAAAATTAAGCATGAGAGGCTTAAAAACGTTCCATCCTATTTTGTCTCTTTTTACATGCTTAGGTCTTATGAAAAACATACGTTTTTCTCAACTAATACAAAACCTACAGCGATGAATAACGTATCAGTGGATATTCTTTTTTTACCTACTTCTGAGATAGCAAACTCGTAACCCTTTGTTGTCACAAACTCGGGTTGTAAATTTCCAATTGCGTGAACGTGAGACAACTTGAATAAGCGCTTCTCGCAATGCGGCCACTTATTTATTTCAAAATTTGAAAAGAGGAAATTATATAGCCCATGCCCAGAGTAGAGAAAGTTATAACTAATGACATTAGACAATAATCATGACCTGCGCAAGGTTACCGCTTCGAAGCTACTCCACATATTCCTACTGCCACCGTGCATCTTCAATCCATGATTCACGTCTCATCTCCCCGGTTATACGTGGTATAATAATAATAATAATAATAATAATAATAATAATAATAATAATAATAATAATAATAATAATAATAATAATAATAATAATAATAATAATAATAATAATAATAATAATTTATTCATCCGTATGATCATATACATGATATTGGATACGTCAAAGATATAATAACTTATAAACTACTTATAAGCTAGGTTCTTCCAAATATTCATCTACACTGTAAAAGGAGTTTCTTAATAGTAAAGATTCTACTTTTTTCTTAAATTTTTTTGAGCATCTGATTTCTTTCAGCGTTTGTGGAAGTTTATTATACAATTTCATACAATTATATACTACAGTACTTTCGTATAATTTGGTATTGTGCCTTATATTACTTAACTGATGGCTGATTCTTGTATTGTAATTATGTCTGTCTATATTTAGTTGAAATGTTGATATTTGTTTTGTATATAATAAAACTTGTAGTATATAAATGCATTGAAGAGGTAATATTTTTTGTGATTTAAATAGTGTCTTACAAGATTCATTTTGTTTTCTACCCATGATCACTCTTAATACCTTTTTCTGAATTTTAAAGATACTTTCCGCCTTTTTTCCCCAGAAAATTACTCCGTATCTCACTAAACTATGAAAATAGGCAAAGTACAGATTTCTCATTACAGATGTACTCACTTTTTCTCTTATTATTCTGAATAAAAAGCATAATCGATTCAGTTTTGAGGTCAGTTTCTCAACATGAGTGTTCCAGAGCAAATTTTCATCAATCCAAATCCCTAAAAATTTGATGCTGTTTACATAATTAATCAATTTATTTTCAAGTATTATAGGGGGTGAAAACAAATGTGTATTCCTAATATGTCTAAAAGATATAGCTAGTGTTTTTTCTTTGTTTATTATTAGCTTATTTTTATGGAACCAATTCTGTAGGTGGATTTCTGTCTCATTAATGTGAGTGGTTATTTGTGTTTTTTCACCATTGAATGAGAGATTAGTATCATCTGCAAACAGAGTTATCTTACAATTTACAAGATGATTTGGCATGTCATTAACATACAATATAAACAGTATGGGACCAAGTACTCATCCTTGGGGCACACCTACTCTGAAGCATTTGGTAGTGGAACTATAGGTTTCATAAGTCTTGGTATAAGCATTTTTACTAATAATTTCTACATAGTGCTTCCTATCGCTTAGATAGGAGCTGAACCAATCTTTCGCAATTCCCCTAATTCCATAGATCTCAAGTTTTTGTATAAGGATGTTATGGTCCACTAGGTCAAAGGCCTTAGACAAGTCCATAAATAGGCCTACATTATAGGCTATTCCTTATTGTCTAGAGATTGGAAAACGATATTTAAAAATGCTTGAATAGCTGATTCTGTGGATTTCTCCTTAATAAACCCACGCTGCGCTGCATTTAGTATTTTATGGCGATTTTAACAGCAAAATAGGAAAGAGAATCTATGAAGAGAAAACAGTAGGCCCTCACGGATATGGACAAAGGAACAAAAGAGGCGAAAGATTGGTCCATTTCACACAGGAACACGAACTAAAAGTGGCCAATAGCTTCTTTAGAAAACCCCCACACATGAAATGGACATGGCGTTCACCGGATGGCTATACAAAAAACGAAATTGACTTTGTGATTACCAATAAAATTCAGGAAGTAAGAGATATCCAAATAAGCCAAAGCATAAAATTCAGTACAGACCACAGACTAGTAAGAGCAACAATAAGACTGAAAAAAAGACAGAGGAAAAGCAAAAACTCACAAAGATTGAGAGCGAACCTCTTAGACAGGGAGGAAATACACAAAGCATTACAAGATAAAATATCTCAGATGAACCTAGGACCAGACAAAAACACACAGGAACAATATAACATATTAGAGCAAACACTGAAGGAGGCAAGCACGACCTCCGAAAGGCAAACAGAACCAAGGTCGCACAAAACGAAACTATCTCAAAACACCCTACAACTAATTGAACTCAGAGCAAGACTACAACCAAACAGAGACAAATCTGAAGCCACCAAACAGGAATATGCAGAACTAGATAAAGAAGTAAAGAGAGAAATTAGAAAAGATGTAAGACTATATCGCTCAGAACTAACTAGACAGACATTAGAGGAGACAAGATCAGTCAGGAAAGCAAGGAGAAATCTGCAGAAGGGAAAACAGTGGATACTAAGCACCAAGGACCAGGCGGGCCACAACTTAACCACAAGACGAGAGATAATCAACGCAGCCACAGACTTTTATAGATCACTCTACGAGAGCTCCATAGACAAATCCACAAAAGACCTAAGATACAACCATATAACGAAACACTACAACGATACCTTCATCCCGAAAATATTACACAGTGAGATCAGAACTGCAATCAATGAACTGAAGAACGGCAAATCGCCGGGCGAAGACGGGATACAAAACGAACTAATTAAAATAGGAGCAAACCAACTGATCCCATTAATATCCACAGTCTTCAACAAAATACTAGAAACGGAAGAGATACCAGAACAATGGAAAACCAACACAATCATACTATTACATAAGAAAGGTACGAAAGATGACATAAATAATTACCGACCCATAAGCCTGATGTCTAATATCTACAAGCTTTTCACCAAAATTCTGACGAAGAGGCTAACAAGAATCCTAGACGAGAATCAGCCATCCGAACAGGCAGGTTTCCGCAATAAATACAGCACGGCGGACCACATACAGACGATAACCCAAATAGTTGAGAAATACAATGAATTCAACATGACAGTATACCTTGGATTTGTGGACTATAGCAAAGCCTTTGACTCCGTAGAACACATTAGCATACTCAAAGCACTTTACTCACAGGGGATAGAAGCAAAATATATACGGATCTTATACAATATATACAATCAAAGTATGGCTAAAGTGAAGACAGAAGAGGAAGGACAAACGTTTAAACTAGAAAAGGGAGTAAGACAAGGGGACCCAATATCCCCCAAGATTTTTACAAGTGTCTTAGAGGATGTTTTCAGAAATATCAGATGGAACGCGAGGTATGGTATAAACCTGGACGGAAAAAGACTGACTAACCTGCGATTCGCAGACGATGTAGTTATATTCGGGAAATCACCAAAAGAATTGCAATCAATGCTTCAGGAACTAAACGTAAGAAGTAAATCAGTGGGCCTCTCCATGAACATGACTAAAACCAAAGTGATGACTAATGGCCCCCAAACTCCGATCACAATCGAGGGAACGCAAATACCATATGTAAATGAATACATATACCTAGGCCAAATAATATCCTTTGATAACGGCATGGACAGGGAAGTACACAGACGAATCACACAGGCATGGAGAGCGTTCTGGTCCCTCAAATTTGTGCTTATGGATAAAAAACTCAGCAGGACACTAAGAATAGAAGCTCTACACTCCTGCATCTACCCGGTGATACTCTATGGCTGTCAAACATGGGCGCTGACATCGACACAGAAAAAATTACTACAGGTATGCCAGAGGAAAATGTTAAGAAAAGTCCTAGGCATCACATTGAGGGACAGAATCCCCAATACTACACTAATCCAGTCAGCAAAAACGACAGATATCGCTCACCTAGCAGAAAGAACTAAATGGAGATGGGGTGGCCATGTTTCAAGGTTGGTGGACGATAGATGGACATACAGGAGTACCATATGGGACCCCAGACAAGGAAGAAGGCTGCGCGGAAGACCAAAAAGGAGATGGGAGGAACTTTTCAAGGATAAAGTGGGCCAACAATGGACCAGGGTAGCCAAAAGAAGAAACGAGTGGAAAGAACTGGGGAAAACCCTGAACAATACGCAAGACTGAGTGCTCAAGACCAAGTGTTAAAGTTCAAGTGTACATGACGCTCAAAATCACGAACAACTTCACTAGCGCGGAGTAGCTCGCCGTGCTAGATAAGAGGAGCTAAACCCTTCTTAGGAGGCCTTTGCCCTACACGGGACACGATAGGCTTATTTTATTTATATTTATTTATTATGTTTTGAGAAAGGAATCCATTCGGTTAAACATTACCTTTTCAAAAATTTTTGACAAGGAACACAATAGAGATATTGGGCTGTAGTTGTCGACTTGAGTTTTTTCTCCTTTTTTAAATATTGGGGTTATTTTAGCTGTTTTTAGGCATGTTGGAAAGACTCCCGTGGATAATGAAAGATTAATGATATGACACAGAGGTTTAATGATATGTTCACAACATTTTTTATAAATAATATCTGGTATGTCATCAATACCACACGCGTATTTGGATTTTAAATTATTTATAATACTTTTCAGTTCGCGTAAGTCAACCGGGTATAGGAAAATCGAATTATTTGTAGTAAGCATATTATCTGAAGTCCATATTCCGTTATTTTGATCCTGTATTTTAGTAGCAATATTTCCAAAGTATTCATCAAAATAAAGTATTGATGTGGATACCATTCACTATTATTGATTTATAGGATTTAATTTCATCTGTG
The DNA here is from genome assembly GCA_964059195.1 of Ectobius pallidus. Lineage (NCBI taxonomy): Eukaryota > Metazoa > Arthropoda > Insecta > Blattodea > Ectobiidae > Ectobius > Ectobius pallidus. The sequence goes on from CAXKWD010000012.1 coordinate 21,995,180, forward strand.
TCCACCTTTGTGGTGTAGAGCACGGGTTCTCAAACTTCCTTTATCCGAAGACCCCTTTAATTATTAATGTTGTCATTGCGGACCCCTAAAAAATGACCCTTTACTATTTTCTACTAATATTGTAGTATTAACCATTTGAAATATATTTAATTGAAAAAGAAAAGCTATAGGATAGAAAAAGAAAACAGTGTGTTTGCTTTGATACATTTTTTATTTCTAACATTGAATTCAATTGCAAAAGACAGGACTCTTAATATTAATTTTAACAAAATTACCAATGGAACAGTTATATAGTAAAATACCACTAATTTCAGTGAGAAACCATGCCTGCGGACCCCCAGGGGTCAATGGACCACACTTTGAGAACCCCTGGTGTAGAGGATGTGTTCGCTCTCCTCAGGCATCGGGCCCGGGTTCGATTCCTGGTATGAAAGAGTATCCTATGGGATGTTTTTCTGGGGGATTTTCTCACCTGTGAGAGGAATGCCGGGAAACTTTAGGCCCTCTTGATCCCCGAAAATCAACTGGCCGTCATTATCACCTTCAAACTATCGGCGCGTTTATCAGTGTGTGCAAATGTTGTGTCGCATCTTGTGTGTTCAGAATTAGGCTGGTCACTCATCTGGGGAGGCTCTCCAAGCACTTGTCTGGTGAATAAAGTAAGTAGGTTGTGATCCATAATCTCCTTGCCCCTACAGATCGCGGTCCTTTAAGGTCTCGTAAACCTTCCTACTGCGGGGGAAGTTAAATTAAGAGCAAGAAAAATCCCCCTACAACGGGGGAAATTAAACTAAAAGAAAGAAAAGTCCCCCTACATCGGGGGAAGTTATACTAAGAGAAAGAAGTAAAAGAAGATGATAGTGTCTCTAACCTTTTCGTTGACCTCAAATTCCATTATCGGTGCAAATTCTCAAGCCACCTACGGAGACAAAAATAATAACTTAGGCCTAATGTCGTAATGGGACTTTGTACATTGAATGTGAGGGCATTTGGTGAATCCAATATAATATTTTCAGAAATTATATAATTTTAAGAGAGAAAAATGGTTTGTTTGAATTTTAATGTAACTTACGTTTCTTTGCTGATTTAAGAAAGTATGTGTGCAACATTTTCTGCAAATTGCTTTTAAGCATGTAGATTTGTATAGGGAACATACATACAAACACACATAAATAAATACACACTTTCAACTTTATATATTAGAGTAGACCGTACGCCATCAGCTGCCATCTATCGCAGAAGTCAAGAACTCCGAGAACTTAGTAACAGCTGATGCCAAGTTCAGACATTTTCTTTTTATGAATCTAAAATCTCGAATCTTAAACATTCAGACTAATTATTTATGATCGAACAAAAACAGTCTATGCAACTTGCCTATAATGGTAACTAAGATACTGGTATGTTAATAAAATGTCATTATAGGCTCATTCCATAATGTGCTTACTCGTGTCTGTGCCATTATATTAGGTTCATATGTACTGTTTTACTATCACAATGTGAATTCCACTTTTGGTGCTCGTCCGTAAGTAAAGCTTTTTCATTCATTGTAATTTTTTAAATGATATTATACCTAGTCAGTGGCGGGCGGTGACAAAAACGTTGTGTGTTCTACAGTATGAACATGCAAAAAATAAAACGTCACATGCCATTCACGTATTTCGAAAAATGATGTCCATGCAATTCCATGTGTTCCCGCACAGCAGTGTCCAAATTCGAAACGAAATCTATCAGTCCTAAGAAGATGCAAAGATTTTCAGATTTTTCGGTTTCGTCGTGACCTCTCAAAGCAAGTTCAAAAGCCACACAGAACTTAATGCAATCAATAACTTTTTAAAGTACGTACCGGTACCTTCTTTTTCCACTTGTTGGTTGTGTTTCAATTTTTCGTCGTGATATGCCTGGCTTAACTGTGCTCCAATATTCACACTGTCTAGAGAACTAATATTTAATACATTATGCATGTGCTAAATGTTATCTTTATGCTGATTTGTCAACTTACTAAGGTGTCCTAAATCCGTTAATACCGTTCTACTCCAGGAATCGGAATCACCAAATAGAAGGCAAGGAAAACAGAAGAGAGCATTCCTAATTTTACAACCTCATATCCAACTGTTTTCGTACACCGCTCTATGAAATTTTCTGTTGTAAACGCAGTTTTTTCCGCTTTTCGCTCTTTGATTCATACTCAACTCGGGTGTTGATCTCCCTAATTGTTTTATCTCGATTTTTTCTTCCTTACTCCTAGAAAATGGATAAGTTATTAAACTATCTACTGTAATCATTCTTCACATTCACAGCAATAATTCTGAACATGAACACACACGCATCATTCCACTGTCGGTTCTGTCCGTCGCACTTTGCACAGAAACCAGAATGCAGTTTGAGAATTGAGAGGGTGTCTGGTCACAATGTCCTGTTCCCCCGGAAATAAGATTGTACTAACTTACTCGTCGTCAGTCGCTGAGCTAACGTGCGCGTTAAATTCACTTTCCTCGGCGCTAAAAATTATTCCTTATACTGCCATTAAGTAATATTTTATTACAATGTTTATGAGTAGTTTTCAGCATTCACTTTCTTCTTTCCTGGGTAATTGTTAAAGTTCTCGCAATTCAACTCCACTGTATAATCTATGGAGGAAAATTTATCTTGGGCGGGAATGGAACTTGGATTTTAGCTTTGCATGTATTTGTGTATTTACATTATTATTATTATTATTATTATTATTATTATTATTATTATTATTATTATTATTATGTATTTATGTATTTGTATGTACTCATTGAATTCAGCAAACAAATCTATGAGGGTAATATTAAGAACAGATTTAGTTCCCAAATCTAAATTATCTCATAATTTCATACAATTTAATGTCAAGCCACGGATTTGAATGCTATTAAAACTGCACGTCCAGAAAAGCCGCCATTAATAAGATGTGTTAACAAGGACTGTTCCCGTAGACTTGAAAAACAACCTTCAAAACATCCACCCCAACCATATCAAACACGAGGTCGTCAACCTTCCACCCTAGCCAGCCAGTTTCTTGTGCGGCTTGTAGCATACCTATAGGGGGCCGGGTTCTATCCCACGAATAGCTCCAACGAGGCGGTTTTCATGCTAACAGCGACAAATATACACTTCGCCTCAGGGCACTTTCCACGCTTTCGTTACTAAGAAGAGCAGCGCTACTGCGGGACAGAGCACACTGCAGTATAAAGCTTAGCAACTCAAGCTGACCGCTTGACGTTGTAAGGGATATCGCATATTGTATAACGGTTGGAAATCTAAGATGATCAAAATTTTATAAAAGTATTTTTAACGGAATATTGGTAATTTTTATTTAAGTAATCAACAATATTTTATTTAACGAAATGAACAGTGTGCTATAGCACAGTAGCACATTAACACCGGCCGCCCCTGTACCTAGTAGTTTATACATTTCAGTTTTATTTAAGGTTATATGGTAAAAATTACTACATTATGTTTGGGTAATTGATTAGTTTTCCATTCTTCTAACTAATAAATTAGCAGCAGAACTTAAAACTCCTAAAACTCGGCAATGGAATTCTCCGAAATAACATACAAGTTGCACTAACGCAAGACTATTGCTAATAGGCGAACATCAAATAAGTTCTACTCTAACGTACGCAATATAAAGAAACAATTTTGTAATTCGAAATTAACTTGTTAAGGACTTTCGATTTTCAAACCCTAGGTCCAGATATATGTATGTAGAATTTGAAATGAGGAAGAACGACTTATCATTCACACACACACACACTATTCCATCATAAAACGATTGATACAGCTTTTTTTGGCTAATAGAGGATGTAGAATTTTTCACCCCGTTGCTTCTACACACCATGCCTGAGAGGGGTTGAAATAAAAAGAAACAGAAGTTCCGGTAACATAAAATTGTATTATCTTTACAAACAAATGATATTTCTCACTCTCATGTTACCAAACAACGTTTGGGATCGAAAAAAAAAGAATCTCAATTTCACTCTCATACTTTCTCCCCAAAAACCTGGGACATAATATACTGCGCGCGAAGGCTAAAAATCAAGGCTAAACTTCACAAAAACTGCTCCAATAACCAGGCTGAGCAGATTGCAATTCTTAGAGCACTGGCAGCACTAGACAATATGCATATGAAGATAGAAGAAAGATTTGCGGCAATATACACGGACAGTAAAATCACTCTGGACCTTCTCAGAAATAATTCAAGACACAATTCTATTATAGATGAAATCCAAAACAGTATCAGAAGGCTTAAAGAACAAAATTGGGTCATACACTTCTCCTGGATCAAGGCGCATGTGGGATACACCGGTAATGAACTAGCTGATAAGCTAGCCAAGGAGGCGGCGCTCAGCAACGGAATGGACTTTGCCTACAACAAAAAACCCAGAACAACACTTGTCACTGAAATCAAGGAAGAAGGACTTCAGAAGTGGCAAGAGGAATGGACCAACTCAATGAAGGGTGCAGCGTGCAGGGAATTCATCCCATCAGTTGTTCAAAGAATGAAACAACCAATTCAGTTAAATTTCGCGTTAACAGCTGTGATTACTGGACATGGGTTAACCAAATCATACTTATACCGACTAGGTATAATACAGGACCCTATTTGTATCTGCCTTAAAGAGGATCAAACAGCAGAACATTTGATTTATAGATGTGACAAACTTAAACCACAAAGAGACAAAATGATAAAAGAAATTGAATCTAAACGTGCTAAATGGCCAGTGAGTAAGGTGCAGCTAATCTCAAATCATTTGAGAGTCTTTAAAACATTTATACAGAGCATCGACTTTGGCGAACTAAAATAATATAAGCTATAAATAACATTATGAAGACATTGTTAAGTAATATTGATAAGTGTTAAGTGAAGTGATAATCTAAAAAGTATCTATGGGGAATAAGTCAACAATAAGTGTGTAAGACAATGTGCAAATAAGCACAAACTAAATTGAAATATGTAAATTATGGCATGTAGTACTGCGTACTGCAATGGGGCATGCCAGCTAAAGCCAAGACAAAAAAAAAAAAAAAAAAAAAAAAAAAAAATGTTCCATTTTGTATTTTTTATTTTGTATCCTTTTAGATGCTCATGGCATATGATAAACATAGCTATTTCCCAATACCGACTTCTGATATACGGTAGCATACTCAAACACCTAAGTTATCCCTGCAATACAACATCTTATTCTACATCAAAATGTGAAGCGAGAAAATTATATTCTCCATGTAGGCTACAGGGTAGAGAAAGTTATGTGACTGCATCACATTGTGCATTATTTTTGTGGATTTCATCCTTCATTATTTATTTACACCAATGTATTACACCGATAGCATCAGAATTTGTTAAAACCCGGTAATATGTAGCTCCCAAAGCCCTGTGTGAACACTGTAAACAATACACTGTTGTCATGAGAACTGAATTGCATTTGATAAATATTCAGTGTAATATTTCCAGAAATTATATAACTTTTCAAGGGAATGAGTATGATTGAATTTTAATGTTGATCATGTTGTAATGTTGTCACACGAAAACTGAAGAAATACTATTTGACTTAACTATTGCGAATAAAGAAAACAAAAGTGTAAAACTCTTGGGCATATTTATTGACCAAAAACTAACCTGGGATAAGCACACCGCCTCGGTATGCTCTAAATTAGCGCGAGTTATCTTTTTGCTCTACAAACTCAGGAAAAGTGTAAGTAAGAACTTGCTGCTCTATGCATATTATGATTTTTTCCACTCCCACCTACAATATGGAATTCTACTCTGGGGCAACTCTCCAGGTGCAAAAACAGTATTTAAATGGCAAAAAAAGGCAATCAGACGCATAGCTGGGTTAGGTTCTAGGGATACATGCAGAAACGCATTCAAAGAATTAAATATCATCACTGTATTATCGCCGCACTCAATTCGTTGACAGTTAATATCAAAGAAGTCGCCGCCGCTTGGAGTAGTTGCCATACTGCACAGTGTTAGTAAACAGAGCGGGAAGATGTAGATGCAGCAAAACACTTACGTGACAATGACATTGAGCAATGAGAGAATTGGCAATACGGATTCAGTCAGCGGTTTCTTTTGAGAAAACCTTTTACAGTAACAACAAGCATTGTAATATGAGAACAAAGCGAGCCGCCCGTCAACGTTATGAGTGCGGCGATAATACCCGGATTGTATATTTACCACTGCTTAAAAAACATACAAGAAAATCTAGATGTAACCCGTCTTAGACTAACTGTACACTCTCATAACACAAGATGTAGACATAAAATAGATATGCCGTACTTTAGACTCTCCAAAGTACATAACTCTTACAAATATATAAGTCCAGATCTATTTAATAAATTACCAAAACAAGCTTACACTGCGCCTGCAACTAAATTTAAAAATGCTCTAGATACTTGGATTCGAAATAAAGTAATATACAGTATAGAAGAATTCAGAGATTGTAATGTGGATGATCTGTCTTTTTAGCTTATTTTAATCTCTATTTGATATTTCTATGTAACCAGAATTTCAAGCATTATTTGTAATGTGGATGATCTGTCTTTTTAGCGTAATGTAATCTCTATGTAACCGTAATTTTAAGCACTATTTGTAAACAAAACTATGGACGAAACCTAATACATGTGACAAACAATGTAAACGGTGAATAAACTTCTTGATTCTTGATTCTTGATTCTTGATTCTTTCCAGGCTGAACTGGGTACGTGTGCAAAATTTCGTGCAAATTGCTCAAGAAATGTAGAGTTGTATAGGGAACATACATACCCACATACATACTTTCGATTCTATATATCAGACTAGCTTAAAAGGCTCAGTGTCACCCGGGTTATGTATTTTGTAATTAGAATTTAACTTATGAAGGGCTTTAGATTTTTCAAACTCTAAGTCCTCATATAGGTATGTAGAATTTAAATGAGGAAGAACGACTTATCACACTCAAAACTATTCCCTCAGGAAATGTTGATATAGCTTTTTGTGGCTCATGAGAGGATGCAGAATTTTGCACTCCACTGCTTCTACACACTATGCCTGGGAGGGGTTGGAATGAGAAGAAACAGTGATTCCGATGACATAAAATTGTATTGTCTTTACGGAATATTTTATTTCTCACTCTCATGTTACCACACAACCGTTTCGGGGCCGAAATGAAAAATAAATTCAATATCACTTTCATGCTTTTCTCCCCCTAACCAATCAGTAGCCTACACGTACAACTAAAAATGTCCCCTCCTATTGTGTATCTTTTAAGATGCTTAGGGCCTATGATAACATCCGTTTTTATCAACGAATACAAAGCCTACAGCTACGAATAACGTATCAGTGGATAGGATTTTTTAACCGACTTTTGATATAGCATACTCGTTGGTGCACTCTCAGGCTGAGACAACTGGATTAAGTTGTCTTTGCAGTACTTACTTACTCAATGACAATAGATCAGTGGTTCCCAAACTTTTCAGTCCGCGGACCCCTTGAAAATAATTAAAATTTCGCGGACCCCCTCTAGGGTTTGAAACAAAAACTACCGTATTTTACGGACCATAAGATGCACTTTTTTACCTTAAAAAGAGCCGTGAAAATTGGGTGCGTCTAATGGTCCGAAGTACATTAAAAAATATTAAAACGGTAAATACTGTCAGAACACCGTAATTATAAAGAAGGTTGCACAGACTGAAAATTAGTGCATTGCCACAATCGTAAAATGAAGGTAGCTGGAAGCCAGGTGTACAATGCGAAAAGAAAGTAATGTTGAGTTATTTTATACGAAAGGAGTTGTCTCCGCCGGGTGGTTTAAATGAAGAGCATGACCTCTAAATAGCCTTGTCCCCTACACTAACCGTATGCTGAACTGACGGTTAGAGGGTGTAAAGGCATTTTCAATATTTCATGAGAAATCAGTTCAATTATTAAAATTTACGCGATTCCACCTGTACAGAAGATATTTTTGTACAACGCAGGTTTTAAGTTAGAAGTGATTTACACTGATTCCATTGTACAAGGTTATAATTTGTTTATGCAATGAAATACATTATCTCCCTTAAAATGCTTCGTTTAGAATCAAATTAGATTTCTTTTCCTTTAAATTTCCATTCTAAAATCAAGGTGCGTCTTATGGTCCGGAGCGTCTTATAGTCCGTAAAATACGGTAAATAAATACTTTGATTCAAATTTATTAAATTCAATAGACAAAATAACAATATCAGTGGTAACAAACAGAGTTTACTCCTTAATGTGAACAGTGAAGCTGCTTTTGATTAATTAGCTCCTCAATGTTAGGTTTAATGTCTGATAATTTCAATATTAAGTCACTTTCAACTTCATGTTTATTTCTCAACTTTAATTTCAAGTACGTGAGGTGGGAGAATGCTGTTTCACATAGAGAAGTAGTGGGGAACACAGTTAAGCACTTCAAAATTACGGGATATCCTATTTCTTCTTAAACCGCCTGCGGACCCCCTGAAACACCATCGCGGACCCCACTTTGGGAACCACTGCAATAGACCATTCCTAAACAAGCTAAAGGAATATTAACTATTTTATGTAACCCGAAGGTTCATTGCCGCACTTACCTGAGTCCGCCATTCATCCCTATTCTGGGCTAACTCCAACTATCCCTCGCAAATCCTACTTCTCTTAAATGTATCCTAATATTGTCCTCCCACCTACGTCTAGGTCGTCCAACTGGTCTTTTCCCTTCGGGTCTCCCAGTCAGTATTTTTGGGATATGTCTTTCCTGCCCCATGCGCGCAACATGTCCAGCCCATTTCATCCTCCGTGATTTAATTACCCTTACTATATCCGGTGAAGAGTACAGGTTATGAAGCTCCTCGTTATGCAGTTTTCTTCATTCCCTATTTTTATCTCTCTTAGGCCCAAATATGTTTCTAAGTATCCTATTTTTGAACACGCTCAGATTATGCTCCCGAAGAATAAGCGAGTATGTCTCATATCCATATAATACTACCGGCTGGTTAATTGTCTAATAAATGTTTATTTTTAGATTTCTGGACAGAAAACGAGAAGATTAGAGTTTCTGAACTGCATACAAACAAGCATTTCCTTATTTGAGTCTACACTTAACTTCTGCCTTAATATTATTTGTGACTGTACTCATTGCTCCCTGATATTTGATTTTTTCCACTTACATGCTTACCGTAAAATAAATATTCCTATTTCGGAACTAATACAATACCTACGGCGATGAATAACGTATCAGTCGATAGGCTTTTTTTTTTTTTTTTACCTATTTCTGATATACGAGGTGCGTGCATGAAGTAAGTTTCTCTAGGGCCGTTTACAGAAACAAAACACAATTTCATGGAGAGAGATATATATATATTTCAACAGATGCAGCAAGTATTCGGCTATTTTTCAACACAGTCGCCACAGGAATTGAGACATTTGTCATACCGTGGAACCAACCTGGGATTTTGACCGCCGTGTGACAACCATCTCCGCTTCTCTGCCATTCTCTGTCATTTATTGAGGTGTAGAAAAAATGGAAATCACTGGGAGCTAGGTCCGGGCTGTATGGTGGATGTTGAAACATCTCCTAGCCGAACTTTTTCAGGAGACTTCACCCTACAGCTCGGGCCACTCACCCAGATATTTCCATCTTTTCCTATCCCTCAGTAAATGGCAAACAGTACATTGTTGTCATGAGAACTGAATTGCATTTTCATTATTTCAGTATAATATTCTTAGAAATAATATAACATTTCAAAGGAAGGAGTGGTTTGTTTGAATTTTAATGTTGACCGCTTTACTTTCCGAGCTTAACTGGGTAGGCCTATGTACCCAAAATTTCGTGCAAATTGCTCAAGAAATGTAGATTTGTATAGGGAACATACATACCCACATATCCAAACACCCACATACACACTTTCGATTTTATATATTAGATTGGTGAAAACCGCAATAATGTCCGCCGTTTAGGATATGCAGCGTATTTTATACATCGGCAGCACCCACTGGTGACGTCATAGGCTTGCCAGCATTCTTGAAGCAGGTATCTCCTTGCCAGAACATCTGGTTCAGTGATAGCGTTAACTTCCAGCTATATAGGATGTGTAGTCCTTGTACATCCGTATCTGAACTTATTTAGATATTTTATTCGTTTTATTTATCTCAGGGCAGTATTACAGGGCGTGTCACTACGGTCAATAACTCTTGGTACTACACACTCCTGTTGAAACCTTTGTTAATTTAGTTTACTCATTAATTACGTTAGAAGATTTTGTCCCCACTTATAAGTTTTTTCCACTCATCATCACCACTTAACGTAACTCTCTGTTCAATTATGAAGTCTAGTGTTTTATCATCATAATCATGGTCGTCGTCATCATCATCATCATTATCATCGTCATCATTACCGTCACTATCATCACCACAAGGATTAAGCGATTGCCCGTTCCGGCTTTACAAAACATCTTTCCAACGCTTCCTGGGTCGTCCAACATCTCTTCGTCCTCTTGCTTGGTAATTCTTCGCTCATTCCATTCATGTGCTCAATCCATTTTTGTCTGTAAGTCCTTACTTTCTCATTTACAGATTCTACCTTCAGTTCCTCCCTTATTTTTTCATTGTTAATCTTGTCTAGTTTTTCTGCACACCTTTACTTGCCTTGAATTCTATCTGTCTGTTTTTTCGTTGGAACCCAAGTTTCGCAGCCATACAACAATGTGGGGATTGTCATCACTTTCTAAAGTTTTACTTTTGTTTTTTTTCTTACTTTTTTAAACATCCTCTGTATAGTTCCACAAACTGCCTGGAATTTATTTATTTTACTGCCAATGTCCCTTTCTACATTACAACTGATATATCACCCTAAATATTTAAAATTTTATACTTGTTCAAAACTTTGACCCTCTAGGACAATTTTAGATCGCACTGGATTCCTGCCTTTGAATGCCACAATCTTAGTTTTTGTTTCTGATAGGCTATCTTAAAATCAAATAACTTACTCAATTTGTTTAACTCATACAAAGATTTCTGTAACTAATTTTCATTATTCTGAATTATGATCAGATCGTCTGCAAATACAAGACTATTTATACATGTTTTTTTTATCTACTCCTTATTGCTGGAATTATTAAAATTTTATCTAAAATGTCGTCAATATATATATTAAACAAAGTAGGTGACAAACTACACCCTTGTCTTAACCCAGAATTAGTCTTAATTATCTCTGTTTTTCTTAATCCATTAAAATTATATTTATACCTTCGTATAATTCCTTTATGGCATCAATAAGGCACGATGGATATCCTTTAATTGATAGGATTTCCCATAATTTTTGTCTATTAGCTCGGTCGAAGGCTTTCTCGAAATCTATAAACACAATATGTGTTTCTAAGTTGTTCTCCCTTCTTTTCTCTATTAGTTGTTTCAATGTAAGAACGTTGTGAATACACGATCGTCCTTTCCTAAATCCACTTTGGTTTTCTTTTATTACTGCTTCTGTTATATTTTGTAATCTGTTATTTACTATTTTTGTATAAACCTTATAACCCGTATTCATCAAGCTGATTCCTCTATAATGTTCGCAGTTCCTTCGATCACCTTTCTTAAATATATTTTTTACTATTGCCGTTGTCCAGGAAGATGGGATTCTGTAAGTCTGAAAACACCTGTTGAATAAATGCAGTATTCTTAATTTACACATTAATCCGCTATATTTTATTAATTCCATATTTATATTATCCAATCCCGGGGCTTTCCTATTCTTAGTGGATTTGAATGCCTCTTCTAATTCTTTTATATCTATTACATCATTATTTTCATCACATCTTTTTCCTGTAATATTCTGATTTCCTTCCACTTCTTTTTTCAAAACTTTTTCATAGTGATCTATCCAGTCTTGCTCTGGGATTATATTCAGTCTAGCAGTGTCTCTTTCTGTTTCTTTTAGGTGTTTCACTAGTTTATATCCTATTTCTTGTCTTCCATACAAATCATGTTCACCCTTATGAATTTATCCCATGCCTCCTCATGGGCTTTCCTTGTCGTAGTTTCAGCATTTCTTCTCATTTTATATTCTTCATAAGCCTCTTCAGTTTTTAATCTGAGATATGTATTGTATCTTTTCGTTTTTCATCCCCTGCATTTTTGATGTTCTCATTCCATATTCTCAATCCCTTTCTGTTTCTTATTCTTTTCTTCTTTCCTAATACCTCACTTGCAGCTTTATGTATTATCTTTGATATATTCTCCCATTCGGTGTTGACATCTTCTGATATCATTAATTCCGACATTTATTTTGTCATTCTTCTTTCATACTGTTGCTTGATACTTTGGTCTTATAATAGATATACTTTATATACTTCTTCCTGATTTTTCTTATTCTTAAGATTAATATCCCGCCACTTTGCTATTATACTTATTTTACTGATCACAAGGTAGTGGTCTGAATATATATCGCTTCTCCTGTGTACTGCCACATCTCTGACCAGGGTTCTAAGTTTGCTATTTACAAATAAGCAATCAATTATTGATCTTGAGTTATGCCCATTTCTTGTGTATTTGTGTATGTCTTTTTTTCGAAGGAAGTGTTCATTACCTTTAGTTGATTATAAATTGCAAACTGTCTTAATTCTTGTCCGTTGTTATTAATTATACATTCACCATTGTTTCCAATTACATTTGGTATGGGGACATTGCCTACTCTAGCATTTAGGTCCCCGCTTATTATTAGGTAATGATCTTTTGTATATTTATCTACCAATGCTAGCAATGTTCTATAAAACTGTTTTGGTTCTTCTTTCTTTCTTTCCTCCGGGAAGAGGATGCCAAATTCATTATTGAATATGTCACATATTATTAATTAGCAGAAAATCCGGGGAAGTTGTACTGTTCTTACCTATAATAAACATAATTTTGAATCATTCATGACAATATTGCAAAATTACTTTCATTTTCCTTTAAACAGGCTTTGTATACAGGAGAGGAAAGAAATACAGTATTTTTTTTTTTTGGTACACGCTCTGAAAAACAGCTGCTTGTCGGACTGTTAACGCGCCGAAATGTAGCACTTACCAGCTTTTACCAGCCTAAGCCGTAACGTCGTCTTCGCAACTGAACAATCCAGATGGCAGTGACCAGTCTTACCAAACGTGAAGGGTTTGAAAAAAAAAAAAAACTTGTCCATAAAACAACAAATATAAGGCATCATTGTTTGTTTACGTTAATCAGAAACTTTACCAGGTTTTTTACAAAATAATAATATAATAACAAATATAGTTATACTATTCATAAGAAACCCGCATTGTCATCTACATCCGTATTTCGTATTGGTTCATGGCATAGGATTCAGCCGGCCGTGAGAATATGGCATCAATAAATGGCTGGCTATGCCTTTTATAATTAATTATAAGGTATTTTTAATTAATTTCATATAATTTACAGAGCTTTTACCAAAAATGTATGCATGAAGTACGCAAAAGCT